>OY726522.1:63956657-65240565 GCA_963383655.1 Bathymodiolus septemdierum
ACTTTCTAGGTACTATGGCACTACTAACTTTCTAGGTACTATGGCACTACTAACTAACTACGTACTATGGCACTACTAACTTTCTAGGTACTATGGCACTACTAACTAACTACGTACTATGCCACTACTAACTTTCTAGGTACTATGCCACTACTAACTTTCTACGTACTATGCCACTACTAACTTTCTAGGTACTATGCCACTACTAACTTTCTAGGTACTATGGCACTACTAACTATTACGTACTATGCCACTACTAACTTTCTAGGTACTATGGCACTACTAACTAACTACGTACTATGCCACTACTAACTTTCTAGGTACTATGGCACTACTAACTAACTACGTACTATGCCACTACTAACTTTCTAGGTACTATGCCACTACTAACTTTCTACGTACTATGGCACTACTAACTTTCTAGGTACTATGCCACTACTAACTTTCTAGGTACTATGGCACTACTAACTTTCTAGGTACTATGCCACTACTAACTTTCTAGGTACTATGGCCACTACTAACTTTCTAGGTACTATGGCACTACTAACTTTCTAGGTACTATGGCACTACTAACTAACTACGTACTATGCCACTACTAAATTTCTAGGTACTATGGCACTACTAACTTTCTAGGTACTATGGCACTACTAACTTTCTAGGTACTATGGCACTACTAACTTTCTAGGTACTATGGCACTACTAACTAACTACGCACTATGGCACTACTAACTAACTACGTACTATGGCACTACTAACTTTCTAGGTACTATGGCCACTACTAACTTTCTAGGTACTATGGCACTACTAACTAACTACGTACTATGCCACTACTAACTTTCTAGGTACTATGGCACTACTAACTTTCTAGGTACTATGGCACTACTAACTTTCTAGGTACTATGGCACTACTAACTTTCTAGGTACTATGGCACTACTAACTTTCTAGGTACTATGGCACTACTAACTTTCTAGGTACTATGGCACTACTAACTTTCTACGTACTATGGCACTACTAACTTTCTAGGTACTATGGCACTACTAACTTTCTAGGTACTATGGCACTACTAACTTTCTAGGTACTATGGCACTACTAACTTTCTAGGTACTATGGCACTACTAACTTTCTAGGTACTATGGCACTACTAACTTTCTAGGTACTATGGCACTACTAACTTTCTAGGTACTATGGCACTACTAACTAACTACGTACTATGGCACTACTAACTTTCTAGGTACTATGGCACTACTAACTTTCTAGGTACTATGCCACTACTAACTTTCTAGGTACTATGGCACTACTAACTTTCTAGGTACTATGGCACTACTAACTAACTACGTACTATGCCACTACTAACTTTCTAGGTACTATGGCCACTACTAACTTTCTAGGTACTATGGCACTACTAACTTTCTAGGTACTATGGCACTACTAACTTTCTAGGTACTATGGCACTACTAACTTTCTAGGTACTATGGCACTACTAACTTTCTAGGTACTATGGCACTACTAACTTTCTAGGTACTATGGCACTACTAACTAACTACGTACTATGGCACTACTAACTTTCTAGGTACTATGGCACTACTAACTAACTACGTACTATGGCACTACTAACTTTCTAGGTACTATGGCACTACTAACTTTCTAGGTACTATGGCACTACTAACTTTCTAGGTACTATGCCACTACTAACTTTCTAGGTACTATGGCACTACTAACTAACTACGTACTATGCCACTACTAACTTTCTAGGTACTATGGCACTACTAACTAACTACGTACTATGGCCACTACTAACTTTCTAGGTACTATGGCACTACTAACTAACTACGTACTATGCCACTACTAACTTTCTAGGTACTATGGCACTACTAACTAACTACGTACTATGCCACTACTAACTTTCTAGGTACTATGCCACTACTAACTTTCTAGGTACTATGGCACTACTAACTTTCTAGGTACTATGGCACTACTAACTAACTACGTACTATGCCACTACTAACTTTCTAGGTACTATGCCACTACTAACTTTCTAGGTACTATGGCACTACTAACTAACTACGTACTATGCCACTACTAACTTTCTAGGTACTATGGCACTACTAACTTTCTAGGTACTATGGCACTACTAACTAACTACGTACTATGGCACTACTAACTAACTACGTACTATGGCACTACTAACTTTCTAGGTACTATGGCACTACTAACTTTCTAGGTACTATGGCACTACTAACTTTCTAGGTACTATGCCACTACTAACTAACTACGTACTATACCACTACTAACTTTCTAGGTACTATGGCACTACTAACTAACTACGTACTATGGCACTACTAACTAACTACGTACTATGGCACTACTAACTTTCTAGGTACTATGGCACTACTAACTTTCTAGGTACTATGCCACTACTAACTTTCTAGGTACTATGCCACTACTAACTTTCTAGGTACTATGGCACTACTAACTAACTACGTACTATGGCACTACTAACTAACTACGTACTATGGCACTACTAACTTTCTAGGTACTATGGCACTACTAACTTTCTAGGTACTATGCCACTACTAACTTTCTAGGTACTATGGCACTACTAACTAACTACGTACTATGGCACTACTAACTTTCTAGGTACTATACCACTACTAACTTTCTAGGTACTATGGCACTACTAACTTTCTAGGTACTATGGCACTACTAACTAACTACGTACTATGGCACTACTAACTTTCTAGGTACTATAGCCACTACTAACTTTCTAGGTACTATACCACTACTAACTTTCTAGGTACTATGGCACTACTAACTTTCTAGGTACTATGCCACTACTAACTTTCTAGGTACTATGGCACTACTAACTAACTACGTACTATACCACTACTAACTTTCTAGGTACTATACCACTACTAACTTTCTAGGTACTATGCCACTACTAACTTTCTAGGTACTATGCCACTACTAACTTTCTAGGTACTATGGCACTACTAACTTTCTAGGTACTATACCACTACTAACTTTCTAGGTACTATACCACTACTAACTTTCTAGGTACTATGCCACTACTAACTTTCTAGGTACTATGCCACTACTAACTTTCTAGGTACTATGGCACTACTAACTTTCTAGGTACTATGGCACTACTAACTAACTACGTACTATACCACTACTAACTTTCTAGGTACTATGGCACTACTAACTAACTACGTACTATGGCACTACTAACTTTCTAGGTACTATGGCACTACTAACTAACTACGTACTATACCACTACTAACTTTCTAGGTACTATGGCACTACTAACTAACTACGTACTATGGCACTACTAACTTTCTAGGTACTATGGCACTACTAACTAACTACGTACTATACCACTACTAACTAACTACGTACTATACCACTACTAACTTTCTAGGTACTATGGCACTACTAACTAACTACGTACTATACCACTACTAACTAACTACGTACTATGGCACTACTAACTAACTACGTACTATACCACTACTAACTTTCTAGGTACTATGCCACTACTAACTTTCTAGGTACTATGGCACTACTAACTTTCTAGGTACTATGGCACTACTAACTAACTACGTACTATACCACTACTAACTAACTACGTACTATACCATTACTAACTTTCTAGGTACTATGGCACTACTAACTAACTACGTACTATACCACTACTAACTAACTACGTACTATACCACTACTAACTTTCTAGGTACTATGCCACTACTAACTTTCTAGGTACTATGGCACTACTAACTTTCTAGGTACTATGGCACTACTAACTAACTACGTACTATACCACTACTAACTTTCTAGGTACTATGGCACTACTAACTAACTACGTACTATGGCACTACTAACTTTCTAGGTACTATGGCACTACTAACTAACTACGTACTATACCACTACTAACTTTCTAGGTACTATGGCACTACTAACTAACTACGTACTATGGCACTACTAACTTTCTAGGTACTATGGCACTACTAACTAACTACGTACTATACCACTACTAACTAACTATGTACTATACCACTACTAACTTTCTAGGTACTATGGCACTACTAACTAACTACGTACTATACCACTACTAACTAACTACGTACTATGGCACTACTAACTAACTACGTACTATACCACTACTAACTTTCTAGGTACTATGCCACTACTAACTTTCTAGGTACTATGGCACTACTAACTTTCTAGGTACTATGGCACTACTAACTAACTACGTACTATACCACTACTAACTAACTACGTACTATACCATTACTAACTTTCTAGGTACTATGGCACTACTAACTAACTACGTACTATACCACTACTAACTAACTACGTACTATACCACTACTAACTTTCTAGGTACTATGCCACTACTAACTTTCTAGGTACTATGGCACTACTAACTTTCTAGGTACTATGGCACTACTAACTAACTACGTACTATACCACTACTAACTAACTACGTACTATACCACTACTAACTTTCTAGGTACTATGGCACTACTAACTTTCTAGGTACTATGGCACTACTAACTTTCTAGGTACTATGGCACTACTAACTAACTACGTACTATACCACTACTAACTTTCTAGGTACTATGGCACTACTAACTAACTACGTACTATACCACTACTAACTTTCTAGGTACTATGGCACTACTAACTTTCTAGGTACTATGGCACTACTAACTAACTACGTACTATGGCACTACTAACTTTCTAGGTACTATGGCACTACTAACTTTCTAGGTACTATGGCACTACTAACTAACTACGTACTATGGCACTACTAACTTTCTAGGTACTATGGCACTTCTAACTTTATAGGTACTATGGCACTACTAACTAACTACGTACTATGCCACTACTAACTTTCTAGGTACTATGGCACTACTAACTAACTACGTACTATGCCACTACTAACTTTCTAGGTACTATGGCACTACTAACTAACTACGTACTATGGCACTACTAACTTTCTAGGTACTATGGCACTACTAACTAACTACGTACTATGGCACTACTAACTTTCTAGGTACTATGGCACTACTAACTTTCTAGGTACTATGGCACTACTAACTAACTACGTACTATGCCACTACTAACTTTCTAGGTACTATGGCACTACTAACTAACTACGTACTATGGCACTACTAACTTTCTAGGTACTATGGCACTACTAACTTTCTAGGTACTATGGCACTACTAACTTTCTAGGTACTATGCCACTACTAACTTTCTAGGTACTATGGCACTACTAACTTTCTAGGTACTATGGCACTACTAATTTTCTAGGTACTATGGCACTACTAACTTTCTAGGTACTATGCCACTACTAACTTTCTAGGTACTATGGCACTACTAACTTTCTAGGTACTATGCCACTACTAACTTTCTAGGTACTATGCCACTACTAACTTTCTAGGTACTATGCCACTACTAACTTTCTAGGTACTATGCCACTACTAACTTTCTAGGTACTATGCCACTACTAACTTTCTAGGTACTATGGCACTACTAACTAACTACGTACTATGGCACTACTAACTTTCTAGGTACTATGGCACTACTAACTAACTACGTACTATGCCACTACTAACTTTCTAGGTACTATGGCACTACTAACTAACTACGGTACTATGGCACTACTAACTTTCTAGGTACTATGCCACTACTAACTTTCTAGGTACTATGGCACTACTAACTTTCTAGGTACTATGGCACTACTAACTTTCTAGGTACTATGCCACTACTAACATTCTAGGTACTATGGCACTACTAACTTTCTAGGTACTATGGCCACTACTAACTTTCTAGGTACTATGGCACTACTAACTAACTAAGTACTATGGCACTACTAACTTTCTAGGTACTATGGCACTACTAACTTTCTAGGTACTATGCCACTACTAACTTTCTAGGTACTATGCCACTACTAACTTTCTAGGTACTATGGCACTACTAACTTTCTAGGTACTATGGCACTACTAACTTTCTAGGTACTATGCCACTACTAACTTTCTAGGTACTATGGCACTACTAACTAAGTACGTACTATGGCACTACTAACTTTCTAGGTACTATGGCACTACTAACTAACTACGTACTATGGCACTACTAACTTTCTAGGTACTATGGCACTACTAACTAACTACGTACTATGGCACTACTAACTTTCTAGGTACTATGGCACTACTAACTTTCTAGGTACTATGGCACTACTAACTTTCTAGGTACTATGGCACTACTAACTTTCTAGGTACTATGGCACTACTAACTTTCTAGGTACTATGGCACTACTAACTTTCTAGGTACTATGGCACTACTAACTAACTACGTACTATGGCACTACTAACTAACTACGTACTATGCCACTACTAACTTTCTAGGTACTATGGCACTACTAACTAACTACGTACTATGCCACTACTAACATTCTAGGTACTATGGCACTACTAACTTTCTAGGTACTATGGCACTACTAACTTTCTAGGTACTATGCCACTACTAACATTCTAGGTACTATGGCACTACTAACTTTCTAGGTACTATGCCACTACTAACTTTCTAGGTACTATGGCACTACTAACTAACTAAGTACTATGGCACTACTAACTTTCTAGGTACTATGGCACTACTAACTTTCTAGGTACTATGCCACTACTAACTTTCTAGGTACTATGCCACTACTAACTTTCTAGGTACTATGCCACTACTAACTTTCTAGGTACTATGGCACTACTAACTTTCTAGGTACTATGCCACTACTAACTTTCTAGGTACTATGCCACTACTAACTTTCTAGGTACTATGCCACTACTAACTTTCTAGGTACTATGCCACTACTAACTTTCTAGGTACTATGGCACTACTAACTAACTACGTACTATGGCACTACTAACTTTCTAGGTACTATGGCACTACTAACTAACTACGTACTATGGCACTACTAACTTTCTAGGTACTATGGCACTACTAACTAACTACGTACTATGCCACTACTAACTTTCTAGGTACTATGGCACTACTAACTTTCTAGGTACTATGGCACTACTAACTTTCTAGGTACTATGGCACTACTAACTTTCTAGGTACTATGCCACTACTAACATTCTAGGTACTATGCCACTACTAACTTTCTAGATACTATGGCACTACTAACTTTCTAGGTACTATGCCACTACTAACTTTCTAGGTACTATGGCACTACTAACTTTCTAGGTACTATGCCACTACTAACTTTCTAGGTACTATGGCACTACTAACTTTCTAGGTACTATGGCACTACTAACTAACTACGTACTATGGCACTACTAACTTTCTAGGTACTATGGCACTACTAACTAACTACGTACTATGCCACTACTAACTTTCTAGGTACTATGGCACTACTAACTTTCTAGGTACTATGGCACTACTAACTTTCTAGGTACTATGGCACTACTAACTTTCTAGGTACTATGCCACTACTAACTTTCTAGGTACTATGGCACTACTAACTTTCTAGGTACTATGCCACTACTAACTTTCTAGGTACTATGCCACTACTAACTTTCTAGGTACTATGGCACTACTAACTAACTACGTACTATGGCGCTACTAACTTTCTAGGTACTATGGCACTACTAACTTTCTAGGTACTATGCCACTACTAACTTTCTAGGTACTATGGCACTTCTAACTTTCTAGGTACTATGGCACTACTAACTAACTACGTACTATGCCACTACTAACTTTCTAGGTACTATGGCACTACTAACTTTCTAGGTACTATGCCACTACTAACTTTCTAGGTACTATGCCACTACTAACTTTCTAGGTACTATGGCACTACTAACTTTCTAGGTACTGTGGCACTACTAACTAACTACGTACTATGCCACTACTAACTTTCTAGGTACTATGGCACTACTAACTTTCTAGGTACTATGCCACTACTAACATTCTAGGTACTATGCCACTACTAACTTTCTAGATACTATGGCACTACTAACTTTCTAGGTACTATGCCACTACTAACTTTCTAGGTACTATGGCACTACTAACTTTCTAGGTACTATGGCACTACTAACTTTCTAGGTGCTATGGCACTACTAACTTTCTAGGTACTATGGCACTACTAACTTTCTAGGTACTGTGGCACTACTAACTAACTACGTACTATGCCACTACTAACTTTCTAGGTACTATGGCACTACTAACTTTCTAGGTACTATGCCACTACTAACATTCTAGGTACTTTTCCACTACTAACTTTCTAGATACTATGGCACTACTAACTTTCTAGGTACTATGCCACTACTAACTTTCTAGGTACTATGGCACTACTAACTAACTACGTACTATGGCGCTACTAACTTTCTAGGTACTATGGCACTACTAACTTTCTAGGTACTATGCCACTACTAACTTTCTAGGTACTATGGCACTACTAACTTTCTAGGTACTATGGCACTACTAACTTTCTAGGTACTATGCCACTACTAACTTTCTAGGTACTATGGCACTACTAACTAACTACGTACTATGGCACTACTAACTTTCTAGGTACTATGGCACTACTAACTTTCTAGGTACTATGGCACTACTAACTTTCTAGGTACTATGCCACTACTAACTTTCTAGGTACTATGGCACTACTAACTAACTACGTACTATGGCACTACTAACTTTCTAGGTACTATGGCACTACTAACTTTCTAGGTACTATGGCACTACTAACTTTCTAGGTACTATGGCACTACTAACTTTCTAGGTACTATGGCACTACTAACTTTCTAGGTACTATGCCACTACTAACTTTCTAGGTACTATGGCACTACTAACTTTCTAGGTACTATGGCACTACTAACTAACTACGTACTATGCCACTACTAACTTTCTAGGTACTATGGCACTACTAACTTTCTAGGTACTATGGCACTACTAACTTTCTAGGTACTATGCCACTACTAACTTTCTAGGTACTATGGCACTACTAACTTTCTAGGTACTATGGCACTACTAACTTTCTAGGTACTATGGCACTACTAACTTTCTAGGTACTATGGCACTACTAACTTTCTAGGTACTATGGCACTACTAACTTTCTAGGTACTATGGCACTACTAACTTTCTAGGTACTATGCCACTACTAACTTTCTAGGTACTATGGCACTACTAACTTTCTAGGTACTATGGCACTACTAACTTTCTAGGTACTATGCCACTACTAACTTTCTAGGTACTATGGCACTACTAACTTTCTAGGTACTATGCCACTACTAACTTTCTAGGTACTATGGCACTACTAACTAACTACGTACTATGCCACTACTAACTTTCTAGGTACTATGGCACTACTAACTTTCTAGGTACTATGGCACTACTAACTTTCTAGGTACTATGCCACTACTAACTTTCTAGGTACTATGGCACTACTAACTTTCTAGGTACTATGGCACTACTAACTTTCTAGGTACTATGGCACTACTAACTAACTACGTACTATGCCACTACTAACTTTCTAGGTACTATGGCACTACTAACTAACTACGTACTATGCCACTACTAACTTTCTAGGTACTATGCCACTACTAACTTTCTAGGTACTATGGCACTACTAACTAACTACGTACTATGCCACTACTATCTTTCTAGGTACTATGGCACTACTAACTTTCTAGGTACTATGGCACTACTAACTTTCTAGGTACTATGCCACTACTAACTTTCTAGGTACTATGGCACTACTAACTTTCTAGGTACTATGGCACTACTAACTAACTACGTACTATGCCACTACTAACTTTCTAGGTACTATGGCACTACTAACTTTCTAGGTACTATGGCACTACTAACTAACTACGTACTATGGCACTACTAACTAACTACGTACTATGGCACTACTAACTAACTACGTACTATGGCACTACTAACTTTCTAGGTACTATGGCACTACTAACTTTCTAGGTACTATGGCCACTACTAACTTTCTAGGTACTATGGCACTACTAACTTTCTAGGTACTATGGCACTACTAACTTTCTAGGTACTATGCCACTACTAACTTTCTAGGTACTATGGCACTACTAACTTTCTAGGTACTATGGCACTACTAACTAACTACGTACTATACCACTACTAACTTTCTAGGTATTATGGCACTACTAACTAACTACGTACTATACCACTACTAACTTTCCAGGTACTATGCCACTACTAACTTTCTAGGTACTATGGCACTACTAACTAACTACGTACTATGGCACTACTAACTTTCTAGGTACTATACCACTACTAACTTTCTAGGTACTATGGCACTACTAACTAACTACGTACTATGCCACTACTAACTTTCTAGGTACTATACCACTACTAACTTTCTAGGTACTATGGCACTACTAACTAACTACGTACTATGGCACTACTAACTTTCTAGGTACTATGGCACTACTAACTAACTACGCACTATGGCACTACTAACTTTCTAGGTACTATGGCACTACTAACTTTCTAGGTACTATGGCACTACTAACTAACTACGTACTATACCACTACTAACTTTCTAGGTACTATGGCACTACTAACTTTCTAGGTACTATGGCACTACTAACTTTCTAGGTACTATGGCACTACTAACTAACTACGTACTATGCCACTACTAACTTTCTAGGTACTATGGCACTACTAACTTTCTAGGTACTATGGCACTACTAACTTTCTAGGTACTATGGCACTACTAACTAACTACGTACTATACCACTACTAACTTTCTAGGTACTATGGCACTACTAACTTTCTAGGTACTATGGCACTACTAACTTTCTAGGTACTATGGCACTACTAACTTTCTAGGTACTATGGCACTACTAACTAACTACGTACTATGGCACTACTAACTTTCTAGGTACTATGGCACTACTAACTAACTACGTACTATACCACTACTAACTTTCTAGGTACTATGGCACTACTAACTTTCTAGGTACTATGGCACTACTAACTTTCTAGGTACTATGGCACTACTAACTTTCTAGGTACTATGGCACTACTAACTTTCTAGGTACTATGCCACTACTAACTTTCTAGGTACTATGGCACTACTAACTTTCTAGGTACTATGGCACTACTAACTAACTACGTACTATGCCACTACTAACTTTCTAGGTACTATGGCACTACTAACTTTCTAGGTACTATGGCACTACTAACTAACTACGTACTATGGCACTACTAACTTTCTAGGTACTATGGCACTACTAACTAACTACGTACTATGCCACTACTAACTTTCTAGGTACTATGGCACTACTAACTTTCTAGGTACTATGGCACTACTAACTAACTACGTACTATGGCACTACTAACTAACTACGTACTATGGCACTACTAACTTTCTAGGTACTATGCCACTACTAACTTTCTAGGTACTATGGCACTACTAACTAACTACGTACTATGGCACTACTAACTTTCTAGGTACTATGGCACTACTAACTTTCTAGGTACTATGGCACTACTAACTAACTACGTACTATGGCACTACTAACTTTCTAGGTACTATACCACTACTAACTTTCTAGGTACTATGGCACTACTAACTAACTACGTACTATGCCACTACTAACTTTCTAGGTACTATACCACTACTAACTTTCTAGGTACTATGGCACTACTAACTAACTACGTACTATGGCACTACTAACTTTCTAGGTACTATGGCACTACTAACTAACTACGTACTATACCACTACTAACTTTCTAGGTACTATGGCACTACTAACTTTCTAGGTACTATGGCACTACTAACTTTCTAGGTACTATGGCACTACTAACTAACTACGTACTATGCCACTACTAACTTTCTAGGTACTATGGCACTACTAACTTTCTAGGTACTATGGCACTACTAACTAACTACGTACTATGGCACTACTAACTAACTACGTACTATAACACTACTAACTTTCTAGGTACTATGGCACTACTAACTTTCTAGGTACTATGGCACTACTAACTTTCTAGGTACTATGCCACTACTAACTAACTACGTACTATACCACTACTAACTAACTACGTACTGTGGCACTACTAACTAACTACGTACTATGGCACTACTAACTTTCTAGGTACTATGGCACTACTAACTTTCTAGGTACTATGGCACTACTAACTAACTACGTACTATGGCACTACTAACTAACTACGTACTATACCACTACTAACTTTCTAGGTACTATGGCACTACTAACTAACTACGTACTATGGCACTACTAACTTTCTAGGTACTATGGCACTACTAACTTTCTAGGTACTATGGCACTACTAACTAACTACGTACTATGGCACTACAAACTTTCTAGGTACTATGGCACTACTAACTTTCTAGGTACTATGCCACTACTAACTTTCTAGGTACTATGGCACTACTAACTTTCTAGGTACTATGGCACTACTAACTAACTACGTACTATGCCACTACTAACTTTCTAGGTACTATGGCACTACTAACTTTCTAGGTACTATGGCACTACTAACTAACTACGTACTATGGCACTACTAACTAACTACGTACTATGCCACTACTAACTTTCTAGGTACTATGGCACTACTAACTTTCTAGGTACTATGGCACTACTAACTAACTACGTACTATGCCACTACCAACTTTCTAGGTACTATGGCACTACTAACTTTCTAGGTACTATGGCACTACTAACTAACTACGTACTATGCCACTACTAACTTTCTAGGTACTATGCCACTACTAACTTTCTAGGTACTATGCCACTACTAACTTTCTAGGTACTATGGCACTACTAACTAACTACGTACTATACCACTACTAACTTTCTAGGTACTATGGCACTACTAACTTTCTAGGTACTATGGCACTACTAACTTTCAAGGTACTATGGCACTACTAACTTTCTAGGTACTATGGCACTACTAACTAACTACGTACTATGCCATTACTAACTTTCTAGGTACTGTGGCACTACTAACTAACTACGTACTATGGCACTACTAACTTTCTAGGTACTATGGCACTACTAACTTTCTAGGTACTATGGCACTACTAACTTTCTAGGTACTATGGCACTACTAACTAACTACGTACTATGGCACTACCAACTTTCTAGGTACTATGGCACTACTAACTTTCTAGGTACTATGGCACTACTAACTAACTACGTACTATGCCACTACTAACTTTCTAGGTACTATGGCACTACTAACTTTCTAGGTACTATGGCACTACTAACTTTCTAGGTACTATGGCACTACTAACTAACTACGTACTATGGCACTACTAACTTTCTAGGTACTATGGCACTACTAACTAACTACGTACTATGGCACTACTAACTTTCTAGGTACTATGGCACTACTAACTAACTACGTACTATACCACTACTAACTTTCTAGGTACTATGCCACTACTAACTTTCTAGGTACTATGGCACTACTAACTAACTACGTACTATGCCACTACTAACTTTCTAGGTACTATGGCACTACTAACTTTCTAGGTACTATGGCACTACTAACTAACTACGTACTATGCCACTACTAACTTTCTAGGTACTATGGCACTACTAACTTTCTAGGTACTATGCCATTACTAACTTTCTAGGTACTGTGGCACTACTAACTAACTACGTACTATGGCACTACTAACTTTCTAGGTACTATGGCACTACTAACTTTCTAGGTACTATGGCACTACTAACTTTCTAGGTACTATGGCACTACTAACTTTCTAGGTACTATGGCACTACTAACTAACTACGTACTATACCACTACTAACTTTCTAGGTACTATGGCACTACTAACTAACTACGTACTATGCCATTACTAACTTTCTAGGTACTATGGCACTACTAACTAACTACGTACTATACCACTACTAACTTTCTAGGTACTATGGCACTACTAACTTTCTAGGTACTATGGCACTACTAACTTTCTAGGTACTATGCCACTACTAACTTTCTAGGTACTATGGCACTACTAACTTTCTAGGTACTATGGCACTACTAACTAACTACGTACTATACCACTACTAACTTTCTAGGTACTATGGCACTACTAACTAACTACGTACTATGGCACTACTAACTTTCTAGTTACTATGGCACTACTAACTTTCTAGGTACTATGGCACTACTAACTTTCTAGGTACTATGCCACTACTAACTTTCTAGGTACTATGCCACTACTAACTTTCTAGGTACTATGGCACTACTAACTAACTACGTACTGTGGCACTACTAACTAACTACGTACTATGGCACTACTAACTTTCTAGGTACTATGGCACTACTAACTTTCTAGGTACTATGGCACTACTAACTTTCTAGGTACTATGGCACTACTAACTAACTACGTACTATGGCACTACTAACTTTCTAGGTACTATGGCACTACTAACTTTCTAGGTACTATGGCACTACTAACTTTCTAGGTACTATGGCACTACTAACTAACTACGTACTGTGGCACTACTAACTAACTACGTACTATGGCACTACTAACTTTCTAGGTACTATGGCACTACTAACTTTCTAGGTACTATGGCACTACTAACTTTCTAGGTACTATGGCACTACTAACTTTCTAGGTACTATGGCACTACTAACTAACTACGTACTATGGCACTACTAACTTTCTAGGTACTATGGCACTACTAACTTTCTAGGTACTATGCCACTACTAACTTTCTAGGTACTATGGCACTACTAACTAACTACGTACTATGGCACTACTAACTAACTACGTACTATACCACTACTAACTAACTACGTACTATGCCACTACTAACTTTCTAGGTACTATGGCACTACTAACTAACTACGTACTATGCCATTACTAACTTTCTAGGTACTATGGCACTACTAACTTTCTAGGTACTATGGCACTACTAACTAACTACGTACTATGCCACTACTAACTTTCTAGGTACTATACCACTACTAACTTTCTAGGTACTATGGCACTACTAACTAACTACGTACTATACCACTACTAACTTTCTAGGTACTATGGCACTACTAACTAACTATGTACTATGGCACTACTAACTTTCTAGGTACTATGCCACTACTAACTTTCTAGGTACTATGGCACTACTAACTTTCTAGGTACTATGGCACTACTAACTAACTACGTACTATGCCATTACTAACTTTCTAGGTACTATGGCACTACTAACTAACTACGTACTATGGCACTACTAACTTTCTAGGTACTATGGCACTACTAACTAACTACGTACTATGCCACTACTAACTAACTACGTACTATGCCATTACTAACTTTCTAGGTACTATGGCACTACTAACTAACTACGTACTATGGCACTACTAACTAACTACGTACTATGGCACTACTAACTTTCTAGGTACTATGCCACTACTAACTTTCTAGGTACTATGGCACTACTAACTTTCTAGGTACTATGGCACTACTAACTTTCTAGGTACTATGGCACTACTAACTTTCTAGGTACTATGGCACTACTAACTAACTACGTACTATGCCACTACTAACTTTCTAGGTACTATGGCACTACTAACTTTCTAGGTACTATGGCACTACTAACTAACTACGTACTATGCCACTACTAACTTTCTAGGTACTATGGCACTACTAACTTTCTAGGTACTATGGCACTACTAACTAACTACGTACTATGCCACTACTAACTTTCTAGGTACTATGGCACTACTAACTTTCTAGGTACTATGGCACTACTAACTTTCTAGGTACTATGCCGCTACTAACTTTCTAGGTACTATGGCACTACTAACTTTCTAGGTACTATGGCACTACTAACTAACTACGTACTATGGCACTACTAACTTTCTAGGTACTATGGCACTACTAACTAACTACGTACTATGCCGCTACTAACTTTCTAGGTACTATGGCACTACTAACTTTCTAGGTACTATACCACTACTAACTTTCTAGGTACTATGCCACTACTAACTTTCTAGGTACTATGGCACTACTAACTAACTACGTACTATGCCGCTACTAACTTTCTAGGTACTATGGCACTACTAACTTTCTAGGTACTATACCACTACTAACTTTCTAGGTACTATGGCACTACTAACTAACTACGTACTATGGCACTACTAACTTTCTAGGTACTATGGCACTACTAACTTTCTAGGTACTATGGCACTACTAACTTTCTAGGTACTATGGCACTACTAACTTTCTAGGTACTATGGCACTACTAACTTTCTAGGTACTATGGCACTACTAACTAACTACGTACTATGGCACTACTAACTAACTACGTACTATACCGCTACTAACTTTCTAGGTACTATGGCACTACTAACTTTCTAGGTACTATGGCACTACTAACTTTCTAGGTACTATGGCACTACTAACTTTCTAGGTACTATGCCGCTACTAACTTTCTAGGTACTATGGCACTACTAACTTTCTAGGTACTATGGCACTACTAACTAACTACGTACTATGGCACTACTAACTTTCTAGGTACTATGGCACTACTAACTTTCTAGGTACTATGGCACTACTAACTTTCTAGGTACTATGGCACTACTAACTTTCTAGGTACTATACCACTACTAACTTTCTAGGTACTATGGCACTACTAACTTTCTAGGTACTATGCCACTACTAACTTTCTAGGTACTATGGCACTACTAACTAACTACGTACTATGCCACTACTAACTTTCTAGGTACTATGCCACTACTAACTTTCTAGGTACTATGGCACTACTAACTTTCTAGGTACTATGGCACTACTAACTAACTACGTACTATGGCACTACTAACTTTCTAGGTACTATGGCACTACTAACTTTCTAGGTACTATGCCACTACTAACTTTCTAGGTACTATGGCACTACTAACTTTCTAGGTACTATGGCACTACTAACTTTCTAGGTACTATGGCACTACTAACTTTCTAGGTACTATGGCACTACTAACTAACTACGTACTATGGCACTACTAACTTTCTAGGTACTATGGCACTACTAACTAACTACGTACTATGCCACTACTAACTTTCTAGGTACTATGCCACTACTAACTTTCTAGGTACTATGCCACTACTAACTTTCTAGGTACTATGGCACTACTAACTTTCTAGGTACTATGGCACTACTAACTAACTACGTACTATGGCACTACTAACTTTCTAGGTACTATGGCACTACTAACTTTCTAGGTACTATGCCACTACTAACTTTCTAGGTACTATGGCACTACTAACTTTCTAGGTACTATGGCACTACTAACTTTCTAGGTACTATGGCACTACTAACTTTCTAGGTACTATGGCACTACTAACTTTCTAGGTACTATGGCACTACTAACTAACTACGTACTATACCACTACTAACTTTCTAGGTACTATGGCACTACTAACTTTCTAGGTACTATTGCACTACTAACTTTCTAGGTACTATGCCACTACTAACTTTCTAGGTACTATGGCACTACTAACTTTCTAGGTACTATGCCACTACTAACTTTCTAGGTACTATACCACTACTAACTTTCTAGGTACTATGCCACTACTAACTTTCTACGTACTATACCACTACTAACTTTCTAGGTACTATGGCACTACTAACTTTCTAGGTACTATGCCACTACTAACTTTCTAGGTACTATGGCACTACTAACTTTCTAGGTACTATGCCACTACTAACTTTCTAGGTACTATGGCACTACTAACTTTCTAGGTACTAAGCCACTACTAACTTTCTAGGTACTATGGCACTACTAACTTTCTAGGTACTATGGCACTACTAACTAACTACGTACTATGCCACTACTAACTTTCTAGGTACTATGCCATTACTAACTTTCTAGGTACTATGGCACTACTAACTTTCTAGGTACTATGCCACTACTAACTTTCTAGGTACTATGGCACTACTAACTTTCTAGGTACTATGCCACTACTAAATTTCTAGGTACTATGGCACTACTAACTTTCTAGGTACTATGCCACTAACTTGCTACATATATGTCATTAACTTACTACGTACTATTCCACTGACCTACCACTAATTTACTATGTAATATATCGCTGAGTTAATACGTACTATACCACGAAACAACTGTGTACTATGTCACTTACTTACTGTGTACTATATCACTAATTTACAACATAATATGCCACTCACCTACTACGTAATATGCCATTAACTTAAATACGTATTATGCCACTAAAGTACAACGTATTATGCCACTAACGTACGACGTAGTATGTCACTAAATTACTACGTATTATGTCACTACGAACAATGTACTATGTCACTAAATTATTACATGCGATGTCATTAACTTACTTCGTACTAAAGCACTAACTTACTATATAATGTACCACTAACGTTAGTGGCAAAGGTCGAAGTATACCACGCCAAAACTATCAGTTATATAAAGTTAACCCAGCTAAAATTAACAGCTGTTTTTAATAATATTGCATGTCATTGTAAACAATATCTTTGATCTTAATTAGATTTATCCATTTACATGTATATTATTTTGAAAAGAATCTAGCAACCCGATTCATTTCGTGTGCTTTTTTAATAACACTGTGTCTTTAATTCTGACATAAAAGTGGGCAATGATAGTCAACTGTAGCGGCTACGTCTCGGTAAAGAAAAAAATATATAATACAATATATTCAATCTTAATTATCATATTACATGATAAATGCAGAATATTTAAAAGCATAACCATAACAACAGGAATTGATGATTATTGTGACGAATGCGTTCCCTGGAGATTTGTTTTCATAGCTTTCATTTATGCTTTGCAAAAAATCGATTTAGTCATGACACACAATAAAACTGTTTTACTTAATTTAATAGCTCATCAATATGCATAGAGTTCAACTTCAGGTTACATTTTTGTAATTTATTCCTCATTAATATTTCGTGACAAGGCAACAGTTTGAAAAGCTTGACAGTTCAACCAATTTATGCTACACAAAAAGATGTTAGAAAATATTAAAGGAAGATGATACATTATATGCACGCTTTATTGTTTTGCCTTTCCACGACCATAGTACATAAAAAAGGGGGGATATAATGCTTCATTGATAATCTGGAACTCCGGTTTATTGTGTGAAAATTGCTTGACACCATTTTATTGAACCATGTTTGAAATTTCAAATATTCCTCAACTGTAAAACAGATATGAGGAGCGAATTTTAGAGATAAATACCTGGCAGGTAGAATTTGTGATTCGGTTCCAAAATCTATTGTTCCTATATTTGTTGTACCTTTCCACCGAAGTGTCATATATATCTAAAAATTCAAATTCAAATTCAAATTCAAATATATATCTACAAGATAATTGTACACCACTCATATAAAACTGAAAATCAATCTCAAATTTAAAATTTCAAAATTTTCAATATTCTATTGATATTTTAAATTTTAATTTCAGAATGAATATGAATGCATATAATTCTAATGTTTTCTTTCCACTTCACAGATGTTGTTTCGATATTGATTTTCCTGACATATCACAGAAAAATGATACAGACCATATCTTTTTCACTTAATAATTAAAAAAAACCTAAGGTTATTAATCCACTTTAAAATCCTCATTATGATAACCATCCTCAGCAGTCTCAATTAGATGTATGTACAGGATTGTGAAATAACATTGCAGTACGTATCATTATAGCATAGCTTTATACATATGTAATTATAGGTATTAAAACTCTACATGACGTAGCTGATATTTTGTTTACATATGATATGATCTGCCGCGGAGAAATGTACATTTTGAGATCTAGCCAACCAATGTTAATTTCAATCAGGTAGTTTATGTACCAGCCAGTAAATGTCCGAAATTAGCGTATGGGATAAATATTTATTGAATTATGAAGAACAAAGATACAATTGGTGGCAAGATACTTAAAGTAGAGAAATCGTTTGAAGGGAGATGTAGGACTTTCATCAGTAGCAGAGATGATCCAGTGACACGTGTAGTTTAAATCTATATTTACTACGTAAACATTTAAAGTTTTTTGTTTTGGATTTAAATGTTTGTATCGTACAACTCTGGAGTGAATTTTCTCTGGATTTCTTTTCTAATTAAAAGTTATGTCAATTACTCTATAATTAATTACAAGAGGCGCTCTGTGTTTTGTTAACGCTAATTATTGCAGTAGTGTAGACTTACAGTGTGTTGGTTTATTGTGTTTTTGGCTCTAAAAGCACACACACGTGCAATTGATTTACTTCACGTGCATTGTAGATTAGTTGACGACGTCCAAGGTTCCTCACAACACAAGATGGCCACTCCAGCTTTGTGGGAGAGGAAACTTTTGTTAGGAACAACAGCAGGAACTGTGTTTGCTTTTCTAATTCAAATTGTTGCCTTAGCAACGAATCACTGGCTGACTTTTGAAATTCCAGATGGACTATATTTTAATAAAACTGGACGGTATTTGTATGAGTCATATAGTGGACTCTGGCGAATATGTACAACAGAATTTACAAAATCCATTGGCTCAAATGGACAAGAAATCAAAACATATCGTAAGTATGAAAACATTTTATTGCACGTGCATGATTTATTACTGACAAAACATTGCGTGGGAGTTAGCATCAAAGACTTTGTAAATCTTATCATTTTGAATTATTCCTACTGTTGCGTTTGTAGACAAAGCTAAGAGAAATGTATCACTTGAAAAATGTCAATATGAGTATAGTTTCATGCATAACATCAAAGAAGTAGGAGTATTTTGAAATGTTCATCATGGCGATATGGTGAAATAACAGTACACATGCATTCGATTTGGGATTGCTGATTAAATCATACTGTTAGACTTATCATATAACACGTCAATGGGAAGATAATTATAGCATATTATACACATACAGTGTCAAAACTAGAGTCCCACACAAAAATCTGCATATATGTGTACCCTTACTTTGTACAATACACATAATGCGTTTTATGTGAAATGTGTTTTTATTCATCTCTCTCCTATAAACAATAACGACGGCACACGTTTTGATGCATAATTAATAATCCTGCCTTATTTTATTCATCATGTGATGTATTTTGCAGATAACATTACATGATTGCAATTTAAGTGTATCCTTGTTCTTATAAAGGCAATTGTGCTGTGCTACATCACGACAGGTGATGCCCGCCCCCCCCCCCCCCCCCCCCCCGTAATATATACTAAAATCTACGTTTTAAGCCCTATATTAGACAAGTATGAGTTATCGAAATGAAAAATAAAAATTGTATGGAGTAAATCCGACGGAGAAACATAATCCCTTATTACTATAATCTATAACACGCCCATTATCTCTGAAGATATACACTATTAATATTAGTTAGATACACAAATAACTTTCTGAAAATGAAATGCACATGAATGTTACATGCGCTTGATAACCCTGCACCAGATCACATTTTGTGTTTCATTGATACTCGCGGCAAAATGACGAAAGATAATATTAAGCATGTTTAATCAACAGCCCGTTATCTTAATTAATCCAATAAATCAGTGTTTATTTAAATTTTGCATGATGCCAAGGTTGTATCATTTTTCATCGAGGTGACCATAGCATGCATATGTTGGGAAATAATCCATAATACGTACCGGAGGTCATTCATCACCGGTCCGGATCAGATTAGGTAATTAAGTAATTATACAACGGAAACCGTAAAGTGCAGCTTGCGACTGATCAACCATATTGTCGGAGGTATTAATTACATGTCCATGTAAAGGTTGTCCATAATAATTACATTCAGAAAACTAAAGACAAACTTTCAAAATTAACAGATAATTCAAAACTTTATTTGTATAATAAAATAAAACATGATATTGTTTTGGAAGAGTATTTGATACAGGAAAAAAACTTTAAAAATAGACAACTCATAGCTAAATTTCGGAAAAGTGACCATTGTTTGCAAATTGAAATTGGTCGATATAATAATATACCCCGTCAACAAAGACTTTGCACTACTTGTAATATCTTAGAAGATGAATATCACTTCTTTTTAAATTGTCATTTAAACCAGCAACCAAGAAATTTACTAATAAATACTATTGAAAATAAATGTCCTTCTTTTACTAATATGTCAACCATGAATAAACTTGATTACATACTCAATCCAACTTCAGATCTTTTGTGACGAAATTAGTTAACACGTATTTGAAATGTGTATGCAAATTCTAAAAATAAATTAAGGCTATAAATAGGTGATAATTTGCGCACTTGACCGTGTAATTTCCTTCTACACTTCCCTGAATTCCCCTTTGGTGTATGTTGTTTTAATTGCTTAATATACAAAGTTGGCATGCAAATAATTAATTTACAACTTTCGGAACAGTAGACCATTTTTATTTATCAAGTGGTTGGTTAAATAAGACATTTTAAGCATACGAATAGTTTCTATTTTTAGTTTCCATAATGTTTATAATTAATACGATAAGTAACAGAGTCATAAACGGGTTGGGATATGAAATAATGCACGGAAATAGTCGGATCATTTACACGCTTTATGATTATCATTGGGTTATATAAAATCGTCTTAGTGATGCAGACTTTTGGTATAGTCCAAAACAGAGTATATAAACGCTTGTCACAGCGTGTCTTGGCACTTTGGGTTGCTCTGTCGAGCTACATGTTTGGTCAATAACCCTATGCAATACTAGTATTCGCTCTTGGTTACTTGATTAGCAGCTTTACGCACAGGTTAAATTGACTATAGTTAAGTGTTGTAAAAACGCACAGGTTGAATTAGCTATAGTGGCGTGCGTCTGACGCATAAGTGCTGTAAACACGCACAGGTTGAATTAGCTATAGTGGCGTGCGTCTGACGCATAAGTGCTGTAAAAACGCACAGGCTGAATTAGCTATAGTAGCGTGGGTAAAACGCACAGGACTGACGCACAAGTGCTGTGAAAACGCACAGGTTGAATTAGCTATAGTGGCGTGCGTAAAACGCACAGGTTTATCTAGAATAGGTGCGGGCGTCACAAACGCACAGGCTGAACCAGTAATAGGTACGTGCGTAAAATGCACAGGTTAATCTGGCAATAGGTGCGAGGGTAAAACGCACAGGTTAAGTTAACAGTAGGTGCGAGGGTAAAACGCACAGGTTAAGCTAATAATAGGTGCGTGCGTAAAACGCACAGGTCCGACGCACGGGTTCCGAAAACGCACAACATTGTCCATAGGTTTAACTGTATAAGCTAACAGCACGATATACAGAGCGTCACTTGAAACCAGAGGAGTAACTCTGGTACGAACCGGATTACGCCAGTGACGTGCAACCCCCTGCACGTTACACTTTTATCGGTGGTTTGCACCTTTATAAAACAATCCCTAGACTTGAGACGATAGGGTCCACGCCGGTCAAACATTTCTCCTACATTTACATATATATTATGTTTGTGTTGTTTTTCTTATATGTTTACATGCTTTTGTATTGTAATTGCTTGACTTATATGGGTGTAATATGCAATTTGAATAAATAAATATATCTATAATGGTCTGTTATAAATATCAATAAATATTGTTGTAATATATACATGTATACATGTATATATAAATAAAAAAGAATAAACTAATTTTATTTACAATGCGAGAAGGGTATTTCCACGTACAGTCCAATTCGGCGGATATCTATGTTATTCATAGTAGTGCGCAGAATTAGACAGTGCGTAGAATATTACCCGTAATGACTGTGCATCGTAGACACGCTCTAATTAATACAAACAGCAACAAAACAAAACGCGATAGAGCTCGTACCATATGGTGACACTGGAAACAATGATGAATCAATTCTTATTTCAGTCAATATATTGAAGATAATTGTTTGTTTTTCTTGTTTACACTTTTTCAACAACTTATTACATTTTACTCTATAAATTGCCTTAAAAGGGACAGTTATATTTACATAGCACTATTTCTAAAAGCTTGCACATCGAATTTCACTTGTGTTGTATCCATATGTAAATGTTACAGATTCATTATTAAACAATAAACCAGTATGTAATTTGATCTACAAGGAAAGTAGGACAAATTGAACTAAAGAGAACCATAATACGATATATGTGTCTAAAGAGAACCATGATACGATATATGTGTCTAAAGAGAACCATGATACGATATATGTGTCTAAAGAGAACCATAAGACGATATATGTGTCTAAAGAGAACCATGATACGATATATGTGTCTAAAGAGAACCATAATACGATATATGTGTCTAAAGAGAACCATAATGCGATATATGTGTCTAAAGAGAACCATAATACGATATATGTGTCTAAAGAGAACCATGATACGATATATGTGTCTTAAGAGAACCATAATACGATATATGTGTCTAAAGAGAACCATAATACGATATATGTGTCTAAAGAGAACCATAATACGATATATGTGTCTAAAGAGAACAATAAGACGATATATGTGTCTAAAGAGAACCATAATACGATATATGTGTCTAAAGAGAACCATAAGACGATATATGTGTCTAAGGAGAACCATAATACGATATATGTGTCTAAAGAGAACCATAATACGATATATGTGTCTAAAGAGAACCATAAGACGATATATGTGTCTAAAGAGAACCATAATACGATATATGTGTCTAAAGAGAACCATAAGACGATATATGTGTCTAAAGAGAACCATAAGACGATATATGTGTCTAAAGAGAACCATAATACGATATATGTGTCTAAAGAGAACCATAAGACGATATATGTGTCTAAAGAGAACCATAATACGATATATGTGTCTAAAGAGAACCATAATACGATATATGTGTCTAAAGAGAACCATAAGACGATATATGTGTCTAAAGAGAACCATAAGACGATATACGTGTCTAAAGAGAACCATAATACGATATATGTGTCTAACGAGAACCATAAGACGATATATGTGTCTAAAGAGAACCATAATACGATATATGTGTCTAAAGAGAACCATAAGACGATATATGTGTCTAAAGAGAACCATGATACGATATATGTGTCTAAAGAGAACCATAAGACGATATATGTGTCTTAAGAGAACCATAAGACGATATATGTGTCTAAAGAGAACCATAAGACGATATATGTGTCTAAAGAGAACCATAATACGATATATGTGTCTTAAGAGAACCATGATACGATATATGTGTCTAAAGAGAACCATAAGACGATATATGTGTAAAGAGAACCATAAGACGATATATGTGTCTAAAGAGAACCATAATACGATATATGTGTCTAAAGAGAACCATAATACGATATATGTGTAAAGAGAACCATAAGACGATATATGTGTAAAGAGAACCATGATACGATATATGTGTCTAAAGAGAACCATAATACGATATATGTGTCTTAAGAGAACCATAAGACGATATATGTGTCTAAAGAGAACTATAAGACGATATATGTGTCTAAAGAGAACCATAAGACGATATTTGTGTCTAAAGAGAACCATAAGACGATATATGTGTCTAAAGAGAACCATAAGACGATATATGTGTCTAAAGAGAACCATAAGACGATATTTGTGTCTAAAGAGAACCATAAGACGATATATGTGTAAAGAGAACCATGATACGATATATGTGTCTAAAGAGAACCATAATACGATATATGTTTCTAAAGAGAACCATGATACGATATATGTGTCTAAAGAGAACCATAAGACGATATATGTGTCTAAAGAGAACCATGATACGATATATGTGTCTAAAGAGAACCATAAGACGATATATGTGTCTAAAGAGAACCATAAGACGATATATGTGTCTAAAGAGAACCATAATACGATATATGTGTCTAAAGAGAACCATAATACGATATATGTGTCTAAAGAGAACCATGATACGATATATGTGTCTTAAGAGAACCATAATACGATATATGTGTCTAAAGAGAACCATAAGACGATATATGTGTAAAGAGAACCATGATACGATATATGTGTTTAAAGAGAACCATAATACGATATATGTGTCTAAAGAGAACCATGATACGATATATGTGTCTAAAGAGAACAATAAGACGATATATGTGTCTAAAGAGAACCATAATACGATATATGTGTCTAAAGAGAACCATGAGACGATATATGTGTCTAAAGAGAACCATAAGACGATATATGTGTCTAAAGAGAACCATAAGACGATATATGTGTCTAAAGAGAACCATAATACGATATATGTGTCTAAAGAGAACCATGATACGATATATGTGTCTAAAGAGAACCATGAGACGATATATGTGTCTAAAGAGAACCATAATACGATATATGTGTCTAAAGAGAACCATAAGACGATATATGTGTCTAAAGAGAACCATGAGACGATATATGTGTCTAAAGAGAACCATAAGACGATATATGTGTCTTAAGAGAACCATGATACGATATATGTGTCTAAAGAGAACCATAATAGGATATATGTGTCTAAAGAGAACCATGATACGATATATGTGTCTAAAGAGAACCATAACACGATATATGTGTCTAAAGAGAACCATGATACGATATATGTGTCTAAAGAGAACCATAATACGATATATGTGTCTAAAGAGAACCATGATACGATATATGTGTCTAAAGAGAACCATAAGACGATATATGTGTCTAAAGAGAACCATGATACGATATATGTGTCTAAAGAGAACCATAATACGATATATGTGTCTAAAGAGAACCATGATACGATATATGTGTCTAAAGAGAACCATAATACGATATATGTGTCTAAAGAGAACCATAAGACGATATATGTGTCTAAAGAGAACCATAAGACGATGTATGTGTAAAGAGAACCATAAGACGATATATGTGTCTAAAGAGAACCATAAGACGATATATGTGTCTAAAGAGAACCATAATACGATATATGTGTCTTAAGAGAACCATGATACGATATATGTGTCTAAAGAGAACCATAAGACGATATATGTGTCTAAAGAGAACCATAAGACGATGTATGTGTAAAGAGAACCATAAGACGATATATGTGTCTAAAGAGAACCATAAGACAATATATGTGTCTAAAGAGAACCATAATACGATATATGTGTCTTAAGAGAACCATGATACGATATATGTGTCTAAAGAGAACCATAAGACGATATATGTGTAAAGAGAACCATGATACGATATATGTGTCTAAAGAGAACCATAATACGATATATGTGTCTAAAGAGAACCATAATACGATATATGTGTAAAGAGAACCATAAGACGATATATGTGTAAAGAGAACCATGATACGATATATGTGTCTAAAGAGAACCATAATACGATATATGTGTCTAAAGAGAACCATAATACGATATATGTGTCTTAAGAGAACCATAATACGATATATGTGTCTAAAGAGAACCATAAGACGATATATGTGTCTAAAGAGAACCATAAGACGATATTTGTGTCTAAAGAGAACCATAAGACGATATATGTGTCTAAAGAGAACCATACGACGATATATGTGTCTAAAGAGAACCATAAGACGATATTTGTGTCTAAAGAGAACCATAAGACGATATATGTGTCTAAAGAGAACCATAAGACGATATATGTGTCTAAAGAGAACCATAATACGATATATGTGTCTTAAGAGAACCATGATACGATATATGTGTCTAAAGAGAACCATAAGACGATATATGTGTAAAGAGAACCATGATACGATATATGTGTCTAAAGAGAACCATAATACGATATATGTGTCTAAAGAGAACCATAATACGATATATGTGTAAAGAGAACCATAAGACGATATATGTGTAAAGAGAACCATGATACGATATATGTGTCTAAAGAGAACCATAATACGATATATGTGTCTAAAGAGAACCATAATACGATATATGTGTCTTAAGAGAACCATAATACGATATATGTGTCTAAAGAGAACCATAAGACGATATATGTGTCTAAAGAGAACCATAAGACGATATTTGTGTCTAAAGAGAACCATAAGACGATATATGTGTCTAAAGAGAACCATAAGACGATATATGTGTCTAAAGAGAACCATAAGACGATATTTGTGTCTAAAGAGAACCATAAGACGATATATGTGTCTTAAGAGAACCATGATACGATATATGTGTCTAAAGAGAACCATAAGACGATATATGTGTAAAGAGAACCATGATACGATATATGTGTCTAAAGAGAACCATAATACGATATATGTGTCTAAAGAGAACCATGATACGATATATGTGTCTAAAGAGAACCATAAGACGATATATGTGTCTAAAGAAAACCATAAGACGATATATGTGTCTAAAGAGAACCATAAGACGATATATGTGTCTAAAGAGAACCATAAGACGATATATGTGTCTAAAGAGAACCATAATACGATATATGTGTCTAAGGAGAACCATAAGACGATATATGTGTCTTAAGAGAACCATGATACGATATATATGTCTAAAGAGAACCATAAGACGATATATGTGTAAAGAGAACCATGATACGATATATGTGTCTAAAGAGAACCATAATACGATATATGTGTCTAAAGAGAACCATGAGACGATATATGTGTCTAAAGAGAACCATAAGACGATATATGTGTCTAAAGAGAACCATAATACAATATATGTGTCTAAAGAAAACCATAATACGATATATGTGTCTAAAGAGAACCATGATACGATATATGTGTCTAAAGAGAACCATAAGACGATATATGTGTCTAAAGAGAACCATAAGACGATATATGTGTCTAAAGAGAACCATGATACGATATATGTGTCTTAAGAGAACCATGATACGATATATGTGTCTAAAGAGAACCATAAGACGATATATGTGTAAAGAGAACCATGATACGATATATGTGTCTAAAGAGAACCATAATACGATATATGTGTCTAAAGAGAACCATAAGACGATATATGTGTCTAAAGAGAACCATAAGACGATATATGTGTCTAAAGAGAACCATAAGACGATATATGTGTCTAAAGAGAACCATAAGACGATATATGTGTCTAAAGAGAACCATAAGACGTTATATGTGTCTAAAGAGAACCATAAGACGATATATGTGTAAAGAGAACCATAAGACGATATATGTGTCTAAAGAGAACTATAAGACGATATATGTGTAAAGAGAACCATAACACGATATATGTGTCTAAAGAGAACCATAAGACGATATATGTGTCTAAAGAGAACCATAAGACGATATATGTGTAAAGAGAACCATAACACGATATATTTGTCTTAAGAGAACCATAAGACGATATATGTGTCTAAAGAGAACCATAAGACGATATATGTGTCTAAAGAGAACCATAAGACGATATATGTGTCTAAAGAGAACCATAATACGATATATGTGTCTTAAGAGAACCATGATACGATATATGTGTCTAAAGAGAACCATAAGACGATATATGTGTAAAGAGAACCATGATACGATATATGTGTCTAAAGAGAACCATAATACGATATATGTGTCTAAAGAGAACCATGATACGATATATGTGTCTAAAGAGAACCATAAGACGATATATGTGTCTAAAGAGAACCATAATACGATATATGTGTCTAAAGAGAACCATAAGACGATATATGTGTCTAAAGAGAACCATAAGACGATATATGTGTCTAAAGAGAACCATAAGATGATATATGTGTCTAAAGAGAACCATAAGACGATATATGTGTTTAAAGAGAACAATAAGACGATATATGTGTCTAAAGAGAACCATAACACGATATATGTGTCTAAAGAGAACCATAAGACGATATATGTGTAAATAAAATAAAATAAAATCTAATTCGCAGAAACGGGGACAAAATCGATAGCCCGAACACACATATGAATTATCGCTTACTTTCCTGTCTTGGTACAGGCACTTCAATAAAAAGTGACGGGGTTAAACTAGTTTTATTGAAAAAGCCAATTTGTATGACTATACATGTACTGGCAAAAATTGAAATAAAAAGGGTTAACTTAAATTGTTTGACGTTTTTGGTCTAAAATTTAAACTCTTGATAATTTCGAGAAGCCTACACGTGCATTATATATTGGAACACAAAAGGATGCTAGTTTCCATCATGTCTAGTAAATAGCTCTGAGAGACACAAGTTTTGGTCTTTGTTGGCGACCATGGTAGGGTTATAATGAACACTTCGGGATGTAATCCTACCAGAGCAATATAAATACCCGTATTACCACGTATAAGAACAACAATATGTAAAACTCAGGTCGAACATAGTTTGTGAAGATACCCGTAATCAACAAATGTTTCTTTTTTCTTCTTCTTCTTTTTTTTCTGTGCAAATTGTGTTGTTCTGATCATGATTTGTATTTCACGTATCCAGTTCGGATGAGATGAAATTGTGGAGAACAACGTTGTATTCAACATAGAGGGTCAAAAGACCATTTGTTTTCATCAATCATAACTGTTTTTTTGTTTTTTTGTTACTTTTAACAAGCATACTTCATGTCTAAGGTCAACCAGTGCCGCGTCGTGTGCTAGTTGGATTTACATTAACATGTATATATAAAATCAGTGCCTATCGCCACTGAAGTGTGATTTAGCTCAAATACATGTTTATTTATAAAATTTGAACACATTTTGCAAAGAAGAAACAAGCTACAACTCTCCTAGTACTGCATATATACAAGCAAACATATGTATGCATACTATGTCTCAAGTGGATCCATTTTCTATGGAAATAAAACATTCTTCTTCATATTGAGTAAATGTTCTTTGACAAATACAGAAGCAAAAATGTTACATTTAAAAATAGACAAAAGATAACGAGGAGAAACTGTCATACAGACAACAAGGTGCTAAATGTACATTTAAGAAGACAATCTTGTTATGATGTTCATCTAAGCGTTCAGAACCAAAGATGAAATTATCTGTATTATGAGCATCCGGGTATATAATAGTTTCATTAGGAATTATGTAATGCTTCTAACAATTAAACTAAATCTGACCACAATAAGGGGAACATCGTGGTCGCATAGTAGGGTCGGTTTACAACTACGTCTACAAGTGTACTCAATGCCTATCACCACTACAGTTGTGAGTTAGAATCCCTCTAGTGATGAGGTGTACTCGATACAACATTATGTGATAAAGTTTCTAAATGACAGATCGGTGGTTTTCTTTGGGTACTCCGGTTTCCTCAATCCATAAAATTGACCGCCACGATATAACTAAATTATTGTTGAAAGTGGCCTTAAATACCATAACCCCCTGTCCACAATGATTGATTGTTGGTTGCTTAACGTCAATTGCCAAATATAAAACGATTGTAAAAATTGAAATAGTGCCATAATTTTCCCGATTTTACCAAAAATCAAAAAACATGAGCATGTTTTCACTTCTACAGTATGTGAAAAGTACAGACTCAACTATTAAACAAAGCCTGTCGTTGCCATATAGCCATATGTCTAACACCAATAAAGCATATTGACACCCTCGCACCCATCTCACATTGTAAGATTTCACAAGACGCCTACCCAAGACCGAGGTTTCGGTGGTCAGTTTGTTATATATGTCCAGGTTTTCCTCCACCAACATTTCTGATAGTCATAATACAGCTGAAGAATGATAAATACTAATAACCTAACCCAACCCACAATATAACAATATTAATTCGATGATTTACCGGATAATTGGAAATTGAAAATGACCGAAAGTGTGATTTATAATATCTGAATGGCTGCAATTACTATAATAATCCCAGGAATAATAGATGACAGTTATGCAAATTAAAATGAAACTTGTTTGGAATGCACATTGTCATGTTCTAGTCACGTGGTGTTATTTCTTAAGAGGTTCGAAATCCAAAATGGTCATCACCGCTTTACTTAAGCAAATATTACATATAGTTTTGAATGAGCACATATTAAAATACATGTAATGTAATGAGTAGCTACTGAACCAAGTCTTGACAGTGAGGTTTGTCTTAAAAACATGACCAAGTGTTGTTACTTTTAAACTCAACATGATAATAAAAAAAGTGTTAAAAAGATCAATTTATCAGGGTTCGTATTAATCGATCTTGAGTGTTCTGAGTTGTGAATTGTGGATCATTGCTTGTTCTTTTGTCCTTTTTTCGTTTGGTCATTGTAATGTCTGTCTTTTAGCCATTGTATTGTCAGTCTTTTAGCCATTGTATTTTCTTTCTGTCTTTTAGTCATTGTATTTTCTGTCTTTTAGTCATTGTATTGTCTGTCTTTTTTCGTTTGGTCATTATATTGTCTGTCTTTTTTCGTTTGGTCTTTGTATTGTCTGTCTTTTGGTCATTGTATTGTCTGTCTTTTGGTCATTGTATTGTCTGTCTTTTAGTCATTGTATTGTCTGTCTTTTGGTCATTGTATTGTCTGTCTTTTAGTCATTGTATTGTCTGTCTTTTAGTCATTGTATTGTCTGTCTTTTAGTCATTGTATTGTCTGTCTTTTGGTCATTGTATTGTCTGTCTTTTAGTCATTGTATTGTCTGTCTTTTGGTCATTGTATTGTCTGTCTTTTAGTCATTGTATTGTCTGTCTTTTGGTCATTGTATTGTCTGTCTTTTTTCGTTTGGTCATTGTATTGTCTGTCTTTTAGCCATTGTATTGTTTTTCTTTTAGCCATTGTATTGTCTGTCTTTTAGTCATTGTATTGTCTGTCTTTTGGTCATTGTATTATCTGTCTTTTAGTCATTGTATTGTCTGTCTTTTTTCGTTTGGTCATTGTATTGTCTGTCTTTTTTCGCTTGGTCATTGTATTGTCTGTCTTTTTTCGTTTGGTCATTGTATTGTCTGTCTTTTTTCGTTTGGTCATTGTATTGTCTGTCTTTTTTCGTTTGGTCATTGTATTGTCTGTCTTTTTTCTCTTGGTCATTGTATTGTCTGTCTTTTTTCGTTTGGTCATTGAATTGTCTGTCTTTTTTCGTTTGGTCATTGTATTGTCTGTCTTTTTTCGTTTGGTCATTGTATTGTCTGTCTTTTTTCGTTTGGTCATTGTATTGTCTGTCTTTTAGTCATTGTATTGTCTGTCTTTTAGTCATTGTATTGTCTGTCTTTTAGTCATTGTATTGTCTGTCTTTCTTCGATTGATGACTTCTGATTACCCCTTTGGAATCATCAGATTTTTCTTAACCTTTGTTAGATATTTCTTAGCTGACTGCAATTAAAAATAACTAGAATGCTCAATGTGAAGCATGTTGTTATTTTGTGGGAAGTTGTCTTGAAATATGGCTGAAAATAGTGTCATACATTTTTATGAATACACCCCACTTACTATCAGATGAGCGATGCAGGCACCAGAGAGCTCTAAATGTTAATTTTCACATCATAATAGGTATATACCCCTTGTACATTGGTCATTGATGATTCTGTGTTGATTAAATAAACGTTAGAGAATACCGAATGGACAATCAAAAAGGACAATCCAGTGAAACTGGCAACATAGGGTACACAAGACGAAGACAAACAAAGGATAAACACATCATAATATGTGTTGGACACCACTATACACAAACAAACACAAATAAATTAAGTAAGTCAAGCACCCTCCTACAAACTTTAAGCTTTGTAGATGAGAAGTCAGCAATGTTTTTTTAATTTTATATCGTTATTAATGTTTAATTGATTTATTCTATTTTTATTTTAATCTGTACACTGTGGGAATTACATGTTATGCGATAGTTATGCTCGATCAGCACATTGTTTTTAATTCATGATGTTCATTGCAGAGTTCGTGACCTTTGTAGATATTTACTATCATGTTGAATGTCCGATCTCAACCTTTATTGAAATTGAATGATCTATAGATATTTATTATTATTTTCAAGACGTTTTTTTTTTGTAATCGGAGAACACATCAGTGTGTGTCTAAAGTATCAGATTGAATTAATGCAATAATCGCGTTTTAACACGAAAAAAGAACAAAAGATTTCCGAATCTTAGCTTAAATTACTTTTTGTCAATACATCCTTTCCACTTCATGTTAATTTCATATGTTGTTTTATATTTCCTATCGATGTACATAAACACAAGAGACATCTATTTTCCATTACGAATATTTACTCAGATTCAGAGAGACAAATTTGATATTAGCTGTGAAACAAGAGTTGAGTTTGTAAAAGTCACGTATATCAATCGCTATAAATCATTTCAAATTATTTTGTGTGAAAAAAGCAGATTAATGTAAAAAAACCATGATCGCCATTATCTCCCAGAATTTGAGTAAATATTTGTAATGGAAAATAGACGTCACTTGTGTATTTTTTTTTATTATAAAAATTGCAAAATCTCTTCTTAATATCACAGAAATCTGCATGTTCTCATGATCATGTACATTTGTATATTCCCAAACAGAAATACACATTTACGGTCGCCACCGTTACTTGGTTGACCGTTATGGAATATCTGTGTCACAAATGACCACGGCTATCCACTTGTCGTAAGCACTTCCCGGTCCTTTCCTCATTCATGACTTGTCACCGGGTTTGTAACTAGATTAACACGACGGACGGGTGCCACTTGTGGAGCAGGAACTACATACCCTTCCAGAGCACCCGAGTTCATCCCCGGTTTTTAGTAGGGTTCGTGTTACTCGATCTTTAGTTTTATATGTATGTTTTGTAGATCGTTGTTTGTCCTTTGGCCATTGCCATTGTGTCTGTGCTTCTTCGATTTATGGATTCTAATTACGCCTTTGGTATCTTCAAACTCTTCTTAACAAACTTATTAATAATTAAATTAAATATTTCACATTTAATAAATATTTTGATGATAGAAGATTGCAACTCTAATGTATTTAATTAACAACACATGTAACATAATGTGGTTCATGTTGATCACTCGTTAGTTTGTAATCTTTTTGTCCCCTTTCTTTTGACAATTCTTGTATTGTATCTTGTATCTTGTATCTAATCAATATTAGATGTTTTGGTTCAGTAGCAACTGGCCTGGACTGTTTGGATCGAGATTTATGTTTATACGACGGGTGTCTTATAAGAAACAGGAACTGTTTACCATACACGAGCGCCTTGGTTCACTCCCGTCTTTACTTATCTTTTTAGTTTTCTATATTGTGTTGTTGTTTATGTATCTATGTTCTGTGTCTTGTGCCCGCTGTTGCCTGTGGGCCCATTTTTGCTTGCTCCTTCGGGTTTCTCTAACGTTTATTTATGGCAGTTTTCACTTTCATACACTATAACGTGAGACTGGTAATGACGTCAGAATAAGGGAGACAACTCTGTTTCATAACAGAACCGAACACATTTTTTATAACCACAATATTAGCTATTAACGGAGATAAATCAGATGGGATTGTTTGATTTAAAATTTAAAAAAGCATGCTGCTTTAAATGGAGTAGCTTAATATAGATATCAATGTTTGAATGAATCGATGTTTAAAATGTCACGACGATAAAGTGTTCTACATGGAAAATGTATTGATTATTTCGTTCTCCTTAGCAAAAGTCATTAATCATGGAAATATATATAAATATATATATATATATATATATACAGTTGCCCCAGTTAAATCTTTAAAGAATGATTAGAAGTGAAGTGTTTCTATTCAGAAACCATTATAACTGTTATTGAATCATTTGCAATAGGATGAAAGGACCTTATTATGCAATTTCACATGCAGCAGACGAACATTGATGAAGTGTAATTCCAGAAACGCAGAGAGAGCACTAAATTAGATGTCTACGTTTGTATTAATACGAAATATAAAACTTGCAAGCACTGAATTAGACTACAAATTTACAATATAACAACATTTGATAAATTGATAGGGAGGGAAACCGAGATCAAACAAATTGGATGAATGCAAATAAATAGGCGAGTAACAGTAGTTTTAAGTTTGATGTTGATAAAATATTTACAAGGGATCATGTGCGAGAATTATCAGAGGTCATTATTGCATGCGGAATTTAATGTAAGCAAGTTGGAACAAACCAAAGAAGTAATGAAAAACCGTAAATCGAAAGACAGACAATAAAATGACTAACAGAAAAGGGGCAAAAAGGCAAGCAATGGTCGACAAACTACTACAAAGAAGCACAGAAGACTAAAATCTGAGCAACCTGAAGCCCATTAAAACCAGGTGTAAACTCAGATCTTCTGGAAGGCTACGTATTTCCTGCTGCACTAGTGACTCATTGCGTTACTCTTGCTATATAACCTTCTGGTGATAAGTCGTGAAAGAGGAAAGCAAGATGGGACTGTTAACACAACAAACGGGACATATCCGTTGTCACATGTGACAAATATATTGCGAAATCCTTCTGTTAGAATCAAACACGCTGACATGTTACTTAGTATCAGGCATGTTTTACTGGAATTTGTACATCCTTGATGATAATTGTGTACATGTGTGTTGACAATTAAGATACCAGCTATAGAAATAAACTGTTCCTACTCCATGCCAGAAGCGTACGAGTTGTAATGTCAATGGTTTTATCTAATTAATATAACACAACTGTCATTATGTAGACGTTAGGTTCTGTATATCATCACAAGTAGGATGTTAAGGGCTGCACATCTACACACGTGGAAAACTGATTTAGTTGTTTATCTTAATAACGGAATAGAACATTTCGAGAAAGGCAAAGGAAGACGTTTGTTTTGTTTTACTTTGTTATAGGTTTTGTAGCCACATCCGATCTCTGCTTGAAAATCTCCGATGACTTGAAAAAGATTTTAAGACACATGCCCATGGGGATTGGGGTGGTGGGGGTTCACTGTTCAGATCGTTATCAATATCCGCAGCATCTTTCTCCAATAAGACGGGTAGTCACAATATAGCTGTACAATTGCTGGAAATGGCGAAATACACTGATCACCTCCCTAACTCTTCTGACTTGAGAGGGGTTTCCAGATACCTATTCACATCGCTGGGGATGTTAAGGTTTTTATATATATAAATATCCAGGCTTCCCTCTTAAATAATTGTGTTCAAGATATAGCTGATAAAATACTGAAAGTGACGATAACTATTGATTTATTCACTCTGGTGGTCTTACAATGGATGTAAGTGCATGGACATAAACAATTTTTGCACAAGTGAATATAAAATTACCGTGATAATTTATGTTTATCATTGAAATGTCACAACACATAACTCCATAACATGAATGAGTGTCAAAACAAAGGAATGGATATTGAGATAAATGAATATGAAATAAATTCCCATTTTAATCTGAGGAGGCACAAAGAATAATTAATGGAGTAGCACCCCAAAATGTTTCTATAACGAAGAGCAAAATGTTAGCTTTTGTAAATTGTCAATATTATTGCTGGTGTGGCATTTCAGATTTAAAAGCTTTTTGGGATATTGAAAATATCACAGTTCCTCTCTCTGTTTATATGTCATTGATCACATTAGTAAAGAATAGGTTTATTGAAATATAAATAGTATTAATGTAACAACCATTATCACGATTATATTTTCACATGTAATTTCACATGTGGGTTGGAAAGAGATAGGAAGAACTGAATGAAAAGAAGATTAATATATAAAGATAATTGTAATATATCAATGTTAGGATATAACGCAGAAATGTGTCTTCGTCATGTGTCTTGGGTGTCACCCGTGTCCCTGAATTTCCCATTCTTAACTATCCATTCGGTTTTCTCTATTGTTTATTTCCCATTCTTGACTACCCATTCGATTTTCTCTAACGTTTATTTCCCTTTCTTGACTATCCATTCGGTTTTCTCTAACGTTTATGTCCCAATGCGAAATAACAACACAACACCACTGAAACATAAATTAATTTAACTAATTGATTGTTTTCAAACGTCAGTCGAGTGGATTTTTGCTTTTTGTCATGAAGAGAAGAAGTTAGCAAACACTACATCACAGTTAAAGGTATCACTATAAGATGGACTTATGTACGGGTTAGGCTCATGGTGTATCGAGTACAACTCGACATGAGCGGGATTGAACACACAACTTTAGTCGTGATAGAGACTGATTGTATAATATAACTACCATACGATCATAAGAATGACTGTCCCTTATGGAAGGGTGTTATTAGAAATTAAAAGAAAAATAATGAATAGAGTGGGAAAGTTTTGTCCTACGATGATCACAAACAACGACTAACCATAGAAATGTGTTACTACTTTAAAGGGCTGCTGTAAGTTCTCCTTTACAGTGTAGGTGTAAGGAATGTGGCCCAGCCACACACGACATACATTTACATCCCGTTCATAGGGTGAGTTGTTTATTTGAATCGTATCAGACAATTGGGCCAAAGACAGAAAAATGCGATGTTTTATCAACCTAAATCTAAAATACGTTATACTCTGGCGATTTTAAAGTGTGATATTCAAATAGTTTTATGTCTGCATAAAAGTACTACATACTTGTGCCAGGAAGGTGGTAGGCAACAATTATAACATGGATTGAAATTTCTAATTTTGAACAGCCAGGATTCTATCTATGAGGGATCTCGATGTAATCATGATCTTTTTCAATTTAGTCCTGTGATAGTTTGTTTTCTTATTTTGTGATCCTACAGAATATTTATTAAACTTAGTTTTTACCTATTGTTTGTTTTACATTTAGTTGTTTATTTAAAACTTTACACGTCATCATATTGATAAAACCTCAGCTTTCTTAGAAATCTTTGTTAAAAAAGAAAAAAAAAACGAAAAAAATCCAAACAATAAAAAACAACTGCACTATAGGAGCATACAATACTTCTGATGTCACTGATTAATACAACTGTGTGTCCTCCAATGTTTACATCCGGGTATATAAGATATTACAGATAATAAAAAACATGATCTATGATGTCAGAGTATTACAAAATATATTTTTTAGATATCATATCTACAGTACATGAGAATTAGTGCAAACGTAGAATATATTGTATATTTGTTTCTTTCAAACACGCAACATGCACTTCTCACTGACCTCATTCGCGATTTTTGGCGGGGGTTCGTGTTTCCAGTAATTTTGTTCTGTTGATATTCGTTTATATCTATCCTCTTGTTATGGTTTTGTATCCGATTCGCCATTTTACTCGAATATTCCCTTTGACTCTTTGTGTTCGTGTTTGATAATTAAGGTTAGGGTTATTGACGGGGGAAACGGGTGTACCCCGGAGCAAACCACCGGTCTGTCACACGTTTTTATATGTTATTTATTTATATTATGTTTTCTGATTTACTTGGATAGTTTTAGAATTCCTATTGTGATATCACAGCCACCATGTATATAGATTATGTATACGATTAGAGCCTGTTACAATAACAAGGCATATTTTTGTAAAATGAATTTATTTCCATATCGATTTGAACTACATATATTAATATTATCATATCTGCTAAAGGGATATATATGTCATATATCTTGGTATATATAAGTAAACGTAATCAAGAATGGACAATCCAGAGACACAGGAAATATTGGACACAAGGCACAGAGCGAAGACAAACAAGAACACAACATAGACAACTAACAGGTGAACAACATAAACCGCACCAAGAAAAACGGAGTTGAATCCCAGATGTCAAGTAAAATGATTGGAATAATTTAAAGTTTTTGGAGGAAGGAAATCGAAAAGGATAGCCATAAGGGTAATAACAAAATTACCGAACTCTGCTGTTCGGCTAATGTTATCTATATCGGAGTAAAATGAGCGGTAATAATATCGTGAAAGTTTCAAGTGGACGTTATCCACGACTAGTGTAGTGTAAATAAACGTTATAAAAAAAAACATAGGTTTTATTCTTATGTAAAATTGTGTTTACATATTCACTTCATACAACCCACTCAAGATAGACAAGTCTGCATCTAATAATTAATTTACCCTGTGCTAGTCATACATATTACTGGAGATATATCAGTCTATATCTAATAATTAATTATGATCTATTAGAAGTAAACAATTGTGTATGTACATTAAGAACAGTTCTGTTTAATTAAAGATGTACAAACCACTTACTACAATTGAACATTTATAAATAATACATTGTTTACATTGATTAGAGTCTAAATCGACAATTAAAAAATCGGAATGAGAAAATAGAGAACCATGATCTCATGAACTCGTATATCAATAACACTTGTGATCGAAAAACAAGAACAACTCACACACATTGACGTGTTAGTCAGGTGTGAAATACAAAGGATCATTCTGTATTGTCTTGTGCTGGACATACGTTTCCACTTTTCTAGCGATATCGTCGGTCTTGTAACTTTTGACCATGACCTTTTTGCTTCTGTTCCGAAATGAAATAATGAACCCCCCTTAAATTGTATTTCGTGACGTGTTTCATTCATTAGACAGCATTATAGACAGTGTCGGCCTTAGGAGGTGCAGGGCCCAATTATTCTCTGTAATACCTGCAGTGTGTTGCTGTGTGTACTTGAATAGCCGAGAGTAGATAACTCCAATGGGGGTCCTTAAGCACGGGACCCAATTGGGAGCAATTGGTCCAATTGGCTTAAGATCAGCCCTGATTTGATCTTACCATGATGAACACTCAGTCTTTGTAATCACTAACTTTGGTGGAGACTTTTGTGTTGTCTGACATGTTACTTATCTGGTTCTGATCTTTATGTTGCCATTTATTTTAAATGTATTATTATGGCGTTTTGAATTTTTGTTGTGATCATGGTCAGAAATCTATGTCACACTATCATATAGCTTTTAAATTTTGACGACTTTAAATTTGGCGTTATTGCATAAACCGCAAATATATGCCACAATATATGCAACCGCTAAAATAATTCTTCTATTAATTAAGTAAGTTTATTGGTAATTCATATATATATAAACTATGCTGCCTATGTCGAAAAATAGACGTTAAAAGCTCTGACAAACATGTGTAATTTGAAGTAGAAGTCAAAAATGGCTAAGAACTCTCAAGAGTGAAGATGATTGTAAAATATTAACATCTCTAGCTTAAGTACGATATACTTGTAGTCATGGCATTTTTTACTTTGGTGACCTTGGCGATAATATAATATACACGAAAGAGTCTGCCAGTTAGCATTGTGTCTATTCAAATACCAGGAATAGACTGTCAGTTAAAGTGCCTCCAAAACCAGATGTGGACGATAACCACATCCATCATAATAAACTATTAGCTGTCTGCAAAATGAAAATAAGTGCTTGGTCGTGAGAATGGTGTATTGTCCATTACCGTTAGAGAAACCCGAAGGGACAATCAAGAATGAACAATTCAGAAAGCCTCCATAAAAACACTGAGATCTAGCATAATAATAGGATTAAATGGCAGTATGGTTTAAATGAAATAAAGGAGTATTACTCCATAACGGCTCTAGTGATACACAATGTACTGTATCTTACGATGGTAAAAAGACATTCTAAAATTCATCTCTTCATTCAGATAATGAATGCCTTTCATCAAATTGATGTGTTTATGTTGACTAAACATTGATAGCATAACACTTTAAATGCCAGCCTTTACCTTAATGGACGATTTCAAAATATCTGTAACAACGTTTGTGATTGGTTAATTCAAGATTTACGAGGACGTTGAACACGCGCAGTGCACTTTACGATTATTAAATTGGAATTTCTAAAATAGTCTTAAACGACTCCTTTTAGGCATTGGAATACATATGAGGCTCCTAATGGGGCAATGTTTCCTATCACAAAGTACGAACAATAAAGCTTACTCGACAGGAACGACGGAAGTTTTACTACACACTAAACACATCTTTCAAATTTACTAGTGGCGTGGAAAATACTGATCATGATAGAATAGTTCATGATAACCAATTTCTTCATTCACGAGTAAAACTCACTTATATACCCATTCTGTGATGTGTAAGAACAAGAGGCATACATATGATTAGAATGTATGAGTCTGAACAATAGTTAAAGATCATCATAACGTAAGAGTTGGATAGATGAAAAATCGTACATGGTTTGGTTTTAATAAAACGCATAAAAGATGCACAAAACCAGAAAGGAAACCCCAAAAGTTTAATAATAAAAACGTAGATATCAAATTTACTGCGCACGATGCGTTTCTTGAAAAATACACTTAAATATAAATATTTCGTATAACATGTTGTTTATCATATGTTATGATGTCAGTTTCAAATAAAATCATTAATGTTGTACGTAATTAAATAAAATAACTTTTTCATGTATATTTTATTATCAAATGAAATATATACTTAATTATATAGCTGTGTGCAAATCAGAATGACTAAATAACATGATATATTGAAAACATTATTTTTATGGATACATTCCAACATTCACGTATAACTTCTACTTTGACATTTCTTGTGATAATGGTATTGGGAATATTGTGTTGATGAATGTGTGTCCTTCCTAACAGTGACACCTATTTAGTATTTATTGGTTGTAGTTGTTTTTGATGCTGTAGTCTCTAAACTATTGTAGCGTTTGTTTCGGTCAGTAATTAGATTTTTTTTTTATACATTACAAAAACACTTTCTAAAAACCAGTCTTAGTCATTTAGTTAAAATAGTTAATTAAAAATATATTAGCGATTGGAAGATTGTTATTTGACGTCAAGGGGACTATTTTTCGACTATCGTCATTGCAAGAGCAAATTTACAAACAATACATAATGTATACTATAGATAATAAGGTGGCACCGGGATGGCATATCTTTTCTAGTTCACCGGGATGGCATATCTTTTCTAGTTCACCGGGATGGCATATCATTTCTAGTTCACGGGACGGCCTGTCTTTTCTAGTTCACGGGACGGCCTGTCTTTTCTAGTTCACGGGACGGCCTGTCTTTTCTAGTTCACGGGACGGCCTGTCTTTTCTAGTTCACGGGACGGCCTGTCTTTTCTAGTTCACCGGGATGGTATATCTTTTCTAGTTCACTGGACGGCCTGTCTTTTCTAGTTCACCGGGATGGCATATCGTTTCTAGCTCACGGGACGGCCTGTCTTTTCTAGTTCACACCGGGATGGCATATCTTTTCTAATTCACCGAGATGACCTATCTTTTCTAATATACATGCGCTAGCCACTCATTGAAAATATTATGTTGAATTTAGACATGAAAGTTTTATAAGATGTTTCTTTTGACAATTTTTGAAACGGTACCTCCGTTCAGTAGGAAACCATCAGATAAAAGAAATTATATGACATTTCTATATTGAACAAAGTTTCAAAAAGATATTTGATTTCATACATCCGAAAGGAAATTTTAGTTCATTCTATTTTAAAGCCACCATGTAAGAGTACAGAGGTCAACGTAATGAGCATTGCTTGAAGAAGACTTAATTAAATAATTCAATAATGGATTTACATCAGTAAGGTTCGACATTTCAACCTCGTCCAATGACCATCCATGCTCCATAATACTTTATTTTATGCCTGTGGGTTTCACCTGGCATTCCTGTTGCCCCCACCAATATAATGGTCGTCACAATATAACCGAGGCAAGTAAACCAGCTGAACGAGGACATGATGTTATGTTTTACAAGCAGTATTAAGCATCTTCTAAAGCTCCATCCAACAATAGCATGATAAGGTTTTCTTGGTTAAGGACATCAATAGATTGTAAATACAATGATATTCTCCTGATACAACACTTGGCATTTACTGTTAATAGTCTCATGCACTAGTCATATATTGCTGTTGTTTTGTCCATTCCGGATTGGATTCTTGTTTCTGATTGTTTAATTTCTAACAAATCTTCTCCTCTGAAACCGCTTGGCCAAATGAATCGAAACTTGGTAGGAAGCATCTATGACAGGTCCTCTATAAAGATTGCTCATGTCATCCCGATCCGTTAACAAACATGGCCGCTACAGGCAATTCTTGTTTCTGATTGGTTGATTTCTAAAGAATCTTCTCCTCTGTAACCGCTTGGTCAACTGAATCGAAATTTGGTAGGAAGCATCATTGGAAGGTCCTCAATAAATGTTGCTAATTTATTTCCGATCCGTTTACAAATATGACCACCACAGGCAATTCTTATTTCTGATTGGTTGATTTCTAAAAGAATCGTCTCCTCTGAAACCGCTTAGCCAAATGAATCGAAACTTGATAGGAAGCATCTATGGAAGGTCTTCTATAACGATTGCTGATTTAGTTCCGATTCAATAACAAACATGGCCGGCAAAGGCAATCCTTGTTTCTGATTGGTTGATTTCTAAATAATCTTCTTCTCTTAAACCGCTTTGACAAATGAATCAAAACTTGATAGGAAGCATTATTGGAAGGTCACCTATAAACATTGTGCATTTAGTTCCCATCCGTTAATAAACATGGCCGCCACAGGTCATTGTTGTTTCTGATTGGTCGATTTCTAAAAATCTTCTTCTCTGTAGCTGCTTAGCCAAATGAACCGAAACTTTGTGGGAAGCACCTATGGAAGGTTCTGTATTAAATTTCCTCAAAGCAGAATGAAAGATGAGCGACACAGGCTCAGCCCACTGAGCCTTTAGTTTATTTGCTCACAGGGATCCGGATTCTATTTGTCATTTGTTCATATGGGTCCGCATTGTATTTATTATTTGCTCACAGCGATCCGGAATGTATAATTTTGTTCCATTAGATCGTTGTCATATCATTTAGAGCAGAGGTTTGAGTCCATAAAATTAATTTAAACCTGTACTTTTTATTGAAGTGACTTTACCAAGCCATGAAGTGAGCGGTCATATGTATGTAAGGGTAATAACAAAATAACCGAACTCCGAGCAATCTTACAAAGGGAAAGTCAAAACTCATAAGTATATAAACAGACAAAATCAGTCAACAACCGGAAAACTGTGAAAACCGTAATGACCCTGACTTGGTACAGGCATTTCTAAAGAAATGGTGGGTTGAATCAGATTTTAAAGCACCAAACCTCCCCCTTTCATTACGGCTCACCTCATAATAAGTTGACATAATGACATTTGGTCTGCTTCATAATAACATGTTAATTGGTTTCAAAGGGAAATATTACTTATAAGCCTACACTGCTTATATGTATAATTAAATTGTTTTTATTGTTTAAATGCTAAATTATCTTGGTTTTAATGTGCAGAAAGTTGTTATTTGTTTACAATAAGGGTAATAAGCAATTGGAGGAATTCCCTGTATACTTTAGTATATCCTTATATCCATTGTAATGATATTTGTATCTCGGAATGTGATGAAAGGAACACAAGAAATACTACACTGTATTCTAAAATACAATAGGAAAATCGTGAAAGAGGCAAAAGCGATACCTCTAACACACAAATACATGACCGTTCACTTTCCTGGGTTGTTACAATCACAGCGATACCTCTAACACACAAATACATGACCGTCCACTTTCCTGGGTTGTTACAATCACAGCGATACCTCTAACACACAAATACATGACCGTCCACTTTCCTGGGTTGTTACAATCACAGCGATACCTCTAACACACAAATACATGACCGTCCACTTTCCTGGGTTGTTACAATCACGGCGATACCTCTAACACACACATACATGACCGTCCACTTTCCTGGGTTGTTACAATCACAGCTATACCTCTAACACACAAATACATGACCGTTCACTTTCCTGGGTTGTTACAATCACAGCTATACCTCTAACACACAATACATGACCGTTCACTTTCCTGGGTTGTTACAATCACAGCTATACCTCTAACACACAAATACATGACCGTCCACTTTCCTGGGTTGTTACAATCACAGCTATACCTCTAACACACAAATACACGACCGACCACTTTCCTGGGTTGTTACAATCACAGCTATACCTCTAACACACAAATACATGACCGTCCACTTTCCTGGGTTGTTACAATCACAGCTATACCTCTAACACACAAATACATGACCGTCCACTTTCCTGGGTTGCTACAATCACAGCGATACCTCTAACACACAAATACATGACCGTTCACTTTCCTGGGTTGTTACAATCACAGCGATACCTCTAACACACAAATACATCACCGTCCACTTTCCTGGGTTGTTACAATCACGGCGATACCTCTAACACATAAATACATGACAGCTCACTTTCCTGGGATGTTACAATCACAGCGATACCTCTAACACACAAATACATGACCATCCACTTTCCTGGGTTGTTACAATCACAGCGATACCTCTAACACACAAAATACATGACCGTTCACTTTCCTGGGTTGTTACAATCACAGCGATACCTCTAACACACAAAATACATGACCGTTCACTTTCCTGGGTTGTTACAATCACAGCGATACCTCTAACACACAAATACATGACCGTCCACTTTCCTGGGTTGTTACAATCACAGCTATACCTCTAACACACAAATACATGACCGTCCACTTTCCTGGGTTGCTACAATCACAGCGATACCTCTAACACACAAATACATGACCGTTCACTTTCCTGGGTTGTTACAATCACAGCGATACCTCTAACACACAAATACATGACCGTCCACTTTCCTGGGTTGTTACAATCACGGCGATACCTCTAACACATAAATACATGACAGCTCACTTTCCTGGGATGTTACAATCACAGCGATACCTCTAACACACAAATACATGACCATCCACTTTCCTGGGTTGTTACAATCACAGCGATACCTCTAACACACAAACACATGACCGTTCACTTTCCTGGGTTGTTACAATCACTTTAAGAATAAATTGTCCGTGTTAAACTATTCTATGGCACCAATCTTCCACTCTTAGTGAAATGAGGTCATGCAAGTGTTTTGGACATGTAAGTAAATTATCAACCCTCAAATATAACTGTCCGAGCAGCGTTGTTATATAGAACATTCTAATCTTGAACATTATGCATAATGTATGTAATTATGCTAGAACAAGTTACTGTTTGGTAGTGATAATTCCTACTTCCTACCAGAAGTTAATACACCTCCGATACGGTCCAGAAGTTATGAGTGTTTTGTTTTTGTCGCTAATGGGTACTTGTTTCAATGTGAAGTTAAGCTACGCATTAATTAAATCAGAAGATGTATGTTTTCAAAAGAAAATGTTTATTCTGAGTAGCGTAACTTGTTTATTTTATCTGACAAGAAAATACAATACAAAGTATGGTAAGCATTGATAACACTAATTACTTCCCTTTTGATTAGTTAGTAACCTTGGTAAAGACGACAAATAGAATGTAAGATGTCTCAAGTTATCTTCATGTCTAAAACACTACGTTATATACTGAGAGAAATGTGTATAATTGGTTTGTTAGTTTCACCATTTTGACATATTTTCTCTACTGGTTAAACTTTAAGTTTAAGGTGAGGAAAATTAGCTTTATTTGTATGCATTGTTTGAGGAGAAGTGTTATTTGATCTTTCCAGATTTAGAGGCTGAGTGTACATGATAAAGGTTATTCCAGAAACGCGTCGTGCTCACTAAATTAGATATCTACGTTTTTATTAAGTAGTAATGGTCAATGATATAAAAAAGACGACCCAACCCTCTATAAATTCTCTATCAAAAACACAAACACGTAAACAGACGAAAAATAGAATACAGGTCTTGTTTTCGTTTAAAATGCATGTGGATGTTTCTTTTTCTTCTTCTTCTTCTTCTTCTTCTTCTTCTTCTTCTTCTTCTTCTTCTTCTTCTTCTTCTTCTTCTTCTTCTTCTTCCAGGTAAAGGACGAAATTCAATGAATGAATGTTTGTGTCCTATGATTAAAAACTCCGCAGGCCCTCGGGAACAGACGAGTCTCCTTTGCTATATACAATTAAAGTTCACTGGAATTTATATAATGCTAAAACTATGTACACGGTTCTGGTCACTAGTATGCGTAGAGGTGTTCCGGCAGGTTCTGAATCCTACCCCTGAACTCCTCTAATTTGTCTGCATCAGAGACTGAGGCTGGCAAATGGTTCCATTCCCTGATGGTGCGAGGGAAAAAGGAGAACTTATAAACATCCTTTTGTGCCACTGGTTGGTACAGGCGGTTGGAACCTCTCGTCCCCGGTTCTGATCACCTCTGTCTGGACATCAACAAGCTCATGTATGATCTTGAACATGACGATAAGACGGTTGTTATATCGTCTTTGTTGAAGTGGTTGCCAGCCGAGGTTCTGTACCATATGCGTCACGCAACCAGGTGTGCTCTCCGTGTAGTTGTTGTGGACAAACCTAGCGGCTCTTCTCTGCACTTGCTCTAGTTTATGGGTTTCTGCAGATGAGTGTGGGTCCCAGACAGTGGATGCACACTCGAGTGTCGGTCTTGCCATTGTGGTGTATGCCGCAGCTTTGACTGGTTTGGTACAGTCTCTGAGGTTTCTTCGGATGAAACCCATTGTCCTGTTAGCCTTGGAGACTGTTGTCAATGTGCTTGGACCACTGTAAGTCCTCGCTAATGGTGACTCCTAAGTACTTGTCACTGTCGACAACTTCTAGAGTGTGACCATGTAGAGTGTATTGTGTTGGTATGTAGCTATCCTGATGACTGTGCATTTCTTTGGGTGGAAACTCATTTGCCACTCCTCTTCCCATTTTTCAAGAACTGAACGGTCTTTTTGCAGAAGTTCTGAGTCATTCTGGCTGTTGACGTGACGATAGAGGAGGCAGTCATCTGCAAACAAGCGTGAATCCGATGAGGTGGTAACATCCGGTATGTCATTAATACATGACAAACAGAGCAAGGGCCCCAGGACTGTACTTGAGGTACACCTTAGAGTACTTCTTTCTCGGAAGACTTCACTCCATCTAGGATCACCAGCTGTTTCCAGCTACTAAGAAATGAAGACATCCAGGCCAGCATGGTTCCATCAACTCCATAGAACTTGAGTTTATGTAGAAGCCTGCGATGAGGGACTTTATCAAAAGCCTTGGCAAAGTCAAGTAATATGACATCGACCTGTCCTTTAGATGTGAGGTTCTGGGCTATCTTCTGTATTGTTGTTACCAGTTGGGTTTCACAGAACGCTTGGTTCTGAACCCATGTTGTTTATCGGTCAGGATGTTGTACCGGTCAAAGTGACTCATAATGTTGCTGTGGATGATGTGTTCAAGTACTTTACAGACAATCGATGTCAAGGATACGGGTCTGTAATTTGACGGAAGGTGTTTTTCGCCTTTCTTGAATACAGGAACAATATGAGCATCTCTCCAATCAGATGGTATTTCGCCTTCGGCTAGTGAGTACTGGTATAGTTGCGTTAAAATTGGTGCCAGTTCGTCCGCAGCAGTCTTTAGTATAAATGACGGTATACAGTCAGCTCCTGTGGCTTTATGAGGGCATATATCTTTTAGCAACTTGAATACGCCTTTTGTATTGATAGCAATGTCTTCCATGGATGGGTATTTACTCTGTCCTTTATCTGGCATTGTACTTGTGTTTTCTTTAGTGTATACTGACTGAAACTGTTCGTTAAATATTTCAGCTTCAGATGTTGTGTCACTGTGTATAAAGCCTTCCTTGTTTTTCAACGGTGCCACTCCTGTAGATTCCTGCTTTTTACTCTTAATCGCTGCCCAGAAACGTTTGGGATTTTCCTTTAGGTCAGTGCTGATAGCATCATTCATGTATTTCCTATAGGCTGATCGTAATTCCCTCTGAGTTTGTGCTTTGATATTCATGTATCTTTTCCAGTCTACAGGGTTTCACTATGAGATGTTCCACTGAAATATAAATTGTTTATATAACGAATAACTTGATTGATTGTTGAACGTATTCGAGTGTACAAACAAAGCAGTTGGGTACTTAACTCTTACAACACAACTAGCGTTTCCCACTTTCGTGGGTGTTGTTAAAGGCATTGCAGTAAATACTGGGTCTTTCTTATTTCTATATATTTGGGAGTGAAATACATTAATGTTTTGAAGTTCGTTGCACAATATATATATTACGATTGAAACATAGCAAACCGTGTAAGCACTTTTTCTATAAATTGTCAGTACATATATTACGGACTAAATGTTGCTTTTATTGAATTATTATATTAATGGCTTACTTTCCTCGATACAGTTACATTCATGTATGTGAACATAGTAACATGATCGTAGAATTCCATCACACAATGCTTTCAAATTAATTGATAACGTTATACCATAAGTAATTACTATAAACGTTCAGGCGCAACACCGAAACACATTAGAAGATTAAAGTAACCCACATGCACTATTTATCTTAGTTTTGGTTATGTATGGAAGCGAACGAAACGAAACTTATTTGCAATACTCACTTGGTATTTATACAGGTGGTGCTATGTTGAGTGTAACAAATCTACGTTTAGAAGCTATTGATGGCTGTGTTACTGATTTCATATCCCGTCTATTGACCTTCATGTTAATATATTTGTTTCATAGCTTAAAGGGATCTGTCGGGGCCACGGGTTTACCTTATGGTAGTTGTATTTAGAATTACCTATGTGTTCAATGCCTTTCACCAAAAAAAGTTACGAGTTTGATTCCTAACCGCGACAGGATCAGCTCGATACAAATTGATATGATACTGCTTGTCAGTGATTTGTGGTAGGTCTGTCTGTTTCCTCTACTGCTTAAACTGACCGCCATGATATAGCTGAAGAATACGATATATGTTAGAAAAAGAGTTTGAAGATAACAAAGTTGTAATCATAAGCCGTAAATAGAAAAAGTAGGGACAATACAATGGCGATTTAAAAAGGACAAAAAGAAAAACAATGATCTACAAAACAAATAGACAGAAAACTAAAGATCGAGCAACACGGATCCCACGAAATATAGGAGTGCTCAGTTGCAATCGATAAGCACCCATAATGTGTTCATTTATCAAAACGATCAAGAGTAAATGGTTCTTATCCTGAAAATGTTTTTATTTTCTTGTAACTCATCACTACTAATGCCAAAGCATATTAATAAGGAAATATTTTCATCAAGTTTTGAAATAATATTTTGGCTTTACAGATATTCATATTCAAAAGTAAAAAAAAAGTAATTTGGCCATATACATCCCTACATCAATTATAATGACACCAAACTGACATCAAAGCTATTCTCTCCTCCTCGTTGTATTATTGATTGGAAATCAAACGCCAACATTTTAGTTATAACTTAATTACTACCATAGTATAACGATATCACAACTTTCAACTCTTCATCGAATGAAGCCTCAGGATCCATTAGTTTTTTTCCTAGATAATTAATACTATTAAACTGATGAATTCACATTGACTAAAGTTATTATCTGTTAAAGACAATTGTCGCCCAACGTTATGCAATATTATAGAGGAAACTGCCACACACATGCATTTTTAAAGAATCATTAGGAAAGTTGTACGATGTAAGCTTTGAAGTCTTTGACTATCTTTTATCTATTCATGTTTAATTATACAAAATGTTTTTGCCACCCCAAGTTCATCCCCGGTTTTTAGTGGGTTCGTGTTTCTTAATCTTTAGTTTTACGTGTAGTGTTTTGCAGATCATTGTTTGTACGTTTGTTCTTTTTCTTTTAGCCATCGTGTTGTCTGCCCTTCTTCGACGTACGGCTTCTACTTACTTCTTTGGTATCTTTAAACGTTTCTTATGTTCATTAAATGAAACCAGCTATATGTATTCAAACGCTGTCCTTGTATTGCGTATGGCTTGTGAGATCATCATCAGCTAAATTCTTACCACTATGTAGGAGGCATAACGAATATGACGTCAGAGGATCATCATCAGTTAAATTCTTACCAATATGTAGGAGTCATAACGAATATGACGTCAGAAGACCACGTATTGGTCTTTTGATTCCTCTCTTCTTCATAGAAACAGTATTTCTCTGGAATACTGATGATGACGACGACAAAACAACATGCGCAATACATTGACCGGACAAATAAGCACTCAACATAATTTATCGAATAACTCCCATCAAATATAGTTTTCTTCAGTGGATAAACATATACTGGTTTAATGGGTGATTAGCTGCCGGTCAGTAGAAAATGAGTTACACATGTTGGTTAGACCCGTGACATGCTGTTTATTGGAGTTTATAGTCATTATATACAGAATTATTGCTCATTTGATGTAAAACAACCATCACTTACTTACTATGTTACATATATGAGAAACAAACTATCTACGTAATGTATATACTTACATTCAATGGCATTAAAATGAAAACAAATACCACACTGTCGACACTGTTCCAATATTCAATCGTAGAAAGAGGCAAAAATCGATACCACAACATGCACATGCATGCCCACTCAATTATTGGCTTGATGCAGACAATTCAATAAACAGTGGTGTGATTATCTTCAAGCTATTCTTATGGACCTAAATCTCCCTCTAAGTGGAAGATGTGGTCATGTAATTTAATATTCCCACGTCCACGTCAAGCATATTGTTGTATTATTATAGATATAAGGTATAACGCCACTTTCTAAAATATTTTTGTAAAATAGTAGCGACCAGTTTTATTAGGGGAGCTAACAAGAGTACCAGTCAGAAAACTAACGACATCTCGCAATCTACTGTTATGTGATGATATAGAATACCCATAGCTATTGGTGGGGGTCGAACTGATAAGATATAAATCAACCATTAATGTTTATCTTGTTATTTTATTACACGTAAGAGATGATATATGACCTATTAATGTGGCTTATATGTTATACCTTAGAACACATATTGGAAGTCATAGCTTTGTGTTCTTGTATCAACATCGTAGCGACACATGGTTTCATGTACATTATCATATCACAATAATCGGATTGACATTTGCTTTTCTTGTGTGTATACGTTATGTATGTGAAAAGCACTTACATGCCCTCATAATGTCACTAAGTGGGGAAATTTAGACCCATAAACCTAGTTCACCCTGTCACCTGCAACAAGCCACCAACGCGACCATTCCATGTTATTGGTCACAAGAAGCTGCTGCAAACTTTATTTTACGTGTAAGGAACGTGACATTTACTTCGTCCTTTAGAAGTGCTAGCTGTGTATTCGATTCATGTGCCACAACTATAGGATGCCCACGCCCTTTTTCCGTTGACTATTGTTCTGTTTACTTTCAATAGTGAACCTTTGCTATCGCCAAAATGTAAGATCTTGATTCATTGTTATCGTGTAAGTTTGATTTGAATACTTTATTGACAGAGGAAAAGTTAATTTTAACACCTTTTTTGCGTCACAATGTCACCTTTTGAAATATGTTAGGCTTAACCTAAATGGTTTGAATTTTAGAAAAGTTGCAATGCTATATAAAATGTATTTAAGAAAGTGCTTTCAGAACAATATTGCGTTTTTGTATGCAAGTTCAATAAAAAAAAATTGTAGAATGAGCAATAAAATTATTCGGAAATCTCTCTTAATAGCTAATCAAAAGTGTAGTTAATCTCATAAAATGTTAATGATGGTGTACGGTTAGATGTTTATATCCATTTCAATGACTTAAATTTCTTTATAGAAATGGAAAATTTTTACGATACGCGAATTATTTTCCTTGAACACGATATTCATGTTCCTCTAAGTTATATAATGTAAAGATAAAACGATAAACTGTAAACCTCGACGATTTAAGCAACACGAACAAGTCCTCTGGTAAACCTCAAAAAGTAATGAGCAACAATATATACATCTCCATCAACACGAACAAGTCCTCTGGTAAACCTAGAAAAGTAATGAGCAACAATATATACATCCCATCAACACGAACAAGTCCTCTGGTAAACCTCAGAAAGTAATAAGCAACAATATATACATCCCATCAACACGAACAAGTCCTCTGGTAAACCTAGAAAAGTAATGAGCAACAATATATACATCCCATCAACACGAACAAGTCCTCTGGTAAACCTCAGAAAGTAATGAGCAACAATATATACATCCCATCAACACGAACAAGTCCTCTGGTAAACCTCAGAAAGTAATAAGCAACAATATATACATCCCATCAACACGAACAAGTCCTCTGGTAAACCTAGAAAAGTAATGAGCAACAATATATACATCCCATCAACACGAACAAGTCCTCTGGTAAACCTCAGAAAGTAATGAGCAACAATATATACATCCCATCAACACGAACAAGTCCTCTGGTAAACCTAGAAAAGTAATGAGCAACAATATATACATCCCCTTCAACACGAACAAGTCCTCTGGTAAACCTAGAAAAGTAATGAGCAACAATATATACATCCCCTTCAACACGAACAAGTCCTCTGGTAAACCTAGAAAAGTAATGAGCAACAATATATGCATCCCCATCAACACGAACAAGTCCTCTGGTAAACCTAGAAAAGTAATGAGCAACAATATATGCATCCCCATCAACACGAACAAGTCCTCTGGTAAACCTAGAAAAGTAATGAGCAACAATATATGCATCCCCATCAACACGAACAAGTCCTCTGGTAAACCTAGAAAAGTAATGAGCAACAATATATACATCCCCTTCAACACGAACAAGTCCTCTGGTAAACCTCAAAAAGTAATGAGCAACACTATATACATCCCCTTCAACACGAACAAGTCCTCTGGTAAACCTAGAAAAGTAATGAGCAACACTATATACATCCCCTTCAACACGAACAAGTCCTCTGGTAAACCTCAGAAAGTAATGAGCAACAATATATACATCTCCATCAACACAAACCACTCATATGGCAAACCTTTAAATATAAATGGTGGACGATTAAAGCACTGAAGACAGCAATAATGGCTTCTCGCTAAAATCCACACAGTGTCAACCATATTCTCAACTGCAACATGAGCAACTCCTCTGGAAATCCTAACAAATCAATAGCCAATTATATAACCACCCACACCAATGCGAGTAAACCACTCCTCTGGAAAACAAAACTACAAAAAAGGTAATGGTCAGCAAGAACAAAAGTATCCACAAGAAGAAAAATAACACCAGCCACTTTTCCTTAAAACATCACACAGTAATGGTCAACTATATTCTAAACTACAACATAAGCCACTCCTCTGACAAACTTCGAACGGTAATGACCAATTATATGGCCAATAAATGGCCAAGCTAGAAAAGCTACTTTTTGCTTGGCAAATCGCAAACTCAAATGCACAGAAATAATGATTAACAATTTTGCAGCACGTCCTTATGAGCAACAATTTGCAATGGTAGTTAGTGTCCTACCATATATTTTTCCAATGCGATTAATCGATGTTGGTAACTTGATTTAATCAATCAATCAATCAATCAATCAATCAATCCATCCATCCATCCATCCATCCATCCATCCATCCATCCATCCATCCATCAATCAATATGGTGTAGAAATGGTATTCTAAAGGGCACAGTTCACATGTATCGCATGAAGAACAAAGTACTATGTTCAAATGAATAACATGTTTACACAGTGACAGGATTTACAAGCTATTGAATCACATAGCCCGTATTCTTTATGAATATAGAAACAAGTTTGAATGTTCTATGAGATTCAATGATGTTATTGATATTGTGCATGGTCGATAAGGCTGCCTTGAACAGTCAGGACAGTGACACACGGTGCATTTATCTGGATAATATTTGATCAGCTGAAGCTAGCAATTATGACATAAACATATGTGACACCCCGATTACACAATTAATATGTTAGAAGTTGATTTGACATTTTGAAGTACAAGACTTTTAGCTACATGATAGGATGGAGTACTAGTATTACGTGATGCACGAGCATTTATAGAAATATTGCAGTGTTATCCTTGGAAAATGTTATTTTGTTAGGATTGACATTACATGTGAAAAAAATATTCTAATATGACGTCCTTCAAACGCTTTGAGTCCAAACCCGTGGGGGGAAAATATTTATCTATGACGAATTACGTCATAGATAGACGTAGCTAGTGTTTATAAAGCGGCTGTTCCATGCCACTGCCTTGTAAAAGATGCCCAATGACGCAATGCACAAAATAAATAAACATGAGTGTTCAACTTAAAAATGAAGTGTTTAAAATTAGGAGATCAGAGTATATTATTTGTAGTTTTATCTCCATTCTAATTGAATACTGAACATTAAAATGTATTCTTGCATATCCCTGGGTCTAACAATCACACAATTAAAATTCCGCGAAATGTTGTTGACGACTTTGGAACATAAACAACATGACGTCATATGAAGAATTCCAGTGTAAAACGTAAAGATAAGGCTTTTTGGGCTGTGTGTACGCCTCCTCGTCAAAGTGGTATTTCCTCTTTCTTTAGAATTGGTGTTCATAAATGACAACATTTAGAAAATTCAAAACTTACTTACCATCGGCATTGAAACACCTTTCCGGTTGCTATTTCAAAATTCTTTGGAAAAAACGAAATGTTATGTAATATTTAATTGTTTAATGAACAGAACAGCCAAAAACACATGGATGACCTAGGCCGCTTTGATTTGAAAATTTTCCGTAATTGTCCTATTAGAATCGAAATAATTACCGATAGCCATATATTTATATTGTTTTTACCACGGGTTGTCACTTTATGTCTTCATTTTACCCCTCGCTACCGCTCGAGGTAAAATATTCGGCATAAAGTGCCAATCCGTGATAAAAACAATATAAATATATGGCTACCGGTAATTATTTCTTAATTAGGACATCCGTGGTCATAATTAACAAGAAACTACGAATGAACAATTATTTCTTCGAGATATTTATGAAAGCAATTTATCTTAATTCAACATAACGAAGTTGTCCGAGTGTAATTCCATATGAAGATTTTGACAATTGATGTAATTTTGTGAATTTTTGTTAATTTTGTTAATTTTGTTAAATTTTTGTTAAATTTTGTCAAGGTATTTTTTGGAGTTCATTTTAATTCAAGGATAAAACTTGTTAATGCGAATTTACTGCAATTATGTTGCCAACACAGAGAAACGTAAAATGGTACCGATCCATTGAAATAAAATGTAATTAAGGAATATGAATCGACTTGGTCTTTTCAATAGAGGGACTGACATAATTTGATATAATTATATATAACAGTCATACCATTACATTTTTTATTTTGCTCTCTAATCTTTTGATGAAGGGGTTTTTCCAGAAGCATGTCGTGCGCACTAAATAATATGTCTACGTGTTTAATAATTGTCTACAGTCGCACGTGAAATCTATTCCATCTAATCACTATTCATGCGCATGCTGTTTCCATTAACAAGGAATGCACGATTAACAGAAGCACGTGATCTTGTTGTCATTGTGAGCATATCATAATCATACGAGGGATCCTTTCATGTTTTTTTTTGATTTCATGAAAAAAACTACTATTAACTAGAACCATCTGTAGCCAGAATGGTTACCGTGTGTAGTCCCTTCTTTGAAAGTAATTTATCCTTAGTAGTTCTTTCTATGACAAAGTTTAACCAACAGAACAACGTTTTGCTTTACATGTTTTATGAGCACCTGCCTTCGATGAATTCTGTATTTGAATAAGACTGTACGTAGCCACTTGCTGAAGCCACATGGGGGTTTGCTTTAGCTTATGGTGTTTAACACCACTTTCAACAATATATCGTGACGGTCAGTTTTATTGGTGGAGGAAACCGGAGAACCAGGCGAAAACCACCGACCTGCCACAAGTCACTGACAAACTTTATCACATAATGTTGTATCGATTTCACCTCGGCTGAGCGGGATTTGAACTCACAACGTTAGTGGTGATAGGCACTGATTGCATTTCTACATTTAGTTAAATATTTCATTTCTCATTGAAAACTACATACAGGGATAAAGTAAGGAGACTGGTGGTACTTCCTTTCTGACTGCATTAAAGAATATTAACTCGAGTTGTGTTCTGGATCTGTGTTATATTTATTGTATTTTGCATTCTGTCAAATCACTCTAATGATTTTGCCCCTTGTGGGCCGCTCTATGAATAATAGAGTATATATTAGCTTATCTTATCTTGTTTTAGTAAGGTTCGTGTTGCTCGATCTTTAGTTATATATGTATGTTTTGTATCGTTGTTTGTCATTTTCCTTTTGGCTATTGTGTTGTCTCTCCTTCTTCTGTTTAATGATTCTGATTACCCTTTTGGTATATTCAAACTCTTACCTGATCGTAGTTTGGATACATATTTTGCATAAGGGATTGTGGGTGGCATTGTGGCACAATGGTTAAGATCACTTACTATAAACCTACCCCCAATAACGTGAGGACGTGCACCGGTACTCACATGAGTGTTCAGGCTTTCCATTTTAGTTAATGTTGGTAGTCATGATATAGCATTGCTTAAAAGTAGCGATAAACACAAATGACCTTTAACCTTTATAATGATGAAATAAGACGAACCATCCCAAGCTCAAGTACAAAAAGGAATTTTATAGATGGTCTATATCTCATAGTCAAATTGATATTTTGGCATAAAATATGTACTTTAAATTATATTACTTCACGCTGTGTTCGTACATCCGGGTTTTTGTGACATTTTTGGCTTACTATACACTTATGTTATTATTGGCTAGATTCAATCTTTATCTGTTATTTGGAATGATAAATGACTTGATTTGATTTATTCTAGTAATGCTGATGTAAGCACTATTTAGGATTACAGCGAATTAACAAATAGACGTCAGCAGTGTCAAATATGAAACAAACTGACACAAATTTAAGACACAACCAACTTGTAACCGAGGTATCACACACAATATTTGCATATATAATAAGTTAACGACTAGATCGTTGTTGAAAGATGATCCTGAACTGCATCGTTTGTCTGTATATCTCATTCTATGAACAAGTCACGACATAGGTGAAAAGTTGAGAATGATGCTGACTTACTGATTGATTAGCTAATTACACACAAAACAAAGTGATTATCTTGAGGCATACTAATGCATTATACACCTCGTGGTCGAGTATTGTCGATGCTTTGTGTATTTAACTCCACCTTCATCAATATGTAATTTATATCTTGGAAATTAGATCTATTCATGGAGGCAACATAACTACCTGGATAATACCACCGATCTACCGCTAGCATACTTAAAAAAGCCTGTTTTATTCATATACATTTAAATAATCCTATATCCTCCTCCTAGAGACGGGGTGTGGGAACCGACATCAGTTCATACCTCAATTTAGTTCAACTTCAGTTTATGCTATCGTTACTGCGGACAAAGCTTCCACCAATATCGTGTTTGTATGTAAATCATATTACTACGAATGCCTAATCAAGGAATTAGGCATAATTAACAACACCTCTGGTAATACCACATACAAACCAACTTCGTTCGACAAAGATGAAATCCTAGCTAACCACATGACCTCTTTAAGCATTCCCTCTGGTAAAGAATCTGAGGATTTACCCTATTAGTATTGGATACCTAAGCTCCATAAGACACCATATAAAGAAAGTGGGATCATCCACTTGTTCGACGAAAGAATTGTCTATTCATCTGACGAAGATTATGTCTGCAGTAAAAGAGGGACAACAGAAATATTGTGAAACTGTTTACTCGCGTAATGGCATAAATCACATGTAGATTTTGAAAAACTCTAAAGATCTTTAAGATAACCTTCAATCAAGATCTTTCTCTCAGGTATCCTCCATCAAAACGTTTGATTTTTCAACTATATATACCACCCTACCGCATGACAAATTAAAAACCCGCTTAAAAGAAACAATTCACAAAGCTTTCAGTCATAGAAACGATGGCTCAAAATTATTGTGTTACTCTACAATTCCACATATTTTTAAAAAAAAATTCAAAAAGGTAAAACATGCTACTCCGAGGAACAAGTGATCAGTATGCTGGAGTTCCTCATCGATAACATATTTGTCTCCTTTGGAGGGACACCGTTTCAGCAGGTCGTCGGCATACCAATGGGTACGAATTGTGCCCCTCTTCTAGCCAATTTATTTTTATACTTATATGAGTCGGAGTTTCTTCAAAAGCTTGTACAAGATAAGAAGATTCATGAAGCTAGAGTCTTTAATTTCACATACAAGTATATTGATGACGTTTTATCTATCAATAATTCTAGATTTGCAGAATTTCTTCCATTGATATATCCCCAAGAGCTGGAAATTAAAAGAGACCACAGATACAGCTTCGTCCGCATCATTTGTGGACTTATACCTCGAATTTGACGACAGTGGTCAACTCAGTACTAAAATTTAAGATAAACGGGACGACTTCAATTTTAAAATCATAAATTTTCCAAATATTTGCAGCAATATACCAGCTTCTCCTGCATATGGTGTTTACATCTCGCAATTGATTCGCTATGCAAGGGCCAGTATCAATTATTCTGATTTCTTGAAACGTCATCTTTATCCGAGAAACAGGCTACTGGACCAGGGCTATGAAAAGATTCGCCTTATTCGATCTCTTGAAAAGTTTATATTCCGATATCAAGATATTGTCGAAATATATTCTCTCTCTGCAGAGACAATGGTGAACGATGGATTTTCATCAAGTGAAAATGTATAAAGATAAGGTAGTCAACAACAATGTCAAAGATATTTGTTGTCAATGTGTGACGTAAGAGTGTTTTTGATATTTACTTTCGTAGTTAAAATACTTTAGGGGACTCGTGGAGATGGTTCACGATAGATGTTCCATCCTTCTCACTGGATTTAGTACTTACCTATTTTGTTCCAGTATTGTTATAAATGCTGTTATAGTGACAGCCGGAACCTTTGAACCGTAATGAAAGCGGAAGGTTTGGCGCCGTAAAATCTGATTCAACCCACCATTTCTTTGGAAATGCCTGTACCAAGTCAGGGTCATTACGGTTTTCCCAGTTTTCCGGTTGTTGACTGATTTTGTCTGTTTATATACTTATGAGTTTTGACTTTCCCTTTGGAAGATTGTTCGGAGTTCGGTAATGTTGTTATTACCCTTATTTGATTACTTTTTTTTGGTGTACTCCAGATACTCCGGATTCCACTACCAATAAAACTGACCACCATGTTATTACTGAAATATTGTTGAAATAAACATAGGAGAATACCGAAGGGGCAATCAAAAATGAACAATCCAGAGAAAGTGGCAACATAGGGTACACATGACGAAGAAAAAAAACCACAACCCAATATGTGTTGGATACCACTATGCGCAAGCAAACACAAATAACGTAAATAAGACACGAACCCTCCTACAAGCAACTGGAATATTGTTGTAACTGGCTTAAAAACTTTAATCCTAATCTATTAGCACTAATACTCTTTAATACCATGTGTTTATCACTGTCTTCTTGTTATCTACAGCCGTATGAACTGAAACACTTTTTCTGTTAAGGGGCGGTCGTTTATCTTGGCCATCTCTAACTTTGTCTGTTTATATTAAGTACTTTAATTTTACACATCATTTGAATTGTTTGGTTCATCAACATAACTACATTATAACTATATAGTATATAGGGAGAACTTATTGTCTAATCCTTAAGAACCCCATTTTATATGTATAGTCACTTTATGTACACTGTAAGAATCGGATAGACAAGGGGATCAATAAATCATGAATATTCCACTCAAAGATATTCTGCATGTATTTCTGTATCAAACGAGACAATTTACAACTTACTACTTTGTATACAACAGAGGTAGGTATTATCTTGTTTGCATAGAAAAAATACATTCTAGAAAAAAACATAGTTTTATAAAATTTGGAAAAAACTTTAGATATTTAATGCTTGAGATGAGAAATCGAACCCAAATATTTTCACACTGATATTTGGGTATGAGTATGATGTAGAACAATAAAGTGTTGTTTATTTACTTTGATTTGTGTCTAAGTATAATTTAGAATAGTCTTTCATTTCCATTTACATCCAAATCAAACCATGCTAATTATATAATAGTTATGCTATTCCTATATATACATGTATATTTACATATTAATGTTAATTTCATTGACAAAAAGATCCGTGGAATCTCAGCTTTTACAACCATTTATTCGTCCAATCGTTTTGATTTATGTTTTGGTTGCATGTACTTTATTTGTCGTCATAAGTGTTTTATTCAATAGACGTCAATATTGTCTGAGAAGTGATATATCCTCGTGGTAATATGCACGTTATTTACTCAACGTAGTAAGTATTTAACCGATACTGACCTATGCAATGTTTTGGTGGAAGGAGGGATTTATTTTAATTGATGATTCACAGAGTAATAAGCTGATAAATCACGTCCAATATTTTTAACGTGGTTTAGACATTTTGTCTGATTCATTAGAAGATAAAGGACAACTATTGGTATCAAACAGATCAGGAATGTCTAGTTTGACAATAATAATATCTAATATAGTACAGCAGAGAGATGTTGATTGTTGATTTAGCTACAGACCTCTTGAATTTATTAATTCTGATATCGATGCTAGCGTATTTGAAAATAATACACGATCTCTGAACACAAAGGTATCATGCCAACCCCCCCCCCCCCCCCCCCCCTCCAACAAAACCTGTGGTAAATCTTGTTCTTATGAATGTTAGGTAAAGTTGACGCTATAATTGAGAAATTTCATCATGAATGTAATTTAGTGTTATAACTGCATATTTAATTCTATAGCAATTTCAATATTGCTTTCCCTTCCATCATATGCTTGTATATGATCACCAATAAAACGTTTGGTATTTGCTGTAGCCAGACCCAATCATCTAAGCTACCACTCCCCAAGTATTTTTCCAAGAATTTCAAAAATATTGTTTTTCATTTTCATTATTATTAACAAAAGTTTTGTTGTTGCGATAATGCAATAATGCGATCGCAACGATGCGAACATTTTCTGTTTAATGGAACAAACCACATCTAAAACAACTAGAGTACAAAAGAGATAGAAAAATAGAAGAAATAGACAAACCACATCTAAAACAACTAGAGTACAAAAGAGATAGAAAAATAGAAGAAAAAGACAAACCACATCTAAAACAACTAGAGTACAAAAGAGATAGAAAAATAGAAGAAATAGACAAATTTAAAAAGCAATAACGAGACCGGATGCTCGAAAAGTTCATTTGTCCTATGTCTTGCATCTGCCCGAGTGAGTGATTTCTGTTTACGTCAAGTGAGCATGCTACATTTTAATTAGATCTCATAATTCACTAATGTTTCCTATGGTATAGACAAACACGCGTAGTTGATTTTATTGTGCTACCTCACTGACACAACAGTCTACATGTAGACATTTTCCTACATTCGGACACATTACCCTGACGTCAAACAGCCTTTACTTCTAAATACTGCAATCTTACCAAAGAAGAAGCAACTACCATTCTGTTATCTTTAGTTTGACCCGAACAAAGATCCAACCCACAATCTATAGCATGCGAATGTACCCTTCCGGAGCACCTGAGTTCACCTCCTGTTTTTAATGGGATTTATGCTTCTCGGTGTATGTGGTGATTTGCAGTTCATTGTGTGTGATTTTGTCCTTTTTCGTTTGGCCATTGCATTGTCTGATCTGTCTTCGATTTACGGCTTCTGACTACCACTCTGGTATCTTCACACTTGTCTTAAGGTATATCATAGCGTGTGTAAGCTATTTATCATAGCGTGTGTAAGCTATTTAGTGGGGATTTTCCACGGCTTGTTATCCTTTGTAAAACTTTTACAACTCATAACGCTCTATAGAAAATTGTAGAATAATGTTTTTTTTAAAAAAAAACGAAAAAAGAAAAAGAAAATTGAATTTAACCAAGGGTCATGGATATTTTCATAGATTACTTTTGGCCTATTGTAATCACAACCCCCTTCCATTAAATGTCTTAAGAAACTTATATTACATGTAATTGTCTTCTGTTTCACTCCAGCCATAATCTTGTTTATTTTTGACAAGAAAATTTATCCATTCTAGTGATAGGAATAGATTAGATGTCAGATTTCAATATATTATAGGTCATGGTAGTAATGAAGCTCAATCTTTATGGACATCATATAGTATTCTTTCCAATTTAGATTAATGAAAGAAGCAATACAATGAAGAAGCAATACACATTAAGATGTCTAACAGAGAGAAATGAATTATTTACTGCTTTATTTCAGGACGAACAATGTAAATGGATTTAACGTGATTAAAACCAGCAAAACATGCATGAAGACAATAACTGAACAGTATGGTTTATATTGTAAACAGCATAATAATTGAAGGGAGGGTCTAATAAGGGGTCCATGAACACAATAACTGAACAATGTGGTTTATATTGTAAACAGCATAATAACTGAAAGGGGGGGGGGGGGGGGTCTAATAGGGGGTCCATGAAGACACTAACTGAACAATGTGGTTTATATTGTAAACAGCATTATAACTGAAGGGAGGGTGTAATAGAGGGTCTATGAAGACAATAACTGAACAATGTGGTTTATATTGTAAACAGCATAATAACTGAAGGGAGGGTCTAATAGAGGGTCCACGAGGACAATAATTGAACAATGTGGTTTGTATTGTAAACAGCATAATAACTGAAGGGAGGGTCTAATAGAGGATCCATGAAGACAATAACTGAACAATGTGGTTTATATTGTAAACAGCATAATAACTGAAGGGAGGGTCTAATAGAGGGTCCATGAGGACAATAATTGAACAATGTGGTTTGTATTGTAAACAGCATAATAACTGAAGGGAGGGTCTAATAAGGGGCCCATGAAGACAATAACTGAACAATGTGGTTTATATTGTAAACAGCATAATAACTGAAGGGAGAGTCTAATAGGGGGTCCATGAAGACAATAACTGAACAATGCGATTTATATTGTAAACAGCATACTAACTGAAGGGAGGGTCTAATAGAGGGTCCATGAGGACAATGACTGAACAATGTGGTTTATATTGCAAACAGCATAATAACTGAAGGGAGGGTCTAATAGGGGTCCATGAGGACAATAACTGAACAATGTGGTTTATATTGTAAACAGCATAATAACCGAAGGGAGGTGTCTAATAGAGGGTCCATGAGGACAATAACTGAACAATGTGGTTTATATTGTAAACAGCATAATAACTGAAGGGAGGGTATAATAGGGGGTCTATGAAGACAATAACTGAACAATGTGGTTTATATTGTAAACAGCATAATAACTGAAGGGAGGGTCTAATAGAGGGTCCATGAGGGCAATAACTGTACAATGTGGTTTATATTGTAAACAGCATAATAACTGAAGAGAGGGTCTAATAGAGGGTCCATGAGGACAATTAACTGAACAATGTGGTTTATATTGTAAACAGCATAATAACTGAAGGGAGGGTCTAATAAGGGGCCCATGAGGACAATAACTGAACAATGTGGTTTATATTGAAACAGCATAATAACTGAAGGGAGGGTCTAATAGAGGGTCCATGAGGACAATAACTGAACAATGTGGTTTATATTGTAAACAGCATACTAACTGAAGGGAGGGACTAATAGAGGGTCCATGCGGACAGTAACTGAACAATGTGGTTTATATTGCAAACAGCGTAATAACTGAAGGGAGGGTCTAATAGGGGTCCATGAGGACAATAACTGAACAATGTGGTTTATATTGTAAACAGCATAATAACCGAAGGGAGGTGTCTAATAGAGGGTCCATGAGGACAATAACTGAACAATGTGGTTTATATTGTAAACAGCATAATAACTGAAGGGAGGGTCTAATAGGGGGTCTATGAAGACAATAACTGAACAATGTGGTTTATATTGTTAACAGCATAATAACTGAAGGGAGGGTCTAATAGGGGGTCCATGAGGGCAATAACTGTACAATGTGGTTTATATTGTAAACAGCATAATAACTGAAGAGAGGGTCTAATAGAGGGTCCATGAGGACAATTAACTGAACAATGTGGTTTATATTGTAAACAGCATAATAACGGAAGGGAGGGTCTAATAAGGGGTCCATGAGGACAATAACTGAACAATGGGGTTTATATTGTAAACAACATAATAACTGAAGGGGGGGGGGGGGGGTCTAATAGACGGTCCATGAGGACAATAACTGAACAATGTGGTTTATATTGTAAACAGCATAATAACTGAAGGGATGGTCTACTAGGGGGTCTATGAAGACAATAACTGAACAGTGTGGTTTATATTGTAAACAGCATAATAACTGAAGGGAGGATCCTATTGGGGTCCATGAAGATACTAACTGTACAATATGGTTTGTTTTGTAAACATAATAACTGAAGGGAGGGTCTAATAGGGGTCCATGAAGACAATAACTAAACAATGTGGTTTATATTGTAAACAACATAATAACAGAAGGGAGGGTCTAATAGGGGTCCATGAAGACAATAACTGAACAATGTGGTTTATATTGTAAACAGCACAATAACTGAAGGGAGGGTCTAATAGGAGGTCCATGAGGACAATAACTGAACAATGTGGTTTATATTGTAAACAGCATAATAACTGAAGGGGGGGGGGGGTCTAATAGGGGGTCCATGAAGACAATAACTAAAGAATGTGGTTTATATTGTAAACAACATAATAACTGAAGGGAGGGTCTAATAGGGGTCCATGAAGACAATAACTGAAAAATATGGTGTATATTGTAAACAACATAATAACTGAAGGGAGGGTCTAATAGGGGTCCAAGAAGACAATAACTGAGCAATGTGGTTTATATTGTAAACAGTATAATAACTGAAGGGAGGATGTAATAGGGGGTCCATGAAGACAATACATAAGCAATATGGTTTATATTGTAAACAGCATAATAACTGAAGGAAGGGTCTAATAGAGGGTCCATGAAGACAATAAATGAACATTGTGGTTTATATTGTAAACATCATAATAACTGAAGGGAGGGTCTAATAGGAGGTCCATAAAGACAATAACTGAACAATGTGGTTTATATTGTAAACAACATAATAACTGAAGGGATGATCTAATAGGGGGTCCATGAAGACAATAAATGAACAATATGGTTTATATTGTAAACAGCATAATTACTGAAGGGAAGGGTCTAATAGAGTTTCATGAAGACAATAACTGAACAATGCGATTTATATTATAAACAGCATAATAACTGAAGGAAAGGATCTAATAGGGGGTCCCAAGTCAGAAGTACGAAACATGTTGTTTTTTGTCTCTTTAAGACTTCGATGTACGTTTGTACTTACCCGACTAGCCACCGTCCTTTAATTATTAAGCACTTATTGACATTTACTCTAATTTAATACTTGACTCCATCAAGTTACTTTTATGAAGTATACATCAACCTTTATTATTATGACGTACTTAATGGTCTTTGTTCTTATGAAGTATTTATTCACATTTACTCTTTTCTTATCAATTCTTTACCTTTATGAAGCACCTAAAGATCTTTACTCGTTTCAATACTTATTGAAGATTACCTTTATGTAGTTAACTTGTTGACCGTAACCTTTGAGATACTTGCAAACATTTTCCGTAAGATTTACTTACCCAGCTCTGATATACCTTGGTTTCGTCCACATTCTTCATAAGTAAACTGGTAGCTAAGATGACCAAGCATGGATGACATCGGTGTTATCTATAAACCGGAGTACCGCTAGTAAACCACCGATCTGCCGCAAGTCATTGACAAACTTGATCACATAATGTTGTATCGAGTACACCTCGCCATGATCGGGATTCGAACTTGTATTGTTCCTGTTGACCGCTACCCCTTCAAATCAGGACGATCTCGTTTTGAGATGTAAACTTTGCTACGACAATGCCATTTATACTTCTTTTCTTTTATTTTCAGATGAAACCTGTATAAATCATAATCTATTTCCATCAGAGATAGATTTATACCATGATCATTCGCTAGATATGAAAATATTAGGTAAGGCAATATTGTAGACTCTAATTAAATATTTAGTATGTAGGCAAATATAATTGGAAAAAAAAAGAATCACTTTGACATAAACGGAGAACCAGGTTGAGATTGTTTCTATGATGCAAGGAACCTATGTTTTGTCTAAGACAGTATAGAAACAATGGCATCATTAAACACGACGACAAGTCTGAAATACCAAAGCTCATGAGGAAATAGAAAGGAAGAAGGGCCAAGAAACGAAAGCGACCAACAAATAGGTTTGGGCTTATGGTGTTTAACGCCATTTTCAACAATATTTAAGCTATATCGTGGCGGAAACAGGAGTACCCGTAAAAAATCACCGACCTATCGCAAGTCACTGACAAACTTTATCACATAATGCTATATGAGTACACCTCGCCATGAACGGGGTTCAAACTCACAACTTTAGTGGTGATAGGCACAAATTGCACTTAAAAATTTTTGTGCCGAGCGGAGGGAGGCGCGAAAACATTTGGGGTGCGCCCTCCTTGGATCCGCCGCTGCAAATGAGTAATCAGACCCTAAATCAAATAATGACAGATGAGTAATCAGAAACCCTAAATCAAATAATGACAGATGAGTAATCAGAAACCCTAAATCTAATAATGACAGATAACACACTTGCCAAAAGAAAGAAAAAAGGACAAAAGGAAAAACAATGGCATACAATTTATGAAATACTACATATCGGCCGTTTCATGGAATATCACATCTATATTATATTGGATTAATATAATGTGTGATAATCATGTTGCCTCCTTGAAATCGGATATATATTTATCCAAAACCAAATACATATACCAACGTATGACACTTTTTTGTTTTTTAAATAAAGCCCCCTGTGTAGTGGTTATTCAAACATTCATCCCAAGGGACTATTATCTATGTTAAGATGAATCAGTGAAAACATGTCAATACCAACTATTAAAATAACACACTGTCGGAATATATCCAAAATCCAGTGATTCTTCACCCTAAGTATAACGTTATATATCAAAATTTAAGTAACAAATTATTGTCAGACTAGGAGATCAAAGGGATTTATATTTATTTCCTACAATGGTGTACAACACGGCTATATGAGCACACATGGCGGGTTCTTATAAGAAACGGAAACTGCCTACCCTTCGCGAGTGCATGGGTTCATCTCCCGGTTTTTCACGGGTCCTTATTTCTCATCTTTTTGGTTTTCTGTGTTGAGAGGTGTTTTGTTTGTCTTCGTCCTGTGTCTTGTTGCCAATGTTTCTGGGTTGTACATTCTTGATTACCCTCTCTGTTTTCTCTAACGTTTATTTTGAAATAAGATGGTTGTTTATAAACTGGTTTGAAAGCCTTTTTATATGAATAAAGCGGTCTGCGCATGTTCTTCTTTTTATATTCATGTTGCATAGTTTCGGGTCCATTATTATTAAAAATGATGTGTCGTATAATTATTTTGTCTTAAAGTCACAATCTATTTGGAGTAAAGCATATGCCGTTTTGTTTCACTATTAACATCAAAAACATGTCAAAACTAATTTTGTAGAGGTAAATACTATGGAGGGGGTGGACAACTAAAAACGGAGGTGGGAGAAGAAGGGGTGAGAGGTGAGAGAAGAGGTGGTGGGAGGTGGGAGTGTAGGGGTTGGGAGGTGGGAGATAGGGGAGAGAAAGGTGGGAGAGAAGAATGTGGAAGAAAAAAAAATAGTTTCTATGTTTCTTAATTTTACCGTATAAGATCTTTCATACAGCATTTAAGATCATTTAACATCATTGGTATCGTAAATCAAACACGGAAAACCGTCATTGGTGTGAAACCTATAATTAATTTGTTTAACATTTTCTACTAAATTTGTGTTTTTTCGAGCCTGCCTGGATATTTTATCTTAAGTTTAACCTTTCTAAGACCATATGTTTTCTGAAACGTACATGATTTCTCTACGTTCTGTGAAAATATCAGGGGATGTTTAAAGTCTTGCAGTGAAATGCCAGGCTATGGGAAACACCTACTCTAAAAATAGCTCGGTCATCCCCGGGAAATTCAATATTTATAGGTCATGCATCAAATCCTCCATAGTGGTATTAAAATACAACTAAATGCATCAAATTTGGGCTCAAAATAATCCATATATATTTAACTTCAATTATCAATTTTAATTATTCCATTCCATTCAGTATTTGTCACAAAACAACAAAGCGAAAGGAACTATTTTCTTTAAAAGGGACTACTTGTTCGGTTTGTTTACATGAACAACTTGAAAATGTTGAATGAGAGTTCACCTCAGTTGGAATAATCATAGAAGAAAATAACATTTTTGGTTAATTTATCTAAAATATTTCTCTCTAGGTTGAATAAATATTTTATTTCAGATAAAAAAATCGCCGTGCAAAACATCCGGTAAAACGTAATCAAACCGAACACGTGTTTTGCTGTTAGAGTCATCTCTCAAAAGGCATGTGACCTCAAAGCGAAAATACCACAAAGACAAGATGGCGGGACTAAGTAGGTGAAATCAGTTAATATCGATTTTTTTTTATTATAATGAGCTAGAAATGAATAATAATAAGTAAGTAAATATGAAAAGTAATAGATAAATATGCAACGAAACGAGTTATCCACATGACTCCGCTCTCACAAAGCGCTTTGCTGTGAAAATTACTGTTGAAAAGTGGGACGAATTCTTGGTCGCAGTTCCGCAAATATTTGATAGGGTGAAATCCGTAGCCCTATGGTCCGCCAAAAAAAAAGAAAAGAAAAAAAAAGGACCATAAAGGGCTACGGTTCCGCAGCTAGGCTGTTAAAAGACCCGACTATCTAGATGATAACTATATTTAATAGGTACAATTAAAACGGTAGGAGAAAATTGATGCTACAGGATGGGAGGTGGGAGATTGGTGGGTGGGAGGTGGGAGAGAGTACCCTCTGACCACCCCCTCACTATGATGCTCCAGATGAAGTCTTTCTACTCTGGTAAATTATAATATTTATATAAAATTACAAGTCATAAGGTTTAACCTTGACTGGCGAAATTGATTTCAATTACACGAATTATACATCTGTTATATATAATCTTCCTATCTCTGTTGATGATAGGTGACTATTTGATTAATCCTAGTTTATGTACTATATATACTACTTATAACTAACGAAATATGAACCACAGCACTCCGGCAGGTTCTATTACATAATAACAGGTGAAGAAATTACAAACGAGATTCATCACTGTCAAGTTTTCTAAACCACAAGCTAACATCGTTATAGGAAGTTAAGCTCGGATAATGTTCGAATTAACCAAGATATATAGTCAAATGTATCTGATTTGAAAATTTTAAAAGCGCAATTCCTTTACCGGTAATTTAATTGTAAAATGGGATTATTTGTCTCATATTTAATTATTTACGCATCTATTACAGTAAATTGAAATTAATACTGTTAAAAAGAAATGCTATATTTAATTTATACAGAAATCTGTGAAAACTACATTTCAATTAGAAGAAATAAAACGAAAAACAATAAATACTCCACTCTCGGAACAATTCTATAATCTAATAGACAATTCACAGAAAGATGTCATTGTATTCACTATTATTTGTGGCGGTCAGAAAGTTGTGATACACATAAAAGATACTCTTTCCATCCTTGCTGTGAACGTATGTTTGTTGGATTAACATCTATGTATGTCAGCAGTTGCTATTACTTCCAAAGTTGTGTGCTCGATAGCCACCCGTTGCAAGATGTACTCGATGCAATATTTTGTAATAAAGCTTGCTGGTGACTTCTGGTGACAGGTCCGTGATGCATTATGGGTACTCCGCTTTTCTACAACAAATAAACTGACATCCACGACAGGATTGACATTTTATTTTAAAGTGGCGTTAATATTTATAACCTAACATTCAAAGAAATGTTTGAAGATACCAAAGGGGTAATCAGAAACCGTTAATCGAAGGACAGACAATACAATGGCCAAAGAAAAACACAGATGAAAGTCACTACACAAACAACTATTTGTCAACCATTAATGTTCCTGACACGAAATACTGCTCACTTCACTTCATGTCAATGAATGAATGAATGAATCAAACTCTATTGATATTATTCAAATATGAGTGCACTTGATAATTTTAAATGAATGTATGTGAAAATTCTAAAATATCCTTTTCTCTCAAATAAATGCATTTAAAAGGGAGACAACTATACTAATTCCTATTAACAAAAGTACATTGGACGCCATCATACTATACTTACAAACTAAATATACCAACATAAGTTACCACTCACTAGGACATTATTACTAAGACATCCGCCTTAATCAATATTCCCTTTAATGTTATATGTAATCCTGTTGATTCTACTTTTGCAGTATATTCGTGTTTATGTTGTAAATAACGAAGATCTGGAGATTTGTCAAAAAGCCAATTCATTAGCCGAAATATTGTATAAAGATATGTACGTAATAATCCCCGATTTATAGACATATCGATAGTGGGCAACCAGTTTAGTAATCACAGAAGACACATATAATAATTTAGTGAACCACATGCATATTGTTGTCATTAAGTAATAAACGTCAGAGAAACGCGAAGGGGCAATCAGGAATGGACAATCTAGAGAAACGCGAAGGGGCAATCAGGAATGGGCAAACAAGAGAAACTGGCAACACTGGGTACACAAGACGAAGACAATCCAGAGAAACTGGAAACACTGGGTACACAAGACGAAGACAATCCAGAGAAACTGGCAACACTGGGTACACAAGACACAAGACAATCGAGAGAAACTGGCAACACTGGGTACACAAGACACAAGACGAAGACAACCCAGAGAAATTGGCAACACTGGGTACACAAGAAACAAGACGAAGACAATCCACAGAAACTGGCAACATTGGGTACACAAGACACAAGACGAAGACAATCCAGAAAAACTGGCAACACTGGGTACACAAGACACAAGACAATCCAGAGAAACTGGCAACACTGGGTGCTCAAGACACAAGACGAAGACAACCCAGAGAAACTGGCAACACTGGGTACACAAGAAACAAGACGAAGACCATCCACAGAAACTGGCAACATTGGGTACACAAGACACAAGACGAAGACAATCCAGAGAAACTGACAAGACTGGGTACATAAGACACAAGACGAAGAAAATCCAGAGAAACTGGCAACACTGGGTACACAAGACACAAAACGAAGACAATCCAGAGAAACTGGCAACATTGGGTACACAAGACACAAGACGAAGAAAATCCAGAGAAACTGGCAACACCGGGTACATAAGACACAAGATGAAGACAATCCAGAGAAACTGGCAACACTGGGTACACAAGACGAAGACAATTCAGAGAAACTGGCAACACCGGGTACAGGAGACACCAGACGAAGACAATCCACAGAAACTGGCAACACTGGGTACACAAGACACAAGACGAAGACAATCCAGAGAAACTGGCAACACTGGGTACACAATACACAAGACGAAGACAATCCAGAGAAACTGGCAACACCGGGTACACAAGACGAAGACAATCCAAAGAAACTGGCAACACTGTATACACAAGACACAAGACGAAGACAATCCAGAGAAACTGGCAACACTGGGTACACAAGACGAAAACAATCCAGAGAAACTGGTAACACCGGGTACACAAGACACAAAGCGAAGACAATCTAGAGAAACTGGCAACACTGGGTACACAAGACACAAGACGAAGACACTCCAGAGAAACTGGCAACACCGGGTACACAATGCACAAGACGAAGACAATCCAGAGAAACTGGCAACACCGGGTACACAAGACACAAGACGAAGAAAATCCAGAGAAACTGGCAACACCGGGTACACAAGACACAAGACGAAGAAAATCCACAAAAACTGGCAACACTGGGTACACAAGACGAAAACAATCCAGAGAAACTGGCAACACCGGGTACACAAGACGAAGACACTCCAGAGAAACTGGCAACACCGGGTACACAAGACACAAGACAAAGACAATCCAGAGAAACTGGCAACACTGGGTACACAAGACGAAAACAATCCAGAGAAACTGGTAACACCGGGTACACAAGACACAAGACGAAGACAATCTAGAGAAACTGGCAACACTGGGTACACAAGACCCAAGACGAAGACAATCCAGAGAAACTGGCAACACTGGGTACACAAGAAACAAGACGAAGACACTCCAGAGAAACTGGCAACACCGGGTACACAATACACAAGACGAAGAAAATCCAGAGAAACTGGCAACACCGGGTACACAAGACACAAGATGAAGAAAATACAGAGAAACTGGCAACACTGGGTACACAAGACACAAGACGAAGAAAATCCAGAGAAACTGGCAACACTGGGTACACAAGACACAAGACGAAGACAATCCAGAGAAACTGGCAACATTGGGTACACAAGACACAAGACGAAGACATTCCAGAGAAACTGGTAACACTGGGTACACAAGACACAAGACGAAGAAAATCCAGAGAAACTGGCAACACGGGTACACAAGACACAAGATGAAGACAATTCAGAGAAACTGGCACCACTGGGTACACAAGACACAAGACGAAGAAAATCCAGTGAAACTGGTAACACGGGTACACAAGACACAAGACGAAGACAATCCAGAGAAACTGGCAACACTGGGTACACAAGACACAAGATGAAGACAATCCAGAGAAACTGGCAACACCGGGTACATAAGACACAAGATGAAGACAATCCAGAGAAACTGGCAGCACTGGGTACACAAGACGAAGACAATCCAGAGAAACTGGCAACACTGGGTACTCAAGACACAAGATGAAGACAATCCAGAGAAACTGGCAACACTGGGTACTCAAGACACAAGATGAAGACAATCGAGAGAAACTGGCAACACTGGGTACTCAAGACACAAGACGAAGACCAACAAAACCAAAAACACAACACAATATGTGTTGAGCACCGCTATGTGCAAACAAATAAAAGCACAAATAATGTAAATAAGACTTGATCTCTCCTACAAACAACTGGAGATAAATACGAACTGAACTTGTCATTCAATTCTGTAGTGATCCCTCTTCTCAAAGAGATCGAAATTAAAATATAAATACCGCCCAGAAAAGTTCTAATAAAAGGTATTGCAGCAAAATTGAGATGTTTGACATTTTTTGAAGAAATAGAATATAAGTACATAGAACAGGTTGAGAAAAATGTGCAAAAATAATTATGAATATCACCGGAAGTATTGCGTCATAACGGTGAGTTTTATGTACTTCTTCCTTGTAGCCTTTTAGTAAATTATTTATAAAATAAATAAATGACAAATAGGTAATGCTGGTTATATGTTTATGATGTAATAAACATCAAACGTTATAAATCGTAAGATTGGGTAAAAATAAATTCTGCTGGTTTCCGCCATTGTTTATTCAAAAGAAACAGGGAAAAAAACCAGAAAGTTAAATACAATTCCATACAACAACAAAAAAGATAAAATAAATCAAGTTTTTATTGTTGATTCTTTTATTTCCATTTCCATAGGAACATTTTGTCACAAAGGAAAGATATGAATCATGAATCATTTCATGACAAAAGAGTAAAATTTGATTAAAATCTTGGTAGATACAATAATTTTAGGCAACATCAACGCAGTCGTACATTGTGTATATTTTTGTAAAAGAACAAAATGTATACATCAATAAAAAAAAAAACCGATATTGTTAGAGATTCATTTCAGTGAATAACAACAATCACATTATAGTATTTCAATCTGTAACGTTTTTTTCTATAATTACTACATATGTCATCCTCAGTATCAATATCAATATCAATATCAATATCAATAAGCTTTATTTAAAGTCGGAAAACATCAAACATTACAACACAAGCTCTAATGAGCTTTTAAATCCGACATAAGAATATGCATATATAAACAATAAAACAAAAACATGCACACAATATTTGTTAAAAAAAACCAAAAACAAAAACCACAAAAAAACATTGTCATATTAAAATTTTCCATGAAATTTCAAACCAAATTAAAATATGAAAGCAATTTAAAACACAGCAGTAGCAGAAGCATAATTTAAAAGCACCTTATATATTGATGTGAATAAAACAAAAAGCATGGATAAAATGAGACAAATAGAAATCAAAATGTTTAAAATCACATGCATCTACATGTATATCTAAAAATATTAAAAAATAAAGCAAAAAAGTATGAAAATATCAGTTCAAAATCAGTTTCTTCTTTCGAGTTCTTTTTCATTGTAGCAATTGAATTATATATGATATATTACATATCGTATTTCAAGATAACATTCTACTCATTGGAAGTTTTAAGATCTTATTCTACTAAGATATTTTTCCTTTTAATATATATCTCAAGATATAATTCTACTACGTCGATATCTCAAGATATAATTCTACTACGTCGATATCTCAAGATATAATTCTACTACGTCGATATTTCAAGATATAGTTGTACTACGTCGATATTTCAAGATATAGTTGTACTACGTCGATATTTCAAGACATAGTTGTACTACGTCGATATTTCAAGACATAGTTGTACTACGTCGATATTTCAAGATATAGTTGTACTACGTCGATATTTCAAGATATAGTTGTACTACGTCGATATTTCAAGACATAGTTGTATTTACGTCGATATTTCAAGATATAGTTATACTACGTCGATATTTCAAGACATAGTTGTACTACGTCGATATTTCAAGACATAGTTGTACTACGTCGATATTTCAAGACATAGTTGTACTACGTCGATATTTCAAGATATAGTTGTACTACGTCGATATTTCAAGATATAATTCTACTACGTCGATATCTCAAGATATAATTCTATTACGTCGATATCTCAAGATATAATTCTACTACGTCGATATCTCAAGATATAATTCTACTACGTCGATATCTCAAGATATAATTCTACTACGTCGATATTTCAAGATATAGTTGTACTACGTCGATATTTCAAGATATAGTTGTACTACGTCGATATTTCAAGATATAGTTGTACTACGTCGATATTTCAAGACATAATTGTACTACGTCGATATTTCAAGATATAGTTCTACTACGTCGATAGTTCAAGATATAGTTGTACTATGTCGATATTTCAAGATATAGTTGTACTACGTCGATATTTCAAGACATAGTTGTACTACGTCGATATTTCAAGATATAATTGTACTACGTCGATATTTCAAGACATAGTTGTACTACGTCGATATTTCAAGATATAGTTCTACTACGTCGATATTTCAAGATATAGTTGTACTACGTCGATATTTCAAGATATAGTTGTACTACGTCGATATTTCAAGACATAGTTGTACTACGTCGATATTTCAAGATATAGTTGTACTACGTCGATATTTTAAGATATAATTCTACTCAGTGGAAGTTATAAGATCTTATTCTATTAAGTCGATATTACAAAACCCTTTTTCTTTTTAATATATATCTCAATATGTAATTCTACTAATTCTACTTTTTAAGATCCAATTTTATGCTTCAAATTCTAATTATGCTGAGTATATTTTAAGATCATATCTTGCTAAAGAGAAATTTCTAGATTTAATTAACAAGGATATTCTCATTTCCTAATTTCCAGAACACTTTCAGTAGAAACTCTACAAAATGATCGATGATTAATCAGATTGGAGGAGGGGTTGTGGTGTTTAACGCCACTTTCAGTAATATTTCAGTTATATCGTGGTGGAGGAAACCGGAACACCCTGAGACTTGGCGCAAGCTACTGACAAACTTTATCACATAATCAAGTACATCTTGCCATCAGCGGGATTAATGATGATAGGTACTGGTTACATAGGTAGTTGTAAAGTCAACTATAATGCGATCACGAGCACGATGGCCAGTTACATGCAGGTAATGAAATTTAGATGAAATTATATGAATGAACATTTGTTATATAACTTCTGATTGAATGATTCCATTACATATTTTTCAGATTACATGCGCACTGGAACAGCATTCGGAATCATCGCTATAACAGTAATGCTGATTGGTCACATGTTTGCATTTTATGCACTAAGAAGACCAAGATATATAGTGAAACGTTTAACAGCGTTAATTCATTTTATGACAGGTAAAATAAGTTCATTCCATACAACATCTGTATCATAATGCATAACATAGCATTCAACAAAAACATTTCCTATCAGATATCAAAATTATCCATTTTGTCGAAAAATCTACAGTTCTTTCCAAACGTCTTGATAGGTATATAAAATTGATTGTCTATTTACATAAACATAAAAAAATAATCATATTCAACACGACGAAGGATTAATATTTGCGAGTTTTATTATTTCTCATATCTTAAAATTTTAACTAATAACACGTCGTCAAGGGAGGAAATCAAACTCAAAACACTAATGGTGGTAGACACTGATTACCATACGATCACAGCCACGGAGACCCCCGAGATTAATATTATTTGTCTTTCATGTTTACTAATATCCAATATCAATCCACTTTCTACACCCATCTGATTTCAACTTAAACCACTGACAAGTCTGAAAATATAAACAATATAAACTAAGTGTCTTCTTTATCATCAAACATATCACCCCGATGAGACGATAAATTACGTCATCATCAAACATATCACCCCGATGAGACGATAAATTACATCATCATCAAGCATATCACCCCGATGAGACGATACATTACATCATCATCAAACATATCACCCCGATGAGACGCGATAAATTACACCATCATCAAACATATCACCCCGATGAGACGATAAATTACATCATCATCAAACATATCACCCCGATGAGACGATAAATTACGTCATCATCAAACATATCACCCCGATGAGACGATAAATTACATCATCATCAAACATATCACCCCGATGAGACGATAAATTACATCATCATCAAACATATCACCCCGATGAGACGATACATTACATCATCATCAAACATATCACCCCGATGAGACGCGATAAATTACATCATCATCAAACATATCACCCCGATGAGACGATAAATTACATCATCATCAAACATATCACCCCGATGAGACGATAAATTACGTCATCATCAAACATATCACCCCGATGAGACGATAAATTACATCATCATCAAACATATCACCCCGATGAGACTATAAATTGCATCATCCGCACAGAGATGTCAAAATACCTCTACATAACATACAATATCTCTAGCAAATAATCAGTTGATGGACACATCGTCATGGTGATGTCTTGAAAATGACAATGCTACTAGCATTCAACACGCATTTCGTTTGTCATAATACAAGTCAAAATATGTATAATAGCAGAAGTTGTTATTAAGATGAAGGTAGATTATTAAAGATAGAGAAATAAATGAACGATCTAGAGACAAAAACAACAACACGAACACAAATACAAAACATGATCCTGTTGTGTTTCCGGGTCTCGAAAGATGAGATAATATTGATAAGGATGATGTATGAGTGGTTTAACACTATTTCAATTATATGGCGCCGGTCAGTATTATATGTACTTAAAAAACCCACCGATCTACGAACCTATACTTTATGTATGTATATAACCATAGTTACATAAGCAAAATAGGTAGAGTGGCATTGGCACAAACTAGGTAGAGCGGCATTGACACAAAATAGGTAGAGTGGCATTGGCACAAACTAGGTAGAGTGGCATTGGCACAAACTAGGTAGAGTGGCATTGGCACAAAATAGGTAGAGTGGCATTGGCACAAAATAGGTAGAGTGGCATTGGCACAAAATAGGTAGAGTGGCATTGGCACAAACTAGGCTGAAATGTTCGATGAACCACACACTTTTACTTGTTTCCCACCATCAGATAAAGAAATCTATATTTACATTGTGGTATTTTTTTGTTTTTCATGTTAACACTGTTTTAACAACGACATAACTGACATATTTTTGAAAGTGACGTTAAACTCCATAACCCTAACCCTTTGGTATCCCCAGTGGAGAAAGTCATGTTGAGATACGTCTAGTAGACATCTATATACATCCTTTTACATAGTCTGACGTTAAACTCCATAACTCTAACCCTTTGGTGTCCCCAGTGGAGAAAGTCATGTTGAGATACGTCTAGTAGACATCTATATACATCCTTTTACATAGTCTGACGTTAAATTCCATAACTCTAACCCTTTGGTATCCCCAGTGGAGAAAGTCATGTTGAGATACGTCTAGTAGACATCTATATACATCCTTTTACATAGTCTGACGTTAAACTCCATAACTCTAACCCTTTGGTATCCCCAGTGGAGAAAGTCATGTTGAGATACGTCTAGTAGACATCTATATACATCCCTTTACATAGTCTGACGTTAAACTCCATAACTCTAACCCTTTGGTATCCCCAGTGGAGAAAGTCATGTTGAGATACGTCTAGTAGACATCTATATACATCCTTTTACATAGTCTGACGTTAAACTCTATAACTCTAACCCTTTGGTATCCCCAGTGGAGAAAGTCATGTTGAGATACGTCTAGTAGACATCTATGTACATCCTTTTACATAGTCTGACGTTAAACTCCATAACTCTAACCCTTTGGTATCCCCAGTGGAGAAAGTCATGTTGAGATACGTCTAGTAGACATATATATACATCCTTTTACATAGTCTGACGTTAAACTCCATAACTCTAACCCTTTGGTATCTCCAGTGGAGAAAGTCATGTTGAGATACGTCTAGTAGACATCTATATACATCCTTTTACATAGTCTGACGTCAACACTTTTTAAAAAACACATAAAACTAGCTTAGCCCTGCCATTTCTTTTATTGAAGTGCCTGTATCAAGCCAGGAAAGGGAGCGGTCATGTAAAGGTGTCGAATTTATCTCTTTCTACAATTTATCAATATAATTTAGGAAGTGTTCCGACAGAAAGTCTGGCATTTTCGTGTTATTCATATTATTCCCAAGGTATCGTTATGCTCTTTATAGGAAGTCAATTGATCTAACGTTTGACCGACTACAAGTGAAATAAACCTTACTTACCACAGACTTATAAATCACGGCTCTACTTAAGGGGATAATAGATAGTATAATAATGTTAGGATATCTTCCCCAACGCACATACTATTTCATCAAAATGACTATCAATAGACAAAAGTCGACATGAAGATATCTCACAGACGTCAATGATATTGACATTGTAACTTATTTACACCAGACAACAAACGAGGAAGGAAATATATGTCTGTAGATCTGTAGTTCATCAAAGTTAATTCTCAGTGACACGTTATTGAATTCGAACAATTAATGTATTGATATTTGACGTTTAGTATTTGATGTTTACGATTGTAAGATGACGTAACTACATGAATCCATCATTTTGTAATGCCCACTGAAAAAGACACCATTAATTATACAATTTATTAACGTAAAATATTAATTACAATATGCTAAGTTGAAGTCATCACTTGGAAAGTTTTATGGTCGCCACCATTACTTAGAATATCTGCGTCACAAATGCCCACGGATATGTCATTTCCTCATTAATGACTTATCACCGGGTTTGTAACTAGATTAATACGACGGGTGCCACTAGTGGAGCAGGGACTGCCTACCCTTCTGGAGCACCTCAGTTCACCCCCATTTTTAGTGGGGTTCGTGTTACTCGATCTTTATTGTTATGTGTATGTTTTGTAGATCGTTGTTTGTCCTTTTGTACTTTTTCTTTTTGCCATTATGTTGTCTGTTCTTCTTCGATTTACGCATTCTGATTACCCCTTTGGTATCTTCAAACTCTTCTTATCATAAAGTGACAAAAATTACAACCCTTAAAATGTAAATTAATTTTGCAATATTCCTTTATAGATTGACCCCACACCGTCGAACTCAGAGAAGCAAAAAATATCACTTCGAGTTATCAGAAAATTTGAGTAATGCGATATATCCATAGCCTATTACTACAACAATAATTTGTTTTTGTCAAATCGACGTATTCAAGAAAACGACTTATGAGGGTTCGAGAACGAAGTTACGATTTCCGCATAAAAACGATGTTCCGTCCGTCTTTACCTCCTGTTGTTTGTATGAGGGCGCATGTCTTATTTACGTTATTTGTGTTTATTTGCGTACAGTGATGTCCAACACATATTGTGATTATGTTGTGTTTTGTTCTTCTTCGTCTTTCTTCGTTGCCAGTTTCTTCTGATTGTCCATTTTTGATTGCTACTGTGGTATTCTGTAACGTTTATTTGTATTGTATGTAATTTCCTATGTCTTGTTTAACAGTCTATAATATACTCGACAATAGTCACCAAATACAATCGAAAAATCGCTGAAACAACGGCAAAATCGATTCCCCTGACACACATATACATGATCGTTCACCTTACTGGCTTGGTAGATACATTTCACACATATACATGATCTCTCAATTTACTGGCTTGGTTGATACACAACACACATATACATGATCTCTCACTTTACTGGCTTGGTTGATACACATCACACATATACATGATCGTTCACCTTTCTGGCTTGGTTGATACACTTCACACATATACATGATCGCTCACTTTACTGGCTTGGTTGATACACAACACACATATACATGATCTCTCACTTTACTGGCTTGGTTGATACACATCACACATATACATGATCGTTCACCTTACTGGCTTGATTGATACACTTCACACATATACATGATCGCTCACTTTACTGGCTTGGTTGATACACTTCACAAATATACATGATCTCTCACTTTACTGGCTTGGTTGATGCACTTTACACATATACATGATCTCTCACTTTACTGGCTTGGTTGATACACTTCACAATATACATAATCTCTCACTTTACTGGCTTGGTTGATACACTTCACACATATACATGATCTCTCACTTTACTGACTTGGTTGATACACTTCACAAATATACATAATCTCTCACTTTACTGGCTTGGTTGATACACTTCACACATATACATGATCTCTCACTTTACTGGCTTTGTTGATACACTTCACACATATACATGATCTCTCATTTTACTGGGTTGGTTGATACACTTCACACATATACATAATCTCTCACTTTACTGACTTGGTTGATACACTTCACACATATACATAATCTCTCACTTTACTGACTTGGTACAGACACTTCAATAAAAAGTGGAGGAGTTAAACTGGCCTCATAAGTAATAAAATCTTCTTCACCATGTGAATGATACAAGCTCATGTGAGCCTCTAATTTGAGGAGAAGTCAACCTTAATAATAATCATTCAATGATATGTAAACTGTAAGTGATCACCGAATATTGAGTGTTCAATGATATGTAAACTATAAGTGATCACTGAATATTGAGTGTTCAATGATATGTAAACTATAAGTGATCACTGAATATTGAGTGTTCAATGCCAAGACATCATGTATATTGAGAAAAGTGAAATTAATGATACAGATAAAATTGAATTATTCTGTTGATAAACTTATATTGGTAATAGAAGAAAAATTTGTCCTTGGGCTTTAATTAAGAATCTCATTAGAAGAGACAAGATAAGGGAAATTGACATGATAATATTATTGTAGCATAAACACATTCTATTCGCCTACTTGTGGTGGTATTTCTCTTTTCTCAAGAATTTAGTATTATTTACATAGTTAATAAGCCTTGATTAATGCATTTACTTAACCACTAGGAATATAGACCGATGTCATGACTACTAAGCTGGTGATATATATTAGTTGTGTTATTGACCCAGTGGTAGTAGTACAGGCCAATGGCTTGATTATTAGAGTGGTAATATTCGTGTGGACTAGCAATCCAACGGCAGGGGTATCGACATAGTGGTTGTAATACAGGCCAATGTTCTTATTATTAACTTGGTAATATCTGTTGGACTAGCAATCCACCGGGAGGGGTATACGTATCAATCCAGTGGTCGTAGTACAGGCCAATATCCTGATAATTGCGCTGGTGATATCCTCAATGACTAACTGTCCACCAACAGTGGTCTTAATTGTTATTGACCAATTTCCTGACTATTGGGCTTGTAATACCCCTGGGGACTTAGTCCAATAGCAGACGTGACTACTAGGCTGCTGATGTGCTTGGCGACTACTGGTCAGCGAGTAGGTCTCGCTAAATTGTTCATTTCACATGTATGTAAAATATTTATTGGTTTTCAATAATGGGTAAACGTCTTTATATCTGCTGCTTGTCTTCACAGATACAGCTACATAATGTACATCAAAGTAAGATTCATGATTATGTCATGCCGCGGGGGAAAATAGCATTACTTAATTAATTATCTGTCAAAATGTCTGTAACTTTTTTAAATTAGTATTAATTAATTTCATTCCATCAACAAGACACTAACTAATGATGGTGGTTGATACCCTAGAGAACTAAGTGAACTTAAATTATGTAATAGGATCATATATTTAGGTTTATCATGGTTTATAGTGACATTGGAAACCAGAATACCCCCCCCCCCCCCCCCCCCCCCCCCAAAGACAAAAAAATATAAAATAAAAGTAAATTACAAATATATTATGAAAAGACAGTTTTTAACACTGATGGCCAATTATTCCATCAAATTCAACAATACGGCCTTAAATCATTGAACACAAGAAGACCACGACGGCAAATGACATTGGTTATTCAGAAAGTCTCTTACAAATGTGGCGGTGTAAAACCTGTTAATGGGATCCTGATTCTCTCCTATTGGTAAATTAAACGACAGCACAAATTAAAAAGCCTTACAGAGATTCGCTTGTACTAAAACAGACCACACACTTTCACAGAAATGAATGACAACATAAACATGGAAATCGAAAGGATGTTGATGTATGGTTGCTCGTTGTACTACAAACTTGTATGACTCTCCCTTTCTTTGTACTCTCCATAGCTCGCCATTGACTCGATCTATTGTTTGTAAGCTTGTCAATATCATAAATATAGCTTACACACTGCTCACTTGACCATGAACAATCGACCAAACATAATTATAGCTTACACACTGCTCACTTGACCATGAACAATCGCCCAATCAATGTTTTAGATAGATAGATAAAGATAGAGTTCAATAATAAATCACAATTCAGACAGACATAGTAACAACGAAACATAAGAGCATATATATATATATATATATATATATATATATATATATACGTCTGAAAATTGAACCAAACAGTGTTAGAATTAGATTTTAGAGCTGTCAAATTTTTGTTCTTCCCTCGACGGGATTTGAACCCACACCATTGATACACTGCAGCACCATTCGCTTAGCCTTACGTCCAGCGCCCTAGACCACTCGACCACATCCACTCCCTATATATATATCGGGAAAATAATTTAATTTCAGATTCGACAGGATGGGTTTGTATATATGTGAGTGCACATGGTTACTATATTTTCAACTCTTGCTGATAAAATGGTAAATTTGTTATTCTGAGAGTAAGGTTGTTCGTATATAGTAAAAATTGTCATAACCATTAATTGTTTTTGTTTGCAGAAGAATGCATTTAAAGAGAGATAACTCTGATATATATCATGTATATAAATATTATATTAGTGCCTTGTTAATTATTCGTTATTCATTTCAGCTGCATGTGTTCTGGTAGAAAACGAGGTGTTCATCAGGCGCACAGAATATGCCAAAGCTAAGCTTCCACTTCGGCTGCCAAAGCAAGCAGAACACTCCTATGGCTACTCCTTTGTCTTATCTTGGATATCATTTGTTCTCTTTCTTGGAGCAGGAATCATTTTTCTGTTTACATCCCATAAAAAGAAATCTGACAATTTAAATGATCAAATGGACGATTTAGAGATCGACGAACCCGTTGCAATACGAAGGTAGTTCAAAAAGTCGTTTCCCTAACTTCCGGTTGTGAAAGACACCATGGAAATGCTACAGGTGGCACTGCATTACATCAAAGAAAGTTAAACATGTTGATTAAAAGGTATAATGATGAACGTATAAGGAAAGGACTTAAAATCCAATATGCGAAAAACACGTTTATATCAATACAAGTGACCATGAGTTCAAGGAAAGCAGAAACGTGTTTGCGTTATCCGGATATTAGTCATAAAACAAAGAAACATTATATTCCGAAAAGTTTATTGCTTTAACGTTACATTAGAGCATTAAATTATAACAGTACTATCCTAGTTTACATAAAGTTCTGTGAAACAATCTCCTTGCTCAAACTTCCTGACTATATATACATTCATTTGTATTTGAACATGCTCAAAAATGTTAATGTGGATTTGCAAGTGTTTGGGCAGTTTCATATATTGTTTCCTAATTGCATTTTGAGAGAATTGTGTCCTGCTGGTCTGTGTATCGGTATGCCATTCATCGTTCGAACTTTTACTTTCCATTTTGTTTGGTAATAATACAACACACGGGAAGGGCTTCACTAATTCATTCATAATTATTAGTGAATGTTTCCATTAATTTTTATCACTTCCAATTATTGTTTGCAGTCGCACTTCCTGTACATACCATCGTTTTATCGAAACACGTCTTTTTCTAGATATCCTTTTTTTTGTCTGGAAAATACTTTGGACGAGGATGTCAGTTTCTTAAAAAAAACACACGTATGGTAAATATTTACCTACAATGTTTACTGTTGTGTGATTGAGTTATCTTTTGACATTTTGATAATCTACACATTATGATTTGCATTTGATAAATTAATGCTTGATATAATTGTTTTGTACAGTTTTCTTGTTATTATGGATCACCGTTTCCGTTAATCCGATAAAAGGACAATTACATTATCATGTAAACATTTCTTTTAGTGGTCTACCAGATATGTTTACCTTTCGAGATTTTCTTTACGTTATAGTATTTCTCTATAAGTTAGATCAGTTTTTTTCCTTCAGAAAAGTAACATCAAAGCCACTAGAATTCATTTACGTCTATGACCTCTCTTCCAGTTAAGTTGTCAGATTCATCCGCAAAGTGAAAATTAAGTTTTGGAGGATCAAATTGGCGATAACAATAATATGTGGCTTTCATGTGTCATTTCTAAATATATTGAGCATGAAGCTTGCTGACTAGCTCACTCACAGAGTAAAGATCATATCTTGTCTCATCGCTGTTATTTGACGATATTCATTTTTGTCATTGTTTTATTGTGCAATATATTGTTTTAATTTCTACAATTATTTATTGGTGTTACTTTTTCAATGTGTTCCCCCTAAAGTACCCCATATTGTACTGTCGGGCGACGGAATTTACAAGAATATGACATTTAATAATGGAAGTACTTCAAACTGATACGAATTCTAATTTTCCGAATCATAATCGTTCCTCCGACTAAATGGATGCTTTAACTCAAATTTGAATCGTGTACTCTATAACGAAATAGTCTGTGAAAATAATATGGAAATTATTGAAATCCGTGATTATATGTGAACGATAAATATATGACTATTTGTGCTTTAGACTACATTATTGAGCATTTCGTTCTGATGAATTTGGTTTTAGTATTCAGAGGTATCTGAGAGCATAAGGACTCATAGCTCTGTATGAGATGTCGACAGCGGTATGCGAATGTAAGAACGACCGATAACTCTTTATGAGAGGTTGATACATACCTTTTTGTATGTTAAATGTTATAATTTGCACAACACATTTTCGAAAAGATTCCTTTCGTGCATGAACTATCCCTAAAACATGCATTCTGTTGAATGTTTTGATAGAGATTGCCAAGTTGTACAGGTTTGACACCATAAAATGTCCCGCCATTTTAAAATACTCTTTTATGCAATGTCAGTCTATTGAAATGATTTGTTGTATATATTTTACAAACCTTATAAAAAACTTTATACAAGCGACATGAATGAAATAAATAATTTGTTTGTTTTTGCATGTTGTGTTTATTTATAACGTGTTTATTCCATTTCTACAATATACCTATATGTGAATCGTCATTTCAGCAACCATTGAATCTTGGGATATCCGTGCACTAAAATTATATTGGTTAAAATGACGTAAACGATATTAATATTGACCAATGAAATAATTGGTACGCGGAAATAGTATATTACCCATGATTCATTTGTGTCTGAAATTACGAGGTGAAATATTTTGTACATACTTGTATATATTTACTTTATATTTAACTAACCTATTTACGTGCACAATTTCAATTTTATCTATTTTTCTATTTACCAAAGTTCACCACTTTTTACCATTTTTTTCAATAAAAGGAAAAAAAAATACTTTGATTATGTTTGTTTTGTTTAGAACAACAAGACATTTTACACCAATTTACATGAAAATGACAAAGATACATATCACACCTTTAACAATATTCTAAGTATATCATGGCGGTCATCTTTATTGTTGGAGAAAACCAGAATGCTCGACGAAAACCACACACCTGCCAAAGTCACTGTTCTATTGTGGTATCTAGTGCACCTATCCGTGTGGAGGAATGGAGCACGCCAACTTTCGTGGTCATAAACAGAAATTGCATATGCAACTGTGTAGAGTGTGTAGAGTGTGTAGCAACCATGTGATCGCGGCAACGACGTTTATATACCAAAACTAACAAATGCAACAACCAGAAAAAACACAATTCTAGTTAGAAATGATATTAGTTTTATTGGCCAAGACTTTTGTTTATGATTTGCTACTATACCAGACTAAACCATGTCCTCCACAGGAAGGGCACTCTGTGAATTCATGATTTTATAAAATAATATGCCACATCGACCTTACTTTATTGAATAATTTATTAAGAAAGTAATGTCCTCAACGGTTCAAGGACACAACCATCATTTTAATGTTAAACACTTCATCTGGACTTGATAGCATTGCTTTCCTTTCCTGGTTGGGGAGTTATCTATCTTTCACACTTTTCCAATCCTAAATATAGTGGATTGATGTAGGATTTTAGTATCATAAAGCAATGTAGGCCAAAAAATAGAGAAAATAAATTTTAGGGTTGCTGCTATGGGTGTTTATGGTCACTATCAAATACAAGTTTGGAGATACCAAGGGAGGTAATACAGTGAAGGACAGATATCGACAACAACAATGGAAAAACATAAAAAAAAATGGTCCACAATACACTACTATAAAACTGTAACTACATAAATCTCAGAAAGAATCAAATGTCCTTCATGGGTAAGTAGATTCTGCTCCATCAGTGGCACCCATCGTGTTATTAATGCTAAAAATCTGGCGTTAAGATAATATTCTGTGACGAGTCATGATCGAGAAGAAAAGGACTGGATTATTTATTACTGACTAATAAGAAGTTGACTATTGGAATAATGTCATCACGTGTGTCGAAGAGTTTTGTTTTCAATATTCTACTGGTCGAGGACCAATTATCGCCAACTTGCACGTTACTCGGGAGTGCACGCAAATTTTCTGGCCATTTTTTGCAGACGATAATGATAAATGGTGACAAAGCAGACAGCAAAATCCTACATTTGTATCTTGGCTAATTCAAAAGAAATCAGGTAAAACCCCACTAGAAACCATATCTCTTTATATAAATCTCGTAATCACGTAAATGGAGCGGAGATGCCAGACGCGATTATTAACGGAAACATATAGCAGATTGGTGTTCTAATGATCGCAAAATACTGGTGACACCTTCATTGTTTTGTGGTAAGGCCATTTCTTTTTACTCCACTGCTGATTTATATATATTTTCCACATCTAACAAGATGGCGATAATTGGTACTCTCTCCTCCCGATTCAGTGACAACTTCACAAAGGCTCCCTGATACGAGCATGCGCATAACAATTATCTATATTTTCGTCCAAGGTAAGTCGATTGCCAAAATTCAAAATTATGAGGCGCTTGAAGGATTGTATTGGACTACATAGAAATAATCTGACAAAAACAAGAAAATAATGGCGATAATTGGTCCTCGACCAGTACTGTTGAAGATTTCGCGGTGAAAGTCAAGTTAAGAGGGAGACATTTGAGTGTAAGTAGTATCCTTTACGTCAAGCTCAAGTGGACATATCAGACTCAGATAATCAACAAGATGAGAATTGTTCTGAGACATAACATCATTTATATAGTGGAAGCTGTAATTAAATTTAGAGAAATTTATCTCTTAGCCATGTAGAAGTAAATCAGCTAATAATGGAGCACAATGAAGACACATAAACATACCAAGCTGGTCTAGTAGGTAGACAATTATTGCTTAGTAAAGATATAAAGAAAAAATGTCACCTTAGTTTTCGTAACTGAAAATAATGCCGGATCGGATCAAAAAGGAAACGTATACAATTTTTATTTTGGATCACTTAATAAATGTTGTGCATATGCAGTTTTTCATTAATCGATGACAGCAATAAAAAAGAAAGTTTCTTGATTTTCAGTTTCGTAAGTTATCTGTCTATCTGAGGTTTAGCTATAGAGCTGCCATATTAACAGTTCTAATTTTGACATATTCTACAGATAGGGGTAAATGTCAATAGTTTGATAAACATACGAAGGTGTTCATGACTACATGCTAAGAACACACGGGATGGAAAATACAGATCAGGTAGTCAATGAGGGATATTTACACATTCACCCCCCACATACGACAATATATAACTATGAATAGAGACTTTAAATACGGGTGTCCAACAATTTCATCAATATCAACAAAACTAACACCATCTTTTCACCTTAATTCACTAAAAAAAACACGACTTATGACATTGGAAATCCAGATTCTGCTTTGGGACAGATACTAAAAATGTGGCGGTATTAAACCGGTTAATTGCATCCCCACCCTCTCCTCTTGATAATTGGACCTTCAACGGCAATACATATATAAGGAAACGATAAAAACAACGTGCAGATATTCGTTCCAATCAAAAAGACCCCATATTATCTCAAGAATGAAAGACAACATAAACATGGACAGTACAATAGCAGGTATCAACGAATGACAACATAAACATGGACAGTACAATAGCAGGTGTCAACGAATAACAACATAAACATGGCCAGTACAATGGCAGGTGTCAACAAATGACAACATAAACATGGACAGTACAATAGCAGGTGTCAACAAATGACAACATAAACATGGACAGTGCAATAGCAGGTGTCAACGATGCTAGTAGTTAAATGACTCCTATATAAATATCTTTATTCTTTAGACAAACAAATTCATAACTTCAAACAGCGTTAATATCAATTAGTCATGACTTTACAAAGAAATCAATGGTCTTCGTGTGAGATCAATATAAATAGGTCATCAACTTATTGGTATCAAATATTGTTCATACAATAGCAACATAATATGTAATGAAATATAAATCTACTAATGTTAATTCTAGTTGGATCTATCAGTACTACTAGCAGATTGTCTATGTTTTTATAAAAGTAAACCTGCCTCAAAGAGTAAACAATAGTTGTGAAGGTATGCGGTGAATATCTCTGATATAGATAATCGTTGTTTTTATTTAACTAGATTTGAAAATTAGAATTAGCGGTAACTATTTTTAAATTGACGAAGTAATGGTTTTTGAAAAAGAAAAGTTTAGTTCTAATTATGATGTTGAAGATTAGAACTAATATAGAATAACAAGTTTTGATTTCCAGGTTAAAGTTATCTGTTCGTCTGAGGTTTCGCTATAGAGCTGCCATATTAACAGTTCTAAAATTGACATCTTCTACAGATAAGAGCAAATGTCAACAGTTTGATAAACATACGAAGGTATTCATAACCACATGCTAAGAACACACGGCGTGGAAAATACTGGTGTAGTCAATGAGGGAAATCTACATATCCGCCCCCACGTCCAACAACATATAGCTATGAAAAGAAACTTAAAACAGTGATGTCCAACAATTTTACCAATATCAACAAAACGAACAATCAGCTAAGAAGACCACGACGATAATATTTGAAATCCAGAATCTAGATCCTGGTTTGGGACAGACACAATAAATGTGGCGGTGTCAAAGATGTTCATTAGATCCCCACCATCTCTACTTGATAAATGGATCTTCAACGGCAATTGTCGATTTAATAGTCGCACATATCCGTTTATTGGCTCCGCTAACGCCAGTAAACTCAATTTGCGACCATGAAATCTCCAATTGATGCCCATTATTCGTTGTCGCACTTATCCATTTGACATCCTCATCTATAATAAAATGTTAATTGTATATTCAGGAACAAAGAAAGGTAACACAATAACAATGTGTTTCTGTTGTTCTCTTCTTATTGTTAACATTTGTGTTCCCTCCTTTACAAATGATGTAAAACAAGAAGTAATATTATGACTTGCCAATTCATTGTATTTAATGTACTAATCGATGAGAATATTAATATGAAAAGCTTTTTTCTTTATAAATAATATTACCAGTGAATAAGTCCTTTGTCAACTACGACCTCGAGTTTATGTCAAATAAATACCCTCATCAACGCTTTGATCACCTCGACCACTTCAAGGTCTCGTTGCACAATTTGCACGGCATCAGGTGTATATCTTGATTGAAGATCTCGCACAGTATGTGACTATTAAAACCAGTTTAATCCCATAATGCTTTATTAAAGTGCCTGTACCAAGCCAGGAAAGTGAGTGGTCTTATATGTGTGTGTTAGGGGTATAGATTGTGCCTCATTCTACGATGGTTATATATGTGTGTGTTAGAGGTATAGATTGTGCCTCATTCTACGATTGACAGATATGTGTGTGTTAGGGGTATAGAGTGTGCCTCTTTCTACGATGGTCATATATGTGTGTGTTAGGGGCATAGATTATGCCTCATTCTACGATGGTCATATATGTGTGTGTTAGGGGTATAGATTGTGCCTCCTTCTACGATGGTCATATATGTGTGTGTTAGGGGTATATAGTGTTTCTCATTCTACGATGGACATATATGTGTGTGTTAGGTGAATATATTGTGCCTCATTCTACGATAGTCATATATGTGTGTGTTAGGGGTATAGAGTGTGCCTCATTCTACGATGGACATATATGTGTGTGTTACGGTTATAGATTGTGCCTCATTCTACGATGGACATATATGTGTGTGTTAGGGGTATATATTGTGCCTCATTCTACGATGGTTATATATGTGTATGTTAGGGGTATAGATTGTGCCTCATTCAACGATGGTCACATGTATGTGTTAGGGGTATAGATTGTGCCTCATTCTACGATGGTCATATATGTGTGTGTTAGGGGCATATATTGTGCCTCATTCTACGATGTTCATATATGTGTGTGTTAGGGGTATAGATTATGCCTCATTCTACGATGGACATATATGTGTGTGTTAGGGGTATAGATTGTGCCTCATTCTACGATGGTCATATATGTGTGTTAGGGGTATAGATTGTGCCTCATTCTACGATGGTCATATATGTGTGTGTTAGGGGTATAGATTGTGCCTCATTCTACGATGGACATATATGTGTGTGTTAGGGATATAGATTGTGCCTCATTCTACGATGGACATATATGTGTGTGTTAGGGGTATAGATTGTGCCTCATTCTACGATGGACATATATGTGTGTGTTATGGATATATATTGTGCCTCATTCTACGATGGTCATATATGTGTGTGTTAGGGGTATAGATTGTGCCTCATTCTACAATGGACATATGTGTGTGTGTTAGGGTATATATTGTGCCTCATTCTACGATGGTCATATATTTGTGTGTTAGGGGTATAGATTGTGCCTCATTCTACGATGGTTATATATGTGTGTGTTAGGGGTATAGATTGTGTCTCATTCTACGATGGTCATATATGTGTGTGTTAGGGGCATATATTGTGCCTCATTCTACGATGGTTATATATGTGTGTGTTAGGGGTATAGATTGTGTCTCATTCTACGATGGTCATATATGTGTGTGTTAGGTGTATAGATTGTGCCTCATTCTACGATGGTCATATATGTGTGTGTTAGGGGTATAGATTGTGCCTCATTCTACGATGGTCATATATGTGTGTGTAAGGGGTATAGATTGTGTCTCATTCTACGATGGTCACATGTGTGTGTTAGGGGTATAGATTGTGCTTCATTCTACGATGGTCATATATGTGGGTGTTATGGGTATAGATTGTGCCCCATTCTACGATGGACATATATGTGTGTGTTAGGGGTATAGATTGTGCCTCATTCTACGATGGACATATATGTGTGTGTTCGGGGTATAGATTGTGCCTCATTCTACGATGGACATATATGTGTGTGTTAGGGGTATAGATTGTGCCTCATTCTACAATGGACATATATGTGTGTGTTATGGGTATGGATTGTGCCTCATTCTACTATGGTCATATATGTGTGTGTTAGGGGTATAGATTGTGCCTCATTCTACGATGGACATATATGTGTGTGTTAGGGGTATATATTGTGCCTCATTCTACGATGGCCATATGTGCGTGTTAGGGGTATAGATTGTACCTCATTCTACGATGGTTATATATGTGTGTGTTAGGGGTATAGATTGTGCCTCATTCTACGATGGTCATATATGTGTGTGTTAGGGGTATAGATTGTGCCTCATTCTACGATGGTCATATATGTGTGTGTTAGGGGCATAGATTGTTCCTCATTCTACGATGGTCATATATGTGTGTGTTAGGGGTATATATTGTGCCTCATTCTACGATGGACATATATGTGTGTTTTATGGGTATAGATTGTGCCTCATTCTACGATGGTCATATATGTGTGTGTTAGGGGTATAGATTGTGCCTCATTCTACGATGGACATATATGTGTGTGTTAGGGGCATAGATTGTGCCTCATTCTACGATGGACATATATGTGTGTGTTAGGGGAATAGATTGTGCCTCATTCTACGATGGACATATATGTGTGTGTTAGGGGTATATAGTGTGTCTTATTCTACGATGGTCATATATGTGTGTTAGGGGTATATATTGTGCCTCATTCTACGATGGACATATATGTGTGTTTTATGGGAATATATTGTGCCGCATTCTACGATGGTCATATATGTGTGTGTTAGGGGTATAGATTGTGCCTCATTCTACGATGGTCATATATGTGTGTGTTAGGGGTATAGATTGTGCCTCATTTTACGATGGTCATATATGTGTGTGTTAGGAGTATAGATTGTGCCTCATTCTACGATGGACATATATGTGTGTGTTAGGGGTATAGATTGTGCCTCATTCTACGATGGACATATATGTGTGCTAGGGGTATAGATTGTGCCTCATTCTACGATGGTCATATATGTGTGTGTTAGGAGCATAGATTGTGCTTCATTCTACGATGGACATATATGTGTGTTTTATGGGTATAGATTGTGCCTCATTCTACGATGGTCATATATGTGTGTGTTAGGGGTATAGATTGTGCCTCATTCTAAGATTTTTCAATTGGATTTTGGAACTGTTCGTACAGTGTTGCATATTCTGTTTTTTTATTACTAAATTAATATCAGTGAACAAACATGATTTGTTAAATTCAGTGTAAATTAACGTTAGAGAATACCAAGGGGGAAATCAAGAATGAACAATGCACAGAAACTGGGAACACTGGGTACATAAGACGAAGAAAAAGACAACACAATATGTGTTAAACACTACAATGCACAAACAAACACACATAGCGTAAATAAAACATGAGTCCTCCTACAACAATGATCAATGCATCGATAAACAATTGATTTGTAGTTATTGGTTGGTTGGTTGTTATTTTTGTTCACCAAGGGAGTAAGTAGTCACCTAAATCATGCTAAAAGCAAAAGCAAGGTATATTTCGATGAGATGATGACAGTGTTTTCCTTTATATATCTTATAAAAGCCTAATGGATATGAAATTATTTTTATAGAACTACATGTAATTAGAATATATGTGTATGGGTGTACACAGACATAATTATGCAGATGTATTGAAGACATTATTCAATTATAGCTTTAACTTTACTTGATATTGTTAGTACAAAAATATCCTCGGGCATTTAATGGAAACACCTTCATGTACAAAGATTGTATTTTTAACAGAGAAGCTAGCCATCATTTCAGAGTAAATTTCGATAAGCATGTAACTGAATCGCCAATTAAAAACTATATATCTTTATAAACGCATCAACAATTGAAATATTTTTATTAGCAAACCAGAAATTCCTACTGTGTTTGAAATCATTAATATAATGTAGACAATTCTTTAAGAATCTCTATTTGTCATTTCTATGTATACTAATAAGTCAGACAAACATGTTTTCTATCACGTTATAAATTCATCGTAGTGATTACTTATCATGTGTTTCTCGAGATCTACCAATTAAAATTATTTCAACTGTCCACCAAAACAATTCAGGGGTCAGAATCGGTTAAATATTTGGTGCATTTAGACGAGTAAACAACAAGGTATATCACTACAATAGGAAATAAACGTTAGAGAAAACCGAAGGTGTAATGAGGAATGGATCGACGATCCCAAGAGGAACTGGTAACATTGAGCACATAAGAAACAGAACGAAAACAGATAAATACAAAAATACAACACAACGCAGAAAACTAAGCAGATGAGCAATACAGACCACACCAACAATCTGGAATGAAAACTAAGCAGATGAGCAATACAGACCACACCAACAATCTGGAGTGAAAACTAAGCAGATGAGCAATACAGATCACACCAACAATCTGGAATGAAAACTAAGCAGATGAGCAATACAGACCACACCAACAATCTGGAGTGAAAACTAAGCAGATGAGCAATACAGATCACACCAACAATCTGGAGTGAAAACTAAGCAGATGAGTGAACCCAGGAGCTCGCGAATAGTAAGCAGAGCCTGCCTTTCATAAGACATTCGTCATGTTACTGATATAATCAAGACGTGTTGGAGACCACTATATGCAAACAAAGATAAATAACAAATAAGACATCAGCCCTCCTACATACAACTGGGGGTGAAAACGAACCGAACATCGTTTTTATGCGAAAATGGTAGGAATATTGTCAAAACGATTGTTGACCACCCTCAAAAATAAACAAACAACATTTTTGGTGTATTATGGTAAACGAAGTGTGTTGTGCATAAAACAATAAAAATCAAAAGTGATTCGACGATATTAATGGCTACAACAGAGACAATGCAGCCATTTGTGGTGATGAAATTAATATACATTACCATGGTATTATTTCAGTAATTATAGTTTTCACGTCTCATGGGACATAGCTATTAGAATGACACAACATACATAATTCTAACTACTCGTAAACACTTCACCGTCCTTTCCTCGTTCATGATTTATCACCGGGTTTATTTTTGTAGATCGTTGTTTGTCCTTTTGTACTTTTACTATTGGCCATTGTGTTGTCTTCTTCTTCGATTACACCTTTGGTATCTTTAAACTTGTCTCCTAGCTACTCGGTCATCCTCGCTACCCATCTAACAGCCTAGTAGTATCAGTGGTATACCTCGAAATACTTACCAATTGTCTAGCACGCATGATTAAAAATGGCGATTGAATAGTAACTGTGATGGGTTAGCTGTAAATGTGACTATTTTAATTTGAAATAACACCTGCAATTATTAATTAAAGGACATTCTTACGTTATATCCTTGAATAAATCTATTGTTTGCTCTCACATTCAAGACATAAGAAAGATTATCGGGAAGCAGACAGGTTCAGACAGTGTTGCACTCTCAGACAGGAGAACAATAACTGACTTCCTAAAATACAATCATCTAGGTTTAGGTGACAACATGTTATAGAATAATTAGTTTGTCCGATTGGAAATGTGAAGATGGTTCAGTTTACTTGTACTGCTACTAGTTGAACAATACCAGCTAAATAAAAGCTTGAAGAAGGAGAAAAGGACATAAACAAAATCTACCAAACACTACACAGAAAACTACCAATTAGGCAACACGAAACCCACTACAAAACGGAGGTTAAGCAGTTCCTTTTCCAGTTGTGACACCCGTCGTGTTACTCTTGCAATGAAGTCAGTCGAAGGAAGATTCACTTTGACAATGTTTATGCAAAGTCATATGGACTAATTGCAACTGGATCGTGAAAGAGATAATAATGGTATTCATTGTGTTGTTAGTCAGATTTCAGACAGGTATGTATGTGTACCAGTGATTTTGTTTTAATCCATATCCATTCTTTCCATTTGTACAGAACTCTGACACAAATCAGTGTATTGTATTCCACCAGCTCACCCCACTCTCAGGTATAAACAGTGGGTTAGAGTGTTTAGCGCCACTGTCAACAATATTTCAAAATATCATGGTGGTCAGTTTTATTAGTGGAGGAAGCCAGAGTATTCGATGAAAACCACCGACCTGCCGCATGTCACTGACAAACTTAATTACATAATGTTGTATCGAGTACATCTCGCCATAAGCAGGATTTGAACTAGCAACATTAGTGGTGAGAGACATGTATTGCATATGTAGTGTTAAATCCAGCAACCATACGATCACGACCACGACGACCCCAGGTATAAACAGATTATAAGATAATGTACAGCTATTGACATAGTTACATTTCAGGGGCCGTAGTGGTCCTGATCTTATGGTAGTTGTATTTAAAATTACCAATGCAATCAGTGTCTATCACCACTACAAGTGTGAGTTCGAATCGTTCTCATGGCGATTTGTACCTGATATAACATTATGTGATAAAGCTTGTCAGTAACTTGTGACAGGTCGGTGGTTTTCTCTGTTTACTCCAGTGATAAAACTGACCGCCACAATATAACTGAAATATTGTTGAAAGAGGCGTTAGACATCATAACCCACAATATTTACATTTCAAGAAAACATCAGAATTTAATGCAATATTGTACTGATTTTTGACGATGGATTATTTGATTATTTATGGTTTCTCTTCATTGAATCGTAGACAATAGAAAACTTGTCCAACAGAACACCTTTTTCTATTGAAATACTAATTCAACCAATCGGATCTTAGAACATAGTACAAAAGTAATTATCTTTAAAGAAAATAAGTTCCTTTCGCTTTGTTGTATTTTGAAAATATAAAATGTAATGGCATTAAAAAAATTGGTAATTGAAGGTCAATTTTTTAGATAAGGATTATTTTTAGTCCAAATTTGGTGGAATTTGATTGTATTTTAATCCTTTATGTATGATCTAGAAATACTGAATTTCTGGGAATGACGTTGCTATTTAGAGTAGAGGATGTCCCAGAGCATATAATGTACGCTTAAGATAATATATGGTGTTGGATAGGTTAAACTTCAGACAAAATGGTCAGGTAGACTCGAAAAAAAACCCACAAATTTAGTCGACGATCTTAATGAAATTAATTAGTGGTTTTGCACTGTTAACGTTTTAAATTGGATAGTAAAACAATCAAGGAAGTTCAACAATTTCATGTACATTCCTGCCCAAAATAAACCATACTTAATTATTAATGAAGGTTTATTGTATATGGATATGATAGCCGTTGTAAATTAGTAGTTCGGAGAAAGTATATAAGGAGCCTGAAAACCAGACTAGTTTTATTTTATAAAATAGTTCACTGCCTGGTAGCCATTCCATCGCACATACTAGTACCAACTGACAGTAGAACAAAACAAAATCACCTACAAAGTTTTGACATTCCCTTTGTAAGATTGTTCGGAGTTCGGTAATTTTGTTATTACCTTTATTAGACAAATTCAAACAACAAAAAATATTAAAAATTATGCTATAATATTATGGAAATAAGCATAGCATAATATTATGGGAATCAACTTTCATAATATTATGGGAATATTATGAGAAAACACCATATAATATTATGGGAATCATAATATGGAATTCATCATATAATATTATTGGAATCACCATACCATAATATTATGGGAATTATCATGTCATAATAATATGGGAATTATCATGTCATAATATTATGGAGACTATCGTAGCATAATATTATTGAAATTATCATAGTATGCATAATGTTATGAGGATTATTATTTCATATCCACTTTGCATGAAATGTTCATTAGAATCTAGAGTATATTATCTAGAGATATTTTGCATAGACAATCTTCATTCAAAGTAATAAAACAAAAATGCAGTCTTGTTTCATCATGAAATTCATGACATATACGGTAACATTTCAAAAGATTCGAGTGACATATTCATTATGCCTTCCTACCTTGTGAAATGTTTTTGCATAAAACATGAAAAACTAAATATAATGGGTATCATTTATAATAATATTATGGAAATCTTCTTATCATAATATTATGGGAGTCACCATGTCATAATATTTGGGAATCACCATGTCATAATATTATGGGAATCACCATGTCATAATATTGTTGGAATCACCATGTCATAATATTATGGGTGAATCACCTTGTCATAATATTATGGGAATCGCCATATCATGATATTATGGGTGAATCACCTTATAATATTATGGGAATTGCCATATCATGATATTATGGGTGAATCACCTTATAATATTATGGGAATCGCCATATCATGATATTATGGGTGAATCACCTTATAATATTATGGGAATCGCCATATCATGATATTATGGGTGAATCACCGTGTCATAATATTATGGAAATCGCCATATCATGATATTATGGGTGAATCACCTTATAATATTATGGGAATCGCCATATCATGATATTATGGGTGAATCACCTTATAATATTATGGGAATCGCCATATCATGATATTATAGGTGAATCACCTTATAATATTATGGGAATCGCCATATCATGATATTATGGGTGAATCACCTTATAATATTATGGGAATCGCCATATCATGATAATATGGGTGAATCACCTTGTCATAATATTATGGGAATCGCCATATCATGATATTATGGGTGAATCACCTTATAATATTATGGGAATCGCCATATCATGATATTATGGGTGAATCACCTTATAATATTATGGGAATCGCCATATCATGATATTATGGGTGAATCACCGTAGAATATTATGGGAATCGCCATATCATGATATTATGGGAATCACTATATCATAATATTATGGGTGAATCACCTTGTCATAATAATATGAGAATCACCATATCATGATATTATGGGTGAATCACCTTATAATATTATGGGAATCGCCATATCATGATAGTATGGGTGAATCACCTTATAATATTATGGGAATCGCCATATCATGATATTATGGGTGAATCAACTTATAATATTATGGGAATCGCCATATCATGATATTATGGGTGAATCACCTTATAATATTATGGGAATCGCCATATCATGATATTATGGGTGAATCACCTTATAATATTATGGGAATCGCCATATCATGATATTATGGGAATCACTATATCATAATAATTTATAAGTATTATGAATAGTAAAGCCCCTAACATAAGTAACCTTGTCAATAGTCTATTCATGTATGATCAAACCATTTAATAAATTATTTTTCAGTCACCTGACAATGAGAAAAGAAAAATTAGAAAAAAGGCTACAACTTTTGAAATTGTGGAAAATGAGTTATGCTATACTGGAGGAAAACAAAACCATGAGAAGCAAAGTAAACTAGTCACTACATCTGATAAGAAGAACTCAATCTTGAAATTGTGTCATGACGACAATGGTTGCCACCTTGGGATGGAAAAAACCTTTTACAAAGTAAGTAAACGATATTATTGGAAAGGGATGACCAATGACATTATGGATTATACTAGAAAATGTGATGAATGTCAGAAAAGCAACAAGAAAACTAAAATCATGCCAGTTGAAATGCAACCGGTTGAGATTCCAAAATCCACATGGAAAAACATAGACATAGATTTGATTGGCCCCTTCAAAGACGCACAAGGACAACCAATGTCAGGAAATGGATATAGATACGTTTTTACCGTAATTGACTATTTTCAAGCTACTTAGAAGGATTTCCTCTGAAAAGAAAGCTTGCAAAAGAGGTTGCTGAGAAACTGTTTAAGTTATCCTGTCGTCAGGGAGTGTCATTGGAATTAGAAAGTGACAATGATGGCGATTTCAATTCATCCCTTACAAAAGCAACAGAAGAGAAATACGGATATAAGCACATCCTTATTACCTCGTACCATCCTCAGTTTAATGGAAAATGTGAACGTGTTAACCAGTCTATCAAGTCCATGTTAAACAAGACAATTCAGGAAAATGAATCGACCTCGGAGCTTGTTTTACCAAAATGTGTATTTGCATATAATTCCTCTAAACAATCAACTACAAGATATTCCCCTTTTTATCTAATGTACTGGCGTAACCCAGTTCTCCCAAATCAGAATGCCTTTGGTGAAACACTTTAGCAAAATATGTTGAAATTTCTAGTAATGAAATTGAGAAAACTGTAGAGAATTTGATGAATAGTCAGAAGAAAATAACTCCAGATGTTCTTGATAATCTTAATTCTGCCCAACAAAAGCAAAAAGCAGACTTTGATAAAAGACATAATGTCACAAGAAACGAATTTAAAGTGGGTGACAAAGTCTTTGTGAAAAACATGAAAAGAAAGAAAACTCTAGGAAAACAGAAATGACTAGGGCCATATGTAGTATCAAATATTCCAAGGATAGGTCCAATGACATTATCAGACAATGAGAAAGTCATTGGAAATTACAGACAAAATAATTTGAAAAGGTACTATGAAAATTGTGAGGAAACACCCGAAGAAAATACAGGAGAGACCATTGATGATGACAACCATGAGACATCCAACATGATCTCAGAAGATAACTCAACATCAGATGATAATAACAATGAGAGAAGTTCTGAAAACCTTAATATAAGTACCAGTTCTAAGGATGATGATGACATTTTTCTTACTCAGTCTACATTTGATGCACAAGCAGAAGTAGATTTTGATATAGACGTGGATCAGATGATAATGTTTGAGTCGCCTAAGAAAACAGATGATCACGCTGAACCAACAAGGTCAAAGCGAAATTGTTTATACACAGGCACAAGACGTTGTGTCAATGTGAATATAACATAATCAATGGGTAGAAAATAGTGTCCAATATATATATGGCCATAAGTTAGGGACCACCAGTTTTTCACTGTAACTAAAATATTCTTCTCAAATGTGTGAAAAAACCTGCAGTTGCCCACAACAAAACTTTTTATGGATGAATAGAACATAACCGAGACCACCAAAAACGATCAGGTATTTATTCACAAATAAGCAACCGGAAGTACTACAGCTCGCAGAAGTGAGTATGCAAAATTGAACAAAAAATTAAGTGAAAAAAGTTTCAGTTTGGACTTCTGTTAAATAAACTTGCACAACCAAAACACGTGTAATCTGGTTGGAAAATGAAAACCAATCAATTTTCAACATTATTACTCATGATGAAGTCAATAACGAGTATAACCGCCTCGCATCCTGTACAGTTACTGAAAACGTCTCCTAATTCCGTGAATCAAGCGTCTCAGTCTGTGCTGAGGGTACTGTTGCCATCCCTGAACCAAAGCAGCCCCTAATTCCTGAATGTTTTGATACTTCGGGGTACGTGCGTCCACATTTCGTCCTAGATAGTTCCATAAATGCTTTATCGGATTCATATCCGGTGACATGGCTGACCAAGGTAGGAGCTCTATTGCCTCCTGTTGCAGATAGTCTTGCACTATACGGGTTATGTGGTCTAGCATTGCCATCGATCAGAATAGATCGACTTGCTAATGGATGACCATCAAAATGAGGCACAACTAATGAGCGCAGGATCTGATCACGGTACTTTTGTCCTCTTAAAGTCCCATCAATGACATACAAGTCAATCTTACAGTTTAGAGAAAAGCATCCCCAAACAGTAATACCACCTCCACCAAACGCAGTTGTGCCCACAATATGTTCCTGTTGAAATGTTGTATTTCTCGGTCTCCATACGTGGACGTAGCCATCAACTGGATTCGACAAAAACGACTTTCATCCGACCAGTGCACTCTCTTCCACGACCTGATATTCCATCCCATATAGTCACGTGCCCATTGAAGCCTGGCAGTTTTGTGGCGTATTGTCAGTAGCAGACGTTTTATCGGTCTCCTAGCACGAAACCTTGTGCTGTTAAGACGTCTATTGACGGTCCGTCTGCTAATGCACCCGTTGACAATCCATTGGCTTCGCAGCGTGTTTGTAGTGCTGAATGGTTGCTGTCTGGTGAGCCTTTTAAGGAGTCTATCTTCTCTTGGAGTCATTTTCAGAGACCTTTCTGTCCCTTGGCGTTCTTTTACACTCCCGGTTTGGTTCACACGCTGCTTCAATCGAACAATGACCGAGTGGCTTACATTGAATCGTTCAGCAGTCTGCATCTGACAGTTTTCGACGTGCCATGTTGAAATACAGTTTAGAAAGTTTAAAGTTTCACCTGCACTGCACGTGTAGATACCGGTTAGAAACCCCCGCCAAACTTGAGTTTTACAAAGGTACAGGTGAATTTATAAAAAACTGTTTCATCGTTCTTTAGCTGATCGATCGATAGAAAATTACAGGTACCATGAAAGAATATATGTTTATGCATAAGACATATATATTCTAACAGGAAAAAAGCGCGATGTAAAAAATATTTTCCATTTCAAATTTGGTGATCCCTAACTTATGGCCAAGTGTATATAATAATGACAAGGCTTCCAATGCCAAAATCGGTCAAAATGTAAACAAAGCGGGGTTTTTTTTGCACGTTTTTTTCGTGTAAATCTCGTGGTATGCTTCGATTCCATACTACCTAAATATACTTCCGCTTTACTTTTTTCGGGAATTAATCCATCATCAGAGCGTTACAGAGAAATTGTTGTTGGATGCTGAAGTTTAACGACTTCCATGGCAGGAAGGAACCATATATTTGTTCCTCGGAGCCTTTGTTATGTAATATTTTATTCCTGTCATGGCTACTTTTATTATGACAAAGGAAAACATATTACATAAAGCAAAGTCCTTTAGGAACAATTATTACTTAACAAAAGTTCCAAGGAACAAATATTATGAGGGAACAAATAGCACATGACAAACACGTACATGACCGCCCACTTCCTTGGCTTGGTATATGAAATTAAATAAAATAGACGACGGGGTTACACTAGTTTTATGGAGCTCAGATATCCACTTAGTAAAATGATGTGGTCATGTAAGAGTTTTCTGTTAGTAACATATATAATTGGGTGATCAGCGTTATTATAATAATCTTTTATTGCAAATAAAACCCTTGCGGGTAAAGCAATACAATACAGTACAACATTACAAAACATATATACATGAACAACATAAAGAAATGTCATTATATTCATAGTTAAAGTTATACAATGACCAATGAGAAGCTCATTTTCGCAATTCTAACGATTGCTTTATATAGTCAACAACACTGGGCAAAAATTCTTGATCAAGAATTAATATAATTTTTAATTGGGAAAAAAAGTCCAGTTGGTCGAAATTAGCATGATACTTTTTAATATTATTTACTAAAACATTTCTAAGATTATTATTTATTTGGCATTGTAGAAAAAAATGAATCTCATCATCTAGTACTTTACAAGTTTTACAGAGTCTTTGATGTCTGGGAATTTTTTTGTATCTACCTAGTTCAATTTCTAATGGATGGTCACTCGTTCTAAATTTAGTTAAAAGTTGTCGATTGTTAAATTGTTTTGTAAGTTTTAAATAGTCTTCTAGTTTAATGTCTGTTTTTAATTTACTATATAGAAACAGCTTTGAACCATCATCTAAGTTTGATATTTTTTCAAGTATTTTTTCTTCATATTTTTCTTTTATAGTTTTTTTAAACGTATTTTTAAATGTATCCTTGACAAGTAAAAAGGGTTTGTTAAAATCTTCAAAATTATTTTTATTAAGTTCTTCTTCTTTAAATATTTCTGTGGCAAAGGTGTACCATCAGCCGGGAAGCCAGCGACACAGGAGAGTTCACTTGACGTTTTTTGTCACGTGATTTTCGACGTAAATATTGACGTGATGGATGTCAGAGGACGGCCTCAGGAATTTGTTGCTTTGTAGCTTCGATTATGGTTATTTGTAATATTTTGTTGAAAGGATCATTTCTACGGACATTCGGGAACGTAAATGTTTAAATTTTGCATCGGTATTCTTACTTTCATACAAGTAATGACTCTCATAAAATGGACCTTCAAGATTTCTCAACCCTGTTCGACAACAGAAAACATCTTTTGTTTAATTTATTATTAAATATGCTGGTAAATTTCTTACTTTTAATACACAATTTATTATCGTGGGTGACATATATCCAGAAAGTTGCAAGGTTTATCACCGGGGATACGATTGTGTCAGTTATAATCAGCACCCGTGAAGATGAAAATTGCGACGAAGCGGCGTAAATGAAGTGATTTTCGGGTACTCTCGGGATTTTCCTTTCCAGTTGACTAACATTACTGTAGTTTTAAGAACTCGAACATATATTTTTCAAGGCCGAAATGTAAATAAATATCTTTTAAAAAATATGGAAAGAATGTACAGACTGGGTAAAGAAAGTTTGTGGATAAGGTCAGAATTAAGTGAAAATTGCTTCCAGTGTTGTCAAAATCATATTAATTAAATTATGCTAAAAAAACAAAACTTATTCATGCCTGGGCTGGTGGGAAAGCACAAAATGGATAAGTTGGAAAGAATTTGCTCAGACTGGGAGAGAAAAAGTTTTTGATAAAGTAAAAATTAACAAACTTCAGTGAAAATTAGTGTTGTCAAAATCATATTAATAAATTTTGCTTAAAAAAAAAAATAAAAAAAAAAATTGCTTCCATAGTGTTGTTGTCAAAATCATATTAATAAATTTTGTTTAACAAAAAAAAACTTTATTCATGCCTGGTGGGAAAGGACAAAATGGATAAGTTGGAAAGAATTTGCTCAGACTGGGCCAGAAAAAGTTTGTGATAAAGTAATAATTAACAAACTTGAGTGAAAATTTTAAATAATTTACTTTAAAGAAACCAAAACCATATATTATTTCAGCTGCAAATTACCAAATTTCAGTTATTATATCTCTGATTTCACCTATTTCTGTTCACAGCATCTTGTGACTGATATATATGCAAGTTTGGTTAAATATTGAATCTTATGTTTTCTTCAATCTGCTTTCCAAATTTGAAGAAAAATCCCATAACATTGCAGATCCATATAATTTCAGTTATTTCTATTGACACAGCACCTTGCATTGTAAGGGACCTCAAAGGCAACTTTTTTGTAAGATTAGATAAATTTTGAATCATAACTCTTCTTTGCAAAGTTACTTTGGTTTTTTTTCAGTGGTTATCATGATATCCCCATGGGTCTTCCAAACACTCTTAAAATTAGAAAAAAAATTCTACAGCAGACATCATGAGCTGGTTGACAGCACCCAGATGACAAATGATCTGAGGCTGTTTTAGATCCTTTGCCCTTCTCCGGATTAGAGTCCTACCAGACTTGATGATGGACACACATAGATGTATTGCAATAGGCAGGAATTGCTTACCCTTCCGGATCACCCGAGTTCACTCTAGATTATTCGGGAGTTTGTGTTGTTCATGTGCATTTGTGATTTTTTGTGTTATATCGGTTGGTTGTTGTTGGTTTGTTTCTGTGCTTCCCTGGTTTATATTTTGTCCTCGGCTATTGTTTTTTTATAACCCCTCTCGGGCAATGGCAATCTCGTAGAAAAAATCAAATTGCCCGAGAGCACATATTTGTGAGAAATAGTTATCCGAGTCCCTGTGGATGGATGCACAGATAGGAGGTTGTAATACTTTACAACTTCATAGGTGAGGGGATACTAAAATATCATTATATTAACATCTAGTCAGCATATGAAAACAATCCTGTGGTAATTTGATTATTTAATTGTGTAACATTTAATACAATATTTCAAGGCAGCATTATCATAATAATTGTAATCTTGACAACAAATCTAAATAAAAAATTCCACAAGAAAGGGTGGATCTTAAAAATCTCAACTCTACAATTAAAATTGTCAATATCTGGTAATCTGTCAGTCTTTATTCTGTCTGAAACATACAATTTAATAACATTTCTCAAAATTTGTGCTGCATGTTCAAGACTTTCATGCTTTGTGTTCTTCTTTAAATCATCTGTAATAAGAGAAGAAATTGTATTTGTTAATTTTAAGTTTTCTTTCTCCATCAGGGCAATTTGGTTTGATGAGCGATGATTTGCCAAAAATAGTGAATGGCAACTTCCTAAAACATCTGCATCATTTCTGTATATCAGACGACCAAGGTTTTTCTTTTTTGGTACATAACACAATAAAGCTCTGCCAAGAACAGATTTTAACATATTAAATATCAATTGAGTGAAGTGTAACAATGTGGACATCTCTTTGTCACTGTCATAGTGTCAATAACAATGTTGAGGTCATTTTTATGTAAGAGAAGTGTATATCTGTCATAAACTTCAGGTAAAAGTAAAGAACTCTCTTCTTCAAAAGCTTTGACGACAAACTGCAATATCAACTTTATGTTTTTCAATAAACAACTGTTTACTTAAACAATCCTGCAAGTATGAAGAGGTTTGAGCCAATTTCTCCTCTGCTGCATCAGATCTAGAGAAAAACTTAAAAGAATTTTAACAATAGGGACAACATCTAAATCGATCATTCTCTATATTTTTATTAAAACTGAAATACTTCAAAAACAAGTCTCTCTTTTCCTCGCCTACAGTTTTAAAAACCATATGATGTCATTACTGCGACAATTTTTCTCACAAACAATGCACTGAACTGTGAATTGTTAATAAATTTGTTGTAATGAGAATGACAAAGTGAGGAAGAAAATGTATTATCATACTGTGAAAACTTCTCTGAAATTAAAACATTAAGGGACCAACCATTTAACTTGCAGGGGGCAGGGGGGTTATGGTTTTTTGCTTCATTCAGAAAAATTTTCCCGGACAACATGAGAGTTATAATATTATTTTTTTGTCGCACAAAGCGCAAATTTTTTTCCCAAAATTTAACATTATATGACAAAAACTCTGAAACAGATATTTTTTTCCCTCCACCAAAATCAGAATATTTTTTTCAGTAACATTGGAAGTTAAATGGTCCGTCCCTAACTTCTTGCTGAAAAGATAAACAGTCAATTTCAGTTTTATGATTAGATTGGTTTGAGCAAAGGCTGAAATTGGATTAAAAAAAAACATTTGTTATCTTCATTATCTGTGCATACTCTCTTTGCATCTGATGCCTCATCAGGTTCACCTGCTTTAAATTTCAAAAATGAAGTTTAATGCACTTTCACATCTCCTACAAATACATGTAACAATCAGTATCAGTAATCTTATAATATTGCCTGTCAACATAATCTGAAAAAAAATGTACATATCTGTTTGAAGGATCAAATTTACCAATACCACATTTGGGCACACTGCATGGACCTGGATCTCTGCCTGGATGGACCTTTGTACAGTTGGATTTTGACATAAATGTTTATAAATGTAAATGTTGCAAACTGAGAACAAGTATAAAGAAAAGAGCTAGGGGTCAAATAATATTCATGTACATTAATATAAACCAATGACGGAATCTGTAAATTAAATAATGAAATGTACACACACAGTATGGCAAATGAGAATGATATGGAATGGTTTACATCCGGAAAATCCTGCAAGAAGTGTGACACTAAGCCGTTTTCAGGCTTTGAGCTGCTACATTTTTATGAATCTGTTTTTCCTTTAATTAGGGAATCAATAAGAGAAGCCATCAAGCGGGAGTAATTAAAATCAACCGAAAATTAAGATGTGTACTCTTTGGCGCTGTCGTGCTGAATGACTGAAATCCCCTTATCGCGGGAAAAACGGCCGTGCGACTAGCACGCCACCTATATACATAATGAAATACAGCAATAGAAAATAATTTCACTCTAATTCACCGCGTTCAAACGCATGAATTTATATTTATGGTATGTAACTAAAGCACCAATCAACACAACTCTGGCTTAATGAATACACAAACAAATAAATAATTGACAAACCAGATTTCCTAGTTCGTTTGGAATCAATAGTAAAAATGTAAACAATTCTCTAAGAATCTCTATTTGTCATTTCTATGTATACTAATAAGTCAGACAAACATGTTTTCTATCACGTTATAAATTCATCGTAGTGATTACTTATCATGTGTTTCTCGAGATCTATCAATTAAAATTATTTCAGCTGTCCACCAGAACAATTTCAGGGGTCAGAATCGGTTAAATATTTGATGCATTAATAAAGTAAACAGCAAGCTGTCTCACTTCTTTAGTAAACAGTGAGCTAAATTGTGGGTTCGAGCCTCGGTCGGGTCAATCCAATATTAACTAGTGAGAGCAAAGACTTGTTTCATTAAATCACGATAACGTGTTCGAGTGGTGTGACATGTTTACCCACGGACTGTTATTTCTTTGCGATCTAAGGGTGTTGGTCTAGTACACAGCGGATATAATAATCATTGTCTCGTCAAAATTTAACTTATTCTAGCCATGACATAGCTGACAGTGAGGAGGATTAATAACCGAAGGTTACGACAAAAGAGATGATTTCAATTTTCCCTTTGTGAACTGTCCATTAATATGTAGCAACATTCCATTAATATATGTATATGGAGCATATATATGTAAACTGATGCATACTTCAGAGCTTGTGGTTCCTATGTCAACTGATATGATGTGTCAAAGCTTGTGGTTCCTATCATGATTTCCGTGATAGAGAGTTGCTGCAGACAAGAAAGCTACTGAGCCATGATTTCCGTGATAGAGAGTTGCTGCAGACAAGGAAGCTACTGAGCCATTATTTCCGTGATAGAGAGTTGCTGCAGACAAGGAAGCTACTGAGCCATGATTTCCGTGATAGAGAGTTGCTGCAGACAAGGAAGCTACTGAGCCATGATTTCCGTGATAGAGAGTTGCTGCAGACAAGGAAGCTACTGAGCCATGATTTCTGTGATAGAGAGTTGCTACAGACAAGAAAGCTACTGAGCCATGATTTCTGTGATAGAGAGTTGCTACAGACAAGAAAGCTACTGAGCCATGATTTCCGTGATAGAGAGTTGCTGCAGACAAGGAAGCTACTGAGCCATGATTTCCGTGATAGAGAGTTGCTGCAGACAAGAAAGCTACTGAGTCATCATTTCCGTGATAGAGATTTGCTGCAGACAAGGAAGCTACTGAGCCATGATTTCCGTGATATAGAGTTGCTGCAGACAAAGAAGCTACTGAGCCATGATTTCCGTTTTAGAAAGTTGCTGCAGACAAGGAAGCTACTGAGCCATGATTTCCGTGATAGAGAGTTGCTGCAGACAAGGCAGCTACTGAGCCATGATTTCCGTGATAGAGAGTTGCTACAGACAAGGAAGCTACTGAGCCATAACTTCCGTGATAGAGAGTTGCTGCAGACAAGGAAGCTACTGAGCCATGATTTCTGTGATAGAGAGTTGCTGCAGACAAGGAAGCTACTGAGCCATGATTTCTGTGATAGAGAGTTGCTGCAGACAAGGAAGCTACTGAGCCATGACTTCCGTGATAGAGAGTTGCTGCAGACAAGGAAGCTACTGAGCCATGATTTCCGTGATAGAGAGCTGCTGCAGACAAGGAAGCTACTGAGCCATGATTTCCGTGATAGAGAGTTGCTGCAGACAAGAAAGCTATTGAGCCATGATTTCCGTGATAAAGAGTTGCTGCAGACAAGGAAGCTACTGAGCCATGATTTCTGTGATAGAGAGTTGCTACAGACAAGGAAGCTACTGAGCCATGATTTCTGTGATAGAGAGTTGCTGCAGACAAGGCAGCTACTGAGCCATGATTTCCGTGATAGAGAGTTGCTGCAGATAAGGAAGCTACTGAGCCATGATTTCTGTGATAGAGAGTTGCTGCAGACAAGAAAGCTACTGAGCCATGATTTCTGTGATAGAGAGTTGTTGCAGACAAGGAAGCTACTGAGCCATGATTTCCGTGATAGAGAGTGACTACAGACAAGGAAGCTATTGAGCCATGATTTCCGTGATAGAGAGTTGCTGCAGACAAGGAAGCTATTGAGCCATGATTTCCGTGATAGAGAGTTGCTGCAGACAAGAAAGCTACTGAGCCATGATTTCTGTGATAGAGAGTTGCTACAGACAAGGAAGCTACTGAGCCATGATTTCCGTGATAGAGAGTTGCTGCAGACAAGGAAGCTACTGAGCCATGATTTCCGTGATAGAGAGTTGCTACAGACAAGGAAGCTATTGAGCCATGATTTCCGTGATAGTGAGTTGCTGCAGACAAGAAAGCTACTGAGCCATGATTTCCGTGATAGAGAGTTGCTGCAGACAAGGAAGCTACTGAACCATGATTTCCGTGATAGAGAGTTGCTACAGACAAGAAAGCTACTGAGCCATGCTTTCCGTTATAGAGAGTTGCTACGGACAAGAAAGCTACTGAGCCATGATTTCCGTTATAGAGAGTTGCTACAGACAAGGAAGCTATTGAGCCATGATTTCCGTGATAGAGAGTTACTGCAGACAAGGAAGCAACTGAGCCAATGTTTCATACTGGTTAAGATGAAGTCATCACTATCATCAAATTTTATGGTCGCAATCATAATGGAATATCTGTGTCAGGAATAACCATGGATAAGTTCCCGTCCTTCATGACTTATCACCGGATTCTAAGCGAGACTACGGGTGCCGCTAGCATAGCATGGACTGCTTTCTCTTCCGGAGCACTTGAGGCCTCCCCCGTTTTTAGTTGCTTTCTTGTTGCCCAAATTGTAGGTTTGTTTTGTAGTGTTATGTCAACCATTATTTAGTTTTTGAACTTCTTTTTCTTACCATTGCATAGTTTGTCCTTCCTCGAATTAAAACTTCTGCTTACCCCTTTAGTATCTTAAATCTTTGTGTAATGGTTTTAACAGAGATGATGCTGCTAATTTTAGTCGATGAAATTAATACTATGTCATTGAAAAAAAGGAAAAGGATTTTTTTTAAATTAATCCCAGATGGACTAAATCATCAAATTGACATATAATAATTTATACTTTTTTACACATTCAACTACAATTTAATTTTTCCAAACGCATTGACTTTAATGTTTCTAAATTTTCCATGTATTAAAAAATGCTCATTACTCGCGCCATACATATATTGTATGTAAATTTGCATGGAAATCCTGAATTTTCATTGGTTTACAAAAAGATGACATTTTAGTCTTTCGCCCTCCGAGTGGGTTACAAAGAAATAAACTGTCGTCATCCGCTAAGGAGGGTGAAGGACTAAAATGTCACCTTCTTGTAAACCAATGAAAATTCAGGATATATATATATATACCGTAGGCGACTAAATTAACACAATCGTTATATTTTTTGAATGTCAATGGACAAAACAAGACGTCAATATACAAAGTCCATCTGGTAAATATTATCACCTTTTAAGTGGGGAAGTTTGTCATTCATTTGATTTCGCTAATTGATATGTTTCGCTAAACAGTCATTGGAATTGAGAGGAGGAAAACTCATCTGATGTTAGCATTCTGATTATTCGTCTTGTAAAGAGGGAATGGTTGGTAACCAAATTCCATGATAACTGAAATATTGTTGAAAGTGGCACTAAGCATCATAACCCTAACCCTAATCCTTATGGTAACCGAAATTCTTGTATTAAGATCGATTACGTATTCACAATTGATTGAGCTCGATAACAAACACCATTCTTATCGAAAACCCACGATATCAATATTCATAATAGCAAAATTGTGCTTCAGTAAAAAGAAACAGGTATATGTCTTAAAACTTGAAACCAGTTGTCCAGGAGGAGTTTGAAGATACCAAAGGGAGGCAATCAGAATCCGTATATTGAAGAAGAACAGACAACACAATGGCCAAAAGAAAAAGGACAAAAAAACAAACAAGGATCAACAAAGCATACATATAAAACTAAAGATCGAGTAACACGAACCTCACTAAAAACCGGTGGTGAACTCAGGTGCTCCGGAAGGGTGAGCAGTTTTCGCTCAACTAGTGGCGCCCAACGTGTTAATCTGACATTAATATGACATTAGATTCTTTATAGAATAATCTTTATTTGCATAAGTACAACTATATAAGTCTAGCAAATACAATTCAAGTAATACAACCAACATAAAACACATACATATAACAGCAAAATTTATCTGGAAACTTTTTAAAGTCGCACACAGTAGCCATAAGTTCAAATTTAGGAGTTAGAAATGTATTTTAAATTTTATTATGTTGAATTGTCAGGAAAAAAAAACGTTTGTCAGTGACTTACCGCAAGTCGGTTGTTTTCTCCGTGTACTCTGATAAATCAAGCAGTTTAGAGAGTTTTGTCAATGTGTTTCACTATATTTTTCTGTAGCAATATTTTTAAGCATTTGTTACAAAATTTGTTCTACTTTATGACAAGGTCTATGCAACATGTATACATTTCCGACAATATTTTAGTTCATCAACAGTATCGGGACCCATTTGTATACATGGGTATTCCTTCTGTAGGTATTATAGTTCGATGGTCAGCAAACATGTCATCTACTATTTGGGTACGCGATGTTAGTGAGTGTCTCTGTGTTGCCTTTGATGAAATTTTGTGCCCTGGTCGTTCGATTGTTGAACATTTTGAGACCAACAGTTCAGAGTTTTTCCTGTCATATCTAAACACTGTCGTTGTTGTACGTCTGTTTATATTATAACTTTGTTTCCTCTTTGGAAAAAAGGAAAATTTTCTATTTGGTTTTATGGTAGATTCTATTTTCGGTAAAAAGGCACTGAGCTTTGGAGATATCCGAAGGGGTGACCTTAGACGTGCTGCAAAAATACAAATGATATTGTAAACAAAACAATTGTGAAAAAAAACCCCAACTTAAAATAAAGAACATTGTTCATGTTCTATATACATTAATTATATATACCACTTAATAAAATGATACATCATCGGTCATGGACGTCTTTTAAAACAAGTGCTCATAAGAATCCTGATGGCAAACCAATAAACCTATCACGTCCATCGCATAGCGTAATCTCAAGCTGTTTTAGCTTCAAACCAAGTTGCACCTCGCATATCCACGTGAAAGCTTGGAGCTGCCATTTAAAAAAAATGCGTATTAAATGGTGAGTAAGCCTTCTCTGGTGCATTGAAGTGTTCATATTCTTACATCTATCACTGTAGAGGTGTTGATGAGAGATCAACCGAATTTTCCAAGGTTAGCAGAGTGTTTACTCTGGGTACCCCGGTTTTGGAACTAACCGCCGTTATATTACTGGAAAAATGTGGAAAGTGACGCTATATACATATAACTATTCACCCAATTTATTGACATAGTGGTCAAATAAATATGTGTGTGCATTCTGACATTTTAAAGCATTGTCCAATAGAGTGATACTCATATTAGACAGAAAAAAAATTAAGCAAATATTCTCAGTTTCGCGATTTTTTGGTTAGTTTTCACATTTTAATAACATGTAATGCCTGTATTCTTACGTTTGTGTTTATGTTCTGTTTGCATCTTCTGTCGTCCTTCCCGTAGATTTAATAACGTCATTTGAGCTGTTATATTCTAAAATCAGAATAAAATTGTTATATTTCTTTTTATTACATGGTAGTAAAAACGTAGATATCTAATTTAGTGCACATAATGTACTACAAAGATGTCTAACATTAATGGTCATACTATGTTTTAGTCAATTGTTTTATACAAAAATTACCTTATACTAGATTTCCATGTTGTAGTCCCTTTTTATACTCTATATATATGAACTTTTCTGATCCTGATCGTATATTGTAGTTGAGTTTATTTCGTGGATTCGCGAGTTCCACTTCGGTACAAAGTGTTGTGATAATGGACGGAGGATCAGTGACTTTCTCTGGGTATTCCGTTGTCCCAACAAAGAATTGACCAGCACGATATAACTTAATGACATAAAAATTACCAACATCCTGTTAGATAGACAATTAGTCTGGTGTCTCTTCTATAATAAAAATCAAACATCTTCTAAAATCCCCGTATGTTGAGAATGATGGTATTTCCTTCTCTCGCAAATATGATTTCACCACTATCCATTTTTCTTATCTTTACAAGCTCAAGCTAACACTTATTTATTATCATCTAAGGGCCGTCGTGATCGTATTGCAGTTGGATTTACAACTACCTATGAAATCAGTTCCAATCACCACTAACGCTGTGCGTTCGAATCACGCTCATGTACGCAATACAACGTTATGTGATAAAGTTTGTCAGTGACTAGCGGTTGGTCGGTGGTTTTCACTGGGTACTCCAGTGTCCTCCACCAAAACAACTGACCGCCACGATATAACCGAAATATTGGTGAAAGTGGCGTTTATTAACCCTAACTCCTGTTATCATTTAGTGGGGTTATCTTATCGTAAGTGAAAAAAATATGACATTTATCGTCTTGAACATCAATAACTGATATTATTTGTTTTGTAAATGGCATTGAAGACTTTTCTGTTTCTATATAAGAAATACATCTTGTAGTCTTTTGTTGACTTTTTAGGTGTCAGATACAAAACAAACCACATTGTGTTGAAGTAAGAAAGATTGCTGAGTATTCAAGAAGTCCGGAGTAGATAAACAAACATATTTTGAATGAACCATATTTTCATTCCGAGTTGTCTATGAAAACGACTCTGTCATAGAAAAAGAATCTCTACTGTATAATTTTTCGCTTTTCTCGTCGGAATTAGAAAACAAATTTATGGATATACTATAGAAGACTTCCTACCAACAGAATTTATATAATAATGTTGTAAGCGGCCGATAATATGCGAACATATTTTCCGATTCTTATAAATTTTTTCGATCCGTTAGTTAGGACGAAATATGTAATCGGAAAAAGAAAATATGTATTATCAACTTAATTGACCAAATTATATTTTAAATAAAATAAATGTCATACCAGTGTACTAGAACACCTTCGTCTCTTGTCTGCCATTTTGTGTGATGAAGGTATAGTTGCAGATCCAGATCTGGAAAACAATATGGCTAAAATAGATTATTGATCTTAGACACATTCGGAAAACGAGACAAACCAATGAATGCAAAAATGAGTGGACAAGCCAAATAAATATACAAAAACACAAAAAATAAATGTGATACTTACCACTTACATATGCTCCAATAATAATACTTCCGGTGGAAACTTTCGTTCATATTTGTTTCCCATTAGTGACGTAAGCAATAAATAAGGTGTTTATCTCCTTGTGATAAAAACACCCACGCATATGCTTAATGTTAAAGTAAAAATGATCTACATATAGAATTGTCATTGTTTGACACCAAGTGAGTGTCATTTAGTTTTAGGGGCGCTATGTTTTTTTCCCACCTGTCCACAACATTTGCCAGTTAGTTTTAGAGGCACTATGTTTTTCCCACCTGTCCACAACATTTGTCAGTTAGTTTTAGGGGTGCTATGTTTTTCCCACCTGTCCACAACATTTGTTTTTCACGATAAAAGAAAATCAGACAACTTTCTTCATTGAAAATCAACATTAAAAAAAATATTTATCACAATGTCTCGTTGAAAACTGCAGGTTCATATAATTTATTTATTTGCATCTTCCGGGTCAATTGTTTCAATTAAATTTGGCGACAGATGCAAGGGTACCTATGAGTGAGAGAGATGCCCATCGTAAACTACTATCTCACCAACAGAGGTATTAACCCAGTTATAGTAATAACACATAATTACCTAATTCAATGTGCATGACGTGTTTTAATGATCATCTTCATCAGAACAGAAGATACTAACATGCAATCAGAATCCGTGATTAGAAGGACATACAATGCTATAGTCAAAAGATAAAGGACAAAAAGGACAAACAATGGTCTTCAAAACAATACACAGAAAACTAAAGATTGAGCAACAAGAACCCCACTAAAACCCGGAAGTAAGCACAGATGATCTAAGCGTGGCAGGGAAAGCAGAACGTGATTGTGACTACGAAGTTATGACTTCAACCTAACCACTAGTAAGCCTTGGTTCATTAGGTTCCTTGTTGACAGCAATTCAATATCAGTGCAATCATGATAGGAAGCACACGGTCTGGAATATCGTATCTACGTACTGTGAGGTATATGCTCAATATGTAAGTGCTGCTGGATTGTTGGTACATATAAATGGAAAGTTTACAGTAGGACATTCAAATTGTCTTTTGTCGCAACTCGTTCTCCAACCTAACCTCACTGTCAATTTCTAGGTGTAGCTCAATGTTTGAAGCAGACCTTACTGTATCATTGGTAACCTTTACTTTCAATTCAATAGGCATGATGCGATGAGTAGACCCTGGAAGAGTGCTCGAGTCTTTTCCCCAACAAACTATTTCTACCCTCCTAGTTTCGCCATTTAGCTTAGCCTTAAGAGTTCAGGGGGCTTAATTACACATTTGTCATTTCCCGAAAATTATAGCGTAAATGATTTTAATGCCTTTGTTGCGATAAAAGGGAGACATGGTGGGGTTAACTTGGCCCTTTGAAGATTGGACGTATCCATCTGGTGGCACGGCAAGACTATGGGATTTGAAGATTCAGATAAAATCCATGGTGAAAATATGAAGAGGCACCACGCATAATTATCATACACATAGATGGTAATGATATTGGTTACTTGTATACAAAGACATGTGAACGTATGAAAGAAGTCTTGATTTGGTTTCATGGTTTACTGCCAAATACCATGTTGGTATGGTCTCAAATACTCCCTTGATTAAGTTGAAGATATTCAGAAAATTCAAATGCAATGGACAGTAGCAGGAACACAATAAACACATCCATTACATCATTTTTAAGCAAGTAATGTGGGTCCTATATCAGGTACCCAGAAATAAAGATGGATTAAAAGTTTTTTGTTGAAGTTTGCGTACATCTATTTAATTTGAGAAATCAGATATTTCCAAATAAACTGCAAGGTGGTATCGAGATAATGAAATGGTGTAACAATGTAACATTCCCGGACACACACAGAAAATAAGTACTCGTGCTTTGAGATGGAATAGTGTCATTGAACTAAGATTATCCATAGCAATGAAAATGTAGAAATGTTAAAGTATTTGTTTTGTTAAAATGTTTTTTTTTTCTTTTTTTATACATTTGCAACTTATTAGTTTTGTGCTTGACACATCTTCCGCAGCTCCATCGTCCCAACCGTTGCTACAGTGGCGGTTGACCTAGCATGCATTTAATACAAGTTTCAACTGCATGTTTTGTCAATATGGCATATTTCGCTGTGTAAAATGATTATCAGTATTCAGCAATATCGGTCAACTTCTGCTTACCAGGGTTGACCATATATATCAGCTTCGCATATATGTCATAGACATCTATATATCTTCATGATCTGCCATAATATGCGGTGACCAGTTTACATATGATCAGTTCAATACATTTATATTAACATATATCAGTTTCAAATATATATATATATATCTAATTTCTCATTCATCAGTTTCAATTTATATTCAAGTTCAAATATGGACATTGTAATATTGTAGATAAAACTGTTGTCAAATACTGCCAAATCTTTATATTGAGTTATTTGGATTTCTTTCCACCTCAAGGATAAAGAAATTTGGAATCTCGAATTTTAAATCCAGTTATCCCTCTGGGCACAATAGGGTTCATGTGGTTGCGCTCTATTTTTATATTTAGCATTTGGTACTTAGTGATACATTGGTCTCTTAATGTCCTTTTTTCCGAAAATTAAAGAAACAGAAATGACGTGAAATAAAACTTGGTTTATCAATGTAATTTCAGGACATGCTGTTATATATTAGCAATTTGAGAATTGTAAAGTGATCGTGGGAGATCTGAGATAAATTCTGCGTCACCCTATGTACTAGTAAATCAAATGGCGATCGTGAGAATATCAAAATGTTACTAAGCTGCTTTGCATTCTAAGAGCTATCATATTGGCCGAAAAGGATCATAACTGTATTAATGATATCATTATAATATATATTCATGACATTCATAACGTCAATCACATGCGACCCGTAATGGGGTATCTCCAGATCTTCCACACCACGGCATATCAATAAAGGGGAACACGTGAGAGATCTGATGTTAATAAAATTATCTTGTTTGTCGTACAATTGTGGATTTCAATCGTGAAATTATTGATAAAGGTCAAGTCAAGAAACATATTTTGAGATAGATACGATCTAGAATATCACAGAAACTTTCATTTTGCAAAGATTGGAAGTCATATATATTAATGACAATAAAATTAAAGGATTTAGCTATATCAAAACAACAGGCCTACACAATGTGGCGAATGGCATTATAAAAGAAATTATTTAGTAAATGCGAATCTCCTTTGGAAATCAGAATGACAGTATTCAAGATACAAACTTATTTGTAAGACAAACTGGATGCTGTACGCATTGAAAAACATGAAAAGACACTTGATATAAGAACAGCTAACATAGTTATACTTACTGGTTAAAACATCAGACTTTTCGGCCCAGTGACAATCGGACGTTTCGGCTCAGTAATTGTAATCAAACCTCTTTATCTAATTTAGTTCACTGGAACAAAATTGCGCAAGGAGACATGTCGCTCAACTCTGGAGGGACACATTATCATGACTTCAAGCAAACCAGTCTTTGATCTTCCTGCGAGCTGAGTTTGAGTCATCCAACACGAGCACGTTAACCATTGAATCACAGAGGTTTCGACATAAATACTAGCATACAATATTTGGGCCTGTTTTGCAACATCAAGTTTATATGTATGAGGATGAAAATCTGCGACCAAGGGGAGGTTTACCGATCATTTCCCCAGTTATTTGTCGACTACATATAAACTTTATAAATTAAGACATTCCATTAAATTGTGTGGTTGCACTGCAGGAAAATCGCACTGTAAACCCCTTTTGATATTTCCTGCCCACATAATGTCGACTGATTTACAACCAGTGCACACTAGTCAATCAAAGCTCAATTTGGTATGATATGTGACATGGGTACCAGAAAAGTGATAATATGTTATAGCAGAATATAGCTGTTGTTTACAAGACACCTTCATTTAGCTGTTAAATACATTAACAGCAGGATAAACATAAAGATATATATTTAGTGATAAAATACCCTACCTTTACCTCCTGATTGTAGAACATGAATGTGAAGGAAACACAAATTTCCGGAAGGGTTCCAAAATGTTATCGAAAAATCAATTTAATTATATTGTATGAATGAGTGGTCGTTGTTTAACGTCACGCGGGCAGTATATCAGATATACCATTGACGGAAACAAGTTTACAAACACTAAATCATACAGGTAAAAGATCTATGGACAGATGTTTGATTGTCACACCTAGAAATATTATTGAAAAGGTCTACATCAACACTCCTAGCAAACTAGTTATTCGTTAGGAAATGTATCAAGTTGTATGTTTGGGTCAAGAAATGTCAAATCGAAAGGGCGAGTTGTGCATTTAATTCGTTTGTTTGTTTGTTTGTTTGATGTGCTTAACGCCACTTTCAACAATATTTTAGTTATATCGTGGCGGGTATTTAATTCGTATCACGCAACCAGTAGATGATTGAATCACACAACAGAAAAAAAAACATGTCACATTTATGCACACTAGAGCAACATCAAGGTTTACATTTTTAAGATATAAGGCAAAAGTAATATATCAATAATTAGTTTTCAGTACCCAAATATAATTAATATTTTTCAGTACCTAAAATATCACAATCACAACACAGTACATAGATATGGGTTTTCTGTTAGATTTGTGTTATTATTTCAATCACTACTGTGAGAATGGGAATTTCGACTGTCTGTCCTACAAACGTAACAAATATGATGTGAATTAAACATCCAAGCATTTCGATGATGTCAGTTTCACCTAACTTTGGGAATTAATCAGTTAGGTGTTCTACGATATAATCAAAAACGTTGAAATTTAACTTAGTGTGCATGATGTGTTTCTGGAATAATCTTCATCAGGTATGCTGAAAGTCAAAAGATTGGAATAACCTTCATCAGGTATGCTGAAAGTCAAAAGATTGGAATAACCTTCACCAGGTGCTGAAAGTCAAAAGATTGGAATAACCTTCATCAGGTATGCTGAAAGTCAAAAGATTGGAATAACCTTCATCAGATATGCTGAAAGTCAAAAGATTGGAATAATCTTCATCAGGTATGCTGAAAGTCAAAAGATTGGAATAACCTTCACCAGGTGCTGAAAGTCAAATGATTGGAATAACCTTCATCAGGTATGCTGAAAGTCAAAAGATTGGAATAACCTTCACCAGGTGCTGAAAGTCAAAAGATTGGAATAACCTTCATCAGGTATGCTGAATGTCAAAAGATTGGAATAACCTTCATCAGGTATGCTGAAAGTCAAACGATTGGAATAACCTTCATCAGGTATGCTGAAAGTTAAAAGATTGGAATAACCTTCATCAGGTATGCTGAAAGTCAAAAGATAGGAATAACCTTCATCAGGTGCTGAAAGTCAAAAGATTGGAATAACCTTCAACAGGTGCTGAAAGTCAAAAGATTGGAATAACCGTCATCAGGTATGCTGAAAGTCAAAAGATTGGAATAACCTTCATCAGGTATGTTGAAAGTCAAAAGATTGGAATAACCTTCACCAGGTGCTGAAAGTCAAAAGATTGGAATAACCTTCATCAAATATGCTGAAAGTCAAAAGATTGGAATAACCTTCATCAGGTATGCTGAAAGTCAAAAGATTGGAATAACCTTCATCAGGTATGCTGAAAGTCAAAAGGTAGGAATAACCTTCATCAGGTGCTGAAAGTCAAAAGATTGGAATAACCTTCATCAGGTGCTGAAACTCAAAAGATTGGAATAACCTTCACCAGGTGCTGAAAGTCAAAAGATTGGAATAACCTTCATCAGGTATGCTGAAAGTCAAAAGATTGGAATAACCTTCATCAGGTATGCTGAAAGTCAAAAGATTGGAGTAACCTTCACCAGGTGCTGAAAGTCAAAAGATTGGAATAACCTTCATCAAGTATGCTGAAAGTCAAAAGACTGGAATAACCTTCATCTGGTATGCTGAAAGTCAAAAGACTGGAATAACCTTCATCAGGTATGCTGAAAGTCAAAAGATTGGAATAACCTTCACCAGGCGCTGAAAGTCAAATGATTGGAATAACCTTCCTCAGGTATGCTGAAAGTCAAAAGATTGGAATAACCTTCATCAGGTATGCTGAAAGTCAAAAGATTGGAATAACCTTCACCAGGTGCTGAAAGTCAAAAGATTGGAATAACCTTCATCAGGTATGCTGAAAGTCAAAAGATTGGAATAACCTTCATCAGGTATGCTGAAAGTTAAAAGATTGGAATAACCTTCATCAGGTATGCTGAAAGTCAAAAGATTGGAATAACCTTCATCAAGTATGCTGAAAGTCAAAAGATTGGAATAACCTTCATCAGGTATGCTGAAAGTTAAAAGATTGGAATAACCTTCATCAGGTATGCTGAAAGTCAAAAGGTAGGAATAACCTTCATCAGGTGCTGAAAGTCAAAAGATTGGAATAACCTTCATCAGGTGCTGAAACTCAAAAGATTGGAATAACCTTCACCAGGTGCTGAAAGTCAAAAGATTGGAATAACCTTCATCAGGTATGCTGAAAGTCAAAAGATTGGAATAACCTTCATCAGGTATACTGAAAGTCAAAAGATTGGAATAACCTTCACCAGGTGCTGAAAGTCAAAAGATTGGAATAACCTTCATCAAGTATGCTGAAAGTCAAAAGATTGGAATAACCTTCATCAGGTATGCTGAAAGTCAAAAGACTGGAATAACCTTCATCAGGTATGCTGAAAGTCAAAAGATTGGAATAACTTTCACCAGGTGCTGAAAGTCAAAAGATTGGAATAACCTTCATCAGGTATGCTGAAAGTCAAAAGATTGGAATAACCTTCATCAGGTATGCTGAAAGTCAAAAGATTGGAATAACCTTCTTCAAGTGCTGAAAGATCAAAAGATTGGAATAACCTTCATCAGGTGCTGAAGCTCAAAAGATTCGAATAACCTTCATCAGGTGCTGAAAGTCAAAAGATTGGAATAACCTTCATCAGGTGCTGAAAGTCAAAAGATTGGAATAACCTTCATCATGTATGCTGAAAGTCAAAAGATTGGAATAACCTTCATCAGGTATGTTGAAAGTCAAAAGATTGGAATAACCTTCATCAAGTGCTGAATGTCAAAAGATTGGAATAACCTTCATTAGGCTGAAAGTCAAAAGATTGGAATAACCTTCATCAGGTGCTGCAAGTCAAAAGATCGGAATAACCTTCACCAGGTGCTGAAAGTCAAAAGATTGGAATAACCTTCATCAGGTATGCTGAAAGTCAAAAGATTGGAATAACCTTCACCAGGTGCTGAAAGTCAAAAGATTGGAATAACCTTCATCAGGTATGCTGAATGTCAAAAGAATGGAATAACCTTCATCAGGTATGCTGAAAGTTAAATGATTGGAATAACCTTCATCAGGTATGCTGAAAGTTAAAAGATTGGAATAACCTTCATCAGGTATGCTGAAAGTCAAAAGATTGGAATAACCTTCATCAGGTGCTGAAAGTCAAAAGATTGGAATAACCTTCATCAGGTGCTGAAACTCAAAAGATTGGAATAACCTTCATCAGGTATGCTGAAAGTCAAAAGATTGGAATAACCTTCATCAGGTATGCTGAAAATCAAAAGATTGGAATAACCTTCATCAGGCTGAAAGTCAAAAGATAGGAATAACCTTCATCAGGTACGCTGAAAGTCAAATGATTGGAATAACCTTCATCAGGTATGTTTATGTAATAACCTTCACCAGGTATGTTTATGTAATAACCTTCATCACGTATGCTGAAAGTCAAATGATTGAAATAACCTTCATCAAGCTGAAAATCTAAATATTGGAATAACCTTCATCAGGCTGAAAGTCAAAAGATTGGAATAACCTTCATCAGGTATGATGAATGTCAAAAGATTGGAATAACCTCCATCAGGTGCTGAAAGTCAAAAGATTGGAATAACCTTCATCAGGTATGCTGAAAGTCAAAAGATTGGAAAGCCAAATAATTTAAACGTTTTTTGCAGCAAGTAAGCCAAAAGTTAAACAGGATAACCAAAGGACTGGGAGCTATTAGGGCCAAAATCGGCCCGACCTCAGATGTCGATAACATTTCCTTCAAAATGTATTCACAATATGTGCCTTTCAGGAATAGATACAGTTAGTTAATATGTGTATCTAATTCCTCACAGCGGATCGACAAAGTCAGGAAATGAAAAGCACTGAACGTCATTTTTTTCATTATACAGAACGTACGTATCATTGTATTATAATGCATATCTTTAAAAAAAAACAAAAACAAAAACAAAGCATAATAAAGCTCAATAAACAAAGCATAAATGTGTGGATGTGGATTGATTTCAGGAATAAAAACATGTTCCGAAGCTGTATTATGAAATTAAAGTGAACGAATAGTAATGTCGCAACGTCACCCATTTTCGACGGTCTCCTGTTTTCGACGGTTTGTTTCACGTGATACAATCTCTCATTATTTTGATCGCTTAATTTGTCAGAGGTTATATTATGATGCTGAAATTGCATGAATGATCTCATAAAATCTGATCTAAAAATGTCATCTTTAAATGTAAGAACTACGTACCACATCTATTATTTCACGTTCAATTTGTAGTTTTTCGTAATTCATTTTTTCGTCACCTTAACAAACTTTAATCATTTATAAAATATATCTCATACAGACCAATTTTGGTTTCATCGTCTGCTATGACATTGACAATGTACATATTGAGGTCATATAAATTTAGAAACTTATTAACATTGATCGGTGAAAACTGGTCGAAAGTTTGGTATTAATCTTAATAGATAGATTTATTTGGACAATAGAACTTTGTCATATTTGAATTATTTTTAAGAACGTTTTTAACCGTACTTTATTCTTAACGACAACCAATGCGATGATATATTCCAGTACATTTTTACGGACAACCATCACAAATCTAGAAAAAAAAATGCCAAGGTGCGGGTTGAGAGAAGTCCAATATTTAAAGATAGCTTTTTTTTAATAATATGGAAATATTTTGGGAAATGGTGTGAAGCAAAATGTTTAATGTGTAGCGATTTTAGCTAGGAACCTGTGAGAATTATTTTTGTTTTTTTGATAAACTGATAACAAGCCTTGGAATCAGATATCCCATAGAAAGTGGTTGTCGATAGATAATAGATAATTGTTTTACAATCAAGTATTTCATATATATTTATGATGAGAACAAGTTTACAACCATATGATTAATCGTGTAGGTAAAATGTGTATCGCTGCCATGAGTCTATGTATGATTGTGTTGATTGTCACTAGAAAAAGAGGAAATGGTAGATATTATTTTGCTTTGTGACAAACCAACAACAACACTCCTAATAAACGGTTGCCATCAGAATCTGCTGTAAGTTGTCTTTTTCGTGTAAGGAGTGTGTCCTTTACATCCTGTGCTAAAGGATGTATTAAATTCGTTCCTCATAGCTGTCTGGTGTCCCTTTCACATAAAGTCGGCGTTTTCCTAGAGGAAGCCATTTGTTATTTTATGTATGCCAAATTCGCAGTCATGTTAGGATTCTAATAATAATAGGTTATTATACATTATTATACAGCTATATTTTTAAACCAATCAAAAACAATATGGTTGTGATCGTCTTCCGTAATTAAAATCGTCAAAATGAAATACAACCGAATTAATATCAAATGGTGACTTGCTTCAACCTCATTTAAAATATACCAGGTTTGACTTTCTTTCATACTTGTACATTACGGGTTCACGATCTTTTATTACAACACTATTTCACTCAAGTGTACATTTTTCCCCTGTTCTAGTTAAAGGACTTTATCAAACAGAATCTTACAGTTTACATGTAATGCGGTTAATACGCATTTAATCCACAGAAGAATATTTCTATTTCCCACACCTTGTGGTGTGGGGTCGCTATTGTGCATGCGAAATATTAATTGCAAACCCCATTGACTGGCTATTTGCTGCCTGTCTAGAATATTTTATTTTTTTCTCGATCGACAGTTCAGAAGCTAGAAAACAATATGATGAATATTGTCTGTCAATCATGCAAACAATAACTTATGCACATGACAGAACGCATTTTCAATGCACTACATACACAAACTTTGTATCCATCATTTCTCCATTGGAGGTTGATTTAAGAAAACGGAACTGATAGAAGTTAAAAGTTTAATTTGGGCGCAAAAGGGGAAACTTTATATAATTAATGAAAATGTGATGTGAATTTTAGGGATCCTCAGATTCAAATCCATTCATCTACTTTTCTACACTTTTATACATATTATACATATGTATACCCGTTATTTCAAATGATAGTAATGCTATTTTAAAATATTTCCACTTTGTTTTACTTGTCGTTTTCTTTTAAGAGCCCTAGCTTTATACTGCCCATGCTCAGCAACGGACCACCTTCGTCAATTGTTTTAGCTCATCGATGATCATGAGATTCACTAAGAAAAATAGCACAGTCCGTGCAATATTTATTTATTTATTTATTTATTTATTTATTTATTTATTTATTTATTTATTTATTTATTTATTTATTTATTTATGCTTTGGTGTCAGTGTTTCAACTGTTGACAGAGTTTTAAATTCAACATGGGTAGACTTATAGAAAGTGTGTAATCGTAAAATTCAGTGCCGACCAACCATCCCAGTCTGGTGGCAAAAGAAAAAGTATTGTTCTGATATGCCTAACGTTATGTCTGCAATTGACGGAACTTCACATGAGATGCAATTTCCATCCAGTGAACCCCAACAAAAAACATACTTTCAGCAAACCAATTCTTTTCATTGATTGATATAAAAAGATAGTTTATAAACATTGATAATCATAAATTTCATCAATATCAATAAAACAATTACCTTTCATCTTAACTGAACTTGAGCCGTCGTGGTCGTATGGTAGTTGAATTTACAACTACCTGTACAATCGTTGTCTATCATCACTTAAGTTGTGAGTTTGAACCCCATTCATGGCGAGGTGTACTCGATAAAACATTATGTGATAAAGTTTGTCAGTGACTTGCGACAGGTCTGTGGATTTCTCTGGGTACTCCAATTTCCGCCACAAAAGTAGTCACTGAAATATTTTGAAAGGGATGTTAAACACCTAACCTCCAATGGACAAATGATGGATCAAAAGTTTGTGTATGTAGTGCATAACATAAAACACCTTTGGATCATAATGTGGCATATCTTTACAAGTACCAATAATACTACAACAATATTGTTTCCCACACAATTATGGGAACTGTTATACATATATCAGGTCATTAAACAATGTACTGAAAAAACAACAACTTCACTTTCAAATTTTGTATTAACAATTAAATTAAATTATCTCCATGATCTCAAAATTATGCTTCAGTGTTTACTGCATCTTATCACATATTTTATTGAAATAACGCCGAATTTGCATGTGTAATAAAAGCATAATTTGCGGCGTGTTATTTGCCTCCGGGGCAATAACATTTTACGAGGGCAATAACATGTTATCTGCCCTCTTGTGGTTTTTATGGACCCTATACCATGGACAGGAATAATTAAATAATGATCCACCCAACCCAAGCACAAGTTGCAAAAATTTCATATTTCGTAGTTTGAAATTCTACAAACTTTTGACCCGTCCCCTCGAAATTTTAATTTTTATCTTGTCTGTTTCAGGATTTACATGATACTTGATGTACCGGATAAGTTCGCTTTCTAGACTAACATAGGCGCCAGGGATATTTCCTGTAATTCGTTCAAAATGATATAAACTGTTAATATCTTCCTGACATTGATGAAACCAGATATGTTCGTGGTAGCCCATCACAAAATACTGTCAGTTCCCTATAAGCGCTCTCGCTAACATTAATTTTTTCCAAAATAAATAACAAATCTTTAATTTTTTGTCTTTCTTCTTCAGGCAAATCTTGGTATGAAGATTTGCTGGACGACGGATTGAAATCGATTTTAACAGTCTGCCCATCAGTACTTTCTAATTTTAAGTACTGGGGTACAAGGCCATAGGACTCTACAAACCAAAGCGCAGTTTCAGCCTTCGATTTAAATTATTTTATTTTCCTTGATTTGTTATTTTCGGTTATTTCCGAAAACTCTTTTCCATTATTCGCGGTTCCAACTTTTTTATTCATTGATTTTACATAATCTATAAGGCGACTGTTCGTATCTTTCAGACTGTCAAGTTGATTTGACAGATGCTGGTTTTTTTGCCAGCAAAACCCCCTTAAGACATATTTCTTCCTGTAAACTATTATGTAAACCAGAACACTTTTTTTTCAAATTCTATGTTGTCGCTTTCAAACTTTTGTAAACTAAAATTTAATTGTTTTACATTTTCTAACTCATCTGAGAATATTGCGATCTTATGCACATTACTATCAAAAGCAATTCGCTTCCTCCCTGTCAATTTTCTATTTGATTATAAAATTTTAATATTCTTACTTGAAAGTCTGTTTTCAAGTTTATCTGTGAATTTAAACTGAAATGATTGTAATTGGGAATTTGAAATATCTATATATTTAAAATCGGGGTATTTGTCCTTTACTTTTGGAGAGCACCTTGCAAAAGGAGCTTGTAATTGAAAATGTGAGAGCTATCTGTTGGATTGTGCCCAAAAAATATCTACTCCTTTTGGATCAAACTATTTTACTTCATTTTAGAAGTAGCATCGATAGACCATTAAACCTACCTCAGTATCCCTGTAGTAATAACTATTTCAGTATCCCGGAAGAAAATATATAATCAATAATTGGGGGCTTATAAATTTTTTTTATTTTGGATGAAGTGGTGTTTATTTTATTTTTATCTTACATTTGTATATAACTGTTACGTGCCGACATACTATCGTTTTTTACGGCAAAGATTGCTTCTCAAATATCAAAACGTCATCTAAGCGCTTGGAATATTTGAACATTTTCCCGTCGTTTTTCAAGAAATTTAACACCTCGTCAAACCAAAAAAATACTTTAACAGTATTTGTGTTTTATTTATTTTAATAATCTGGTAAAATATTTTTCTGGCAAAGATTGCTTCTCAAATATCAAATTTTCAAATTTCACTGCGGAGGTGCTTAATTTCTATGAAAACCGTCGAAATATCGCGGGCAAAATTCCACCAAATACAGAAAACAAATAACGCTCATGACGTCACAATGACGTCAAATATATATCGATTTTGTTGGAAACAAGTTTTAATCACAGTATTTGTGTTTTATTTATTTTAATAATCTGGTAAAATATTTTTCTGGCAAAGACTGCTTCTCAAATATCAAATTTTCAAATTTCACTGCGGAGGTGCTTAATTTCTATGAAAACCGTCGAAATATCGCGGGCAAAATTCCACGAAATACAGAAAACAAATAACGCTCATGACGTCACAATGACGTCAAATACATATCGATTTTGTTGGAAACAAGTTTTAACATCAAAAGTATGATGTCGTCTATAATATAAAACACATCAAATTTTAATCAAGTATTTTCTAAGATAATGATTCATTAAATATGGGGCCATATATGACACTTATAGTCCTCAGTTCTTTTTATGGCATTGACGCCGGATTTCATGCACTGAGTTTTTCTCCTGGTTTCAATGTACACAAACTGTATTTAAAATAAATACAATTATTTACAGAAACATAAGTTATTTACTGATGAATTTCATTACTTGAAATGAATCATGGAATGTACAGAGATGCGTATATAATGGTCTCATATATGCAATCAGAAGAGTGAAAATATTGACTTTAAGGGTCTGGCTGAGGTTATAAATAAATTAATATTTAACAACCTCCACAATCCTTCACCAACAAACCATTAATCCTCTATACTCAAAACAACTGCTCAATTTGGTGTTGGTGGAAGACTGTGGAGGTATATAAAAGAGCTAAAATGTACATTAAATATGTCATTTGTAGTCTATCTTTAGCATTATCCGTCTAATTATGATGTCATTATGACGTCATAGCGCACCCAGTTTCACGGAAAGATATATTTTTTGAAAATTTGTTTATATAACAATTAAATTAGTAAATTGTTTTTATTCTATGTCAAGCATTATTATTTAATATAATGTGGGGCCAATTTTGCACCTTAACGCCTCTCCCTCTTTGGCAAAGGTCTATGCTTAGTTTTAATAATAGTAATAAAAACGTATATATCTGGAATAACTTTGGCCTGGTACATGAAACATGGGACGTAACTCTGGAAGATAGATATGTTGTGGTAATGCATCGATTGATTACCATATCAACATGAACCGGGTCCAGTAATTGTGAGATTGTTCAACACTGATGTTAAGAGACGTTTAATGCAGACCAGAAAGAAAATTTGTTGATAATGTCGGGTCAAAGAATCATGGAATTACTTCATTGATTGGACAATAGCAACCGCTTTGATTCTGTTTGAAACTTTAGCTGCGGTGTGTATGGTAGAACTGCTGAAGCTTTACATATGAAGTTGGGTATGTATAATGGCATCAACATCAGAAATCGACGAGGGAGATAACTAATGAAATGCTTCAAAACAATAAGTATGTTCTTGTTGTACAATGAACTTTTATATGTTATCAATCTTTAATTGTATCTATATTTACAAGTAAAAATGCATCATTTTTACTAAAATCGCATTGCGCTATCATATAACCCTACTTACAAAAATTATTGTAATTTATGTCATCAATGAATATTTCGATTAATGAGGAAAATGATGATACACCTACTTTATATTGGATACCAAAACGTCACAAGAATCCATACAGATAAACGTATGTTGCCTGTTCTTCTATTTGTTCAACAAAAGAACTGTTCATAGTGATGCTCAACACATATTGTGTTGTGTTTTTGTTTTTGTTTTGTTTGTTTTGTTTTTTCTTCGTCTTGTGTATCCTATGTTTCCAGTTTTTCTGGATTTTCCTTTTTTTGATTGCCCCTTCGGTATTCTCTAACGTTTATTTGTTCTGTGTCTTGTGTATCCTATGTTGCCAGTTTTGCTGGAATGTCCTTTTTTGATTGCCCCTTCGGTATTCTCTAACGTTTATTTGTCCTGTGTCTTGTGTATCCTATGTTGCCAGTTTTTTCTGGATTGTCCCTTTTTTGATTGCCCCTTCGGTGTTCTCTAACGTTTAATTGTCCTGTGTCTTGTGTATCCTATGTTGCCAGTTTTTTCTGGATTGTCCTTTTTTGATTGCCCCTTCGGTATTCTCTAACGTTTATTCTATAACTTTGACTAATATTTAGTCTGCAGTCAAAGATGTACAGTATGTAGAAGAAAATGATATTCATGCCCAATTATATCCAATAGATTTCCCTCTAAGTGTATTCATATTCTATAAATTTCCTGATTCAATAATTAGATTGAGCAAGTTATTTTATCATTTAATTAATTCGGCATTCATTCATGGTGAAAATCTGTCGAATATTTTTTTTTAAATAAAGCGTGGCCAGAAAGAGATATCCCTTATCACATTACCTTTTTGTATTGTGTGCAGATATCTTGGCAAGTAAGGTTCGGGATAATACAAAGATAATTAGTATCGGGAATATTAGAGTAGAATACACGCTTTCTCAGTTTGTAGATGATACATCGCTAATTTCAAAGGGAAGCGAAGAGTCATTGGGTGAAGCTTTATCTAAACTTTCAGTGCTCAAAACTGTCTTTCCTGTTACTTACATGTTTTAGAGACAATACATATATGCAGAATGTTTTAACGGTGGTATTTACCGTTGCATTCAAGTCGTGACTTTATTACGTAGATGAGACATTCTATCATCTTGAGAATCTTGACTTATTACAGATTTCAACAAAGCTTAATAGGCACTCTATCTTTCAATGTATAACTAAAGCAGATTCGTTATTTTGTGACTTGGTTGACCGTTATGGAATATCCGTGTCACAAATGACAACGGATATGTTCCACTTGCCGTAAACACTTTCCTCATTCATGACTTATCACTGGGCGTGTAACTAGATTAACAGGACCGGTGCCACTAGTGGAGCAGGAAGTGCTTACCCTTCCTGAGCACCCGAGTTCACCTTCGGTTCTTAGTGGGATTCGTGTTTCTCGATCTTTAGTTTTATGTGTATGTTTTGTAGATCGTTGTTTGTCCTTTTGTACTTTTTCTTTTTGCCATTGTGTTGTCTGTTCTTCGGTATACAGATTCTGATTACCCCAGTGGTATCTTCAAACTCTTCTTGAATATATTTTACCTGTATCATTGAGGTTCAATCTCAATACAACATAAGGGAAGTTCAAAACTACCAAAGGGGAAATCAGAAAGCGTACATCCAGAGGCATATAATGCAATGTTAAAAGAAATTAGGACAGTAACTATCTTCAAAAACAGCAGGCGACACCATCTGCTCTGTAAATTGCCTTCCATACATTTTCACATTTTCACTCAATATACTAAGAATTTGATAAATTATGAAGGGTATTTGAACATTGAAGCCTTTGACAGTTTCGGTTTGTCCTAAATAAAGGTTAGGGAATACCAAAGGGGCAATTAAAAATGGACAATCCACAGAAACTAGCAAAATATGGTACACAAGACGAAGAAAAACAAAGCAAAAACACAGCGCAATAGGTATTGGACACCACTATATACAAACTGGAGGTAAAGACATAACTGACGATTACACGAAACACGTTTTGAATGAAAGTTAAATACATTGATAGAGGTTAGGATTATATCAGATTATCATATAATTAAGCTGAAAATAATAGCTGATGGATACGATGCAATTTTGTCGTAGTTCAAGAAAAAAGGTGGTGGCTATCCTGTCCCCGAGTACCTGTGTTTACGACCGGTGTTTTTCTCCACTAGGTCAACGAATGTCGTTTCCTTCAGATATACAAGTTTGAATTGTTTGCGTATTGTTTCAGGCATCTCTCCTTTTTATCTTTTTGAACGTTCTGATCTTTGGCCGGGAACAATGCAATATCCCGAGCCCGTTTTCAGCTTTAGAGTGTTTTCCCAGATCTCGACCCTATCAATCAAACAGTCTCGAAGACTTATTATTAGGCTCTGTTGTCCTGCAGTGCCCGCTGTCAGTCAATGGACAGCCGTGAGCAACCTGTTGTCGGCACGGTCTTCATCGAATGAAAGAAACTTCCTTAGGAATATTCTTACTAAGAATTCTGTTTCCCTGGGCTGTTCTAGTCGATCCCTTTCTCCTTCTAATTCCCAAATAACCAAATTTCACTTCCTTCTCCACATTTCTAGTTTGCACCTTTCCGGTTGTGTTTTCTATAACTTACTTTTTAAGTTTGGTATATGAGTATTATGAAGTTAGCTGAACTCGGTCAACGCATATTCTACATGGTCCTCTATCACATTGACCCTGTCTTCCACGGACTTCACCCTCAACTTTACTTCACCCATCTGTGTGTCCATATAGGATAGCAGTTGCTGGAAACATCCAGCAATATCTTCAAATGTTTAATACTCATATTTAGCTACGCTTATTTCACAAATTTGTAATTCAAATATGGTCGACAATGTAGAGTGGACCGTATCGTGATGCAATCGTTTGTGTAATTTTGTTTTTAAATTGAATCGTCGATATTCTGGAAAAGTGTATAATAGAAACTCACAGTGTAGATAAAATTGTATATGTATCATTTAAAGACTGGTTCTAAAGTGAATATCCACAATAAATAAACATTGCCCCAGTACAGACAGAGAGCACGCCTTTTACCTACATAATCATGTTTAACCGGATGTCTTAAAAAAACTATTAATTATTCCTCGATTAACAAATGACCACCTCAGATTCTTTGTTTTCTCTTAAACCATAATACATACAGGTATAGAAATATGAAAATATGTACACTATTTACAATATATACAGACAGGTCATAGCAAGAGGTTAACCGGGAGTCGACACACCTTTATTAATAATCCTGACAAAACTTTATTATGTTTGGATTTATACGAATGTTTTTCTTTTTATAATTTTTTCTTTGATTGCCGAAATACTGACATTTAAATAGATAATGAAATTCATCTCCAATTTCTCCATTATTACATAAGGGACATATTCTATTCTCTCTGGCTATGTTTTTCCATCTACCATTTTCAACTGGTAACTTATGGTTTGTTGTTCTAAATTTACTTAATGTCAAATTATCCTTATCATTTATAATATTTAAGTAGTTTTTGAAAACCAAATTATCTTTATATATTCTGTAATTCAATGCCTTCGGATCTTCGTTTACTGACGAAAGACACGCTTGGAGATATTGATCAGTGAGATTTTGTTTAATCAAGTGTTTGAACCACAATTCATCAATAAAAGTTTGTGACTCCCAAATATAATTAAAACCGCAATTACACAATATATGTTTTACATATTTCAACCACATAAAGTTTTTATCTCTCACTCGCAACATAGTCTACATGCATTTATAAATGATAGCAGATATTTTTGTTTGCTTTCCACTGATTAATTTAGCCCAGAAAGATATTGTTCTAACTTTTAGATCAATGTCTAGGTGATATCTACCTAGTTCCCCATAAACCATGTAGCTTGGTGTGGAAGTTTTAAAATTAAGTAATAGTTTGCAAAATCGCAAGTGCACCCTTTCTATAATTTCATTTTTTGTAAACCCCCAAACTTCACACCCATACAATAAAATAGGTTTTATTATTTTATCAAATAAATCTAACTGGCACTATATTGATAGATTATGTAAGACGCTGACCTTATAAATGATATTTGAGCAGCAGGATATATCTATTATAAATTGAGAAATAAACACCGTATGCAGCTGGTAATTTGATGGACTGAACTTTAGGTCAACCTTCTAACAAAACTACAATAGTACATAGTACATGCTGATTGAAAAGGTTCACAATCTAAAATTTATAGATGATGAAAAACATTTCATGTTGCAGTGTACATAGTGAAGCTAAGTTCAACTATTTTAATAATATTTTTGACTATGACTAAATTACTATCTGGTAAATCCATCAACACATAGTCAGGTAGAAAAACTAGATCCCTGTCTAATATCTATTCTACTAAATTTACGATTTTTTTTTCTAACAACATCTCCTCTGAATTGTCGATCGAGAAAAAAATGAAATATACTAGACAGGTAGTACGTGCATCGTACTTGATAAATCCCAATTTTGGTTGTTTTCAGTTGCATATTAATTTAATTAACAGCAAAGTAATGAGATTCCGGACGCCCGTCAAGATGCTCGCAATTGATATTTGATACCAATATTTCGCAATTTTGATACCCTTATGTCAGGAAAGCATGGTTTATATTTCATGTCAGTCAGATATATTTTGTATTTCATCCACATCCATTTTCAAATCAAATAAACTGAATATGACAAAAAATATATATTTTGATTTTGAAAATAATATTGGAAATTTTATCTACTCAGATCACATCAATTTTAAATTGACTGTTTAGACACCCCTGAATTTACATAAGATTTAACACCAGACTCTCTTTATTAATAATTATAGTAGTAAGTTAAACCTAATTGTATAGAAAAGTAGACTTCTTGTTTTGTAACAACTTAGTCTGGTTTAGATTTATGGTGCTTAACACCACTTTCAACAATATTTCGGTTATATCGTAGCGCCCAACTTTTTTTCCTGCAGAAATGTTCTTTTTTAGCAACTGTAGCATTATCCATTATATCCATATATCATTAAAGTCCAAATCTTAGTAAGTCATGGAGCAATCATATTTCGTCTTTGAATCTACTTTGATATAAAGGAAAGTCTTTACCAAAAAACAGATTATATCTACCTACATTTTCTTCATTATTGACTTTGGTTAAAGTATGTGTTAAGGTCCATATCTCAGCAACTACAAGTCATAGAGGAATAATAAGTCAGCACGTACCATAAACATCTTACCTTGAACTACATTTTTAGCATTAATTACTTTGTATTTTCATGCGATACAGTTGAGCACCTGGCATGGAAATTATATTCCGTTGCCACTGCTCCATGTCTTTATTCAATTTGGCTTCGGATTTCAATATTGATTTCTTTCAGAGCAATGCCCAAACGTCATAAACGACTACAGCAACAGAGAGCTGAGAAAAGAAAGCAGTATCTCGAAGGAAAATCTGATTCAAAGTCTACTCAACCACCAAAAAGAGTTTTAAAAATTTAATGTATTACAGCCTTTATATTTACTATAAAAAACCCGCACTTTTCGCGGGTAATCTAGTGTTTTATATTTCTATGTACATATATATTTTATATTTCTATGTACATGTATTATTTCTATGCACATGATGTTGTATGTTTCTATGTACATGTATGTTTTATATTTCTGATTTACAACATATTTGCTATGCTTGATGGATGTGTTTTTCAACAGACAATCGGCATACCTATAGGTACAAACTGTGCTCCCCCGACTTCTTCATTTATTGATTGTATGAGGCAGACTTTATACAGGGGCTTCTCAAGAAAAACGAAAAGAAGCTAACCCGATTCTTTAATTTCACGTTACACTATATAAATGATGTCCTTTCACTAAATATTCTAGGCATGGTGACTTCGTTGATCGCATCTGGGGTCGTCGTGGCCGTGATCGTATGGTGGTTTACAACTACCTATGCAATCAGTGCCTATCACCACTGATGTTGTGAGTTCGAATCTCGATCAGGGCGAGGTGTACAACATTATATGATACAATTTGTCAGTGACTTGCGACAGGTCGGTGGTTTTCTCCGGATCCTCCTGTTTCCTCCCCCAATAAAACTGACCGCCACGCTATAACTGAAATATTGTTGAAAGTGGCGTTAAGCACCATCAAACAAACAAAAACAACATTAATCGCATCTATCCAATTGAGCTTGAAATAAAGAATACCACAAATACAGATAGGTCTGCTTCATACCTTGGCTTAAACCTCGAAATTGACAGTGACGGGCGGTTAAGAACGAAACTTTACGACAAAAGAGATTTCAATTTTACCATTGTGTACTTTCCATTTATATGTAACAACATTGTTTGTCCTTTTCTCCTTTTTCTGTTGGCCATTGTGTATGTACAATGTTCATGTATGTTTTATTTTTCTATGTACATGTATGTGGTATATTTCTATATACATATATGTTGTATGTTTCTATGTACATGCATGCTGTATGTTTCTATTTATATGTCTGTTATATGTGTCTGTGTGTTCATTTGTTTGACAAACTATAAAGGTCCAGTCTAATATCACCAGCCAAACCTTGGTCAATCTTCATGCCTAATTTATTTCTCTCATCATCAAATTACTTGTGTCAACAGACTCGCTTACTTCGCATTGCATTATTAAATCGGTCGCCATGACGAACAACCTTGACTCAACTATGACCATATAACACAGACGTCGGTCTACTTTCTACAATCTTAACTGTCATGTTGAATATTTTAGCAGAGATTCTACAATTACTACAGAACAAGCAGACAAACTGAAACATTTTCACCATCGATATTTTCAGTAACTGCAGTAGAACCAACTAAGCGTTTTTAACCTACCATTCCTGATACAGCTTTGTTTGTCATATGCATAAGCTTAACTACTTTCCTGCTTGTATGTGGAGCAGGAACTGCTTACCCTTCCGGAGCACCTGTGTTCATCTACGTATGTTAGTGGGGATAGTGTTACACAATTGTTTAGTTTTCTTTGTAGTGTTTTGTAGACCATTGTATGTCCTTTTGTCCATTTGTTTGGTCCATTGTATTGTATGTCCTTTTGTCCTTTTGCTTGGTCCATTGTATTGTATGTCCTTTTGTCCTTTTGTTTGGTCCATTGTATTGTATGTCCTTTTGTCCATTTGTTTGGTCCATTGTATTGTATGTCCTTTTGTCCTTTTGTTTGGTCCATTGTATTGTATGTGCTTTTGTCCATTTGTTTGGTCCATTGTATTGTATGTCCTTTTGTCCTTTTGCTTGGTCCATTGTATTGTATGTCCTTTTGTCCTTTTGTTTGATCCATTGTATTGTATGTCCTTTTGTCCATTTGTTTGGTTCATTGTATTGTATGTCCTTTTGTCCATTTGTTTGGTCCATTGTATTGTATGTCCTTTTGTCCATTTGTTTGGTCCATTGTATTGTATGTGCTTTTGTCCTTTTGTTTGGTCCATTGTATTGTATGTGCTTTTGTCCTTTTGTTTGGTCCATTGTATTATACGTCCTTTTGTCCATTTGTTTGGTCCATTGTATTGTATGTCCTTTTGTCCATTTGTTTGCTCCATTGTATTGTATGTCCTTTTGTCCATTTGTTTGGTCCATTGTATTGTATGTCCTTTTGTCCATTTGTTTGGTCTATTGTATTGTATGTCCTTTTGTCCATTTGTTTGCTCCATTGTATTGTATGTCCTTTTGTCCTTTTGTTTGGTCCATTGTATTGTATGTCCTTTTGTCCCTTTGTTTGGTCCATTGTATTGTATGTCCCTTTGTCCTTTTGTTTGGTTCATTGTATTGTATGTCTTTTTGTCCTTTTGTTTGGTTCATTGTATTGTATGTCCTTTTGTCCTTTTGTTTGGTCCATTGTATTGTATGTGCTTTTGTCTATTTGTATGGTCCATTGTATTGTATGTCCTTTTGTCCATTTGTTTGGTCCATTGTATTGTATGTCCTTTTGTCCATTTGTTTGGTCCATTGTATTGTATGTCCTTTTGTCCTTTTGTTTGGTCCATTGTATTGTATGTCCTTTTGTCCATTTGTTTGGTCCATTGTATTGTATGTCCTTTTGTCCATTTGTTTGGTCCATTGTATTGTATGTCCTTTTGTCCTTTTGTTTGGTCCATTGTATTATACGTCCTTTTGTCCATTTGTTTGGTCCATTGTATTATATGTCCTTTTGTCCTTTTGTTTGGTCCATTGTATTGTATGTCCTTTTGTCCATTTGTTTGGTCCATTGTATTGTATGTCCTTTTGTCCCTTTGTTTGGTCCATTGTATTGTATGTCCCTTTGTCCTTTTGTTTGGTTCATTGCATTGTATGTCTTTTTGTCCTTTTGTTTGGTCCATTGTATTGTATGTCCTTTTGTCCTTTTGTTTGGTCCATTGTATTGTATGTTCCTTTGTCCTTTTGTTTGGTCCATTATATTGTATGTCCTTTTGTCGTTTTGTTTGGTCCATTGTATTGTATGTCCTTTTGTCCTTTTGTTTGGTCCATTGTATTGTATGTGCTTTTGTCTATTTGTATGGTCCATTGTATTGTATGTCCTTTTGTCGTTTTGTTTGGTCCATTGTATTATATGTCCTTTTGTCCATTTGTTTGGTCCATTGCATTGTATGTCCTTTTGTCCTTTTGCTTGGTCCATTGTATTGTATGTCATTTTGTCCTTTGCTTTGGTCCATTGTATTGTATGTCCTTTTGTTCTTTTGCTTGGTCCATTGTATTGTATGTCCTTTTGTCCTTTTGCTTGGTCCATTGTATTGTATGTCCTTTTGTCCTGTTGCTTGGTCCATTGTATTGTATGTCCTTTTGTCCTTTTGTTTGGTCCATTGTATTGTATGTCCTTTTGTCCTTTTGTTTGGTCCATTGTATTGTATGTGCTTTTGTCCATTTGTTTGGTCCATTGTATTGTATGTCCTTTTGTCCTTTTGTTTGGTTCATTGTATTGTATGTCCTTTTGTCCTTTTGTTTGGTCCATTGCATTGTGTGTTCTTTTGTCCATTTGTTTGGTCCATTGTATTGTATGTCCTTTTGTCCTTTTGTTTGGTCCATTGTATTATACGTCCTTTTGTCCATTTGTTTGATCCATTGTATTGTATGTCCTTTTGTCCTTTTGTTTGGTCCATTGTATTGTATGTCCTTTTGTCCCTTTGTTTGGTCCATAGTATTGTATGTCCCTTTGTCCTTTTGTTTGGTTCATTGTATTGTATGTCTTTTTGTCCTTTTGTTTGGTCCATTGTATTGTATGTCCTTTTGTCCTTTTGTTTGGTCCATTGTATTGTATGTCCTTTTTTCCTTTTGTTTGGTCCATTGTATCGTATGTACTTTTGTCTATTTGTATGGTCCATTGTATTGTATGTCCTTTTGTCCATTTGTTTGGTCCATTGTATTGTATGTCCTTTTGTCCTTTTGTTTGGTCCATTGCATTGTATGTCCTTTTGTCCATTTGTTTGGTCCATTGTATTGTATGTCCTTTTGTCCATTTGTTTGGTCCATTGTATTGTATGTCCTTTTGTCTTTTTGTTTGGTCCATTGTATTATACGTCCTTTTGTCCATTTGTTTGGTCCATTGTATTGTATGTCCTTTTGTCCTTTTGTTTGGTCCATTGTATTGTATGTCCTTTTGTCCATTTGTTTGGTCCATTGTATTGTATGTCCTTTTGTCCCTTTGTTTGGTCCATTGTATTGTATGTCCCTTTGTCCTTTTGTTTGGTTCATTGTATTGTATGTCTTTTTGTCCTTTTGTTTGGTCCATTGTATTGTATGTCCTTTTGTCCTTTTGTTTGGTCCATTGTATTGTATGTCCTTTTTTCCTTTTGTTTGGTCCATTGTATTGTATGTTCCTTTGTCCTTTTGTTTGGTCCATTATATTGTATGTCCTTTTGTCGTTTTGTTTGGTCCATTGTATTGTATGTCCTTTTGTCCTTTTGTTTGGTCCATTGTATTGTATGTGCTTTTGTCTATTTGTATGGTCCATTGTATTGTATGTCCTTTTGTCGTTTTGTTTGGTCCATTGTGTTATATGTCCTTTTGTCCTTTTGTTTGATCCATTGCATTGTATGTCCTTTTGTCCTTTTGCTTGGTCCATTGTATTGTATGTCCTTTTGTCCTTTGTTTTGGTCCATTGTATTGTATGTCCTTTTGTTCTTTTGCTTGGTCCATTGCATTGTATGTCCTTTTGTCCTTTTGCTTGGTCCATTGTATTGTATGTCCTTTTGTCCTTTTGCTTGGTCCATTGTATTGTATGTCCTTTTGTCCTTTTGTTTGGTTCATTGTATTGTATGTCTTTTTGTCCTTTTGTTTGGTCCATTGTATTGTATGTCCTTTTGTCCTTTTGTTTGTTCCATTGTATTGTATGTCCTTTTTTCCTTTTGTTTGGTCCATTGTATTGTATGTACTTTTGTCTATTTGTATGGTCCATTGTATTGTATGTCCTTTTGTCCATTTGTTTGGTCCATTGTATTGTATGTCCTTTTGTCCTTTTGTTTGGTCCATTGTATTGTATATCCTTTTGTCCATTTGTTTGGTCCATTGTATTGTATGTCCTTTTGTCCATTTGTTTGGTACATTGTATTGTATGTCCTTTTGTCCTTTTGTTTGGTCCATTGTATTATACGTCCTTTTGTCCATTTGTTTGGTCCATTGTATTGTATGTCCTTTTGTCCTTTTGTTTGGTCCATTGTATTGTATGTCCTTTTGTCCATTTGTTTGGTACATTGTATTGTATGTCCTTTTGTCCCTTTGTTTGGTCCATTGTATTGTATGTCCCTTTGTCCATTTGTTTGGTTCATTGTATTGTATGTCTTTTTGTCCTTTTGTTTGGTCCATTGTATTGTATGTCCTTTTGTCCTTTTGTTTGGTCCATTGTATTGTATGTCCTTTTTTCCTTTTGTTTGGTCCAATGTATTGTATGTTCCTTTGTCCTTTTGTTTGGTCCATTATATTGTATGTCCTTTTGTCGTTTTGTTTTGTCCATTGTATTGTATGTCCTTTTGTCCTTTTGTTTGGTACATTGTATTGTATGTGCTTTTGTCTATTTGTATGGTCCATTGTATTGTATGTCCTTTTGTCGTTTTGTTTGGTCCATTGTGTTATATGTCCTTTTGTCCTTTTGTTTGGTCCATTGCATTGTATGTCCTTTTGTCCTTTTGCTTGGTCCATTGTATTGTATGTCCTTTTGTCCTTTGTTTTGGTCCATTGTATTGTATGTCCTTTTGTTCTTTTGCTTGGTCCATTGTATTGTATGTCCTTTTGTCCTTTTGCTTGGTCCATTGTATTGTATGTCCTTTTGTCCTTTTCCTTGGTCCATTTTATTGTATGTCCTTTTGTCCTTTTGTTTGGTCCATTGTATTGTATGTCCTTTTGTCCTTTTGTTTGGTCCATTGTATTGTATGTCCTTTTATCCATTTGTTTGGTCCATTGTATTGTATGTCCTTTTGTCCATTTGTTTGATCCATTGTATTGTATGTCCTTTTGTCCATTTGTTTGGTCCATTGTATTGTATGTCCTTTTGTCGTTTTGCTTGGTCCATTGTATTGTATATCCTTTTGTCCTTTTGTTTGGTCCATTGTATTGCATGTCCTTTTGTCCATTTGTTTGGTCCATTGTATTGTATGTCCTTTTGTCCATTTGTTTGGTCCATTGTATTGTATGTCCTTTTGTCCTTTTGTTTGGTCCATTGTATTGTATGTCCTTTTGTCCATTTGTTTGGTCCATTGTATTGTATGTCCTTTTGTCCTTTTGTTTGGTCCATTGTATTGTATGTCCTTTTGTCCTTTTGTTTGGTCCATTGTATTGTATGTCCTTTTGTCCTTTTGTTTGGTCCGTTGTATTGTATGTCCTTTTGTCCTTTTGTCTGGTCCATTGTATTGTATGTCCTTTTGTCCTTTTGTTTGGTCCATTGCATTGTATGTCCTTTTGTCCTTTTGTTTGGTCCATTGTATTGTATGTTCTTTTGTCCTTTTGTTTGGTCCATTGCATTGTATGTCCTTTTGTCCTTTTGTTTGGTCCATTGTATTGTATGTCCTTTTGTCCTTTTGTTTGGTCCATTGTATTGTATGTCCTTTTGTCCTTTTGTTTGGTCCATTATATTGTATGTGCTTCAATTTACGGCTTCTGATCATCACTTTGGTAAATTGATACTTTCCTTACAGTTTCATTACAAAGTAAAGACATCGCCACATTCCACTCTGTTGGAATTGTACTACTTTTATGTTAATTAAGACCAGTCAATACGTTGGTACCAATCGCAACAGGAATAATCTTATTATATTCCGTGTAATGATACCACGAACTAAGGTACGTGATTAATGTCATCCATGAAAGACACCTTCATTTCAACCTAAATATGTTAATTTCTCGGCGCGAAGACAATTACAGTTTATGAGACAACAGGAAAGTGAGCCATTAGAATAATTCTCCCAAAGAATATATGTTATGGCGCTGGATGGCTTCGATAAGGGGAATCCAGAAGTCGTAGACCAGATAGCCACGGAAGCATTCCTGCGTGGGTGCAGAGACAAAGAAGCTCCAAGAAGCGTTCTTGAAAAAGACCCGTCTTCCATTACTCAGGCTGTGAAAATGGTCAAGACATACATAGCTAACCAGCGTGCCATATTTGGAGTCCGGACAAGCCACAGTTATGTTCACAGACAAGTCTCCTTTTCAGATAGAGACAGTACACCAGAGCGAAACCCGAAAAAGGTACAAGAGAAGCCAAGCTCTTCTCTGGGAGATGAGTTGCGGAATTTAGTTGATGTAGTACAAAAGCTAAGTGTGGCTGTCAATGACAATATAGTGGCAAGAGCCAAGAGCCCTGAAGGGACACAAGCAAGATTTCAACGAGACAGATATCGGTCGCCTATTCCACCAGCTGGCTACAGGGGGCAGGACCAATCCAGACAGACTAGATCTCGTTCTCCATCACCATACCAGGGACATAGGGCTCAAAACCGTGGTGGCATGAATGTTCCATTCGGAAGAAGAGAGACATCCACCGGTTCAGATAGAGAAAGTGAGGATTTAAACAAGAAAGGGTCAAGCCCAGCGGCCAACGCTTGGCCCGGAATAACTCAGAATGAGGCCAGTCTAGTATAGCGGAAACTGAAGTGATGGTAAGGCACACTTACCATCACACTTCCGGCAAGCATCTCCCGATGAATGCCTTTCTGAATGATATACCAGTAAAAGTTGTAGTTAACACTGCAGCGATGATCACATTAGTAAATGAGAAGTTAATTTGTGGAGAAGAACATGGAGATGAAAGGCTTGTGAAGCTCAGAGGACAATTAGTGTATGGACGCATTGTGAAGAACGTACATATTAAGATTGGTAGCCAGACAATTACCTGGGATGTATGTACAGTTCCCTTACGAGATGACGTGATATTGGGACTTAATTTTCTTGAAGCCCACAAAGCAGTAATAAGCTTAGGAGCTGAGACAGTTAAGATAAATGGGGCATTAATTCAAGCCAAGTTGGTTGCTAACCAGAAAACAGAAACCACCGTTGCACGGATACTACTGCATGAGACAAGCAAGATTCTCCCGAATTCCATGATGACTGTAGCTGTTCCACTCAAAGAACCTATATGGGGCAACTTCATTATGGAACCAGTGCCAATTACTAAAGTCCTCATTGCAAGCAGTTTGTGTACTGGAAATGTTTGTCCAGTTAACCTAGTAAATGATAGCAACCAGTATATGAAAATTAGAAAAGATACTGTACTGGGACAAGCCTGATGGAAGGTTCCACAGAGGTGCTGGGGCATAATGCTTCGCAAAATACTCTGCGGTCACCAGACATCTAAATCAAACAGTCTAAGTTAAATACAGAGACTGAGAATGAAACAAGTGACATCATTCCACCACACCTGAGGGACATGTATGATCGTGCTATCAAAGGGCTAAATCCTGAGGAGCGTAAGAAACTGAAGTCTTTGTTAATAGAATACCAGGATGTCTTTGCAAAACACGACCTAGATCTGGGATGTTTAACCACAGTAAAGCACAAGATCGATACGAAGGATGCCACACCTGTTACGCAAAAGATGAGAAGAACACCACTTGGTTTTCAAGAACATGAGCAGCAACATCTTACCAAGATGCTTAATGCAGGAGTGATACAGCCCTCCACCTCGGCTTGGGCGTCAGCTTCAGTCTTGGTCCGAAAGAAAGATGGTACAGTCAGGTGGTGTGTGGATTACCGTGCTTTTAATGATAGGACCACAAAAGATTGTTATCCGTTTCCTATGATTGAAGACTGCTTGGATACCCTCCAAGGAACGACTTGTTTTAGTACGTTAGATATGGCGAGTGGGTATTACCAAATCGAGCTTGACGAGGAGTCCAGACAGAAGACCGCATTCATAACCCGTAATGGTCTATTCGAGCACACACGCATGGGATTTGGCCTGTGCAACACACCGGCTACTTTCCAAAGAGCCATGCGGTTGGTTCTGAGGGGCCTGACCTGAACCCAGGTTTTAGTGTATTTGGATGATATTATCGTCTTAGGGAAGTCATTTGAAAATGGACTTCGTAATTTGAGGAATGTGCTTTACAGATTCCGTGATTTCAATCTCAAGTTGAAGCCCAAGAAATGTGAGCTTTTTAAGGATCAGGTTGAATTTCTTGGAAAATTAGTTAGTGCAAAAGGTGTGTCAGTCTCGCCATCGAAGGTAGACGCTGTCAGGAAATGGCCAATGCCAAATACAAAGAAAGAACTCATGTCATTCCTTGGCTTTGCAAATTATCACCGGGATCATGTTTCAGATTTTGCTGGAATGACAGCTTCTTTGTACGACTTGGCGCGCGCCACAGATATGCCAATTTGGGAGGCCACACACACTGAAGCATTTGAAAGAACCAAGGTAGCCCTTATCTCTGCTCCTTGTTTGGCTTATCCCACACCGGACGGACACTTTATTCTCGACACCGATGCGTCGGATTTATCAATTGGAACCGTCCTTTCACAGATTCAGAAAGAGGAGTCAAAAGTGATCTGCTATGCTAGCCATATGTTGCTAAAGATCCAACGCAATTATTGCACTAAAAGAAAGGAGCTGTTAGCAGTGATGAAATTTTGTAGGTATTTCAGACACTACTTCCTAGGACGCCGATTCACGCTGCGGACAGATCACAACAGTTTGGTCTGGCTCACAAGATTTAAGCACATAGAGGGACAACTAGCCAGATGGCTGGAGGAGATGGCACAGTACGACATACAGATTGTGCACCGTCCAGGGAAGAAACACCTTAATGCAGATAGCTTGAGCAGAATGCCTGATAAAATGACAAAATGCGACTGTTACCACGCTGGAGCAGTTACTGAGTCCCTCCCGTGTGGAGGTTGTGCATACTGTGTTCGGACACATCACCAATGGTCCAGATTTACAGAGGATGTGGATGATGTAGTTAAAACTGTCAAAGTGAATCCCGGGGATGATGGTGCTGATTCGCAAGTGAACCTGCTGGGGCGTAAAGCTTCGCTTTCATCAATTAGCCATGAGCAGGACGCAACCGTCCATGCGTTTGACCTGGACGAGACTATCCCTTATCAGGAGGATTTTTCTAAAGCTAGTAATTGGGCACCCAGTTATTCTCAACTCGAGATCCGTTCCTTACAGCTAGAATATCATGACCTGCAAACCAAGGGGTTCTATACTCTCAGTGGATTGAAAGGCCGAACAAGAATCTTTGTTTGGTAGTTCCCAGAGGCCTCTAGCCGGAAGTGTTATGATTTTATCACGACAGCCGATCATCAGGTCATCTTGGCCAAAGGAAAACATTAGAAAGAGCGAAGCAGTCTTTTATGTGGTACAACATGTCTAAAGACTGTGTTCAATATGTCAAAACATGTAACACATGTAATCAAAATAAGAAAGTCCATATAAAACCACGGGCCGGTTTGCAATCATTCCATGCAGGGTTCCCCATGGAACGAGTTCACCTTGACATTTTGGTACCCTTCAACACCAGTGAAGATGGTAACCGGTATGCATTGATGATGATCGATCAGTTTACAAAGTGGGTAGAGATGGCGGCCATTCCAGAGCAGTCAGCCTTAACCATTGCTGAAAAGTTTGTTGTTCAGTATGTGGTTACTTTTGGTTGCCCACTTGAGGTGCACACCGATCAGGGACGAAATTTTGACGGGAACCTTTATTTTTCAAGTCATTATGTACCATACTAGAGGTAGCTAAGACACGGACGACCACGTAACATCCCTCATCCAATGGTCAAATCGAAAGATTCAACACAGTGCTGTTACAGATGATACGCTGCTATATTGAAAAGAAAAGTAGACGCTGGGACAAAGATATTCCTCTTCTTTCAATGGTTCTCCACTCTATGGTCAACCGCCAAACTGGCTATACTCCAAGCAAGCTTATGCTTGGAAGGGAGACTATTCAACCTGTACAATTACTTTTAGGCATCCCACAATAATGTCAAGAACACTGGATCCTGACAGCTGGGTCGTGAAACTGGCGGATACTAGTAGTCTGCGAGAGGTACACCAATTTGCCACAGATAACCTCCGTGCCAGTCAGGTCAGGCAGAAAAGAGATTACGATTTGCGCGTAGTGCAGCATGCCTACCAAGAAGGTGGTCTTGTATGCAAACTGGATTTGTCGTCCAAAATAGGACAGAGCAGTAAACTACGTTCGCCATGGATGGGACCATTCCTCGTCATTGGCAGCCGTTCTCCACTGTATCGTATCCAGGATAAGAAAAAGGAGTACGTGGTACACCATGACCGTCTGAAAAGATGTCACGATAGACACATTCCCCTGTGGCTACGGAGGCTACGTCATGATTTGTTTAACACCCCCATGCCTGATCTAGAACAATCAGGCATTGATCCTGATGAAACACTTCCATACTGCGATGGTTTCCCTTTATCAGGATCCTCTAGTTTTGATGGGCCAGGTACTGGAACGAAGGACGATGGTAAGGACAGCCAGTGGGGACCTGCAGATGAGCAGACAGACGATGATAATAGTATTAAGTAGGCCGATCCCACTGATTTTCAGGTTCCAGGCCAAGATGCTGACAAGTCTGTGCTGGGGCGTGAAGCTCCGCCAGATGCACAAGACGGGGACACTGTCGGTGTGTCTACCAAGGGAAGGACAATACGGAAGCCTTCCCATCTGAGAGATTATATGTCACAGAAGACGCATACATATATAGGATGTAAATAGTGTAAATAGTTATTGATAATCCGTCTTACTCTGTATTTGCAGTTATGGAACCACAGGAAAGGTCAACAGAGTATGACATGTATGACATTGATTGTTTGGACTACGGGCCATATACCCCATCAGAGACCAGTCTAAAGAGCAGTTCTAAGGCAAAGGAGATGGACCCAGGTTCTGGCAATGGTGAAAGTGTTCTGTTCAGTAGGCACTCCCCCCCTCATGCTGGTTCATTATCTGGTTTAGGGTCTGATTATTTGGTGGTAGATGAATGTCTTACGTCAGACCAGGAGATGACAAGTCTGGAAGAACCTCCTTCACAGGCTTCAAGACAAGTGATTGATGAGGGAATATATGGAAGACAGGCCAGTGGTGATTGTACTGGATCTGAGTCTACCCGCCCCGGCTCAACTGCAACTAGAGATGAAGCCAGACAGGAGGAACCGGAATCAGCAACATGTGCTGGTACTGGGGCAACCCGCTGTGTTTCAGACATGTTAGAGGCACCGTTAGGATTAGAGACGATACGACAAACTGGGTCGAAATCCAAGAGGATCCGTTCTTGTCCCGTCTGTCTTGAAAAGGTTGATCGTCCTAGAAGGCATGCAATGCGAAAGCATTTCCCCTGGTTTTGGATGCCCACCACTGCTTGTTGGATTTGCCATCAGCAAGAAGCACAGAGAGGTAAAGCAGCGATAAACCATACTCTGGATCATACTGGAGGCTTTACAAATGCACAGCTGCATGATTGGTGTCAGTTGGTAAATGGTGTGTTATATCTACTTGCAGCGGGGCTGAAGTGTGACTCACTTGATGATTTACTCTGTCATGTTATCCAGCACCAGTTATATCAGGACGCCAGGAGTGGGTTTACAGATGACGAAATCCCCTTGCTACAGTTTTATGCCATCAACTACAGTGATGACAAACCAGAGGAGTTCACCGTGAACCCACCGAACCACGTAATATGCCTTATCAACTGGGAGTTGACATCAGTGCTACTGTCACGTGTTGGAAGTAATAGACAAGAGCGATTCCGGAACAGCCATAGGAAGTTAACTGCCACTGGAATGAATGTAGTGAGATATCTAGTCCGAGATCGAGGAAGAAGAGGATTCTGGACCACAGATAGATATAATAGACAGTCATTTTCATGTAGACCTGATTATACAGCGTGAACGTCTTCGTCGTTTTCAGCACCTGCAGAGTATTGCTGCGCCAAATTGTTCCGCCACCCTGATCTATAGAGTATGCAACTATGTATTCCCAAGAAGTTGGAACAGATGGAGAGAGCACATTGAGGGTTCGAAACAGCTGCTGGTCACCTTTGGGATACACCCACATGTAGCTGCTCATGGGGTAACACGCTCCCAATTAGACCAACTCGGTAGCCTTCTGGTAGAGTCGAAATGTGTAGCTGTTGGCGAGATTGGGATTGACCATACCACCCGTTGCAAGTGCGACCCAATGTGCAAAAATGAGAATGAATGCAGAGGAAGGATGGACCGGAATCAGGAGGAGGCTTTGATAGGGATGCTATGCTTAGCCAGAGACCGGAACCTGCCTGTTGTTTTGCACTGTAGAGACAATGGAACTGGACAGGCTGCCAGCAAAACATTGCAAGTGATCAAAGAGACTGGACTAACAGACCTGAAGTATCACCATCACTGCTTTACCGGGACCTATGAGGAGCTTCTGGAGTGGAGGTCGCTTCCACATGTCCGTTTTGGAGTCACTTGGAAGAGAGTTACTGAAAGAGCCTCCGCTGATAGTGTGGCCAGAATGGAAACTAAGGAAATTCTTTTGAAAACTGATGCTCCTTTCCAGCCACCCTACCCAGAATGTAAAATTAATCATCCATGGAATCTGGAGGTAGTGGCACAGGAAGTCAGTAGACTCGGGAATGTTCCCCTTCGCATGCTCATGACGGCCATCAACAAGAATACCATACAATTCTACGGGTTGGACAGTAGACGATAGGTTCTTTTATCTGGTACCAGTGGAGTAATATTGTCTCATACCTAGGTGTTTCATTTGAGTTTATTGTTAACATGAGTGCTGGGGCATGCAGCTTCGCCTCAAGTTAACTGTTAATTGTCATTTATTTCTTATATACTGATGTGGAATGGTGTGTTTTGTTGTACATAATCACTCTTTATTGTACATATGTTGTTTTTTTTTGTTTTTTTGGAGGTTAAGATTGTTGTTTCGTTTTATTTATCCTCTCCTGTAGTTTATTTGGGATGCAGCGAAGGTATCTTGCATTTCTATTATTGGTCTAATAGCTCTGGATTTTTTTATATTTTTGTTCGTGTTGATGAACATGTTATTTAGGTATAGGATAACTTCTATAGGGGGGGGGGGGGGGGGAGGAGTGTGGTGCATACGGTGGTGCACCATTTATGAAGTATTACACGGAAGTCATCTATAGACAACAGATCTACGTGACGTCACTTCCTTCTGCCTTCATCCTCGTGTATCCATTGCATGATTGTCCACATTTCATTAATGCTTGTATGATTGTTTCCTGACCTGGAAATTTATTATTTATAGGTTAGTAATTACATATGTACACGCATCCCTACACTCGCGTGCCTAATATATTTGCACTCGGTACAACACAAGCACTATCTGTATTTTCTTGTTTTGAAACTGTTTCGTGAGAATAATAAGTAAGATTTTGTTTACTTGTGTATGATTTACAACACGATCTATGGTATTTTACCTCAATATTTTCAGATATGATATGATTAACAAACGACAGCTCTTCTACAATTCGTCTATATACCTCATCCTTTCGCACTTCAGTGGCTTGAACAAAACTTAATTTGTCCTTGGCCGTGAATATATATAACTTTTCAGGGTTTTTGGTTTGACAGATAACGCATTCTTGCCAATCTAAAGAAGCCTTGCCTCTCTTTGCGCTAGTTGGAGCAAGGTTCAATGGACTACGACATTTCCCGTAAATTTTACACAACAGATCCGGAATTGTTCACAACTAATGTATATAAACACACAATGTTAGAAAAAAAATATTTATAGCCTTTCTGATTATTCTATACGACAACAACAATTAAATTAACAACAAATCATATTAACAGCAAAGACTGAATACAAGAAAATGTATGAAAGCGAAGTCAAATATATTGTACGATGTTGCATTTATTTGACTGATTGGATAAAGTCATTCCTAAAAATAACGATGAAGGTAGAGCCATATATGGAAATCTAGAGAATAAGATTAATACGCTTTACTGGCCAGTGGAAAATTCCATTCCTAAAAATAACGATAGAAACAGACTGTTGCATTGTGTAATCTAGTATTGCATAATTTGACCTTGACGCTGTCCGAAATAAAGAAATATTGTAATCGATAACTGAGACGACGTATTTGACCAGGCTCCCTATATATAGCTGTGTGTATTTTGATTTAGCATAATTAAACACAACTGCAAGAAAGATGATAATTTATATTTTCTTCTAAAATAACACAGTAAAAAAAACTCTTCTTGAGACACAATACGGAAGGTCAGTGGGCGGTGCTTAATTTTTTGTATTGACCATTACGTCTTTAGCCTTGGAACTTCCAAGAAAGTCTGTCAAACATAGTTCGTGGAAAAAACTTAGTTACTGTTTCAAGTTATAGATCAGCAACATCGTACAAAAATGCTATAAGTTCCCGTGACCGACGATAGACGGTCACTAGGGAGCTTATAACTTATAGAATTTCCATGAAACATTGCCAATCGAATTTTGGTCTCAATACTATAGAATTGATCGGACTGAGGAATAAATCACAGTAGAAACTTCGGACTGAATTCCAGACGTAAATTTATTTTGTCACGGGTAAGCATGCCTTATTTAAATAATCAATTTCCCGAAAAGCTATCATAATTGGCTTTTAATGGGTTTTTTTGTGTAAGCAATGTTTCAGAGTGTAATTTAATGGGAAATGAAATATTTTAATCGTGTTGTTTTCGCTTGGTATCAAACGAAATCAGTGAAATTTGGTGTTAACCACGCCTCTTGAATTCAAAGAGATTTAAAAATTAATAATACACATCCGAACAAAAACAGATTGTTAGTTTTGTTCATTTATGTCTTATTTATATATTCGGATATGAAAATGTGACTGGAAAACTACGAATCATTTAAAATATTAAGACTGTTGTGTATACGTGTAAATTTTCCAAAACCACAAAAACACTAAAAAAAACCAGTTTTTACAGAAATCAGACCATACGATTTTCTTACGGCATGTAAAATATTTTAGTTTAATGTATAGTCTTTCATTTTAAAGCGTTTCCAGGTATGTGTTCTGTGTGTGCATTAATCTCCTTAAATAAGCGTCTTTTCAGGTTTCGCCGCTGAATACGATGTTACGAATGCATGTAAATACAAGTAGGATATAATCAATACATTTGTAATTTTGACATCCTACGGAGAGAAATACAATGCAAAGGTAAGGTGTGCTTGAACTGAAAATGTGTAAGCTGCGTTCGACTTGTTAGTCATTATTTAACAGTATTGGTCAATTGTAATTATCAAATATGAATATCAATTAAAACAAATGAAAGAATAGAAACAAATAACATACATGAGCATACCTAAAACATTTGATGACAAAGGCACTACGTCACTTAGGTTAAGATTTACATTAGGAAACACATACGTTAAAGAAACTCTACTTGTGTTTTATGTAGTATGCACACAATTTCGTCTCTTCAACTATTTCATGAGGAATTCCCCATTTATTCTTTAGCTCCTCATTCAACCTTAAGCACCTTTATGATTTACCTGAAGTCTGAGGTAACTAATGCGATATCCTATACATTTGACGAAAATGTGCAATGCTTAATCATTCAAATAAGAATAATTACATTACTTCCGTTTTTCATTGAAATGTTACAATATGATTGGTTATGAAGTGGTCACATGATTATAAAAGAGATGTTTTACATCCCAATAAAACTCGAACCCAAACTTGCACGTGCCTCCATGACGACGTCAGATGTAAACAATCAATGGTGTAGTAATTTCCAACAGCAAATAATCTAACACAAATAAAATTCACAACAAAAAGTTCAACTATATTAAATTTTGGTATGATTTAAATGTAATTATAAGAATTGAATGCATTTTTTGTAGTTTTATAGGCGTATAAAAGCGTGGACCGAGGCACATTTTTTGTATGATAAGCGTGTAAAAGCGTGGACCGAGGCACAATTTTTGTATGAAGCGCGTTTCATACAAAAAATGTGCCTCGTTCCGCGCTTCATACAAGAAATGTGCCTCGGTCCACGCTTGTACACGCCAATAAAACTACAAAAAAATGCATTCAATTCTTAATTAAAAGCAAAAATGCTAATGGACAGTTGAAATCAATATTGATAAAATTAAGGCTGTATGTTTTATATTGTCTACTATTTTGCTCCTTTTGAGAGACATATGACAACATTGTGCTCAAGATTATATGATTCTTTATAAAAATGTGAACGAGGGTTATATTGGAGGGTTGACATTTTACTCTTGCATGACCGCATCATTTCACTAAGAGATGAGCTTTGGGCCCACAAAACTAGTTTAACCCGCCACTTCGTATTGAAGTTCATGTACCAAGCTAGGAAAATGAGCGGCCATCAGCCATGTATATGTGTGTTAGCGGTCATGTATATGTGTATTAGGGATATCGACTTTGCCTCTGTTTCCAATATTTTTCTATTGGATTTTGGAACTGTTCCGACAATGTAGTATTCTTTGTTTTTCATTTGATTTGTAATACCACAGTAATGTAACACACGCAGTTAGATGTAATACCACAGTATTGTAGCACACGCAGTTTGATGTAATATCACAGTAATGTAGCACACGCAGTTAGATGTAATACCACAGTAATGTAGCACACGCAGTTAGATGCAATACCACAGTAATGTAACACACGCAGTTAGATGTAATACCACAGCAATGTAACACACGCAGTTAGATGTAATACCACAGTATTGTAACACACGCAGTTAGATGTAATACCACAGTATTGTAACACACGCAGTTAGATGTAATATCACAGTATTGTATCACACGCAGTTAGTTATAATACCAAAGTAATGTAACACACGCAGTTAAATGTAATACCACAGTATTGTAACACACGCAGTTTGATGTAATACCACAGTAATGCAACACACGCAGTTTGATGTAATACCACATTAATGTAACACACGCAATTAGATGTAATACCACAGTAATGTAACACACGCAGTTAGAGGTAATACACAGGATTGTAACACACGCAGTTAGATGTAATACCACAGTATTGTATCATACGCAGTTAGTAATAATACCACAGTAATGTAACACACGCAGTTAGATGTAATACCACAGTATTGTAACACACGCAGTTTGATGTATTACCACAGTAATGTAACACACGCAGTTTGATGTAATATCACATTAATGTAGCACACGCAGATAGATGTAATACCACAGTAATGTAACACACGCAGTTAAAGGTAATACACAGTATTGTAACACACGCAGTTAGATTAATGCCACAGTATTGTAACACACGCAGCTAGATGTAATACCACAGTATTATAGCACACGCAGTTAGATGTAATATGACAGTATTGTAGCACACGCAGTTAAATTTATTACCACAGTATTGTAACACACGCAGTTAGGTGTAATACCACAGTAATGTAGCACACGTAGTTAGATGTAATATCACAGTAATGAAACACACGCAGTTAGATGTAATACCACAGTATTGTAACACACGCAGTTAGATGTAATACCACAGTAAAGTAACACACGCAGTTAGATGTAATACCACAGTAATGTAGCACACGTAGTTAGATGTAATATCACAGTAATGAAACACACGCAGTTAGATGTAATATCACAGTATTGTAACACACGCAGTTAGATGTAATACCACAGTATTGTAGCACACGCAGTTAGATTTAATACCACAGTAATGTAACACACGCAGTTTGATATAATACCACAGTAATTTAACACACGCTGTTAGATGTAATACCACAGTAATGTAACACATGCAGTTAGATGTAATACCACAGTGTTGTAACACACGCAGTTAGATTAATACCACAGTATTGTAAAAGCGTGGACCGAGGCACAATTTTTGTATGAAGCGCGTTTCATACAAAAAATGTGCCTCGTTCCGCGCTTCATACAAGAAATGTGCCTCGGTCCACGCTTGTACACGCCAATAAAACTACAAAAAAATGCATTCAATTCTTAATTAAAAGCAAAAATGCTAATGGACAGTTGAAATCAATATTGATAAAATTAAGGCTGTATGTTTTATATTGTCTACTATTTTGCTCCTTTTGAGAGACATATGACAACATTGTGCTCAAGATTATATGATTCTTTATAAAAATGTGAACGAGGGTTATATTGGAGGGTTGACATTTTACTCTTGCATGACCGCATCATTTCACTAAGAGATGAGCTTTGGGCCCACAAAACTAGTTTAACCCGCCACTTCGTATTGAAGTTCATGTACCAAGCTAGGAAAATGAGCGGCCATCAGCCATGTATATGTGTGTTAGCGGTCATGTATATGTGTATTAGGGATATCGACTTTGCCTCTGTTTCCAATATTTTTCTATTGGATTTTGGAACTGTTCCGACAATGTAGTATTCTTTGTTTTTCATTTGATTTGTAATACCACAGTAATGTAACACACGCAGTTAGATGTAATACCACAGTATTGTAGCACACGCAGTTTGATGTAATATCACAGTAATGTAGCACACGCAGTTAGATGTAATACCACAGTAATGTAGCACACGCAGTTAGATGCAATACCACAGTAATGTAACACACGCAGTTAGATGTAATACCACAGCAATGTAACACACGCAGTTAGATGTAATACCACAGTATTGTAACACACGCAGTTAGATGTAATACCACAGTATTGTAACACACGCAGTTAGATGTAATATCACAGTATTGTATCACACGCAGTTAGTTATAATACCAAAGTAATGTAACACACGCAGTTAAATGTAATACCACAGTATTGTAACACACGCAGTTTGATGTAATACCACAGTAATGCAACACACGCAGTTTGATGTAATACCACATTAATGTAACACACGCAATTAGATGTAATACCACAGTAATGTAACACACGCAGTTAGAGGTAATACACAGGATTGTAACACACGCAGTTAGATGTAATACCACAGTATTGTATCATACGCAGTTAGTAATAATACCACAGTAATGTAACACACGCAGTTAGATGTAATACCACAGTATTGTAACACACGCAGTTTGATGTATTACCACAGTAATGTAACACACGCAGTTTGATGTAATATCACATTAATGTAGCACACGCAGATAGATGTAATACCACAGTAATGTAACACACGCAGTTAAAGGTAATACACAGTATTGTAACACACGCAGTTAGATTAATGCCACAGTATTGTAACACACGCAGCTAGATGTAATACCACAGTATTATAGCACACGCAGTTAGATGTAATATGACAGTATTGTAGCACACGCAGTTAAATTTATTACCACAGTATTGTAACACACGCAGTTAGGTGTAATACCACAGTAATGTAGCACACGTAGTTAGATGTAATATCACAGTAATGAAACACACGCAGTTAGATGTAATACCACAGTATTGTAACACACGCAGTTAGATGTAATACCACAGTAAAGTAACACACGCAGTTAGATGTAATACCACAGTAATGTAGCACACGTAGTTAGATGTAATATCACAGTAATGAAACACACGCAGTTAGATGTAATATCACAGTATTGTAACACACGCAGTTAGATGTAATACCACAGTATTGTAACACACGCAGTTTGATGTAATACCACAGTAATGCAACACACGCAGTTTGATGTAATACCACATTAATGTAACACACGCAATTAGATGTAATACCACAGTAATGTAACACACGCAGTTAGAGGTAATACACAGGATTGTAACACACGCAGTTAGATGTAATACCACAGTATTGTATCATACGCAGTTAGTAATAATACCACAGTAATGTAACACACGCAGTTAGATGTAATACCACAGTATTGTAACACACGCAGTTTGATGTATTACCACAGTAATGTAACACACGCAGTTTGATGTAATATCACATTAATGTAGCACACGCAGATAGATGTAATACCACAGTAATGTAACACACGCAGTTAAAGGTAATACACAGTATTGTAACACACGCAGTTAGATTAATGCCACAGTATTGTAACACACGCAGCTAGATGTAATACCACAGTATTATAGCACACGCAGTTAGATGTAATATGACAGTATTGTAGCACACGCAGTTAAATTTATTACCACAGTATTGTAACACACGCAGTTAGGTGTAATACCACAGTAATGTAGCACACGTAGTTAGATGTAATATCACAGTAATGAAACACACGCAGTTAGATGTAATACCACAGTATTGTAACACACGCAGTTAGATGTAATACCACAGTAAAGTAACACACGCAGTTAGATGTAATACCACAGTAATGTAGCACACGTAGTTAGATGTAATATCACAGTAATGAAACACACGCAGTTAGATGTAATATCACAGTATTGTAACACACGCAGTTAGATGTAATACCACAGTATTGTAGCACACGCAGTTAGATTTAATACCACAGTAATGTAACACACGCAGTTTGATATAATACCACAGTAATTTAACACACGCTGTTAGATGTAATACCACAGTAATGTAACACATGCAGTTAGATGTAATACCACAGTGTTGTAACACACGCAGTTAGATTAATACCACAGTATTGTAACACACGCAGTTTGATCTAATACCACAGTATTATATCACACGCAGTTAGATGTAATATCACAGTATAGTAACACGCAGTTAGATGTAATACCAAAGTATTGTAACACACGTAACACACGCAGTTAGATGTAATACCACAGAATTGTAACACACGCAGTTAGATGTAATACCACAGTATTGCAACACACGCAGTTAGATGTAATACCACAGTATTGTAACACACGCAGTTAGATGTAATACCACAGTATTGCAACAAACGCAGTTAGATGTAATACCACAGTATTGTAACACACGCAGTTAGATGTAATACCACAGTATTGCAACACACGCAGTTAGATGTAATACCACAGTATTGTAACACATGCAGTTAGATGTAATACCACAGTATTGTAACACACGCAGTTAGATGTAATACCACAGTATTGCAACACACGCAGTTAGATGTAATACCACAGTATTGTAACACATGCAGTTAGATGTAATACCACAGTATTGTAACACACGCATGTTAGATGTAATACCACAGTATTGTAACACACGTAACACACGCATTTAGATGTAATACCACAGAATTGTAACACACGCAGTTAGATGTAATACCACAGTATTGCAACACACGCAGTTAGATGTAATACCACAGTATTGCAACACACGCAGTTAGATGTAATACCACAGTATTGTAACACATGCAGTTAGATGTAATACCACAGTATTGCAACACACGCAGTTAGATGTCATACCACAGTATTGCAACACACGCAGTTAGATGTAATACCACAGTATTGTAACACACGCAGTTAGATGTAATACCACAGTATTGCAACACACGCAGTTAGATGTAATACCACAGTATTGTAACACATGCAGTTAGATGTAATACCACAGTATTGTAACACACGCAGTTAGATGTAATACCACAGTATTGTAACACAAGCAGTTAGATGTAATACCACAGTATTGTAATACTCGCAGTTAAATGTAATATCACAGTATTGTAACACTCGCAGTTAGATGTCATACCACAGTAATGTACCACACGCAGTTTGATGTAATACCACAGTAATGTAACACACGCATTTAGATGTAATACCACAGTAATATAACACACGCAGTTAGATGTAATACGACAGTATTGTAACACTCGCAGTTAGATGTAATACCACAGTGATGTAACACACGCAGTTAGATGTAATACCACAGTATTGTAACACTAGCAGTTAGATTTATACCGTAATGTAACACACGAAGTTAGATGTAATACCACAGTATTGTAACACATGCAGTTTGATGTAATACCACAGTAATGTAACACACGCAGTTAGATGTAATACCACAGTATTGTAACACACGCAGTTAGATGTAATATCACAGTATAGTAACACTCGCAGTTAGAAGTAATACCACAGTATTGTAACACACGTAACACACGCAGTTAGATGTAATACCACAGAATTGTAACACATGCAGTTAGATGTAATACCACAGTATTGCAACACACGCAGTTAGATGTAATACCACAGTATTGTAACACACGCAGTTAGATGTAATACCACAGTATTGCAACACATGCAGTTAGATGTAATACCACAGTATTGTAACATATGCAGTTAGATGTAATACCACAGTATTGTAGCACACGCAGTTAGATGTAATACCACAGTATTGTAACACACGTAACACACGCAGTTAGATGTAATACCACAGAATTGTAACACACGCAGTTAGATGTAATACCACAGTATTGCAACACACGCAGTTAGATGTAATACCACAGTATTGCAACACACGCAGTTAGATGTAATACCACAGTATTGTAACACATGCAGTTAGATGTAATACCACAGTATTGTAACGCACGCAGTTAGATGTAATACCACAGTATTGTAACACACGCAGTTAGATGTAATACCACATTATTGTAATACTCGCAGTTAAATGTAATATCACAGTATTGTAACACTCGCAGTTAGATGTCATACCACAGTAATGTACCACACGCAGTTTGATGTAATATCACAGTAATGTAACACACGCAGTTAGATGTAATACGACAGTATTGTAACACTCGCAGTTAGATGTAATACCACAGTGATGTAACACACGCAGTTAGATGTAATACCACAGTATTGTAACACTCGCAGTTAGATTTATACCGTAATGTAACACACGAAGTTAGATGTAATACCACAGTATTGTAACACATGCAGTTTGATATAATACCACAGTAATGTAACACACGCAGTTAGATGTAATACCACAGTATTGTAACACACGCAGTTAGATGTAATATCACAGTAATGTAACACACGCAGTTAGATGTAATACCACAGTATTGGAACACACGCAGTTAGATGTAATACCACAGTATTGTAACACTCGCAGTTAGATGTAATATCACAGTATTGTAACACACGCAGTTAGATGTAATACCACAGTATTGTAACACACGCAGTTAGATGTAATACCACAGTATTGTAGCACACGCAGTTAGATGTAATACCACACTATTGTAGCACACGCAGCTAGATGTAATACCACAGTATTGTAGCACACGCAGTTAGATGTAATACCACATTAATGTAACACACGCAGTTAGATGTAATACCACAGTATTGTAACACACGCAGTTAGATGTAATACCAAATTAATGTAACACACGCAGTTAGATGTAATACCACAATATTGTAACACACGCAGTTAGACTTATACAGTAATGTAACACACGCAGTTAGATGTAATACCACATTAATGTAACACACGCAGTTAGATGTAATACCACAGTATTGTAACACACGCAGTTAGATGTAATACCAAATTAATGTAACACACGCAGTTAGATGTAATACCACAGTATTGTAACACGCAGTTTGTTGTAATACCACAGTATTGTAACACACGCAGTTAGATGTAATACCACAGTATTGTAATACACGCAGTTAGATGCAATACCACAATAATGTAACACATGCAGTTAGATGTAATACCACAGTATTGTAACACACGCAGTTAGATGTAATACCACAATAATGTAACACATGCAGTTAGATGTAATACCACAATAATGTAACACATGCAGTTAGATGTAATACCACAGTATTGTAACACGCAGTTTGTTGTAATACCACAGTAATGTAACACACGCAGTTAGATGTAATACCACAGTATTGTAACACACGCAGTTAAGTGTAATACCACAGTATTGTAACACACGCAGTTAGACTTATACAGTAATGTAACATACACAGTTAGACATATACAGTAATGTAATACACACAGTTAGACATATACAGTAATGTACCACACACAGTTAGACTTATACAGTAATGTAACACACACCGTTGGATGTAATACCACAGTAATGTAACACACAGAGTTAGACTTATACAGTAATGTAACACACGCAGTTAGACTTATACAGTAATGCAACACACGCAGTTAGACTTATACAGTAATGTAACACACATAGTTACTGTCTATTTGAACTATTGTTAATGTTTATTACCGGTGATTAGTCATATTTATATTTATATGCCACCAAGATTTGCCTGTATAAATAAAGGACTAAAATATATGTTGATGAAGATTGACTCCCTGCCATGAATAGTGTGTGGGTTAAGTCGCAGCAACTCCGCTTGTTATTGCTGGGAGTAAAGAATATACAAATTTCCATTTTCATGTCATTTATTAAATGACGAAATGTAACAAAACTAATAAACTAAAACAATGTCACAAATATAAAGGGAGTGATAAAGAAGCATATATATCATATAACAAATATCAAACTGTTAATAAGTAATCACTCCCTTTCAAAGTATATCACGATTTATATTTGTTGACACCTTAATTGACAAGCACGCGTTTTAGCATGCTTAGATGCGTACACATGTACGAAAATTAACTGATCCTGCTACCTGCTACATGCATTATACTCTCCATGATGTAATCTGTTTTTGTGATAGTGTGTAGTAGTTTTGAGTAGAAGGGAAGATGTGTAGTTTTTTTTATTGTTTATATTGATTTCTGGGAGAATTTAGCCCCTTTGTATTTTTGTATCTGTCCTAACCCAGGATCTTAATTCCATTGGGATATGTCGTCTTTTCAGTTGAATTCAATGATTTTATATGAGAGGTAGTTGTTTGGAGGTGAGATGTAGTCGTTGATATGATTTTATATGAGAGGTAGTTGTTTGGAGGTGAGATGTAGTTGTTGATATTCGTTCAATGATTTTATATGAGAGGTAGTTGTTTGGAGGTGAGAGGTAGTTGTTGATATGATTTTATATGAGAGGTAGTTGTTTGGAGGTGAGATGTAGTTGTTGATATGATTTTATATGAGAGGTAGTTGTTTGGAGGTGAGATGTAGTTGTTGATATGATTTTATATGAGAGGTAGTTGTTTGGAGGTGAGAGGTAGTTGTTGATATTATTTTATATGAGAGGTAGTTGTTTGGAGGTGAGATGTAGTTGTTGACATTCGTTCAATGATTTTTATATGAGAGGTAGTTGTTTGGAGGTGAGATGTAGTTGTTGACATTCGTTCAATGATTTTTATATGAGAGGTAGTTGTTTGGAGGTGAGATGTAGTTGTTGACATTCGTTCAATGATTTTTATATGAGAGGTAGTTGTTTGGAGGTGAGATGTAGTTGTTGACATTCGTTCAATGATTTTTATATGAGAGGTAGTTGTTTGGAGGTGAGATGTACATGTAGTTGTTGATATTCGTTCAATGATTTTATATGAGAGGTAGTTGTTTGGAGGTGAGATGTAGTTGTTCATATTGGTTGAATAGCTAGACTAGTATTGTTACACTTCGTTACTTCCTTTCCTTATAGACCAGCTGTAGAAAGTCAAAAAATCAAATGTAATGAACCCATGGACTACACACCTATATCATATATCATTGGAAAGAGGAATGACGGGACTCTCAGAATAATGATGCCGTAAAAGTCGGAAGTGGTCATGTTTTTGCACAATTAAGGTCAAAGGTCAAGAACAATTTGCTTTTCGCTTTCGACTTTCGTTCGGAAAGTGCATTTTCCTTAAAAATGAAATTCAATTCGACAAGTTTGATGGTTTTTATTTGAAGGATCACATATTAAATTAGATAATTGAACCAAAATTGACGTCGAAATGACCGTTTTTGTATGGGAATGGGATTTTTCAATGTAAGTGATTCGTATTTGCTTCCATAAAACAATGACCTTGACCCAAGGTCATCCCTATTTACGTACTAATGACGTTTATTTATGCTTCATTATATTTTGTATATATACTGTTCGATACAACGGAGGTAAATCAAAACATACCCGATTCGCCCAACACAGGTATTTTTGTAAGTCTGTATTTTATCAGTCCCTAAATAGCTATGAGCATTGTACATCTCATGTGAACCCTTGTAGTTTTTTTTTATTAAAGTGATTCATAAATAAAAACACCCTTTTAGACATTTTGAACGTTTAAAACCACAAAATATACATGTTTCATTCACAATCGTAATGCGAAACCCAATTATTATCAGATTGGGTGTTTGAATAATGCATTTGATCTGGTCAATCGCATATGGAAATATTCAGGGAATCAAATAAATACAGTTGTTTTTATGATTTGTTTAAAAAAAGAACCCTTGCTGCTTACGCATCGTCATTTTCGATATCTGTCCTGTGTGTAATCACATTGTGACAGAGGTCTAATGCTTGGCAAGGACAAATTCTATTCAAAACAAACACAACCTTTACTACAAACGGATCTTCCTTTGCATGTGCATACAAGGTCCTGCAAAATGCCAGATGACATTTGACCTTCAAACAATATTGGTTCAAGACCAAACTTTCCATCTTTCCAACCATGCTCAAGAGGTGACCCAACAGCTGGCTTTGGAATACATTTTCTTTTGGATATTCACTGCAGAGAAAGACTTCTCATCGATAAGCCAACAAATAAACTTTGTTAATGTAGGTGGCATAGACTGAATGGAATTGGAAAGAGAACATTCAGATGGTGCGGGATAAACATCATTTTTTATGTCAAGATTGTGTATATCACGCCTTAAAATATTAGCACTGATCATCCGTATGTGCTTGTTTTGCTTCATCCATTTGTATAAAGTCATTCGGGCTACCTTAAGATCAGATTTAAGCTGACTAGCAGTATTGATGGCATCACCTATAGAAACATAACTGCTGAACACAATATTGCATGGATCTACCATGGCCTTGTTGTGACTGAATAATAATTGACTCACCGTAATGTCTCAACAACCTATTTTGTAACTTTTGTGAAGTGTATTTGTAGGCACTTTCCTCTGGTAACAAAGCGCGGTATTTTTCCATTAATGTAGACATCAAAAACGCCTTATGATTCACCATTAAATCAGAATTAATATCAGATATTAATTTCTCAAATGCCAAGTCATGGTCAGAAGACTCTGTTTCCTCTTTAACTGTTTCTTTGGGGGTTTTCATAAAATACTTACAAATGCAGCCATTGTGATAAAGTGCTTTATCAGTGATTAAACTCTTCGTGCAAAACCTTAGACTCTATTTCATAATCTGAATTACGTCTGGCTGCATCAAGTATTTTTTTCATTCTGTCTTGTGATTCAATTTTGTGGAGCTTATCATATGGTCTTTTTTATAACTTTTCTCTTTACAGAAAATACAATAAGTCCAATCAGATCTGGTAGTAATATCATTTGAACATACAACTGTACTACTTGATTTACTATCGGGCACTTCTTTTGTTGTCTTTTTTTGTGCAAAACAGGTAATATTTTGTTTACTGGTATATGATTTGCAACAAGACCTATGATAGTTCACCACAAAACTTTCAGATACAACATGAGTATTTGAAGACACCTCTTCTATTAATCGTCTGTATACCTCATCTTGACGTACTTCTGCAGCTTTAGTAAAAATTCCTTTGCCTCTATCGGTATAAATGTATAATTGTTCAAGGATTTTACATTAACAAATGATACATTAGTTCTAATCTATTGAAGGTTTACTCCTCTTAGCACTAGATGGATAGATGGAAGAAGTTTAAGTGGGCTACCAAACTGTGCCATTTTCCGGAAAACACTCACAACAGTTCCGACAAATGATTTTCTAACAACTTGTAAACACTAATTAAATTCTCTACAAACAATATTTCAAACCACCTTTTGTAACTAAAACGTTACAATTAACAACAGCAAATGTTAACAATGAAGGGTGACAACAATTAAATACAGATAACACAAGAAAACACAAGAATATAAGTAATTATTAAGAAAATATGCGAAAAAAACTTCGATACATTAAGATTTCATCGGACTGAGGATTATAATTTTAAAATGTCACGGGCAAAATATCCGGAATCATTTTCTACTTTCGATATGGTGATATGCATTTAAAAACGGTCCAAACCTCTTAAACTAGTAGAATTGGCGCTATAATGATAATGTTTTATGTAAACTATGTTTAGACTTTTGTTTTAAAAAAAGTTTGAGATCAATTTAATGAAAGTATTTCTTCTGACATATTTTAAAAGTGACCGTTAAAATATTTACCACATCTGTTGGTTTCAAAGAAGCCAAATTGATGAAATAAAAGTTATTTTAATAAGATATTTTGGCTTATTTTATTTATTTAAGTTAAATTTAAAAACTACAAGTGCAACAAATTGCCGAAGATGCATAAATCATGTATAATATTGATTTTACTGAGTATGATCGGACTTTCTCCAAAAACGCATTAATCATAGAAAAATGTAGTTTTCGTGATAACGTGACCATACGATTTTCTTACAGCATGTTAAATTTATTAGCTAAAAGTATAATCTAGCATTTGAACGTATATTTAGGTGTGTAGTCGATGGGTTGATTTAACTCTTTAAATAAGCGACTTTTTAGATTTCGCCGCTGGCCTAATAAGATAAGACAGCCTTATTCATTTAAATTTTAGGAAAATTACACGTGAAAACGTTATATAATCAATTACACGAAACATAAAACTGCTGATTTGTTTTATACTGCTATAGATTTCAATGTATGGATAAGCTCCAGAAAGACCTTTCTGATCACTCATTGTTTACTTTATTCAACAAAAGAATGTAGATATTTACTGTAAACAATTGCAATTTTCTTACTTGTAAGTAAGGAACAAAGAACATTTTTTTCCCTATTGTCAATTTTCTTCTTTTTTTTGATGGTGGCGTTAATTTTTTTCCCATCATACGGCGTTTACGTTCTCAGTTAGTTCGCTTTGTGCTTCAAAAATCTAAATGGGTAATGCAATTCTATTTTCCTTAGAATATAATAGTTTAGGAATAATAATTATGTGCATTTTAATATCAATTAGGGCTATGGTCATGTTGTTCAACAATATTTCAGTTATTTCTCACGGCGGTCAGTTTTATTGGTATGGAAATATGAGCACCCGAAAAATATCACCAACTTGTCGCATGTCACTGACAAACGTTATCACATAATGACTGAGCCAGATTCGAACTCTTAACTTTAGTGATGATAGGCACTGATTGCATAGGTAGTAGTAAATCTAACTACCATACGATCACGACCAGGACGGCCCCTAATACCAATTAGAGAAAGGCAACATGTAAAAATCACCATCTCGATAGACATTATAACACCAAAGAAAGTCTGAGGCAAAAAGTAATACTACGAAGAAGAAAAAATCAGACAATTGATGACTTGACAGGTTAAATAAAAATGTCCTCTTTGATATGAAGAATCGAGTAGTCCCTTTATACCTTTGTAATCCATAAAGATGGATCAGGTAGATGTTAGGGTTATGGTGTTTAACGCCAATTTCAACAATATTTCAGTTATATCATGGCGGTCAATTTTATTGTGGAAACAGGAGAAAACCACCGACGTGCAGAAAGTCACTGACAAATTTTATTGTGGAAACAGGAGAAAACCACCGACGTGCAGAAAGTCACTGACAAATTTTATCACATAATGTTGTATCTACCTAAGACATAAATATCTCGGCATCTGAATTTTGCCATAAAAGCAAACATTGTTTTATACAAAACTTTATTGCTTATTTTATCATAACATACAGAATGAAAATTAAAAAAGGTAACAAACAAAAAAAGTGAAAAAAATTTCTAAAAAATATCAAATTTTAATTCTAAGGTTTAAATTAACCCATTCTATAAAACTATTTAAAGTACTAAATATCGAATTTTAAATACAATTTTCACTTTCTCAAATTTTTTGTTTTACTGTGATATAATATTGGTGGATTATATAATTTTTCATAAATGTTAAAATGTTGATGAATAAAAAAAATTACATAAAATACATGACATACAAATCAAAATTTGATTAGCCTAAACATTTCAAAATTTTAAATTATATTGTTAATTTTTTATCCTTTTTACACAATTCCCTGTGTTTGTGGAAATCAACCCTAAATGTCTGGTTAATGACTTTACAAAAGTTTACAATAAAAGGAGAGTGAAATTACATATCATGAAATATATCTGCTAAAATATACATACATTATAAAATAAAGCACTATATAAATGAAAATATTGATTAATTAAAATGTTTAAAGTTTTTTTTAAATGATAATATTTATAAAACAGTGTATATAAAATATATGCACAAAAATCTATACAGTTTCTTTTAAAAATCTAGAACATAAACAATTATCATTATGCTTGTTTGGTAAATAAAAATAACAACAAATGTTTATCCAATATTCACAAATAAAATAACAGCAGTGCTCCAATCTCTTAATACAATTATGTCTTAAAATATCATGCAAACAATATGTATGATATATCTCTTTTAAAGTTAAAAATACCAATTGTCTGTAAGCTAAGGACTGTCCCATCCCCATAAACAAAACAATATTGGTTTGCCTTTAAACAGATATATAGGATTTCAAAGTTTCCATGGGTTTGTAAATAACTGCACTTAAAGCTGATTTATTATATCACTGCGACAACTTTCCTCACTGGCACTGCATACAGCCTCTCTCTCTCTCCCCCCCCCCCCCCCCCCCCCCCCAACTAGTTTTGATATCAGCAGGACTATGTCAGCAAATTGCCAACATAGAATGAAGAAAAAGCTATTACAATGTCCCTCCATTAGAGTCAGAGTTCTCACAGACAAGAATACTGAACCAAAAGTAATGATAGGGGGTGATAATACAAGTTATGTGGTGTTTACTTATTAAAAATAAATGTTGACACACTTATATGTGTGTTATGTTTAAGCTGTAGATGTGCGTAATTTAATTGCCAATAACGACAAATCAAAATATTTCCCGATAACAGTCAATATTCTACTGACATATTATAAATGCACACTCGCCAAGTCTCGTCTCTTAACTCCATGACCAGTAAGGCATTTGTTGCAAATGGCGTCCAGTTTCAAGTTCTTGTACATATGGTCCTGGTGGCCCGTACGTAACTGGTGGAGGATATGGACCGTATGGACTGTCCCCTGGGTATGCCCTGTTGTCGTAGCCATTTGGAATATAATCTCTAGACCGACCCCTTCCTTTCTCCAGGTATTCACCATATTCATATCGTTCGTCACCGATATAAAACCCACCAATGATATAAAATATGGCCGTAATAATGGCACATCCTACACCAACCCATCCTAAGGCGTATGACCACCCATAGTCGGTATCCGTGGCGAGCTTAACTTCCTGTAAAGAAAACAAAGGTTATTTAATATCTAGAATAGCCAACACAAATGACACTCATTGCAGAGTTTTAGTACTATACATGGTTATCGAGCTCATTTCAAGTGTGGTAGATCGTGGGTTCGAGCCCCGGTCAGGTCAAACCAAAGACTATAAATTTGGTATTTGTTCCTTCTCCGTTAAGCACGCAGCATTAAGGAGAAAGAGCAAAGACTGGTTGGCTCGGAATCAGGACAATGTGTCCGAGTGGGGCGATATATCTATCCGCGGACTGTGGTTTCAGTGAGCTAGCACTATAAAAATCCAACTAAACGTATTGGTCTAGTACAAAGCGGACATCATCATGATCTCATTGAAAATTAACTTGTTCTCGCCATGATATAGCTGAAAAATTGCTGAATTGGCGTTAAACAACAATCACTCACTCACTCTAGTGAAACAACGTGCATCACGTGCGGACTGTGAGCTAACACTATGAAGATCTAATTAAGAGTGTTGATCTAATACAAAGCGGACATCATCGTCATTATCATCTCATCGAATGTAACTTCATCTCGCAATGATATAGCTGTCAAATTGTTCATTTGGCGTTAGCCAACAACAATCAAGCATATTGCAGAAGGATAAAATTTCGCCTGATAGTTGTCTAGTGAACAATTGTTCAACTATATTATGACGAGAACAAGTTACATTTCGATAACATGATTATTGTGTTCGATTTGTACTAGACCAGCTCGCTTAGTTGGATTTTTGTAGTGCTAGTTCACCGAATCAACAGTTGACAGGTAGACATATTGTTCCACTATGACACATTATCCTGATTCTGGGACAACAAGTCTTGGCTTTACTCATAAATACTGCGTTCATAGCGGAGAAGCAACACATTAGAATTTGATAGTTTTTGGTCTGACATGAGCGGGGGTTGAACCCACGATCTACCACACTCGAGGCGAGCACGCTAATCATTAAACCATTGATACGGTTGTGTGCGTGTGAATATTGACAATACAAAATCACAGGTATAATACTATTTCAAAAATTTATTCCTTTATTATCAGGACGCATATATGTTCAGGTGCGAAGAGTTTACAATGATCTATTCATGATAACAGGGGCCATCGTGGCCGTGATCGTATGGTAGCTGGATTTACATCTACCTATGCAATCAGTGCCTATTACCACTGATGTTGTGAGTTCGAATCTCGATCAGGGCGAGGTGTACAACATTATGTGATAAAGTCTGTCAGTGACTTGTGACAGGTCGGTGGTTTTCTCCGGGTCCTCCGGTTTCATTCACCAATAAAACTGACCGCCACGATATAACCGAAATATTGTTGAAAGTGGCGTTAAACACCATCAAGCAAACAAACAACATGTTCATGATAGCACAATTTAAGGGAAGGCTGTTTGTTTGCCTGAGAAGCTATCTGGGTTTTTTTTCTGAAAATGCTTGACATTTGGTTAAATAGGTGTATGATTACTACAGTGAATAATAATCAAGAACTTGTTGTTATTATTTTGCTAGAAAAAAAAGAAGGTTGTTTTAATGTCAAGATATTTATAATTATTAAATGATGTCTGTTTTGCTTTTTTTTCTATAGGGAGATACCATTTTTTACGTTTTTCTGATAAATGTCATATAAACTACAAGTGAGGTTAGTATAACCTTCTAAAAGTTGAAACCGCATCGTCGATGACCCCTACGGTATTCAATTAATACAAATTTCAGAAAAATATATATACCAATTCATATATTTTTACTAGAATTACAGACCTATTAATATATATTTAAAAAACAACCCACTATTCCCTTATTTTAGTCGGCAAATAATCCTTCTAACAAACACGATCTGCTGATGAAAAACTGTGGCTATTCATATGTTAGTTAGAGTATAGCCTGAGTCAATAGGGATATATATGTTGTTAGTAATAGCATAGCCTGAGTCAATAGAAAAACTGTGGCTATTCATATGTTAGTTATAGTATAGCCTGAGTCAATAGGGATATCTATGCTGTTAGTTATAGTATAGCCTCAGTCAATAGGGATATCTATGTTGTTAGTTATAGTATAGCCTCAGTCAATAGTGATATCTATGTTGTTAGTTATAGTATAGCCTCAGTCAATAGGGATATATATGTTGTTAGTTATAGTATAGCCTCAGTCAATAGTGATATCTATGTTGTTAGTTATAGCATAGCCTGAGTCAATAGGGATATCTATGTTGTTAGTTATAGTATAGCCTGAGTCAATAGGGATATCTATGCTGTTAGTTATAGTATAGCCTCAGTCAATAGGGATATATATGTTGTTAGTTATAGTATAGCCTCAATCAATAGGGATATATATGCTGTTAGTTATAGTATAGCCTCAGTCAATAGGGATATATATGTTGTTAGTTATAGTATAGCCTCAGTCAATAGGGATATCTATGTTGTTAGTTATAGTATAGCCTCAGTCAATAGGGATATCTATGTTGTTAGTTATAGTATAGTCTCAGTCAATAGGGATATCTATGTTGTTAGTTATAGTATAGCCTCAGTCAATAGGGATATCTATGTTGTTAGTTATAGTATAGCCTCAGTCAATAAGGATATCTATGTTGTTAGCTATAGTATAATCTCAGTCAATAGGGATATCTATGTTGTTAGTTATAGTATAGCCTCAGTCAATAGGGATATATATGTTGTTAGTTATAGCCTCAGTCAATAGGAATATCTATGTTGTTAGCTATAGTATAGCCTCAGTCAATAGGGATATCTATGTTGTTAGCTATAGTATAGCCTCAGTCAATAGGGATATCTATGTTGTTAGTTATAGTATAGCCTCAGTCAATAGGGATATCTATGTTGTTAGTTATAGTATAGCCTCAGTCAATAGGGATATATATGTTGTTAGTTATAGTATAGCCTCAGTCAATAGTGATATCTATGTTGTTAGTTATAGTATAGCCTCAGGGATATCTATGTTGTTAGTTATAGTATAGCCTCAGTCAATAGGGATATCTATGTTGTTAGTTATAGTATAGCCTCAGTCAATAGGGATATTTATGTTGTTAGTTATAGTATAGCCTCAGTCAATAGGGATATCTATGTTGTTAGTTAGAGTATAGCCTCAGTCAATAGGGATATCTATGTTGTTAGTTATAGTATAGCCTCAGTCAATAGTGATATCTATGTTGTTAGTTATAGCATAGCCTGAGTCAATAGGGATATCTATGTTGTTAGTTATAGTATAGCCTCAGTCAATAGGGATATCTATGTTGTTAGTCATAGCCTTAGTCAATGGGGATATCTATGTTGTTAGTTATAGCCTTAGTCAATGGGGATATCTATGTTGTTAGTTATAGCCTTCGTCAATGGGGATATCTATGTTGTTAGTTATAGCCTTAGTCAATGGGGATATCTATGTTGTTAGTTATAGCCTCAGTCAATAGGGATATCTATGTTGTTAGTTATAGTATAGCCTCAGTCAATAGGGATATCTATGTTGTTAGTTATAGTATAGCCTCAGTCAATAGGGATATCTATGTTGTTAGTTATATTATAGCCTCAGTCAATAGGGCTATCTATGTTGTTAGTTATAGTATAGCCTCAGTCAATAGGGATATCTATGTTGTTAGTCATAGCCTTAGTCAATGGGGATATCTATGTTGTTAGTTATAGCCTCAGTCAATAGGGATATCTATGTTGTTAGTTATAGTATAGCCTCAGTCAATAGGGATATCTATGTTGTTAGTTATAGCCTCAGTCAATAGGGATATCTATGTATTTTTTTCTGAAATTAGCTTCCTAATCATGTCAAAAGTAGCAACCTAATTTGGCAGATCACTCTCAGTAACACAGATATAGAAAAACTACCCCTAATCCACCCAATCCCCGCCATATAGAATTTGCATGACAACAGTGTGATTAGTATTGTTGTGCATACATGTAATTTTTGATATTTCTCCATTTATTTTTAATTGAATTGGATGCAAATCTTAAATTTTCTTTTTATTTCATTTCACTAAAAACTTACAGATTCCCAAGTTTGATAAAATTTGACCTTGTTAACTATGTCTGTAATCTTTCTCTTCTCTAGATATTCAGCTCCATGGAAAAACGCAATGGCAGCAGCTAAGAAAAAGGCTGAAATAAAATTACTTGAAATTAATCACAGTTCAAAGTGTTCAAGAAAATCTCCAAAAACTTTTTTTAAATCCATTTTGAAATTATTGACCATTTCAGGGATCGCACGAACCTTTTCAGAAAATTAAAATATATATTCCGAGACAAGTCAAAACTTTGCGTCAGAGATGTGGTGAGAAATAAAAATGTTTATGTAATAAAATGGCATCATTTTTAGAGAACAAAAAATCATGGAACATGAGTGATCAAAAGCATTAAATTGATTTCTGCCTACTGTATCTTAAATATTAAATATAAACAGTTGTTTTCATCCAGTGGATATAGTTTTTATATTCACAAAATTAGCCATGTTTTCTTCTAAAAGTAATGGTATTTAACCAACAGATTCTATCCTCCTAGCTATTAGTCAGTTAGCTACGAGATTTTACACGACCCAGTATCAAAATAACAATACAAAGAATACTATAACACTTAGTGATTTGTCATGTCTACTTCTGATTGGTTTCTCTCAGTAGTACAGCACTTGTAGTTTAATAATCCAGAATAAGGTACCACCATTTGATTTTTTTAATATGGATGTACAAGATGAGTTTGAAAGGATAATTAGAATCTGTAAATCGAAGAACAGACAATCACAATGGCCAAAAGAAAAAGGACAAACGGACATACAATGATCTATGAGCAACACGAACAACACTATAAACCTGGGGTGAACTCAGGTGCACCGGAAGGGTAAGCAGTTCCTGCTACATTGGTAACACTCGTCTACTTCGTGTAACTTGTCTGTATTATTAATATGACAAGAACGTGATCCAACTCAAAATAGTAGAGACGTGTGGGAGAATCCCTTCAAGCCTTAGTCATATGAAAATCGTAGAAAACCGCTCGTAGCCATTGGCTGTTGACAATCCTCGTTAAGCAAATAAACAATTAAATTAAATCGTAGTAAATTCGTCGTCAGTTACGACTTGATTTATTATATTGACAATAAAACAATAATGGTTGACAATATAACCAACCACAAAAATACAAACCACTCTACTGTCAAACCTGAAACTTCTTAACACAGACTGAATATTGGTGAATCACCTTCACTGACGCCCCAGCGCTCAATCAACAGAGCTACCAAGCGCATCACCAACTGTCGGATAGGGGGCACCGACTTGATGGAGGTGGGGATTCTGTGTGGTATCCAGTTATAAGACGGAAAAGCCTGTTCGTGGACCATTGTGGGTGTTTGGAGAGTAGTTCACAGGCATATTCAAAAAGTGATCTAATATACACAAGATATAGTTTATGTAAATTAGAACGACTAAGGCGGTACTTCAATTTACGTAGAATGATGCATGCACGTTAAATACATGTTTTGTATATTTAGAAACAGAGTTGGTGCATTGTATCAGCTAAAAAACTAAATATTTCCACGATATCCACCTCTGGATACTGCTTCAGTGGCAGTCAATGAGTCGTTCCTCTTACCTATTATTACGTGATGATTTCCGTATTGGCCTAGTTATTAGTCCGAGGGTAACTGTATTGGCCTGAGGCGAAGCCGAAGTCCAAAACAGCTGCCCTAGGACTAATAACCAGAGGCGGATTTAGAGGGGGGCGTTCGGGGCGTGCGCCCCCCCTAAAATTCGCAAAGCATATGTTATGCAACGTTAATTAAGCAGTTCAACAAACAACTTTTTCATGAATGGTTAACTCGTGACCTGTAGTAAAATATTCCTACACATTGTAAATACACGTTGGGTGTGTTCGTTGATTCATATATGGATTCGCCCACAATTTCCGCTTTTGTTTGTATATAAACAAGAACGGTCGAATCATATGTTTTCAATGAATGAATCAAACGACGAAAAGAAAAGCTCCATCCGGCAGTATTAACTAGAACCACCCGAAAGAACAAGCACCGAAAGTACAGACCAATTAGTGAAATGAGGAATGCGTTAAAACTAAGCCAATAGTTCTTTGAAGGGTTAAAATATCGTGATCGATCAGTCATGAGTTGAACAATTCGCATCACGGTTGTTCAAAAAAGTTTTACTTTAGGTTCTTATAATCTGACAAAAATATACTGTTAACAATTATCCGACAAAATTAAGACTCAAAATCAAGTTTTTTTGGTCTGATAAAAAAAAGGTGTGGTTGGTTCAAAATTGTCGTTCAAATAAATGTCTGTAATTCCTAAAATCCGAAGAGCTTCAGGGGGCCTTGCCCCCCCTGGGCCTCCGACCAGGATTCTGCCCTGGACCAGTTGGGGACCTTAAACGGTCCCCAGATCCCTCGCCTACTTACGCCCCCCCCCCCCCCCCTAACCACAAATCCCGGATCCGCCCCTCATAACTACTAGGTCAATACGGAAATCATCACGTAATGATATATTTATTAATTAACCATAAAATGGGTATTTATGAAATTGATTATCTTATAATGGGTATTATAAAATCATAAACTCGGCCAATATCGGAAAACCTAAGCCAATATCGATATTGGCTTAGTTTTTTTATATTGGCCGAGTATATGATTTTATATTGTAAAGACAGTTTAGGTTGTATTGACAACAATAACATAGAGTTAATTAATAACAGTTGTTTCACATCCCCACTCCCTCTTATTACTGTATAGTTTTTATATATTGTTGGGCTTGCTCTGGTCTTGGATATGTGTGAAATATGTGGCGCTGGATATTAATCAACAGCCACCTAATCACAGATATGGCGACATAATCTGATAGAAATCAAAATCGTGTCTTTAGAAAGTCACAAACATGTACCGGGGTTAAACCTGTTAATTTTTTACTTACCGACAAGAAAAGCTAGGAAACCGGAAGTGAACGCCCATTTTGACCGTCTGCTGCAACTTATTGGCACCAATCCGACTATAAAGGTTACAATGATTAATAATAATCCAATAGCAAAAAAAGCTATACATGTTCTCAGCAAATCTGGAAAAAAAGTTAAAATACCAGTTTAATCGCTTAATGCAATAGTTAAACTTGACATACAAAAGAGCTTTCCTGTGTTAGGTATCAACATATATTAGTTTTAATAATATTGTATAAATATTGACAATAAAATCATTTTAAAGTAAAAAATATATATAAAATTTGGACAACATGTTAATGTCATTGTATTGGTTGGTTGGTTGGTTTTGTGGTGTTTGACGCCACTTTCAACAATATATCAGTTATATCGTGGCGGTCAGTTTTATTGGTGGATGAAACCGGAAGATACGGAGAAAACCACTGACCTGCCGCAAGTCACTGACAACTTTATCACATAATGTTGCAATCCTCGTCCTGAGTGGGAGTCGAACCCACAACATCAGTGGTGATAGGCACTGATTGCATATGTAGTTGTAAATCCAACTACCATACAATCGACGGTCCCTTTCATAGTATTGTATTGTAACAACTTCAAATTTAAGTTGTAAGTAAAAGAGGAGATACATACAATATACGTACATTTTCGGAAAATATAAAATTTATTTGGTGGGCTTTTCTAGAATGTTTCGCAGCAAATACATTTTATATTTAACGACAATGTATGTATATTGTGTTTATCCTGCAATATCAAAAAGTCCAAAACAACTGCCAAATTGTTATTAGTACTCAAAATCACACAACTGCAAGATAAGATCACAGTGTAAACACAATATTCGTACATTGTCGCTGCGAAATAGGACAGAAAAGCTGGCCAAAGACTCGCTTTTATCTCCGTTTCTAAAGCTCGTACAAATGAGGGAGAGGTGTTAAGGTGCAAAATTGGCCCCACATTTTATTAAAAAATAATGCTTGACATAGAATAAAAACAATTTACTAATTTAATTGTTATATAAACAAATTTTCAAAAAATATATCTTTCCGTGAAATTGGGTGTGCTATGACGTCATAGTGACATAATAATTTATTGCGACTTTATGAAGGCGTTCGATAAAGTCCCTCACCTAAGACTAATACACAAATTAGAAAAATATCAAATAACTGGGAAAATTAGTGGATGGCTAAGATCATTCTTACTAGGAAGAAAACAAAGAGTCATAGTAAATGGTGAAAAATCAGAATGGAGAGATGTGACCAGTGGAATACCACAAGGATCAGTACTTAGACCAATATTATTTGTCTTGTACATTAACGACATGCCAGAGGTCACCAGCGTAGGAACACATACATATTTATTTGCGGACGACACTAAAGCATTCAGGGGTATATTTCAACAATCCGATTGTGTAGGCCTACAAATGGACATACATGCATTACAAGAATGGTCTGATAAATGGCTCCTGTGCTTCCATCCAGAAAAATGTAAAGCAATGAGAATAGAAAATCACGGATAGAGCAGATGGATTACACCCTGAAAGATGGACTACCACCAATGGAGTATGTAGAATCAGAGAAAGATATAGGGGTTGTAATAGACAACAAATTAACATTCAACCAACATATTTCCGAAAAGATCAACAAAGCTAATTCGATTATGTGAGTCCTTCGCACAACTATGGAGTACATGGATTGTACAACATTCAAACTATTATATACAGCTTTAGTAAGGACACATTTAGAATATGCCAACCAAGTATGGTGTCCACATCTTAAGATATTGAGGCTATAGAGAATGTACAAAGAATGTAGCAAACAAATACCGGGGCTATCATCACTATCCTATGAATTTCCTAACTTTGGTGTACAGAAGATCACGCGGTGACATGATAGAACTCTATAAGATTCTAACCGGTAAATACGATGAAGATGTATCTAACTTCCTACGAACAAGAGATGAATCAACAACAAGAGGCCATCAATACAAATTGTATAAATCACACTCAAGACTGGACATTAGAAAATACTCATTCACACAAAGAACTGTTGAAATATGGAACAATTTAACATCTAAAGTTGTCACAGCACCAACCACCATGCCATTTGAATCAAGACTAGACAAATTCTGGGAAAATCAGCCAAGAAAATACAACTACAGTCATCAAATTGTGATAAACACGGCCGGACACGACCTAAGCATATCTAGATTAGACGAGGAGCTGACAGTCAGAAGAGGATCTGTGAGTATCTGTGAGTATAATTAAACGGATAATGCTAAAAATGGAAGTTCTATGAACGACATATTCAATGTACATTTTAGCTATTTTATATACCTCCACAGTCTTCCACCAACACCAAATTGAGCAGTTGTTTTGAGTATAGAGGGTTAATGATTGTATCAAAATATTTTGTTGGTGGAGGATTGTGGAGATTGTTAAATATTAATTTATTTATAGCCTCGGCCAGACCCTTAAAATCAATATTTTCATTCTTCTGATTGTATATATACACAATCACTGTACATTTTATGATTCATTTCAAGTAATGAAATTCATCAGTAAATAACTTATGTTTCTGTAAATAATTGTATTTATTTTAAATACAGTTTGTGTACATTGAAACCAGGAGAAAAACTCGGTGCATGCAGTCCAGCGTCAATGCGATAAAAAGAACTGGGGACTATAAGTGCCATATATGGCCCCATATTTAATGAATCATTATCTTAGAAAATACTTGATTAAAATTTGATGTGTTTTATTTTATAGACGACAGGACGACATCGAACTTTTGATGCTAAAACTTGTTTCCAACAAAATTGATACGTATTTGACGTCATTGTGACGTCATGAGCGTTATTTGTTTTCTGTATTTCGTGGAATTTTGCCCGCGATATTTCGACGGTTTTCGAAGAAATTAAGCACCTCTGGGCAGACCGCAGTCGTGCACCATAACCATATTTTACCAGATTATTAAAATAAATAAAACACAAATACTGTTAGTTAAAGTATTTTTTTGGTGCACGAGGTGTTAAATTTCTTGAAAAACGACGGGAAGATGTTCAAATATTACAAGGCTTAGATGACGTTTTGATGTTTAAGAAGCAATCTTTGCCGTAAAAAAAACGATGGTATGTCGGCACGTAACAGTTATATAAGATAAAAATAAAATAAACACCACTTCATCCAAAATAGTTTTTTTTTCATAAGCCCCCAATTATTGACTATGTATTTTCTTCCGGGATAACTGAAATAGTTATTACTACCGGGATACTGAGGTATGCTTAATGCACAGGCACTCGAATTCCGGACCCTCTTTTTCCTCATTTGGGCCCTCCCGCGATTATGGTATGGATCTTAGTTTGGAAGTACATTTTGTATATCTTTGAGCCATTTATCCATATTTTACAACATTTCGTGTTACAACTCTCTCGTTCTACTAACTTTTGTTTCTAGGTCCAGCTGCCGTTTTACTGAAAAATCCTAAAGGTAAGAAACAAACGTCAAAAATACGAGGGGGGAACCATCGCTTCGACTCGATATTTTACAATAACGCGCCAGTTTTCAAAAGGACATTCGCTTGTTCTCGTCTCAAAAATGATTTCCCTTCATTCTGATCTAGTTCATACGTACGAACAACAAATATTTATTGACGAAATTCAAGTTTATTCTCGACGACACATCCAACTTTCCTCCACTCCTGACGACATTATGACCCAAAGGTGTTTTATGTTATGCACTACATACACAAACTTTTGATCCATCATTTGTCCATTGGAGGTTAGTTGACATCACTTTCAAAAATATTTCAGTGACTACTTTTGTGGCGGAAATTGGAGTACCCAGAGAAATCCACAGACCTGTCGCAAGTCACTGACAAACTTTATCACATACTGTTTTATCGAGTACACCTCGCCATGAATGGAGTTTAAACTCACAACTTACGTGGTGATAGGCAACGATTCCACAGGTAGTTGTAAATTCAACTACCATACGACCACGACGGCTCAAGTTCAGTTAAGATAAAAGGTAATTGTTTTATTGATATTGATGGAATTTATGATTATCACTGTTTATAAACTTTCTTTTCATATCAATCAATGAAAATAATTGGTTTGCTGAAAGTATGTTTTTTGTTGGGGTTCATTGGATGGAATTTGTATCTTATGTGAAGTTCCGTCAATTGCAGACACAACGTTAGGCATATCAGAACAATACCCTTTCTTTTGTCACCAGACTGGGATGGATGGCCACTGAATATTACGATTACACATTTTCTATAAGTCTACCCATGTTGAATTTAAAACTCTGTCAACAATTGAAACACTGACACCAAAACATAAATAAATAAATAAATAAATATTGCACGGACTGTGTTATTTATCTTAGTGAATCTCATGATCATCGATGAGCTAAAACAATTGACGAAGGTGGTCCGTTGCTGAGCATGAGCAGTATAAAACTGGGGCTCTTAAAAGAAAACGACAGGTAAAACAAAGTGGAAATATTTTAAAATAACATTACTATCATTTGAAATAACGGGTATACATATGTATAATATGTATAAAAGTGTAGAAAAGTAGATGAATGGATTTGAATCTGAGGATCCCTAAAATTCACATCACCTTTTCATAAATTATATAAAGTTTCCCCTTTTGCGCCCAAATTAAACTTTTAACTTCTATCAGTTCCATTATTTACTATAACCATGCCCAATGTCACTGCTGGTGGAATTTATTTCCCCGAGGTCATTGCAACTTGGTAGCTTTACTTAAGCATTTATGAATAACGAAATTAAGGACGTTCGGAGTTCGGTAATTTTGTTATTACCCTTATCTCTTAAATCAAAGGGAACTATCCATTCGGTGCCTTGAAAATGCGTTGAAATAGTGTTGTAATAAAAGATCGTGAACGTGATGTATAAGTTTGAAAGAATTACAAGGTATATTTTAAATGAGGTTGAAACAAGTCACCATTTGATATAAATTCGGTAGTATTTCATTTTGACTCAACTGGGTTTTTTTTCATAACCTATAATAAAATGAACAAATATATATCACACTGTCGGAACAGTTCCAACATTCAATAGAAAAATCGTAGAAATATGTAAATTCGATATCCCTAACGCACATATAATGACCCCTCCTGACTTAGTTCAGGTACTTCAATAAAAAAAAGTGACGGGGTTAAACTAGTATACAGTAGATTTTTCTAAGTCATTTCTCTTATTTAAAAAAAACAATAGAAAGCGAAAATCGCACGATTTTTTCACTACAATCGGTCAATGGTCGGGCGACCGTCACCGATAAGGTATAAATAAGCCTAAAAGGGGATATTGTTTTACCATGGGACAGACAGGTTTTGGGAGAATGAAATCATTTATTTTTCTTTACATATGAAATCAGAAATGTTCCATTCAATATCCAGTATTACATAACTATTATACTGCTTGATTTTCCTTAGTCAGATTATTTGTTTTCTCCCAAATCTGGCAAAATTATTTATTTGTGCGAAAATTTAAATCAGAAATATTAAAGAAAAACAAATTTGAAAAGCAGCTCTCCTTGAAGTATATCTATAAATAGCGTTTGAGGAAAATATGTATTTTGTATGCAGACTGTAATGTCACTGTGAAACCATTATTTGGCCAGTGAAATGAAAAAAAAATATATCTAATCACTTACACTCAATGAACAATTGAAGACAAATGTTGCAATAAGGTCTCCCTCAAAAGATCTTTACGTAAATTAACATTGTTTCTTTATGTTATGGGAAGATACGTTCGTTCGTCAGTTATCGAGAAATCTCTATTAATGGAATCCAGTTAGCAAAGTTCGTATTACTAATTGGCAGAACATCATCAATATACCTGGGAGTGAGATTAAAGGCTTAAGCCTCTCTACTTTTGTTTGTCTTTGATAAGTTTTTGTATAAACTCAGACTCATAGGAGTATAGAAAAAGTTGGAGAGGAGAGGGGCAGTTTGTTCCCATAGGGATGCCTAGCTATGATTTGTTGAAAAATGTGCCATTCGAACTCGACAAATATATGTTATCGATAAGGAACTCCAATATTTTGATAGCTTAATTTTATGTGTAGCACTTTTTACCTTTCGTTTCGTGCTTGACAAAATAAGTTAATTCGTGACCCAATACTATAAACTTGCAACGTTGTCACCATTTTTTTTTAAAGCAAAATGCGTTGTAAATAATTTACTTTAAAGAGGAAATGAAAGTGTAAAATGTAAACAAGTCAAATATTTGGCTAGAAGAAATTTTCGAGAATTAAAATTATCCTCTTCTTTCAGTATCCACTTTTGATTGATTGAGTGAGTGAGTGATTGCTGTTTAATGCCAATTCAGCAATTTTTCAGCTATATTATGGCGAGAACAAGTTAATTATCAATGAGATGATGATGAGGTCCGCTTTGTTCTAAACCAACGCGCTGAGTTGGATTTTTATAGTGCTAGCTCACTGAAACAACAGTCCGTGGGTAGAAATGTCACTCCATTCGGACACATTATTCTGATTCCGAGCCAACCAATCTTTGTTCTTTCTCCGTAATGCTGCGTGCTTAGCGGAGAAGCAACAAATACCAATTTTATAGTCCTTGGTTTGACCTGACCGGGGCTCGAACCCACGATTTACCGCACTCGAGGCGAGCACGCTAACCATTACGCCACCGATGCGGTGCTTTTGATTGATGTTACCACGTGAAATTACTTTGTCACAGTATGATAGTAGTCCTCCTTTGACTGCATGCAAAATTTTAGTCATACTTATAGATAGTTCTTTTGTTGAACAAGTAGAAGAATATACCTGTTTAAATACTGATTCTTCTGAAATTTTGGTATCCAATATAAAGTAGATAATTCACAATTTTCTTCATTTATCGGAATATTCAGTGATGACATGAATGACTTGTGATTTGCCAAAATGTCTTCTTTGTCAAAATTAGTATTTTTGTAAGGTTTACCAGAGTTCTTGGAAATATCAAGTTCTTCATATTGCTCGTTTGGCGTTAAACAACAATCATTCACCTCATTACTTATTTACCAAACCTTATTTCTTGTGGTTTTTGAATATTTTTATGATGTTTACCTATTTGAAATTAAGCATGTTTGTAAGCTCAACTGGACAAAACGGCCAAGTGAAGTATTATCATTTAGTGTCCGTCGTCTGTTATCCATAACTTTTCATATTAATATTTAATCTTTTTCTTAGAAACTGCAAAACCAAATTCTTTAACTATTTTACGTTATCAAGTTTTAGGACTATTTTGTAGCGCGTGCATATATAGTACATGTTTATAAAAAGTGCACATGCATCAACGCTTACCTCACCATGACCAGACCCAAAGGGTCATGTAAGGTATTATCATCACATTGCGTCCAGCGTGGTCTGTAAATCTTTAACATTAACATTGGAGGGATGTAGGAGAGGTGTGCATTCAGTGCCGTCTTAACGCATGGGCACGCGGGGCAGTTGCCTGGGGGGCCACGAGCATAGGGCCCCCATGTTTATCTATGTATGCTGTGTACTGTATGTTTTTCTAACGTTTAAACACTGACTTTGTTGGAAATAGTAGTACAATATATATATGTTTAATACGGTTGTTTTGAATCATTTCCATTCCGTCAAAATTTTGTTATTTTCGTCCGCCAGATCACGTGATTTCGATGGAACTCCTGGCACTGAACTTCCGGTGTCAATGTACACAACAAAAACTCCAATCGATATGTGTCGTTTTAACGTTCGATCCTCAACATAAAAAAATCTTAACATTTTCTGTAAAAGACAGATATCAATTAAATTATTTTATTTGTATCAAAGACTTCAATGCAGAGACAAATACTTCTTTCAAATTAAATTTGGTTTCTTTCTTTATTTGCGGCTGTCAGCATCATCAAAGGAAAACGATCTGCCTTTATGTATATATGTCTGATATCAGACAGATAGTTGGGTACCGAACACCAGTATTTATTCAGCGGTTTCCTTGGCGTCTCCATATTACAATTACTTATAATCTACCGCATCTACGACTATGATATGCTGACGTTGTCACAGTAATAGCATATACACCGGAAGTCGCCTGCCGATTTGTTCAGACGTCAAGACAAGAAAAAGACGGAACGTGGTCGGAATTGGCATGATTCGAAAAAAACGTATTGTATATACATTTACAGTTTTATTCCTATGAATGGTTGTGTAGGTATGGGCCCTAGTGCACTGCTTTTCTCGGGCCCGTGATGCTGTTAAGGCGGCGCTGCTTCTATTGTTATTGTCCAAAAAGCAGTAGAGAGGGTCTACACATGTAAAATGCTACAATAACGTAATGTTGTTGTTTAGATATTTCAGCAGATAAACAATACATATTAATTTGTGAAGAATGAAGCTTTTAAAGCACATCTATAAAACATGTATTCAAGGAAAATGTTTACTACGCTGATTATTAAATGAATATGAAAACGACGATTTTATTACATGACGTTTACTGTGACGTAACTTATCCGGAATATTTACACGTCCGCAATCGATATCACATAAACCCTACGTCTTTTAAGTGTTTTAAAATGATCGTTTTTTAGCATTTGTTTATTAAATTAAAAAAAATGCAATAGAACAACGGCATCTCAAAGACTGATCTTGGAAAAATTTTAACAGTCAACAGACTTTATCATTAAATACGATATTTTCATATGGCAAAGAATACTGGGATTGAACGTAGCAAGAACAATCCCATAGAACTCGGAAAAAGGGGGGCTTCTTGCATATTTGGCCTTTCAATCTATTCGCACATTTAATTAAATGAAATTCAACACTTTGCCACGCATTTTTCTTGAAGAATAGGATATCCCCAATCCGCCGGTTCCTTCATTACTTGTATTGAACATCGTTATGCCGTTGTTCTGCTCGGTTTTAGTGGTCACGATGCTACTTTCTCTTTAATGTGATCACGTGACCTTTGTGATTGATTCCTAATATTATTACTAAAATTAGAATTAGGGACCATAATCTTGAAATAGAGAAAGGACTTTGTAAAACCTGTAATAAAATTGAGGATGAAGAGCACTTTATATTGGAATGTACTATAAACAGTAAATTGAGAACTGATCTATTTGCAATTCTTGCAAACTTGAATACCCAAATTTTATGCAATTTTCCAGTGACCCTTATAGCTCCCAGTCCTTTGCTATATTTCGGACACTGTACGTATATTGTATATTTATAGACATTTGATTTGATTTGATTTATTGTGTTTAACGCCACTTTCAGCAATATTTCAGCTATATCATGGCGACCAGTTTTAGTGATGGAAGAAGCCAGAGAAAATTACCGACCATGGGCAAACAACTGGTAAGCTTTATCACTTGCGGCTGCGAGTCGAGAGCACCCTTTTAGTAATTCACAAAGCCGGACGCGAACCCACGCCGTATTGGTGTTAGGCTTGTATGAGTTGCTAGGTAATCCAACTACCTCACTCATTAAGCCACCAGGTTCCTTTATAGAAATTTGAAAATAAGTAACAATCGATTATATTTATTAAAAAAAAAAAAAAAAAAAAAAAAAAAAAACCCAATAAGTTTAATATAAGTTTAAGTTTATTCAACAACACTCAGACAAAAATTGTGTAACATGAGATATACAACATATAGCACTATAATACATGACAGAGTGAACAGAGTATATAATAATACAGAAAACTGAATGAACAGGGTATGCAATAATACAGAAAACTTAATGAACAGGGTATGCAATAATACAGAAAACATAATGAACAGGGTATGCAATAATACAGAAAGCTTAATGAACAGGGTATGCAATAATACAGAAAACTTAATGAACAGGGTATGCAATAATACAGAAAAATTAATGAACAGGGTAAGCAATAATACAGAAAACTTAATGAACAGGGTATGCAATAATACAGAAAACTTAATGAACAGGGTATGCAATAATACAGAAAACTTAATGAACAGAGTATACAATAATACAGAAAACTTAATGAACAGGGTATGCAATAATACAGAAAACTTAATGAACAGGGTATGCAATAATACAGAAAACTTAATGAACAGGGTATGCAATAATACAGAAAACTTAATGAACAGGGTATGCAATAATACAGAAAACTTAATGAACAGAGTATACAATAATACAGAAAGCTTAATGAACAGGATATGCAATAATACAGAAAACTTAATGAACAGGGTATGCAATAATACAGAAAACTTAATGAACAGGGTATACAATAATACAGAAAACTTAATGAACAGGGTATGCAATAATACAGAAAGCTTAATGAACAGGGTATGCAATAATACAGAAAACTTAATGAACAGGGTATGCAATAATACAGAAAACTTAATGAACAGGGTAAGCAATAATACAGAAAACTTAATGAACAGGGTATGCAATAATACAGAAAACTTAATGAACAGGGTATGCAATAATACAGAAAACTTAATGAACAGAGTATACAATAATACAGAAAACTTAATGAACAGGGTATGCAATAATACAGAAAACTTAATGAACAGGGTATGCAATAATACAGAAAACTTAATGAACAGGGTATGCAATAATACAGAAAACTTAATGAACAGGGTATGCAATAATACAGAAAACTTAATGAACAGAGTATACAATAATACAGAAAGCTTAATGAACAGGATATGCAATAATACAGAAAACTTAATGAACAGGGTATGCAATAATACAGAAAACTTAATGAACAGGGTATACAATAATACAGAAAACTTAATGAACAGGGTATGCAATAATACAGAAAACTTAATGAACAGGGTATGCAATAATACAGAAAACTTAATGAACAGAGTATACAATAATACAGAAAACTTAATGAACAGGGTATGCAATAATACAGAAAACTTAATGAACAGGGTATGCAATAATACAGAAAACTTAATGAACAGGGTATGCAATAATACAGAAAACTTAATGAACAGGGTATGCAATAATACAGAAAACTTAATGAACAGAGTATACAATAATACAGAAAACTTAATGAACAGGGTATGCAATAATACAGAAAACTTAATGAACAGGGTATGCAATAATACAGAAAACTTAATGAACAGAGTATACAATAATACAGAAAACTTAATGAACAGGGTATGCAATAATACAGAAAACTTAATGAACAGGGTATGCAATAATACAGAAAACTTAATGAACAGGGTATGCAATAATACAGAAAACTTAATGAACAGAGTATACAATAATACAGAAAGCTTAATGAACAGGATATGCAATAATACAGAAAACTTAATGAACAAGGTATGCAATGTTTTCCAAATTTTCTTAATAAAAATTGCTTTTCATTTGTCAATAATTGAATATGACAGTTTGAAAATATTCCTTCCATTTTTTTTAACGTTAAAGTATTTACAATAATAGTTGGGTATGAATACGAATTTCAACAAACAGAAATCTAACACTACAGTCATTAAAATGTGACTGGATTAAGCCGTTAAATGTTCTAAATGTCAAATAAGAGGATACATTTTGTAGTCTATATTCTATTAAATACTAAATTATTACTTACGTATTCTTGCCAAATATTCGCTTGACAAGTCAATTGTTGACGTATCTGGGATATCCATGTCAACTAAAAAGCATTCTGAATCAACAACATCATTGCTCGCTGCCAGGAATTCTGTTAAAAAGTAAAATAGAAGCAATTGAATAACAATTCATACAAGTAAAGCTTTAGAATTAATGCGCATGAATCCATTTCTTGTCGAGCAAGAAAAGCAGGCGGAATGTTGTTTTTAAACATGAACAAAAGTTTGCATCAATTACAGGAAGTCTTAAGTTATAGCAGAGGTCATACTCCCACAGAAACAAAACCGTGGTATTATAGCCAAGAACGCTACAGGAAGTCTAAGTTGTAGCAGAGGTCATACTTCCACAGAAACAAAACAGTGGTATTATAGCCAAGAACGCTACAGGAAGTCTATGTTGTACCAGAGGTCATACTCCCACAGAAACAAAACAGTGGTATTATAGCCAAGAACGCTACAGGAAGTCTATGTTGTACCAGAGGTCATACTCCCACAGAAACAAAACAGTGGTATTATAGCCAAGAACGCTACAGGAAGTCTATGTTGTACCAGAGGTCATACTCCCACAGAAACAAAACCGTGGTATTATAGCCAAGAAAACTACTGGAAGTCTATGTTGTAGCAGAGGTCATACTCTCACAGAAACAAAACCGTGGTATTACACCCAAGAAAACTACAGGAAGTCTATGTTGTACCAGAGGTCATACTCCCAGAGAAATAAAGCCGTGGTATTATAGTCAAGAAAACTACAAGAAGTCTAAGTTGTAGCAGAGGTCATACTCCCACAGAAACAAAACCGTGGTATTATAGCCAAGAAAACTACAGGAAATCTATGTTGTAGCAGAGGTCATACTCCTACAGAAACAAAACAGTGGTATTATAGCCAAGAAAATTACAGGAAGCCTAAGTTGTAGCAGAGGTCATACTCCTACAGAAAAAAAACCGTGGTATTATAGCCAAAAAAACTACAGGAAGTTTATGTTGTACCAGAGGTCATACTCCCACAGAAACAAAACAGTGGTATTATAGCCAAGAAAACTACAGGAAGTCTATGTTGTAGCAGAGGTCATACTCCCACAGAAACAAAACCGTGGTATTATAGCCAAGAAAATTACAGGAAGTCTAAATTGTAGCAGAGGTCATATTCCCACAGAAACAAAACCGTGGTATTATAGCCAAGAAAATTACAGGAAGTCTAAGTTGTAGCAGAGGTCATACTCCCACAGAAACAAATCCGTGGTAATATAGCCAAGAAAACTACAGGAAGTCTAAGTTGTAGCAGAGGTCATACTCCCACAGAAACAAAACCGTGGTATTATAGCCAAAAAAATTACAGGAAGCCTAAGTTGTAGCAGAGGTCATACTCCTACAGAAACAAAACCGTGGTATTATAGCCAAGAAAACTACAGGAAGTTTATGTTGTACCAGAGGTCATACTCCCACAGAAACAAAACAGTGATATTATAGCCAAGAAAACTACAGGAAGTGTATGTTGTACCAGAGGTCATACTCCCACAGAAACAAAACCGTGGTATTATAGCCAAGAAAATTACAGGAAGTCTAAATTGTAGCAGAGGTCATATTCCCACAGAAACAAAACCGTGGTATTATAGCCAAGAAAACTACAGGAAGTCTAAGTTGTACCAGAGGTCATACTCCCACAGAAACAAAACCGTGGTAATATAGCCAAGAAAACTACAGGAAGTCTATGTTGTACCAGAGGTCATACTCCCACAGAAACAAAACCGTGGTATTTTAGCCAAGAAAATTACTGGAAGTCTAAATTGTAGCAGAGGTCATATTCCCACAGAAACAAAACCGTGGTATTATAGCCAAGAAAATTACAGGAAGTCTAAGTTGTAGCAGAGGTCATACTCCCACAGAAACAAAACCGTGGTATTATAGCCAAGAAAACTACAGGAAGTCTAAGTTGTAGCAGAGGTCATACTCACACAGAAACAAAACCGTGGTATTATAGCCAAGAAAACTACAGGAAGTCTAAGTTGTAGCAGAGGTCATACTCACACAGAAACAAAACCGTGGTATTATAGCCAAGAAAATTACAGGAAGTCTAAGTTGTAGCAGAGGTCATACTCACACAGAAACAAAACCGTGGTATTATAGCCAAGAAAACTACAGGAAGTCTATGTTGTAGCAGAGGTCATACTCCCACAGAAACAAAACCGTGGTATTATAGCCAAGAAAACTACAGGAAGTCTAAGTTGTAGCAGAAGTCATACTCCCACAGAAACAAACCGTGGTATTATAGCCAAGAAAACTACAGTAAGTCTATGTTGTAGCAGAGGTCATACTCCTACAGAAATAAAACCGTGGTATTATAGCCAAGAAAACTACAGGAAGTCTAAGTTGTAGCAGAGGTCATACTCACACAGAAACAAAACCGTGGTATTATAGCCAAGAAAACTACAGGAAGTATATGTTGTACCAGAGGTCATACTCCCACAGAAACAAAACCGTGGTATTACAGCCAAGACAACTACAGGAAATCTATGTTGTAGCAGAGGTCATACTCCCACAGAAACAAAACCGTGGTATTATAGCCAAGAACGCTACAGGAAGTCTAAGTTGTACCACAGGTCATACTTCCACAGAAACAAAACCGTGGTATTATAGCCAAGAAAACTACAGGAAATCTATGTTGTACCCGAGGTCATACTTCCACAGAAACAAAACCGTGGTATTATAGCCAAGAACGCTACAGGAAGTCTATGTTGTACCAGAGGTCATACTCCCACAGAAACAAAACCGTGGTATTATAGCCAAGAAAACTACTGGAAGTCTATGTTGTAGCAGAGGTCATACTCTCACAGAAACAAAACCGTGGTATTACACCCAAGAAAACTACAGGAAGTCTATGTTGTACCAGAGGTCATACTCCCAGAGAAATAAAGCCGTGGTATTATAGTCAAGAAAACTACAGGAAGTCTAAGTTGTAGCAGAGGTCATACTCCCACAGAAACAAAACCGTGGTATTATAGCCAAGAAAACTACAGGAAATCTATGTTGTAGCAGAGGTCATACTCCTACAGAAACAAAACAGTGGTATTATAGCCAAGAAAATTACAGGAAGCCTAAGTTGTAGCAGAGGTCATACTCCTACAGAAAAAAAACCGTGGTATTATAGCCAAAAAAACTACAGGAAGTTTATGTTGTACCAGAGGTCATACTCCCACAGAAACAAAACAGTGGTATTATAGCCAAGAAAACTACAGGAAGTCTATGTTGTAGCAGAGGTCATACTCCCACAGAAACAAAACCGTGGTATTATAGCCAAGAAAATTACAGGAAGTCTAAATTGTAGCAGAGGTCATATTCCCACAGAAACAAAACCGTGGTATTATAGCCAAGAAAATTACAGGAAGTCTAAGTTGTAGCAGAGGTCATACTCCCACAGAAACAAATCCGTGGTAATATAGCCAAGAAAACTACAGGAAGTCTAAGTTGTAGCAGAGGTCATACTCCCACAGAAACAAAACCGTGGTATTATAGCCAAAAAAATTACAGGAAGCCTAAGTTGTAGCAGAGGTCATACTCCTACAGAAACAAAACCGTGGTATTATAGCCAAGAAAACTACAGGAAGTTTATGTTGTACCAGAGGTCATACTCCCACAGAAACAAAACAGTGATATTATAGCCAAGAAAACTACAGGAAGTGTATGTTGTACCAGAGGTCATACTCCCACAGAAACAAAACCGTGGTATTATAGCCAAGAAAATTACAGGAAGTCTAAATTGTAGCAGAGGTCATATTCCCACAGAAACAAAACCGTGGTATTATAGCCAAGAAAACTACAGGAAGTCTAAGTTGTACCAGAGGTCATACTCCCACAGAAACAAAACCGTGGTAATATAGCCAAGAAAACTACAGGAAGTCTATGTTGTACCAGAGGTCATACTCCCACAGAAACAAAACCGTGGTATTTTAGCCAAGAAAATTACTGGAAGTCTAAATTGTAGCAGAGGTCATATTCCCACAGAAACAAAACCGTGGTATTATAGCCAAGAAAATTACAGGAAGTCTAAGTTGTAGCAGAGGTCATACTCCCACAGAAACAAAACCGTGGTATTATAGCCAAGAAAACTACAGGAAGTCTAAGTTGTAGCAGAGGTCATACTCACACAGAAACAAAACCGTGGTATTATAGCCAAGAAAACTACAGGAAGTCTAAGTTGTAGCAGAGGTCATACTCACACAGAAACAAAACCGTGGTATTATAGCCAAGAAAATTACAGGAAGTCTAAGTTGTAGCAGAGGTCATACTCACACAGAAACAAAACCGTGGTATTATAGCCAAGAAAACTACAGGAAGTCTATGTTGTAGCAGAGGTCATACTCCCACAGAAACAAAACCGTGGTATTATAGCCAAGAAAACTACAGGAAGTCTAAGTTGTAGCAGAAGTCATACTCCCACAGAAACAAACCGTGGTATTATAGCCAAGAAAACTACAGTAAGTCTATGTTGTAGCAGAGGTCATACTCCTACAGAAATAAAACCGTGGTATTATAGCCAAGAAAACTACAGGAAGTCTAAGTTGTAGCAGAGGTCATACTCACACAGAAACAAAACCGTGGTATTATAGCCAAGAAAACTACAGGAAGTATATGTTGTACCAGAGGTCATACTCCCACAGAAACAAAACCGTGGTATTACAGCCAAGACAACTACAGGAAATCTATGTTGTAGCAGAGGTCATACTCCCACAGAAACAAAACCGTGGTATTATAGCCAAGAAACCTACAGGAAGTCTATGTTGTAGAAGAGGTCATACTCCCACAGAAACAAAACCGTGGTATTATAGCCAAGAAAACTACCAGAAGTCTATGTTGTAGCAGAGGTCATACTCCCACAGAAACAAAACCGTGGTATTATAGCCAGGAAAACTACAGGAAGCCTATGTTGTACCAGAGGTCATACTCCTACAGAAACAAAACCGTGGTATTATAGCCAAGAAAACTACAGGAAGTCTAAGTTGTAGCAGAGGTCATACTCACACAGAAACAAAACCGTGGTATTATAGCCAAGAAAACTACAGGAAGTCTATGTTGTAGCGGAGGTCATACTCCCACAGAAACAAAACCGTGGTATTATAGCCAAGAAAACTACCAGAAGTCTATGTTGTAGCAGAGGTCATACTCCCACAGAAACAAAACCGTGGTATTATAGCCAGGAAAACTACAGGAAGCCTATGTTGTACCAGAGGTCATACTCCTACAGAAACAAAACCGTGGTATTATAGCCAAGAAAACTACAGGAAGTCTAAGTTGTAGCAGAGGTCATACTCACACAGAAACAAAACCGTGGTATTATAGCCAAGAAAACTACAGGAAGTCTATGTTGTAGCGGAGGTCATACTCCCACAGAAACAAAACCGTGGTATTACAGCCAAGACAACTACAGGAAATCTATGTTGTAGCAGAGGTCATACTCCCACAGAAACAAAACCGTGGTATTATAGCCAAGAAACCTACAGGAAGTCTATGTTGTAGAAGAGGTCATACTCCCACAGAAACAAAACCGTGGTATTATAGCCAAGAAAACTACAGGAAGTCTATGTTGTAGCAGAGGTCATACTCCCACAGTAACAAAACCGTGGTATTACAGCCAAGAAAACTACAGGAAATCTATGTTGTAGCAGAGGTCATACTCCTACAGAAACAAAACAGTGGTTTTATAGCCAAGAAACCTACAGGAAGTCTATGTTGTAGAAGAGGTCATACTCCCACAGAAACAAAACCGTGGTATTATAGCCAAGAAAACTACCAGAAGTCTATGTTGTAGCAGAGGTCATACTCCCACAGAAACAAAACCGTGGTATTATAGCCAGGAAAACTACAGGAAATCTATGTTGTACCAGAGGTCATACTCCCACAGAAACAAAACCGTGGTATTATAGCCAAGAAAACTACAGGAAGTCTATGTTATAGCAGAAGTCATACTCCCACAGAAACAAAACCGTGGTATTATAGCCAAGAAAACTACAGGAAGTCTATGTTGTAGCAGAGGTCATACTCCCACAGAAGCAAAACCGTGGTATTATAGCCAAGAAAACTACAGGAAGTCTATGTTATAGCAGAAGTCATACTCCCACAGAAACAAAACCGTGGTATTATAGCCAAGAAAACTACAGGAAGCCTATGTTGTACCAGAGGTCATACTCCCACAGGAATAAAACCGTGGTATTATAGCCAAGAAAACTACAGTAAGTCTAAGTTGTATCAGAGGTCATACTCTCACAGAACCAAAACCGTGGTATTATAGCCAAGAAAACTACAGGAAGTCTAAGTTGTAGCAGAGGTCATACTCCTACAGAAACAAAACAGTGGTATTATAGCCAAGAAAACTACAGGAAGTCTATGTTGTAGCGGAGGTCATACTTCCACAGAAACAAAACCGTGGTTTTGTAGCCAGGAAAACTACAGGAAGTCTAAGTTGTACCAGAGGTCATACTCCCACAGAAACAAAACCGTGGTATTATAGCCAAGAAAATTACAGGAAGTCTAAATTTTAGCAGAGGTCATATTCCCACAGAAACAAAACCGTGGTATTATAGCCAAGAAAATTACAGGAAGTCTAAGTTGTAGCAGAGGTCATACTCCCACAGAAACAAATCCGTGGTAATATAGCCAAGAAAATTACAGGAAGTCTAAGTTGTAGCAGAGGTCATATTCCCACAGAAACAAATCCGTGGTATTATAGCCAAGAAAATTACAGGAAGTCTAAGTTGTAGCAGAGGTCATACTCCTACAAAAACAAAACCGTGGTATTATAGCCAAGAAAACTACAGGAAATCTAAGTTGTAGCAGAGGTCATACTCCCACAGATACAAAACCGTGGTATTATAGCCAAGAAAACTACAGGAAGTCTATGTTGTAGCAGAGGTCATACTCCCACAGAAACAAAACCGTGGTATTACAGCCAAGACAACTACAGGAAATATATGTTGTAGCAGAGGTCATACTCCCACAGAAACAAAACCGTGGTATTATAGCCAAGAAACCTACAGGAAGTCTATGTTGTAGAAGAGGTCATACTCCCACAGAAACAAAACCGTGGTATTATAGCCAAGAAAGCTACCAGAAGCCTATGTTGTAGCAGTCATACTCCCACAGAAACAAAACCGTGGTATTATAGCCAGGAAAACTACAGGAAATCTATGTTGTACCAGAGGTCATACTCCCACAGAAACAAAACCGTGATATTATAGCCAAGAAAACTACAGGAAGTCTATGTTGTAGCAGATGTCATACTCCCACAGAAACAAAACCGTGGTATTATAGCCAAGAAAACTACAAGAAGTCTATGTTGTAGCAGAGGTCATACTCCCACAGAAACAAAACCGTGGTATTATAGCCAGGAAAACTACAGGAAATCTATGTTGTACCAGAGGTCATACTCCCACAGAAACATAACCGTGATATTATAGCCAAGAAAACTACAGGAAGTCTATGTTGTAGCAGAGGTCATACTCCCACAGAAACAAAACCGTGGTATTATAGCCAAGAAAATTACAGGAAGTCTAAATTGTAGCAGAGGTCATATTCCCACAGAAACAAAACCGTGGTATTATAGCCAAGAACATTACAGGAAGTCTAAGTTGTAGCAGAGGTCATACTCCCACAGAAACAAATCCGTGGTCATATAGCCAAGAAAACTACAGGAAGTCTAAGTTGTAGCAGAGGTCATACTCCCACAGAAACAAAACCGTGGTATTATAGCCAAGAAAATTACAGGAAGTCTAAGTTGTAGCAGAGGTCATACTCCTACAGAAACAAAACCGTGGTATTATAGCCAAGAAAACTACAGGAAGTCTAAGTTGTAGCAGAGGTCATACTCCCACAAAAACAAAACCGTGGTATTATAGCCAAGAACACTACAGGAAGTCTATGTTGTACCAGAGGTGATACTCCCACAGAAACAAAACCGTGGTATTATAGCCAAGAAAACTACAGGAAGTGTATGTTGTACCAGAGGTCATACTCCTACAGAAACAAACCGTGGTATTATAGCCAAGAACACTACAGGAAGTGTATGTTGTACCAGAGGTCATACTCCCACAGAAAAAAAAACCCGTGGTATTATAGCCAAGAAAACTACAGGAAGTCTATGTTGTAGCGGAGGTCATACTTCCACAGAAACAAAACCGTGGTATTACAGCCAAGAAAACTACAGGAAATCTATGTTGTACAAGAGGTCATACTTCCACAGACACAAAACCGTGGTATTATAGCCAAGAAACCTACAGGAAGTCTGTGTTGTACAAGAGGTCATACTCACACAGAAACAAAACCGTGGTATTATAGCCAAGAAAATTACAGGAAGTCTAAATTGTAGCAGAGGTCATATTCCCACAGAAACAAAACCGTGCTATTATAGCCAAGAAAATTACAGGAAGTCTAAGTTGTAGCAGAGGTCATACTCCCACAGAAAAAAATCCGTGGTAATATAGCCAAGAAAACTACAGGAAGTCTAAGTTGTAGCAGAGGTCATACTCCCACAGAAACAAAACCGTGGTATTATAGCCAAGAAAATTACAGGAAGTCTAAGTTGTAGCAGAGGTCATACTCCTACAGAAACAAAACCGTGGTATTATAGCCAAGAAAACTACAGGAAGTCTAAGTTGTAGCAGAGGTCATACTCCCACAGAAACAAAACCGTGGTATTATAGCCAAGAAAATTACAGGAAGTCTAAGTTGTAGCAGAGGTCATACTCCTACAGAAACAAAACCGTGGTATTATAGCCAAGAAAACTACAGGAAGTCTATGTTGTAGCAGAGGTCATACTTCCACAGAAACAAAACCGTGGTATTGTAGCCAGGAAAACTACAGGAAGTCTAAGTTGTACCAGAGGTCATACTCCCACAGAAACAAAACCGTGGTATTATAGCAAAGAAAACTACAGGAAATCTATGTTGTAGCAGAGGTCATACTTCCACAGAAACAAAACCGTGGTATTATAGCCAAGAAAACTACAGGAAGTCAAAGTTGCAGCAGAGGTCATACTCCCACAGAAACAAAACCGTGGTATTATAGCCAAGAAAACTACAGGAAATCTATGTTGTACCAGAGGTCATACTCCCACAGAAACAAAACCGTGGTATTATAGCCAAGAAAATTACAGGAAGTCTAAGTTGTAGCGGAGGTCATACTTCCACAGAAACAAAACCGTGGTATTATAGCCAAGAAAACTACAGGAAGTCTATGTTGTACAAGAGGTCATACTTCCACAGACACAAAACCGTGGTATTATAGCCAAGAAACCTACAGGAAGTCTGTGTTGTACAAGAGGTCATACTCACACAGAAACAAAAGCGTGGTATTATAGCCAAGAAAACTACAAGAAGTCTATGTTGTACCAGAGGTTATTCTCCCACAGAAACAAAACCGTGGTATTAAAGCCAAGAAAACTACAGGAAGTCTATGTTGTAGCAGAGGTCATACTCCCACAGAAACAAAACCGTGATATTATAGCCAAGAAAACTACAAGAAGTCTATGTTGTACCAGAGGTTATTCTCCCACAGAAACAAAACCGTGGTATTATAGCCAAGAAAACTACAGGAAGTCTATGTTGTACAAGATGTCATACTCCCACAGAAACAAAACCGTGGTATTATAGCCAAGAAAACTACAGGAAGTCTAAGTTGTAGCAGAGGTCATACTTCCACAAAAACAAAACCGTGGTATTATAGCCAAGAAAACTACAGGAAGTCTATGTTTTACCAGAGGTCATACTCCTACAGAAACAAAACCGTGGTATTATAGCCAAAAAAATACAGGAAGTCTATGTTGTAGCAGAGGTCATACTCCCACAGAAACAAAACCGTGGTATTATAGCCAAGAAAACTACAGGAAGTCTATGTTGTACCAGAGGTCATACTCCCACAGAAACAAAACCGTGGTATTATAGCCAAGAAAACTACAGGAAGTCTATGTTGTAGCAGAGGTCATACTCCTACAGAAACAAAACCGTGGTATTATAGCCAAGAACGCTACAGGAAGTCTAAGTTGTACCAGAGGTCATACTTCCACAGAAACAAAACCGTGGTATTATAGCCAAGAAAACGACAGGAAGTGTGTGTTGTAGCAGAGGTCATACTTCCACAGAAAAAAAACCGTGGTATTATAGCCAAGAAAACTACAGGAAGTCTGTGTTGTAGCAGAGGTCATACTCCCACAGAAACAAAACCGTGGTATTATAGCCAAGAAAACTACAGGAAGTCTATGTTGTAGCAGAGGTCATACTTCCACAGAAACAAAACCGTGGTATTATAGCCAAGAAAACTACAGGAAGTCTATGTTGTACAAGAGGTCATACTTCCACAGACACAAAACCGTGGTATTATAGCCAAGAAACCTACAGGAAGTATGTGTTGTACAAGAGGTCATACTCACACAGAAACAAAAGCGTGGTATTATAGCCAAGAAAACTACAAGAAGTCTATGTTGTACCAGAGGTCATTCTCCCACAGAAACAAAACCGTGGTATTACAGCCAAGAAAACTACAGGAAGTCTATGTTGTACAAGATGTCATACTCCCACAGAAACAAAACCGTGGTATTATAGCCAAGAAAACTACAGGAAGTCTATGTTGTAGCAGAGGTCATACTCCTACAGAAACAAAACCGTGGTATTATAGCCAAAAACGCTACAGGAAGTCTAAGTTGTACCAGAGGTCATACTTCCACAGAAACAAAACCGTGGTATTATAGCAAAGAAAACTACAGGAGGTCTGTGTTGTAGCAGAGGTCATACTTCCACAGAAACAAAACCGTGGTATTATAGCCAAGAAAACTACAGGAAGTCTAAGTTGTAGCAGAGGTCATACTTCCACAGAAACAAAACCGTGGTATTGTAGCCAGGAAAACTACAGGAAGTCTAAGTTGTACCAGAGGTCATACTCCCACAGAAACAAAACCGTGGTATTATAGCCAAGAAAACTACAGGAAGTCTATGTTATACCAGAGGTCATACTTCCACAGAAACAAAACCGTGGTATTATAGCCAAGAAAACTACAGGAAGTCTAAGTTGCAGCAGAGGTCATACTCCCACAGAAACAAAACCGTGGTATTATAGCCAAGAATACTACAAGAAATCTATGTTGTACCAGAGGTCATACTCCCACAGAAACAAAACCGTGGTATTATAGCCAAGAAAACTACAGGAAGTCTATGTTGTACCAGAGGTCATACTCACACAGAAACAAAACCGTGGTATTATAACCAAGAAAACTACAGGAAGTCTATGTTATACCAGAGGTCATACTTCCACAGATACAAAACCGTGGTATTATAGCCAAGAAAACTACAGGAAGTCTAAGTTGCAGCAGAGGTCATACTCCCACAGAAACAAAACCATGGTATTATAGCCAAGAACACTACAGGAAGTCTATGTTGTACCAGAGGTCATACTCCCACAAAAACAAAACCGTGGTATTATAGCCAAGAAAACTACAGGAAATCTATGTTGTACCAGAGGTCATACTCCCACAGAAACAAAACCGTGGTATTATAGCCAAGAAAACTACAGGAAATCTATGTTGTACCAGAGGTCATACTCCCACAGAAACAAAACCGTGGTATTATAGCCAAGAAAACTACAGGAAATCTATGTTGTACCAGAGGTCATACTCCCACAGAAACAAAACCGTGGTATTATAGCCAAGAAAACTACAGGAAATCTATGTTGTACCAGAGGTCATACTCCCACAGAAACAAAACCGTGGTATTATAGCCAAGAAAACTACAGGAAGTCTATGTTGTACCAGAGGTCATACTCCCACAGAAACAAAACCGTGGTATTATAGCCAAGAAAACTACAGGAAGTCTATGTTGTACCCGAGGTCATACTCCCACAGAAACAAAACCGTGGTATTATAGTCAAGAAAACTACAGGAAGTCTATGTTGTACCAGAGGTCATACTCCTACAGAAACAAACCGTGATATTATAGTCAAGAAAACTACAGGAAGTCTATGTTGTAGCAGAGGTCATACTCCTACAGAAACAAAACAGTGGTATTATAGCCAAGAACGCTACAGGAAGTCTAAGTTGTACCAGAGGTCATACTTCCACAGAAACAAAACCGTGGTATTATAGCAAAGAAAACGACAGGAAGTCTGTGTTGTAGCAGAGGTTATACTTCCACAGAAACAAAACCGTGGTATTATAGCAAAGAAAACTACAGGAAGTCTGTGTTGTAGCAGAGGTCATACTTCCACAGAAACAAAACCGTGGTATTATAGCCAAGAAAACTACAGGAAGTCTAGGTTGTACCAGAGGTCATACTTCCACAGAAACAAAACCGTGGTATTATAGCCAAGAAAACTACAGGAAGTCTAAGTTGTAGCAGAGGTCATAGTCCTACAGAAACAAAACAGTGGTATTATAGCCAAGAAAACTACAGGAAATCTATGTTGTAGCGAAGGTCATACTTCCACAGAAACAAAACCGTGGTATTGTAGCCAGGAAAACTACAGGAAGTCTAAGTTGTACCAGAGGTCATACTCCCACAGAAACAAAACCGTGGTATTATAGCCAAGAAAACTACAGGAAGTCTATGTTGTACCAGAGGTCATACTTCCACAGAAACAAAACATTGGTATTATAGCCAAGAAAACTACAGGAAGTCTAAGTTGCAGCAGAGGTGATACTCCCACAGAAACAAAACCGTGGTATTATAGCCAAGAACACTACAGGAAGTCTAAGTTGTAGCAGAGGTTATACTCCCACAGAAACAAAACCGTGGTATTATAGCCAGGAAAACTACAGGAAATCTATGTTGTACCAGAGGTCATACTTCCACAGAAACAAAACCGTGGTATTATAGCCAGGAAAACTACAGGAAATCTATGTTGTACCAGAGGTCATACTCTCACAGAAACAAAACCGTGGTATTATAGCCAAGAAAACTACAGGAAATCTATGTTGTACCAGAGGTCATACTTCCACAGAAACAAAACCGTGGTATTATAGCCAAGAAAACTACAGGAAGTCTAAGTTGTACCAGAGGTCATACTCCCACAGAAACAAAACCGTGGTATTATAGCCAAGAAAACTACAGGAAATCTATGTTGTACCAGAGGTCATACTTCCACAGAAACAAAACAGTGGTATTATAGCCAAGAAAACTACAGGAAGTCTAAGTTGTACCAGAGGTCATACTCCCACAGAAACAAAAACGTGGTATTACAGTCAAGAAAGTAGAGAATGTTCGAGGTACGACAATTAATGTATTGGTAGCAGGTATTTCGTTGTTGCGCCATGCAAATTCACGCAGTCAAAGCATACTATCTTGGTCAGAGTATATTTCAATAATCAGTTTGTTTGTTTGTTTGTTTGTTTGTTTGATGGTGTTTAACCAACTTTCAACAATATTTCAGTTATATCGTGGCGATCAGTTTTATTGGGGGAAACCGGAGGGCCCGGAGAAAACTACCAACCTGTCGCAAGTCATTGACAAACTTTATTACATAATGTTGTACACTTTGCCCTGATCGAAATTCGAAATCGCAAAATTAGTGGTGATAAGCACTGATTGCATAGGTAGTTGTAAATCCAACAACCATACGATTACGGACACGACGGCCCCCTAAAGAAATCAGCATTGATAAAAAGGAAGACAAAAAATATCACACTGACTAATTAAAAACAACACTGGTTCATCTGTAGTTTGAAGATCCCCGACCTCCACCCACACATTACCATATGACATTGAACTACATGGAGTCTTACAATATAGAACACAGTACGTTTCTAATCATTTACCTGTAACATTTGTTATTGGATTGCTCTTTATTCAACAGCTGTGGCCAGAGACAGAGTAGAATTACCTTTTTTTTTAAATATATTTTTAAATGAAAAGTACCAAGGAATTAAATATCACTGTTCAATATTTAATCAGATTTTTGTTTCACAGATAAGAATCCATACTTTAGCTTAATATTGATCACCCGGATTTAACCATGGACCAACTGTTGATTAACATAAACAAAATTGGGGAGAGTCTGAAAACTTGTTTGAAAGTACCTGAAAAATTTCAAATGACAGTCACAAGTCAGTGAATTTGCTTATGATTTAAATATTTAGCTGTGTTAATTAGCAAAAAAAAGTATGCAACACACCAAATAAGATTAAATGTACCACTCAAACACAACGGGAACTTGCTAATGGAAAATATAAATGCACAAAACTCTGACCCCCCACCCCCCCCCCCCCCCCCTCCCCCCTAAAGCAATTAAGCAAAACCAAACAAGCAAAAAACAAGTAAAAACGTTTAACAATAAACGACTTTGGAAACGTGCGGAGTCGTGTATTGTCGCTTAGACATAGAACCTGACTGTCTTGTGTACAGAAAATCTCCATGACAACGGTACCAGGTATTTCTGTTTCATCTACGAACACAGCTAGCTTTGCAACTGTATAACGGTCTTTTTTTATCTACTGAGAAAAGACAATGAAGAGCTACGGTTCCGTAAGCTACAAACACAACATAGCTGAAATATTTTTGAAAGGAGCGTCGTAACCTAATCTAAGATCAGGTAAATGTGTAATATAACTTCCTCATAGCAATGTGATTCAAAAATTGAAATATGATATGCTCATTTTAAAACTAGTTTTAAAGCTAATTTCATTGTTGTGTTGGTGAAATAATGACACACAATTTCCTTGTTCACAAACCGTAAATGCTTTGGGACAACATTATTATAGAAATTATCTGTATTTTATGTCCTGATCAAAGTCTCTATACAAGTTCAGAACTAACGTGAACTCCGTCTGAATTCAAGCTTATTTGACCTTAAACTATTCGAGTTTTAATATATTGTTTAATAGAATTATTTTTATTGACACTTCTCGTCCGAGGTTAGGACCAATCCTTGATACAAAGTTATGCATAATTATAATGCGTGTCCCTATCGAATGTTAAATGTATATGCATAGGAGGTGTTATGACAGTCTATTACAGAGTTATCTTCCCTGATCCCCCCACCCATCCCCGTATAACTCGGTTAATGAGGGTGTGCAAGGATCGATAACTCTGAGTAATGGTTTGGCTTATGGTGTTCAACGCCACTTTCAACAATATTTCAGCTATATCGTAACAGTCAGTTTTATTGGTGGAGGAAACTGGAATACTCAGAGAAAACTACCGACCTGTCGCAAGTCAATAACAAACTTTATCACGTAAGTTTTTTATAGAGTAAACCTCGCCATGAGCGGGATTCGAACTCACAAATTTAGTAATGATATGCACTGATTGTATAGCAGTTATACATTGATCTACCATACGAACACGACCACTGCTTAAGAAAAGGAAGCTTACAATAAGTTTCATTGTTAAGAATAAATCGTCAGTACATGCTATCACACTTCGACTACTCTCCAGTGATATTTCAGTTATATCGTGGAGGTAAGTTTTATTGGTGGAGGAAACCTGTTTACCCTGAGAAAATCACCGACCTGTGGCAAGTCACTGATAAACTTTATAACATAATGTTCTAATCAATTATATATTATAAGGTGTGTTATTTTCTTTCTTATTTTGTATTCGGTGAGTATCGAGTAACAACTTTACTATTAACAACCGGTTAATACACGCCCACAACGAGTCGACGCCCATGTTGTTTCGTTCAACAGTTCATAATACATTCCCTTTAAATAGAACGGCTCGATTTAAAAATCACGACACAAAAAGAACTTTAAAGAACGTCATACTTTTCTTAAGATATGTAAATAAATGTATTAACAAGTTAATGTAAAAGTATGTCATTTAGACAAACGAACGGGAACTTAACGAAATTGTTTACATCCACACGGAAAAACACAATAGAAACACGGGGCTAGCAAAAGTCATACATGATTGCTATTATTAGGGTCGCTTTGTGTGCTTATTGTGACCGGTCACTGTATATAAAACATGTCCTCACTATATTATATATCTTCGTTCGTATTATTTGAATGACATTGAATACATCGAAGGACAAACCACAATACAATGGCTAAATGAAAAAGGACAAACACCGATCTACAAAACACTACAGAGAACAGGGGCGAATCCAGGATTTCGAGTTAGGAGGGCGCACTTTAAAAAATTGCGCCGAGCGGAGGGAGGCGCGAAATTTGTTTGGGTATTTCGTGTGAAAAATCACGATTTTACGCCATAAAAATCATATTTTTTTCAATTTTAGGGGGGGGGGGGGGGGGGCCCTGGATCCGCCCCTGCAGAAAATGAACGATTGAGTAACACGAGATATTTTATATTCAACCATGACAGAAGATGTCTACAGCATTCTAACTTACGTTTACAATTAAATATCGTCCTTTTTATTATCTGAACTATATATGCTTTAATTGTGTGTATTGGATCATACGAGAAGTTTTACACGTAAAAGTATAACAGAAGCTATGATCTACAAACTTCTTTTTGACATTTATAAGTGTTTTATCACGTTTACGTGTATAAATACATTTTCGGTTCACCTTTGTTGTTAAACACAATCACGTTGACCTTCACCAAAACACTGTTTAAACTTTCTGTTTATAACAGATGTAAATCTAACTACCATACGATCATAGTACCTTTTCTCCAGATTCTCTGTAAAACAGAGTCTAAAGTCTCACTTAGATTAAACATATTTTATTTGCCAATTAAATAGACAACATGGATCAGACACAAGATAAACAAACGTATGAAGTCTTCTCCAAATTACAATTTGGTACAATAAATAAGTACATACAAGGCATGCAATTACTATATATAGCACTAATAACGAATCAATGATGAGTATTCACAAACAGAAGGAAAATAAAATTAAGATGGATTCATATGATGTGCATGTTCACCCAATTCAATTTCAGTTATACCAATTATACGATAAGGAATCTTTTTGAACATTTAATATAATTAAAAACATATTTAAATATAATACAATTTTGTTCATAAGTTAAATTTACATTGCCACATGTCAGAAATTTGATATCTAGAGTATAGCAGGTTGTAACCATGTTGAGATTATTTTGTAAGTATATTGGACAATCAAAAAATAAATGTTTTAAATTTTCAAGGGCAGCACCACATCGACAAGATGGGTCAGATACAATTACTACTCGAAATAAATCATAGTTTAAAAACAATGCTGAACTTCTTAACTTGGTTAAAATAATATTCAATTTCCGAGGACCATATAAATAATGCTTAGGAACAACATGATTTTCAGTTTCATCAATTTTCTTTAATTCTGATTTAAATTTTGATAATGTATCAACGTTTCGAATAGTGTTATTTAAACTATTGCACATTTTGATTGTGGAGGGGATAAACGAATCTCTAGTTGAAGTCTCACTTAGAACTAATAAATTAGCAAACTATATGAACAGGACCAGCTGCTTTTAACTGTAAATAGAGACATTTTAATTGTTCATACTCGGAGTTTCAACACTCGGTAGAAGAGTACACTCCATACCGGGAAGAAGAAGAAGTATATATATCACGACAAATACCGGAAGCTGGAGCTTAACATCAACGACATATGAACAACAAAATATGGATGTGGCATCGTTTGAAAAACTGGACGAAACTAAGCATGAACTGCAGGAAGTCTCAGACGTAACAGAGGTCAACACAAATGAAATCCGTATCCCCTCACAAGAGAAATAACTCTAGATACTACACCGTAAGCAAGAACAGATGGCAGGTTAGAGGTATATCTGCAGGGTGTCTTCAACCTATGCCAACATTTTGAAATATCATATTCAAGGTATGCCAACAAACATTATATTACAGGTGTTATATAGCAATTAATGACATTTACAGGTATGTGAATTTGGAAATGCAGGTCTCAAAAGTGAAATTAATTATTTAAAAGAAAAAAACAAAGCAAAACAAAAAACAATCTAAAAATATAAGAATAAGTCTGTTAAAATTTAATAACTTGGAAAAAAAAAATTAAACTTTTGTAAAAATTTATATATAAAATAAAAATCTGGTAAAATCTGTAAATAAAAAAGATGAAAATATAAGATTTTTGAATAATTTAAATAAACAATTATTAAAAATACAAAAACAAAAAGCAATTTAAAGATATAAGAATAAGTCTGTTAAAATCTAATAACTTGAAGAAAAATAAATTAAACTTTTGTAAAAAATTATATATAAAATTACACAAAAATCTGTACCGGTAAATAAAAAAGATGAAAACATAAAATTTTTGAATAATTTAAATAAACAATCTTTCTAAAACATATGAATTTAAAATATTATATGATACTCATGCAATTAAGCAATTTTCTTAAAATCTAAATTCAAAAGTTTTTAATAATATTTATTTATAAATTTAGAATTATCATAATTTCTATGATTTCGAAATCGAACATTATTATCCAAAATCTAAGGCAATTGTATTTTCAGCAATTTGTAATGTGATTGTGCATACTGATTGTTTTTGGTTATTTTGATAAAGTATGATAAAAAAAATATCTGTGCCTATAATATCTTTAATTTACATTCATGAAGTATCATTTTCATGATGTATGATATAAAAATATATACGTTTATAATATCCTATTTTATTTGCATAATGTTTGATGTTGAAATATATGTGCTTATAATAATCACAGGCACTCGGGTACACTCTGTGATTTACGTTATTTCATTAAAATTAAATATTTTCCCTTTTAGTGCTTCTATTCTAACCTTTTCTACGCAGAATCACCTAATTTTGACGTATTTTACACATTTTGAAACAACCCATTTTTTCTATACTATAGTAGATATTATAGTATAGAGAAAATGGGTTGTTTCAAAATTTGTAAAATACGTCAAAATTAGGTGATTCTGCCTAGAGAAGGTTAGAGTAGATATTATAGTATAGAGAAAATGGGTTGTTTCAAAATTTGTAAAATACGTCAAAATTAGGTGATTCTGCGTAGAGAAGGTTAGAATAGAGGCAGGCTAAAAGGGAAACTATTTAATTTTAATGAAATAACGTAAATCACAGAGTGTACCCGAGTGTCTGTGATACTAATATCCTAATTATTTTTATAAAGTTTGATATTAAATATATGTGCTGATATACTGATTTTTTGTTTGTTATTTCCATAAAATATGATTTTAAATACTTACTTTCTACTTACTATTCATTAAAAATTAATTGTGGAATTGGAGTACATTGACAAAAACTCCCCCGATTTTACACTAATTAAACATGAAATATACCAACAACCTTTCTTACCTTTATATATATATATTTTAAAATGTTGGCATAGGTTGAATGAACCACCAGCAGGACATATATTTCATTATAAATATACATTATATGTTATTCAGCTATCAGACAGGGTATGTAATGTCACATTCATGTCTGATAGCTGAATAACAGATATATTACGGATTTAACCTTTTTTTTTTTAAATACAACATCCAACTGTATTAAATAAATTTGTCTCTTTTATTTTTCATTTTTCGTATCTCTAGATGTCCGTTTCCGTACTTCAATGACGTCAAAATATGTGTGTCTCATGAAGGAAAATACTGTACTAAATTTCTAAATCAATACAGTTTCATATGTAGTAAATTTTATAAGCTTTATAAATATAACATTAATATATCACATAACAAAACAACGGGTTTGCGAAACAGTTTAGATAATTTAAATGTTAACTACATGTAAATAAAACCTTGGTGTGGCCCCATGACGTCGAAAGTTTTCAATTTTAGGCTCAACGTTTTGTTTATTTGTTATGGTACAGCCGTGGAACATAAGAGTTTGCTGAATCGATCAGGTATTTGTGACGGAATTAACCGTTGTAATATTTGTTTGTTCATGCAGCCGTTTTGAGTATAAAAACAGCATTTAATTTGGTAAAAATACATTTATTATCCCGTATTATACCATTGATTCAGTGAAGCCTAATGTTTTGTCGTCCATGTTTTAATCGTTTTGGAGGACTGAAATATATACCCCCATCTGTTTTCCGAATATATGCTGACATTCAGGGCTGAAGAACCAATGAAAATATGTGTAACAAACTAAATTCGTAATATATATATACATATATATATTCTTTATCGATACTAAATGAATATTTAACCTAAAAAAAAAAGTGTCAGGGTGACATTAATCTTTGGGACAGGCACGAAAGATTAACACAATAGGAGTAATTAAAACAGTATGTTAATATTATAATCTCAACCCACGTAATCAACTACAAAAATGGTCAATAAGACTCTCATTGTAATATAAAAATATACATGACAACATTGCGCAATATAGCACTAATATGGTCATTTGGAGCAGACATTGAAAATGGTAATGAAAAAAACCATTGCACTCGTATAGAAACGTACCTTGTAACATAATAATCTGTGGCATTCAAATATGTTTGTATGAAAGCCAGTTAATATGAACTTTACAAGAGTGTGTATAAATCATATAATGCATATAGGATGTGATTGAGTGATTGTTGTTTAACGCCAACTTATCAATTGTTCAGCTGTATCATGGCGAGAACAAATAAACCGTCTCGGTGGTGTAATGGTTGGCGTGCTCGCTTTAAATAATGAAGTAATAGGTTCAATCCCTAGTCGGATAACCCCAAAAATTATATATTATAAATTTGGTATCTGATAAATAGAACACAGCATTATGAGTAAAATCAAAGACTGGTTGTCTAAGAACCAGAATAACGTGTCTGAGTGAAGTGATATGGCTAACTGTGGACTGTTGTTTCATTGAACTCGCACTATAAAAATCTAGCTCATTGTGTCGGTCCGGTAAAAACGTGGATCATCATTTCACAGAAACGTATCTTTTTGTTCTCGTCGTGATAATTGTGCAGCTGGCGTTAAACAACAATAATGAAAGGGAGATAATCAATACACAACAGGCACGTGTGATATATGTTTTATCAAGCATTACGAGAGGGTGAGGTATGGTTTCTTAACGCCAAGTGAACAATGTAGCTCAATCTAATTTCGCAATCTTTGGGTCCAACCCCATCGTCGGAAACCCACAGATGATCACGGTTATATCACTATCTACTGTAACCAGAGTCTGATCAGTGTGGGTACCAACAATGGTCCAACCCATGATCGAACGAACTCGAGGCGGGCAGCTACCCAAGTATCTTTATCATTTCCACTGTTCCAACACAAAACATTATATTCAGGATTTTAAAAATAAACAGGTGTCCCCCAATTTTTTGCACATTTCATCTGCGTAAAAAGGAGTAAGCACCACCCCCTCCTTTTTTTGTTTTTGTTTTTTGTTTTTGTTTATATTTTTTGTTTTTGTTTTTGTTTTTGTTTATATTTTTTGTTTTTGTTTTTGTTTATATCTATATTTGAAATAAACAAAATTGGTTATCTAGGCCTATCTCATCAAAAATTTGAATTGACGGCAAACAAGTATTTGTTTATAAGGTGGCCTAATATGGATTATTCAGTTTTAATATAAATTGTAAATACTTCCATCGTATATGGTACATTTGTGTACAGTTTGTCAATAGACACATTAATTAAACTAGGTCGGAAATTGCATATCAAACAGTTTCTTTTCAACATATGTAGACAGAATCGGAAGCTTTTAAACATGAACATAATTAAATGCCTGAAAACCTGTTTTTTGTTTATCCAATGCCTTGTAAATATGATAAATAAGTTTATGGTGAAGCTTTAAATATACTGAACAGTTTATGTTCTTTCTCAGAATTTCTATTTATTAAAACAGAAAATATAAAAAGGTGTTAGGTAGTTATTGAGAAATTATATCCTTGTACATTCATCTACCCGTGTTAACTTTATGGTGGTCGCCATATTGAAATGAACAAATGGGTGGGGTTTATGTACCATTGTCTTACTTACGATATGCCTCACTTCCGGGGTAGCATTCTCTAAAAAGTCCCCTGTGTCTGTCCATTGTGTATCTGCCATTCGTTTCATTAGCATCTATCACCACGCCCGATAGCTCATTTCTGTTGACTGTAAAATCTAGCCAGTAGTCTGTGGTGAATGATACTGCGACAAAAACTACAGTAAGAATGGTGAAACACGTCCCTGCTATGAGCATCACTGTCCCACAAGTACTCTTCCCGGCATTCATTTTGAATTAGCAAACGTTGTATTTCCACAATTTAATATATCCAAACAGTTTCCACACAAAGGGTGGAGCCGAAAATCGAAAATACGTTCAAGGTAGAAGAGTATAGAATGCAGTCATGTGTCATAAAGCCGTGTTCTAGATGACTGATCTCGGATAATAGCTTTTAAAATACCATCCAAAGGTTGAAGAACGTATATATTTACACATTTACCGTAAGTAAGGTTCAATAAATATGTACATCTGTGTATAAATTTTTTAAATTATATATGATTAGAAGGCATTTCCTTCCCCTCGGCCATTGTTTGAAAATGTCCCGCAGTACTGGAAACAATGTACCTGTAATTGATTGTTTACCTGCAGATTACAATAAATAATTGATCTTGTTCATCCAGTCCAGGTAATATCAATCAATGAATTTGACATAAGATATCTTTAATACTACTCTGTCTAGTATTGTTTTACAGAAACATTGTCGGGATAAATTTGCCAAAAAAATCATGATTATCATATTTGTTTGGTATGCGTTTATATTGAATTTTGTCGTCACTTTTAACACTTTTTTCAGCTATTTCATGACTATAAATTAATTGTGGGAGGCGATGGACAATTAAAACGAGTCTGGCAGGTGAAACCACGTCTTTGATGGGTGTCTGTACATCGAGTCGAGGTTAAATTGGCATCGAGCGAGAACTTACGACAGCGGTGTTAATGGTCAGAAGACTACAAACTGACCACCTCTCTCTTAGTAATATTAGACTTGTGGTCAGAAGTTAACTACTCGGCCACCCCGGTCCCTAGTTTTAATAAATCTGGAGTTGCACATTTCTAAAGTAGGAAAAGAAAACCAATACGTTTTCGTTCATATATTACTCGCGCGTTTAGCGTTTCAGTGTGGTATTAAAGCGACCCATATGACACGCGAAATGTATATATGTGTTTTAATTTTGTGTAGGTACTCGAAATGCACGGAGGTAGTGCGAAAAAAAATGCATATAAAACATATAAGACTAATTATCATCAATTTGATATGTGTGTATATGTCTAACAAGCATAATATGTTTTATGTGTACATATGTCTAACAAGCATAGTATGTTTTATATGTGTATATATGTCTAACAAGCATAGTATGTTTTATATGTATATATATGTCTAACAAGCATAGTATGTTTTATGTGGGTATATATGTCTAACAAGCATAGTATGTTTTATGTGTGTATATATGTCTAACAAGCATAGTATGTTTTATATGTGTATATATGTCTAACAAGCATAGTATGTTTTATATGTATATATATGTCTAACAAGCATATTATGTTTTATGTGGGTATATATGTCTAACAAGCATAGTATGTTTTATGTGTGTATATATGTCTAACAACCATAGTATGTTTTATATGTGTATATATGTCTAACAAACATAGTATGTTTTATATGTGTATATATGTCTAACAAGCATAGTATGTTTTATGTGTATATATGTCTAACAAGCATAGTATGTTTTATGTGTATATATGTCTAACAAGCATAGTATGTTTTATGTGTATATATGTCTAACAAGCATAGTATGTTTTATGTGTATATATGTCTAACAAGCATAGTATGTTTTATGTGTGTATATATGTCTAACAAGCATAGTATGTTTTATATGTATATATGTCTAACAAGCATAGTATGTTTTATATGTATATATGTCTAACAAGCATTGTATGTTTTATGTGTATATATGTCTAACAAGCATAGTATGTTTTATATGTATATATGTCTAACAAGCATATTATGTTTTATATGTATATATGTCTAACAAGCATAGTATGTTTTATGTGTATATATGTCTAACAAGCATAGTATGTTTAATGTGTGTATATATGTCTAACAAGCATAGTATGTTTTATATGTGTATATATATCTAACAAGCATAGTATGTTTTATGTGTGTATATATGTCTAACAAGCATAGTATGTTTTATATGTATATATGTCTAACAAGCATAGTATATTTTATATGTATATATGTCTAACAAGCATAGTATGTTTTATGTGTATATATGTCTAACAAGCATAGTATGTTTTATATGTATATATGTCTAACAAGCATAGTGTGTTTTATATGTATATATGTCTAACAAGCATAGTATGTTTTATGTGTATATATGTCTAACAAGCATAGTATGTTTTATGTGTGTATATATGTCTAACAAGCATAGTATGTTTTATATGTATATATGTCTAACAAGCATAGTATGCTTTATATGTATATATGTCTAACAAGCATAGTATGGTTTATGTGTATATATGTCTAACAAGCATATTATGTTTTATGTGTGTATATATGTCTAACAAGCATAGTATGTTTTATATGTATATATGTCTAACAAGCATAGTATGTTTTATATGTATATATGTCTAACAAGCATAGTATGTTTTATGTGTATATATGTCTAACAAGCATAGTATGTTTTATGTGTATATATGTCTAACAAGCATAGTATGTTTTATATGTATATATGTCTAACAAGCATAGTATGCTTTATGTGTATATATGTCTAACAAACATAGTATGTTTTATATGTGTATATATGTCTAACAAGCATAGTATGTTTTATGTGTATATATGTCTAACAAGCATAGTATGTTTTATATGCGTATATATGTCTAACAAGCATAGTATGTTTTATGTGTATATATGTCTAACAAGCATAGTATGTTTTATGTGTATATATGTCTAACAAGCATAGTATGTTTTATGTGTATATATGTCTAACAAGCATAGTATGTTTTATATGTGTATATATGTCTAACAAGCATAGTATGTTTTATGTGTATATATGTCTAACAAGCATAGTATGTTTTATGTGTATATATGTCTAACAAGCATAGTATGTTTTATATGTATATATATGTCTAACAAGCATAGTATGTTTTATGTGTATATATATCTAACAAGCATAGTATGTTTTATATGTATATATATGTCTAACAAGCATAATATGTTTTATATGTATATATGTCTAACAAGCATAGTATGTTTTATGTGTATATATGTCTAACAAGCATAGTATGTTTTATATGTGTATATATGTCTAACAGGCATAGTATGTTTTATGTGTATATATGTCTAACAAGCATAGTATGTTTTATATGTGTATATATGTCTAACAAGCATATTATGTTTTATGTGTATATATGTCTAACAAGCATAGTATGTTTTATATGTGTATATATGTCTAACAAGCATAGTATGTTTTATATGTATATATGTCTAACAAGCATAGTATGTTTTATATGTGTATATATGTCTAACAAGCATAGTATGTTTTATGTGTATGTATTTCTAACAAGCATAGTATGTTTTATCTGTATATATGTCTAGCAAGCATAGTATGTTTTATATGTGTATATATGTCTAGCAAGCATAGTATGTTTTATATGTATATATGTCTAACAAGCATTGTATGTTTTATGTGTATATATATCTAACAAGCATAGTATGTTTTATATGTGTATATATGTCTAACAAGCATAGTATGTGTTATATGTGTATATATGTCTAACAAGCATAGTATGTTTTATATGTGTATATATGTCTAACAAGCATAGTATGTTTTATATGTGCATATATGTCTAACAAGCATAGTATGTGTTATGTGTATATATGTCTAACAAGCATAGTACGTTTTATGTGTATATATATCTAACAGGCACAGTACGTTTTATATGTGTATATATGTCTAACAAGCATAGTATGTTTTATGTGTATATATGTCTAACAAGCATAGTATGTTTTATGTGTATATATGTCTAACAAGCATAGTATGTTATATATGTGTATATATGTCTAACAAGAATAGTATGTTTTATGTGTGTATATGTCTAACAAGCATAGTATGTTTTATGTGTATATATTTCTAACAAGCATAGTATGTTTTATGTGTATATGTGTTTAACAAGGATAGTATGTTATATATGTGTATATATGTCTAACAAGCATAGTATGTTTTATGTGTATATATGTCGAACAAGCATAGTATTTTTATGTGTATATATGTCTAAGAAGCATAGTATGTTTTATATGTATATATGTCTAACAAGCATAGTATGTTTCATATGTGTATATATGTCTAACAAGCATAGTATGTTTTATGTGTATATATGTCTAACAAGCATAGTATGTTTTATATGTGTATATATGTCTAACAAGCATAGTATGTGTTATGTGTATATATGTCTAACAAGCATAGTATGTTTTATGTGTATATATGTCTAACAAGCATAGTATGTTTTATATGTATATATGTCTAACAAGCATAGTATGTTTTATATGTGTATATATGTCTAACAAGCATAGTATGTTTTATGTGTATATATGTCTAACAAGCATAGTATGTTTTATGTGTATATATGTCTAACAAACATAGTATGTTTTATATGTGTATATATGTCTAACAAGCATAGTATGTTTTATATGTGTATATATGTCTAACAAGCATAGTATGTGTTATGTGTATATATGTCTAACAAGCATAGTATGTTTTATATGTGTATATATGTCTAACAAGCATAGTATGTTTTATATGTGTATATATGTCTAACAAGCATAGTATGTTTTATATGTGTATATATGTCTAACAAGCATAGTATGTTTTATATGTGTATGTATGTCTAACAAACATAGTATGTTTTATGTGTATATATGTCTAACAAGCATAGTATGTTTTATGTGTATATATGTCTAACAAACATAGTATGTTTTATGTGTATATATGTCTAACAAGCATAGTATGTTTTATGTGTATATATGTCTAACAAACATAGTATGTTTTATGTGTATATATGTCTAACAAGCATAGTATGTTTTATGTGTATATATGTCTAACAAACATAGTATGCTTTATATGTGTATATATGTCTAATAAGCATAGTATGCTATATGTGTATATATGTCTAACAAGCATAGTATGTGTTATGTGTATATATGTCTAACAAGCATAGTATGTTTTATGTGTATATATGTCTAACAAGCATAGTATGCTTTATATGTGTATATATGTCTAATAAGCATAGTATGCTATATGTGTATATATGTCTAACAAGCATAGTATGTTTTATGTGTATATATGTCTAACAAGCATGGTATGTTTTATGTGTATATATGTCCAACAAGCATTGTATGCTTTATGTGTATATATGTCTAACAAGCATAGTATGTTTTATGTGTATATATGTCTAACAAGCATAGTATGTTTTATGTGTATATATGTCTAACAACCATAGTATGTTTTATGCGTATATATGTCTAACAAGCATAGTATGTTTTATAAGTGTATATATGTCTAACAAGCATAGTATGTTTTATATGTGTATATATGTCTAACAAGCATAGTATGTTTTATATGTGTATATATGTCTAACAAGCGTAGTATGTTTTATGTGTATATATGTCTAATAAGCATAGTATGTTTTATGTGTATATATGTCTAACAAACATAGTATGTTTTATGTGTATATATGTCTAACAAGCATAGTATGTTTTATGTGTATATATGTCTAACAAACATAGTATGCTTTATATGTGTATATATGTCTAATAAGCATAGTATGCTATATGTGTATATATTTCTAACAAGCATAGTATGTGTTATGTGTATATATGTCTAACAAGCATAGTATGTTTTATGTGTATATATGTCTAACAAGCATAGTATGCTTTATATGTGTATATATGTCTAACAAGCATAGTATGCTATATGTGTATATATGTCTAACAAGCATAGTATGTTTTATGTGTATATATGTCTAACAAGCATGGTATGTTTTATGTGTATATATGTCCAACAAGCATTGTATGCTTTATGTGTATATATGTCTAACAAGCATAGTATGTTTTATGTGTATATATGTCTAACAAGCATAGTATGTTTTATGTGTATATATGTCTAACAAGCATAGTATGTTTTATGTGTATATATGTCTAACAAGCATAGTATGTTTTATGTGTATATATGTCTAACAACCATAGTATGTTTTATGCGTATATATGTCTAACAAGCATAGTATGTTTTATGTGTATATATGTCTAACAAGCATAATATGTTTTATAAGTGTATATATGTCTAACAAGCATAGTATGTTTTATATGAGTATATATGTCTAACAAGCATAGTATGTTTTATATGTGTATATATGTCTAACAAGCGTAGTATGTTTTATGTGTATATATGTCTAATAAGCATAGTATGTTTTATGTGTATATATGTCTAACAAGCATAGTATGTTTTATGTGTATATATGTCTAACAAGCATAGTATGTTTTATGTGTATATATGTCTAACAAGCATAGTATGTTTTATATGTGTATATATGTCTAACAAGCATAGTATGTTTTATCTGTATATATGTCTAACAACCATAGTATGTTTTATATGTGTATATATGTTTAACAAGCATAGTATGTTGTATGTGTATATATGTCTAACAAGCATAGTATGTTTTGTGTGTGTATATATGTCTAACAACCATAGTATGTTTTATATGTGCATATATGTCTAACAAGCATAGTATGTTTTATATGTGTATATATGTCTAACAAGCATAGTATGTTTTATGTGTATATATTTCTAACAAGCTTAGTATGTTTTATGTGTATATATGTCTAACAAGCATAGTATGTTTTATGTGTATATATGTCTAACAAGCATAGTATGTTTTATATGTGTATATATGTCTAACAAGCATAGTATGTTTTATGTGTATATATGTCTAACAAGCATAGTATGTTTTATGTGTATATATGTCTAACAAGCATAGTATGTTTTATGTGTATATATGTTTAACAAGCATAGTATGTTTTATGTGTATATATGTCTAACAAGCATAGTATGTTTTATGTGTATATATATCTAACAAGCATAGTATGTTTTATATGTGTATATATGTCTAACAAACATAGTATGTGTTATGTGTATATATGTCTAACAAGCATAGTATGTGTTATGTGTATATATGTCTAACAAGCATAGTATGTTTTATGTGTATATATGTCTAACAAGCATAGTATGTTTTATATGTGTATATATGTGTAACAAGCATAGTATGTTTTATGTGTATATATGTCTAACAAGCATAGTATGTTTTATGTGTATATATGTCTAACAAGGATAGTATGTTATATATGTGTATATATGTCTAACAAGCATAGTATGTTTTATATGTGTATATATGTCTAACAAGCATAGTATGTGCTTTGTGTATATATGTCTAACAAGCATAGTATGTTTTATATGTGTATATATGTCTAACAAGCATAGTATGTGTTATGTGTATATATGTCTAACAAGCATAGTATGTTTTATGTGTATATATGTTTAACAAGCATAGTATGTTTTATATGTATATATGTCTAACAAGCATAGTATGTTTTATATGTGTGTATATGTCTAACAAGCATAGTATGTTTTATGTGTATATATGTCTAACAAGCATAGTATGTTTTATGTGTATATATGTCTAACAAGCATAGTATATTTTATGTGTATATATGTTTAACAAGCATAGTATGTTTTATATGTGTATATATGTCTAACAAGCATAGTATGTTTTATATGTGTATATATGTCTAACAAGCATAGTATGTTTTATATGTGTATATATGTCTAACAAGCATAGTATGTTTTATATGTGTATATATGTCTAACAAGCATAGTATGTTTTATGTGTGTATATATGTCTAACAAGTATAGTATGTTTTATGTGTATATATGTCTAACAAACATAGTATGTTTTATGTGTATATATGTCTAACAAGCATAGTTTGTTTTATGTGTATATATGTCTAACAAACATAGTATGTTTTATGTGTATATATGTCTAACAAGCATAGTATGTTTTATGTGTATATATGTCTAACAAACATAGTATGCTTTATATGTGTATATATGTCTAACAAGCATAGTATGCTATATGTGTGTATATGTCTAACAAGCATATTATGTGTTATGTGTATATATGTCTAACAAGCATAGTATGTTTTATGTGCATATATGTCTAACAAGCATAGTATGCTTTATATGTGTATATATGTCTAACAAGCATAGTATGCTATATGTGTATATATGTCTAACAAGCATAGTATGTTTTATGTGTATATATGTCTAAAAAGCATGGTATGTTTTATGTGTATATATGTCAAACAAGCATAGTATGTTTTATGTGTATATATGTCTATCAAGCATACTATGTTTTATGTGTATATATGTCTAACAAGCATAGTATGTTTTATGTGTATATATGTCTAACAAGCATAGTATGTTTTATGTGTATATCTGTCTAACAAGCATAGTATGTTTTATGTGTATATATGTCTAACAAGCATGGTATGTTTTATGTGTATATATGTCTAACAAGCATAGTATGTTTTATATGTGTATGTATGTCTAACAAGCATAGTATGTTTTATGTGTATATATGTCTAACAAGCATAGTATGTTTTATAAGTGTATATATGTCTAACAAGCATAGTATGTTTTATATGTGTATATATGTCTAACAAGCATAGTATGTTTTATATGTGTATATATGTCTAACAAGCGTAGTATGTTTTATGTGTGTATATATGTCTAACAAACATAGTATGTTTTATGTGTATATATGTCTAACAAGCATAGTATGTTTTATGTGTATATATGTCTAACAAACATAGTATGTTTTATGTGTATATATGTCTAACAAGCATAGTATGTTTTATGTGTATATATGTCTAACAAACATAGTATGTTTTATGTGTATATATGTCTAACAAGCATAGTATGTTTTATGTGTATATATGTCTAACAAACATAGTATGCTTTATATGTGTATATATGTCTAATAAGCATAGTATGCTATATGTGTATATATGTCTAACAAGCATAGTATGTGTTATGTGTATATATGTCTAACAAGCATAGTATGTTTTATGTGTATATATGTCTAACAAGCATAGTATGCTTTATATGTGTATATATGTCTAACAAGCATAGTATGCTATATGTGTATATATGTCTAACAAGCATAGTATGTTTTATGTGTATATATGTCTAACAAGCATGGTATGTTTTATGTGTATATATGTCCAACAAGCATTGTATGCTTTATGTGTATATATGTCTAACAAGCATAGTATGTTTTATGTGTATATATGTCTAACAAGCATAGTATGTTTTATGTGTATATATGTCTAACAAGCATAGTATGTTTTATGTGTATATATGTCTAACAAGCATAGTATGCTTTATATGTGTATATATGTCTAACAAGCATAGTATGCTATATGTGTATATATGTCTAACAAGCATAGTATGTTTTATGTGTATATATGTCTAACAAGCATGGTATGTTTTATGTGTATATATGTCCAACAAGCATTGTATGCTTTATGTGTATATATGTCTAACAAGCATAGTATGTTTTATGTGTATATATGTCTAACAACCATAGTATGTTTTATGCGTATATATGTCTAACAAGCATAGTATGTTTTATGTGTATATATGTCTAACAAGCATAGTATGTTTTATAAGTGTATATATGTCTAACAAGCATAGTATGTTTTATATGTGTATATATGTCTAACAAGCATAGTATGTTTTATATGTGTATATATGTCTAACAAGCGTAGTATGTTTTATGTGTATATATGTCTAATAAGCATAGTATGTTTTATGTGTATATATGTCTAACAAACATAGTATGTTTTATGTGTATATATGTCTAACAAGCATAGTATGTTTTATGTGTATATATGTCTAACAAACATAGTATGCTTTATATGTGTATATATGTCTAATAAGCATAGTATGCTATATGTGTATATATGTCTAACAAGCATAGTATGTGTTATGTGTATATATGTCTAACAAGCATAGTATGTTTTATGTGTATATATGTCTAACAAGCATAGTATGCTTTATATGTGTATATATGTCTAACAAGCATAGTATGCTATATGTGTATATATGTCTAACAAGCATAGTATGTTTTATGTGTATATATGTCTAACAAGCATGGTATGTTTTATGTGTATATATGTCCAACAAGCATTGTATGCTTTATGTGTATATATGTCTAACAAGCATAGTATGTTTTATGTGTATATATGTCTAACAAGCATAGTATGTTTTATGTGTATATATGTCTAATAAGCATAGTATGTTTTATGTGTATATATGTCTAACAAGCATAGTATGTTTTATGTGTATATATGTCTAACAACCATAGTATGTTTTATGCGTATATATGTCTAACAAGCATAGTATGTTTTATGTGTATATATGTCTAACAAGCATAATATGTTTTATAAGTGTATATATGTCTAACAAGCATAGTATGTTTTATATGAGTATATATGTCTAACAAGCATAGTATGTTTTATATGTGTATATATGTCTAACAAGCGTAGTATGTTTTATGTGTATATATGTCTAATAAGCATAGTATGTTTTATGTGTATATATGTCTAACAAGCATAGTATGTTTTATGTGTATATATGTCTAACAAGCATAGTATGTTTTATGTGTATATATGTTTAACAAGCATAGTATGTTTTATATGTGTATATATGTCTAACAAGCATAGTATGTTTTATGTGTATATATGTCTAACAACCATAGTATGTTTTATATGTGTATATATGTTTAACAAGCATAGTATGTTGTATGTGTATATATGTCTAACAAGCATAGTATGTTTTGTGTGTGTATATATGTCTAACAACCATAGTATGTTTTATATGTGCATATATGTCTAACAAGCATAGTATGTTTTATATGTGTATATATGTCTAACAAGCATAGTATGTTTTATGTGTATATATTTCTAACAAGCTTAGTATGTTTTATGTGTATATATGTCTAACAAGCATAGTATGTTTTATGTGTATATATGTCTAACAAGCATAGTATGCTTTATATGTGTATATATGTCTAACAAGCATAGTATGCTATATGTGTATATATGTCTAACAAGCATAGTATGTTTTATGTGTATATATGTCTAACAAGCATGGTATGTTTTATGTGTATATATGTCCAACAAGCATTGTATGCTTTATGTGTATATATGTCTAACAAGCATAGTATGTTTTATGTGTATATATGTCTAACAAGCATAGTATGTTTTATGTGTATATATGTCTAACAAGCATAGTATGTTTTATGTGTATATATGTCTAACAAGCATAGTATGTTTTATGTGTATATATGTCTAACAACCATAGTATGTTTTATGCGTATATATGTCTAACAAGCATAGTATGTTTTATGTGTATATATGTCTAACAAGCATAATATGTTTTATAAGTGTATATATGTCTAACAAGCATAGTATGTTTTATATGAGTATATATGTCTAACAAGCATAGTATGTTTTATATGTGTATATATGTCTAACAAGCGTAGTATGTTTTATGTGTATATATGTCTAATAAGCATAGTATGTTTTATGTGTATATATGTCTAACAAGCATAGTATGTTTTATGTGTATATATGTCTAACAAGCATAGTATGTTTTATGTGTATATATGTCTAACAAGCATAGTATGTTTTATATGTGTATATATGTCTAACAAGCATAGTATGTTTTATCTGTATATATGTCTAACAACCATAGTATGTTTTATATGTGTATATATGTTTAACAAGCATAGTATGTTGTATGTGTATATATGTCTAACAAGCATAGTATGTTTTGTGTGTGTATATATGTCTAACAACCATAGTATGTTTTATATGTGCATATATGTCTAACAAGCATAGTATGTTTTATATGTGTATATATGTCTAACAAGCATAGTATGTTTTATGTGTATATATGTCTAACAAGCATAGTATGTTTTATGTGTATATATGTCTAACAAGCATAGTATGTTTTATGTGTATATATGTTTAACAAGCATAGTATGTTTTATGTGTATATATGTCTAACAAGCATAGTATGTTTTATGTGTATATATGTCTAACAAGCATAGTATGTTTTATATGTGTATATATGTCTAACAAACATAGTATGTGTTATGTGTATATATGTCTAACAAGCATAGTATGTGTTATGTGTATATATGTCTAACAAGCATAGTATGTTTTATGTGTATATATGTCTAACAAGCATAGTATGTTTTATATGTGTATATATGTGTAACAAGCATTGTATGTTTTATGTGTATATATGTCTAACAAGCATAGTATGTTTTATGTGTATATATGTCTAACAAGGATAGTATGTTATATATGTGTATATATGTCTAACAAGCATAGTATGTTTTATATGTGTATATATGTCTAACAAGCATAGTATGTGTTATGTGTATATATGTCTAACAAGCATAGTATGTTTTATATGTGTATATATGTCTAACAAGCATAGTATGTGTTATGTGTATATATGTCTAACAAGCATAGTATGTTTTATGTGTATATATGTTTAACAAGCATAGTATGTTTTATATGTATATATGTCTAACAAGCATAGTATGTTTTATATGTGTGTATATGTCTAACAAGCATAGTATGTTTTATGTGTATATATGTCTAACAAGCATAGTATGTTTTATGTGTATATATGTCTAACAAGCATAGTATATTTTATGTGTATATATGTTTAACAAGCATAGTATGTTTTATATGTGTATATATGTCTAACAAGCATAGTATGTTTTATATGTGTATATATGTCTAACAAGCATAGTATGTTTTATATGTGTATATATGTCTAACAAGCATAGTATGTTTTATATGTGTATATATGTCTAACAAGCATAGTATGTTTTATGTGTGTATATATGTCTAACAAGAATAGTATGTTTTATGTGTATATATGTCTAACAAACATAGTATGTTTTATGTGTATATATGTCTAACAAGCATAGTTTGTTTTATGTGTATATATGTCTAACAAACATAGTATGTTTTATGTGTATATATGTCTAACAAGCATAGTATGTTTTATGTGTATATATGTCTAACAAACATAGTATGCTTTATATGTGTATATATGTCTAACAAGCATAGTATGCTATATGTGTGTATATGTCTAACAAGCATATTATGTGTTATGTGTATATATGTCTAACAAGCATAGTATGTTTTATGTGCATATATGTCTAACAAGCATAGTATGCTTTATATGTGTATATATGTCTAACAAGCATAGTATGCTATATGTGTATATATGTCTAACAAGCATAGTATGTTTTATGTGTATATATGTCTAAAAAGCATGGTATGTTTTATGTGTATATATGTCCAACAAGCATAGTATGTTTTATGTGTATATATGTCTATCAAGCATACTATGTTTTATGTGTATATATGTCTAACAAGCATAGTATGTTTTATGTGTATATATGTCTAACAAGCATAGTATGTTTTATGTGTATATCTGTCTAACAAGCATAGTATGTTTTATGTGTATATATGTCTAACAAGCATGGTATGTTTTATGTGTATATATGTCTAACAAGCATAGTATGTTTTATATGTGTATGTATGTCTAACAAGCATAGTATGTTTTATGTGTATATATGTCTAACAAGCATAGTATGTTTTATAAGTGTATATATGTCTAACAAGCATAGTATGTTTTATATGTGTATATATGTCTAACAAGCATAGTATGTTTTATATGTGTATATATGTCTAACAAGCGTAGTATGTTTTATGTGTGTATATATGTCTAACAAACATAGTATGTTTTATGTGTATATATGTCTAACAAGCATAGTATGTTTTATGTGTATATATGTCTAACAAACATAGTATGTTTTATGTGTATATATGTCTAACAAGCATAGTATGTTTTATGTGTATATATGTCTAACAAACATAGTATGTTTTATGTGTATATATGTCTAACAAGCATAGTATGTTTTATGTGTATATATGTCTAACAAACATAGTATGCTTTATATGTGTATATATGTCTAATAAGCATAGTATGCTATATGTGTATATATGTCTAACAAGCATAGTATGTGTTATGTGTATATATGTCTAACAAGCATAGTATGTTTTATGTGTATATATGTCTAACAAGCATAGTATGCTTTATATGTGTATATATGTCTAACAAGCATAGTATGCTATATGTGTATATATGTCTAACAAGCATAGTATGTTTTATGTGTATATATGTCTAACAAGCATGGTATGTTTTATGTGTATATATGTCCAACAAGCATTGTATGCTTTATGTGTATATATGTTTAACAAGCATAGTATGTTTTATGTGTATATATGTCTAACAAGCATAGTATGTTTTATGTGTATATATGTCTAACAAGCATAGTATGTTTTATGTGTATATATGTCTAACAAGCATAGTATGCTTTATATGTGTATATATGTCTAACAAGCATAGTATGCTATATGTGTATATATGTCTAACAAGCATAGTATGTTTTATGTGTATATATGTCTAACAAGCATGGTATGTTTTATGTGTATATATGTCCAACAAGCATTGTATGCTTTATGTGTATATATGTCTAACAAGCATAGTATGTTTTATGTGTATATATGTCTAACAACCATAGTATGTTTTATGCGTATATATGTCTAACAAGCATAGTATGTTTTATGTGTATATATGTCTAACAAGCATAGTATGTTTTATAAGTGTATATATGTCTAACAAGCATAGTATGTTTTATATGTGTATATATGTCTAACAAGCATAGTATGTTTTATATGTGTATATATGTCTAACAAGCGTAGTATGTTTTATGTGTATATATGTCTAATAAGCATAGTATGTTTTATGTGTATATATGTCTAACAAACATAGTATGTTTTATGTGTATATATGTCTAACAAGCATAGTATGTTTTATGTGTATATATGTCTAACAAACATAGTATGCTTTATATGTGTATATATGTCTAATAAGCATAGTATGCTATATGTGTATATATGTCTAACAAGCATAGTATGTGTTATGTGTATATATGTCTAACAAGCATAGTATGTTTTATGTGTATATATGTCTAACAAGCATAGTATGCTTTATATGTGTATATATGTCTAACAAGCATAGTATGCTATATGTGTATATATGTCTAACAAGCATAGTATGTTTTATGTGTATATATGTCTAACAAGCATGGTATGTTTTATGTGTATATATGTCCAACAAGCATTGTATGCTTTATGTGTATATATGTCTAACAAGCATAGTATGTTTTATGTGTATATATGTCTAACAAGCATAGTATGTTTTATGTGTATATATGTCTAATAAGCATAGTATGTTTTATGTGTATATATGTCTAACAAGCATAGTATGTTTTATGTGTATATATGTCTAACAACCATAGTATGTTTTATGCGTATATATGTCTAACAAGCATAGTATGTTTTATGTGTATATATGTCTAACAAGCATAATATGTTTTATAAGTGTATATATGTCTAACAAGCATAGTATGTTTTATATGAGTATATATGTCTAACAAGCATAGTATGTTTTATATGTGTATATATGTCTAACAAGCGTAGTATGTTTTATGTGTATATATGTCTAATAAGCATAGTATGTTTTATGTGTATATATGTCTAACAAGCATAGTATGTTTTATGTGTATATATGTCTAACAAGCATAGTATGTTTTATGTGTATATATGTTTAACAAGCATAGTATGTTTTATATGTGTATATATGTCTAACAAGCATAGTATGTTTTATGTGTATATATGTCTAACAACCATAGTATGTTTTATATGTGTATATATGTTTAACAAGCATAGTATGTTGTATGTGTATATATGTCTAACAAGCATAGTATGTTTTGTGTGTGTATATATGTCTAACAACCATAGTATGTTTTATATGTGCATATATGTCTAACAAGCATAGTATGTTTTATATGTGTATATATGTCTAACAAGCATAGTATGTTTTATGTGTATATATTTCTAACAAGCTTAGTATGTTTTATGTGTATATATGTCTAACAAGCATAGTATGTTTTATGTGTATATATGTCTAACAAGCATAGTATGTTTTATATGTGTATATATGTCTAACAAGCATAGTATGTTTTATGTGTATATATGTCTAACAAGCATAGTATGTTTTATGCGTATATATGTCTAACAAGCATAGTATGTTTTATGTGTATATATGTTTAACAAACATAGTATGTTTTATGTGTATATATGTCTAACAAGCATAGTATGTTTTATGTGTATATATGTCTAACAAGCATAGTATGTTTTATATGTGTATATATGTCTAACAAACATAGTATGTGTTATGTGTATATATGTCTAACAAGCATAGTATGTGTTATGTGTATATATGTCTAACAAGCATAGTATGTTTTATGTGTATATATGTCTAACAAGCATAGTATGTTTTATATGTGTATATATGTGTAACAAGCATAGTATGTTTTATGTGTATATATGTCTAACAAGCATAGTATGTTTTATGGGTATATATGTCTAACAAGGATAGTATGTTATATATGTGTATATATGTCTAACAAGCATAGTATGTTTTATATGTGTATATATGTCTAACAAGCATAGTATGTGTTATGTGTATATATGTCTAACAAGCATAGTATGTTTTATATGTGTATATATGTCTAACAAGCATAGTATGTGTTATGTGTATATATGTCTAACAAGCATAGTATGTTTTATGTGTATATATGTTTAACAAGCATAGTATGTTTTATATGTATATATGTCTAACAAGCATAGTATGTTTTATATGTGTGTATATGTCTAACAAGCATAGTATGTTTTATGTGTATATATGTCTAACAAGCATAGTATGTTTTATGTGTATATATGTCTAACAAGCATAGTATATTTTATGTGTATATATGTTTAACAAGCATAGTATGTTTTATATGTGTATATATGTCTAACAAGCATAGTATGTTTTATATGTGTATATATATCTAACAAGCATAGTATGTTTTATATGTGTATATATGTCTAACAAGCATAGTATGTTTTATATGTGTATATATGTCTAACAAGCATAGTATGTTTTATGTGTGTATATATGTCTAACAAGTATAGTATGTTTTATGTGTATATATGTCTAACAAACATAGTATGTTTTATGTGTATATATGTCTAACAAGCATAGTTTGTTTTATGTGTATATATGTCTAACAAACATAGTATGTTTTATGTGTATATATGTCTAACAAGCATAGTATGTTTTATGTGTATATATGTCTAACAAACATAGTATGCTTTATATGTGTATATATGTCTAACAAGCATAGTATGCTATATGTGTGTATATGTCTAACAAGCATATTATGTGTTATGTGTATATATGTCTAACAAGCATAGTATGTTTTATGTGCATATATGTCTAACAAGCATAGTATGCTTTATATGTGTATATATGTCTAACAAGCATAGTATGCTATATGTGTATATATGTCTAACAAGCATAGTATGTTTTATGTGTATATATGTCTAAAAAGCATGGTATGTTTTATGTGTATATATGTCCAACAAGCATAGTATGTTTTATGTGTATATATGTCTATCAAGCATACTATGTTTTATGTGTATATATGTCTAACAAGCATAGTATGTTTTATGTGTATATATGTCTAACAAGCATAGTATGTTTTATGTGTATATCTGTCTAACAAGCATAGTATGTTTTATGTGTATATATGTGTATATATGTCTAACAAGCATGGTATGTTTTATGTGTGTATATATGTCTAACAACCCTAGTATATTTTATGTGTATATATGTCTAACAAGCATAGTATGTTTTGTGTGTGTATATATGTCTAACAACCATAGTATGTTTTATATGTGCATATATGTCTAACAAGCATAGTATGTTTTATATGTGTATATATGTCTAACAAGCATAGTATGTTTTATGTGTATATATTTCTAACAAGCTTAATATGTTTTATGTGTATATATGTCTAACAAGCATAGTATGTTTTATGTGTATATATGTCTAACAAGCATAGTATGTTTTATATGTGTATATATGTCTAACAAGCATAGTATATTTTATGTGTATATATGTCTAACAAGCATAGTATGTTTTATGTGTATATATGTCTAACAAGCATAGTATGTTTTATGTGTATATATGTCTAACAAGCATAGTATGTTTTATGTGTATATATGTTTAACAAGCATAGTATTTTTTATGTGTATATATGTCTAACAAGCATAGTATGTTTTATGTGTATATATGTCTAACAAGCATAGTATGTTTTATATGTGTATATATGTCTAACAAGCATAGTATGTTTTATATGTGTATATATGTCTAACAAGCATAGTATGTTTTATGTGTATATATGTCTAACAAACATAGTATGTTTTATGTGTATATGTGTATATATGTCTAACAAGCATAGTATGTTTTATGTGTATATATGTCTAACAAACATAGTATGCTTTATATGTGTATATATGTCTAACAAGCATAGTATGCTATATGTGTATATATGTCTAACAAGCATAGTATGTATTATGTGTATATATGTCTAACAAGCATAGTATGTTTTATGTGTATATATGTCTAACAAGCATAGTATGCTTTATATGTGTATATATGTCTAACAAGCATAGTATGCTATATGTGTATATATGTCTAACAAGCATAGTATGTTTTATGTGTATATATGTCTATCAAGCATAGTATGTTTTATGTGTATATATGTCTAACAAGCATGGTATGTTTTATGTGTATATATGTCTAACAAGCATAGTATGTTTTATGTGTATATATGTCTAACAAGCATAGTATGTTTTATGTGTATATATGTCTAACAAGCATAGTATGTTTTATGTGTATATATGTCTAACAAGCATAGTATGTTTTATGTGTATATATGTCTAACAAGCATAGTATGTTTTATGTGTGTATATATGTCTAACAAGCATAGTATGTTTTACGTGTATATATGTCTAACAAACATAGTATGTTTTATGTGTATATATGTCTAACAAACATAGTATGTTTTATGTGTATATATGTCTAACAAGCATAGTATGTTTTATGTGTATATATGTCTAACAAACATGGTATGTTTTATGTGTATATATGTCTAACAATCATAGTATGTTTTATGTGCATATATGTCTAACAAGCATAGTATGTTTTATGTGCATATATGTCTAACAAACATAGTATGTGTTATGTGTATATATGTCTAACAAGCATAGTATGTTTTATGTGTATATATGTCTAACAAGCATAGTATGTTTTATGTGTATATATGTCTAACAAGCATAGTATGTTTCATATGTGTATATATGTCTAACAAGCATAGTATGTTTTATATGTGTATATATGTCTAACAAGCATAGTATGTTTTATGTGTATATATGTCTAACAAGCATAGTATGTTTTATATGTGTATATATGTCTAACAAGCATAGTATGTTTTATATGTGTATATATGTCAAACAAGCATAGTATGTTTTATATGTGTATATATGTCTAACAAGCATAGTATGTTTTATATGTGTATATATGTCTAACAAGCATAGTATGCTATATGTGTATATATGTCTAACAAGCATAGTATGTATTATGTGTATATATGTCTAACAAGCATAGTATGTTTTATGTGTATATATGTCTAACAAGCATAGTATGCTTTATATGTGTATATATGTCTAACAAGCATAGTATGTTTTATGTGTATATATGTCTTACAAGCATAGTATGTTTTATGTGTATATATGTCTAACAAGCATGGTATGTTTTATGTGTATATATGTCTAACAAGCATAGTATGCTTTATGTGTATATATGTCTAACAAGCGTAGTATGTTTTATGTGTATATATGTCTAACAAGCATAGTATGTTTTATGTGTATATATGTCTAACAAGCATAGTATGTTTTATGTGTATATATGTCTAACAAGCATAGTATGTTTTATGTGTGTATATATGTCTAACAACCATAGTATGTTTTATATGTGTATATATGTCTAACAAGCATAGTATGTTTTATGTGTGTATATATGTCTAACAACCATAGTATGTTTTATGTGTGTATATATGTCTAACAAGCATAGTATGCTTTATATGTGTATATATGTCTAACAAGCATAGTATGTTTTATATGTGTATATATGTCTAACAAGCGTAGTATGTTTTATGTGTATATATGTCTAACAACCATAGTATGTTTTATATGTGTATATATGTTTAACAAGCATAGTATGTTTTATGTGTATATATGTCTAACAAGCATAGTATGTTTTGTGTGTGTATATATGTCTAACAACCATAGTATATTTTATATGTGTATATATGTCTAACAAGCATAGTATGTTTTTTATGTGTATATATGTCTAACAAGCATAGTATGTTTTATGTGTATATATGTCTAACAAGCTTAGTATGTTTTATGTGTATATATGTCTAACAAGCATAGTATGTTTTATGTGTATATATGTCTAACAAACATAGTATGTTTTATGTGTGTATATATGTCTAACAAGCATAGTATGTTTTATATGTGTATATATGTCTAACAAGCATAGTATGTTTTATGTGTATATATGTCTAACAAGCATAGTATGTTTTATGTGTATATATGTCTAACAAACATAGTATGTTTTATGTGTGTATATATGTCTAACAAGCATAGTATGTTTTACATGTGTATATATGTCTAACAAGCATAGTATGTTTTATATGTGTATATATGACTAACAAGCATAGTATGTTTTATATGTGTATATATGTCTAAAAAGCATAATATGTTTTATGTGTATATATGTCTAACAAGCATAGTATGTTTTATGTGTATATATGTCTAACAAACATAGTATGTTTTATGTGTATATATGTCTAACAAACATAGTATGTTTTATGTGTATATATGTCTAACAAGCATAGTATGTTTTATGTGTATATATGTCTAACAAACATGGTATGTTTTATGTGTATATATGTCTAACAAACATAGTATGTTTTATGTGCATATATGTCTAACAAGCATATTATGTTTTATGTGCATATATGTCTAACAAACATAGTATGTTTTATGTGTATATATGTCTAACAAGCATAGTATGTTTTATGTGTATATATGTCTAACAAGCATAGTATGTTTTATGTGTATATATGTCTAACAAGCATAGTATGTTTCATATGTGTATATATGTCTAACAAGCATAGTATGTTTTATATGTGTATATATGTCTAACAAGCATAGTATGTTTTATGTGTATATATGTCTAACAAGCATAGTATGTTTTATATGTGTATATATGTCTAACAAGCATAGTATGTTTTATATGTGTATATATGTCTAACAAGCATAGTATGTTTTATATGTGTATATATGTCTAACAAGCATAGTATGTTTTATATGTGTATATATGTCTAACAAGCATAGTATGTGTTATGTGTATATATGTCTAACAAGCATAGTATGTGTTATGTGTATATATGTCTAACAAGCATAGTATGTGTTATGTGTATATATGTCTAACAAACATAGTATGTTTTATATGTGTATATATGTCTAACAAGCATAGTATGTTTTATATGTGTATATATGTCTAACAAGCATAGTATGATTTATATGTGTATATATGTCTAACAAGCATAGTATGTTTTATATGTGTATATATGTCTAACAAGCATAATATGCTTTATATGTGTATATATGTCTAACAAGCATAGTATGTTTTATATGTGTATATATGTCTAACAAGCATAATATGCTTTATATGTGTATATATGTCTAACAAGCATAGTATGTTTTATATGTGTATATATGTCTAACAAGCATAATATGCTTTATATGTGTATATATGTCTAACAAGCATAGTATGTTTTATATGTGTATATATGTCTAACAAGCATAATATGCTTTATATGTGTATATATGTCTAACAAGCATAGTATGTTTTATATGTGTATATATGTCTAACAAGCATAATATGCTTTATATGTGTATATATGTCTAACAAGCATAGTATGTGTTATGTGTATTTTTGCATGTACATGTTGGGTTATTCTTAAGAGCTTGTCTATGAGAAAACCATGCAAAATTTAAGATTTCGTCCAGAAGCAAGGTTGGAAAATCAGATTTATATCATATGTGTCCTGAAGGGTAACATATAGTGTAGTGACTCCATAAATACCATCAAAAGTGCAAATGGGTCGTTCTATTTTTAGAAATAGCCATTTCTATTTTTAGAACAAATTCAAATACCAGAGTAAGTATATTCAAGTGTAAAATTGCCCATTTTGAATACCACCGTATTCTAGATTGAAGAGACAAATAATGTAGTTTTTATGTTTTAGAGACAACTGTGACATCTTAATAACCTTGTAAAGTAAATTTAATCATTAAAGCATACAAGTTGGCATGGTGCCAACTTTCCAAATACGAAGAGGTAAAAAGGAAATGATCTAGCATGGTGTTCTAAAAAGTTAATAACTTGTAAGGTTACGTCTAAATTTGTTTCTTTTTGTTATTTTTATAACAGACAAGGATAAAATATTCAGTATATAGAAGGTTTTGCTTTGCAAATGAGTATTATAGTACTTTTTGAACAAATTAAAAGTGGTGATTTTAGAGACAAAAGTGGGGAAATTTCTGACTGATAGTAGGATTTTTTCTGAAAATAATCCACCAATACTGATTGGAACTCACATATTTATATTGAATCAATTACATGAAAATACTTGATACATAATATCTGTGTTGTAGTTGGTGCAAATCTAATAAAAAGGGTGATGAAGTGGCCTTAAAGAACTCCTTTTTCAACTACCAGAGTAAAATATTCCTATAATCACTCTAATATTCTTCATGTTATGCACCCCATATACACTTTCCTCTCTAATTATGTAAACGGACACTTACACTGTATGTGTTTTAGTCTTAATTAACAAATTATTACAAAATTTAAACAAAAAATCACTAAAATACCCTTCATAGTGCCCCATTTTTTGCTTAGTTACCTCCCCTGAAATACTCTTCAATGTTTACATTGGAAATGCATGCCTAAATGAATCCGGGTCGTTTCGCCCCGATGACCTGTTCGCCCCGGGTCGATTCGCCCCGGAAAGTGAGTCGATTCGCCCCACTTAATCGTTATTATATTAAAGGACGAACGGTAAGCTGTCCGATTTTTCCTTCTATATTGATAGCTAAAAATCTGCTCACCGGAAGTTTAAAAAATAGATCAAGTGATAATTTAGAAACGCAAAAAAAATCTATTTCAATGAAAAATTCCCAATTCTTTGATTATTTACTCTATGCAAAATCGAAATAAACTTTTAATAAAATTCTAATAAAAAAATCTCTTTCTACGAAACTCCCGATGGAATAGACTGACTCAATCTGTCTCAATCTAGCTGAGGTACGAGCCAGGGGACAGAACTCGTCAGTTTACCGATGGAAGAGCGGCGTAGGTAAGATGAACGCCATAACAAATCGGCGACACAATTCATTCAAAATAAAAGATAATAGCCTCACCGGACGCAATTACGAACGAAATAAAAAGTATGTCCCCTAATTGTTCCTTCAAAACATGAATTAAAAAAATGCTTTTATAAATAAATACCCCGCTAAATTACTCGTGTTTTGGAAGAAAATTATTCATGCGCAGTTGTTGAATGTTGCAGACGACGGGTTTTCATATTTGTAAACAGAAAACGATCGACAATTGCACTTGGAATCTATCGCTAAAATTCATTGAGGTTCGCATATTTTGTTATCTTATGCCTGTAATTGGAAAGAATATGATCTCCTGGTTCTCTGCATATGTAGAACACATTGAAATTAAAACAAAAACAGTCAATATAATACATTTTCCTTGCCTTGATCTATCCCAAAATGTCAAAATCCGTGATGTACCTTATTCATTGAAGAGTCCAAAGAATTCCGAATGCAAACTGGCACACATTTATGGTATGAATAAAGGAAAGGTTTTTATCTCATGTGTATTATATACAAATAGATATGTGAACGTAAATGAATGAATGCTCTTTCAATTTTAACAGTTGTCATTAAAAAATTTACACTAGAAAGGTTATTATGATGTCGTTTGAAATTGTGTCCGGATCTAGGTCACAGAGTGACTAGAACGGGGTCATGAAAATCTGTTCCAAGTTAAAACCCGTAACAATGCATTGAATAATATATGGGCTATGATTCAAAAGGACTATTGGTGTTTAATCTGAAATATGAACATGCAATCAGCTTCATCAATTTGGTCAAATTTATAAATTATTATCAAATGCCACGGTCAATATCATCGAAATTGTTCGTAATTGCGTCCGTTGGCGGTGAGGCTAACGTGTATGGATCATCGTATTATTGAAATTTTAGGACTTCATCCTTCAAACAGGTTGCCTGTCTCATATTATAATAGATGAAGTCTTTTTCGACAATTTTTTGATAATTATTTATTTATTAGTTGTATGCAAAAAAAATAATAATTCATTCATTTTGGTCTACTTTAATTATTTATTTATTAGTTGTATACAAAAAAATAATAATTCATTCATTTTGGTCTACTTTTGTCAAAGATCTCAAGCGAAACTTTTCTTGCAAAATTTACAAAAAACCACACAAGAACAGTAAAAAGGTTGGGTTTTTTTTTGGTACCAACGCAAAAGTGCATGAAATGACTAAGATGCTGTACAAGTGCGCAAATAACCTCTTTTTTAATGAATTACGCATCAAATGTTAAAATAGTATAAATTCAATCAGATGTCAAACAAAGAGTGAAGCAATACATTATATTAAACACGTCAAGAAAGCATGTTAATTATGAGGAAGACAAAAATAAAGTACCCATGAACAAGCCTTACAATGAGCCTTTCGCTGACGTTTAGTAGGTGGCGTTTCACTGTTAGGAGACGCTTTCGGTAAAGTCTAATGGTGGGCCTCTTCCGTACGCATAGATCTTATAGGTGTTGTATTTTTTTTACAAAATATATTAAATGTATATTGTGTACATGTATCTAAAATAATATGTGGCCAAAAGTATTGCAACATGTAAAAAAAAAATCCCTATATAATCAAACCAAAACCATATTTTTTCAAAAAATTATTGTGAAGTCATTTCTGGATCAATTTTAACCAATTTTACACCAAAGCATTCAGAATTGTCTATATATTGATTGTTTATTTGCTCATTATGTTTATATGAGTGGTTTTTATTTGCTCATAATTTAAAAAGGATTGTTAATTTTTGGGATTTATTAATAAATCGGGGCGAAACGACCCGGGGCGAACGGGAATAGGGGCGAACGGGATTCGGGGCGAAACGACCCGTTACCGCCTGAATGAAAGGCGGTAAATATGTCATTCATGATGACCAAGGTTGGCTTAAATGTGTTTTTTTTTAGTATAAATCAGAGTGTGTCCCATCACAACATTATGGTTCTACTGCCATATGTGTCTCAGTTGTCCAATGTAACAAGCCAACTCAAAGACATTTACGGCCTACATGTAGGTGTCCAACTTGTGATGATGACTGTGGTCAGTGGACATGTGGTATTAACTTCCACAGAAGGTCTTCTTATTCTATATAAAAGTGGAATATTTGCAATAGACACTTCTATAGTAAATTTTCAAACATGACCAAGACAGAGATGATTTGGGATTCTATTGGAAACGACAGAAGAGGACCTGCCAGGAGTTATGCGAAATGTGCAAGAGCCAGAGGCATACATGCATCAACATGTAAAGATTTTTGGCTGAAATCCATAACATTTCTTCCAGTTGCAGCAGGTAAGAATCTTATCAATTGCTATTCTATATATATCTTAAAAATGGGAAAGATCTACATAAAAACATGTAAAAAAATTAATAACTTCAAAATGATCTCTTGATTTGCTTATCATTCCCCTTTTGCCTTTACTGAATATTAAAATTGAAGGGGGTTACTACAACTGCTCAGAAATGTAACTGTACACAGGACTTAAAGTACAAACTTTTACATGATTTACATAATATCGAAAATACATTGCCAGACTAGCTGTAAGTTTGCAACAAGTAAAGCTCCATGCAAAACCAACATTTTTCGAAATATTATTATGACGATATGTATACTCTAGACGGCAGTGATCCCTGATCATCTTGGTTAGGTAAATGTATGGTAAGTTATTACTGATCAGATTTTGATGGGGTTTATTTCATCAAATTCTGTATAAATCTAACTCTCACTTCAGTATCAGTTGTTTTGATCTAGCTATTATGGTTTTCAAGATGTACAATGTAAGGAACCAAAATGGGGTCATTTTTTGAAATATCAAATAGAACTATAGAGATAACTACCCATGAACCATAACCATATATATTCTGACTCAGTATAATGCGAACAGTTGAAAGCAGTTGATATTATATCCAAAGAACTTTAAGAAGAGGGTCATACCAACACCCTAACAAACAAAACAACAAACAAACAAACGAAAAATATACAAATATAGTACAACCTTGCAGTACCAGCAATAGTACTTCTTGAAATATTTGGGAGTCCAGCACATTACTTATCGAATGTCTTTGGGTGTCCAGCTTATTAGTATGTCAATCGACTCTGTGTCTACAGTTGACTTGTTGCTGTCTTATTATTCTGTGCTATGCGAAGCTGTTTATTAAAAAAGAATCTTCTCCTTAAGTTACTATGTACTATAAAGAGAACTTTATGTGGAATTCAATAATTGTTACTAGTGATGGATTGCAATAAATTATTTAATATTGTATTATTTTTTTTCAGATTCTGACATTCAGCAGTCATCGCAATCTATAGAGGTACATGTATTTTCCCAGAAAACCCAAATACTCTGACTGAGAGGAAGACAATATGGCCCAAAAAGAAATATTTAATTCTGCAATGAAAACATTGTCCAGACATTTTCCAATGCTGAATTCACAGATTAGTTTGCTTTGGGAAAGTCTATCTTATTAGTTCAATGTCATATTATTCGAAAATGATAACAGAAGCTTTTCAAGTTATTCTGAAATATGTTGCACCAGGACAAGAAGACATACTGATAGTTATACAGAATGTATGTAAGAAGTTGTCATTTGCATCTAATGATTCTGAGGAAAAACTTGACTCGATGGCTGAAGCACTGAATGAAACTTATCAACAGCAAAATGACAGGATAAACCAGCTCCAAATTTTGTTTCTGTTTGCACACTAACACACAAACTTTGTGACAAAGGAAAAATTACTGAAATCAGTACCAGGACTGACTGTGCTTAAAATTGATACAGAATGAAAACATGCAGTACTGATATCTCCAGGACAAATTTTAAATCCTCCAAAGATCTACCATCCTTGTCAGTTCAATTCCTTCAATATTGTTCTGTGGATTTTATTAATTATTACACAATGAATGTTCATCATATGTACATGTACATTGTAGATGCCCATTAATTAATTTGAGTATAAATTGAGAATTTTAAATTTTGATCACCAGGCTTATGTGAAGAAAACATTAATTTATCTATTGATTTCTAAGCAAATTATCTCCCTTTGATTATATGAAATTTGGTTAAATCTAGAAATTATATTTATTTACTCAAACAAACTTTGTTATTTTATATACAGGTACATGTAAATGTCTAGAATGTGTATTTATCATTGAACATGTTGAATATGTCATTTTCAAAGCAATTTTATATTTTTGCAAGGATTTTGTTAGAACAATCCTGGCCATACTCCTGCACTACCAAAATCTTATGTATTGGCATTTTAAGGATATTGGTTATTTCTTGTAGTCATTTTATTTTGTGCAAAGTCCTAACTCGATCATCAATTGCAAATTAGACACCTTTGGTATAATTCGACAGTAAATACATGTATGACTAAAGATTGCATTTTTTTTCTCTCAAATTAGGCAATATTACAAAAAGGGAGGATTTAGATAGCTCATATTGCAAATGATATTCAAAAGCAAAGCAACACATTTTATCTGCTATTTATTTAGTCTCAGAATATTGCATAACAACCAAAATAAAACAAATTAAAGTGTTACCTTAGTAGATATAGCTATCAGAACATAGCCTATTTTTGCAAATTAAGCAATATTACAAAAAGGGGGGATTTAGATAGCTCATATTGCAAATGATATTCAAAAGCAAAGCAACACATTTTATCTGCTATTTATTTAGTCTCAGAATATTGCATAACAACCAAAATAAAACAAATTAAAGTGTTACCTTAGTAGATATAGTCCTCAGAACATAGCCTATTTTTTGCAAATTAAGCAATATTACAAAAAGGGGGGATTTTGATAACTCATATTGCAGATGATATTCAAAAGCAAAGCAAAACATATTATCTGCTATTTATTTAGTCTCAGAATATTGCATAACAACCAAAATAAAACAAATTAAAGTGTTACCTTAGTAGATATAGCCATCAGAACATAGCCTATTTTTGCAAATTAGGCAATATTACAAAAAGGGGGGATTTCAATAGCTCATATTGCAGATGGTATTCAAAAGCAAAGCAAAACCTTTTATCAGTTAGATAATTAGTCTAAGAATATTGCTTAACAACCAAAATAAAACAAATTAAAGCATTACCTTCAGAGATATAGCCCTCAGAACATAGCCTATTTTTGCAATATTGAAAATTTGGAAATTTGCCAAGTTTTTGGAGTTGTCTGCCCTTGAATGGTAAAGATAGAGGTCCATTTAACTATTGAACATATAACGTTCCTTATGCATATGTTTCATTACCACTAAGGTTTAAATAATAATATTGTGTTATAAGTAATAAAATAGGTTTCAAAACTGACCTTTTTTGGCTAGTTTCTTGTCATATTAATGGGAAAATTGTAGAAATATAGGTGGCGCCTCCTATGGTCATGATATTCGAAAATTTGAAAAAAAGTTGATGCATTTGCAAATGTTGTGTGGTGGTCTACCTACCAACAAATTTTGAAAAGGATTGGCCAACCTTGCTTCCGCACTGTTTTGCATGGTTTTCTCATAGACAAGCTCTTAAGTAAAACATAGCTCAGGAATGAAGCTAATTTATTTTTCGAGATAATCGTATTTAAAATGTTTGTTTTTCGTTAAGTATTCATCATGAAAATAAATTTTAAAACATTGACGGTCAACTATTTCACTAATTATCACCAAAGCGAAGCTCTAATCTAAAAAGTAGAATATGAATACACACTAAAAGCTTGAACTGTATTTACTTGAGCAGATACGTTCATTCTTTTATTATTAAATAACAATTTTAGAGAACAAAACGACAGTGTTAATGCTTGAATTTCAAAGATAGTATTACTGGTGTTGTAAGACATTTAGATAGTTTGACCAAAGGTAGCAAAAACATTTGTCATTTATTTGGTGTAGAATGTCTGTCCAGCATTCTTTGTAGCTCCAAAATAACTCATTCTCGAACCTTTGTGGTTTCTGGCTACTGTATCTTCTGACAAATAGAAAATTGTCTACCCTTCAGGAACACCTGGGGGTCGTCGTTGTCGTGATCGTATAGTAGTTGGATTTATAACTACCGATGCAATCGGTGCCTATCATCATTAACGTTGTGAATCTGAATCCCGCACAGGAAAGGTGTATTCGATACAACAATATGTGATAAAGTTTATCAGTGACTTGCAATAGTTCGGTGGTATCTTCCGGGTACTCCGGTTTCCTCTACCAATAAAACTGACCGTCACGATATAACTGAATTATTGTTCAAAGTGGCGTTAAACACCATAACCGTACCCCCCCCCGTCCCGGACCATCTGAGTTCATCCCCTGTTCATAGTAGTGTTCGTGTTGCTCGATCTTTGGTTTACCGTATAGTGTTTTTGGTTGTCCTGTTTATGTTGTCTATTGTATGTTCTGTCCTTTGATGTACGGTTTCTGATCCCTTTGCTATCTTTAAATGTTTCATACTTCAAGTAACTAAGAATCGAACACTTTACAAGCTAAATAGTAAAACGTAGGATCCTGCTTCTAATACTAGTATAGTATACTATTGTGTATTATTCATGATATATATTGTAGCATCACCTTGTTCGTTATCTTTGTGGGTTTATAATCCTGCTGTATATGTAATTGACTATTGTAAAACATGCTCCTAGTTCGCCAGTGATTACGATTAAATAAATTATGAATAGAAAATTTAAACAGTGATGTTCAACAGCTCCACCAATATCAAGAAAACATATTTGTAGAAATATATATATTTATCGCTTCTGTTACGTTGTTAGCTGTGGTTGAGTGTACATTTGGTATTTGAATAAGCAGTTGAAACCAAAACAATCACCTCTCACTATCACTCACTGAACACATGAAAAGGAAGACAGCGACATATGAATAATGTTTTGTTTTGATTTGTAAGATGATCACGAATTTAAATTAAAATAAAAAGACTTTGACCCCAAGTCTAATATGATCACCATCAATGATCAACAACCTTTTCAGTAGAAACGTGTAAATGGTCAGTGGTACACCTCGTCAGTAGAAATATCAGTAAAAAAGAACACATTATTGCTCACCATATCTAGTAATGGCAAGTGGACAGAACATATAAATAATATATGCCAAAAAGCGACTAAACAAATATTTGTCCTTAGAAAATTAAAGTTCATATTAAACAGGAATAATTTAAATAAAATATATGTAACTTATATTTTGCCATTACTAGAGTATGCATGCGAGTTATGGGATGGGTGCTGTTCAAGGGATGCATATAAGTTGGAACAGCTTCAATTTGAAGCCGTTAGGATAATTACTGGGTTGCCAAAATTTGCAAGCAAGGAATCTTTATACTTCGAAACCGGTTGGGAGACTTTAAGTTGTAGACGGAGGCGTCGAAAACTTACTTTATTTCATAAAATACATAATAATATAGCTCCTGAATATTTACAGGACTGTCTAAATGAATATTTAGTAGTTAACAATTATAATCTGAGAAATTCTTTACAATATAGGGTACCAAGATGTCGTTTAGAATCATTTTCCAAGTCGTTTTTTCCGTCTACTATACGTTCATGGAATTCATTGAATCCGAATTTTAAATCTATACAAACTACTTCAAAGTTTAAGCAAACTTTAAGGGCGAATTTATTTATGGTTTCTAATTACTATTTGTTAGGAAGTAGGAAATGTAATATAATACATTCTAGATTAAGACATCAGTGTAGTTCACTGGGAGCAGATTTATTTATGGTTTCTAATTACTATTTGTTAGGAAGTAGGAAATGTAATATTATACATACTAGATTAAGACATCAGTGTAGTTCACTGGGAACAGATTTATTTAGAGCAAATGTAGTTAGTGACCCCAGCTGCGGATGTCCTTTAGAAGATGCTATTCATTATTTATTAGAATGTCCCCTTTATAGGAATGCAAGAATGCAATGAATTATGAGTATTACACCGTATACAGTTATCTCAATTGAAAACTTATTATTTGGCTCTGATAATTTAACTGACGAAAACAATTTAATAGTGTTTAGAAATGTCCAAAAATATATACACCATTCTAATAGATTTGAATGATACGAAATTATACCCTGTACTCAGGATGTTATCATTTATTTGCACTCAATCCCCTTATCCCTTCTTTTTTCCCATTACTTCTGTTTATCAAATATATGCATGTATACATTTATTATATTATGTAACTTGCTGTCATTTTCTTATTTATGTATATAACATTATTGTATAGAGCGGATATACTAAGTTGAAATAACTTGTTTCCAATCTAATTGTACATTTATAAGACAATAAAATATGTTTAAACTTAAATTATTGCTCAATATTAATACAGTGTAAAACAACAAAAACACCAAGCCTCAGTTTGACAAATTCGGTCAAAGGGAGGTAGCACAGCCATAGATGCGGTGCTACAATAACATGAAGAAATAGTAATATGGATGTCCGGGTTAAATCGATTAATTGGATCTAACCCATCCCACCCCGAAAAAAAGATTCATGGAATGTTTTTTATATATAAATAACGTATAAGCTGTTTTAAACATGTCTTGTGAGAAAATGTGTTCGACTATGGGAAGCTTATTGACTATGCATGTTTTCAAATTCTGAGGTTAGCATATCAGTTGACTAAACCGGGGATTTGGTCATATGTAGCAAGCAAATAACAAAATCTGATTATATATGCTATATTGTGATATATTCTGAAATATTAACATCAAACATCAACGAACGAACGAACGAACGAACGAACGAACGAACGAACGAACGTACGAACGAACGAACGAACGAATGAATGAATGAACGAATGATCAACCAATCAATCGATCAAATATATTATGTATACAGATAAAGATTACGACTCGGCTTTTTTTATTTCATAAAAACGCTGTGATTGCTTCTGTTTTTACGATTTTCCATTTAGCTTTTGTAACTACTTTGACGCTGTAGTTTACTGAGCTCTTGTGCAGTCTTTTTCCACGTCCTCCTAACATACGTCCTCTTAGCCACGTCCTTCTAACATATGTCCTTTTACCCATGTCCTCCTAACTTATGTCCTCTTAGTGTATACATTATTGTAATTAATGAATCGTCACAGGTGAGGAGTGAGTGATTGTTGATTATCGCTAATTCAGCAGTTTTTCAGCTACGAAAGTATATCATGGACAGATTGTTTTACTTTGTAAAGACGATATCTGTTTTATACTGAGTTGGATTTTCACAGTGCTAGCTCACTGAAACAACTGTCCATGGGTACCCATGTCTCTCCACTGAAACAACAGTCCAAGGATACCCATGTCTCTCCACTCAAACAAAAGTCCAAGGGTACCCATGTCTCTCCACTCGAACAACAGTCCAAGGGTACCCATGTCTCTCCACTGAAACAACAGTCCAAGGGTACCCATGTCTCTCCACTGAAACAACAGTCCAAGGGTACCCATGTCTCTCCACTGAAACAACAGTCCAAGGGTACCCATGTCTCTCCACTGAAACAACAGTCCAAGGGTACTCATCATGTCTCTCCAATGAAACAACAGTCCAAGGGTACCCATGTCTCTCCACTGAAACAACAGTCCAAGGGTACCCATGTCTCTCCACTGAAACAACAGTCCAAGGGTACCCATGTCTCTCCACTCAAACAACAGTCCAAGGGTACCCATGTCTCTCCACTCAAACAACAGTCCAAGGGTACCCATGTCTCTCCAATTAAACAATAGTCCAAGGGTACCCATGTCTCTCCAATGAAAAACAGTCCAAGAGTACCCATGTCTCTCCACTCAAAGAACAGTCCAAGGGTACCCATGTCTCTCCACTCAGAGAACAGTCCAAGGGTACCCATGTCTCTCCACTCAAACAAGTCCAAGGGTACCCATGTCTCTCCACTCAAAGAACAGTCCAAGGGTACCCATGTCTCTCCACTGAAACAACAGTCCAAGGGTACCCATGTCTCTCCACTGAAACAACAATCCAAGGGTACCCATATCTCTCCACTGAAACAACAGTTCAAGGGTACCCATGTCTCTCCACTGAAACAACAGTCCAAGGGTACCCATGTCTCTCCACTGAAACAACAGTCCAAGGGTACCCATGTCTCTCCACTGAAACAACAGTCCAAGGGTACCCATGTCTCTCCACTCAAACAACAGTCCAAGGGTACCCATGTCTCTCCACTGAAACAACAGTCCAAGGGTACCGATGTCTCTCCACTGAAACAACAGTCCAAGGGTACCCATGTCTCTCCACTGAAACAACAGTCCAAGGGTACCCATGTCTCTCCACTGAAACAACAGTCCAAGGGTACTCATCATGTCTCTCCAATGAAACAACAGTCCAAGGGTACCCATGTCTCTCCACTCAAACAACAGTCCAAGGGTACCCATGTCTCTCCACTGAAACAACAGTCCAAGGGTACCCATGTCTCTCCACTCAAACAACAGTCCAAGGGTACCCATGTCTCTCCAATTAAACAATAGTCCAAGGGTACCCATGTCTCTCCAATGAAACAACAGTCCAAGGGTACCCATGTCTCTCCACTCAAAGAACAGTCCAAGGGTACTCATGTCTCTCCACTCAAACAACAGTCCAAGGGTACCCATGTCTCTCCACTCAAACAACAGTCCAAGGGTACCCATGTCTCTCCACTGAAACAACAGTCCAAGGGTACCCATGTTTCTCCAATGAAACAACAGTCCAAGGGTACCCATGTCTCTCCACTCAAACACATTACTCTTACTCCGAGCCAACCCATCTCTCAAATGCTATGTACTTAAGAGGAGCAGGAAACTATACTAAGGTTATAATTTGACCTGATGCAGTAGTTTCACCCTTTGTATAGTGTATATATATTTATCTCTTGGTTCATGGCGAGGTTTACTCATACAACATTATATGTGATAAAGTTTGTCAGTGACTTGCGCCAGGTCAATGGTTTTCTCGGGTACTCCACTTTCCTCCACCAATAAAACAGACCGCCACAACATAGTTAAAATATTGTTGACAGTGGCGTTAAACACCATAAACTCATCAACCTATTTATCTCTTGATACAGGTGTTCTTGTAATGACATGCAGTAGTAAATCACATCTGGAATACCTGATTTCACCAATGTTATGCTTCAATAAATAAGGTAAATATAAGTGTTAAACATACTTTTATTCTCCATCTTATAAAAAGAAATATTAAATATTCTATTGTACATTAAATATATACATCTTAATATATAAGTTAATCAGGTAATATTATGCAGAAGTATACATATATGTGCAATCGGCAAGTATTAAAGCATGTACACATATCTGTGCACTTTCCATGTATTCAGACATATACACATGTATCTAACATTGCAGTTGCATGTATATCTATCATATAGGTACATGTGAAAATACATCAAACTCTTCTCGTAAACTGTCTAGCACATAGCATGTGAAATCGTGTATACTTTTTATTTTAATAATTATAATAAATTTATGATTGAAACGAATGTTTGGAATGCATGGCAAGATTTTTAAGGTGAAATTGATTCAAATTCACATTTAACCTCTGAACTTTAACCACATCTACTGGACAAATTAAATGATATGTCACTTAAAAATGTCAATCAAAACTAAATGCATTTTCGTCTATCATCCGCAAACATTTCCATTCACACAATCGTAGCATTCGATATTCTATTTTACAGTAAGAGTTATCTCTCTTTGACTAATCAACCACTCCATGTCCAATATGGAACATTTTCATTTCCATATCCTATTGCCGGCATTGGACGTCGTGTGTCCATATCGTAAACGTAAGGTCCTGGGTGGTATGGAAGAGTGGGATATGGTCCCCTTGGTTGGGGAGGATAGAAATTAGGATCATAGTAAGCTAGCTCCATTGGAAAAGCCCTATTGTCATATGCGGGATATCCATATTCTCGACCACGCCTTTTTTCTAAATATTCTTTATCTTCATAACGCTCTGAACCTATATAACATCCAGCTATTGCATACAGCGTTGCTGTGAGTGCGGAAACTCCCATGCCAACCCATCCTAAGATATATGACCATCTGTAGGCACGTGTTGTTGCCGTCTTCAGAGACTGAAATCAGAGACAAAACATTAGAACCAATCATAATAAAATACAATTATCATAGTACACACAAAAATTAAATCTTTGCCTTTTTTAACTTAAAAGCAAACGGAAAATATTATATTTGTTGAGAACAATAGCTCATGCTTCCCCACAGATCTGACCAAGTAAAATTCTACTCTCACATTTTTACAGTTCGGTTTTCTATAAAATAAAGGGAGATAGTAAAATTTGAACTAATTAGAATATGGAATACAAATTGAAAATAATTATGCAAAATGAAAATGCCATATGAATGACCCAAACAGCTTTTTCAATACACACACACAAAACCCCCAAAAACCTCCAACACCAAATAATATATAAATGACTACAATATTCAATCAAGTGTTAATTAAATTGCTAGATTTTAATTAAAAAATTAATAAGGAAATATAATTTTTTGGTATAAAGTATACATACTGGATCCCAACTCTGATAAAACTGAGGCTCGTCAGTTATTTTATTTCTTTCTAAGTATTCTGCTCCATGGAAAAATGCTATAGCAGCGGCAGTACAGAAGGCTGAAACAAATCAAGTTTTAAAACTTTGTAAGTCATTTCAGTTATTAAACTTACAAACAAAGCATTACCAGTAAAAGGTATACAGACAATGAATGAGGAACTTACTGTACAAATAAAACATGCAGGCGGAAAAAAGATATGTGAAGTAATATTTAGAAAGTTAAAAGTGAAAAAAAAAGTGTATGTGTAGGTACAACATTATGAGATAAAGTTTGCTGGTGGCTAGCGGCAGGTCGGTGGTTTGCGGCAGGTCGGTGGTTTGCGGCAGGTCGGTGGCTTGCGGCAGGTCGGTGGCTAGCGGCAGGTCGGTGGTTTGCGGCAGGTCGGTGGCTTGCGGCAGGTCGGTGGCTTGCGTCAGGTCGGTGGCTTGCGGCAGGTCGGTGGCTTGCGGTAGGTCGGTGGCTTGCGGCAGGTCGGTGGCTTGCGGCAGGTCGGTGGCTTGTGGCAGATCGGTGGTTTGCGGCAGGTCGGTGGCTTGCGGCAGGTCGGTGGGTGCGGCAGGTCGGTGGCTTGCGGCAGGTCGGTGGCTTGCGGCAGGTCGGTGGCTTGTGGCAGGTCGATGGTTTGCGGCAGGTCGATGGCTTGCGGCAGGTCGGTGGTTGCGGCAGGTCGGTGGTTTGCGGCAGGTCGGTGGCTTACGGCAGGTCGGTGGTTTGCGGCAGGTCGGTGGTTTGCGGCAGGTCGGTGGCTTGCGGCAGGTCGGTGGCTTGTGGCAGGTCGGTGGTTTGCGGCAGGTCGGTGGCTTGCGGCAGGTCGGTGGTTTGCGGCAGGTCGGTGGCTTGCGGCAGGTCGGTGGTTTTCTCTACCAATAAAACTGATCATCACGATATAACTGATACATCGAAATATCATTGAAAGTGGCGTTAAACGCTATAACTCTTAGACCCTTAGAATATGAAAACTGAAACAAATTTCGCTTGTGACAATTATGTATGCCTAACCTTAACTGGAATTATTACTAGCTTTGCTGATTCAAATTATGACTAGCAATATATAATAATTGCCTGTATTATGTCTCGCCTTATTTATTCGTGTCCAGCTTTGACTATTCGTGCCTATGCCTAACCATAAATCGAATATTATTACTTATATTAATAGCAATGCATACATATATCTCGAAATAAGCATAACGATAATTATTTCTACTTAACCTTAATGCTAAATATGCCTTGGTGTAAATATGTTTATACTAATATCTCGACATCCGTTCATTAAGTTCTAATTTTCATTCTTAAGCATCGGATAAATGCGGGCATTTAAATCTTTTCTGATTAAAGATACATCTAATTATTAATTCCACAAAATCATACCTGCAAAGTATGCACAGAAACCTGCACAATAAGCCCACTTGGATTTCCTCCAACAGCATACAACAGCACCGAATACATAGGATACTAAGAAAAATATTAAAGCCATGATAAAAAACGCCATGTGACATCTCATTAAATCTGAAAAAAAAAATGAAATATACGAAATTAAATATATAATATGATCACAATTCCATGACTTGCATTATAATCTTCAACTTGTTAAAGGCGGTCAGTATTCTGTCAGTAAAATTAAAGAATGTTAGAAACTAATTTAATATCTGTAATCTGATTATGGCTGATAACTCACCGCTGATCATGCTGCGATTACTCTCAACTCATCACTGGAGAGTAGTCGAAGCATGATAGCATGAGTCACCGACGATGCTGGAGAGTAGTCGAAGCGTGATAACATGAGTCACCGGCGATGCTGGAGAGTAGTCGAAGCGTGATAGCATGAGTCACCGGCGATGCTGGAGAGTAGTCGAAGCGTGATAGCATGAGTCACCGGCGATGCTGGAGAATAGTCGAAGCGTGATAGCACGAGTCACCGGCGATGCTGGAGAGTAGTCGAAGCGTGATAGCATGAGTCACCGGCGATGCTGGAGAGTAGTCGAAGCGTGATAGCATGAGTCACCGGCGATGCTGGAGAGTAGTCGAAGCATGATAGCATGAGTCACCGGCGATGCTGGAGAGTAGTCGAAGCGTGATAGCATGAGTCACCGGCGATGCTGGAGAGTAGTCGAAGCGTGATAGCATGAGTCACCGGCGATGCTGGAGAGTAGTCGAAGCGTGATAGCATGAGTCACCGGCGATGCTGGAGAGTAGTCGAAGCGTGATAGCATGAGTCACCGGCGATGCTGGAGAGTAGTCGAAGCGTGATAGCATGAGTCACCGGCGATGCTGGAGAATAGTCGAAGCGTGATAGCACGAGTCACCGGCGATGCTGGAGAGTAGTCGAAACGTGATAGCATGAGTCACCGGCGATGCTGGAGAGTAGTCGAAGCGTGATATCATGAGTCACCGGCGATGCTGGAGAGTAGTCGAAGCGTGATAGAATGAGTCACCGGCGATGGACTCTTATTAACAATGAAACTTATTGTAAGCTTCCTTTTCTTAAGCTTGAGGGCCATCATGGTCGTGATCCTATGGTGGTTGAACTATCTATCCAATCAGTGCCTATCACCACAAAAGTTGTGAGTTCGAATCCCGGTCATGGTGAGGTGTACTCGAACTAGCGGTAGGTCGATGATTTTCCCCGGGTACTGCGGTTTCCTCCACCAATAAAACTGACCCCCACAACATAACTGAAATATTGTTGACAGTGGCGTTAAGCACCATAACCTTAGGCTCTTTAAGCTGAATGGTTGAGCATTTTAAGTTTTAAATGTTTTACAGACAGGATGATGTATGACATGTTGTGGATCCAAAAATCAACATTATTCGTAAAACCTGGGTTATCCGTATTTACTTTGGTCCATGTTACTTCCGGGATGGAGCATAGCAGATTCTAACATGACGTCCTTCTTTCGCTTTGTAGACAAACGAGTGATTTATCGATGGTATAATCTCATTCGCACATGCCCCGGTGAATGTGACTGACTTTTCCATTGGCAGCATAAATTATGTGCGACATTTTCCGCAAACATAAATATAAATTACCGTCTTCCAATCAAATTATACTACCGTATTTGTACTCTTAGACATATCAGAATCGAAATAAATCATGGAAGCCAGAATGTGTTTTGAGTTTTAACGTGGATTGGCGGATATCAGTAAATTTCATCCGCCAATCCATGTTAAAACTCCCAACACATTCTGGCTTCCATGATTTATTTCTTAAATATACCATTTGTCAGTTTTCGACTTGATTCTATAATTATACTCGTTATCATCGTTTTGCTCGACCTTTAGTTTTAGATTAATAATCAAAATTAATAATCATATTGTCATTGATTGCTTTTGTATATACCATTTGTAATTGATTGTTTTTGTATATACCATTTGTAATTGATTGTTTTTGTATATACCATTTGTAATTGATTGTTTTTGTATATACCATTTGTAATTGATTGTTTTTGTATATACCATTTGTAATTGATTGTTTTTGTGTATACCATTTGTAATTGATTGTTTTTGTATATACCATTTGTAATTGATTGTTTTTGTATATACCATTTGTAATTGATTGTTTTTGTATATACCATTTGTAATTGATTGTTTTTGTATATACCATTTGTAATTGATTGTTTTTGTATATACCATTTGTAATTGATTGTTTTTGTATATACCATTTGTAATTGATTGTTTTTGTATATACCATTTGTAATTGATTGTTTTTGTATATACCATTTGTAATTGATTGTTTTTGTATATACCATTTGTAATTGATTGTTTTTGTATATACCATTTGTAATTGATTGTTTTTATTTCATCATATTGATTGCATATGCCCTTATGGGCCGATAATTCGTTAATAAACTATTGAATTGCATACTATTTTATTGTACATAAACAATAGGATTGGACAGCAAGTTATACCATCTTATGTGAAGTCCTCTACTTACAAAATATACACATGAATTAATGACAGCAAAACAAAACACTAACAATAGACATTTAGAATTTTGACACTGATAAGAAGAAAGTAAGAAGTACACGTGAACAATTGATGACTTAGCCCTAACATGTTTTAGATTGATTTATAAAAGTTCGAACTTTTCCAAATATTTTGGAGTTGACGTCATAACTATAATCATCGTTCCCAAAGAGTAAAGTTTCAATAATAATATTGATATCGTCGCAATTACTAAGAAGTGTTCTTCTTTCGTTCAGGTATAAAGAACATTCCAGAAAATAATGTATAGCATCTTCAAAAGAAGCACCGCAATTACATTTATAATTATTTATTATATGTATTCTTGACAGATCGGCATTGAGTGAGCTGCATTGGTGTCTAAGTCTGGTGTGTAATATATTTAGTTTCCTAGGCCTTCATTATAATACTTTGGGGGTTTATAGATATCACCTTTCACTCTATTTTTAAACGAAGATAATGTAGGGGAATTTCTTATAGATATGTCTAGATTGTTCCAAAGCGAAACGGTAAATGGAATAAATGATGAATTTTATAAAAGATAGTTAATCTACGATTTTTTCACATCCAGTCTCAAAGTATAATGAATCCTTACTAGCAAATTTTGTCAAACCTGTTACATTTCGTGCCACTTCTAATTGTATTTTTTCGAATTTTTCAATGTCCCGTTCATAACACACTTCGCATGCATATTCTAGTACAGGTCTGATAAATGTAAGATAGATACTAGTATTTGACAATGCTTGTTTAGATAAAGTAAATTTAATTTACGAAGAACATTTACTTGTTGTAATGCTGATGTAGCTTTAGTTTTCTGTGTAATGCTTTGCAAATCGTTGTTTGACCTTTTGGCCATTGTATTGTCTATACTTCTTTGATTTACGGCTTCTGATTACGTCTTTGGTATCTCTTGGTCATTGTATTGCCTGTACTTCTTTGATTTACGGATTCTGATTACCTTTTTGAATCATTGGCCACTGTATTGCCTGTACTTCTTTGATTTACGGCTTCTGATTACCCCTTTGGTATCTTTTGGCCACTGTATTGCCTGTACTTCTTTGATTTACGGCTTCTGATTACCCCTTTGGTATCTTTTGGCCACTGTATTGCCTGTACTTCTTTGATTTACGGCTTCTGATTACCCCTTTGGTATCTTTTGGCCATTGTATTGCCTGTACTTCTTTGATTTAAGGCTTCTGATTACCTTTTTGGTATCTTTTGGCCACTGTATTGCCTGTACTTCTTTGATTTACGGCTTCTGATTACCCCTTTGGTATCTTTTGGCCACTGTATTGCCTGTACTTCTTTGATTTACGGCTTCTGATTACCCCTTTGGTATCTTTTGGTCATTGTATTGCCTGTACTTCTTTGATTTACGGCTTCTGATTACCCCTTTGGTATCTTTTGGCCACTGTATTGCCTGTACTTCTTTGATTTACGGCTTCTGATTACCCCTTTGGTATCTTTTGGCCATTGTATTGCCTGTACTTCTTTGATTTACGGCTTCTGATTACCTTTTTGGTATCTTTTGGCCACTGTATTGCCTGTACTTCTTTGATTTACGGCTTCTGATTACCCCTTTGGTATCTTTTGGCCATTGTATTGCCTGTACTTCTTTGGTTTACGGCTTCTGATTACCTCTTTGGTATCTTTTGCCCATTGTATTGCCTGTACTTCTTTGATTTACGGCTTCTGATTACCTTTTTGGTATCTTTTGGCATCTGTATTGCCTGTACTTCTTTGATTTACGGCTTCTGATTACCCCTTTGGTATCTTTTGGCCACTGTATTGCCTGTACTTCTTTGATTTACGGTTACTGATTACCCCTTTGGTATCTTTTGGTAATTGTATTGCCTGTACTTCTTGATTTAATGCTTCTGATTACCTCTTTGGTATCTTTTGGCCATTGCATTGCCTGTACTTCTTTGATTTACTGCTTCTGATTACCTTTTTGGTATCTTATGGCCATTGTATTGCCTGTACTTCTTTGATTTACGGCTTCTGATTACCACTTTGGTATCTGTTGGCCATTGCATTGGCTGTACTTCTTTGATTTACGGCTTCTGATTACCTCTTTGGTATCTTTTGGTCATTGCATTGCCTGTACCTCTTTGATTTACGGCTTCTGATTACCCCTTTGGTATCTTTTGGCCATTTTATTGCCTGTATTTCTTTGATTTACGGCTTCTGATTACCCCTTTGCTATCTTTTGACCATTGTATTGCTTGTACTTCTTTGATTTACGACTTCTAATTACCCCTTTGGTATCTTTTGGCCATTGTATTGCCTGTACTTCTTTGATTTACGGATTCTGATTACCTCTTTGTATCATTGGCCATTGTATTGTCTGTAATTCTTTGATTTACGGCTTCTGATTACCCCTTTGGTATCTTTTGGCCATTGTATTGCCTGTACTTCTTTGATTTACGGCTTCTGATTACCTCTTTGGTATCGTGTGGTCATTGTATTGCCTGTACTTCTTTGATTTACGGCTTCCGATTACCTTTTTGGTATCTTGTGGTGATTGTATTGCCTGTACTTCTTTGATTTACGGCTTCTGATTACCCCGTTGGTATCTTTTGGCCATTGCATTGCCTGTACTTCTTTGACTTACGGCTTCTGATTACCCCTTTAGTATCTTTTGGCCATTGCATTGCCTGTACTTCTTTGACTTACGGCTTCTGATTACCCCTTTAGTATCTTTTGGCCATTGCATTGCCTGTACTTCTTTGATTTACGGCTTCTGATTATCTTTTTGGTATCTTATGGCCATTGCATTGCCTGTACTTCTTTGATTTACGGCTTCTGATTACCCCTTTGGTATCTTTTGGCCATTGCATTGCCTGTTCTTCTTTGACTTACGCTTCTGATTACCCCTTTGGTATCTTTTGGCCATTGCATTGGCTGTACTTCTTTGATTTACGGTTTCTGATTACCTCTTTGGTATCTTTTGGCCATTGTATTGCCTGTACCTCTTTGATTTACGGCTACTGATTACCCCTTTGTTATCTTTTGGCCATTGTATTGCCTGTACTTCTTGATTTACGGCTTCTGATTACCTCTTTGGTATCTTTTGGCCATTGCATTGCCTGTACTTCTTTGATTTACTGCTTCTGATTATCTTTTTGGTATCTTATGGCCATTGTATTGCTTGTACTTCTTTGACTTACGGCTTCTGATTACCCCTTTGGTATCTTTTGACCATTGCATTGGCTGTACTTCTTTGATTTACGGCTTCTGATTACCTCTTTGGTATCTTTTGGTCATTGCATTGCCTGTACCTCTTTGATTTACGCTTCTGATTACCCCTTTGGTATCTTTTGACCATTGTATTGCCTGTACTTCTTTGATTTACGCTTCTGATTACCCCTTTGGTATCTTTTGGCCATTGTATTGCCTGTACTTCTTTGATTTACGGATTATGATTACCTCTTTGTATCATTGGCCATTGTATTGTCTGTACTTCTTTCAATTACGGCTTCTGATTACATCTTTGGTATCTGTTGGCCATTGTAGTGCCTGTACTTCTTTGATTTACGGCTTCTGATTACCCCTTTGGTATCTTTTGGCCATTGTATTGCCTGTACTTCTTTGATTTACGGCTTCTGATTACCTCTTTGGTATCTTTTGGCCATTGTATTGTCTGTACTTCTTTGATTTACGGCTTCTGATTACCCCTTTGGTATCTTTTGACCATTGTATTGCCTATACTTCTTTGATTTACGGCTTCTGATTACCCCTTTGGTATCTTGTGGCCATTGTATTGCCTGTACTTATTTGATTTACGGCTTCTAATTACCTCTTTGGTATCGTGTGGTCATTGTATTGCCTGTACTTCTTTGATTTACGGCTTCCGATTACCTTTTTGGTATCTTGTGGTGATTGTATTGCCTGTATTTCTTTGATTTACGGCTTCTGATTACCCCGTTGGTATCTTATGGCCATTGTATTGCCTGTACTTCTTTGATTTACGGCTTCTGATTACCCCTTTGGTATCTTTTGGCCATTGCATTGCCTGTTTTTCTTTGACTTACGGCTTCTGATTACCCCTTTGGTATCTTTTGGCCATTGCATTGGCTGTACTTCTTTGATTTACGGTTTCTGATTACCTCTTTGTTATCTTTTGGCAATTGTATTGCCTGTACCTCTTTGATTTACGGCTTCTGATTACCCCTTTGGTATCTTTTGGCCATTGTATTGCCTGTACTTCTTTGATTTACGGCTTCTGATTACCCCTTTGGTATCTTGTGGCCATTGTATTGCCTGCACTTCTTTGATTTGACGGCTTCTAATTATCTCTTTGGTATCTTCTGGCCATTGTATTGCCTGTACTTCTTTCATTTACGGCTTCCGATTACCTTCTTGGTATCTTGTGGCCATTGCATTGCCTGTACTTCTTTGATTTACGGCTTCTGATTACCCCTTTGGTATCTTTTGGCCATTGCATTGCCTGTATTTCTTTAACTTACGGCTTCTGATTACCCCTTTGGTATCTTTTGGCCATTGTATTGCCTGTACTTCTTTGATTTACGCTTCTGATTACCTCTTTGGTATCTTTTGGTCATTGTATTGCCTGTACCTCTTTGATTTACGGCTTCTGATTACCCCTTTGGTATCTTTTGGCCATTGCATTGCCTGTACTTCTTTGATTTACGGCTTCTGATTACCCCTTTGGTATCTTTTGACCATTGTATTGCCTGTACTTCTTTGATTTACGGCTTCTGATTACCCCTTTGGTATCATTTGGCCATTGCATTGCCTGTACTTCTTTGATTTACATCTTCTGATTACCTCTTTGGTATCTTGTGGCCATTGTATTGCCTGTACTTCTTTGATTTACGGCTTCTGATAACCCCTTTGGTATCTTTTGGCCATTGTATTGCCTGTACTTCTTGATTTACGGCTTCTGATTACCTCTTTGGTATCTTTTGGCTATTGTATTGCCTGTACTTCTTTGATTTATAGCTTCTGATTACCTCTTTGGTATCTTTTGGCCATTGTATTGCCTGTATTTCTTTGATTTACGGCTTCTGATTACCCCTTTGGTATCTTTTGGCCATTGTATTGCCTGTACTTCTTTGATTTATGGCTTTTGATTACCTCTTTGGTATCTTTTGGCCATTGTAGTGTCTGTACGTTTTTGATTGATGGCTTCTGATTACCTCTTTGGTATCTTGTGGCCATTGTATTGTCTGTACCTCTTTGATTTACGGCTTCTGATTACCCCTTTGGTATCGTGTGGCCATTGTATTGTCTGTACCTCTTTGATTTACAGATTCTGATTACCTCTTTGGTATCTTTTGGCCATTGTATTGCCTGTACTTCTTTGATTTACAGATTCTGATTACCCCTTTGGTATCTTTTGGCCATTGTATTGCCTGTACTTCTTTGAATTACAGGTTCTGATTGCCCCTTTGTATCTTGTGGCCATTGTATTGCCTGTACTTCTTTGATTTACGGCTTCTGATTACCTCTTTGGTATCTTTTGGCCATTGTATTCCCTGTACTTCTTTGATTTACGGCTTCTGATTACCTTTTCGATATATTGTGGCCATTGTATTGCCTGTACTTATTTGATTTACGGCTTCTGATTACCCCTTTGGTATCTTTTGGTCATTGTATTGCCTGTACTTCTTTGATGTACGGCTTCTGATTACCCCTTTGGTATCTTGTGGCCATTGTATTGCCTGTACTTCTTCAATTTACGGCTTCTGGTTACGTTTTTGGTATCTTGTGGCCATTGTATTGCCTGTACTTCTTTGATTTACAGATTCTAATTACGTCTTTGGTATCTTTTGGCCATTGTATTGCCTGTACTTCTTTGATTTACGGCTTCTGATTACCCCTTTGGTATCTTTTGGCCATTGTATTGCCTGTATCTCTTTGATTTACGGCTTCTGATTACCCCTTTGGTATCTTTTGGCCATTGTATTGCCTGTACTTCTTTGATTTACAGCTTCTGATTACCTCTTTGGTATCGTTTGGCCATTGTATTGCCTGTACTTCTTTGATTTACAGGTTCTGATTACCTCTTTAGTATCTTGTGGCCATTGTATTGCATGTACTTCTTTGATTTACGGCTTCTGATTACCTCTTTGGTATCTTTTGGCCATTGTATTGCCTGTACTTCTTTGATTTACGGCTTCTGATTACCTTTTTGATATATTGTGGCCATTGTATTGCCTGTACTTCTTTGACTTACGGCTTCTGATTACCCCTTTGGTATCTTTTGGCCATGGCCATTGTATTGCCTGTACTTCTTTGATGTACGGCTTCTGATTACCCCTTTGGTATCTTGTGGCCATTGTATTGCCTGTACTTCTTTGATTTACGGATTCTGATTATGTCTTTGGTATCTTTTGGCCATTGCATTGCCTGTACTTCTTTGATTTACGGCTTCTGATTACCCCTTTGGTATCTTTTGGCCATTGTATTGCCTGTACCTCTTTGATTTACGGCTTCTGATTACCCCTTTGGTATATTTTGGCCATTGTATTGCCTGTACTTCTTTGATTTACAGCTTCTGATTACCTCTTTGGTATCTTTTGGCCATTGTATTGCCTGTACTTCTTTGATTTACGTCTTCTGATTACCCCTTTGGTATCGTTTGGCCATTGTATTGCCTGTACTTCTATGATTTACAGGTTCTGATTACCCCTTTGGTATCTTGTGGCCATTGCATTGCCTGTACTTCTTTGATTTACGGATTCTGATTACGTCTTTGGTATCTTTTCGCCATTGTATTGCCTGTACTTCTTTGATTTACGGCTTCTGATTACCTCTTTGGTATCTTGTGGCCACTGTATTGCCTGTACTTCGTTGATTTACGGCTTCTGATTACATCTGGTATCTTTTGGCCATTGTATTGCCTGTACTTCTTTGATTTACGGCTTCTGATTACCTCTTTCGTATCTTTTGGCCATTGTATTGCATGTACTTCTTTGATTCACGGCTTCTCAATACCTTTCTGGTATCTTCAAACTTTTTTAGTTGTAGGTGCTTCCTTTTATCCGGACAAAAGTTGCCCGTGTCATGCGATTGTTCAACGAAAATATCATATATCGGGGTATTTTCTCATACTCTGTATTAAATTTATATGTTGTAACGACTTTTCCTCTGTTATTTTACAAGGTTCCAATATTTATATATTTATAGAAAATGACACTGAAATTATTGGTCCTTTACGTTGTTCTTGCATGGAACGGGAAACCATTTTGATCCTCCGTAATGGAAATTAAAGAATCTCAAAAACGTATAATTTTAGTATTGCAAAAATGCAAATCGTTGTTAATCAACGACAAATTCCAAAATCATGTAGTATATTTTGCACGTTATCGTCTGACAGTGAAACACAACGACAAAAAAACAGACGTTCTGTGATTGATTAACAACTTTTACTTACGTATTCCAGGAGGTATAAACTTTTACTTACGTATTCGAGAGGTATAAACTTTTACTTACGTATTCGAGAGGTATAAACTTTTACTTACGTATTCTAGAGATATAAACTTTTACTTACGTATTCCAAAGGTATAAACTTTTACTTACGTATTTTAGAGGTATAAACTTTTACTTACGTATTCGAGAGGTATAAACTTTTACTTACGTATTTTAGAGGTATAAACTTTTACTTACGTATTCGAGAGGTATAAACATTTACTTACGTATTCGAGAGGTATAAACTTTTACTTACGTATTCGAGAGGTATAAACTTGTACTTACGTATTTTAGAGGTATAAACTTGTACTTACGTATTTTAGAGGTATAAACTTTTACTTACGTATTCTAGAGGTATAAACCTTTACTTACGTATTCGAGAGGTATACATTTTTACTTACGTATTCGAGAGGTATAAACCTTTACTTACGTATTCGAGAGGTATAAACTTTTACTTACGTATTCTAGAGGTATAAACCTTTACTTACGTATTCGAGAGGTATAAACTTTTACTTACGTATTCGAGAGGTATAAACTTTTACTTACGTATTCTAGAGGTATAAACTTTTACGTACGTAGTCTAGAGGTATAAACTTTTACTTAAGTAGTCTAGAGGTATAAACTTTTACTTACGTATTCTAGAGGTATAAACTTTTACTTACGTATTCTAGAGGTATAAATTTTTACTTACGTATTCTAGAGGTATAAACTTTTACTTACGTATTCTAGAGGTATAAGCTTGTGAGTAGTCAGCTGCTAGTGCATCTTTAAATGTGTATACAATGTGAAAACAATTGTTGTCCACCACGTCATCTCGGTTTTTGAAAACCACTGTAATAGAGATTTGTAAATACATTAAAATTATTATTTAATAAAAGATACGAATGGTGAAACAAGATATCAATCAAATTTATGCATGGTTGAAAAGTGGTCCATCGAACCTATAACTAAAACGCTTTATCAATACATAGTAAGATCATCTATGCGAACTGACGTACAGAAAGAAATGAGATATTTCTTGGTATAACCACAATCAACCCCCATGTGGGACTAATGAAATACACAACATGACGTACACTAATAAATTAATGCCTGGTGTTTTGGAGAATGCCAAGTAACACGCTCCTTGCCCGTAAAAGACAACTCAATGCCAAGTAACACGCTCCTTGCAAGTAAAAGACAACTCAATGCCAAGTAACACGCTCCTTGCACCTAAAAGACAACTCAATGCCAAGTAACACGCTCCTTGCACGTAAAAGACAACTCAATGCCAAGTAACACGCTCCTTGCACCTAAAAGACAACTCAATGCCAAGTAACACGCTCCTTACAGGTTAAAGACAACTCAATGCCAAGTAACACGCTCCTTACACGTTAAAGACAATTCAATGCCAAGTAACACGCTCCTTACACGTTAAAGACAACTCAATGCCAAGTAACACGCTCCTTACACGTTAAAGACAACTCAATGCCAAGTAACACGCTCCTTACACGTTAAAGACAACTCAATGCCAAGTAACACGCTCCTTGTACGTAAAAGTAAACTCAATGCCAAGTAACACGCTCCTTGCACGTAAAAGACAACTCAATGCCAAGTAACACGCTCCTTGCACGTAAAAGACAACTCAATGCCAAGTAACACGCTCCTTGCACGTAAAAGACAACTCACACTACTAGCACCTAATGACTAGCAGTGTGTTAGGATCAAGTGACCGTTTGTGATCTGGTGTGATTAGCAGTGTGTTAGAATCAAGTGACCGTTTGTGATCTGGTGTGCATCAAAAACTTCCATTTGATCTATTACCTCCCTTGTAAATTGTGATACATTGTAATCAAAACATCGATCTGGATCTAGATTGATATCTATACTGTTTACTGTTATTTACTGCCACTTTCAACAGTATTTTAGTTATATCGTGACCGTCAGTTGAATATTGAGTACTCTGAAAGAACATAGGCCTGCCACAAGACTCCATTCCAGTGTCCCGAGTGGTGATGGGCGTTTATTGTTTACATAAATGTTATGCAACTGCCATACGATGGCGTGACGACCCGAAAACAACAATTAGGAATTTTTCATTAGCTAAGGGAACGACCATTTAACTTGAAGTGGGGGGGGGGGTTATGGTTTTTTTCTAAAAAAATATTCTGATTCCCAATGTTGCTGAAAAAAATATTCTGGTTTTGGTGGAGGAAAAAAAAAATAATCTGATTCAGAGTTTTTGTCATAAAATCTAATGTTAAATTCTGGAAAAAAATTCCGCGCGACAAAAAAAATAAATATTCTAACTCTTGTGTTGTCCGAAAAAAAAATTCTGAACGAAACAAAAAACCATAACCCCCTTCAAGCTAAATGGTCGGTCCCTAAGGAGTTGCAAAATATTAGGATTACTTTTATCAATCGAATATTCTTAATATTATTGTACATAAAAAATGTATATATAATAAAATTGTATAAAGGTAGTCTTCACAAAACGTAATGTCTTCGTTTGTGAGGTAGATATGAAATTATTCCTTCTAATTTACATATATGTTATATATATATAAAAAAAAAAAAAAAAAAAAAAAGGTACTATCATTTTCAGCTTTTTAAAAAATATTAATATATCAAAACATTTTAATAAAAACAACAAAATGATGACATGTACATGAGAGGTTTTTTTCTTTATGACATTTGGGTGTTGTGTTGGCGACTACATATTCTGCTTTAATTTATCTCTATCAAGTGCAACAAACAAATGGCTCGAGGATAAACATTTGTTTGATTAATTTGTGAAAAATACAAAATTGTAGATTACACACACGTTACCGCGGGGTGATGTATTATGGAGTAATTAAAAAGCTTATTTATACACAGGGCGAGTAAAACGATAACCTTGACGAATACATAGTTGAATCTGAACTTATGTTCACTAAATGATGTTTGACTCTGTACTCTGTATGTTGGTGTCAATTCATTACAAAAGGATATGAAGTATACTAGCATATATGCAGGGGTATCGTAATTGGCATTTAACGCCACTTTCAACAATATCTCCGTCACATCGTGGTAATCAGTTTTATTGGTGGAGGAAACCGGAGTACCAAGGAAAAGCCACCGACCTGCTTCAAGTCAATGTTATGAGTTATGCTCATTAAAGACCTCCTGGTGATTGAGTGAGTCAGATATTGCGCGGTTGTTGTTTAACGCCAATGGAACTACTTTCTGCTATATCATGGCGAGAACAAGTTACTTCTTGAAGGATGTTGATGATATCTGTTTTGTACTAGATCAACATGATGAGTTGGATTTCCATAGATCTAGCTCACTGAATCAACAGCCCAAAGACAGACATCTTGCTCCACTCGGACACGCTAACCTGACTCAAGAGCCAACAATTCGTTGTTCTTACTCATAATTTCTGTTTGCTCGGCGGAGAAACAACAAATATATTTTTTTAGACTTTGGTTTTATTATGTCGGAGATCTAATCCACGATGATAACCATAACATCATGGTGACTGTGATATGCAAATTAGCTATGAAGTGTCGCTCCAGAACTTTTGACATTCCTTTGAGTTTTGGATTTCGTGCTAAATACAACAGTTTGAAAGACATTAGAAACAAGGGTTGGGGTTAAATTGAACGCCACTTTCCACAATATTCCATTGATCACATCTTCACTAGCCAAGAGTTACGATCCGTCTCTCCTCCTCTTCACACTTTACCGCAGTAGAATGATCTTCGTGATCACACGGTTTGAGTTTTAAACTGGATGTAGCCAGCGATAGATCCACCCACATGTGTTCCAAAAATGGGTGTTTTGTAGAAAAATGTAAATATGAAATGGACACGAATGGGTTTTGCCATTACAGGTAGTGATTGCAAGAAAAGCAACAACAAAAATTGTTGTTGAAGCATTTAGAGTTTTCAGTTGACTGTGTACATATTTTGACATGACTTGGAATAAATGCATTGTGTTGGTTGGATGAAAATGATGTCGACGATGTATTTAACAAGGACACCGAAGTAAAGAGAGGAAAACCACCGACCAGCCACAAATAACCGATAATCTTTATCACATAAGGTTGTATCGAATGCACCTAGAGCATCATTGAAGGATGAGAATCGAAATTTAACGTTGCTAACTGACAGTAACCAAACAATCTAAGCACAACTATAATTCCAATATTACCAGATTACCCCAAAAATACGATTAGATTAGCATACACAAAGAAAGTGTGCATGCCGTAACAATGACAACAGATGTGTACATTTTTATGGATATACTATAAATCCATCAAACATCTAATTTTCGTATTAAAATGGTAATCCCATACTTATATAAGTGCAAAATAATCTTGAGAGAAGGAAGAACAGCAAGAAACAGCTTAACGATACAGTGTACCCACTTCTAAACGCTTATCAATATCATCTTTCTCATGCCTGGCTAACCCGACCTACATTCAGACTGTCAATTTCTTTTGACATACACATTTTAAAATATATTCTATAGAAATATATGACAATAATATTTAACATCGTATCTATTTCACCTTTAACGAGAAATGCTTAATACCAGTACCTTAGGGTTTGTTAACCATAGGACATGAACGTTTTATATGAATGAAAGAGAAATATCCCTGTAATGTTAAAATACATTCCATTGTTGTCTTTTTTTCCTTCTAATATGATAACTTATGCACTGTTGCTAATGTGTACACTAGGCACTAATTTCTTTCCAGAACTAAAGACGAGTTATGTATTTAATTCGGTCTGAAAATCCATCGGTGTCCTTCCTGTGGCAGGTTATATATATTCCTTTTATTTCTATATACCAGGATTTGCTCGAGGGTAGCTTAATCCACAAGTATATTGGGGGTCGTAGTGGCCGTGATCGTATGGTAGTTTAATTTACAACTACCTATAAAACCAGTGCCTATCACCACTAAAGTTGTGAATTCGAATCCTGCTCTAGGCGAGTTGTTATTGATACATCATTATGTGAAAAAGTATGTCAGTGAATTGCGGTGGTTTTCTCCGGGTACTCCGGTTTCCTCCACCAATAAAACTGACCACCACGCTATAACTGAAATATTGTTGAAAGTGGCATTAAATACCATAAACCCCCTCCACCATATAGTTTATAATCAATAAACAACTATGATTTTTGGTCTGTCTAGCTCTAAAACAAAACTAAAACAAAAACGTATTCAAACTCTAATTATGTGCCAAGGAGAATGTATTCAAACTCTTGATTATGGGCCAAGAAGAACGTATTCAAACTCTGATTGTGGACCAAGGAGACCGTATTCAAACTCTGATTATGAACCAAGGAGAGCGTATTTAAACTCTGATTATGAGCCAGGGAGAACGCATTCAAACTGATTATGGACCAAGGAGAAAGTATTCAAACACTGATTAAGGATCAAGGAGAACGTATTTAAACTCTGATTATGGGCCAAAGAGAACGTATTCAAACTCTGATTATGAGCCAGGGAGAACGCATTCAAACTCTGATTATGGACCAAGGAGAAAGTATTCAAACTCTGATTGTGGGCCAAGGAGAAAGTATTCAAACACTGATTAAGGACCAAGGAGAACGTATTTAAACTCTGATTATGGGCCAAGGAGAACGTATTCAAACTCTTCATTATGAACCAAGGAGAATGTATTCAAACTGGATTATGGGCCAAGGAGAATGTATTCAAACTCTGGATTATGGGCCAAGGAGAATGTATTCAAACTCTTGATTGTGGGCCAAGGTGAACGTATTCAAACTCTGATTGTGGGCCACGGAAAACGTATTCAAACTCTGATTATGGGCCAAGGAGAACGCATTCAAACTTTGATTATGGGCCAAGGAGAACGCATTCAAACTCTGATTATGGGCCAAGGAGAATGTATTCAAACTCATGATTATGGGCCAAAAGAGAACGTATTTAAACTCTGATTATGGACCAAGGAGAACGTATTTAAACTCTAGTTATGAGCCAAGGAGAACGTATTCAAACTCTTGATTATGTGCCAAGGAGAACGTATGCAAACTCTTGATTATGGGCCAAGGAGAATGTATTCAAACTCTTAATTATGGGCCAAGGAGAACGTATTCAAACTCTTGATTATGGGCCAAGGAGAACGTATTTAAACTCTTAATTATGGGCCAAGGAGAATGTATTCAAACTCATGATTATGGGTCAAGGAGAACGTATTCATACTCTTGATTATAGGCCAAGGAGAACGTATTCAAACTCTGATTATGGGCCAAGGAGAACGAATTCAAACTCTGATTATGGGCCAAGGAGAATGTATTCAAACTCTTGATTATGGGCCAAGGAGAACGTATTCAAACTCTGATAATTGGCCAAGAAGAACGCATTCAAACTCTGATTATGGGCCAAGGAGAACGAATTCAAACTGATTATGGGCCAAGGAGAACGCATTGAAACTGATTATGGGCCAAGGAGAACGCATTCAAACTCTGATTATGGGTCAAGGAGAGCGCATTCAAACTCTGATTATGGGCCAAGGAGAACGTATTCAAACTCTGATAATTGGCCAAGAAGAACGTATTCAAACTCTGATAATTGGCCAAGGAGAACGCTTTCAAACTCTGATAATTGGCCAAGGACAATGTATTCAAACTCTTGATTATGGACCAAGGAGAACGTATTCAAACCGACATAACGTGAAGCATGTTAAACAGTTCAAAGTATATTTGGCAACATGCAGGAAACAATCAAATACATGTATTATATACTGTATGTGTATTGATGTAATTTACATGGTCTCTTCATGAATTAATTATCTTTGATGACAGATAGACGACAATATGACATGTGACAGGAATATGATCAAAGGTGTTTCCGATGTCTTTTGTGTATTGAAAATAGTAAACACGATGTTATCAAGAGTAACTCCTTTTGTGATTGTACAATAATACCCCCAGCAAAGCTATTGCAAATGCGGCCTCTAATATCACATACAGGCCGCTAATAGAGGCCGATGATACAGGCCGTTAATAGGGGTCGATGATACAGGTCGCTGTACTTTAATAATTTGACCCATTTTTGGGACAAGGTTGATATCGTTTACGTAATGCATTTCTCTGACTATTATCACACTTTTTCGGACAGTTGATTATTTTTAAGAATCTAGTGTTTATTCTTTTGTTCTTGAACTTTAACCTTTTACTGTTTTAGGTTTAAAAACGCGCTTTACTTAGTCTTGGACTTTCGTGTCTCGAACCACTACTGGGCTTTTCAAAGTCTATTTTGACTTTCAAAATTTCCATCTAACCACTCGGCTACGGTGACTGCACTACTATACCGTAATACGCTATAATTAGTATATTTGACTCTTGATAGTAAGCTTTGCAAAAAAAAATATCAACAATTTGTTTAAAAAGGCAAGTATTTCAGATCTGGCATAATTTATGTTCAGAACTGACGAGTATGGGAACTTTTAAAATTTATTCTCGCAATACAAAAACAACTAACGAACCAACCGCAAGTAATAACAAATCAGACAGACCACAGGTGAAGACTTGGGACACTTGAAAGACCTTGAAAGACCCTGAAATATCTAAATATAAACGATTCTTACCACTTGAAAGATCCTGAAATATCTAAATATAAACGAGAATCGTTTTATTTTTGTTAATTGTTGTCTTATTTGGCTTTCTAAACATTAAAAGGGTAAAAATATATGCCATACCATATATTTTTTCAACAACACTATTATTGTACAAGTTAGATACATTATTATTGAAACAAATGAATTTCCCTGTATTGGATATAACGGGTTTCTTTTTCCGCATTCGTACTCAGGTGACGGCATTGGTGCTACGCACCTCGGCCTTCACCTGAGTACTCATGCGGAAAAAGAAACCCGTTATATCCAATACGGGCCGCTTCTTTTGTTTCAATAGTACTGTATCCTATACTTGTTGATACACTATAAAAGAAAATAGGGAGTTGTGATTTGAGGGTCTAACTTTTGATATATTACGCCCTCGCGATTTTGCGAAAATGTGATTATAGAACCATGAATTGGGTACAAATTACAATTTGTACCAAAATAAATGCGATTTATAATATGGAGACAAACAATGTCAATGCGGCATTATATTTATTATCTTAACATTAATAAGAATATATGCATCTTTTAAAAAAAATTAATAACTGAAAGGAATGTTGCTAACTACCATTTTCGTGATTTTCAGAGATCCTCAGGCAATTGTTGAACAATATTCAAAATACATACAATATAAAGTGTATGTTTATTGGTGAATCAAAGGGTTGCTCAAGGCAGTAACTGTATTGTTTGTAATCTCGTAGATGAGTAGTCGTTAAAAATCTAAATATTTTATATATTAATTTTAAATAACATAACATGTACATGACACACCGGGGTATACATATATATATGCACATGAATTTAAAGGTATGAAGTCGGTACAAGCAACAATGTATCGCCATTAAAGCTTGTGTGATCGACTGAAGCCCGTGATGAGGTGTACTCGATATAACTTTCTGTCTATAAGGATTGTCAAAGTCTTTCAGAAAGTCGGTGGTTTTTAGCGGGTATTCTGGTTTCCACCAATAAAATTGACTACCATATTTTAACCGAAACGTTTTTGAAATTGGTCCGGTTAAGCATTCTAGCTCCTGCTATGAAATGCAAGTTTTTGAAATGTTATCCTCTGAAAATAACTATATCATGATCACTGGGGTACAGCTGATGACCGTAACTGTAATTACGGTCATCCCAAGATGGCGGACGTGGAATCAGGTAAGAATCTTTTTTGTCGATTAAATTGTTTCTATAATGTATTTTAAATGGCACATGCATTGGTATGATAGTAATCTATGAACTTATCACAAGGAAATCACAAATTACAACTGAAAATGTATATGAAAGAGAAAATCCGATTTAAAAAAATCGCTAAGATGACCGTAACTGAAAACTGAGATGACGGTTATCTTTCCAAAAAAATTATGATCAGTTATGGTCATCTTAGCGATTTTTTAAAATCGGATTTTCTCTTTCATATACATTTTTCACTGGTAATTTGTGATTTCCTTGTGCAAACTTCATCGATTACTATCGTACTAATGTATGTGTCATTTAAAATACATTATAGAAACAATTTAATCGACAAAAAAGATTCTTACCTGATTCCACGTCTTGGGATGACCGTAATTACAGTTATCAACTTTACCCCAGTGATGATGGCGATTAATAAACACACACTAAAATAAAACTTTCATATACATGTACATAAATCAAAAGTTGACATGGTAAACATGTACGTTTAATTAATCTTTCTAAACATGGTTATTATCACAGGTCATTTGCATAAAATTATATACAAAGTTGATAAAGATAATTTCTGTATATTTTGCCTATAAAATATGGAAACTTGCGGCTTTTCCGTCGTTATTTACGAGTAAAGATGTTAAATTTAGGATAGAAAAATGGGGAGAGGTGGCACATACCTAATTTTATAACTGCGGTGATGATAACAAATTGTTACCATTCCCTCTTTATTTAAAGTGTCAAACGCCAATTTTATTTTAATCTATATATTGGGGATGGTCAGACTGTGATTCTTTATTCGATGTTGTTTGACATTCAGATAACAAAATCTAACAATAAACTGAATACAAGAAGATAAATAGCATTAGATGAACAATAATTTCACCCTCAAGTTTAAACAAGTTTAAATTTGATATACTGGTCAATTAAAAAAATTAGAGTAGTCTCACTCCAATAACTACTTAGAATTCGGTGGATGTGACATTTTAAAGCTTACATTCTTCTGTGTTGAATTTCCACCCGGTTTCACGTAAATAAATAACATTACACATTCATGCAACACCGCGGTTCCCCCTTTTTTATGGTGAACTTTGATCAAACACATTAAAGGAATTTTCTATAAAAAAAAATCCGATCATGTATTTGACATTTTTTGTTGGGTGAAATAAAATTATAAACTTTATATTGATCATCTCTTCTAAAATATTCTATCATACGTATTCATTTCTAAAATATTATATCATACGTATTCATTTCTAAAATATTCTATCATACGTATTCATTTCTAAAATATTCTATCATACGTATTCATTTCTAGTAGTGAAAATGTAAGCCTTTAAAAACTGGTGACATATTTTTATTATGGTACCATCCATTAATATATAAAGTAGGCAAGTTTAATGTTTAGGTTTTGGGTTTATGATGTTTAACACCATTTTCAACAATATTACAGTTGTATCGTGGAGATCAATTTTATTGGTAGAGGAAACCGGAGTACCCGGAGAAAAACAACGACCTGTCGCAAGTCACTGACAAACTTTATCACATAATGTTGTATCGAGTACACCTCGTCATGGACGGGGTTCGAACTCACAACTTTAGTGGTGATAGGCACTGATTGCACAGGTAGTTGTAAATCCAACTACCATACGATCATGACCACAACGGCCCCATAAAGTTGGCAAATGATTATTTTTATTCACCATGAATACAACAATACAGCACAAACACTAAATAGGTCCTTTTAACCGAATATAATTAACAAATACACAACATTAAAAAGATATTTTTAAAATCTACATGTACATTGTACTTACATTCTGTGTCATTTCCATAGTAACATTCCCGGAATATTCCTCTATTCCTTGTAAACGTGTATCTAGCTTTGTCAGCATCTGTTTTCAGATCATTTGCTAGTATGCTCCTGTTAACTGTATATTCTATCCAATAATCGCTAGCAAAGGAAACAGCTAACAATGCAATGGCTATAGGTCCAAAACAAGTGGCTAGAACCAGGGTCGCTGTCCCACACGAACTCCTTCCCATTATCACCTTCTTTACTCAACAAAATAAAGTCTATGTGTGAATAAAATCCTTTAAATTCCTTGTAGTCAAAGAAGGCAGGACGAAAACGAAAGAATGTTCACTCGCGTGGTGTCACCTAAACGATGATTTGTATGTCCCGAGAATGCGACATGCCTCGGTGAACATTTATAAAAAGATGTCCTCGGAAATCCTTTGACCGTTAAAATGATCAACTCAGATTGTTATTCTTATCCCCCAGGACTTGAGGTCAGTCTATATTACGCTTCGTCAAATCAAAATAATAATATATACGTGTCTATTAAGTGACCATATTAAGATGCTACAGAGAGAATATCACACCAGGTAGACATTATTGTATACTAGTAAGTTATGTAATAAAGGTATACACGACATGTTTTATTGAGTATTTGAAGTAGGTAAAAATTAAATGATAAAAAATTTAGAATATCAGGTCATGGATATCGATTTTAACATTTATCGAGTTGAACAGAGAACAAAAATCAATGCATACACCCTCCCTTTCTTTCATTCTAAAATAGTTTCTCATTTAACAAATAAAACATACACGCAAACAACACATAAAGTGATGTGTTAAATTATTCAAGGTTTGGTTGATTAATTTCAAGTGAGCAGATTTCAGATATATAGTCATGACGTACATTTTTTTGTATTATAAGTCGTTGAGGAAAAAAGGTCACTGGGGTACCTTTCGTCGAATTGCGTACGGTGTGCAGCTGGCGTTTGAAAAACACTGTGGAAGCGATTGAATAAAACTTTAAAGTGACGTTGAAATTCAAAAAAATATAATCATATATTCCTTCAGCATGAAAACCCTACATGTACCGATGCATATATTCACGGCGCAAAAAAATATATACCCAATTGCAACTAGATGCTGCAAGGATTATAACTGGATTACCAATTTTCACAAAAACAGATAAATTATACTCAGAAACAGGATGGACTACTCTCTCTAGTAGAAGGCATAATAGGAAACTCCAGTTATTTTATAATATAAAGAATGGACATGCACCAAATTATCTTAGAGAACTTATTCCTCCTACTGTACAAAGCACAACTATTTACCCCTTAAGAAACGGTTCGGATTTAATAAAACCTTTTTGTAGACTCTCGATTACAACTGAATCTTTTATTCCATCTACTGTTAAACTCTGGAACCGGCTAGATGAATTTGATCGTAATCTTGACACATTAACTAAATTCAAAAAAGCCATTCGAAAGGAACAGTCAGATAACACAAAACGTATCCCGAATCACTTTTATTATGGTCCCAGGAAACTTAATATTATTCTTACTCAACTTCGTAACTCGTATTCCTTTCTAAATTACGATCTATCAAAGGTTAATATAGTAAATGATGCTGCTTGTTCCTGTGGAGCTCCACGGGAAGATGCATTCCATTATTTTTTTACCTGTCCTAATTATACTGAAATAAGACATATTATGATGAACAACTTAAATTGGGTACAGACAAACGATTTCAATTTGAATCTACTAACCCGTGGGTCGGATGATTTAACATACGAAGAAAATATTAATATCATCAAACACGTTTTCAATTTTATTAAATCTTCAAAAAGATTCTTTTTAGTATAATTACTCGATAATTATCTACTCTCCAACCTCGTATCCATCCAACACAACTTTTTTTTATTAATTCGTTAATTATTTACAATATATCTCTATATATATTATATGTATGCTCAGAATGATCATTATACTATGTGAATTTATTGTATAAATGGGAGAAGACTTCATAAGTTGGTAAAACTTGCGTCCTATCCCTTTTGTTAATTTAACAAATAAAATCATCATAAACTAAACTATACCCAATCATATGTTGTGCAGTTATTTGTGACCCATTCATATATTATAATAAATACAAATATGAATTTTGCGCCTGATCGGTTTAGATTTTTACATAAACTTTCCCTCGAGATTTACTAGCAATAAAAGAAGCGTGGGAATTGTAGAGATTATGACCAATTGATACCTTTGTATATCATAAATCAAAATCCCCATTCATTGATGTATTGCATTTGGTTGCTTGATTGATTGATTTTTGGTGTTTAACGCCACTTTCAGCAATATTTCAGCTATATCATGGCGACCAGTTTTAGTCCCTGGAGAAGTTGGAGTACCCGGAGAGAACCACCGAACTGGTAAACTTTATCACTTGCGGCTGCGAGTCGAATGCACCCTTATTTGTAATTTACAAAGCCGGGCGCGAACGCACGCCGTATTGGTGATAGGCTTGTATGAGTTGTTAGGTAATCCAACTACCTAACTCATTGAGCCACCCGGGCCCTTTGTATTGAATTTGGAAATTTACGACCTAATCGTATATTTGTAATTAGAACAGGTGTACCCATTCCAGCGGCACGTCTGTATATGTATGTGTATAAAAAAACCAAAGGAAGAAACCCATAAATAATCATTCTGTTCATGTGTTAAGAATAATAGTAAAATGTAAACCACAACTGCATTTTCATAAATAAAGGAAATAAGGAAAATCCTTATAATCATCTTGAATAAGAAGAAGAATATAAGAACAATATATTATACCCATCTGAATTAACTCATATATGTAAGTTCTAATTAATAAAAGTCTTGTGTTCTTTAGCACTGGATACTACTGAAGGTTCCTATGTCTTCACTCAAAGAGCTATTGAAAGTTTGACCATGGATACTAGTGAAGGTTCCTATGTCTTCACTCAAAGAGCTATTGAAAGTTTGACCATGGATACTAGTGAAGGTTCCTATGTCTTCACTCAAAGAGCTATTGAAAGTTTGACCATGGATACTAGTGAAGGTTCCTATGTCTTCACTCAAAGAGCTATTGAAAGCTTGACCATGGATACTAGTGAAGGTTCCTATGTCTTCACTCAAAGAGCTATTGAAAGTTTGACCATGGATACTAGTGAAGGTTCCTATGTCTTCACTCAAAGAGCTATTGAAAGCTTGACCATGGATACTAGTGAAGGTTCCTATGTCTTCACTCAAAGAGCTATTGAAAGTTTGACCATGGATACTAGTGAAGGTTCCTATGTCTTCACTCAAAGAGCTATTGAAAGTTTGACCATGGATACTAGTGAAGGTTCCTATGTCTTCACTCAAAGAGCTATTGAAAGCTTGACCATGGATACTAGTGAAGGTTCCTATGTCTTCACTCAAAGAGCTATTGAAAGTTTGACCATGGATACTAGTGAAGGTTCCTATGTCTTCATTCAAAGAGCTATTGAAAGTTTGACCATGGATACTAGTGAAGGTTCCTATGTCTTCACTCAAAGAGCTATTGAAAGCTTGACCATGGATACTAGTGAAGGTTCCTATGTCTTCACTCAAAGAGCTATTGAAAGCTTGACCATGGATACTAGTGAAGGTTCCTATGTCTTCACTCAAAGAGCTATTGAAAGTTTGACCATGGATACTAGTGAAGGTTCCTATGTCTTCACTCAAAGAGCTATTGAAAGTTTGACCATGGATACTAGTGAAGGTTCCTATGTCTTCACTCAAAGAGCTATTGAAAGCTTGACCATGGATACTAGTGAAGGTTCCTATGTCTTCACTCAAAGAGCTATTGAAAGCTTGACCATGGATACTAGTGAAGATTCCTATGTCTTCACCCAAAGAGCTATTGAAAGTTTGACCATGGATACTAGTGAAGGTTCCTATGTCTTCACTCAAAGAGCTATTGAAAGCTTGACCATGGATACTAGTGAAGGTTCCTATGTCTTCACTCAAAGAGCTATTGAAAGCTTGACCATGGATACTAGTGAAGGTTCCTATGTCTTCACTCAAAGAGCTATTGAAAGCTTGACCATGGATACTAGTGAAGGTTCCTATGTCTTCACTCAAAGAGCTATTGAAAGTTTGACCATGGATACTAGTGAAGGTTCCTATGTCTTCACTCAAAGAGCTATTGAAAGTTTGACCATGGATACTAGTGAAGGTTCCTATGTCTTCACTCAAAGAGCTATTGAAAGCTTGACCATGGATACTAGTGAAGGTTCCTATGTCTTCACTCAAAGAGCTATTGAAAGCTTGACCATGGATACTAGTGAAGGTTCCTATGTCTTCACTCAAAGAGCTATTGAAAGTTTGACCATGGATACTAGTGAAGGTTCCTATGTCTTCACTCAAAGAGCTATTGAAAGTTTGACCATGGATACTACTGAAGGTTCCTATGTCTTCACTCAAAGAGCTATTGAAAGTTTGACCATGGATACTAGTGAAGGTTCCTATGTCTTCACTCAAAGAGCTATTGAAAGCTTGACCATGGATACTAGTGAAGGTTCCTATGTCTTCACTCAAAGAGCTATTGAAAGCTTGACCATGGATACTAGTGAAGGTTCCTATGTCTTCACTCAAAGAGCTATTGAAAGTTTGACCATGGATACTAGTGAAGGTTCCTATGTCTTCACTCAAAGAGCTATTGAAAGCTTGACCATGGATACTAGTGAAGGTTCCTATGTCTTCACTCAAAGAGCTATTGAAAGTTTGACCATGGATACTAGTGAAGGTTCCTATGTCTTCACTCAAAGAGCTATTGAAAGTTTGACCATGGATACTAGTGAAGGTTCCTATGTCTTCACTCAAAGAGCTATTGAAAGCTTGACCATGGATACTAGTGAAGGTTCCTATGTCTTCACTCAAAGAGCTATTGAAAGCTTGACCATGGATACTAGTGAAGGTTCCTATGTCTTCACTCAAAGAGCTATTGAAAGTTTGACCATGGATACTAGTGAAGGTTCCTATGTCTTCACTCAAAGAGCTATTGAAAGTTTGATCACGAACCATGGGTGTGTAACATGTTTGAAGTGTACGTTAAATACCTCTTCTGTAAATGTAGAAAAAGAGTAGGTGCATTGTAGCTGCTACAAAGACCAACTGTTTAGTCCCTACATAGACCAACTGTTTAGTCCCTACATAGACCAACTGTTTAGTCCCTACAAAGACCAACTGTTTAGTCCCTACAAAGACCAACTGTTTAGTCCCTACAAAGACCAACTGTTTAGTCCCTACATAGACCAACTGTTTAGTCCCTACATAGACCAACTGTTTAGTCCCTACATAGACCAACTGTTTAGTCCCTACATAGACCAACTGTTTAGTCCCTACAAAGACCAACTGTTTAGTCCCTACAAAGACCAACTGTTTAGTCCCTACATAGACCAACTGTTCAGTCCCTACATAGACCAACTGTTTAGTCCCTACATAGACCAACTGTTTAGTCCCTACAAAGACCAACTGTTTAGTCCCTACATAGACCAACTGTTTAGTCCCTACATAGACCAACTGTTTAGTCCCTACAAAGACCAACTGTTTAGTCCCTACATAGACCAACTGTTTAGTCCCTACATAGACCAACTGTTTAGTCCCTACAAAGACCAACTGTTTAGTCCCTACATAGACCAACTGTTTAGTCCCTTCATAGACCAACTGTTTAGTCCCTACAAAGACCAACTGTTTAGTCCCTACAAAGACCAACTGTTTAGTCCCTACAAAGACCAACTGTTTAGTCCCTACATAGACCAACTGTTTAGTCCCTACAAAGACCAACTGTTTAGTCCCTACATAGACCAACTGTTTAGTCCCTACATAGACCAACTGTTTAGTCCCTACAAAGACCAACTGTTTAGTCCCTACATAGACCAACTGTTTAGTCCCTACAAAGATCAACTGTTTAGTCCCTACAAAGACCAACTGTTTAGTCCCTACAAAGACCAACTGCTTAGTCCCTACAAAGACCAACTGTTTAGTCCCTACAAAGACCAACTGTTTAGTCCCTACAAAGACCAACTGTTTAGTCCCTACAAAAACCAACTGTTTAGTCCCTACAAAGACCAACTGTTTAGTCCCTACAAAGACCAACTGTTTAGTCCCTACAAAGACCAACTGTTTAGTCCCTACAAAGACCAACTGTTTAGTCCCTACAAAGACCAACTGTTTAGTCCCTACATAGACCAACTGTTTAGTCCCTACAAAGACCAACTGTTTAGTCCCTACATAGACCAACTGCTTAGTCCCTACAAAGACCAACTGTTTAGTCCCTACATAGACCAACTGTTTAGTCCCTACATAGACCAACTGTTCAGTCCCTACATAGACCAACTGTTTAGTCACTACAAAAACCAACTGTTTAGTCCCTACAAAAACCAACTGTTTAGTCCCTACAAAGACCAACTGTTTACTCCTATCTCGTCCTTCCTTCTAGAGTTATTCTTATTTAGAAGGAAATGTATGAAGAGTTGGGTAGGGACAAATTTGTTGTTTTTGTACTGTATTTTGAGTATTTCTTGGCTAAATGTTTTGATAATGTCAGTTTCCTCCACCAATAAAACTGATCGCCACGATATATCTGAAATATTGTTGAAAGTGGCGTTAAGCACCATAACCCTAACCCCTAACTCAGATATATGCCCATGTTTACTTTAGCTGAAAGTTGACGGTCCGTGTTCTATGGGCACATTCTGTCAGATTTTAACATTTTTGTTAGATCTACATGTACCGTGTAATTTTCAATCAATGGGAATTAATAGGATTATTTTGTCAGTCGAAAAAATAGGTGTGAACTAATTAGATTTTAGCTTAATTTACTCAAACTAGCGTGTAATGTTTATTTTATTCGGATTAAACTACAAAAGACGTTAATTATTAATTAAAAAGGGGATTATAGCTGTCAGAGACTTGGTCGTTACAGGGCATTAGACATTACCTGTAATTACAACTCACCTGTAATACGGTGTATAACCACAGTTGAGTCTGCTGAGTCTGGGGTGACGTCTGTGCGCGTTAACAGTAATATAACAAGTGACACGAATGAGGTAGATAATTCCGAGGAGTTCCGATTTAGACTTCCGGTGTCATCTTATATTCCTCCGCACTTCAGTATCTGCCATATTCCTCCCCATTATATTTTTCGAGCGTTAAGGATGGGGGTTGAAAATATGATCCACGTATCACGAAGAATGCAGAGATCAAGGTTGAATCTGTCTATTGTTGAATGTAGTAACTAATGTCCAAACACACATCCTAATATCAATCCACAACGATTTAAAAGGTAAAAATTTATTGCTTAATTATCATCAGTCAACAACAACAATAATGAAAAATGCGTGATTAGAAGTGAAAAACCACATTTCCACTTCAACAAACATGAAATGTCCATAATGATGATGATGAGGATGACAAAATAGATGAAAAAAAGCATATGTCCTTTTCTGCAAATACATGTATGATGTCATTCAATTAACAACAATAATGAAAGTATATGATTAAAAATACTGAACTGGCTCCGTTTCCACATGTATATTAGAATAACATGTATAAACATCAATATAAATAAAAGTTACGTCCACCCTCCCTACAAATGATATATCCGTTTGACGTTCTGTGTAGTAGTACGGCACACTTCCTCCAATGAGATATTCAAAAGTTCAGAAATACGATGAGGTATGCGATTAACTACGAAGGGTCGCTTGGTCGGCTCTTGTAGAAAATGAACGGAGCATCGGATTCCAAAACTAGATTGCTGATGTGATGTTGTCGAACAAAGGCTTCAATAGGTGGTTTGCTGAAAATGAACGGTGTGATGCCAAAAACGATATTGCTAAATTTGGATTTGATTTGATTGTAAACAGGTAGTATACCAGAAGAACAGTGCCAATGGAAAGGATGGTCTGACGGACAGATTTTGAGGAGAGAATCCAAAAGTTGAAAATGTAGAGCGGAATTTCCCCGACAATGAATGACAACGGCTAAGTTTCTATTGACTGCTAATTTCAATTGTTTCTCCAAATACAAAATATGTCGAGTAATTTTAAGATCCATGGACGTGTCTGAAGAGTTCAATCCACATTCTCCTACTGCAACTGTATTTTTGAATTTGAGTATCTCTTCCAAATATTCCAAATATTCGTCCGAAAGTTCAGGGGGGAGTAGTCTGTACTGTTTTGGGGTGGATGCCGAAAGATAATCTAAAACCTGGAATTTTAGAGTGTAATCTGGAAATTTCTTCTCTTAGGCCAAAATTTTGGAAAACAGTAATTGCTGACTAGAGCTTCCATGCTAGTACCGAACTGCTGTTCACTTCCAAATTGATCATATTCCTGAAGGTCAGGTTCACCGACACGATTCAGGAGATGATCAAGATGAAGATGAGCGTCTGCAATCTCCAATGGAGGGGTCTCAACAACATCCTGGGTGACTACTTCTAAAGTACTTCTGTCATTTTCAGATAATTTAGCCAAAAGGTGTAGAACTATCCTCCAATGTAAGAGCGAAAATATACTAAAGTTGCCAAAAATGTCCAAAAGAATGAAGGTTTTAGGTGATCTTTATACGATCGTGTCGAAAACCTGGCATAATTCAAGGTCGGATTTAGTAAATTGTTTTCTGGTGCAGATAATTTTGAGTTTCTGATCCTGATTGATGTAACTAATGAATTCGTCCAAAGAGTTTATCCCCAATTTCTTCCCTAAAGCCAAAAGGTAGTCTTGAATAAATTTTGCCAGTCGGGTGTTGTTCCATTCCGGTGTAATGTGTCTCTGATGTTTCTCTTGCTGATGGTGTTCCAAGAGGTTGTTGTTCACAAACTGACTGCAGCAATCATGGCAACAAGTAGAGGGATACCAGAACCATGGCAGGTGTTGTGCTGCATGTCGAGACAGATGCCGGCACCTCTCGCCACACACTGGGCATACCATTCTCCTGACCCTCTTCTTCTTTCCTGCAGTTTCCTCCTCTACCAGCATCTCCTCATCCTCATCTTCTCTGACCTCATCCATTACTATTCATTCCGTCATCTCTTCATCTGCTATCACTTCATTCGTCTCACTTCCCACATTTTGTTCGCCTAACCATGAGCAGCAATCTTGAAATTCCAGTTCCTCCTCCAAAGTTTCTCTACCTTCCATTATTTACTGAAAGCATACATGCGAATACTAGAGTCGTCATATGATGACGTCTATCTCAAAGATTTTCCAATAACCTCATTGTAACATTATGTCTATATATAGATTATTATAACAACTTCACACAAAAACGTTTTCACAAAGCCTAAATATATTTTATATTTCTATGTTATTAATCGCCCTTATTTGCAAATCTAGGGTTATTGCTAATTTCCTTTAAAAATATTGTTCACTATTCAATAAAATAATATTAGTTTATTTTATTTATTATTATTATTATTATTATTTTTTGCCAATTACGAGTCAGAAAAGACCTCATATTTATCCAGATATCGGGGCAACCTTCTATTTTTTTTTTCAACAGCTGTATCGGTTGATCTTGACTCGCTATCATCAATTGCATAAGCAAAAGTGGTATCCAAATCAGCGACATTCTGTAGATCTGAGATGTCTTTTATTATTGGTTTATTGTTCGTTTCTCTACTTTCAGCTCTATGTTGACCATCTACCCCGAAATATTGACTCTCTTCATCTAGTTCACTACCCAATTCATTTGACAATTGGGGGTCATTCAAATCCAGGTCGGGATTACCGACACTTGATTTTGACTGACTCCCATTACTTGTAACTTCCCGTGATGCACCAGTGAGTGATCCCCAATCGGCAAACCTCGGGTGAGTCCGCTTCGCTTCCTCAATACATTGGCTGTAATACGGTATTTGATATGCGTCTACGCGTCACATTTCTTCGCCGGAAGACCGTATCACCTCAATCAAACATTGCGCACCGCGAATAAGTTCTAAAATGGCGACAATAGATGAGTGTATAGAGTTTGCTTTGAAAAATATTGGTCTTTGATGAAGGTACAGAATCAGCCGACATTGCGACGAATGAAAATATATTATTATTGAACGAATATTCGAAAGTGAAATTATTTTAATACCTCCTTCATTGAAGATTTCCGAAAGTAGTTTCAATGGGAGCTATTGTAATACGGACGAGGTTTGATGAAGGTACGGAATCAGCCGAAGTTCCGACGAGTGGAGTGATCTCGTAACAGATTCACCAAACAACTCTGACAGATCCAAATATGGGACCTCTTTCTCTGATATATCCTCCTCGTCATTAAACAATCGATGGCGGATATGCTTTACCCACATTGGTAAATTCCTATCTTCGCATAGCTTAAGTTGGTCGTGATGGATTACAAACTCTCTTTTGCGATTCTTAATTTTATATAGAGTACTGGAGATTTTACTTCAATAACAACAAAAGGTCCTTGCCACTGTGGTTCAGTTTTTTACCTTGTCCCAATCTAGTGGCTAGGTTTAATCTATAAACTACATCTTTTTTTTTCTTTTTTCTTTTTTTTTTATATATATTCTACTTATTTTGTTTTAAATAAACATCGCGGACTACACAATAGTATTATTTCAATGTAATATAATTTGTAGCAGCTTGTCAGCATAGCTGCTTTGTATCAGATCTAAATTTACACGAAACAAAGTGTGATTCCAATGTTGTGTACCTGTGTGTTTTTTGTTGTTGTTTTTTTTTATAACAGTTCTAGCAAGGGTCACCTGCAATTTTGGAAAAGTTCGAACTTTTATAAATCAATCAAAAAGATTTTAGGGCTAATGTCAGCAATTTTTCACTTGTACTTCTTACTTTCTTCCAGTGTCAAAATTTTAAATGTCTATTGTCTGTGTTTTGTTTTGCTGTCATTAATTCATGTGTATAATTTGTAAGGAGAGGACTTCATATAAGTTGGTATAACTTGCTGTCCAATCCTATTGTTTATGTACAATAAAATATTATTAAACTAAAATTAAACCGTTACATGTGCCTATTCAGACTTACACCTACTACCTATCACCTTGAGTGAAACACTAATAATTAAATTTTAGTGTAAATTTGGCATTAATACTCAGAATAGCTATCTAAAAATAAATGTAGACTACTGTATGATAGTCCTTCACCCAAGTTTATAAATGTGTAAATGTTATCTACACAAAAGGAAAATTGGGTTGGGCAGTTTTCTTCTGTACGGAAATTGTGTAGTCACATTCTGCGATATAAACAATAACACAAATTACTGTCTAACTATAATACACTGTATTTATTGATAATTATTCTAAATAATCAAGAATAACCTCAATGATTCATGATATTCAATGATCATGTCACTGAGAATACTTTGTCAACAAACATTTTATGAAAATATATGACTTGTCAATAATTTAACACAGCAAACTCAATATTTCACGTCATCAAAATATAACTTTGATGAAATGAAGTTCGATTTTCATCAATTATGGCTGTCTCCGATTTGCACGGACTAATTTTCCCCGCGAAAATCTCTTGAGACAACAAACACAAATTCATCAATTAGTGTCTAAATCCTTTTACTTCTAACACCATTGTCAGAGACTTGGCCGTTACAGGGCATTATATATTACCTGTATTTACAACTCACCTATAATACGGTGTATAACCACAGTTGAGTCTGCTGAGTCTGGGGTGACGTCTGTGCGCTTTAACAGTAATATAACAAGTGACACGAATGAGGTAGATAATCCCGAGGAGTTCCGATTTAGACTTCCGGTGTCATCTTATATTCCTCCGCACTTCAGTATCTGCCACATAGCTAAGTTGTGAAATATACATACCTTTTTGTACTTGTGGAGACTGGAGATTATATGGGACGAAGTCCCAACTATGGTAGAAATAGCAATATTTTGATTCCAGATCCATATCACTAATAGCTTAAATTTCATGCACCGGAAATGACACACCGGAAACCAATACATGGTTAAATCTGCAGAAAATCGGATGCGCAGTAATCTGGAACTACTTCCGGTTATGAATGTTAAAAGTCATCTCCATTATATCTCGGCCCTAAAAAAGTCGTCTCCGATATATCTCGGCCCAAGAAATCTCGACACTATTTTGATGAACTGAATGAGCGTGAAATTGGCAGATAATTTTCAGATTCGCGAGCATTCATGGCCGTGCCTGTTTCAATGGATGGAAAGAGCATCCTTACATTCTACTGCAGTACACTCCAAAAAGTACACAAAAGTAAGTAAAATTTCTATTTCAATCATCCCAAGGATTTACACGATTTAAATATTAGATAATGTGGATTTTGCTTCGCTAGCACTGCAGGTAGCACCTGTCTCATATTATTGTTTAATTTTTTTTTTGGACTTCGTCCCAAGTTAGGTAATACCTAATATCATATTAATTTGTAAACAACAGATTGTCAGACCACAATACAATAGTCAAATGAAAAAGGACAAAAGTACAAACAATGACATGTAAAACACTACAGAGAAAACGTAAGATTGAGTAACACGAGATCTTTTATTTGTATCACGCTTACAATTATATTTCTTCCGTAAATGGCCGTTTTTGGGTTGAGACGACAGAGTTAAGACGAGTGCACTCTACTCGTTGTGACATCCAATCAGAACTCATCTAACAAGAAAAAAATCGTTTAAATAGATGTCCTAAGCCGGGAATGTCACATTATATACCCTGTCTGATAGCTGAATAACAGATGGGTCATTATAAAAAAAACACGCACTTTTCTGTTATTACGTAATTAAAAGACAAATATCAACCAAACTGATCGGAGAAAACATGTTTTGCATGAAGGCACATCAGCTTTCTAAAGTTCTACCATCTAAATCCAGATTGGTCCAATTGCGAATTTATACTAGCTACACGAAGACCTGTTTTTTCCTTGGTGTTGCGTGTTATTTTTCCAGAATGACTTACTTTTGGTCATTTGTACTATTCAGATGCTATGATTTTATTTGATCTTTAGATTAAACATCTGCCCTTTACCCCTTCCCCACTTCGCCTCAATATGTTTCGCTTATTTGTGATCCTTTCGCTGACCCAATTATATCGTTACACTCCCGAGATATTTCTCTTTTCGACTACCACATTTAAATATAAATACCAGGCCCCCTCAGACGAATTGGACAAGAATATTCAGCGAAAGTCGCATTTTCTATTTTTCAGTCACTGAAACGGATACAACCACTTCCGGTTTGCGCTGGATTTTTCATATGCATTCGGAATTCTCTAGATCGGCCATGTGTAACAATGCCATCATGATCATCTCCTCTCAAATGTAAAGTAAGCTTTTAAAATACAGATAATTCTTCCAATGCAGATTATAAAAATATGTTCAACTCCAGTATTTATATTTAAATGTGGCAGTCGAAATGAAAAATATCTTGGGTGTGTAACGATATAAATGGGTCAGCGAAAGGATCACAAATAAGCGGAAAATATTGAGGCGTAGTGGGGAAGGGGTAAAGGGCAGATGTTTACCTTGAAGTAAGGAAGAGGAGGGGACATATATTTTTTGAATGAAACAAGTGCCTGTGGAGATGCCGTAACCCTCCCCCCCCCCCCAATAAAAAATCGTCTGCTAAAATACAGCAACATGATTGATGTCTGACCTTGAGAGAATACAGTTTCAAATTATAAACATAAACTGGACTGGTCACCAATGTCTACCCTTGTGTCAGAGGAACTTGTCCCTCCCCTCCCTCTCCTGTGTTTGAAGATGAGGCATCAGCCACCGTGGCTAGTTGCACCCAGGGAGAGCTAGATATTTCCGCTCCGATGTTTTCATCCCAAACAAACATGTCAAGTCGCATAAATTCGATCTTTTATGGCGCACATTTGAACATTAACAATCTCAATGTTTACGTTGAAGTCAAGACCCGCCACAATGAATCAGCTGATGAACGTGACCTTGTAACATTTTCCCGTTTCTTTTCCGATTTTTATAAATTTCATGTTAAATAATCATCTTTTGTTGCATTTGTTATTGTTACTGTTGCCAATTAGATCATATTTATTGCAATAATACCAATAATTATACTTTTTCTGGCTGTTTATGTTGCACTGTGCAAGAATAAGTTTGTTAATAATACTTCGATTACTACGCCAGTGGTTGATTGTCAAATGGGACCCATGACGGAGAATACGAATTTTAATTATTTTTTTTTATATAGAAAACAGTGAGAAAAAAATATATTATTGCAGTATAATGACAATATAGGTATGGTGTCTTTTTATATGAGATTTATTTGTATTCGGCACGAAACAGGATGACTGCTCGGCAGAGCCTCGCAGTACCCCTGTTTCTTAGCCTCATCCAAATAAATCTCATATAAAAAGACACCATACCTATATTGTCTAATTGTCTGTCGACGATATTTATAATGTACATTATTTGCAATCAGAAATACGAAATACTTTATTAAAAAGAAAGTTCCAAAATTGAATCAGAAAATGAATAAAGAATTCTAAAGCCTTACAATGATAACATTCAATGAAATAAGATTACTTGTTCACTTGTCGTCTGCTGAAATAAGATTACTTGTTCACTTATCGTCTGCTGACATAAGTTTACTTGTTCACTTATCGTCTGCTGAAATAAGATTACTTGTTCACTTATCGTCTGCCCTTTTTCCAAAAATCAAAGGAAAATGGACTCTCAGCAGTAGCCGTTGGCGATTGGGACAGTTGTTTTTTACAGTTACAATTGCTAATTTTGAAAAACCGTACCATGAGTTTGCTGGGCATTTTGTTGTTCAGTCCCTTTACTCTAGGAGAGTCACCAAGGTATTCAAACATGAACTATGTATAGGAGAGCCATTAAATAAAGACCCTGAGTGGGCTGACACAGATTTTTTGAACCCCTCACAATCAGATGAGGAATAAAGCTGTAAAATATAGATGAGCCAGGTACCCATGATAAATTAAGACCCCATTTCATCTTAAATGTTTTTAGAAAACAGTATTGCATGAGAACAAAGTCATAACATGTATATTGACCAAAATCTGTCCCAGTGAGGATTCGAACCTCAATCTCCTGATTGTATTAAATCAGGCGTAATACCCATTTATACTACTAGAACTGCTCAAGTCTTGGTCAATTTAAAGAATTGCATGTACATAGCCAGACATGAGGGATCTACAATACTCACTGCCATTTATTTTTTTGATTTCAGAAGCTAGAATTTTTCAACTGCACATACCATTATTTTTTTTAAGATAATCACACATTTAATTTGGTCCCGACTCTTTTCCATAAACATAGCATCCTATTTAATATTGGTAAAGGTGACAACAGACTGTCACTGAATATAAACATGTGTACATCATGCACACATGTTTATGATTAAACTTCGGACAGTTTTCGTATCCGCTACCGAACATGGTTCATCCGCTGGATACTAGTGGAGAGTAGTGTGCAGACCGGAGCTGGAAACTGTCCGGAGTTTGGTTTATGATGTTGACCTCCACACTACAACATCATGACATGTCAGTTTACTGGAAGACCGCCAAAAGGGACCAAGTGAAAAAAAATGCACAGTGAATCATGTTCGTCATTAAAAAAACATTAAGATAATTTTCAAACATAATAACCTACCTTTTTAGACTATTTCACGAAGCTGACATTGGTTACAGGTCGACATTTCCACTCGTTTCCGTCGAAATTCCTTTCATACCGCTTGTTCGGTCGCCATCACAGATTTGAATGAAAGGTTTAGTGACGTCACGTTAGACCGCACTACGCATAAAAAGTAGAAAATGCGATGTTCGCTGAATATTCTTGTCTAACTCGTCTGAGGGGGTGGGTGGTAGATATAGTTAAATGTGGCAGTCGAAAAGAGAAATATCTCGGGAATGCAACGATATAATTGGGCCAGCGAAAGAATCACAAATAAGCGAAAAATATTGAAGCGAAGTGGGGAAGGGGAAAAGGGCAGATGTTTACCTTGAAGTAAGGAAGAGGAGGGGGCATATATTTTTTGAATGAAACAAGGGCCTGTGATTATGAGTAAGTATATCAATTTTGCCTCTTTCTACCACAGGTACGTGTGGACAGGACCCTATGATGCCCCCCTTTTTTTCTTTTTTTTTTAGATGTTCCCCCCCCCCTTTTTTTTTTAACATCGATTTTTTTTCATATTGACAACATTTTGCAACATCTGCTGGTCATTTGAAATATTGACGATACGGTAAAACGCGAGAGTTCCGGGTAAAAAATTCGGGAATATTTTGGCGCAAAATTTAATTTTACCCGGAACTCTCGTGTTTTACCGTATCGTCAATATTTCAAATGACCAGCAGATGTCGCTAATATCACACTTCCGTAGCTTTAATTCGAGTTTTCAAAAATGTCGTCTGAAAATCGTAAATCGCGAGTGGAAAATGTTCCATGGAGAGTTATCAGCTGCTGTAAATAAATATTGATGTGTGTTTTCAGGGAGAATAATATATACAGAGAAGGAATAAGCCAATTTCCAGACAGGTAGGCCTTTTTTATTCACTAAATTTAAGATGAATGCACATCAGGTACCCCAATGTAAACAAAGAAGAGTGACTTACCTTCTCTCTTATAATATTATGTCAGAAACCCGGCATGGATAGAAACTACTGTTTGATTGTATTTATTGTATATATGTCATACAGTGATACATAGAAAGTTGCAAAATATTGTTTATATGAACAAATATCGATGTTAAAAAACAAAAAAAAAAAAGGGGGGGGGACAACATCTAAAAAAAAAAGGGGAAAGGGGGGGTGCATGATAGGGTCCTGTCCACACGTACCTGTGCTTTCTACGATTTTGATATTTGATTTTAGAATTTTTCCAACAGTGTGGCATTTTTTGTATTTCATTTTATTATTTAGACATAAAACATTATTAGTAAAAAAAAATACCACGTTCAAGTTCAAGTTCTTTATTCACTCAGACACATACTACCCCATTTGAAAAACTACACTAAGTTCATAATTAGTGCAATCATATAGTAATGTTAATATTCCGTGGACACAATAAAGAAAAAGGTCGATGTCAGATGTGTACTTCTCATTTTACTTCACCAAAGTTATTTGATAATTAAATAAGACCATTAATACACGTGTGAACGTCACACTCCTATAATAACATTGAAATTCTTGAAAATTTGTAGGTAAATGTGAATGACCTGGGGTAGGGCAATTTACATATATAGTTTAGTATTATCACCATTCCATTATATGTACGTCATATCTGAAAGCTTTTAGAAAGTGATAATATGTTCTTAAATTCCTCGGCTAACATTTAACTTTTAAAAACAAAATGTGTGGTTATTCACCCGTAAATTAATATCGATCTACATGTACATTTATATCTATTACCATATAAATTCACCAATTTATATCCGTGTCCGCGATTCTATGGAAGTTGGATTTACATCTACCTGTGCAATCAATAGTTATCACTAACGACGCCACGATATAGCTGAAATACTGCTAAAGTTGTCAATCAATCAATCAATCAATCAGTCATTAACGTTTTGGAGTTCAACTCCCACAAATGACGAAGCACTACCATGTCGCCGATTGTTCGGTAGTTAGATTTACATCAACATATGCAATCAGTAGGTTTCGCCACTACTATGAAGGTGTACTGGATACAGGGGTAGAATTTAAGCACAAATTTCAACTAGCCAGCAGGACTAGTAGATATAAAAATCAACTAGCCCCCCAGATATTCTACTAGCCCGACCATCATGGAAACAATTACTAAAAATTATATAATAATTATTTTATTTGAGATAGAAAAAATTATAATGAAGAAAGAATGTCAGTATTGTCATCACTTGAAACATCATCACCAGCGTCACCATCATCCTGTCCGGAACCGTATGGTCTTTGGCTTGGTTTCCGTGTTCTTTGTCCTATTAAATTCCAAAGGTTGATGGCATCAGTAGGGTCATAACTTGGAATGTCATATGTATGAAGCATAATAAATAGCAGGACGGTCTTAAGCAAGAACGCCAGTCACTTTTGATCAACTTCATTCAGAGAAACCTCTTTCTGCGTCAGCTGAGTGTGCAGGAAGAATTGGGTACCTATAAAGTGCGAAACGAAATAGAAACGAAACGAAACGAAACGAAACGAAACCAACGAAAGCAAAACGAAATAGACTGATATGAAGAAAATGGAAGGAAAAAAATAAAAGACAAAACGAAATAAAGAAATAAAATAAAAAAGATAATTCGATTTTTTAAATACAATAATTTTGATTAATTATAACCCATCTTGCATGTCTGTCCGTTACAGTACTCTTCACGTACATTACCCGCAACTCAATCCAAGCCGGGTTTGCTTGCCGACAAACTTTTAGAAGTTCAAATGTCATATTTTTATTTGTGTTTGTGTGTGTGTCAGTATTTATGAATTATAAAGTTTCTGGAGTGGGCATATAGAAAAGAAATGGGGGATATGAGGGGGTATTTTCATAGATTGGGATATTGAGGGTTCATTATTCGTCTGATTTTATTACGTTTTTCGTTTGTATTCTACATAAATTTGCCTATTTGCAAATCAAACAGGATGGTCTTGAGTTTCAGATTCTGGGCACTATTTGACTACTGGATTTTCTCGACTTAACACGATTAAAATGAAAAGGGATCAAAGGGAAAAAAGGTACTTTTACAAGATATGTAGGTTTTTTTTTTAATTTCTAATGTTAATTTTTGATAGGATTTGTATACATCCACCAAAAAAAGTTTGGGGTATATAGGACTTCTGCTGTCCGTTCGTTCGTTTGTCAGTCCGGTCGTCACACTTTTTCGTCTCTCCGACACACTTTTAAATTTTGCTCGGACGGGGGTATTTATTAGTGAACTTTAACTACTGCACTTCTGTTATTTTAATTCCTCTCCTTTCAACAGACTTGACGTTGCTCTTATGGTTCCCAAATTTAAAAGTAGCCACTAAGTGAAAAGGACAGACTCCCGCTGAATAAATGCATAGTATTCTTGTTCAATGGTGATCAAATCCTATCCTCTCCTGATGAAAGACAGACATGTGTGGGAAGTAGTCTAGCATCGTAATTGTGAAAATAGGTTTGATTTCTTTTAGGCCCCTATTATTTTTTCTTCCTTTTTCTATTTCGTCTTGTTTTCGTTGATTTCGTTTTGCTTTCGTTGGTTTCGTTTTATTTCGTTTTCATTTCGTTGATTTCGTTTCGTTTCGTTTCGTTTTCGTTGATTTCGTTTCGTTTCGTTTCGTTTCTATTTCGTTTTGCACTTTATAGGTACCCAGTGAGTTTCTTGTAAACAAATTACTTCAATTTTTTTGGCTACCAGCCAGTTAAAAACCAAGTCACGTTTCTTTTTGTCTTTTAAACCGTTAACATTTATTGTAGCTAGGGATAAGGTCATTTAGACAATAATATGTAAGTAGTTTGTTTACTCTACCGTGAAAGAGTATGTATATTGCCCTATTTATAACTTTACTACGGTTTGTTCGATTAGCATTCATCTTCAATATTTTAACTTTATAATTGCATTTACAAATAGTGTATATAACATAAATATGAAATAAATATAATGCATAAAATTAATTCTATTTACAACAAATGTTTTAAATACTATATTGGTATAAACACAAAATGTGTTCTTTGCAAAAAATGTGTGGACTTTGCATATTTTACAATGCATATAATAAGTTACAATTGTACAATAAATTACACACAAGATCACTGTAATAATGTAAAGGTAACAAAAAGACATTAATGTTTGTTTCTTTTAAGTTTCTGGAGAAATAGTTAAAATAAATAACATATATATACGCAAGCATAAATTTACTAAGCATTGATAAGAGTTTATCTGTTTAGGATGCCTGATATCATTGGTGATCCCGCTTTTGTGTGCTTAGGTTTGGCTTCGGCTAAAGACGGACGACTTTTGCTATCCTATCAAATTCGTTCTTTCGTTGTTCAATAACCAATGAGATTGCGGTTAACACTTGTTTTTCGACTGAATGATAAACAAACGCCCCAAAATGCGATATTTTATTGGTATGGCGATGAATTTGTAAGTAGATAACAATGAAACATTTTCATGAAATAAAACAATCATTGACTTTGGAATAAGTTGCTATCTGGCTTATCAACCTTCAAAAACGTATATTCACCTCGCCTGCGGCTCGGTGAATATTACATTTTCTCAGGTTGATAAATACAGATAGCAACCTATTCCAAAGTCAAGAATTGTATAATCTATCTTGAATTAATACAAATTTACAAGTGACAAAATCTTGTGAGTTGTGAGTTGTTTTTTTTTGTAGACGATGCATGTCACTAATGAAGATTAATTCAGGAATATTGAATGTTGAATTCGATACCATACTATCGTACATTATAGTAGAAATTTATTCATTTTTAACGCTATGCCCTTGTCAAAGGGAGAAAACCACAAGAAATTACTATTTATGATATATGAAATTTGAGTTATCTCTCTTGCAGTGGTAAGTTTGATTTTACTGTTAATGTCGCCGATTTGGGCGCTGTCAGCGAGTATTATTTCATACCAGCAATATTTCTGAACAATTTATTTAACTACATTTTTACTTTTATGCATCTATTACAGCTGGTTTTTTCTTACTGCCGAGCCACGAAATCAACGAAAATGTATTCCCCACTTGAAAACATGTAACATTTCGATATTATTACTTATTAATTGTATATTTCCAATTCAATTTACACATCAACAAACAGACTGAAGCAAACAACTTAACATTTATCTTGTTTGTCAGTGTTGGTGACGCTATAGACATGTGTGATTGGCAGGAGTGTCTCCAAAAGTACATATTAGTATAACTAAAGTCATTTACATTTGTGTAAAACAGTCGCCTTCAGAGATGACGATTCCCGGTGGAAACCCCGTGGTATTGGATAGGTCGATATATTCCTCCACTACGAAGTTTTGTTACCTTTATTAAGCAGAGCAAGATCCAGAATTTTACTAGAGTTTCTCCATTACGAAGTACCACTATCAACAAAGTACGAATTCTAACGACAGTTGGAACCTGTAACCGCGATAGTTGGTTCCTATGTTGTGCACCCCCACGCACTTTTAGACGATTTTGACTCCTGTTTAGGCACCCAAAACTTTAAATTATTTGGCTTTCCAATCTTTCGATTTTGAGCGTACCTGATGAAGGTTATTACGTACCTGATGAAGGTTATTACGTACCTGATGAAGGTTATTACGTACCTGATGAAGGTTATTACGTACCTGATGAAGGTTATTACGTACCTGATGAAGGTTATTACGTACCTGATGAAGGTTATTACGTACCTGATGAAGGTTATTACGTACCTGATGAAGGTTATTACGTACCTGATGAAGGTTATTACGTACCTGATGAAGGTTATTACGTACCTGATGAAGGTTATTACGTACCTGATGAAGGTTATTACGTACATGATGAAGGTTATTACGTACCTGATGAAGGTTATTCCAGAAATGCGTCGTGCGCACTAAATTTTATATCTACATTTTTATTATTTTTATTATATGGAGTTGTGCATTTGTGCATTGTTAGGATTATGGTGTTTAACGCCACTCTAAAGATATAAAGCGTAATTTTTATTGTAAAATATGAAAAAAAGATACGAGCCTAATATAAGTGTATGGCGAAATTAGCTGCTGCAATATCTACTCTTTATTCACTGTTGGTTCCTGTAAAGTGAACAAACTATTATTTCTTATCACCTATCGAAAATGACAAATGATGTAGAATAAATGGATAGCTTTATTTGAAAACTATTTTATTTCCTCACACAGGCAAAAGGATCAAATAAACGCCCTACCAACTTATGAAGTCTTCTCCTTTGAATAACATAACAATTACAGACAGGATCTAGATGTATGTCACCTTTAGTAAGCAAAACAGAACCAAGTCACGAATTTTGTAACCTCTAGAACAAGATCCTGATTTGTTCTGCCTCCAGTAATAGCAATGTTCTGATCTGTTCTACCTCTAGTAAGAAGAACAAGGTCCAGATGTTAGCTACCTCTAGTAAGAAGAACAAGGTCCAGATGTTAGCTACCTCTAGTAAGCAGAACAAGGTCCAGATGTTAGCTACCTCTAGTAAGCAGAACAAGGTCCACATTTTAGCTACCTCTAGTAAGCAGAACAAGGTCCAGATGTTAGCTAACTCTAGTAAGCAGAACAAGGTCCACATTTTAGCTACCTCTAGTAAGTAGAACAAGGTCCACATTTTAGCTACCTCTAGTAAGCAGAACAAGGTCCACATTTTAGCTACCTCTAGTAAGCAGAACAAGGTCCAGATTTTAGCTATTTCTAGTAAGTAGAACAAGGTCCAGATTTTAGCTACCTCTAGTAAGCAGAACAAGGTCCATATTTTAGCTATTTCTAGTAAGTAGAACAAGGTCCACATTTTAGCTACCTCTAGTAAGCAGAACAAGGTCCATATTTTAGCTACCTCTAGTAAGCAGAACAAGGTCCACATTTTAGCTATTTCTAGTAAGTAGAACAAGGTCCAGATTTTAGCTACCTCTAGTAAGCAGAACAAGGTCCACATTTTAGCTACCTCTAGTAAGTAGAACAAGGTCCAGATTTTAGCTACCTCTAGTAAGCAGTGCAAGGTCCACATTTTAGCTAACTCTAGTAAGCAGAACAAGGTCCACATTTTAGCTAACTCTAGTAAGCAGAACAAGGTCCACATTTTAGCTACCTCTAGTAAGAAGAACAAGGTCCAGATGTTAGCTACCTCTAGTAAGCAGAACAAGGTACACATTTTAGCTACCTCTAGTAAGCAGAACAAGGTCCAGATTTTAGCTACCTCTAGTAAGCAGAACAAGGTCCACATTTTAGCTAACTCTAGTAAGCAGAACAAGGTCCACATTTTAGCTAACTCTAGTAAGAAGAACAAGGTCCAGATTTTAGCTACCTCTAGTAAGCAGAACAAGGTACACATTTTAGCTACCTCTAGTAAGCAGAACAAGGTCCAGATTTTAGCTACCTCTAGTAAGCAGAACAAGGTCCACATTTTAGCTAACTCTAGTAAGCAGAACAAGGTCCACATTTTAGCTACCTCTAGTAAGTAGAACAAGGTCCAGATTTTAGCTACCTCTAGTAAGCAGAACAAGGTCCACATTTTAGCTACCTCTAGTAAGCAGAACAAGGTCCACATTTTAGCTACCTCTAGTAAGCAGAACAAGGTCCACATTTTAGCTACCTCTAGTAAGCAGAACAAGGTCCACATTTTAGCTACCTTTAGTAAGCAGAACAAGGTCCACATTTTAGCTATTTCTAGTAAGCAGAACAAGGTCCACATTTTAGCTACCTCTAGTAAGCAGAACAAGGTCCACATTTTAGCTACCTTTAGTAAGCAGAACAAGGTCTACATTTTAGCTACCTCTAGTAAGCAGAACAAGGTCCACATTTTAGCTAACTCTAGTAAGCAGAACAAGGTCCACATTTTAGCTACCTCTAGTAAGCAGAACAAGGTCCACATTTTAGCTACCTCTAGTAAGCAGAACAAGGTCCACATTTTAGCTACCTTTAGTAAGCAGAACAAGGTCCACATTTTAGCTATTTCTAGTAAGCAGAACAATGTCCAGATGTTAGCTACCTCTAGTAAGCAGAACAGGGTCCAGATTGTTGTTACCTCTAGTAAGCAGAACAAGGTCCATATTTTAGCTACCTCTAGTAAGCAGAACAAGGTCCACATTTTAGCTACCTCTAGTAAGCAGAACAAGGTCCACATTTTAGCTACCTCTAGTAAGCAGAACAAGGTCCAGATTTTAGCTACCTCTAGTAAGCAGAACACGGTCCACATTTTAGCTACCTCTAGTAAGCAGTGCAAGGTCCACATTTTAGCTAACTCTAGTAAGCAGAACAAGGTCCACATTTTAGCTACCTCTAGTAAACAGAACAAGGTCCACATTTTAGCTACTTCTAGTAAGCAGTGCAAGGTCCAGATTTTAGCTACCTCTTGTAAGCAGTGCAAGGTCCACATTTTAACTACCTCTAGTAACCAGTGCAAGGTCCACATTTTAGCTACCTCTAGTAAGCAGTGCAAGGTTCATATTTTAACTACCTCTAGTAAGCAATGCAAGGTCCACATTTTAGCTACCTCTAGTAAGAAGTGCAAGGTCCACATTTTAGCTACCTCTAGTAAGAAGTGCAAGGTCCACATTTTAGCTACCTCTAGTAAGCAGTGCAATGTCCAGATTTTAGCTACCTCTAGTAAGCAGTGCAAGGTCCAGATTTTAGCTACCTCTAGTAAGCAGTGCAAGGTCCATATTTTAAGATTAAGATTTATTTGAAAACACTCAGACACATATACAAGTGTAACAAGAGGTCATTTTTTAAATAATATATACATTCAAGACATGACAGAATGAACATACGATGAAAAATAATAAATCTGACAGTAAATATAATATAAAGTTACAACATAATACAGGCAGTTACATATAATCAGAGTAAGGCAGCAGCTTTTCTAATAAAAATTGATAATCGCTTATGAAGTTCTACATTGCAAATAGAAAGAAGACCTTCAAATTTGGCATGATTAGGGTAAGCTCGATAATAATTTGGCAAATACTTATTTCTAAGGGTGATAATGTTTTCATTTTTACAAACTAATAGAAAATGATATTCGTCTCCAATAGTTTCTTTGCATAATGGCAAATACGCTCTTCTCGAGGTATATTATACCAACGACCTGTTTCTATAGTTAAATGCAGATTTGAAGTTCTAAATTTAGTTATCTAAATTCTGGAGTGTTCCGACAATCTAAGTAAATAGTTCTCAATACAAAAATCCTTTTTGAAAACAGAGTAAATTTGTCCACGAGAAGAGGAATATATATCACTAAGCCATTTTTGAATAAACTGGTCTCGTAAAATTTGGTTAAATACACTCTTTTCATAAACAGGAAACTGGTTTATAAAAATGAATCCCATGCCAGTTGAATTGAATATAGACTCTATATGATTTAACCATTTGAAACTAAACTGATGTTTGGTTTTTAAAAGATACATTAATCTATACAAAACACTACCTCTAGTAAGCAGTGCAAGGTCCAGATTTTAGCTACCTCTAGTAAGCAGTGCAAGGTCCAGATTTTAGCTACCTCTGGTAAGCAGTGCAAGGTCCACATTTTAGCTACCTCTAGTAAGCAGAACAAGGTCCAGATTTTAGCTACCTCTAGTAAGCAGTGCAAGGTCCAGATTTTACCTACCTCTAGTAAGCAGTGCAAGGTCCAGATTTTAGCTACCTCTAGTAAGCAGTGCAAGGTCCACATTTTAGTTACCTCTAGTATGCAGTGCAAGGTCCACATTTTAGCTACCTCTAGTAATCAGAACAAGGTCCACATTTTAGCTACCTCTAGTAAGCAGTGCAAGGTCCAGATTTTAGATACCTTTAGTAAGCAGTGCAAGGTCCAGATATTTGCTACATCTAGTAAGTACAGCAATGTTAAATATGTGTTACCTCGAGATAGCAGAACAAAGTCCAGAATTGTACTACCTCAAGTAAGTAGAAAATGGTCCAGAGGTTTGTTTTTTTACCTCAAGTAAGCCTAGTAGGGTCCAATTGTTTTACCTCTAACCAAATTACCCAGTGATGGTCAACAATGCAACCAATATCAACAGTCACTTTCTACACATTAAAAAAAAAATCAGTATTTCTAGAGATATACCCTGTTACAATTTTAGCAGTGTCTAACAACAGTTTCTCTCAGTTGTTTGAATAGCAAATAATATCACAGTTGTCCAACACTTCATGTGTATTTTCTAAGATAGGACGAATATAGACCCACTTCATGTTATATAATAATGCTTTTGATTTCATCTTAAACTTTAAGTTTATAAATACTACTAAATATTTGGTTATATTGTTTTGCATGTATTTTCTATGTATTCGCTCTACGTTGCGTCTTGAGACCATGTTACAAATAAATGTTTATATCTTGAGGTATTGATCACTGAGACTTTTGCAACTTGAAACTCGGTTCTTATAACAGAAATCCTCATATTTGTCTATGTTGAATCAAAAGCTATTTTCGAGACCAAATACATGTACTAAGTAGATTTAGATAATGAATTATGTTTTGTTTCAATATTAAACTACATCGTTAATTCTTTAGCATTTAAATGCTAATATTGTAATGTTAATTGCTTAACACTGAAATATACACATGTTAAAGTGTTAATTAAGTGTTTTCGGTTAAATTAACGTGCTATGCATTTATTTACAAATGGATTAAGATATTAACATTTATTAACCAGTATTATCATGTTAATTAGTGCTATCAGATAAGTGCTAATAATAATGTTACGTGAGTACCCTTCTCTTTACAGTGTACATTCAGTGATGGGGCTTGAATAATCCAAGGGTTATCATCTATAACTTATTGATGAACAACAATTGTGTTTCGCAATTATCATTTATATAGTCAGAAAACAAAAATGGGGTTAAAACAGAGCATTGGTGAACTCCAGCAGAAATCGTAGACAATGATGAAGGATAATATCTGATGACTATTTTATTGTTAGTTTCTAAAAAGATATTTTTTCAAACATTTTCTTTCATTCCATATGAATTATTTTTTGAGTTCAGTCTGCCAAATTTTGTCGGAAGCTTTCGAAAAATCACAAACTACGAAACAACTGATGATAATCTTAATATATGTACTAACAACCGAACAAAACAAAAAAGGGATTTTACAAAAGTACGATGTTTCTGAATTTTTCATTATCTTGTTGTCGAGTTTTATAGCTAGTTTTTCTTCAAACGACGATGAATCAGTTGTTACAGCACTATGCACAATTATTTTCATTTCCATTAATGTAATGCAGCCGTGCGTGTTAAACAAATGCAAAACAGCTCAAGAAGTATGTAAAATAAAAAGTACAATAGAAAAAGTACTAGAGGAACCTTATTGCTCAATTCTACTGATTTGTTTGATAAATTCGGTGACACTAAACATAAGTTCAAATTTAGCATTCAAAATGAATTTTCAAGATAGAATATAAACCTTAGAGATACATAGAACACCTATGTACTTTGTACAAGTTTGTTATCACCACAGAATTGTGTATTCAATGTGTTTTTTCTTTCTATTCCTACCAATATTATGGCGATTCAGGTCAAGACACCAATACAAAACTATTTTGAGAAAGTGTTGTATGAAAATTTGACATTTGAGATTCCTCCCTTGTGGTTTTTAAGAGTGGTCGAGGGATAAAAAAAATCGTAACAGGTCCCTGTGGTCCTTATCAGGATCCCGCTACAATTTTTAAAATTTCAGTGAAAACGAAGTGTAAGCAAACCAACCCTCGATTTTTGACAAATGTTGCAACGTCCTGTGATATCGCACATGCATACTTTTGATGGTTCTTAAAATGAATAAAGGAAAGATTTTATTTTGAAAGTTTTCGAAATTGAAGTTTATACCTATTCCTTCAAAATAAGCTCAAATTTGAAAACATTTTATATCTTTTAATATAATTAGAGTTAATCCTCACATAGCAGTAGTCTCCATCTTAACTTTTCCAATGATTTTGCATTTGACATGTAAAATACGTGTGCGCGAAATCACTGGATGTGCGAACACCGGTGCCAAGACAGTACAACAAATTAAAGACATAAGGTTTCCCATTATTTGCATGATAAATACATTTGCTAAGAGTAAGAAAACAAATTCCTTGCCTACATGTATATATGTCAAAGAGTTCGTTATACAGGATGCTTTTTTTCATCTGGTATTACGCACATTTCATCTAATAACATGCGTCAATTTAATGTGTTACAGGAATCAATCGTTTTCACGATTCGTTGGCATCTTGTGCATAAAGGACAACGTATAAGTTGTAAGGAAAACATTTCGACCCTACCAACGATAATCCCCTTTGCTTGTAGCAATCATAACACCCATACATCTATCAGTTCCACCCTTTACATACATGATTTATTGTTTGTTTTCGTCATGAATTTGGATACTAACTGTTCACTTTAAGTTAAATCAATCAATTAATCAATTAATGACATTTTGAAGCTATGGCAATAAATCAATTAATCATTCAATATCATCAATCAATCAATCAATCAGTGACACTATGTAGCTATGTCAATAAATCAATTAATCACTCAATGTCAATCAATCAATCAATCAATCAATCAATCAGTGACACTATGTAGCTATGTCAATAAATCAATTAATCACTCAATGTCAATCAATCAATCAATCAATGGCCCTTTGAACCTATCTTATTTCTTGAAACTGTCTGATTATTTATCATATGATCCACGCCGGTCAAAGGTCAATCTCTGTTAGTAAATAAATAATACTAAATACTGTATTTTGATGTCTTGTTTTGCTGTAGTTGTTCATTTATTTGCTTGTTTGTAATCTGCTTGACCCAAGTGGGTGTAATTTATAAATATAGTTATTATAATTCTTAATGATACACACATAATATAATTATCTAGTCAAGGGTATTGAAAGGACACAACAATTGTCAAGATCAGCCATCATTTTATTTTCATAAGCCAAATTTATTCTGTGCAATATTGCACATTAATCCTACCTATATATATTTACAGTGCAATGTGGTCTATGATGACTATTATTCATCCACAAATACCTTTTCTTTTAGATATTTTCATCAATGCTTGCTATGGGCTCCTTAATATGCATATCGTCTGTAAATAACATTTGTTTTATTTATCTTTATGTTTAATGACCAATTACTAGTATTATTTCTACATTTATACATTTATACGGAAATCAAACAAGTATTTCTTCATCTCATACAATTTTATTTAAATTAGCAATTTTTAAGGTATAATATGATTAAATTCAAAGCTTTGAACATGTTAAAGGAAGCCCTCTAATAATATAAAAGTCGTGAGTCATATAAAGTATCTGTATATCAAGTAACTTAAAGTCGACCCAACATTTTTACGATGTGTATAAAGCGGTTGAACATCAGCAACGTACATAATGACTATATACATTTATAGCGTTAACAGTGGACAAAACTGCAAGACATTCGGCTTTGCTCAAATAGACGTTTTAAGAGTAGATACATTTTTTAAAACTATGCTCTGTGTCTTATTCAGTGTAGGTACTTTCACAATAAACCAACATTTTTCACAGTTTAAACATTTATCATACAATATGACGTCTTACTATGACTGTTTCGTTACTTGGAATCGTAAAATTTCGACGTTGGATATTTTTGCAAGACATCCGAAAACAGACGTGGCGCTTTTATGCGTTGGTCCAAAGCTGTGAAAATTGGGTATTTTATACATAATTCTTAGTACTTTTATGTGGAAAAATATCAGAATTGAATATTTTCTCATTTTATAATAATTATAAGTCTAACTTGAAGAAGCTTGGCACTCCTTAGAATCTTACAGAAGCAAGTGAATTCGGAATGTTCGAAAATATCCTCTATTTCTGCAACATGGCGTATTTTTTCATATGATATCATAAAGAAAATATGAAGTAAAATTGTCATGCAAAATTTCGCGCGTTTCACACTTTCTGCAAGAGCGCATCTATTTTTTTCTTTAAGTAAAATGCATATAGTTTGTTACGTCTTATACGCAAAATGTTTACGTTTTAGTTATAATTCATGTCATTTTATTAAATATTCCGGATAATTATGACACAATTATATCAATTCGGAGGCGGGGGTAGGTTCATAGAAGTTTAAAATACAAAAAAATGCATATTGTGTGTCATTTCAGAGAAATGTATAAGATTGTTCAATGATATGTATAAGATTGTTCATCATTGACGCAATATTTACAGCGCTGTGAAGAAGGAAATAATTCTGGTAAAAATATAAATGTCGAAATTGAAAATCCAGACATCCAACCAACATGGCCACTGTTGCTAAAAATAGAAAAGGGGGATGCAATTTTTTTTTTTTTTTTCTCTGAAACGACTGGGCCAATTGGATTCAAGCTTTGCTAAAATAATCCTTTGGTGATCCCCTTTCAAAATTTTGTCTGGCAATCCCGTCCTCGGACCAAGATGAACGCTGTTACTAAATATTAACGATTCCTTGCACATTAAGCTATTAAACCAATATGTCTAGGTTATTTCAGTGAAATACTGTTCGTAGAAGGATATACTATTTGTGCTTCGTCGTGCATCTTTTTTTAAAGATAGTTCTTGTTTTGATTTATTATTGGTTTAGTTCTGACAGATGTTATTGTCAAAAAAAGCAAACAAAGATTGTCAACAAAGTTCATCCGAACAAAATAAATTACTCCTATGAAAATAGAGTCATAAGCTATTGTTGAAAATTACGTCATATTTGAAAAACACAAACAAACGATCATGAAACGATAAAATCATGAAAAACTACAAACACTTCTACCTCTCTACGGTGTAAACAATCTTATTAATGAGCTGAGAGGCGTACTTAATGTACAATAATATTTTCGCCATTATTTTTTTCAAGATTTGTTTTTATAGACGTTAACATTCAGAGCTTCTTTAATACATACTATCTGTTAATTGATTTAATTGTAAAGATAACTTTCCTACCAATGTTTTATTGATGTTACAAATAATTCATATTTCAAATATCACGAGTAAATTAGTCATGATAGCTCCACCATTAATATTTAAACGTTTAAAAAATATATTCTAAAGTGCACTGTGTGGTTACAGATCACGGTACAATTGGTACAAAGTACAACTCGTGGTTTTAGGAAATGCCAAGGAAAATAATACACAGAATCAAGTTTTGTTTTGTATTAATGAATTTTAATATTTAATGACAAAGTAATATCGAATTGATGTTTATTGTTTTTCCACATGTTGACTTGAGTGTGTTGAATGTCCCCAGTGCTCAAAACTGCATCGGTAGTGTAATGGTTATCGTGTTCGCCTCGAGTGCGGTAGATCGTGGGTTCGATAATGTGTCCAAGTGGGGCGACATGTCTGTCCGCGGACTGCTGTTTTATTGAGCTAGCACTATAAAATTCCAACTAAGCGTGTTGTTCTAGTACAAAGCGGACATCATCATCATCTCATTGAAAATTAACTTGTTCTCGCCAAAAAATGGTGATTTGGCGTTAAACAACAATCACTCAATCACTTTCATACACATGTTTTCTTGGTGTAACAAATAATTCATATTTCAAATATCACGAGTAAATTAGTCATGATATCTCCACCGTTAATATTTATACGTTTTTTTTTTATTTTTTCTAAAGTGCACTGTGTGGTTAAACATCACGGTACAATTGGTACAAAGTACAACTCGTGGTTTGAGGAAATGCCAAGGAATATAATACACAGAAGCAAGTTTTGTTTTGTATTAATGAATTTTAATATTTAATGAAAAAATCATATCGAATTAATGTTTATTACTTTGCCACATGTCGACTTGTATTTTTAGTATAAACAAATATAATAATGTAGTTCAAGATTCTCGTATTACAATACCAACTAGTTCTCCTGCTCTAAACACGAGGTGACACACCCGAATGGATAACAATAATAATAACAGATTATAATAATTATCTATTTTTTTTTAATTTATATATAGTATGTGATAAGTATTTAATATTATATATAATTATTTACTATATAATTGTGAGAAAATGCAATTATCAGATAGGGTGTGTCAGAAGCACCGTCCCTTGGTGTTTTTAGCAGGTTTACTACTTGTTAAGGAATATGCAACATATGTAAAGTTTCAAACTGGATCTGAGATATAGGGGACAAACCAGAACATGATCCACTAAATAGTAATAATTATATTTATATTTTTAGAAATATAAAAACCTTAAACTATGTCCTTTTTCTTTTTTGTGTATGTCTCATTTATCAATCATGAATGTTTGTATTGTTAATGATGCCTCATGTGGGCCCTATGATTAGTCAATAAAATATATTCTATTCTATTCTATTCTATATGGATTCGCCGTCAGTAGTTCAAAGATTATTCCATTCTGATTGGTTTCGAGGTACCAGACATCAACTATTTTTTCACGCTAATTAAACATTATTTCTTCAGTCAATTTTACAACTATAAGGAAAACAAATCTTTACAGATCAAAACATTTAGTAAGCTTAAATCCTAATACTGATGTTCTTTCAACATCAGTATCATTCATAACCAGATACAAATTGATGAATTACACGCAGAAGCTCCATTCGGACGGGCAGTATTAACTAGAACCACCCGAAAGGACAAGCACCGAAAGTACAGACCAATTAGTGAAATGAGGAATGCGTTAAAACTAAACCAATAGTTCTTTGAAGGGTTAAAATATCGTGATCGATCAGTCATGAGTTGAACAATTCGCATCACAGTTGTTCAAAAAAAGTTTTTCTTTAGGTTCTTATAATCGGACAAAAACATATTGTTAACAATTATCCGACAAAATTAAGACTCAAAGTCAAGTTTTTTTGGTCTGATAAAAATGGTGTGGTTGGTCCAAAATTGTCGTTCAAATAAATGTCTGTAATTCCTCAAACCCTCAGAGCTTCAGAGGGGTTTCGTCCCTCTGGGTCCCCGCCCTGGATCCGCTGGGGACCTTAAGCGGTCCCCAGACCTCTCACCTATTCACGCCCCCTAACCACAAATCCTGGATCCGCCCCTGGTATTTATGAATTATAGAAAATATAATGTAAGATAATTATGATCACAGACGTTAATGTATACAGTATAACATATGTGTGAGGAAGACAAATCAATAGTTGCCTAGCATAATGCATGTAAACATGTAATGCTTAGTTTACAACTGACAATATATTTTTACAAAATTTAGCTATTTTAACTTTAACATCATAATTGACATTAGTGAATAAATCATAAAATTTTACAGTGTTTGGATTCTTCAGAACATCAAAAGGTAGTAATTTTGTTCTTTTGTTCTCAAGAAAGGTACATTCAAACAAATAATGAAATTCATCACCAATATTATTTAAATTACAAATATCACAAATTCGATCATCACGATCTACACTCCAAAATCTACCTTGCTCAATAGGCAATCTATGGTTACGGCATCTATAATTACAAAAATCTTTTCTTAAATCATATGGTAAATCAACTAAATATTCTTCAAACTTGTGTGAGCATTTAAATATTCTATAATTAAGACATTTAGCAGTATTAAAAACTCTTTCATACCATGTCTGCTTATACTGATTACATAATCTTTGTTTAACCATACTAGACAATGCTACATTTTTAGGTACACCTTGTGATATCCAATATTCAGAAAAACCACAATTAAATCTTTATTGGCACAATTTAGTTTAAATCAGTTAATAGACACCCCTACACACTTCACTGAACACCCATCGTCGCTTATAGATTTGTTCATGACTAATAATGTGAACTATGTTACATATTGCGGAGTTGGTCCGCCCCTACAATATCTCACACGCTATCATTGTCCTATTATTGGTTTTTTGAATATTCCTAACATTTCTCAAAAAACTTCTAAACGTAAGATACCGTGCATCACATATCTGAGAGGCACGTTATTGACATCGTGACATCATAAACCATGCTGACTTACCACTTTCAAATCAACACTTTTATTATTAATAATAAAACCATGTTTACTGGTTTAGGTTTATGGTGTTTAACGCCACTTTCAACAATATTTCAGTTATATCGTGGCAGTCAGTTTTATTGGTGGAGAAAACCACCGACATGTCACAAGTCACTGACAAACTTTCTCACATAATGTTGAATCGAGTACACCTTGCCATGAACTGGGCCACGACCATGACGGCAACTCGATGTTTACTAATATATTTCAATTGTTGGAAGAATTCAAATTTTGTCTCAAAATTGCAGAGTATGATTCCTTCTTTCGAAATTCCTGTATCACCAGTTTTTCGAAGGAAAAATGTAGCATGTCAAATTCAGGCGTGTAATAACCATATTTTTCAATAAGTGTGCATCACACACACATAATCATGGTATTTAAAAGGTCATATAGATCCTGCTCACAAAAGTTCGAGGTCCATTTTTCTTAAACCTTTTTAAAAGATAAATTAGGTTATTTTATGGATGATGTCAACAATATACCGGTTATGTTGTTGTGGTGGACAGTATATTGACAGAGTAAACGGAGAAAATAACCCACCTGCTGCAACTGAGTGGGATATGTTATCACATAAAGATGTATGGAGTACACCTCACCATGTACGGGAATCCAACTAGATAGATGTATATCCAATTATCATAGCCCCAAGTCCATTTGTTCTTACACGTTATTTAAAGGATAAAGTAGGTTGTTTTATGAGTGCGGAAATAAAGCTCAAAATTTTAGTGGTGGAAAGCACCGATTTCACAGGTAGATGAATGTAAATCCAATTATCATATGATCGCGGCAACGACAATCTTGTTAAAGGTAGGTGATTTTAAAACTTTAAATCTTGAATCTTGAATCTTACGACTTAGCGGGCCAACGATCTACCACACTCAAGGTGAACACGCTAGCCGTTACACCAGCAACGCGGTTTAATTAATAGGAGAAAAAGTTTGTCCGTGGAAGTCAGTTTTAATATTTCATTCATTCTGCACATTCAGCGGACACGCCCTTTGGAGGGATTGTACCCTTCACCGGAGAAACTATTTATATAGGTAATACATCTATTTCTGTAAACCGGATCGGGTTCCCTCAGGGTTCAAATGCATAGTAATATTTGGTAATATTATATGCAGTATAATGTTAATAAGATAAAGTTATGTTAAATTCCATTCAGGATAATATATTGCGTTTCTTGTAAAATGACTTATAAATACACATGGGGGATTTATGTACCTGGGAAAATGTCATAAAATTGGTAGTGTGTATCTGCATAGTATAATAAACAGTTTAATCAAACTCAATGACTGTTGATAAGATCTAGAATGGATATCACTTTCAACAATATTTCGCTTACTGGTATATCGTATAGATCAGTTTTATAGTTTTCATTCACGATTTTATCGTACATCAGATGGCGCTGATGCAGTGATACATTCGGAGCATCGCTCGGTCTTTTATCATAATCCCCGTGTTATATCAGGTTGCACAGAGGGCGTACCCATCCGACCCGTTTATTGATGCAGGAAAACTGAGCACCAGGCCTAAAAAAACACTGTCTGTCGCAAGTTACTGAAAACCCAGTCGGACGCATATCCCTGAGGCTATTGATGTGGATAACTGTGATTTTGGTCTCACAAAAACTCGAACTTGACATTCCGAGGAGAAGATACTTCTATTTATAAAAAGATTAAACTTATGAAAAGCTATAAACGGATTCATACTGACCGCTAAAGCTGATGTGACCTTGCAGGTCAGACGAATAGTAATCAAACTATTGCGCATGTTGATTGACATCATCATCAACTGTCATCATTATTTTATGCAAGAATAATGAATCCATTAGAACGTCACAGAGCAACTTATTGGTCCATTCTGTTTTAGAATCAATTGTCCTGGGTTCCTGCTGATGATGATTTCAAACGTCATGTGCAATAGAATAGTCAGACAAATAACTACTCCAAACTTTATCAAATAAGAATTGTTTCGTGTGAACATCGCTATTCCGAATTTATTAAATAAGATTGTTACTGGTGCACATTGCTAAATCTAGAGCCACTCCGAACTTAACCAAATAAGAATTGTTTCGTGTGAGCATCGTTATTCCGAATTTATTAAATAAGATTGTTACTAGTGCACATCGCTAAATCTAGAGCCACTCCGAACTTAATCAAATAAGAAATGTTTATAGTGCACATCGCCAAATCTAGAGCCACTTCGAACAATATCATATAAGATTATTACTAAGTGCACATCGCCAAATCTAAAGCCATTCCGAACTTTATCAAATAAGAAATGTTTATAGTACACATTGCCAAATCTAGAGCCACTTCGAACAATATCATATAAGATTATTACTAAGTGCACATCGCCAAATCTAAAGCCATTCCGAACTTTATCAAATAAGAATTGTTTCTAGTGCACATCGCCAAAAGTGGTGATATCACAGGCACTTAATTCATTCCAAAAATATATGCCCCCCTCCTCTTCCTTACTTCAAGGTAAACATCTGCCCTTTTCCCCTTCCTCACTTCGCGTCAATATTTTTCGCTCACTTGTGATCCTTTCGCTGACCCAATTATATCGTTACACTCCCGAGATATTTCTCTTTTCGACTGCCACATTTAAATATACCTACCGGGCCCCCCTCAGACGAATTGGACAAGAATATTCAGCGAACGTCGCATGGTCTACTTTTCAGTCATTGAAACGGTACAGCCACTTCCGGTCTGGTCTAAGCTGACTTAGAAAATTTAAAAAAAGGTGCTTTAAAAATAAAATGTCAGTAATATGAAGTTGAACATATTTTTATAATCTGCATTGGAACAATTATCTGTATTTTAAAGGCTTACTTTACATTTGAGAGGAGATGATCATGATGGCATTGTTACACATGGCTGGTCTAGAGAATTCCGAATGCATATGAAAAATCCAGCGCAAACCGGAAGTGGCTGTATCCGTTTCAGAAGTAGACCATGCGACGTTCGCTGAATATTCTTGTCCAATTCGTCTAAGGGGGGCCCGGTAGGTATATCTAAATGTGGCAGTCGAAAGGAGAAATATCTCGGGAGTGTAACGATATAATTGGGTCAGCGAAAGGATCACAAATAAGCGAAAAATATTGACGCGAAGTGGGGAAGGAAAAAGGGCAGATGTTTACCTTGAAGTAAGGAAGAGGAGGGGGCATATATTTTTTGAATGAAACAAGTGCCTGTGAGTGATATGCACCGACTGCATAGACAGATGTAGGATCGTGTTAATCCAACCCGCATACGACCCTATAAGGTGCGGATAAACGGATACAAGAACAGATCGCATGATATAACTCCAGCCATTGTTTGGATTATAAATCAAATTAATATTATTGTCATAAGTAAATAAGACAGCTTGCGACAAAATAAACAATAAACATACACGTGTATAAAGAAATACAGCAGATATAAGGAACCGATTTGTTAGTGTGAGAGTCCATTCACCTCCGTTTCATTGAACGTCTCCAAAAGGAGCCAATAATTTGAACTTGTCGAAGATCTGTTAATTTCAGATTTTTTTTTAAAAATTTCTGATAATTGAGTCGCCTCAATAAATATGCACCGTGTGAACCTAAGCTAGATTATATAAATACATCTTGACCAGAGTTGACATTCATATTTAAAGTCTTTCTTATTCGGTATTGTTCGTGTCAGGTTTAATACGATTTGTATACATACATAATAACATTACGCCTTTTCTCACGATAATGTAGTATGATCTGGAGGTTTCCATGAAAAAGTTGGTAAACACAATCTGTTTGTAAACATGAATGACCTTGACATAATCCTTGAACTGGTAAATAAGTTGAAATCAATACAGAGATTATACTATAAGATAAACAAGGCTTACGTACTTGTTACAATCCAATAATTCTCTCAATATTGTTGATTTAACGCATCCTTTAATTCATATAGAAAATAAGCAGGAATATTGATAATACGAACAACAAAAGCTATTGTTAAAAGCCGCATATATATTTAGATTGTATATATGCCGTGAATGAGAGTTTTCCGTCTATGATGAAAATTGTATCTTCTAAAATGTCCACTCCATTAATCATCTCTATATTTCTGGAAAAAAACTGAGGAGATCTACTATTTGTGTTTTTATATGTTTGTATACATCACAACAAACAGTGTATAGATTCTGGGTTAATTCTTTCGCGTGTCAGCCCCTCTCCTCAATGGAACACTGGTGCCTATAGAACATACGATATGCTTTCGTAGCAGCTACTGTGTACAACATCTTAGAAAGGTGTGTCCGTGGTAAGTGGTCCGTGGGTTACACAAAGAGAATAGATAATCAACCCACCCTAAGGACAGGACGTGAAAGAGTGCATCAAAATTGGAGAATGTCTATTTCATTGCATGTACAAGACAAATAAAAGCAGTTACTAATGAGCAACCGCCACGATATAGCTGACGCAATGTTGAAAGTGGCGTTAAGCACCATAATCCTAACCCTCCTAATGAGCAACAGTTATTAAGGAGTGGGCGTTGGTGACCGTTATTGAAGTCCAGCCCAATCCATTGTACCCCATTGCTTGTGTATGACAATCACAGGAATAACAATCCAGATTTATTTTCATTACCGATGCGCTTTAAGAAGTAGAAATCAACAATAATAGAAATGACATGCTGTGACACTATCAGATGTCACAAATTTGAAACCTTGTAATTTAGAGCCTTTAATATCTACGAAATAAAATAAAGTAATGATAAATAAATAAATAAACGTAAAATACGAGAGATATCCCGTATTTTTTTACTTATCAAGTGTCGAAAATGATAAAAGTATTACTATCAATATGATAATGTTCGTTCAACCGAATACGGGAGTTGAAAAAACAAATAAAAAACAAAACAAAATACACCATTTTGTCTGAATATGCGCAATGCATTAGCTATTCATCTTTCACCTTCACTTTCAGTCGTATTCTATAATGTTAAATTTAGGATAAATGGGTTATCTTTTGTGTAAAATTGATATAGTACCCCTGTTCTTGGTTGATTTGTTTTTAGCTGTATCGTGGCGGTTAGTTTTATTGTTGAAAGATTCAATTCAAATTCTTTATTCAAAAGCAATACTGCTTATAGAAATATACATACAATATACAATTATGTAATGCATCAGTGAAAGAAACCAGATTCGACGATAAAACCAGCGACATGCTACAAATCACTGTCAAGCTTTATCGGGTATACTTATATCAAGTACATATCACCACTGGGGGAAACGAACTCGTAACCTTTAAAGGTGATATGCGCTAATTTCATAGGTAGATGTAAATTAAACAATTGTATGATCTCGGCCAGGTTTGAACATGTAGACAGTTTGCAAATTGCAATGTGGCTATATCTGGATCCGGTTTAGGTTCAAGTGTAAGGTTATTCTAAACTTAGCTGTAAATTGGTTATGCCTGGATCCGGTTTAGATTCAAGTGTAAGTTTATTCTAAAGTTAGCTGTAAATTGGCTGTGCCTGGATCCGGTTTAGGTTCAAATGTAAAGTTATTCTAAAGTTAGCTGTAAATTGGCTGTGCCTTGATCCGGCTTAGTTTCAAACGTAAGATTATATTAAGGTTAGCTGTAAATTGGTTATGCCTGGATCCGGTTTAGGTTCAAGTGTAAGGTTATTATAAAGTTAGCTGTAAATTGGTTATGCCTGGATCCGGTTTAGGTTCAAGTGTAAGGTTATTCTAAACTAGCATGTAAATTGGCTGTGCCTGGATCCGGTTTAGGTTCAAGTGTAAGGTTATTCTAAAGTTAACTGTAAATTGGTTATGTCTGGATCCGGTTTAGGTTCAAGTGTAAGTTTATTCTAAAGTTAGCTGTAAATTGGCTGTGCCTGGATCCGGTTTAGGTTCAAGTATAAGTTTATTCTAAAGTTAGCTGTAAATTGGTTATGCCTGGATCCGGTTTAGTTTCAAGTGTAAGGTTATATTAAAGTTAGCTGTAAATTGGTTATGCCTGGATCCAGTTTAGGTTCATGTGTAAGGCTATTCTAAAGTTAGCTGTAAATTGGCTGTGCCTTGATCCGACTTAGTTTCAAGTGTGTTAGCTGTAAATTTACTTTGAATTGATCCGGTCTAGTTTCAGATGTAAGGGTATATTAGATTTAATTTCGATTTATACATGTTGTATTTACTTGATCCATGTTGGGTGTATGTTATATAAATAAACATGTATATATAATTGTGTTATTTAAGTATTATGTTTATTTTCTTATTATATAAATTCTTTAATGATTCATTTCTTTGTATCCTTATATGGGTGTAACTTGTGCTAGTAAAATTATTATTATTATCTAATAAAATACAAGGAAATGTTAATGGAGAGAGACAAGATATATTCTATACTAGTATATAACTTACTGTATAGTTTCTAAGTACTTATTCTCGGTGGAGTACATGTACTTATACAACACCAGTCACTGTGGTTTGCTAAGAAGAGGTAGAACACATTTTTGTAATAAATTATTGTGTATATTTCATGTATTAATATATTCTCTGTCGAGTACTCATAAAACACCTGTGGTTTTTATCATATCCATCCGTTAAAATGTTTTAATGGATTCATACGGTATGCTAATTTGAATACCACTTATATGTGGTTTCCTTAATGATACATTCATATTGTCATAACATATAACATGTGCACTTTTATATATAACTTTTATTGTTTACTTATGAATGCTTCTCTATATTACTAACAATTGTCAATACTAATTATGTCATTACCTTTATAGTCAAAAATTAATTAAAATAACGTATTAACAATAAGATATATTGATTTTCTTACAGTGAAGTTCGAAATCAGACAAAAAGAAACATGCGATAGTCAACAATATCTACAAGTCTCCTTAAGATACAATTCGGTTTCAGAATTTATTCAGCTTTTGCAGTTCAATTCAAAGGAGAGTTTAAAGATACCAAAGGGAGGTAATCAGAATCCGTAAATCGAAAAAACACAGACAACACAATGGCCAAGCGAAAAAGTACAAAAGGACAAACAACGATCTACAATACATACACATAATACTGAAGATCGAGTAACATGAACTTGGGTATACATCTAGTGACATGAATATGCGTTCAAAAACACATGGGGCCGTTGTGATCGCGATCGTATGTAATCGGTATTTATCACTTGTAATGTTGAGAGTTTTATTCCCGCCTCTTTTTTGTGTTCTTGATAAAACTTTATCTGCCTTCCCTTCCGGAGCACCTGAGTTCAACCCCTGTTTTTGTTGGGGTCCGCCCGAATTCAACCCCTGTGTTTGTTGGGGTCCGCCCGAGTTCAACCCCTGTTTTTGTTGGGGTCCACCCGAGTTCAACCTATGTTTTTGTTGAGGTCCGCCCGAATTCAACCCTTGTGTTTGTTGGGGTTCGCCCGAGTTCAGCCCCTGTTTTTGTTGGGGTCCGCACGAGTTCAACCCATGTTTTTGTTGGGGTCCGCCCGAGTTCAACCCCTGTTTTTGTTGGGGTCCGCGCGAGTTCAACCCCTGTTTTTGTTGGGGTCCGCCCGAGTTCAACCCCTGTTTTTGTTGGGGTCCGCCCGAGTTCAGCCCCTGTGTTTGTTGGGTTCCGCTCGAGTTCAACCCCTGTTTTTGTTGGGGGTACAACCGAGTTCAACCCCTATTTTTGTTGGGGTCCGCCCGAGTTCAACCCCTGTTTTTGTTGGGGTCCGCCCGAGTTCAACCCCTGTTTTTGTTGGGGTCCGCCCGTGTTCAGCCCCTGTTTTTGTTGGGGTCCGCGTTCCTCCATATTTAGTTTTCTGTATAGTGTTTTGTATACCATTTTGTTAATTCTTTTCCATTTGTATTGTCTTGTTAGATTTACACCTTTTGATTACCTTTTGATTACCTGTTTGGTATCTTCATATCTTCAAACTTTTCTGATAAAGTTAACATTGACTTCTAGCAGGTCAGTTGATTTATCCTGGCAGTCTTATTTCCTCTCCTAATAAAACTAACTACCATGATATCACTGAAATAACACACATAGCCCATAGACTGTACATGTTTCCTACAACTACCCGACGCACCTGTTGTCGTGATTGTGCCCAGAATCAGAGAAATATGGAATATTTTTGTATTCCAAAGTTCACTCGGAGTGATAAATAATATGGAGGTCTCCCGTAAACATCCTTCAAAGATTGATGAAGAATGCGTCTCGTTCACTTCTTCACTCATTGTGAGTTATGCTTTATCCTCGTCGTTGACGGAGAATATTCCACTAATGAATTTACTAATTACATTGTGTACTCACATACATGTAGTTATTATTAACCAAACGAAAATATTTATTTTTAGAAACAGTGAACTGATTCACGATGAGGACAAGTGGTACTACACTACCACTATTATGATTTATCGTGGAAATGAATTTTTTGACAAAGTTTAGATGTTTTTGTGTATTGTGAAATGTCAATGGTAACATTTAATGTATTGCTAAACGAACTATAGGAAGAATATAAAAGCTGTGTTTACCTAAACCTGTAACTGAAGATCTGTGTAACTTAATTACGCTTGCTGTGTTATTATCGCTGTTTGATACATACGTCAATGATAAATTTAGCTATGGTTAACGTTGTCAAGTTTGGGACCCACCTAAAGTTCCGAATATAATAAAAGAATACATTTGATGTTTAAAAATTATATTGTGAACATTATCCTGATGTTTAAAACATATGGCGTTAATTTTACTTTAGCGAGGAATTATGAAAAGAAAGTTTACAAACTGTGATAGACAACAATTCTACTAATATCAACAAAACGAACTATTACCTATGACCTAAACTAATTGAATATGAAAAAAGAAGAAAAAAACAAAGACGACGATATATGACGTGGTAATTCAGATCTTAACTTGGGACAGGCATTAACATGTGTCGGAGTTAAATGCATTTATATTGTAATGTTCCTTTAATATTGAAATCCAATCACTTGAAAGCCTGGGTCAAGGTTATATATGTAAACAAGCAGAATAAGATAGTACAGAAATAATATATATATATATATATATATATACAAAAAAATGTATGTTTACCATTCTGTTTTTGATCAATATAATTACCCGGATAGAACATCAATGTCTAATTATTGCATCATGAAATATTGTTTATGTTGTGATGAAAACGATGAGTCATGTATTTATTGTTCAAGTACAAATATACCAAGATACAATGTTTATTAGATAGACTAGTACTTTCTGTTTTATATGTTCAGCGTCGATACGTTAATCACGATCTCTGCTGCTAACTAGAAACGTATCTATTTGTGATTTATATGGCAAATGAGACATAATCGTTCTGAAATTTACCACTTTTCACCTTTTTCTCAAAATATTAAATATGTTATCAGGCTATTTCCTAATCATTTCTAATCCGATCCGATTTGCAGTGTTGAATTTTACTCACTGTCACTGTAGAAGCTGAATCTTAAGTCAATGGTCAGGTAGACAGTATTTCAGCCTAATCTTAAGTCAATGGTCAGGTAGACAGTATTGCAGCCAAATCTTAAGTGAATGGTCAGGTAGACAGTATTTCAGCCTAATCTTAAGTCAATGGTCAGGTAAACAGTATTTCAGCCTAATCTTAAGTCAATGGTCAGGTAGACAGTATTTCAGCCTAATCTTAAGTGAATGATCAGGTAGACAGTATTTCAGCCTAATCTTAAGTGAATGGTCAGGTAGACAGTATTTCAGCCTAATCTTAAGTCAATGGTCAGGTAGACAGTATTTCAGCCTAATCTTAAGTCAATGGTCAGGTAGACAGTATTTCAGCCTAATCTTAAGTCAATGGTCAGGTAAACAGTATTTCAGCCTAATCTTAAGTCAATGGTCAGGTAGACAGTATTTCAGCCTAATCTTAAGTGAATGATCAGGTAGACAGTATTTCAGCCTTATCTTAAGTCAATGGTCAGGTAGACAGTATTTCAGCCTAATCTTAAGTCAATGGTCAGGTAGACAGTATTTCAGCCTAATCATAAGTCAATGGTCAGGTAGACAGTATTTCAGCCTAATCTTAAGTGAATGGTCAGGTAGACAGTATTTCAGCCTAATCTTAAGTGAATGGTCAGGTAGACAGTATTTCAGCCTAATCTTAAGTCAATGGTCACGTAGACAGTAGTTCAGCCTAATCTTAAGTCAATGGTCAGGTAGACAGTATTTCAGCCTAATTTTAAGTCAATGGTCAGGTAGACAGTATGTTAGCCTAATCTTAAGTCAATGGTCAGGTAAACAATATTTCAGCCTAATCTTAAGTCAATGGTCAGGTAGACAGTATTTCAGCCTAATCTTAAGTCAATGGTCAGGTAGACAGTAATTCAGCCTAATCTTAAGTCAATGGTCAGGTAGACAGTATTTCAGCCTAATCTTAAGTGAATGGTCAGGTAGACAGTATTTCAGCATAATCTTAAGTCAATGGTCAGATAGACAGTATTTCAGCCTAATCTTAAGTCAATGGTCAGGTAGACAGTATTTCAGCCTAATTTTAAGTCAATGGTCAGTTAGACAGTATTTCAGCCTAATCTTAAGTCAATGGTCAGGTAGACAGTATTTCAGCCTAATCTTAAGTGAATGGTCAGATAGACAGTATTTCAGCCTAATCTTCAGTCAATGGTCAGGTAGCCAGTATTTCAGCCTAATCTTAAGTCAATGGTCAGTTAGACAGTATTTCAGCCTAATCTTAAGTGAATGGTCAGGTAGACAGTATTTCAGCTAATCTTAAGTGAATGGTCAGGTAGACAGTATTTCAGCCTAATCTTAAGTCAATGGTCAGGTAGACAGTATTTCAGCCTAATCTTAAGTGAATGGTCGGGTAGACAGTATTTCAGCCTAATCTTAAGTCAATGGTCAGGTAAACAGTATTTCAGCCTAATCTTAAGTGATTGGTCAGGTAGACAGTATTTCAGCCTAATCTTAAGTGATTGGTCAGGTAGACAGTATTTCAGCCTAATCTTAAGTCAATGGTCAGGTAGACAGTATTTCAGCCTAATCTTAAGTGAATGGTCAGGTAGACAGTATTTCAGCCTAATCTTAAGTGAATGGTCAGGTAGACAGTATTTCAGCCTAATCTTAAGTCAATGGTCAGGTAAACAGTATTTCAGGCTAATCTTAAGTGATTGGTCAGGTAGACAGTATTTCAGCTGTGTTTACGACGAGACACACCTTTACGTACGACACCTTACGGTTATTTGTGTATTTGTTTCGCCCCATCATCGTGACTACCAGTAGACGAATGCTAGACATTTCGGCACCAGGACACTTCGGCACCTGTGTGAGACATTTCGGCACCAAGATAGTTCGGCACCCGGACAATTCGGAACCTGTGTGAGACATTTCGACACCAAGACAGTTCGGCACCCGGACAATTCGGCACTTGTGTTTTTTTCTTTGATTTTACGTACAAAACTTCCTATTGCCTTGATTCTGATGTTTTGATATCTGTTTTCTAGATTTCACAAGATTTACTCGTAACTGAATATGAAAACCCATAATAAATCGTTATTATTTTAGCAATTTTTTAATTAGTAATTTTTGGCAATAATGACGGAAATCATTTCGCCCATACTTTTTACCAAATCGCCCCCACTTTTCATAAAAACGCCCCCACTTTTTTCCAAAATAAATCATTATAAAAAAAAATATTTTGTGATTCAAATCCTTGTTCAAATGTTTAATGTCTTCTCGATATTCGTTTTTGTTCAAATATTTTGTTTTTGTTTTATTATATTTTTAATAATCTATTTATTAAAATTACGTCTACATACGTTAATTTTCTAATATTTTTCTGTCATGGTATAAACAAACAAAAAAACATGCTATATGGCACCTGGTAAACAAATTAATTAATTAATTATTTACTCAAATCATCACAATGTGTCGTTTTATCGTATGTATCGTATATATCCTTAGATACATATCATTCTTAACTGAGGCCGCATTAACCAAGGCCGTATCAGCTAAGGCCGCATTTGTTTAAGGCCGGATTTTCGTAAGGCCGGATTGTTTTAAGGCCGAATCATCTCGAAAGCAAACACAAGCTGTAAACATTTATCACTGCTTTTGATCTTAATTAAGTTAATAATGGCTTCTTTTAAAGAATATTTAAATAAATTATGTTTTGATTGCATTTAAACGATCATTGATGTGTTTTTTTTTAATTTTCGTTGATTTATTTTAGAAAAGGTAATCACGTTTGTTTGAAAGAAATTGCGGTACCGAAATGCCTTGGTGCCGAACTGTCTTTTTCAACGGGTGCCGAAATGTCTTGGTGCCGTACTGTCTTGGTGCCGAACTGTCTTTTTCAACGGGTGCCGAACTGTCTTGTTTCCCCAGTAGACAACCAAGTTGTGTAGTTGTACCCTGTAGCGGTTCTATATATATATCTATGACTCGAGGTTCCCTCGACGATTTTACGATTCTAAGACACACTACTACTTAATATGGTGTAATAATCTGCCAGTGTCACATATCAACATTTATTTCTAAGACAGACTACTACTTAATATGGTGTAATAATCTGCCAGTGTCACATATCAACATTTATTTCTAAGACAGACTACTACTTAATATGGTGTAATAATCTGCCAGTGTCACATATCAACATTTATTTCTAAGACAGACTATTACTTAATATGGTGTGATAATCTGCCAGTGTCACATATCAACATTTATTTCTAAGACAGACTACTACTTAATATGGTGTGATAATCTGCCAGTGTCACATATCAACATTTATTTCTAAGACAGACTACTACTTAATATGGTGTGATAATCTGCCAGTGTCACATATCAACATTTATTTCTAAGACACACTACTACTTAATATGGTGTAATAATCTGCCAAAGTCACATATCAACATTTATTTCTAAGACAGACTATTACTTAATATGGTGTGATAATCTGCCAGTGTCACATATCAACATTTATTTCTAAGACAGACTACTACTTAATATGGTGTGATAATCTGCCAGTGTCACATATCAACATTTATTTCTAAGACAGACTACTACTTAATATGGTGTGATAATCTGCCAGTGTCACATATCAACATTTATTTCTAAGACAGACTACTACTTAATATGGTGTGATAATCTGCCAGTGTCACATATCAACATTTATTTCTAAGACACACTACTACTTAATATGGTGTAATAATCTGCCAAAGTCACATATCAACATTTATTTCTAAGACAGACTATTACTTGATATGGTGTAATAATCTGCCAGTGTCACATATCAACATTTATTTCTAAGACAGATTATTACTTAATATGGTGTAATAATCTGCCAGTGTCACATATCAACATATATTTCTAAGACAGACTACTACTTAATATGGTGTAATAATCTGCCAGTGTCACATATCAACATTTATTTCTAAGACAGACTACTACTTAAAATGGTGTAATAATCTGCCAGTGTCACATATCAACATTTATTTCTAAGACACACTACTACTTAATATGGTGTAATAATCTGCCAGTGTCACATATCAACATTTATTTCTAAGACAGATTATTACTTAATATGGTGTGATAATCTGCCAGTGTCACATATCAACATTTATTTCTAAGACAGATTATTACTTAATATGGTGTAAAAATCTGCCAGTGTCACATATCAACATTTATTTCTAAGACAGACTACTACTTAATATGGTGTAATAATCTGCCATTGTCACATATCAACATTTATTTCTAAGACAGACTACTACTTAAAATGGTGTAATAATCTGCCAGTGTCACATATCAACATTTATTTCTAAGACACACTACTACTTAATATGGTGTAATAATCTGCCAGTGTCACATATCAACATTTATTTCTAAGACAGACTACTACTTAATATGGTGTAATAATCTGCCAGTGTCACATATCAACATTTATTTCTAAGACAGACTACTACTTAATATGGTGTAATAATCTGCCAGTGTCACATATCAACATTTATTTCTAAGACAGACTACTACTTAATATGGTGTGATAATCTGCCAGTGTCACATATCAACATTTATTTCTAAGACAGACTACTACTTAATATGGTGTAATAATCTGCCAGTGTCACATATCAACATTTATTTCTAAGACAGACTATTACTTAATATGGTGTAATAATCTGCCAGTGTCACATATCAACATTTATTTCTAAGACAGACTACTACTTAATATGGTGTAATAATCTGCCAGTGTCACATATCAACATTTATTTCTAAGACAGACTACTACTTAATATGGTGTAATAATCTGCCAGTGTCACATATCAACATTTATTTCTAAGACAGACTACTACTTAAAATGGTATAATAATCTGCCAGTGTCACATATCAACATTTATTTCTAAGACAGACTACTACTTAATATGGTGTAATAATCTGCCAAAGTCACATATCAACATTTATTAGGCTTCGGGTTATGGTTATCGTGTTTAACGTCACTTTCAACAATATTTCAGATATTTCATGGTGGTCAGTTTTATTGGTGGAGGAAGCCGTAGGACCTGGAGAAAATCACCCACCCATCGTGGTATTAATTTGTGTTTGTAGAACATACTGGGTGAATATTATCATTATCACCTCTCAAATTATGACGTCAGAAGTATGTCCAACTTAAATATTGTGTCCTACACGTACATAATAACACCCGCCTCATGCGTCATAATGATATGATATCGCCGCCTAAGTATGAGACAGATACCAGTAGGGGGCTCCGGGGAGGTATACTAAATATGAATATAGCTTTGATGTGATAATTATAATAATGGGAATGAAATGTCATATCACTCCAAACGCCACAGGGAAACCACCCACACATTTATTAAATTTTAGCCCTAATTGAAAGCTGGAAGACATTCATTTGTAGAATATATGTGTTCTCTTCCCATTACTTGATGATCTACCTTGTAAAAAGATTTCTTTGGAAAATTAAATGGTACATGTATATGCAGCTTACACAATGCAATAGTGAAAATATATCATATCAAGCAATTGATTTATCTCACCTTGTTTGCTAAAAGAGATGTGAGCTAGTTTTTGTCTTTCAAATTTTAATCTTTTTCTGTGAAACCACTGGGCCACACAAAACCACGTATACATGTATGTTCCGTTTGTCATAATGGCAACCTCGTCCTGTCATCATTCCAGACTTGTATATCACCAGGTTTGTAACAAGTGGTACAAGTGGAGCAGGAACTACTTTCCAATCCGGAGTACCTGAGTTCACCATTGGTTTGTAGTGGGGCTCGTGTTCCTTAATCTTCAGTTTTCTGTGCAGTGCTATGTTTGTTCTTTTTTCTTTTGACCATTATGTTTGCTGCCCTTATTCAAATTACGGCTTCTAGTTACCCTCTTGACATCTTTCAGCATATCCTGACTGTAATGATAATTGGATGGTTCTTTACTGGTTCGGTATTTGTTGTGTGGATTGACCATTCGAGATGGCCACCAAGACCAATAATGGATTTTGATTGAGTCAAATTAAGAAATCTTTGCTCCTGAAAACACACGGAAGAGCAAATGTAACCTTGTAGAATGTTCATTATTTGGTTCTCTGCTAAATTTTGAGAAAACAATAATTCTCATAAGAACCAGTAGTGGAGACATAAGTAGAAGTGACATAAATCATCAGATTGATGTACAGATTCAAGCTTGAGTGAATAGAGATCCCCAGGGTCTATTATAGGTTCTAAGCCTTGGGGTCGTATGTCTTACGTAGACTATCATTAATATCAAAACATTAGATACACCATGCACTTACTCGTCATTCATTCATTCATTCATTTCTTTATTTCCTCATTACAGAGATTACAAGGTTTAGGCTTATGGTGTTTAACGCCACTTTCAACAATATTTCAGTTGTATCGTGGCGATCAATTTTACTGGTGGAGGAAACCGGAGTACCCGGAGAAAAACAGCTATCTGCCGCAAGTCACTGACAAATCTTATCACATAATGTTGTATCGAGTACACCTCGTCATGAACGGCGAGATTGGTGTCAAACTAACAGATGAATGAAAAACATTAAAACAATTGAATAAGTTAAAACAGCAGGTATATATAAACAACCATGCTACTTATTACAATAACTATATAATTAAGTTATTAGTATCACAGTGTCATAATGAGGACATCTATGCAATACAGAAATCACCGGCAAAGTTAGATAGATATATACATATATGTATTCAGTTATGACAAACAAATAAGTACAAATATATAATACAAATAAAAACGTAGATATTTTATTCTTGAATACCTTTATCATGTAGGCTCCAAGTCAAGAGGTAGATGACATCCTCCAGGATTAATAGTCCACTAGCAGAGGACTAATACACTGACTAAGGGGTAGATGACATGCTCCAGGATTAATAGTCCACTAGCAGAGGACTAATACACTGACTAAGGGGTAGATGACATCTCCAGGATTAATAGTCCACTAGCAGAGGACTAATACACTGACTAAGGGGTAGATGACATCCTCCAGGATTAATAGTCCACTAGCAGAGGACTAATACACTGACTAAGGGGTAGATGACATCCTCCAGGATTAATAGTCCACTAGCAGAGGACTAATACACTGACTAAGGGGTAGATGCCATCCTCCAGGATTAATAGTCCACTAGCAGAGGAATAATACACTGACTAAGGGGTAGATGACATCCTCCAGGATTAATAGCTCACTAGCAGAGGACTAATACACTGACTAAGGGGTAGATGACATCTCCCAGGATTAATAGTCCACTAGCAGAGGACTAATACACTGACTAAGGGGTAGATGACATCCTCCAGGATTAATAGTCCACTAGCAGAGGACTAATACACTGACTAAGGGGTAGATGACATCCTCCAGGATTAATAGTCCACTAGCAGAGGAATAATACACTGACTAAGGGGTAGATGACATCCTCCAGGATTAATAGTCCACTAGCAGAGGACTAATACACTGACTAAGGGGTAGATGACATCCTCCAGGATTAATAGTCCACTAGCAGAGGACTAATACACTGACTAAGAGGTAGATGACATCCTCCAGGATTAATAGTCCACTAGCAGAGGACTAATACACTGACTAAGGGGTAGATGATATTCCCCAGGATTAATAGTCCACTAGCAGAGGACTAATACACTGACTAAGGGGTAGATGACATCCTCCAGGATTAATAGCCCACTAGCAGAGGACTAATACACTGACTAAGGGGTAGATGACATCCTCCAGGATTAATAGTCCATTAGCAGAGGACTAATACACTGACTAAGGGGTAGATGACATCCTCCAGGATTAATAGTCCACTAGCAGAGGACTAATACACTGACTAAGGGGTAGATGACATCCTCCAGGATTAATAGTCCACTAGCAGAGGACTAATACACTGACTAAGGGGTAGATACCATCCTCCAGGATTAATAGCCCACTAGCAGAGGACTAATACACTGACTAAGGGGTAGATGACATCCCCCAGGATTAATAGTCCACTAGCAGAGGACTAATACACTGACTAAGGGGTAGATGACATCCTCCAGGATTAATAGCCCACTAGCAGAGGACTAATACACTGACTAAGGGGTAGATGACATCTCCCAGGATTAATAGTCCACTAGCAGAGGACTAATACACTGACTAAGGGGTAGATGACATCCTCCAGGATTAATAGTCCACTAGCAGAGGACTAATACACTGACTAAGGGGTAGATGACATCCTCCAGGATTAATAGTCCACTAGCAGAGGACTAATACACTGACTAAGGGGTAGATGACATCCTCCAGGATTAATAGTCCACTAGCAGAGGACTAATACACTGACTAAGGGGTAGATGACATCCTCCAGGATTAATAGTCCACTAGCAGACGACTAATACACTGACTAAGGGGTAGATGACATCCTCCAGGATTAATAGTCCACTAGCAGAGGATTAATACACTGACTAAGGGGTAGATGACATCCTCCAGGATTAATAGTCCACTAGCAGAGGAATAATACACTGACTAAGAGGTAGATGACATCCTCCAGGATTAATAGCCCACTAGCAGAGGACTAATACACTGACTAAGGGGTAGATGACATCCCCCAGGATTAATAGTCCACTAGCAGAGGACTAATACACTGACTAAGGGATAGATGACATCCTCCAGGATTAATAGCCCACTAGCAGACGACTAATACACTGACTAAGGGGTAGATGACATCTCCCAGGATTAATAGTCCACTAGCAGAGGACTAATACACTGACTAAGGGGTAGATGACATCCTCCAGGATTAATAGTCCACTAGCAGAGGAATAATACACTGACTAAGGGGTAGATGACATCTTCCAGGATTAATAGTCCACTAGCAGAGGACTAATACACTGACTAAGGGGTAGATGACATCCTCCAGGATTAATAGTCCACTAGCAGAGGAATAATACACTGACTAAGGGGTAGATGACATCCTCCAGGATTAATAGTCCACTAGCAGAGGACTAATACACTGACTAAGGGGTAGATGACATCCTCCAGGATTAATAGTCCACTAGCAGAGGACTAATACACTGATTAAGGGGTAGATGACATCCCCCAGGATTAATAGCCCACTAGCAGAGGACTAATACACTGACTAAGGGGTAGATGACATCTCCCAGGATTAATAGTCCACTAGCAGACGACTAATACACTGACTAAGGGGTAGATGACATCCCCCAGGATTAATAGTCCACTAGCAGAGGACTAATACACTGACTAAGGGGTAGATGACATCCTCCAGGATTAATAGTCCACTAGCAGAGGACTAATACACTGACTAAGGGGTAGATGACATCCCCCAGGATTAATAGTCCACTAGCAGAGGACTAATACACTGACTAAGGGGTAGATGACATCTCCCAGGATTAATAGTCCACTAGCAGACGACTAATACACTGACTAAGGGGTAGATGACATCCCCCAGGATTAATAGCCCACTAGCAGAGGACTAATACACTGACTAAGGGGTAGATGACATCTCCCAGGGTTAATAGTCCACTAGCAGAAGACTAATACACTGACTAAGGGGTATATGACATCCTCCAGGATTAATAGTCCACTAGCAGAGGACTAATAAAGACATAGGGAAACAATGAAAAATCAAAAATACCACATTGTTGGAACAATATCAAAATCAGATATCAAAATGGAAGAAAGAGGCAAATTCGATATCCATAGCACACAAATACAAGACCGCTGATTCTCTGGATTGGTACTAGCGCTTCAATTAAGACAGATTAAGCTAGTTTTATGGCCCCAAAGCTTCCTTCTTAGTGAAATAATGATGAATCATAATATGATTCTAAAATAAATCAACTTCCTTGCTACGTAATAAACAAAGATTTGCCCCTCCTGTGACAGAAAGAGAAGTAATTTACTTAATCGCAATCAAAGAATCAGAGAACAAGAAAGCAATTGCAAGATGGCAATTGGAAGCATGACAAATATGGAGGAAGCACAGAATGATGAAGACATTACAACGGATACCAGATATTAACAATATGGATACAGGTTCTTTATATTGCTGGAGGCAAATATTCATCATAGAGGTGAGCACTCGGAAAAGTGAGGTATTTTCACCAACATCTGTTTATTATTTGGTTTTTATATTACTACGACATATTAGAGACATTGGGAAGTAACTCATGCACTTTCTTAATCAAAATGACCATAGATTGGTAAACACAAGACCGAGAAATCAGTTTTTGTTAAATTACCACATGGCTTAATAAAAATAGAATGTCATTTTATCTGTGATCATCCTTATTAGTGATATAAGAAGAGTTTGAAGACATCAAAGGGATAATCAGAATCCATAAATCGAAGAAGAACATACAACACAATGGCCAAAAAATACCAAAGGGATAATCAGAATCCATAAATCGAAGAAAAACATACAACACAATGGCCAAAGGATACCAAAGGGGTAATCAGAATCCGTAAATAGAAGAAAAACATACAACACAATGGCCAAACGATACCAAAGGAGTAATCAGAATCCGTAAATAGAAGAAAAACATACAACACAATGGCAAAAAGAAACCAAAGGGGTAATCAGAATCCATAAATAGAAGAAGAACATACAACACAATGGCCAAAAGATACCAAAGGGGTAATCAGAATCCGTAAATAGAAGAAAAACATACAACACAATGGCCAAAAGATACGAAAGGGGTAATCAGAATCCATAAATAGAAGAAAAACATACAACACAATGGCCAAAAGATACGAAAGGGGTAATCAGAATCCATAAATAGAAGAAGAACAGACAACACAATGGCAAAAAGAAAAAAAGACAAAACGATAAGCATCGATCTAAAAAACCTACACACAAAACTAAATATGGAGTAGCACGAACTCCACTAAAACCTACACACAAAACTAAAGATCGAGTAGCATGAACCCCACTAAAACCTACACACAAAACTAAAGATGGAGTAGCACGAACCCCACTAAAACCTACACACAAAACTAAAGATGGAGTAGCACGAACCTCACTAAAACCTACACACAAAACTAAAGATGGAGTAGCACGAACCCCACTAAAACCTACACACAAAACTAAAGATCGAGTAGCATGAACTCCACTAAAACCTACACACAAAACTAAAGATGGAGTAGCACGAACCCCACTAAAACCTACACACAAAACTAAAGATGGAGTAGCACGAACCCCACTAAAACCTACACACAAAACTAAAGATGGAGTAGCATGAACCCCACTAAAACCTACACACAAAACTAAAGATGGAGTAGCACGAACCCCACTAAAACCTACACACAAAACTAAAGATGGAGTAGCATGAACCCCACTAAAACATTTGTATGCCATCCTCGAGATTGTCGTTGTTTTTCTCCCGTTAGATATTGTAACACAAACAACAGGTGTTTTACCCCCGTTAGATATTGTAACACAAACAACAGGTGTTTTACTCCCGTTAGATATTGTAACACAAACAACAGGTGTTTTACCCCCGTTAGATATTGTAACACAAACAACAGGTGTTTTACTCCCGTTAGATATTGTAACACAAACAACAGGTGTTTTACTGATCAATATAATATATCTGTGCATTAAAAATTTGTTGACGAAAAGAAATAAGAGACTTACAAGAGTAACACGACGGGTGTCAGATGTGAAACAGGAACTGTCTACTCTTCCGGAGCACCTGAGTTCACCCCTGGTGTCTTAGTGAGGTTCGTGTTGCTCAATCTTTAGTTTTCGGTATATATTTAGTCTTTAATCATTGTTTGTACCTTTTCTTTTTTTCATTGTATTGTCTGGCCTTCGATTTATGGCTTCTGATTACCCCTTTGTTGTTTAACGCCAAACGAACCAAATTTTTAGTGATCATAGCAATGAGATGATGTCTACTATGTACTAGACCAACACGCTTAGTTAGATTGTCATAGTTCTAGCTCACTGAAACAACCAGTATTTCCTAGTTGGGGCTTACCTATTTCAGTGAAAATGTGTTTTTCATATTTGATCTTTCGTGCTAATGTCTGTGCTTCAGAACTCCCCCGTATCACCCTTTAGCAAGTTTTGGCCATGTGGTCCATTTTTGATCTTTATAGGTCTATTTAAACGAGGACCAACTGTTTTAATTGTAATGTGCAAAACCTACATTAAATGACATCATCCTAACAAACAGAAAAAACTTGCTCCAAAACACCACAAATTTGAATTGTGGATTGAGTGACGTCAATAAAATCATTTCGGCACAAATGAAATCAGATATGCCATCTACCAAAAAACCATTTAAAACATACAGAAGTTATAAACAACTAAATGAAGAAAAGTTCTTGCAAGATCTGGAACAGGCAAATTTAACACAAAGCTTTAACCACATTGATAGAAAATGAGGATAATGTAAATGAGGCATACAACACCTTCCATACTAAATTAATGGGTATAGCTGACAACCATATTCCAATGAAAAGACGAAAAACTGTACACAAGCCAGCACCTTTCATGAACCAACAGCTAAGGGACCGACCATTTAACTTGAAGGGGGGTTATGGTTTTTTATTTCGTTCAGAAATTTTTTTTCGGACAACACAAGAGTTAGAATATTTTTTTTTTGTCGCGCTAAGAGCGAATTTTTTTTCCATAATTAACATTAGGTTATATAACAAAAACTCTGAATCAGATTATTATTTTTTTCCTCCACCAAAATCAGAATATTTTTTTCAGCAACATTGGGAATCAGAATATTTTTTTTAGAAAAAAACCATACCCCCCCCTTCAAGTTAAATGGTCGTTCCCTAAGAAAAGCAATATACAAAAAAACAAATGTTGCACAACAAATATTTACACTTAAGATCAAAGAAAAACTGGGAAACATATCGCCAACAAAGAAATTTTGTAAACAAACTGAGACGACAATATATCAGAAATTATTTTGTAGAGCGCTGCACTGGTGGTCCAAACAAGAATATTTTAGGCCAACAATCAAACCCTTTTTAACAAACAAGGGTAGTCATTTTGAAAATACTATTATATTATGTAACAATGATGAAATAATTAATAATCAGTCTGATGTTGCAGAAATCTTTAATAATTATTGTGTTAATGTAGCTAAAGACATTGGCAGTGAAAGTTGTGCTGTGGATGATAATCCTCCAAGCATTCAGACCATCAGAGAAAATTGTAATTTTGAAGGTAATCTATCATTTACTGAAATCAGTGATGATTTTGTGGAGAAACAAATTAATAAGATTAATGTAAACAAAGCTACTGACTTTGATGGGGTATCAGTGAAAATAATGAAAATTGTTAAACCTGTAATTGTAAAACCTATAACAAAACTTATAAATAAGTCTATTAGTAGTGCAAAGTTTCCTGACAATCTAAAAGAAGCACAGGTTGTGCCATTACACAAGAAAAATAGTCAGTTAGAGGCAGGAAACTATAGACCTGTTAACATATTACTGGTAGTGTCAAAGTTCTTCGAGAGGACTACATACCAGCAGCTCATAGATTATTTTGATAATATATTTAATCCCTACTTGTCAGCTTTTAGACCTGGCTATGGCTGTAATACAGCTCTTCTAAAAGTCATCGAGGACTGGAAAAAAGCAGTCGATAATAATTTGTATGTAGCTGCTGTGTTTATGAACCTATCGAAGGCCTTTGGCTGTCTGCCTCATGATCTTCTTCTATTAAAATTAAAGGCCTATAGTATGTTTGAAAATGCACTTAATCTTATTGATGATTATTTATCAAATAGAAAACAATGTGTAAAAGTTGGTACCTACTTTAGTACATAGCAAAATATTTACAAATGTGTTCCACAGGGATCAATCTGTGCTTTTTAATGTATTTCTTAATGACATTTTCAATTTTGTAAAAGAAAATAAACAATATAATTATGCAGATGACAATACATTGTCACACTGAGGGCCAGATTTAAGCGGATTAGTTAAATTTCTGGAAAAGGAAAGTGCAATTTTAATTGATTGGTTCGCTAATAACAAAATGAAAGCTAATCCGGACAAATATCAGGCTATTGCCATTGGGAATAAATAAAAAAATGGGGATATAAATTTAATTTGGATGGGAATGAAATTCTGTGTGAAAATGAGGTAAAGCTCCTGGGGGTGACAATAGATTATCAATTGAAGTTTAATACACATATCTCTGAAATTTGTATAAAAGCTTCAAGGCAGTTAAATGTACTAAAAAGAATTGGAAAACATTTATCTAAATTGGGGAGGCTAACTATTTATCACTCTTATATGATGTCTAATTTCAGTTATTGTCCTGTGGTTTGACATTTTTAAGGGGAAAGTAATACTAAAAAAATTGAAAAGATACAAGAACGTACCTTGAGGTTTATCTATGAGGAGTTTAATAGTGATTATGATACTCTTTTGTTAAAGTCTGGTTTACCCTCTCTCAAAATAAGACGTCTACGAATGAAGGCCATAGAAATTTTCAAAATCCTTCACAAACAGTCACCGCTTATCTCAATGACATTGTTAGTTTTAAACATATATCTTACTCTTTTAGACGGCAACAAATAGTAGAAATTTCACAGGTGAGAACAACAAATTTTGGTCCGCATTCATTAAGGTATGCTGGAGCTACACTCTGGAATGAGTTGCCTGATGCGATCCGTGCGCAGACGAACCTAAACCAGTTTAAAAGTCTGATCAATAACTGGAATGGCAACTCATGCAGATGTGGCTCCTGCAGATCTTAATATTTTCATGTTTCATTTTATGTTGAGTGCTTTCAGATTTTTTTTAGCTTTTAGTCTTGCTTTATTTATTTTTATTTTTGCTTTGTGTGTGCTTATTAGTCAATTTTTTTAGTGCTTAAATGTTGTATGCAATTTAGCTTTCCTTACGCTATGCTTATATATGTATGTGCATCTTGCTAATGCTTCGACTGTTGTCTTATGTTATATGTCATGCATGTGTATTTATGTTTTTAAAAGTATGTGTTGTTACTGTTTTTTATGTCGACAAAAAGCTCTACAGAGCTTATGCTTGTAATGTTACACTGTAAACCCGACTTAAAAAAAAGTTTTCTATTCTATTCTAATAATTCTCGTAATTAGGTAATAGACATTATTCTTAAGTTGTTTGCCGGAAGATAAGCAGCACAAAAATATAGTCCACGAAAATCCAATATGGAAGACATACTAAGTAAAATCTAATCATGTAAAACTAATTGAATTAAATTGAATTAAGAATAATTGAAATATAGAAAATTCCTTAAAATATAACTTTATCGAACTTTCATGTAACTGACATGTGAAAAGTAGTTCTATTTATCCGCCACCTACTTACGAGGTTATATATATTATATGGTCGAGTAGCTACGATTGGCATAGTCACCTGTTGTTAACTGTACTGTTTAATAATAGTACAAACTGATTATCCAATCAAAATACAGCATTTTCATATGCTATGTACTAAATATTTCATATATAGGTGCTACCTATAAATGAAAAGTTGACAATGGAAAATTGAAATCATTTCTTTTGTCTTAAGATTTCGTTCTTAACCGCCCCTCACTGTCAATTTCGAGGTGAAGCAAACCTATCTGTATCTGTTGTATCCTTTATTTCTAGCTCAATGGGATAAATAATGAATATGATGTATTATTTTGTTCGTGAGAATATTTGTATTATTGACAAAGGTAAAGATAACAAGTGCATCATCAATGATCATGAGTTCCAAAGAGAAACCCGATTATAGGCTCTGTTAGAAATAAAACCACCCCCTCTCCATTGTCTTTGATATGGTATGAAGTATTGACACTCTTGATCAAATGTTGGGTTAAAACTTATAAGGTAAATTCCATTTTTGCAAATATTACAACAAGACAATTTGATATATAATACGGTTGATTTCAAGGTTTTCTTTTTCCGATATCAATTTTAATATGCCTTTCAAATTTTACGTATGCGGAAAACTTCAGTTTTTGAGTTGCTTCAATTTTATGAGGATTTATGTCATTAAAATCAAGTGGTACGTTTTTGTGCTTTATAAAATATCCAATTAAAAAACATTTTGCGTGGTAATCTTATCTTCGTACTGTAGAAAATGGTAAAATACATCATACATCTTAAGACATTAAAAAGGAACAATGACACTTTCAATATCGTTTCTAAATTATTTTTTGACGTATGACAACAACTACAATTTTGTAATACGTTGATGGTTTGATGGTGTTTTAACGCCACTTTCAACAATATTTCAGTTATATCGTGGCGGTCAGTTTTATTGGTGGATAAAACCGGAGAAAATCACTGACCTGTCGCAAGTCACTGACAAACTTTATCACATAATGTTGTACACCTCGCCCTGATCGAGATTCGAACTCACAACATCAGTATTGATTGGCACTGATTGCATAGGTAGTTGTAAATCCAACTAACATACGATCACGGCCACTACGACCCATGTAATACGTTGACAAAACATGTTATCTGAAATGCAGTTACAGCTTCACTATGGAATTTCGATAAATTCAGAATTTTTCCCTTTTTCCCGACTATGAATCCTTTTGGGCTGAAATCTAAATGGTCTTATTGTAAATTCTAAAAATATAAATAACCAAATTGAATCACAGTGCACATTTATGATTTCACCTATCATTTCAATGTTTTACTTTGATTGAATAAAAATTCTAAATGGCAGATACAGAAAAAATGATGGTCTGGATTATGGTGTTTAACGCCACTTTCAACAATATTTCAGTAATATGGTGGTGGTCGGTTGTATTAGTGGCGGAAACCGGAATACCTGGAGAAAACCACCGACATGCGGCAAAGTCATTGACAAACTTTATCACATAATGTTGTATCGAGTACACCTCGCCAAGAACGGGGTTCGAACTCACAACGTTAATGATGAAAGACACTGATTGCAAAGGTGATCCAACTACCATGCGATCACGATCAGGACGGAAATTTGGAATTAGGTGGATTTTGTGAGTATGAGTTCTATATCCACTGATCATATTTCATTAAGATGTATTTACATATCATCTGATAAGGTAATCCTTTCCATGAAAATAAACAATTAATTGTGTTAATATGTCAGGGTTGGTATCTTATATGTCAGAGTTGGTATTTTATATGTCAGAGGTGGTATCTTATATGTCAGAGTTGGTATTTTATATGTCAGAGGTGGTATTTTATATGTCAGGGTTGGTATTTTATATGTCAGAGTTGGTATTTTATATGTCAGAGTTGGTATTTTATATGTCAGAGGTGGTATTTTATATGTCAGGGTTGGTATTTTATATGTCAGGGTTGGTATTTTATATGTCAGGGTTGGTATTTAATATGTCAGGGTTGGTATTTTATATGTCAGAGTTGGTATTTTATATGTCAGGGTTGGTATTTTATATGTCAGGGTTGGTATTTTATATGTCAGGGTTGGTATTTTATATGTCAGGGTTGGTATTTTATATGTCAGAGTTGGTATTTTATATGTCAGGGTTGGTATTTTATATGTCAGGGTTGGTATTTTATATGTCATGGTTGATATTTTATATGTCAGGGTTGGTATTTTATATGTCAGAGTTGGTATTTTATATGTCAAAGGTGGTATTTTATATGTCAGGGTTGGTATTTTATATGTCAGGGTTGGTATTTTATATGTCAGGGTTGGTATTTTATATGTCAGGGTTGGTATTTTATATGTCAGAGTTGGTATTTTATATGTCAGAGTTGGTATTTTATATGTCAGAGGTGGTATTTTATATGTCAGGGTTGGTATTTCATATGTCAGGGTTGGTATTTTATATGTCAGGGTTGGTATTTTATATGTCAGGGTTGGTATTTTATATGTCAGGGTTGGTATTTTATGTCAGAGTTGGTATTTTACTCACACGTGGGAAACACTTTCATGAACGGATCGTTTCACTAAAGAGAGGGGGCTTGACCCCATCAAACTAGTTTTTAATTTCCAGTTTCCTAAGATCATAAGATTTGTACGGAGAACTACTCAGATCTTAATGTACAGTTTCCTATACCGGTATAAGAAATTCATTAGAACTGATGACGGAAAACTGTTAAGGTTTTACTTTACAGTATCCAGTTCCTCTATAAGGCAGTCATCATACCGCCACTGCTTGCGCTCTACATTCCGGTCCACTCCTAAAGCCCCCTCCCCCACTTTCCTGTTCATCGCCACAGCTTGCGCCTTACATTCCGGTTCACTCCTAAAGCTCCCCCCACTTTCCTGTCCATCGCCACAGATTGCTCCTTACATTCCGGTCCACTCCTTTAGCTTGCCCAGCCAGACTCCCCACCCAGTTTCAGGTCCACTCCCACGACTCTGCTTTTCTAATTGATTTAGGAACTGTCCGGACAGTGTGGTATTATTTGTTTTTTTCATTTTATTATTCAAGTCCACCCTAAGAAATTAATGTGAGAGATAAATATGTCATCACATTGTTGGAATTAATTGTCGAATATAAATTAATATACTAGAGATTGACATGTAAATGTCGAGATAAAAAAGTAGATATCAAATTCAGCACACACGACGCTGGAATAATCTTCATAGCGTACATTCACTGAAACGACTGGGAAGTCATATGTCTTAAAAGTCTTTGGGAACAAGAAACCAAAATGGACCTACCTTTAGTTTAGTTAAAACATATGTTATTTGCATAAAAGTTGCAAATGGAATTTGACACAAGCTAGTTAAGTCCTTTCCCTTTTACAAAAAGGGCCTAAACAGGACACCACAAAAGATCGGTTTACTTAAGTGAACCTTAGCTTTGATATAATTTACATTAGTTAGGATATGTATATTACAATGATAAATATATCTTAACCATATCAGTTCCGAGGTCGTATGAGACAAAGTATCACCACCAGAGAAGGCATTGACAAAGTGGTTATCACCCCAGCGGTAGTGGTAAACACGTTGATATATAATTAATTAGTTTTAGCACCTATAACTTATGCCACCTGTAAATTGTCTATATTTTGCAAAAAAATAAAGTTTAGATGTGTCAGATTTGAACTTTTTAGCTTTGTTGATCACGTCGAAAATATTAAAATGCCCTTTGATCAAATCTCTGACTGTAGAGAAGATATTTTTAGAGCGGTTATAACATTTAGTGAACGTTTCCAAAATTTTTGAAAAGCGCATCCTTGGTATAAAGTTTTTTTTCCCGCTTTCACGAAATTACATTAACGGTCAATGAAGTCCGAAGCATTATTACAGATACGGACAAAATATTATTTACAAAATTATGTACAAGACAGACATTAGAACTCAGGGGGGACAGGACTAGTTTGAGGTTTTACCAAAACGTCATTAGAACCGATAACAGGGGACTATTAAGCTTTTTACTCTATGCAATATAATTATATGAACTTTGCACATGGGATTTTTAAGATATTACTTTGCAGTGTCGTATAAAAGACTGTCATTTAATATGAGGACAAATGGATTAGTATAGGTTTACCATACAGTGCCCAATGCCAGACAGTCATGAGCAATGACTACAGCTTCAAGACAGCCATATGAACTGATGACGAGGAACTAGGGTTAGGGGGTAGGGATGTTATGCCTAACGCCACTTTCAACAATATTTCAGCTATATCGTGGCAGTCAGTTTTATTGGTGGAGGGAACCACTGACAAACTCTATCACTTAAGGATTGATCGCAATTTTGTTCAGTTCATGAAGAAATAAGCTCAATCTGGTTGTGCACACCGTGTAACCCGTGTTCGACAGTCATTACTAATGAGAAATGAGGACCGGGAGACTAGAAAGGCTTTGCTTCACAGTTTCCTACACAGGACAGTCATGAAGACTGTGGAATGAGGACTATTGAGCTGAGCTTTACAGTTTCCTATGTTTGACAGTCATTAGAACCCGGGAAAGCGGACTACAGTTATTACAACTTAGAACACAGGACTAGTAAGATTTACACTTTTTTATACAAGACTGTCATTGGAATGTCAATCTAATAAAAATCAATCATATGCAAGACAGTTAAACATATTTGACTGACCGAGCTCTTGCCACATGAGCTCGGTTTTAAAACCTAAAGAGTTAGTAGGTTCATTGCTGATTAATTGGCTGCAAATATGACCCTGTCGCGACTCATGTCACCTGAGTCACATATTTATACCCATTGGGTCATAGGGTAAAATCGTTGGGCAACGAGAAGATCGTCGGTCAATTCATCAATTGGAAATAAAACACATTCTATACATTGGATTATGGGGTAAGATCGCTGGGTAATTTGGAATATCGAGGGGGCAATGGGAATACAAATACAGATTATGAGGTAAGATCTCTCGGCAATACATGGGAATATAAAATACAGATAATGGGGCAAGATCGCTGGATAATTGGGAAAATCAGCGGTCAATGGAAATAAAACACGGACAGGTTATGAGGTAATATCGCTCGGCAATGACTGGTGATCTTCCCATTGCTCAACGATCTTGTCTCATACTTTTCAGTATTTTTTACAAAGAAGTCATGAGAACTGAGGACAGAGGACGAGTAATATTTTACTTTTCAGTATCATTTACAAAGAAGTCATGAGAACTGAGGACAGAGGACGAGTAATATTTTACTTTTCAGTATCATTTACAGTATCATTTACAAAGAAGTCATGAGAACTGAGGACAGAGGACGAGTAATATTTTACGTTTCAGTATTATTTACAAAGAAGTCATGAGAACTGAGGACAGAGGACGAGTAATATTTTACTTTTCAGTATCATTTACAAAGAAGTCATGAGAACTGAGGACAGAGGACGAGTAATATTTTACGTTTCAGTATTATTTACAAAGAAGTCATGAGAACTGAGGACAGAGGACGAGTAATATTTTACTTTTCAGTATTATTTACAATGAAGTCATGAGAACTGAGGACAGAGGACGAGTAATATTTTACTTTTCAGTATCATTTACAAAGAAGTCATGAGAACTGAGGACAGAGGACGAGTAATATTTTACGTTTCAGTATTATTTACAAAGAAGTCATGAGAACTGAGGACAGAGGACGAGTAATATTTTACTTTTCAGTATCATTTACAAAGAAGTCATGAGAACTGAGGACAGAGGACGAGTAATATTTTACGTTTCAGTATTATTTACAAAGAAGTCATGAGAACTGAGGACAGAGGACGAGTAATATTTTACGTTTCAGTATTATTTACAAAGAAGTCATGAGAACTGAGGACAGAGGACGAGTAATATTTTACTATTCAGTATTATTTAAAAAGAAGTCTTGAGAACTGAAGACAGAGGACGAGTAATATTTTACTTTTCAGTATCATTTACAAAGAAGTCATGAGAACTGAGGACAGAGGACGAGTAATATTTTACTTTTCAGTATTATTTACAAAGAAGTCATGAGAACTGAGGACAGGGGACGAGTAATATTTTACTTTTCAGTATCATTTACAAAGAAGTCACGAGAACTGAGGACAGAGGACGAGTAATATTTTACTTTTCAGTATCATTTACAAAGAAGTCATGAGAACTGAGGACAGAGGACGAGTAATATTTTACTTTTCAGTATCATTTACAAAGAAGTCACGAGAACTGAGGACAGAGGACGAGTAATATTTTACTTTTCAGTATCATTTACAAAGAAGTCATGAGAACTGAGGACAGAGGACGAGTAATATTTTACTTTTCAGTATCATTTACAAAGAAGTCATGAGAACTGAGGACAGGGGACGAGTAATATTTTACTTTTCAGTATCATTTACAAAGAAGTCACGAGAACTGAGGACAGAGGACGAGTAATATTTTACTTTTCAGTATCATTTACAAAGAAGTCATGAGAACTGAGGACAGGGGACGAGTAATATTTTACTTTTCAGTATCATTTACAAAGAAGTCATGAGAACTGAGGACAGAGGACGAGTAATATTTTACTTTTCAGTATCATTTACAAAGAAGTCATGAGAACTGAGGACAGGGGACGAGTAATATTTTACTTTTCAGTATCATTTACAAAGAAGTCATGAGAACTGAGGACAGAGGACGAGTAATATTTTACTTTTCAGTATCATTTACAAAGAAGTCACGAGAACTGAGGACAGAGGACGAGTAATATTTTACTTTTCAGTATCATTTACAAAGAAGTCATGAGAACTGAGGACAGGGGACGAGTAATATTTTACTTTTCAGTATCATTTACAAAGAAGTCACGAGAACTGAGGACGGGATGAGTAGTAATATTCTACAGCATCCGATGTAAGACATTTATAAGAACTGTGGACGGAAGGGCTATATTAAGGCAATATTCTTACAAAGCAGTCGTGAGAACTGAGAATATTTTATTTTACAGCATCCGATGCAAGACATGCATAGGAACCGACTGGATATGTGTATTTGACACTTTTAAGCCTCATACACATAAACTGTATCTTTTAAGACACAACACTAATATTGTCTATATATGTTTTATATGTACCGGTATAGTATATACACATGTATCCATTAAAATATTGAAATTTAATTGAACCGGATTATATTATTTTAGTTACCGTTTTCGTTCATTTCGCTGCATTACACAAGGAAAAGAGGAAATGGAAAATATTCTATTTGAGTTGGAGTGTTATGGATACCATTTTAATTTGTTTCTTGACCAAAATGGTATCCTTTTATTAGCCAACATTTCAAAAGTCTTCAATCCTTTCCACTTATGTATTAATTAAAAAAAGACATCTTTCACTTATTATCAGATTATATTATGATGGAAAATTGGGATCTGTGTGACTGTCAGTGGTTATTGTATATTATTGTGTTGCTGTAATAATACATCACCATGGCTTTTCTTCGTCACTATCTGACTCAATATCTATAATTTGTTTAATGGTTAGTTCACGTTTCGTTTAGTCATTGTAGAACAGGCGATAGTCTTTTTTTTTTTTTTTTTTTTTTTTTTTAGCAGAGAAATCTATTTTGTCTGGACGTGATTCATTTCAATTCTTACTAATACAATCATTATTGAAATAGATTACTAATAAATCAAAATAGACCATTGATGAATATAACACGCAAATATATAAATATTGAAATTATATGAAATAATGTATTGTGGTATATTTTATCCTAATAATGTTTCATGGGTCAATAATTAGAATGGTATTTGTATGACCTCGTGTATAAAGAATTATTTTTTCACTTGTGAATACACGACATGACTAAAGTACAGTTCTCCTCATACAGATCGTAATACGACTGAAACTCATAAGTGGGAAAACAAACAAACTAATCATTTCTAATTTTCTAGTTTATAGACCCTCATTTCTTGTCAGTTTGGAATATAACCCACATTATCTCATATTCAGTAACATCTGTCAAATATGAGGGTCATGACCTGACTTCTTTTCAATTCGAAAAAAAGAAGATAAACTACAATTGAATTATTACTAATCCTTTCTACTGACTTTCTAATATGTCATATGATATATTTCTTATTGGGTGGGGGCTCGAAATCAAACATACAAAGGGGGCTAAAAGTGAAAAAGGGAGGATGTTGCCGCATTATTTATATATGAACATACAATACAATATTTAATAGAGTTCGCATCGTCACATGTAGATTTAACTTAATTCGACATGAGACCACATCCTCCTCTCATTTCATATATTTCAGAGTTCATGACACCAAGATTAAGCTGCAATGTGGAGAATTAATTAGAGAAACAATATACCTGGTATCTTTCAAGCAAGATATTCCCATGCAATACACAAGGAAACATAAGGGACCAACCATTTAATTTTTGAATGGGGCATGTTTTTCTCCTTGGCCAGAAAATGTTTTTATGTGACACACAAGAAACATCATATTTTGTTTTCATTTTGTCATGAACAAAAATATTTTTTTCAAATTTAACAACATTTTTTCGCTGAAAACAGCAGTGTCAGATTATCTATTTTTCGCATTTTTTTCGGACAATTTTTCTTTCTTCAAATATTGACTACAGGATTTAAAAAAATATACTTGTCCACATAAAGTCGTTCTATAATTAGCTAGCTATTACTGCATGATCAGATCATAACAAGTGGCTTTAAATGACACAATAACACCAGTCAAGGGCATTCTGAAGAATTTTAGGTTAATGTGTTTGATAATACTAGGCTGTTAAATACTTACACGCACAAGCGATAAAGTCGTCGAGCTATTATGTTACAAAACAAATCTGATCTAAAAATGATATGTATTCATGGTAAATATGCATTTATTTTAATGATAATATCACTGCGTTTCAACGAGCTCAAAAGAAGCCAGACGACCAATGAAAAACTAAACTAAACGTTATATTTAAAACAATTTCTAATAAAAAAAACATTAAATAAATACATGCAACACGCAATATCAAAAATGAACCGGTCGTCAGTTCGAATCTCGCACATGGCGAGGAGTACTCGATACCACATTATGTGATAAAGTTTGTCAGTGACTTACAGCAGGTAGGTGGTTGTCTCCGGTTTCTTCCACCAATAAAACTGACCGCCATGACATAACTGAAATATTGTTGAAACTGGCGTTAAACACCATAACCATAACCCCTGAATCACTCCTCTTGTAAACCTCCATGTGAAGCAGCATGGAAATAACGACAGAAGCCGACGAAAAACTAGGTCATGGTTTGAAACAGACACAAAAATGTGGCGGAGCTACACTTGATATCTACTGCCAATGTGAACATCAGAATGAAAACATACGTTGTCTTTTTCATTTTGCTGGTGAAATGTGTTCTTTGATTTGACCAAATTTGGAAGAATGTTAATATTTTTCAATCATGTCGGCCATATAGTTATTATGCCTGTTTTCGACACCCCTATAGTCACCCCCTTTTTGGAGGTATCCACGATATTTAAAGTGTACCAAGTACCAAACCCATAAATCAACAAATCATTTATATTTGACGCAGTGACATCAGAGAAGATTAAAATGAGGAAAAACTACTTGAACCACGACGGAAGAACGGTGGAGGCTGCATGATGGCAAAAGGTCGCACGGCTTTTGGTCAGGTAAGCTAGTGCAATTATTTCATTTTCCCAATCTAAATCTACACATACTGAAAAGAAATGATAACGTACTATATTCATACTGCAATCAGTGCATGTATTGCCTATATAAAGGTGTACTTATAACCCTTTGCCTTATGCGTCTGGTTGCGTCTACCAGACGTATATCAAGTCTCGTGGTACCCTGCATCTTATGCAAAGTGAATTACAATGAAAACTGGCTGAACGCGGACCCCAAATAAGAAATTCCAACAATATTCAAAACATTTGATTCCTCTTCCCCACTCAAAACATTTGACCCCCCTACCCTGTATATAACTATTCCCCACTCAAAACAAAAAGAATCAGTTCAATTGTGTTTCAATAAGAACGAAACCTTTCCCATTGGGACTTTCCATTTATTTGTGACAACATCCAAACATAACCTGCATATATGTAGTATATAATATATCTCAGTTGATAGGGTATTCCAAAGCTTTCGATTCCTATCATAATTTTATTGATTACTATTGGTCATTTTGTCCTTTTTCTTTTGGCAATTGTATTAAATGTTCTTCCCATTACGGCTTCTGATTACTACTTTGGTCTTTTACTTCCACCTTTTCTGCCAATATTTTGCCCTTTCTGTGACATAGCAATATAAACATATCGGGGAATATAAAACCTAATGTGTACTGGCTACGGAACAGGAAAGAAGTTCTCACCAGAGACTCGCTTTTCTTCAAGCTTCTAAAGCTCGTACGCATAAAAGTTATATTTGCCGAAAGTGTAGGTATACTGTCTATATCTTTTATCTTGTGATGTACTTTTAATGTTTATTGGATCACGCCAATATACTGTGCTATTTCCATTAAAATATTAAATTGAATATATTTATCCATCAGAAGTGAGTTAGTTTTGTTTAACGCCAAGCGAGAAATGTTTCAGCAAGATCAGCTTTACTCTTACTCCTTACTAGATCAGCTTTACTCCTACTCCTTACTAGATCAGCTTTACTCTTACTTCTTACTAGATCAGCTTTACTCCTACTCCTTACTAGATCAGCTTTACTCCTACTACTTACTAGATCAGCTTTACTCCTACTCCTTACTAGATCAGCTTTACTCCTACTCCTTACTAGATCAGCTTTACTCCTACTCCTTACTAGATCAGCTTTACTCCTACTACTTACTAGATCAGCTTTACTCCTACTCCTTACTAGATCAGCTTTACTTCTAGTCCTTACTAGATCAGCTTTACTCCTACTCCTTACTAGATCAGCTTTACTCCTACTCCTTACTAGATCAGCTTTACTCCTACTACTTACTAGATCAGCTTTACTCCTACTACTTACTAGATCAGCTTTACTCCTACTCCTTACTAGATCAGCTTTACTCCTACTCCTTACTAGATCAGCTTTACTCCTACTCCTTACTAGATCAGCTTTACTCCTACTCCTTACTAGATCAGCTTTACTCCTACTCCTTACTAGATCAGCTTTACTCCTACTCCTTACTAGATCAGCTTTACTCCTACTCCTTACTAGATCAGCTTTACTCCTACTCCTTACTAGATCAGCTTTACTCCTACTCCTTACTAGATCAGCTTTACTCCTACTCCTTACTAGATCAGCTTTACTCCTACTACTTACTAGATCAGCTTTACTCCTACTCCTTACTAGATCAGCTTTACTTCTAGTCCTTACTAGATCAGCTTTACTCCTACTCCTTACTAGATCAGCTTTACTCCTACTCCTTACTAGATCAGCTTTACTCCTACTACTTACTAGATCAGCTTTACTCCTACTCCTTACTAGATCAGCTTTACTCCTACTCCTTACTAGATCAGCTTTACTCCTACTCCTTACTAGATCAGCTTTACTCCTACTCCTTACTAGATCAGCTTTACTCCTACTCCTTACTAGATCAGCTTTACTCCTACTCCTTACTAGATCAGCTTTACTCCTACTCCTTACTAGATCAGCTTTACTCCTACTCCTTACTAGATCAGCTTTACTCCTACTCCTTACTAGATCAGCTTTACTCCTACTCCTTACTAGATCAGCTTTACTCCTACTCCTTACTAGATCAGCTTTACTCCTACTCCTTACTAGATCAGCTTTACTCCTACTCCTTACTAGATCAGCTTTACTCCTAGTCCTTACTAGATCAGCTTTACCCCTACTCCTTACTAGATCAGCTTTACTCCTACTCCTTATTACTGCGTGCCCAGGGAGGAAGCAGCTAACAACAATGTATAGTCTCTAACCCACCACTCTATGCCAGCCCACTAACACACTGGGTTCCCTACAGAATATTTAAGCGTATTTGGTAGTGTGAAACAATGGTTGGTTTAGTTTGGTTTTATTGTGTTTTAACGCCACTTTCAATAATATTTCAGTTATATCGTGGCGGTCAGTTTTATTGGTGGAAGAAACTGGAGGACCAAAGAAAACCGCCGACCTGTCACAAGTCACTGACAGGAAATTGTATGTTTTCTTTTATGTTATATTTATACCATGCAAATATATACAAACACTTAACTATATCAAATTGACCTTCACACAGCTGAGTGATTTAAAATCCTGTTGTCAACAATTACTTGCACTTTAATGGTCAGTGGTATTAACCGAATAAGGTAAATTACTGTAATACAGGATGTTGTAAGATAAAACCGGCCGTATAAATATATATACTTGTATATTAAGATACAATTACACATTGTGTATTTAATCTTTATTTAAATCCTTTTCTTTAAAAATACTCAAAGTTCAGGATTTGTTCAAGAAAATGTGTAAATGCTGGTTTCCTGATTAACAAACGTAAGTAACACATCCTACCAATGTTGTGAATTCTGGGTAACCACATTTAGTTCCCACTCCATTTTATTCATCACATTCGAAAAATCCCATTTTAGTCGGACTTTCAAAAAACGTCACAGTAACACTATTGCACGTAACCGCAGTTGCTACAACTGAGGGGAAATCGTCTTTGTTGAAAGTGTCAATTTTAAGGTCGTCTTCATCAACGTCCATTTCAAAATCGCTCTCCACCCATTCTATTGTCGACTGATCACTATCAATGGCATTGTCAGCAGACGACACCTTGCCAAATTCAATGTCAGTTCCGGTCTCTTGGTCGTCTGCATGTCGAGTTTCGGGGTGGAGTCCACGTGCGTTTGATAACCAATTATGACACATCTGGTCACCTTTCGACTCTTCATGGAGATTTATTCCTTCATTATCACATGATGTATTCTTTCTTAAATTTAGATGATTGAAAAAATTATATTCCGGGTCATTGTTCAACTTGATAGTATCACTTTCAATGGGTTCGGGTATTTTGTCCTGTAACAATGAGTTGTCATGGAGAACATCTGTTTTCTCGTCATGTTCTACCTCATTCTTACTGTTGCTATTGCTTTTGTCGAACAGAAAATGACGTTTTTGGTGGGAGATGGATTTCTTATGATTATTATTTTTGTCATCTGTGAACGATTGGTACAGAGGCGATCCACTGGGCTTAAAATTTTCCGCCTGTAAACAAAACAGAAAAAATGCATTATCATTTCATCTCAGTAGAAGGAAATTAACATAAAAATGTAAGAGAGATATCCCGGATTATAATTTCAGATATGAAAATCAATATCTATTTGTATGCTTAAATTAATAGGGCACCTGTAATGATAATATCTACTTTTTGTATACATGTAGAGAATTTAACATTAATAAACGACAGTAAAAAAATAAATAAAATAAAACTTAGCAGTTAACATAAAACAAATATATCCATAGTGTTATTACATGTATTTAATAGGATATTTGTACTAAGAGAAAGTACAGTACATGAAACTCAATAATTAACTATATCCATGGAAAATTTATTGATTTTCTCTCAAATAACTGCTATTTCTAGGCCCTATATTTATATATAGTATAGACTAGTTATATAAACTAGACAATCCGTATCAATGAGATTTCTTTCCTTGAATAGAATTCCATTTTAAGAAAGTCAGTAAAGACATATTGAATGTACATGGTACATGATTTAATATGTGTTCAAATGTATTGTCCAAAAAAAGGTACAGCATCAGAGCAATGACATCAAGAATTTAAATTAAAAATCTAAATGGACAGAAAAATCAAAACTTACCTCACTTCTTCTTCTTCTTCCGATTTTTTTTCTGTCTTTCCTATAAGGTAAATAAACCATTTTATAAAATACTACTTAAACTCACAAGTAAAAAAGACAACAAATTAGCCCCTAATACTACAACCAATAAACCAACAATTACAACAGAAAATGGATTTTAGTGATGGCAAATGTCAACTAGATGCTTCTCTCACTTGACTACAATTGCAGAAAAAGCCCCCCCTAATTTTGATCCAGTTCCGCCAAATTTTGTTTTAATTTGCTGTCTGTGTTGGTCATTCTTTGTAACTAGTAGCTCAAGTGCGTGCAAGCGTACATTTAGGATCTGAAGTTACCGACGGTGTTTCAATTAAAAGCAATCGCATCAAAATACAGCATTAGTTTACACAATATACATATTTACACGTGGAAACACTCAAAATACAAACAGATTGAGATGCCAAGTTCTGATTACGTTTAATAGGTAAAGTGCATGTGATTCTTAATCACAATTTTATTCTTGTCTCAACGTTATTGAGGATATAATTTGAATTTATTTATTAGAGGGACCTTTTCGTTTTCAAATCTGGGGGTAGAGGAGGGGGTGTGTTAAGTTCACACAGATTATATGTTATGTCGTTACTTATCAGATTATCGTCCAGACAAAATTCGGACTCTCAACCCAGTCTATGCTTAAACAATATTTTAGTTGGTTGTTTTGTGGTGTTTAACGCCACTTTCAACAATATTTCAGCTATATCATGACGGTCAGTTTTATTGATGGACGAAACCGCAGAATCAGGAGATAACCACCGACCTGTCGTAAGTCACTGACAAACTTTAGTACATAATGTTGTATTGCCTGACATTATTCAAAGAACATCAGGACTATCTCCTAATGCTATGCTATGTTGGGACCGTTACTATAACGTTAACTGCTATCTCAGTCCTTGCTATGCGTCGTGAAGTAGATTAATCACGATATGAATCAGTTAGTCAATTGTAGTGATATGTAACAGCTGTATCGATAAATAAGTGTTTTACTGATAGAGATCACATGCGGCATCATGTATATAAATCACTGTGATAATTTGTTCCTACTAATTCATGTATTTACGGAACGTTTAGGATAATTTCTCGAAATGAAACCTATAGGTCAAATAGGTTTTTCATTATTGTTATTATTAAAGCATGTTTTCATGTGGATCTATTATTTTCATTACCGTAATCCAGTATCACATTATATATTTATACTATAAATGATATATATTATATATTTATCCTACAATTGTCGTGTGATTTTGAGTACTAATAAAAGCGGTCAAATAGACTTCGGTGTTATAAGTTCATAATAAAGCATTTCTGGTACCCGATTCATGTAGAGCGACAGAAAGAAACGGCAACAGTATATAAGCGCTGACGTCACATATGACACCATTGAAAACAGTTAGAACGACACTTGTTTCAGTTATTTTCAGACAATTTTGCAGGTGTTTTGGACTTTTTGATATTGCTCTGCAGGATAAGCACAATATACGTACATTGTCGTTAAATATAAAATGAATTTGCATTGGCTGCGAAACAGGCTAGAAAAGCACACCAAAGACTCGCTTTTCTACCCGTTTCTGAAGCTCGTGAAAAATAAATTTTATATTACCCCACAATGTACGTATATTGTACATTGTATATATATACTTTTGTTGCAATGTTTATCCTACTACACAAATTTAAGATGTATTGATCAAACTTTCTAACTGTCAAAGTTGATCATAAATCCTTTTTGCATAAACACGTTTTAATGATATCTATCATAACATCCGACATGCACTGAAAAGTGGAGACAAAACGAAACTGAACAAGGAAACAGGAAGTGTAAAACCAGGAAGTTTATGATTATTTTTATATTTAAATTAAACCAATAATATAACAGAAGTCGGTACGTTTAATTGTACTTCATTGTCACGGGCCATTTAATAATTTCAGTAAAAAATATAGCCAATTATAGCAAACATCCCCCTTTCTAACAATTATTGTACAAGGAACTATTTTTTTGATAAAAATAAATGAAAATATGTAAACTTTCACAGAAAATCGACATTAATGTTTCATTCAATCAATCATTGTCAGTAACATATGATAGACCACTCTCAGATTCCAGTCACGGTCCTTCATCCACCATGTATGGGTAACAGAATGAATAATTCAGAGATGAGAATTGACGTAATTCAGTATTTGCACTACATTACAATCAACAATATTCCATCTATATCGGGGTCATCAGGTTTAATGGTGAAGGAAATCAGAGTTCCTGGAGAAGACCATATAACAAGTTTCGGCAAGGACATGAAACACCATTCCACATAGAGTACACGTCGAGCTCATATTACTTTGAACTTGCCGCGAACCTATAACTCAATGATGAAATGATTGTTATAGGTTTTCGACGCTCGATTGACCTGACCACTTGAAAATAGCGGCTCCACTTGCCACAGAGTACGCAGATTTCACTACACTTGAACATGCATGGCATAACAAGCACAATATGAATAAGAGTACCGGAAAGCTGATAACAATTTAGCATGTCATATGAAAGAAATGAGCACAAGATAAGCAACACACCTACATGCAATAAGATTGAGAACAAAGAGTGACCACGTGTATGCATTGCACAATGCCGGTTTATGTACCAGATACGCGAAGGATCTGGTGTTAATTACGACGCCAGCTAAACCATTTGTATATGAATATTTGATGAGTTTTCGAGGCCGCGATGTATGGTAGTCTGGTTTGACCGCGATCGTATGGTAGCCTAGTATGGCCGCGATCATATGGTTGTTTGGCTTACAGGTACAAATACAGTCAGTGCCTACCACAACTAATGTTTGTGTGTTCGACTTCCATCCTCCATTGTTGGGTGTACAAACATGTACTTGATACATCCATATGTCATGTTTCTTCCGGAAACCAGACACAACGAAATAACTGATATATTGTTGACATGTGGCGCTGAAAACCAACACTAATATTAAATTATCTAAGAAATACTGTTTACGAAAGTCTCCTATAGGAAGCATGTAGCAGCATCTTACCACAATGCTCAAAATGCAGGAAGGAGAATCTTGAAAAGAGTCTCTATATGGCAAATAGTACAATTCATCAAAGTTCTAAAATTAATAGCTGCTTTTGAGTATATTATTTAGGCAGCCTCAACCAAGACTTTTTCATTCGGCAAAAATGAAAGACACTTAAAAAAAACATTGGTTTGTGGTTTAGTTCGGGGGATTCCTTTCATCCTAATTCAATCAAAATTGTTGTATTTTCTGAATTACAATCACGCCATGTCCTCGACATTGAAGATTGATCGATGGCATTAGGTATATACAAATTGTATTAAATAAAAGAGTATTAAGGAAACGCGTCAATGAAGACCAAAATCGATTGATGATACAATATGTCTGAAGGCCGTGCTATATTTTGTTTACTCACCGTTGATTGTAATCTAGTATCAGCGACCTATCAAGGATATTTTTCTCTGGCTCCCATGTACTGTCCCTGAAAAGAAAGAACAACTGAACATGTATAGATCTAAAGGAGGATCCAATGTTTGTTCTGTATTTAAGGTTTCATAGATTAAACCATTTTTTAAAGCTTGCATTTTGAAGCATCCACTTGTCTTACTGTATCTCTCCTAAATCAGAAAGTAAATTCTTATTTTTATAGAATCTATAATATATTTTGAAAATAAGGGTTATTTTAATACACCAGAACAATGTTGAGCATTGTACTAATATCTGCAGAAACAAGTAACACAACAAATCTGATATGACATTTTCCATGTTAATTTTGGCAACAAAAAACGGCGCGAATTACTCCAAACTACAAGGTAGGGGACGCTTCACAACCGTTTTAAGGTATAAGTTATACTCATTATTGAAGATCCTACCGTGACATTCACAACCGTTTTAAGGTATAAGTTATACTCATTATTGAAGATCCTACCGTGACATTCACAACCGTTTTAAGGTATAAGTTATACTCATTATTGAAGATCCTACCGTGACATTCACAATCGTTTTAAGGTATAAGTTATACTCATTATTGAAGATCCTACCATGACATTCACAACCGTTTTAAGGTATAAGTTATACTCATTATTGAAGATCCTACCATGACATTCACAATCGTTTTAAGGTATAAGTTATACTCATTATTGAAGATCCTACCGTGACATTCACAACCGTTTTAAGGTATAAGTTATACTCATTATTGAAGATCCTACCATGACATTCACAATCGTTTTAAGGTATAAGTTATACTCATTATTGAAGATCCTACCGTGACATTCACAACCGTTTTAAGGTATAAGTTATACTCATTATTGAAGATCCTACCGTGACATTCACAATCGTTTTAAGGTATAAGTTATGCTCATTATTGAAGGCCCTACTGTGAAATGTAGAACCACTATAAAAGCGGTGTTCTTTTACTTAATTTGTGTTTTATTTCTAGAGTAGGATAGTTTCTCAAGTTCATTTACATCCATATCTTAAACGTTTCATCATTATGTACATTATTACTGAACATATTAAAAGATGTTTTTGTCAATCAAAAGCTGTTTCATGTTTTTTTCTTGGTATTTTACAGTTTTCTATCGAGTGCAATTTAGTACGAGAAAGTGGCCACGAAACATTTTTTTCAAACACAATATACTTGTATTTTTCAAAACCTTTCAATTTAATCCTCCCACAAGGGACCGGTTACAATCAATGACAAAGGTATATTACTTTAGTGAAATATTGTTCTACAAAAATTAAAGATGAAAAATATATCCTATTTATAGAGTCAAGAGAATGTAACTTTCTATTTTCCTTAGAATATAATATTTTATGAGTAATTGAGGGCATTATTGGACATTTTACACACGGCATTAATGGAGACACACGACATTAAAATGAACTGGGTAAAACATCGGTGTTGCCCTTGTTGGTATAACAGTGGTAGGGGGTTGGAACATGTTCGAGTGACGATTGTTACCACGGTTTCTGTGATATTTTACACTTCTTATATGGCAAGATAAACGTTTTGTCCAGTTGATATACTATATACAAAATATTTTATAATTTTATCTTATCTGTTCGATTTGTTTCATATTTTAATGTTTAACATATAACAAAAACATGTTATATAATATCAATTATTCATAAGCATAGATAAATCATATGTAGGGTGGTATTTAAATGCACATATTTTGTGGTCATTGTAATAAGGGTGTATTATTGACATGCATAATTATGTAATAATTCTATTATAAGAGGAATGAATGCGTGGTAGTTTATAATGATTTTATTTGTTAAATTAACAAAAGGGATAAGACACAAGATTTGCCAACTTATGAAGTCTTCTCCCAATGCGTGGTAATAAGACCATCTGAAGAATGACAAACTCGTGTTTAATTCTTCATTAAAACACCTACATGTAGACCTCTGTGGTTAGATTTAGGAACTTTTCCAAGTTATTTTGTGGCTTTCCGCTCACAATATTAAAAAGAAACAATATTAAATAGTTTCTTTATGTCAAATTCATTTGCAAGGACAATGCATTCCTTTTTAAAAATGAAAGTAAGAAGAAAACAATGCAATTTGTATACACTAAAGGGAAAGTTCTATTTTTAGTTTTGAAACTAAATCAATATAACATTCCCTGCGTTTTAAATCCGTCCACAAATTTACTTGCCAACCTGACTACGGAAGTCAGAGCATACAAATAGCATTTTACTAATTGTACTGTTTTATTTGTTATTTAAGGACATCATATCTTTCTGTTCGCGGCGATTCATACAAGTACATGTAGTCTTTCATGTCCATTTACATCCAGAGCCATTCTTACTAATCCCCATATTACTAAGTACATGTATCGTTATACTGTACGTGTTTTCCTTATAAGGTGAAAACACTGTTATGAAAACACAATACATTATTGTTATATTGACACAATATTATAATGTGTTAGTAATTAAGTGATGTTTATCAAAGTGCATCAAATTGCAGTCTTATTGATGAATTTGTTATCAAACATGCAATCATGTACTGTCATGACAACCTGTTGTATACCTCAATAAACAAAAAAACAAAACAAACAAACAAACAAAAACAAATACAAACTACACTTTTTCATTGTTTAATCAAAGCTTTGTATTCTATGTTGAATGTTTATGTTGTTTCTGGTAGTAACTTCCTAAAAACACTTTGGTCTCCGAGACGATATAAATAATAAATAAACATGAACGTTCTATAATTACTCACTCCAGCTATAGTATCATCGATGACACAATTTTGAAAATCGATTTTATTTTAAAAACTTGATGAAAATATGATAATCAATAGCTACATCTACTAGATATACAGTGTACATCTATACATTGTCACTAGCTGACGTCAATTGCAGTATTAATGTATTTGTTACAGTTTTTTTCTTAACGACATTGTTTTAGTCAGAATTATTTTTAAAGTATTATGTCACTTTGTGTCCCTCTTCTGAATCTTTGTCAATGGCAATAGACTCGTCAGTGAACATTATAAATGGTACTTTATAGTGTAGAGTTTCTCGTATTTACCATGAGCAATCTCTTTACAATCGCTTCAAACCTTGAACGTTCAATTTATAGAGTGTATGTGTGAGTGAGTGATTGTTGTTTAACGTCAAATGAGCAATATTTCAGCTATATCACAGCGAGAAAATGTTACATTCTGTGAGATGATGTTGCGATGATGATGACCGCTTTGTACTAGACCAACACGCTTTATAGTACAATAACAGTCCGCATATAGACATGTCGCTTCAATCGGACACATTAATCCCAATTCAGAGCCACCCAGTCTTTGCTCTTGCTCCTTAATGCTGTGTGCTTAGCGGGAAAGCAACAAATCCAAATTTCATGGTCTTCAGTTTGATCCGAACAGGGACCGAACTCACCATCTACCACTCTTGAGGCGAGTACTCTTACCATTACACCACTGATATAATTAGAAAAACACTACAACCAAGTACAATTAATAAATTGGCTATCACTGTTTTATTTTAATCTTTCATCAATTTAGATTTAAAGGCCTGAGTGTATGAGTATGTAAGGTCGGTGTGTACTGACCATCTAGAGTGTAACGGTTTACAGACAGACGTTCACGGCATCTGATCATCTCGAGTGTAACGGTTTACAGACAGACGTTCACGGCATCTGATCATCTCGAGTGTAACGGTTTACAGACAGACGTTCACGGCATCTGACCATCTCGAGTGTAACGGTTTACAGACAGACGTTCACGGCATCTGATCATCTCGAGTGTAACGGTTTACAGACAGACGTTCACGGCATCTGACCATCTCGAGTGTAACGGTTTACAGACAGACATCCACGTAATTTACTGATCAGTTCGTTGCATCTGTCAAGGCTTTCCTCCCACAATAAGGGTGGTAGTTTGAAAGTCTCAAATATGTTTATTTATAAGTTTTGACTGCTTAACTTAAAGGGATATTAAAGCTCGTTTTAACATATATTTTTTCAACTCGTGATGAAGGTTGTTTCTTTTCAATTTAATTGTAAAAACAATCCAAAAATACTTTGCACGCACATATATTCCTTAATATCGTTAAAATATCACTTAAAAGGGTCGAAATGAATTTTTGTCCAGGAAGCAAACAATTATTGGAAAAACCCCGAAAAAACCGCAAGATATGACAGAATTATCAACGAATTATGTCACTTTTACAAAGTTGCATTGATAAAAACCGGGTTAATGTTTCATAAATATCATTTTCATGAGATACAAAAAATTACCAAAATGAGCTTTAATATCCCTTTAAAGAGTGATTATTAATGCAAATGAATTAATCACAGTTTTAAATACAATTTTGTATTTGAATACATTTTCAGAATTATCACCCTATATATTTTACACACCTAGCATGGAGAATGTTTATATATTTTAACTTTATTATATTTTATTTTTATGATATTTTAATCATGTCGTTTTTCTTCTTATTTAATAGACCATTGACAAGACATTATGATGACGCTTCTTATTAGCAATACATGCAGTTACTCCTTCAGTTGTTAGCGACTTTTAATGCCACTGACAAAACCTACATGTATGACTCAAACTGTGACATATATCACTGGTCAACATGTGATTGTTTTACATGTCTATGTGAGAAAATAAGAAACAATACCTCAAAATCAGTGATAATTCGATTTCATTAGTAAGAAATGGTATTGACGGAAATAAACTACTTTACACTTAGACACAACTTAAAGTAAAGGTTTAAGTAAAGTAAAAGCCTTCATTGCTGTTCTACATATATATCACAATCACAATAGGGTCCTCAACAAAGAATTAAATAAGTGTGAAACAGAACCTAGTTTTATTAATTAAACTAAACATCTATATTTTTGTATGCCAACTTTCAGAGGATTATGTTACCATGCCCAACACTACCATCGGACGCTCAGTCGAAGTGTTTGTATCATGCAGCTCAGCTGTGGCATCGTTCTCCAATTAATGTTGCACCGACATAAAACTGTAAATACCTTTAAGTGACATTAAAGGGGCCATTAATCCAAATGCAGGCAATACTGCGTTGACGTTTTAATTTGATAGGTTGGCATACTGGGTAAGCAAATAATACTAGCTTACACTGGTAATCAAATAATACTAGCTTATTAACCAGACTTCGGTGTATTGCAACTATTTAAAAACCGAAAGACCAAACGATACATTGGATGTATTTCAAATACCATGGCCAGGTACGAAATACATGGATGTCGATAATTGAGGTATAATTGAAATATATATATCCTGAATAAAAAGTGATGTTTATTTTCTAAAGTTAACTGGTCTTAAAGCTCTCTACTATGTTGTGTTGTATTGAGGAACGTTTTATTCAATGGCCCAACAGTCGATGCATTACAGACGCATGGTTTACAAAGGCACGAACATAACAGGTTATTGAATCATCACAGAATTGGAGACATAATTATGATAATGTCTATTTATTACTAGTAGCAAATATTACATGCATTCGTTATATAAAAGACAAACTGGTAAAATATCACGTGTAAAATAAAATGAAAAAGAAAATGAAATAAAACAACCACTGGGTACACTCATTCGCTAGAAAACATACAAATAAACGTGTCGAACTTATATACATGGTTCAATAGTTGAAGGATGAACTTGTTTACAAAATGTCGTTTATTTTTAAATAAAACCATAAATGCTATTTCCAGTATATTTTATAATCAGGATAAGCTTATGTACTAATTTCATCTTAAAAACAGGAAACGACAAACCTTTTTTTGTATTTACTGTAGCGGACCTGTTGTGAAGTATACATTTTTCTTGACGTATTCTATTTTGTACAAATGCAATGTTATTTGAAGAGAAATCAAAACAAGACCATAAAAACCAAACATAGACAAGAGACACAAGAAATTAAACCATCCGACTTCCTAACTTTATAGATTTTTATATGTTATCCATAAACAATATTTTATACCTAGATTTGTCTAGATAGATATGCAAGATTTCTCACGGATTCCTCTGTAAACGACCTTGACTTGTTTTGTAAAATATATACACTAAACGGGGTCGTCATGGCCACGATACACTTAACGGGACTCGTTCTGACCGTGATACACTTAACATATGTCGTCCTGGTCGTGATACACTTAACGGGAGGTCGTCATGGTCGTGATACACTTAACGGGGGTCGTTTTGGCCGTGATACACTTGACGGTTGTCGTCCTGGTCGTGATACACTTAACGGGGGTCACCATGATTGTACGCAATCAGTGGCAATCACCACTAAAGATGCGAGTTCGAACCCCGCCCGCTCTTGGAGAGGTATACTGGTCACAACTGTTGCTTGTCAGTGACTTGCGACATTTAAGTATTTTTTCCGAGTACCACGGCTTCCAGTAAAACTGACTGTCATGTTATAACTGAAATATTGTAAAAGAACGTGGTGTTAAAACTGCCTATCCCTAACACGACCCATACACATAACGACGACGTTGTCGTCACTGAATCTGAAGGACAAACTGTGAATAAGTATTATGGCATTGATATCAGATATACAGTAACATACAACATATATCATAGCAGGAACAGTCGTTTATATAGACGTACAGTGCACGAAATGTTTGGATGACGAGACTGTTTTAAAATATACATTATTTCGGACAAAAATTAAAGAAAAACGCAAATGATGAAGATGTATATCGAAATCCAGTAGAGTATTAGTTAAAATACATTCGAACATGTCATTTTTTATTAATCCAATCACATTTAGTTTCCGCCATGCCATAAATTTACGTATTTGTAGCTGCAGGTATAATAAAAATCCCTCCAGGTTTTAGTTTCATATCTCATAGATATAGGATGAACTTTATTTAACACATTTTACCCCTAATACTCGATAATTCCTTGCAGTGACCGTTTTTGGTAATATTGCGTTATTATTTATTGACGCCTTGATATATTATCACATGATTGTATTGACTTATTTTTACACTAAGCAACACGCTTTATCATAATCAATCCTCCTATTAAACTGTACAAGTAAACCATTCAGAATAAATCAATTTGTTTTATCAATAACCTAAATGTGTAAAATATATGTAACTTAATACATGTATACTAACACTTCCTCGTGTATATAATTGATTGACTGACACTACATGTGTACATACCTCGCTTGGTACCCTTTCCATTTCACTAAATATTCTACTCTGCTCTGAAAAATAGTAATAAATAGTTCGTTAACTTCTTAATTGTGGCGGGGGGTTATCAACTACATGTAACAGGGAATATGCCTTCGATAGTGAAGGGGAGGGGTCATTTAACAAATGCATCAGTAGATTAAACGTCTTTATTATCTGGTCCTTGATACACACTGAAAAAAACATTTTAAAGGGGATACCTACATGTATAGGGGAGGTGTCTACTGTAGTAAAGGCCGGGGTGGCGGTCCTTTGACAATTGTACAAGTAAATTCAACAACTGTTATTCATTGGTAATTGTCAGACCCGTGACATGCACTGAGAAAACCATGTTGACACGGAAATAATCGACACAAGGTACATCATGTTTTCTCTTTGAGGTGGTATGTGAGGGATGCTTCTCATGACCGACCGGGTGGTAATTTGGAAATGACATTTCCATTTCTAAATAATTGTGACACTGTCACTGGCTGTTAGCATGGATGCTGGTGGTGTGGGGGAAAAAAGAGGGGGGGGGGGGGGGGGGGGGGGTGTACGGGAATGAGAAAAAAAAAAGCATTGTGGCAAAATTTTCATAAAGATATGCTAAGAAAAACCATTGCTACAAATATACGGATTATATTAAATGCTTGGAACATATCGCATACTATGATATTCAAGTCATTGCGTAATTGCCGGCAATTATTGAAGAAATTAAAAAATATACATTTATATAAAATGTCATTCAGAAATAACACAACAATCAATAAGAATAGTATTTTCTTAATAAAATATTAAATTCTTACCTTCCGTACTCTTCGCTTTTTAATAAAATCGGCGCGATAAATGCGCTCACATGTTGTCGTCTGCACATCCATTTCAATAAATGTTTACAACAACGCAATAATCTATTGCTTCAGGTGTAAACACGGATCAATGCGCATAGTTATATATTGACTGCTGACGTCAGAGGTCAACTTATAAACCAGAAAAACATTAGTAAACATACGATAGGAAGTATTTATATGAATATTCAGTTTTACCAGTCATATATATATAGATGACGGTAACTAGGGAATGTTAGAAAAATAAAAAGTCATGTATTTTTATAGTCTTATTTATGCTATTTTTAACTATTATATAGGGTAGAGGGTATTTTTCAATTTCATGTGACAGTTAAAAATAGATTTTACCTAATATTTTAAATAGAATGTCGTGTCAAAATCTGTTCAATTTCCACACGTCATTATTAAATGACAAATTTATAAATGATACGATGAAATTAATCGTGACTTATATAAGTTCTAGAAAATCTTGTTCTGAACTTTCAAAAAATTATATAAACATTTTTGTAATAATAATTTCTACAGTGTTATGGGTAATAATAAAATATTGAAAATCAATTTATTACCACCTATATATATATCATTTTACTGAATAAATAATTAAATAATTCAAAAATGAAAATGATCGATCAATTTCAACAATATTTTTTAATTTAATTTTTATACAGACAAAGAACGCACGGACAAGCGCGGGACGCAGATGAACCATTTCTATAAAACATCTGTCTAACCTGATGTCCCGCCCATTGATAACTTCACAAAGAATCGCGTGTGCAACAAATGTTTTTCTTCACAAGGGAACATGTGGTCAGTGTGACAGAACATTCCTTTAGCCTTTAATCGCCTCTCCAAATATAATGACAATGCCATGCGTTACAAAGGTTGTACAACACTCGTCAATATTAAATATTTACCTTCTGTTGAAAAAGGTATAGTTCTCTATTAAGATATTGTGAAGATTGCTGAAAGACAAAACGGATGCTAAAAAAACCCCCATTAAAACCCTTTAGCAAATGTTGACCTGTAATGTAATTAGTTAATTTAAACATAGTTTATTGTAATAAAATAACAAAAAGATTCAAGACAAGTAAAATGATACAATTTAGAAATGTCTTCTCCATAGTGATTAGTGCGTTTTAGGTATAGATCTATATCCATCATAACCTTCAATATGATTCACAAATAGTACTGTCACATTAGGTACGTGGGACATAGGATAGGATAACTACGCTGGGGATCTCATTCCTCATCAATACCATCCTATAAAGTAAATGGACCCGGGAGATCTGATTTCTACAATAGAGGCACTTTGACCTATAACACAACGACACCATGTGGTAATTAGACCTGTGATCTGATTCTTATTACAGAACAATCCCATGATGTACTTAGACCTGTGATCTGATTCTTATTACAGAACGATCTCACGAGGTACTTAGACCTGTGATCTGATTCTTATAACAGAACGATCCCATGAGGTACTTAAACCTGTGATCTGATTCCTATAACAGAACGATCCCATGAGGTACTTAGACCTGTGATCTGATTCTTATTACAGAACAATCCCATGAGGTACTTAGACGTGTGATCTGATTCCTATGACAGAACGATCACATGAGGTACTTAGACCTGTGATCTGATTCCTATAACAGAACGATCCCATGAGGTACTTAGACGTGTGACCTGATTCCTATAACAGAATGATCCCATGATGAACTTAGACCTGTGATCTGATTCTGATTACAGAACGATCTCATGAGATACCTAGACCTGTGATCTGATTCCTATAACAGAACGATCCCATGAGGTACTTAGACGTGTGACCTGATTCCTATAACAGAACGACCCCATGAGGTACTTAGACCTGTGATCTGATTCCTATAACAGAACGATCCCATGAGGTACTTAGACGTGTGACCTGATTCCTATAACAGAAAGGTCTCATGAGGTACTTAGACCTGTGATCTGATTCCTATAACAGAACGACTCCATGAGGTACTTAGACCTGTGATCTGATTCCTCTAACAGAACGATCTCATGAGGTACTTAGACCTGTGATCTGATTCTTATAACAGAACGATCCCATGAGGTAGTTAGACTTGTGATCTGATTCCTATAACAGAACGATCCCATGAGGTACTTAGACCTGTGATCTGATTCCTATAACAGAACGACCCCATGAGGTACTTAGACCTGTGATCTGATTCCTATAACAGAACGACCCCATGAGGTAGTTAGACCTGTGATCTGATTCCTATAACAGAACGACCCCATGAGGTAGTTAGACCTGTGATCTGATTCCTATAACAGAACGACCCCATGAGGTAGTTAGACCTGTGATCTGATTCCTATAACAGAACGACCCCATGAGGTACTTAGACCTGTGATTTGATTCCTATAACAGAACGACCCCATGAGGTAGTTAGACCTGTGATCTGATTCCTATAACAGAACGATCCCATGGGGTACAATTAAACTAAATCAGTGTTCTAGTGTCTTTTATTGAAGTGTGTGCCTTATTTTATATATGTGTTTGTAACTTGTTTGACCCAAGTAGTGTGATTAATAAATATAGCTATTATTGTTATAGGAATCAGATCACAGGTCTAAGTACCTCATGGGATCGTTCTGTTATAGGAATCAGATCACAGGTCTAAGTACCTCATGGGATCGTTTTGTTATAGGAATCAGATCACAGGTCTAAGTACCTCATGGGATCGTTCTGTTATAGGAATAAAATCACAGGTCTAACTACCTCATGGGATCGTTCTGTTATAGGAATCAAATCACAGGTCTAAGTACCACATGGTGTCGTTCTGTAATAAGAATCAGATCACAGGTCTAAGTACCCCATGGGGTCGTTCTGTTGTAGGAATCAAATCACAGGTCTAAGTACCTCATGGGGTCGTTCTGTTATAGGAATCAGATCACAGGTCTAAGTACCTCATGGGATCGTTCTGTTATAGGAATCAGATCACAGGTCTAAGTACCTCATGGGATCGTTCTGTTATAGGAATCAAATCACAGGTCTAAGTACCTCATGGGATCGTTCTGTAATAAGAATCAAATCACAGGTCTAAGTACCCCATGGGGTCGTTCTCTTATAGGAATCAGATCACAAGTCTAAGTACCTCATGGGATCGTTCTGTCATAGGAATCAGATCACAGGTCTAACTACCTCATGGGATCGTTCTGTCATAGGAATCAGATCACAGGTCTAAGTACCCCATGGGATCGTTCTGTTGTAGGAATCAAATCACAGGTCTAAGTACCTCATGGGGTCGTTCTGTTATAGGAATCAGATCACAGGTCTACGTACCTTATGGGATCGTTCTGTTATAGGAATCAGATCACAGGTCTAAGTACCTCATGGGATCGTTCTGTTATAGGAATCAAATCACAAGTCTAAGTACCTCATGGGATCCTTCTCTTTTAGGAATCAGATCACAGGTCTAACTACCTCATGGGATCGTTCTGCTATAGGAATCAGATCACAGGTCTAACTACCTCATGGGATCGTTCTGTTATAGGAATCAGATCACAGGTCTAAGTACCTCATGGGATCGTTTTGTAATAAGAATTAGATCACAGGTCTAAGTACCCCATGGGATCGTTCTGTTATAGGAATCAGATCACCGGTCTAAGTACATCATGGGATCGTTCTGTTATAGGAATCAGATCACAGGTTTACGTGCAATGTATCTCATGTGATCGTTCTGTTATAGGAATTAGATCACAAGTACATCATCGGATCGTTCTGTAATAAGAATCAGATCACACGTCTAAGTACCTCATGAGATCGTTCTGTTATAGGAATCAGATCACAGGTCTAAGTACCTCATGGGATCGTTCTGTAATAAGAATCTGATCACAAGTCTAAGTATCCATGGGATCGTTCTGTTATAGGAATCAGATCACAGGTCTAACTACCTCATGGTGTCGTTCTGTTATAGGAATCAGATGACAGGTCTAAGTACCTCATGGGATCGTTCTGTAATAAGAATCAGATCACAGGTCTAAGTACCCCATGGGATCGTTCTGTTATAGGAATCAAATCACAGGTCTAAGTACCTCATGGGGTCGTTCTGTTATAGGAATCAGATCACAGGTCTACGTACCTTATGGGATCGTTCTGTTATAGGAATCAGATCACAGGTCTAAGTACCTCATGGGATCGTTCTGTTATAGGAATCAGATCACAGGTCTAAGTACCTCATGGGATCGTTCTGTTATAGGAATCAAATCACAAGTCTAAGTACCTCATGGGATCCTTCTCTTTTAGGAATCAGATCACAGGTGTAACTACCTCATGGGATCGTTCTGTTATAGGAATCAGATCACAGGTCTAAGTACCTCATGGGATCGTTCTGTTATAGGAATAAAATCACAGGTCTAACTACCTCATGGGATCGTTCTGTTATAGGAATCAAATCACAGGTCTAAGTACCACATGGTGTCGTTCTGTAATAAGAATCAGATCACAGGTCTAAGTACCCCATGGGGTCGTTCTGTTGTAGGAATCAAATCACAGGTCTAAGTACCTCATGGGGTCGTTCTGTTATAGGAATCAGATCACAGGTCTAAGTACCTCATGGGATCGTTCTGTTATAGGAATCAGATCACAGGTCTAAGTACCTCATGGGATCGTTCTGTTATAGGAATCAAATCACAGGTCTAAGTACCTCATGGGATCGTTCTGTAATAAGAATCAAATCACAGGTCTAAGTACCCCATGGGGTCGTTCTCTTATAGGAATCAGATCACAAGTCTAAGTACCTCATGGGATCGTTCTGTCATAGGAATCAGATCACAGGTCTAACTACCTCATGGGATCGTTCTGTCATAGGAATCATATCACAGGTCTAAGTACCCCATGGGATCGTTCTGTTGTAGGAATCAAATCACAGGTCTAAGTACCTCATGGGGTCGTTCTGTTATAGGAATCAGATCACAGGTCTACGTACCTTATGGGATCGTTCTGTTATAGGAATCAGATCGCAGGTCTAAGTACCTCATGGGATCCTTCTCTTTTAGGAATCAGATCACAGGTCTAACTACCTCATGGGATCGTTCTGCTATAGGAATCAGATCACAGGTCTAATACCTCATGGAATCGTTCTGTTATAGGAATCAGATCACAGGTCTAAGTACCTCATGGGATCGTGTTGTTATAGGAATCAGGTCACAGGTCTAAGTACCTCATGAGATCGTTTTGTAATAAGAATTAGATCACAGGTCTAAGTACCCCATGGGATCGTTCTTTTATAGGAATCAGATCACCGGTCTAAGTACATCATGGGATCGTTCTGTTATAGGAATCAGATCACAGGTTTACGTACAATGTATCTCATGTGATCGTTCTGTTATAGGAATTAGATCACAAGTACATCATGGGATCGTTCTGTAATAAGAATCAGATCACACGTCTAAGTACCTCATGAGATCGTTCTGTTATAGGAATCAGATCACAGGTCTAAGTACCTCATGGGATCGTTCTGTAATAAGAATCTGATCACAAGTCTAAGTACCCATGGGATCGTTCTGTTATAGGAATCAGATAACAGGTCTAACTACCTCATGGTGTCGTTCTGTTATAGGAATCAGATGACAGGTCTAAGTACCTCATGGGATCGTTCTGTAATAAGAATCAGATCACAGGTCTAAGTACCTCATGGGGTCGTTCTGTTATAGGAATCAGATCACAGGTCTAAGTACCTCATGGGATCGTTCTGTTATAGGAATCAGATCACAGGTCTAAGTACCTCATGGGATCGTTCTGTTATAGGAATCAAATCACAGGTCTAAGTACCTCATGGGATCGTTCTGTAATAAGAATCAAATCACAGGTCTAAGTACCCCGTGGGGTCGTTCTCTTATAGGAATCAGATCACAAGTCTAAGTACCTCATGGGATCGTTCTGTCATAGGAATCAGATCACAGGTCTAAGTACCTCATGGGATCGTTCTGTCATAGGAATCAGATCACAGGTCTAAGTACCCCATGGGATCGTTCTGTTATAGGAATCAAATCACAGGTCTAAGTACCTCATGGGGTCGTTCTGTTATAGGAATCAGATCACAGGTCTACGTACCTTATGGGATCGTTCTGTTATAGGAATCAGATCACAGGTCTAAGTACCTCATGGGATCGTTCTGTTATAGGAATCAGATCACAGGTCTAAGTACCTCATGGGATCGTTCTGTTATAGGAATCAAATCACAGGTCTAAGTACCTCATGGGATCCTTCTCTTTTAGGAATCAGATCACAGGTCTAACTACCTCATGGGATCGTTCTGTTATAGGAATCAGATCACAGGTCTAACTACCTCATGGGATCGTTCTGTTATAGGAATCAGATCACAGGTCTAAGTACCTCATGGGATCGTTTTGTCATAGGAATCAGGTCACAGGTCTAAGTACCTCATGAGATCGTTTTGTAATAAGAATTAGATCACAGGTCTAAGTACCCCATGGGATCGTTCTTTTATAGGAATCAGATCACCGGTCTAAGTACATCATGGGATCGTTCTGTTATAGGAATCAGATCACAGGTTTACGTACAATGTATCTCATGTGATCGTTCTGTTATAGGAATTAGATCACAAGTACATCATGGGATCGTTCTGTAATAAGAATCAGATCACACGTCTAAGTACCTCATGAGATCGTTCTGTTATAGGAATCAGATCACAGGTCTAAGTACCTCATGGGATCGTTCTGTAATAAGAATCTGATCACAAGTCTAAGTACCCATGGGATCGTTCTGTTATAGGAATCAGATCACAGCTCTAACTACCTCATGGTGTCGTTCTGTTATAGGAATCAGATGACAGGTCTAAGTACCTCATGGGATCGTTCTGTAATAAGAATCAGATCACAGGTCTAAGTACCTCATGGGATCATTCTGTTATAGGAATCAGATCACAGGTCTAAGTACCTCATGGGATCGTTCTGTTATAGGAATCAGATCACAGGTCTAAGTACATCATGGAATCGTTCTGTTGTAGGAATCACATCACAGGTCTAGGTACCTCATGAGGTACTTAGACCTGTGATCTGATTCTTATTACAGAACGATCCCATGAGGTATTTAGACCTGTGATTTGATTCCTATAACAGAACGATCCCATGAGGTACTTAGACCTGTGATCTGATTCCTATAACAATAATAGCTATATTTATTAATCACACTACTTGGGTCAAACAAGTTACAAACACATATATAAAATAAGGCACACACTTCAATACAAGACACTAGAACATTGTTTTAGTTTAATTGTAGACGCGACAGATCTGTGGTTTTCTGCGGGCACTCTATCGTGTCTTACATCAATAAAACTGACCGCCGCTATATAGCTGAAATATTGTTAAAAGTGGCGTTAAATACCATAACCCTGACCCTATAATTGCAGATTAGCGATAAAATGTATGGTTTGGGATTAAGATGATATTGTGAAAGAGAGGAGAATCGTTTTCTTTTGTTACCATTATAGATAATTTCTACTTCGTTGATTAACTTGTTAATTATTTGATGTTGAGGGTACCCGATGAAGGTGGTTCCGGACTGGTTTGTTTGTTTGATGGTGTTTAACGCCACTTTCAACAATATTTCAGTTATATCGTGGCGTGTTTCAGACTGGAAACACCTCCTGTAAGTTAATCTATACATATATATCTACATTTATATTAACTAAAAATATAAACAAAAAGAAATGGCATTCGTCTTCTAGTACTTTATACAAGAGACTTTATACTTGATACAAATTCGTGTCGGGGAACTTTGTGATAACGACCTGTTTCTGTATTTGTAAACCATGATCACTGGTACGAATTTTTTTTATAAGCTGTCTATTTTTGATACTTTTCATTTTTTTATACATCATTTTCAATAACACTACTATCTAATAAGGTAGGTAGGGCTATATATCTTCACTCAAGTACCGCTCATGATACGACACTTAGTCAACAGTCCACATGTAGATATGTCGCTCTATTCGGACACGTCACCCAGCCTCGAACCCAACCAGTCTTTGTTCTTGCTCATTAATGATGTATGTTTAGCACAGAGAAATGATCGGTTCTATTTTATAGTATTTGATTTGATCCAACCGTGGATGGACATCACAATCTTCCGCGGTTTAGAAGTGAGTGCGCTAGCCATTATTCTGCCGAGACGGTCACATGAACTGAGGATAAGATTTTAATCAGATTTAAAGTGCAAATAAGGTTGCAAAGTTTTAAATAAATATATTTCGTCTATGACCTTGCTTTGATGAATTGTTTTCCTACTTTTTGTACTGGCAAATAACTATATGGTTTAAGAAGAGTGATCGGGGTCAATGTGGCATTTCAAATTTAAACATTTCACCTAAGAGTACCTATAACATACAGTCACATAAATAATATAATCTATAAGTATATACAGATGTATATATAAGTGTGCAGTTAAACGTATGCACATTCAACCCGACAGTGTTAGAGTTAGAATATTTATTTGCCAAACCATTTTGTTGTTCACTCAGGTTGATTGGAACCAACACCGTTGATACACTGCAGCACAGATTCCCTAAGAATAATGACGATTCATTCACCCTCCTCTGCCAGATCCACTATGATAATATATAAATTATTTTTTAATCTGCACCAAGCCAGGCGAATGAGCGGTCAAGTATATGTGTGTTCGGGGTATCCATTTTGCTTCTATTTCTGCTATTTTGCTATAAGGTAAAAGAACTATTCTGACGGTAAAAGGTAAAATTCATTTAGTAGTCCTGATTTTCTCGCCTTTTTCACCGCTCATCTGTATTTGTTGTAATAATACCTTTTTTTATATAATGTGTGTTTTTTTTAATAAAATATATGTAGTAAAACAAACATAAAACAGTCACGAATATATACGTAGCATGTAATTGAAAAATGGCTGAAAGTGACTATCAATTCCAATAACTCAATTACCTATACTTCTTATCGGAAATTGGCTGATAAAATCAGCTGGATATATATATATATATATATATGTACATGTCACTCTTTGACATCATGTTGATGTCGTCCATATTATGTATACATTGTATGCATAATTAATAATGACGTCATTATTTAAATCTTTATTTACATATTACACTTATAAGGAATAAACAAAATATCACGAGTACAAACAAATACTGTAATATGAAAATTAATAAACAACAGACTGAGAGTAACACTTATGTAATTTCACAAGTACACACATAAGATTATTAGGATTATTTTGTGTGTAAGCATTTAATCATTTATGGAGTTGTTTTACAGTTCTAATCCTGACGTCATCAGTTCAAATATGTGTCCAAAATGCTGATGAAATTCAGTGATTTGGGATAGAATAAATAGTATATTTGTTTGGCTCAGATCTTTAAAAAAAAAAGAAATGTGTAGATTTGTCATCACAAGAAGAGAATATCTAGAAGTGAATTTATATTAGAATTGAAAAAGAGGTGCGATTCGTCGTCTTATTAGTCAGTGTTTGCGCGCTATGCCTATGTTTCCTGTGAATATTAATGGATGCCAAAACTTCTATAAGAATTGGACGATTACAGGAACACTCCAGTCAGTTAAACAATTGTAATAATTCAATACATTATAGCTTTTTATTCGTAAATAACTAATTATTAAACAAAAAACACCTTTATTAACTTAATATACCCGATTAGAAATATGCATATTTGGAATTTCCTGTCGTAGTGTAAGCGGCCATGACACCTCTTCATGTGACGTCACCAAGTCGGTTTCATGCTAGTTGAATGAATAATGTATCTGACCCTTCCCAACTTAGAGCCCTTTTGATTATGTTCTAATATCAGATCAACTGCAATACAATGTTTATAATTTGTATATAGTCTTATTTGTTCCCTTAGGGAACGACCATTTAACTTGAAAGGGGGGGGGGGGGGTTATGTTTTTTTTCTAAAAGAATATTCTGATTCCCAATGTTGCTGAAAAAAATATTCTGATTTTGGTGGAGGAAAAAAAAAATAATCTGATTCAGAGTTTTTGTCATATAACCTAATGTTGAATTCTGGAAAAATTTCGCGCTTTGCGCCACAAAATAAATAAATATTCTAACTCTTGTGTTGTTCGAAAAAAAATTTTGAACGAAGCAAAAAACCAAACCATGGATTATGCCTTTTGTCTCCTCACATTCAAGAGTTCTAAAAAATGGCGATCCCCATTATTTGGTGCTAGACATGCAACTTCAATCACCAAATTCTACCTTATGATATATACTATTTTTAACTTTCATCAACACAAATGTCTTTCATTTACTGCCATTTAAATTTCCACGCTAACTTGTTAAGACCATGGTGTTTTCCTTTAATCTAAATTTTGAAAACAGTGTAGTAATTACTTAGTAAAATAATCTGGATCATTGTTGTTTTCCTGGTTATTATATAAGAAAACACATTATCTGCAGTCAAATTTAGATATTTGCATTTAAAGCTATACATGTACTGTATATATAATTCATGTACAATGTACATTTAATTGACAATTGCAAAAATATAAGTTTTGTTTATAGGAGGTATTTCCCTTGGCCAAAATGGTACCCGTTATAGCAAAGCAATGGTAAGTATAATTTGTATCTGAACCGTGTAAAAAAAGAGAGAATAATTTTATAGTAAATAGAAAAGTTGCTACAACATTAGAATGTTGTACAGATTATGGGATACGTATATGTTATTTTCATTGAACTTTGTTAACTTGTATAAAAAAGTATAATATTAGAATCAAGTCGGAAACGGTAAAATAATCTGTTGTAAAGTATACCGTGTCTTGATGTCTGAAAGGTTCGGCAAACGACTTCCGGTGATTACGCTATTATTGTGACAACGTCATCATATCATAGTCGTAGATGCGGTAGATTATAAGTAATTATAACATGGAGACGCCAAGGAAACGGCTGAATAAATACTGCTGTTCGGTACCCCATTATCTGTCTGATATCAGAAATATATAAAGGCAGATAGTTTTCCTTTCATGATGCTGACAGCAGCAAATAAAGAAAGAAAGCAAATTTAATTTTAAAGAAGTAATTGTCTCTGAATTGAAGTCTTTGATACAAATAAAATAATTCAATTGATATCTGTCTTTTACAGAAAATATTAAGATTTTTTTAAGTTGAGGATCGAACGTTAAAAATGGCACATATCGATTGGAGTGTCTGTTGTGTACATTGACACCGGAAGCCCAGTGCTTTACATTCCATCGAAATCACGTGATCTGGCGGACAAAAATAACAAAATTTTGACGGAATGGAAATGATTCGAAACAAACGTATTTCGTTTAGTTTTATGTCATCAAAGACAAAAAGAAAAAAAAAGAAAAAAACTTGTGGAAAACAGACACTATCATTACAAAGACCACCGGGTCATAGACGAAAGTTGAAGTAAGGTTGTAACTAAGTCGTCATTTTTTTTTACATTGGTTTGCCATTGACAGAAAATTCAAAGAACGTGTCCCATTCCTATATTCGAGACAAAAATAATTACTCTGAATTTTGATAAACTCACTATTTGTCCTCCAAGTAAAACGAAATGCTCCTTAATGAAATAGTCTATTGACATGAGAACAGCTGGTTCAGTGCCGTCTTAAGTAACGCATGGGCATGCTGGGCAGTTGACCGGGTGCCCCACGAGCATAGGAACCCCATGCTAATGTTGTGTTTGGCATGTTTTTCTAATGTTTAAACACTAATTTTATTGGAAGTACCAATAAAATAGATATATGTTTAATTTTATCGAGCATTTACATTTTTATTCCTATGAGTGGTTGTGTAGGTAAGGGCCCCAGTACACTGCTTTGCCCGGGTGCCTATAATCTTCTTAGACGGCCCTGAGCTGGTTGGTAGGTTATTTTCCTTTCAAGTGATATTACTACTCGTTGAAAGGACCCCCAGTGATATTTTATATATTTGTATACATATAATTCATATACAACAAAATGTAAGATAGAATGATGATTTCCAATAGGGTATAGTGTCATTGCTGTTGTTGGGGACAACCCCCTTCAAAATATGCGTGGGCTGATTGTGAGGGACGACACAACTAGCTCATAGGACGGAACGTGAAGGAGTGGTTTTTGTTTGGGAGTTCCACAATCATCTAACATAAAAATTGGGAGTGGTCGTTAGTGGCCATTTGCAAGGCGGAATTTCCCGATTCTGCATGTATCAGTTATCTCCCCTTTTACTGCTGGTGTTTAATACATCCTCCCATAGGGTCACCTCAGGTCACATTTTACCTACAGGATATATTGATTGTGGAACTTTTTTTTTCTGTTTACTTAATGTTCAATAACAATCAATCATCAATTAATCATTCTAATTATACCATCTACCAATACAACATACACGCAAGGCATACCATTCCCCTTTCCCGTCGGTGGTGTAATGGTTAGCGTGGTCGCCTCGAATGCGGTAGATCGTGTGTTCGAGCCCTGGTCGGGTCAAACAAAAGACTAAGAAATTGGTATTTATTCCTTCTCCCCTAATCACGCAATATTAAGGAGAAAGGGCAAAGACTGGTTGGCTCGGAATCAGGATAATGGTTCCGGGTGGGGGCAACATGTGTATCCACGGTCTGTTGTTTCAGTGAGCTAGCACTATAACAATCCAACCAAGCGTGTTGGTCTAATACAAAGTGGACCTCATCATCATCTCATTGAAAGATAACTTGCTCTCGCCATGATATAGATGAAAAATTGCTGAGTTGACGTTAAACAACAATCACTCACTCACCCCATTCCCGATGCACCAGTTGAATAGAGTACATGTCACTACGCCCACAACTGACTTATAAATTGCATAATTATAGGTACATCTAAATCCATGCCATACAATCACCCACCTAATAATTCCATATGAACGTCAGACATTTCTGGTTAAATCAAACTAACATTGGGACATTTCCCAAAATTTCGTTGTCACTTTTCCGAAAATTTTAAGGTAACGTAACTTAATTTTATCAATTGCTTCAACGATCTTGTATGTTATATACACATTTTCTAGATGCAGAAATCTGACCAAAAGGGATATTTCCCCCATACATGTTTCTATGGCGACGATATTTACAAAGCCAAAAAGGTTCAAATTTGACACATCATAAATTATCAAATCTTTTAATAAAATCTTATTCGCCAAGGAGGTAATTTGTACCTATAATAGACCATTTCCGATTTAATTCTCAAATTATACGTGTATTTCACACGCTTAGCAGCTGCGTTCACTACCGGCATTTCATGGGGTTCGTATTCATGTTCTTCAATCTTAGTTTTCTGTGTAGTGTTTTGTAGATCATTGTATTGTCTGTCTGTCGATTTACTCATGAAAATCCCTTTCAGGGGCCGTCGTGATCGTATGGTAGTTGGTTTTACAGCTACATTATAAGCAATCAGTTCACCACTAACGTTGTGAGTTCGAATCCCGTACGCAATACAACATTATGTGATAAAGTTTGTCAGTGACTGAAATATTGTTGAAAGTGGCGTTAAACACCATAAACCCAAATCCAAAACCTATCCCTTTCGTATTTTCATGCTTTTCTTATAGGAGCTATTTCCATCTAAGGCGGGCAGATGGTTGGCTTTCATGTTAAGTTCATTGAAAATAACATATAATTTTCAAATAACCTGCACAAACTACTAACGCTGGAGATAAAATATTTACGATAATAATGTTACCCATGTGAAAACTGGATACAAACTATGGCTTCCATGAATTATTTCTCAAATGTAGAGAGGACGAAATCATTCAAATGTTAGATTTTTTGATCGACAACATATTTGTCCAGTTTGGTGGACGAATGTTTCAACAGACGATTGGTATTCCAATGGGTACAAATTGTGCTCCGCAGGTCAACGAGTTGTTTCTACATGCTTATGAGGCAGACTTCTTTCAAGAGCTTCTCAAGAATAAAGATATAACAATAGTCCATACTACTAACACTCAAAAGTATGTTTCTTACCTTGATCCTAACCTTGAAATAAGCAACGGGGAAAGATTGAAAACCAAACTCTACGACAAACGTGATGACTTCACTTTTCTAATAGTAAACTTCCCTTTCATCAGAAACAACATCCAGCTTCACCTGCGTATGGAGCTTACATTTCACAACTCATACGTTATTCTAGGGCGTGTGCACAGTACAGGGATTTTATGGGCAGAGCACAGCTGCTTACGCAAAAGCTACTCAAACAAGACACGTTGCTCATAGACTGAAGTCATCGCTGCAAACATTTTACAGACGTCATCACGATTTGACAATGAATCTTTTCCTTTTTAAGTAGCTTTTGTCTTTCCTTTATCACCGACAAGACTTTTATCGGACTTGACTATATATGTGAGCAACACGGTGAGTGTCTAATAAAGTCTTATATATGTATGCAACACGGTGGGTGTCTAATAAAGTCTTATATATGTGAGCAACACGGTGGGTGTCTAATAAAGTCTTATATATGTGAGCAACACGGTGGGTGTCTAATAAAGTCTTATATATGTGAGCAACACGGTGGGTGTCTAATAAAGACTTATATATGTGAGCAACACGGTGGATGTCTAATAAAGTCTTATATATGTGAGCAACACGGTGGGTGTCTAATAAAGTCTTATATATGTGAGCAACACGGTGGATGTCTAATAAAGTCTTATATATGTGAGCAACACGGTGGGTGTCTAATAAAGTCTTATATATGTGAGCAACACGGTGGATGTCTAATAAAGTCTTATATATGTGAGCAACACGGTGGATGTCTAATAAAGTCTTATATATGTGAGCAACACGGTGGGTGTCTAATGAAGTCTTATATATGTGAGCAACACGGTGGGTGTCTAATAAAGTCTTATATATGTGAGCAACACGGTGGGTGTCTAATAAAGTCTTATATATGTGAGCAACACGGTGAGTGTCTAATAAAGTCTTATATATGTGAGCAACACGGTGGATGTCTAATAAAGTCTTATATATGTGAGCAACACGGTGGATGTCTAATAAAGTCTTATATATGTGAGCAACACGGTGGATGTCTAATAAAGTCTTATATATGTGAGCAACACGGTGGATGTCTAATAAAATCTTATATATGTGAGCAACACGGTGGGTGTCTAATAAAGTCTTATATATGTGAGCAACACGGTGGATGTCTAATAAAGTCTTATATATGTGAGCAACACGGTGGGTGTCTAATAAAGTCTTATATATGTGAGCAACACGGTGGGTGTCTAATAAAGTCTTATATATGTGAGCAACACGGTGGGTGTTTATTAAAGTCTTATATATGTGAGCAACACGGTGGATGTCTAATAAAGTCTTATATATGTGAGCAACACGGTGTATGTCTAATAAAGTCTTATATATGTGAGCAACACGGTGGATGTCTAATAAAGTCTTATATATGTGAGCAACACGGTGGGTGTCTAATAAAGTCTTATATATGTGAGCAACACCGTGGGTGTCTAATAAAGTCTTATATATGTGAGCAACACGGTGGGTGTCTAATAAAATCTTATATATGTGAGCAACACGGTGGGTGTCTAATAAAGTCTTATATATGTGAGCAACACGGTGGATGTCTAATAAAGTCTTATATATGTGAGCAACACGGTGGGTGTCTAATAAAGTCTTATATATGTGAGCAACACGGTGGATGTCTAATAAAGTCTTATATATGTGAGCAACACGGTGGATGTCTAATAAAGTCTTATATATGTGAGCAACACGGTGGGTGTCTAATAAAGTCTTATATATGTGAGCAACACGGTGGGTGTCTAATAAAGTCTGATATATGTGAGCAACACGGTGGGTGTTTATTAAAGTCTTATATATGTGAGCAACACGGTGGATGTCTAATAAAGTCTTATATATGTGAGCAACACGGTGGATGTCTAATAAAGTCTTATATATGTGAGCAACACGGTGGATGTCTAATAAAGTCTTATATATGTGAGCAACACGGTGGGTGTCTAATAAAGTCTTATATATGTGAGCAACACCGTGGGTGTCTAATAAAGTCTTATATATGTGAGCAACACGGTGGGTGTCTAATAAAATCTTATATATGTGAGCAACACGGTGGGTGTCTAATAAAGTCTTATATATGTGAGCAACACGGTGGATGTCTAATAAAGTCTTATATATGTGAGCAACACGGTGGGTGTCTAATAAAGTCTTATATATGTGAGCAACACGGTGGATGTCTAATAAAGTCTTATATATGTGAGCAACACGGTGGATATCTAATAAAGTCTTATATATGTGAGCAACACGGTGGATGTCTAATAAAGTCTTATATATGTGAGCAACACGGTGGGTGTCTAATAAAGTCTTATATATGTGAGCAACACGGTGGGTGTCTAATAAAGTCATATATATGTGAGCAACACGGTGGGTGTCTAATAAAGTCTTATATATGTGAGCAACACGGTGAGTGTCTAATAAAGTCTTATATATGTGAGCAACACGGTGGGTGTCTAATAAAGTCTTATATATGTGAGTAACACGGTGGATGTCTAATAAAGTCTTATATATGTGAGCAACACGGTGGGTGTCTAATAAAGTCTTATATATGTGAGCAACACGGTGGGTGTCTAATAAAGTCTTATATATGTGAGCAACACGGTGGGTGTCTAATAAAGTCTTATATATGTGAGCAACACGGTGGGTGTCTAATAAAGTCTTATATATGTGAGCAACACGGTGGGTATGTAATAAAGTCTTATATATGTGAGCAACACGGTGGATGTCTAATAAAGTCTTATATATGTGAGCAACACGGTGGGTGTCTAATAAAGTCTTATATATGTGAGCAACACGGTGGGTGTCTAATAAAGTCTTATATATGTGAGCAACACGGTGGGTGTTTATTAAAGTCTTATATATGTGAGCAACACGGTGGATGTCTAATAAAGTCTTATATATGTGAGCAAAACGGTGGATGTCTAATAAAGTCTTATATATGTGAGCAACACGGTGGGTGTCTAATAAAGTCTTATATATGTGAGCAACACGGTGGGTGTCTAATAAAGTCTTATATATGTGAGCAACACGGTGGATGTCTAATAAAGTCTTATATATGTGAGCAACACGGTGGATGTCTATTAAAGTCTTATATATGTGATCAACACGGTGGGTATCTAATAAAGTCTTATATATGTGAGCAACACGGTGGGTATCTAATAAAGTCTTATATATGTGAGCAACACGGTGGATGTCTAATAAAGTCTTATATATGTGAGCAACACGGTGGGTATCTAATAAAGTCTTATATATGTGAGCAACACGGTGGGTATCTAATAAAGTCTTATATATGTGAGCAACACGGTGGGTGTCTAATAAAGTCTTATATATGTGAGCAACACGGTGGGTGTCTAATAAAGTCTTATATATGTGAGCAACACGGTGGATGTCTAATAAAGTCTTATATATGTGAGCAACACGGTGGATGTCTAATAAAGTCTTATATATGTGAGCAACACGGTGGATGTCTAATAAAGTCTTATATATGTGAGCAACACGGTGGATGTCTAATAAAGTCTTATATATGTGAGCAACACGGTGGATGTCTAATAAAATCTTATATATGTGAGCAACACGGTGGGTGTCTAATAAAGTCTTATATATGTGAGCAACACGGTGGATGTCTAATAAAGTCTTATATATGTGAGCAACACGGTGGATGTCTAATAAAGTCTTATATATGTGAGCAACACGGTGGATGTCTAATAAAATCTTATATATGTGAGCAACACGGTGGGTGTCTAATAAAGTCTTATATATGTGAGCAACACGGTGGATGTCTAATAAAGTCTTATATATGTGAGCAACACGGTGGGTGTCTAATAAAGTCTTATATATGTGAGCAACACGGTGGGTGTCTAATAAAGTCTTATATATGTGAGCAACACGGTGGGTGTTTATTAAAGTCTTATATATGTGAGCAACACGGTGGATGTCTAATAAAGTCTTATATATGTGAGCAACACGGTGGATGTCTAATAAAGTCTTATATATGTGAGCAACACGGTGGATGTCTAATAAAGTCTTATATATGTGAGCAACACGGTGGATGTCTAATAAAGTCTGATATATGTGAGCAACACGGTGGGTGTCTAATAAAGTCTTATATATGTGAGCAACACGGTGGATGTCTAATAAAGTCTTATATATGTGAGCAACACGGTGGATGTCTAATAAAGTCTTATATATGTGAGCAACACGGTGGGTGTCTAATAAAGTCTTATATATGTGAGCAACACCGTGGGTGTCTAATAAAGTCTTATATATGTGAGCAACACGGTGGGTGTCTAATAAAATCTTATATATGTGAGCAACACGGTGGGTGTCTAATAAAGTCTTATATATGTGAGCAACACGGTGGATGTCTAATAAAGTCTTATATATGTGAGCAACACGGTGGGTGTCTAATAAAGTCTTATATATGTGAGCAACACGGTGGATGTCTAATAAAGTCTTATATATGTGAGCAACACGGTGGATGTCTAATAAAGTCTTATATATGTGAGCAACACGGTGGGAGTCTAATAAAGTCTTATATATGTGAGCAACACGGTGGGTGTCTAATAAAGTCTGATATATGTGAGCAACACGGTGGGTGTTTATTAAAGTCTTATATATGTGAGCAACACGGTGGATGTCTAATAAAGTCTTATATATGTGAGCAACACGTTGGATGTCTAATAAAGTCTTATATATGTGAGCAACACGGTGGATGTCTAATAAAGTCTTATATATGTGAGCAACACGGTGGGTGTCTAATAAAGTCTTATATATGTGAGCAACACCGTGGGTGTCTAATAAAGTCTTATATATGTGAGCAACACGGTGGGTGTCTAATAAAATCTTATATATGTGAGCAACACGGTGGGTGTCTAATAAAGTCTTATATATGTGAGCAACACGGTGGATGTCTAATAAAGTCTTATATATGTGAGCAACACGGTGGGTGTCTAATAAAGTCTTATATATGTGAGCAACACGGTGGATGTCTAATAAAGTCTTATATATGTGAGCAACACGGTGGATATCTAATAAAGTCTTATATATGTGAGCAACACGGTGGATGTCTAATAAAGTCTTATATATGTGAGCAACACGGTGGGTGTCTAATAAAGTCTTATATATGTGAGCAACACGGTGGGTGTCTAATAAAGTCATATATATGTGAGCAACACGGTGGGTGTCTAATAAAATCTTATATATGTGAGCAACACGGTGAGTGTCTAATAAAGTCTTATATATGTGAGCAACACGGTGGGTGTCTAATAAAGTCTTATATATGTGAGTAACACGGTGGATGTCTAATAAAGTCTTATATATGTGAGCAACACGGTGGGTGTCTAATAAAGTCTTATATATGTGAGCAACACGGTGGGTGTCTAATAAAGTCTTATATATGTGAGCAACACGGTGGGTGTCTAATAAAGTCTTATATATGTGAGCAACACGGTGGATGTCTAATAAAGTCTTATATATGTGAGCAACACGGTGGGTGTCTAATAAAGTCTTATATATGTGAGCAACACGGTGGGTGTCTAATAAAGTCTTATATATGTGAGCAACACGGTGGGTGTTTATTAAAGTCTTATATATGTGAGCAACACGGTGGATGTCTAATAAAGTCTTATATATGTGAGCAACACGGTGGATGTCTAATAAAGTCTTATATATGTGAGCAACACGGTGGATGTCTATTAAAGTCTTATATATGTGATCAACACGGTGGGTATCTAATAAAGTCTTATATATGTGAGCAACACGGTGGGTATCTAATAAAGTCTTATATATGTGAGCAACACGGTGGATGTCTAATAAAGTCTTATATATGTGAGCAACACGGTGGGTATCTAATAAAGTCTTATATATGTGAGCAACACGGTGGGTATCTAATAAAGTCTTATATATGTGAGCAACACGGTGGGTGTCTAATAAAGTCTTATATATGTGAGCAACACGGTGGGTGTCTAATAAAGTCTTATATATGTGAGCAACACGGTGGATGTCTAATAAAGTCTTATATATGTGAGCAACACGGTGGATGTCTAATAAAGTCTTATATATGTGAGCAACACGGTGGATGTCTAATAAAGTCTTATATATGTGAGCAACACGGTGGGTGTCTAATAAAGTCTTATATATGTGAGCAACACGGTGGATGTCTAATAAAGTCTTATATATGTGAGCAACACGGTGGATGTCTAATAAAGTCTTATATATGTGAGCAAAACGGTGGATGTCTAATAAAGTCTTATATATGTGAGCAACACGGTGAGTGTCTAATAAAGTCTTATATATGTGAGCAACACGGTGGGTGTCTAATAAAGTCTTATATATGTGAGTAACACGGTGGATGTCTAATAAAGTCTTATATATGTGAGCAACACGGTGGGTGTCTAATAAAGTCTTATATATGTGAGCAACACGGTGGGTGTCTAATAAAGTCTTATATATGTGAGCAACACGGTGGGTGTCTAATAAAGTCTTATATATGTGAGCAACACGGTGGATGTCTAATAAAGTCTTATATATGTGAGCAACACGGTGGGTGTCTAATAAAGTCTTATATATGTGAGCAACACGGTGGGTGTCTAATAAAGTCTTATATATGTGAGCAACACGGTGGGTGTTTATTAAAGTCTTATATATGTGAGCAACACGGTGGATGTCTAATAAAGTCTTATATATGTGAGCAACACGGTGGATGTCTAATAAAATCTTATATATGTGAGCAACACGATGGATGTCTAATAAAGTCTTATATATGTGAGCAACACGGTGGGTGTCTAATAAAGTCTTATATATGTGGGCAACACGGTGGGTGTCTAATAAAGTCTTATATATGTGAGCAACACGGTGGATGTCTAATAAAGTCTTCTATATGTGAGCAACACGGTGGATGTCTAATAAAGTCTTATATATGTGAGCAACACGGTGGATGTCTAATAAAGTCTTATATATGTGAGCAACACGGTGGGTGTCTAATAAAGTCTTATATATGTGAGCAACACGGTGGGTGTATAATAAAGTCTTATATATGTGAGCAACACGGTGGATGTCTAATAAAGTCTTATATATGTGAGCAAAACGGTGGATGTCTAATAAAGTCTTATATATGTGAGCAACACGGTGGGTGTCTAATAAAGTCTTATATATGTGAGCAACACGGTGGGTGTCTAATAAAGTCTTATATATGTGAGCAACACGGTGGATGTCTAATAAAGTCTTATATATGTGAGCAACACGGTGGATGTCTATTAAAGTCTTATATATGTGATCAACACGGTGGGTATCTAATAAAGTCTTATATATGTGAGCAACACGGTGGGTATCTAATAAAGTCTTATATATGTGAGCAACACGGTGGATGTCTAATAAAGTCTTATATATGTGAGCAACACGGTGGGTATCTAATAAAGTCTTATATATGTGAGCAACACGGTGGGTATCTAATAAAGTCTTATATATGTGAGCAACACGGTGGGTGTCTAATAAAGTCTTATATATGTGAGCAACACGGTGGGTGTCTAATAAAGTCTTATATATGTGAGCAACACGGTGGATGTCTAATAAAGTCTTATATATTTGAGCAACACGGTGGATGTCTATTAAAGTCTTATATATGTGAGCAACACGGTGGATGTCTAATAAAGTCTTATATATGTGAGCAACACGGTGGGTATCTAATAAAGTCTTATATATGTGAGCAACACGGTGGGTATCTAATAAAGTCTTATATATGTGAGCAACACGGTGGATGTCTAATAAAGTCTTATATATGTGAGCAACACGGTGGATGTCTAATAAAGTCTTATATATGTGAGCAACACGGTGGGTATCTAATAAAGTCTTATATATGTGAGCAACACGGTGGATGTCTAATAAAGTCTTATATATGTGAGCATCACGGTGGATGTCTAATAGAGTCTTATATATGTGAGCAACACGGTGGGTGTCTAATAGAGTCTTATATATGTGCGCAACACGGTGGGTGTCTAATAAAGTCTTATATATGTGAGCAACACGGTGGATGTCTAATAGAGTCTTATATATGTGAGCAACACGGTGGATGTCTAATAGAGTCTTATATATGTGAGCAACACGGTGGGTGTCTAATAAAGTCTTATATATATGAGCAACACGGTGGGTGTCTAATAAAGTCTTATATATGTGAGCAACACGGTGGGTGTCTAATAAAGTCTTATATATGTGAGCAACACGGTGGGTGTCTAATAAAGTCTTATATATGTGAGCAACACGGTGGATGTCTAATAAAGTCTTATAGATGTGAGCAACACGGTGGATGTCTAATAAAGTCTTATAGATGTGAGCAACACGGTGGATGTCTAATAAAGTCTTATATATGTGAGGAACACGGTGGATGTCTAATAAAGTCTTATATATGTGAGCAACACGATGGATGTCTAATAAAGTCTTATATATGTGAGCAACACGGTGGGTATCTAATAAAGTCTTATATATGTGAGCAACACGGTGGGTATCTAATAAATTCTTATATATGTGAGCAACACGGTGGGTGTCTAATAAAGTCTTATATATGTGAGCAACACGGTGGATGTCTAATAGAGTCTTATATATGTGAGCAACACGGTGGATGTCTAATAAAGTCTTATATATGTGAGCAACACGGTGGGTATCTAATAAAGTCTTATATATGTGAGCAACACGGTGGATGTCTAATAAAGTCTTATATTTGTGAGCAACACGGTGGGTATGTAATAAAGTCTTATATATGTGAGCAACACGGTGGGTATCTAATAAAGTCTTATATATGTGAGCAACACGGTGGGTGTCTAATAAAGTCTTATATATGTGAGCAACACGGTGGATGTCTAATAAAGTCTTATATATGTGAGCAACACGGTGGGTGTCTAATAAAGTCTTATATATGTGAGCAACACGGTGGGTGTCTAATAAAGTCTTATATATGTGAGCAACACGGTGGATGTCTAATAAAGTCTTATATATGTGAGCAACACGGTGGATGTCTAATAAAGTCTTATATATGTGAGCAACACGGTGGGTGTCTAATAAAGTCTTATATATGTGAGCAACACGGTGGATGTCTAATAAAGTCTAATATATGTGAGCAACACGGTGGATGTCTAATAAAGTCTTATATATGTGAGCAAAACGGTGGATGTCTAATAAAGTCTTATATATGTGAGCAACACGGTGGGTGTCTAATAAAGTCTTATATATGTGAGCAACACGGTGGGTGTCTAATAAAGTCTTATATATGTGAGCAACACGGTGGATGTCTAATAAAGTCTTATATATATGAGCAACACGGTGGATGTCTATTAAAGTCTTATATATGTGAGCAACACGGTGGGTATCTAATAAAGTCTTATATATGTGAGCAACACGGTGGGTATCTAATAAAGTCTGATATATGTGAGCAACACGGTGGATGTCTAATAAAGTCTTATATATGTGAGCAACACGGTGGGTATCTAATAAAGTCTTATATATGTGAGCAACACGGTGGGTATCTAATAAAGTCTTATATATGTGAGCAACACGGTGGATGTCTAATAAAGTCTTATATATGTGAGCAACACGGTGGATGTCTAATAAAGTCTTATATATGTGAGCAACACGGTGGGTATCTAATAAAGTCTTATATATGTGAGCAACACGGTGGGTGTCTAATAAAGTCTTATATATGTGAGCAACACGGTGGATGTCTAATAGAGTCTGATATATGTGAGCAACACGGTGGGTGTCTAATAGAGTCTTATATATGTGCGCAACACGGTGGGTGTCTAATAAAGTCTTATATATGTGAGCAACACGGTGGATGTCTAATAGAGTCTTATATATGTGAGCAACACGGTGGGTGTCTAATAAAGTCTTATATATGTGAGCAACACGGTGGATGTCTAATAGGGTCTTATATATGTGAGCAACACGGTGGGTGTCTAATAAAGTCTTATATATATGAGCAACACGGTGGGTGTCTAATAAAGTCTTATATATGTGAGCAACACGGTGGGTGTCTAATAAAGTCTTATATATGTGAGCAACAAGGTGGGTGTCTAATAAAGTCTTATATATGTGAGCAACACGGTGGATGTCTAATAAAGTCTTATAGATGTGAGCAACACGGTGGATGTCTAATAAAGTCTTATAGATGTGAGCAACACGGTGGATGTCTAATAAAGTCTTATATATGTGAGGAACACGGTGGATGTCTAATAAAGTCTTATATATGTGAGCAACACGATGGATGTCTAATAAAGTCTGATATATGTGAGCAACACGGTGGGTATCTAATAAAGTCTTATATATGTGAGCAACACGGTGGGTATCTAATAAAGTCTTATATATGTGAGCAACACGGTGGGTGTCTAATAAAGTCTTATATATGTGAGCAACACGGTGGATGTTTAATAGAGTCTTATATATGTGAGCAACACGGTGGTTGTCTAATAAAGTCTTATATATGTGAGCAACACGGTGGGTATCTAATAAAGTCTTATATATGTGAGCAACACGGTGGATGTCTAATAAAGTCTTATATATGTGAGCAACACGGTGGGTATGTAATAAAGTCTTATATATGTGAGCAACACGGTGGGTATCTAATAAAGTCTTATATATGTGAGCAACACGGTGGGTGTCTAATAAAGTCTTATATATGTGAGCAACACGGTGGGTGTCTAATTAAGTCTTATATATGTGAGCAACACGGTGGATGTCTAATAAAGTCTTATATATGTGAGCAACACGGTGGATGTCTAATAAAGTCTTATATATGTGAGCAACACGGTGGGTGTCTAATAAAGTCTTATATATGTGAGCAACACGGTGGATGTCTAATAAAGTCTTATATATGTGAGCAACACGGTGGATGTCTAATAAAGTCTTATATATGTGAGCAAAACGGTGGATGTCTAATAAAGTCTTATATATGTGAGCAACACGGTGGGTGTCTAATAAAGTCTTATATATGTGAGCAACACGGTGGGTGTCTAATAAAGTCTTATATATGTGAGCAACACGGTGGATGTCTAATAAAGTCTTATATATATGAGCAACACGGTGGATGTCTATTAAAGTCTTATATATGTGAGCAACACGGTGGGTATCTAATAAAGTCTTATATATGTGAGCAACACGGTGGGTATCTAATAAAGTCTGATATATGTGAGCAACACGGTGGATGTCTAATAAAGTCTTATATATGTGAGCAACACGGTGGGTATCTAATAAAGTCTTATATATGTGAGCAACACGGTGGGTATCTAATAAAGTCTTATATATGTGAGCAACACGGTGGATGTCTAATAAAGTCTTATATATGTGAGCAACACGGTGGATGTCTAATAAAGTCTTATATATGTGAGCAACACGGTGGGTATCTAATAAAGTCTTATATATGTGAGCAACACGGTGGGTGTCTAATAAAGTCTTATATATGTGAGCAACACGGTGGATGTCTAATAGAGTCTGATATATGTGAGCAACACGGTGGGTGTCTAATAGAGTCTTATATATGTGCGCAACACGGTGGGTGTCTAATAAAGTCTTATATATGTGAGCAACACGGTGGATGTCTAATAGAGTCTTATATATGTGAGCAACACGGTGGATGTCTAATAGAGTCTTATATATGTGAGCAACACGGTGGGTGTCTAATAAAGTCTTATATATGTGAGCAACACGGTGGGTGTCTAATAAAGTCTTATATATGTGAGCAACACGGTGGATGTCTAATAAAGTCTTATATATGTGAGCAACACGGTGGATGTCTAATAAAGTCTTATATATGTGAGCAACACGGTGGGTATCTAATAAAGTCTTATATATGTGAGCAACACGGTGGATGTCTAATAGAGTCTGATATATGTGAGCAACACGGTGGGTGTCTAATAGAGTCTTATATATGTGCGCAACACGGTGGGTGTCTAATAAAGTCTTATATATGTGAGCAACACGGTGGATGTCTAATAGAGTCTTATATATGTGAGCAACACGGTGGATGTCTAATAGAGTCTTATATATGTGAGCAACACGGTGGGTGTCTAATAAAGTCTTATATATATGAGCAACACGGTGGGTGTCTAATAAAGTCTTATATATGTGAGCAACACGGTGGGTGTCTAATAAAGTCTTATATATGTGAGCAACACGGTGGGTGTCTAATAAAGTCTTATATATGTGAGCAACACGGTGGATGTCTAATAAAGTCTTATAGATGTGAGCAACACGGTGGATGTCTAATAAAGTCTTATAGATGTGAGCAACACGGTGGATGTCTAATAAAGTCTTATATATGTGAGCAACACGGTGGATGTCTAATAAAGTCTTATATATGTGAGCAACACGATGGATGTCTAATAAAGTCTTATATATGTGAGCAACACCGTGGGTATCTAATAAAGTCTTATATATGTGAGCAACACGGTGGGTATCTAATAAAGTCTTATATATGTGAGCAACACGGTGGGTGTCTAATAAAGTCTTATATATGTGAGCAACACGGTGGATGTCTAATAGAGTCTTATATATGTGAGCAACACGGTGGATGTCTAATAAAGTCTTATATATGTGAGCAACACGGTGGGTATCTAATAAAGTCTTATATATGTGAGCAACACGGTGGATGTCTAATAAAGTCTTATATATGTGAGCAACACGGTGGGTATGTAATAAAGTCTTATATATGTGAGCAACACGGTGGGTGTCTAATAAAGTCTTATATATGTGAGCAACACGGTGGGTGTCTAATAAAGTCTTATATATGTGAGCAACACGGTGGGTGTCTAATAAAGTCTTATATATGTGAGCAACACGGTGGATGTCTAATAAAGTCTTATATATGTGAGCAACACGGTGGATGTCTAATAAAGTCTTATATATGTGAGCAACACGGTGGGTGTCTAATAAAGTCTTATATATGTGAGCAACACGGTGGATGTCTAATAAAGTCTTATATATGTGAGCAACACGGTGGATGTCTAATAAAGTCTTATATATGTGAGCAAAACGGTGGATGTCTAATAAAGTCTTATATATGTGAGCAACACGGTGGGTATCTAATAAAGTCTTATATATGTGAGCAACACGGTGGGTATCTAATAAAGTCTTATATATGTGAGCAACACGGTGGATGTCTAATAAAGTCTTATATATGTGAGCAACACGGTGGGTATGTAATAAAGTCTTATATATGTGAGCAACACGGTGGGTATCTAATAAAGTCTTATATATGTGAGCAACACGGTGGGTGTCTAATAAAGTCTTATATATGTGAGCAACACGGTGGGTGTCTAATAAAGTCTTATATATGTGAACAACACGGTGGATGTCTAATAAAGTCTTATATATGTGAGCAACACGGTGGATGTCTAATAAAGTCTGATATATGTGAGCAACACGGTGGATGTCTAATAAAGTCTTATATATGTGAGCAACACGGTGGGTATCTAATAAAGTCTTATATATGTGAGCAACACGGTGGGTATCTAATAAAGTCTTATATATGTGAGCAACACGGTGGATGTCTAATAAAGTCTTATATATGTGAGCAACACGGTGAATGTCTAATAAAGTCTTATATATGTGAGCAACACGGTGGGTATCTAATAAAGTCTTATATATGTGAGCAACACGGTGGGTGTCTAATAAAGTCTTATATATGTGAGCAACACGGTGGGTGTCTAATAAAGTCTTATATATGTGAGCAACACGGTGGATGTCTAATAGAGTCTTATATATGTGCGCAACACGGTGGGTGTCTAATAAAGTCTTATATATGTGAGCAACACGGTGGATGTCTAATAGAGTCTTATATATGTGAGCAACACGGTGGATGTCTAATAGAGTCTTATATATGTGAGCAACACGGTGGGTGTCTAATAAAGTCTTATATATGTGAGCAACACGGTGGGTGTCTAATAAAGTCTTATATATGTGAGCAACACGGTGGGTGTCTAATAAAGTCTTATATATGTGAGCAACACGGTGGGTGTCTAATAAAGTCTTATATATGTGAGCAACACGGTGGGTGTCTAATAAAGTCTTATATATGTGAGCAACACGGTGGATGTCTAATAAAGTCTTATAGATGTGAGCAACACGGTGGATGTCTAATAAAGTCTTATATATGTGAGGAACACGGTGGATGTCTAATAAAGTCTTATATATGTGAGCAACACGATGGATGTCTAATAAAGTCTTATATATGTGAGCAACACGGTGGATGTCTAATAAAGTCTTATATATGTGAGCAACACGGTGGGTATCTAATAAAGTCTTATATATGTGAGCAACACGGTGGGTGTCTAATAAAGTCTTATATATGTGAGCAACACGGTGGATGTCTAATAGAGTCTTATATATGTGAGCAACACGGTGGGTGTCTAATAAAGTCTTATATATGTGAGCAACACGGTGAGTGTCTAATAAAGTCTTATATATGTGAGCAACACGGTGGGTATCTAATAAAGTCTTATATATGTGAGCAACACGGTGGGTGTCTAATAAAGTCTTATATATGTGAGCAACACGGTGGGTATCTAATAAAGTCTTATATATGTGAGCAACACGGTGGATGTCTAATAAAGTCTTATATATGTGAGCAACACGGTGGGTATCTAATAAAGTCTTATATATGTGAGCAACACGGTGGGTGTCTAATAAAGTCTTATATATGTGAGCAACACGGTGGATGTCTAATAAAGTCTTATAGATGTGAGCAACACGGTGGATGTCTAATAAAGTCTTATATATGTGAGGAACACGGTGGATGTCTAATAAAGTCTTATATATGTGAGCAACACGATGGATGTCTAATAAAGTCTTATATATGTGAGCAACACGGTGGATGTCTAATAAAGTCTTATATATGTGAGCAACACGGTGGGTATCTAATAAAGTCTTATATATGTGAGCAACACGGTGGGTGTCTAATAAAGTCTTATATATGTGAGCAACACGGTGGATGTCTAATAGAGTCTTATATATGTGAGCAACACGGTGGGTGTCTAATAAAGTCTTATATATGTGAGCAACACGGTGAGTGTCTAATAAAGTCTTATATATGTGAGCAACACGGTGGGTATCTAATAAAGTCTTATATATGTGAGCAACACGGTGGATGTCTAATAAAGTCTTATATATGTGAGCAACACGGTGGGTATCTAATAAAGTCTTATATATGTGAGCAACACGGTGGGTGTCTAATAAAGTCTTATATATGTGAGCAACACGGTGGATGTCTAATAGAGTCTTATATATGTGAGCAACACGGTGGGTGTCTAATAAAGTCTTATATATGTGAGCAACACGGTGAGTGTCTAATAAAGTCTTATATATGTGAGCAACACGGTGGGTATCTAATAAAGTCTTATATATGTGAGCAACACGGTGGGTGTCTAATAAAGTCTTATATATGTGAGCAACACGGTGGGTATCTAATAAAGTCTTATATATGTGAGCAACACGGTGGGTGTCTAATAAAGTCTTATATATGTGAGCAACACGGTGGGTGTCTAATAAAGTCTTATATATGTGAGCAACACGGTGGGTGTCTAATAAAGTCTTATATATGTGAGCAACACGGTGGATGTCTAATAAAGTCTTATATATGTGAGCAACACGGTGGGTGTCTAATAGAGTCTTATATATGTGAGCAACACGGTGGGTGTCTAATAAAGTCTTATATATGTGAGCAACACGGTGGGTGTCTAATAAAGTCTTATATATGTGCGCAACACGCTGGGTGTCTAATAAAGTCTTATATATGTGAGCAACACGGTGGATGTCTAATAAAGTCTTATATATGTGAGCAACACGGTGGATGTCTAATAGAGTCTTATATATGTGAGCAACACGGTGGATGTCTAATAGAGTCTTATATATGTGAGCAACACGGTGGGTGTCTAATAAAGTCTTATATATGTGAGCAACACGGTGGATGTCTAATAAAGTCTTATATATGTGAGCAACACGGTGGGTTTCTAATAAAGTCTTATATATGTGAGCAACACGGTGGGTGTCTAATAAAGTCTTATATATGTGAGCAACACGGTGGGTGTCTAATAAAGTCTTATATATGTGAGCAACACGGTGGGTATCTAATAAAGTCTTATATATGTGAGCAACACGGTGGGTGTCTAATAAAGTCTTATATATGTGAGCAACACGGTGGGTGTCTAATAAAGTCTTATATATGTGAGCAACACGGTGGATGTCTAATAAAGTCTTATATATGTGAGCAACACGGTGGATGTCTAATAAAGTCTTATATATGTGAGCAACACGGTGGGTGTCTAATAAAGTCTTATATATGTGAGCAACACGGTGGGTGTCTAATAAAGTCTTATATATGTGAGCAACACGGTGGATGTCTAATAAAGTCTTATATATGTGAGCAACACGGTGGGTGTCTAATAAAGTCTTATATATGTGAGCAACACGGTGGGTATCTAATAAAGTCTTATATATGTGAGCAACACGGTGGATGTCTAATAGAGTCTTATATATGTGAGCAACACGGTGGGTGTCTAATAAAGTCTTATATATGTGAGCAACACGGTGGATGTCTAATAAAGTCTTATATATGTGAGCAACACGGTGGATGTCTAATAAAGACTTATATATGTGAGCAACACGCTGGGTGTCTAATAAAGTCTTATATATGTGAGCAACACGGTGGATGTCTAATAGAGTCTTATATATGTGAGCAACACGGTGGATGTCTAATAGAGTCTTATATATGTGAGCAACACGGTGGGTGTCTAATAAAGTCTTATATATGTGAGCAACACGGTGGATGTCTAATAAAGTCTTATATATGTGAGCAACACGGTGGGTTTCTAATAAAGTCTTATATATGTGAGCAACACGGTGGGTGTCTAATAAAGTCTTATATATGTGAGCAACACGGTGGGTGTCTAATAAAGTCTTATATATGTGAGCAACACGGAGGATGTCTAATAAAGTCTTATAGATGTGAGCAACACGGTGGATGTCTAATAAAGTCTTATATATGTGAGGAACACGGTGGATGTCTAATAAAGTCTTATATATGTGAGCAACACGATGGATGTCTAATAAAGTCTTATATATGTGAGCAACACGGTGGGTGTTTAATAAAGTCTTATATATGTGAGCAACACGGTGGATGTCTAATAAAGTCTTATATATGTGAGCAACACGGTGGGTGTCTAATAAAGTCTTATATATGTGAGCAACACGGTGGGTGTCTAATAAAGTCTTATATATGTGAGCAACACGGTGGATGTCTAATAAAGTCTTATATATGTGAGCAACACGGTGAGGGTCTAATAAAGTCTTATATATGTGAGCAACACGGTGAGTGTCTAATAAAGTTTTATATATGTGAGCAACACGGTGGATGTCTAATAAAGTCTTATATATGTGAGCAACACGGTGGATGTCTAATAAAGTCTTATATATGTGAGCAACACGGTGGGTGTCTAATAAAGTCTTATATATGTGAGCAACACGGTGGGTATCTAATAAAGTCTTATATATGTGAGCAACACGGTGGGTGTCTAATAAAGTCTTGTATATGTGAGCAACACGGTGGATGTCTAATAGAGTCTTATATATGTGAGCAACACGGTGGATGTCTAATAAAGTCTTATATATGTGAGCAACACGGTGGGTATCTAATAAAGTCTTATATATGTGAGCAACACGGTGGATGTCTAATAAAGTCTTATATATGTGAGCAACACGGTGGGTATGTAATAAAGTCTTATATATGTGAGCAACACGGTGGGTATCTAATAAAGTCTTATATATGTGAGCAACACGGTGGGTGTCTAATAAAGTCTTATATATGTGAGCAACACGGTGGGTGTCTAATAAAGTCTTATATATGTGAGCAACACGGTGGATGTCTAATAAAGTCTTATATATGTGAGCAACACGGTGGATGTCTAATAAAGTCTTATATATGTGAGCAACACGGTGGGTGTCTAATAAAGTCTTATATATGTGAGCAACACGGTGGGTGTCTAATAAAGTCTTATATATGTGAGCAACACGGTGGATGTCTAATAAAGTCTTATATATGTGAGCAACACGGTGGATGTCTAATAAAGTCTTATATATGTGAGCAAAACGGTGGATGTCTAATAAAGTCTTATATATGTGAGCAACACGGTGGGTGTCTAATAAAGTCTTATATATGTGAGCAACACGGTGGGTGTCTAATAAAGTCTTATATATGTGAGCAACACGGTGGATGTCTAATAAAGTCTTATATATATGAGCAACACGGTGGATGTCTATTAAAGTCTTATATATGTGAGCAACACGGTGGGTATCTAATAAAGTCTTATATATGTGAGCAACACGGTGGGTATCTAATAAAGTCTGATATATGTGAGCAACACGGTGGATGTCTAATAAAGTCTTATATATGTGAGCAACACGGTGGGTATCTAATAAAGTCTTATATATGTGAGCAACACGGTGGGTATCTAATAAAGTCTTATATATGTGAGCAACACGGTGGATGTCTAATAAAGTCTTATATATGTGAGCAACACGGTGGATGTCTAATAAAGTCTTATATATGTGAGCAACACGGTGGGTATCTAATAAAGTCTTATATATGTGAGCAACACGGTGGGTGTCTAATAAAGTCTTATATATGTGAGCAACACGGTGGATGTCTAATAGAGTCTGATATATGTGAGCAACACGGTGGGTGTCTAATAGAGTCTTATATATGTGCGCAACACGGTGGGTGTCTAATAAAGTCTTATATATGTGAGCAACACGGTGGATGTCTAATAGAGTCTTATATATGTGAGCAACACGGTGGATGTCTAATAGAGTCTTATATATGTGAGCAACACGGTGGGTGTCTAATAAAGTCTTATATATGTGAGCAACACGGTGGGTGTCTAATAAAGTCTTATATATGTGAGCAACACGGTGGATGTCTAATAAAGTCTTATATATGTGAGCAACACGGTGGATGTCTAATAAAGTCTTATATATGTGAGCAACACGGTGGGTATCTAATAAAGTCTTATATATGTGAGCAACACGGTGGATGTCTAATAGAGTCTTATATATGTGAGCAACACGGTGGGTGTCTAATAGAGTCTTATATATGTGCGCAACACGGTGGGTGTCTAATAAAGTCTTATATATGTGAGCAACACGGTGAGTGTCTAATAAAGTCTTATATATGTGAGCAACACGGTGGATGTCTAATAGAGTCTTATATATGTGAGCAACACGGTGGGTGTCTAATAGAGTCTTATATATGTGCGCAACACGGTGGGTGTCTAATAAAGTCTTATATATGTGAGCAACACGGTGGGTATCTAATAAAGTCTTATATATGTGAGCAACACGGTGGATGTCTAATAGAGTCTTATATATGTGAGCAACACGGTGGGTGTCTAATAGAGTCTTATATATGTGCGCAACACGGTGGGTGTCTAATAAAGTCTTATATATGTGAGCAACACGGTGGATGTCTAATAGAGTCTTATATATGTGAGCAACACGGTGGGTGTCTAATAAAGTCTTATATATGTGAGCAACACGGTGGGTGTCTAATAAAGTCTTATATATGTGAGCAACACGGTGGATGTCTAATAGAGTCTTATATATGTGAGCAACACGGTGGGTGTCTAATAAAGTCTTATATATATGAGCAACACGGTGGGTGTCTAATAAAGTCTTATATATGTGAGCAACACGGTGGGTGTCTAATAAAGTCTTATATATGTGAGCAACACGGTGGGTGTCTAATAAAGTCTTATATATGTGAGCAACACGGTGGATGTCTAATAAAGTCTTATAGATGTGAGCAACACGGTGGATGTCTAATAAAGTCTTATATATGTGAGCAACACGGTGGATGTCTAATAAAGTCTTATATATATGAGCAACACGGTGGATGTCTATTAAAGTCTTATATATGTGAGCAACACGGTGGGTATCTAATAAAGTCTTATATATGTGAGCAAGACGGTGGGTATCTAATAAAGTCTGATATATGTGAGCAACACGGTGGGTGTCTAATAAAGTCTTATATATATGAGCAACACGGTGGGTGTCTAATAAAGTCTTATATATGTGAGCAACACGGTGGGTGTCTAATAAAGTCTTATATATGTGAGCAACACGGTGGGTGTCTAATAAAGTCTTATATATGTGAGCAACACGGTGGATGTCTAATAAAGTCTTATAGATGTGAGCAACACGGTGGATGTCTAATAAAGTCTTATAGATGTCAGCAACACGGTGGATGTCTAATAAAGTCTTATATATGTGAGGAACACGGTGGATGTCTAATAAAGTCTTATATATGTGAGCAACACGGTGGGTATCTAATAAAGTCTTATATATGTGAGCAACACGGTGGGTGTCTAATAAAGTCTTATATATGTGAGCAACACGGTGGATGTCTAATAGAGTCTTATATATGTGAGCAACACGGTGGATGTCTAATAAAGTCTTATATATGTGAGCAACACGGTGGGTATCTAATAAAGTCTTATATATGTGAGCAACACGGTGGGTATGTAATAAAGTCTTATATATGTGAGCAACACGGTGGGTATCTAATAAAGTCTTATATATGTGAGCAACACGGTGGGTGTCTAATAAAGTCTTATATATGTGAGCAACACGGTGGGTGTCTAATAAAGTCTTATATATGTGAGCAACACGGTGGATGTCTAATAAAGTCTTATATATGTGAGCAACACGGTGGATGTCTAATAAAGTCTTATATATGTGAGCAACACGGTGGGTGTCTAATAAAGTCTTATATATGTGAGCAACACGGTGGATGTCTAATAAAGTCTTATATATGTGAGCAACACGGTGGATGTCTAATAAAGTCTTATATATGTGAGCAAAACGGTGGATGTCTAATAAAGTCTTATATATGTGAGCAACACGGTGGGTATCTAATAAAGTCTTATATATGTGAGCAACACGGTGGGTATCTAATAAAGTCTTATATATGTGAGCAACACGGTGGATGTCTAATAAAGTCTTATATATGTGAGCAACACGGTGGGTATGTAATAAAGTCTTATATATGTGAGCAACACGGTGGGTATGTAATAAAGTCTTATATATGTGAGCAACACGGTGGGTGTCTAATAAAGTCTTATATATGTGAGCAACACGGTGGGTGTCTAATAAAGTCTTATATATGTGAGCAACACGGTGGATGTCTAATAAAGTCTTATATATGTGAGCAACACGGTGGATGTCTAATAAAGTCTTATATATGTGAGCAACACGGTGGGTGTCTAATAAAGTCTTATATATGTGAGCAACACGGTGGATGTCTAATAAAGTCTTATATATGTGAGCAACACGGTGGATGTCTAATAAAGTCTTATATATGTGAGCAAAACGGTGGATGTCTAATAAAGTCTTATATATGTGAGCAACACGGTGGGTGTCTAATAAAGTCTTATATATGTGAGCAACACGGTGGGTGTCTAATAAAGTCTTATATATGTGAGCAACACGGTGGATGTCTAATAAAGTCTTATATATATGAGCAACACGGTGGATGTCTATTAAAGTCTTATATATGTGAGCAACACGGTGGGTATCTAATAAAGTCTTATATATGTGAGCAACACGGTGGGTATCTAATAAAGTCTGATATATGTGAGCAACACGGTGGATGTCTAATAAAGTCTTATATATGTGAGCAACACGGTGGGTATCTAATAAAGTCTTATATATGTGAGCAACACGGTGGGTATCTAATAAATTCTTATATATGTGAGCAACACGGTGGATGTCTAATAAAGTCTTATATATGTGAGCAACACGGTGAATGTCTAATAAAGTCTTATATATGTGAGCAACACGGTGGGTATCTAATAAAGTCTTATATATGTGAGCAACACGGTGGGTGTCTAATAAAGTCTTATATATGTGAGCAACACGGTGGATGTCTAATAGAGTCTGATATATGTGAGCAACACGGTGGGTGTCTAATAGAGTCTTATATATGTGCGCAACACGGTGGGTGTCTAATAAAGTCTTATATATGTGAGCAACACGGTGGATGTCTAATAGAGTCTTATATATGTGAGCAACACGGTGGATGTCTAATAGAGTCTTATATATGTGAGCAACACGGTGGGTGTCTAATAAAGTCTTATATATGTGAGCAACACGGTGGGTGTCTAATAAAGTCTTATATATGTGAGCAACACGGTGGGTGTCTAATAAAGTCTTATATATGTGAGCAACACGGTGGATGTCTAATAAAGTCTTATATATGTGAGCAACACGGTGGGTATCTAATAAAGTCTTATATATGTGAGCAACACGGTGGGTGTCTAATAAAGTCTTATATATGTGAGCAACACGGTGGATGTCTAATAAAGTCTTATATATGTGAGCAACACGGTGGGTGTCTAATAAAGTCTTATATATGTGAGCAACACGGTGGGTGTCTAATAAACCTTATATATGTGAGCAACACGGTGGATGTCTAATAAAGTCTTATAGATGTGAGCAACACGGTGGATGTCTAATAAAGTCTTATATATGTGAGGAACACGGTGGATGTCTAATAAAGTCTTATATATGTGAGCAACACGATGGATGTCTAATAAAGTCTTATATATGTGAGCAACACGGTGGATGTCTAATAAAGTCTTATATATGTGAGCAACACGGTGGGTATCTAATAAAGTCTTATATATGTGAGCAACACGGTGGGTGTCTAATAAAGTCTTATATATGTGAGCAACACGGTGGGTGTCTAATAAAGTCTTATATATGTGAGCAACACGGTGGATGTCTAATAGAGTCTTATATATGTGAGCAACACGGTGGATGTCTAATAGAGTCTTATATATGTGAGCAACACGGTGGGTGTCTAATAAAGTCTTATATATGTGAGCAACACGGTGGATGTCTAATAAAGTCTTATATATGTGAGCAACACGGTGGGTTTCTAATAAAGTCTTATATATGTGAGCAACACGGTGGGTGTCTAATAAAGTCTTATATATGTGAGCAACACGGTGGGTGTCTAATAAAATCTTATATATGTGAGCAACACGGTGGATGTCTAATAAAGTCTTATAGATGTGAGCAACACGGTGGATGTCTAATAAAGTCTTATATATGTGAGGAACACGGTGGATGTCTAATAAAGTCTTATATATGTGAGCAACACGATGGATGTCTAATAAAGTCTTATATATGTGAGCAACACGGTGGGTGTTTAATAAAGTCTTATATATGTGAGCAACACGGTGGATGTCTAATAAAGTCTTATATATGTGAGCAACACGGTGGGTGTCTAATAAAGTCTTATATATGTGAGCAACACGGTGGGTGTCTAATAAAGTCTTATATATGTGAGCAACACGGTGGATGTCTAATAAAGTCTTATATATGTGAGCAACACGGTGAGGGTCTAATAAAGTCTTATATATGTGAGCAACACGGTGAGTGTCTAATAAAGTTTTATATATGTGAGCAACACGGTGGATGTCTAATAAAGTCTTATATATGTGAGCAACACGGTGGATGTCTAATAAAGTCTTATATATGTGAGCAACACGGTGGGTGTCTAATAAAGTCTTATATATGTGAGCAACACGGTGGGTGTCTAATAAAGTCTTATATATGTGAGCAACACGGTGGATGTCTAATAAAGTCTTATATATGTCAGCAACACGGTGGATGTCTAATAAAGACTTATATATGTGAGCAACACGGTGGATGTCTAATAAAGTCTTATATATGTGAGCAACACGGTGGGTGTCTAATAAAGTCTTATATATGTGAGCAACACGGTGGATGTCTAATAAAGTCTTATATATGTGAGCAACACGGTGGGTGTCTAATAAAGTCTTATATATGTGAGCAACACGGTGGATGTCTAATAAAGTCTTATATATGTGAGCAACACGGTGGGTTTCTAATAAAGTCTTATATATGTGAGCAACACGATGGATGTCTAATAAAGTCTTATATATGTGAGCAACACGGTGGGTGTCTAATAAAGTCTTATATATGTGAGCAACTCGGTGGATGTCTAATAAAGTCTTATATATGTGAGCAACACGGTGGGTGTCTAATAAAGTCTTATATATGTGAGCAACACGGTGGATGTCTAATAAAGTCTTATATATGTGAGCAACACGGTGGATGTCTAATAGAGTCTTATATATGTGAGCAACACGGTGGGTGTCTAATAAAGTCTTATATATGTGAGCAACACGGTGGATGTCTAATAAAGTCTTATATATGTGAGCAACACGGTGGATGTCTAATAAAGTCTTATATATGTGAGCAACACGGTGGGTGTCTAATAAAGTCTTATATATGTGAGCAACACGGTGGGTGTCTAATAAAATCTTATATATGTGAGCAACACGGTGGATGTCTAATAAAGTCTTATAGATGTGAGCAACACGGTGGATGTCTAATAAAGTCTTATATATGTGAGGAACACGGTGGATGTCTAATAAAGTCTTATATATGTGAGCAACACGATGGATGTCTAATAAAGTCTTATATATGTGAGCAACACGGTGGGTGTTTAATAAAGTCTTATATATGTGAGCAACACGGTGGATGTCTAATAAAGTCTTATATATGTGAGCAACACGGTGGGTGTCTAATAAAGTCTTATATATGTGAGCAACACGGTGGGTGTCTAATAAAGTCTGATATATGTGAGCAACACGGTGGATGTCTAATAAAGTCTTATATATGTGAGCAACACGGTGAGGGTCTAATAAAGTCTTATATATGTGAGCAACACGGTGAGTGTCTAATAAAGTTTTATATATGTGAGCAACACGGTGGATGTCTAATAAAGTCTTATATATGTGAGCAACACGGTGTATGTCTAATAAAGTCTTATATATGTGAGCAACACGGTGGGTGTCTAATAAAGTCTTATATATGTGAGCAACACGGTGGGTGTCTAATAAAGTCTTATATATGTGAGCAACACGGTGGATGTCTAATAAAGTCTTATATATGTCAGCAACACGGTGGATGTCTAATAAAGACTTATATATGTGAGCAACACGGTGGATGTCTAATAAAGTCTTATATATGTGAGCAACACGGTGGGTGTCTAATAAAGTCTTATATATGTGAGCAACACGGTGGGTGTCTAATAAAGTCTTATATATGTGAGCAACACGGTGGGTGTCTAATAAAGTCTTATATATGTGAGCAACACGGTGGATGTCTAATAAAGTCTTATATATGTGAGCAACACGGTGGGTGTCTAATAAAGTCTTATATATGTGAGCAACACGGTGGATGTCTAATAAAGTCTTATATATGTGAGCAACACGGTGGGTGTCTAATAAAGTCTTATATATGTGAGCAACACGGTGGGTGTCTAATAAAGTCTTATATATGTGAGCAACACGGTGGATGTCTAATAAAGTCTTATATATGTGAGCAACACGGTGGGTGTCTAATAAAGTCTTATATATGTGAGCAACACGGTGGATGTCTAATAAAGTCTTATATATGTGAGCAACACGGTGGGTTTCTAATAAAGTCTTATATATGTGAGCAACACGGTGGGTGTCTAATAAAGTCTTATATATGTGAGCAACACGGTGGGTGTCTAATAAAGTCTTATATATGTGAGCAACACGGTGGATGTCTAATAAAGTCTTATAGATGTGAGCAACACGGTGGATGTCTAATAAAGTCTTATATATGTGAGGAACACGGTGGATGTCTAATAAAGTCTTATATATGTGAGCAACACGATGGATGTCTAATAAAGTCTTATATATGTGAGCAACACGGTGGGTGTCTAATAAAGTCTTATATATGTGAGCAACTCGGTGGATGTCTAATAAAGTCTTATATATGTGAGCAACACGGTGGGTGTCTAATAAAGTCTTATATATGTGAGCAACACGGTGGGTGTCTAATAAAGTCTTATATATGTGAGCAACACGGTGGATGTCTAATAAAGTCTTATATATGTGAGCAACACGGTGAGGGTCTAATAAAGTCTTATATATGTGAGCAACACGGTGAGTGTCTAATAAAGTTTTATATATGTGAGCAACACGGTGGATGTCTAATAAAGTCTTATATATGTGAGCAACACTGTGGATGTCTAATAAAGTCTTATATATGTGAGCAACACGGTGGGTGTCTAATAAAGTCTTATATATGTGAGCAACACGGTGGGTGTCTAATAAAGTCTTATATATGTGAGCAACACGGTGGATGTCTAATAAAGTCTTATATATGTCAGCAACACGGTGGATGTCTAATAAAGACTTATATATGTGAGCAACACGGTGGATGTCTAATAAAGTCTTATATATGTGAGCAACACGGTGGGTGTCTAATAAAGTCTTATATATGTGAGCAACACGGTGGATGTCTAATAGAGTCTTATATATGTGAGCAACACGGTGGGTGTCTAATAAAGTCTTATATATGTGAGCAACACGGTGGGTGTCTAATAAAGTCTTATATATGTGAGCAACACGGTGGGTGTCTAATAAAGTCTTATATATGTGAGCAACACGGTGGGTGTCTAATAAAGTCTTATATATGTGAGCAACACGGTGGGTGTCTAATAAAGACTTATATATGTGAGCAACACGGTGGGTGTCTAATAAAGTCTTATATATGTGAGCAACACGGTGGATGTCTAATAAAGTCTTATATATGTGAGCAACACGGTGGGTGTCTAATAAAGTCTTATATATGTGAGCAACACGGTAGATGTCTAATAAAGTCTTATATATGTGAGTAACACGGTGGCTGTCTAATAAAGACTTATATATGTGAGCAACACGGTGGGTGTCTAATAAAGTCTGATATATGTGAGCAACACGGTGGATGTCTAATAAAGTCTTATATATGTGAGCAACACGGTGGATGTCTAATAAAGTCTGATATATGTGAGCAACACGGTGAGTGTCTAATAAAGTCTTATATATGTGAGCAACACGGTGGGTGTCTAATAAAGTCTTATATATGTGAGCAACACGGTGGGTGTCTAATAAAGTCTTATATATGTGAGCAACACGGTGGGTGTCTAATAAAGTCTTATATATGTGAGCAACACGGTGGGTGTCTAATAAAGTCTTATATATGTGAGCAACACGGTGGGTGTCTAATAAAGTCTTATATATGTGAGCAACACGGTGGATGTCTAATAAAGTCTTATATATGTGAGCAATACGGTGGGTATCTAATAAAGTCTTATATATGTGAGCAACACGGTGGATGTCTAATAAAGTCTTATATATGTGAGCAACACGGTGGGTGTCTATTAAAGTCTTATATATGTGAGCAACACGGTGGATGTCTAATAAAGTCTTATATATGTGAGCAACACGGTGGGTGTCTAATAAAGTCTTATATATGTGAGCAACACGGTGGGTGTCTAATAAAGTCTTATATATGTGAGCAACACGGTGGATGTCTAATAAAGTCTTATATATGTCAGCAACACGGTGGATGTCTAATAAAGACTTATATATGTGAGCAACACGGTGGATGTCTAATAAAGTCTTATATATGTGAGCAACACGGTGGGTGTCTAATAAAGTCTTATATATGTGAGCAACACGGTGGATGTCTAATAAAGTCTTATATATGTGAGCAACACGGTGGGTGTCTAATAAAGTCTTATATATGTGAGCAACACGGTGGATGTCTAATAAAGTCTTATATATGTGAGCAACACGGTGGGTATCTAATAAAGTCTTATATATGTGAGCAACACGGTGGGTGTCTAATAAAGTCTTATATATGTGAGCAACACGGTGGATGTCTAATAAAGTCTTATATATGTGAGCAACACGGTGGATGTCTAATAAAGTCTGATATATGTGAGCAACACGGTGAGTGTCTAATAAAGTCTTATATATGTGAGCAACACGGTGGGTGTCTAATAAAGTCTTATATATGTGAGCAACACGGTGGGTGTCTAATAAAGTCTTATATATGTGAGCAACACGGTGGGTGTCTAATAAAGTCTTATATATGTGAGCAACACGGTGGGTGTCTAATAAAGTCTTATATATGTGAGCAACACGGTGGGTGTCTAATAAAGTCTTATATATGTGAGCAACACGGTGGATGTCTAATAAAGTCTTATATATGTGAGCAATACGGTGGGTATCTAATAAAGTCTTATATATGTGAGCAATACGGTGGATGTCTAATAAAGTCTTATATATGTGAGCAACACGGTGGGTGTCTACTAAAGTCTTATATATGTGAGCAACACGGTGGATGTCTAATAAAGTCTTATATATGTGAGCAACACGGTGGATGTCTAATAAAGTTTTATATATGTGAGCAACACGGTGGGTGTCTAATAAAGTCTGATATATGTGAGCAACACGGTGGGTGTCTAATAAAGTCTGATATATGTCAGCAACACGGTGGATGTCTAATAAAGTCTTATATATGTGAGCAACACGGTGGGTGTCTAATAAAGTCTTATGTATGTGAGCAACACGGTGGGTGTCTAATAAAGTCTTATATATGTGAGCAACACGGTGGGTGTCTAATAAAGTCTTATGTATGTGAGCAACACGGTGGGTGTCTAATAAAGTCTTATATATGTGAGCAACACGGTGGGTGTCTAATAAAGTCTTATATATGTGAGCAACACGGTGGGTGTCTAATAAAGTCTTATATCTGTGAGCAACACGGTGGATGTCTAATAGAGTCTTATATATGTGAGCAACACGGTGGGTGTCTAATAGAGTCTTATATATGTGAGCAACACGGTGGGTGTCTAATAAAGTCTTATATATGTGAGCAACACGGTGGGTGTCTAATAAAGTCTTATATATGTGAGCAACACGGTGAATGTCTAATAAAGTCTTATATATGTGAGCAATACGGTGGGTATCTAATAAAGTCTTATATATGTGAGCAACACGGTGGATGTCTAATAAAGTCTTATATATGTGAGCAACACGGTGGGTGTCTATTAAAGTCTTATATATGTGAGCAACACGGTGGATGTCTAATAAAGTCTTATATATGTGAGCAACACGGTGGGTGTCTAATAAAGTCTTATATATGTGAGCAACACGGTGGGTGTCTAATAAAGTCTTATATATGTGAGCAACACGGTGGATGTCTAATAAAGTCTTATATATGTCAGCAACACGGTGGATGTCTAATAAAGACTTATATATGTGAGCAACACGGTGGATGTCTAATAAAGTCTTATATATGTGAGCAACACGGTGGGTGTCTAATAAAGTCTTATATATGTGAGCAACACGGTGGATGTCTAATAAAGTCTTATATATGTGAGCAACACGGTGGGTGTCTAATAAAGTCTTATATATGTGAGCAACACGGTGGATGTCTAATAAAGTCTTATATATGTGAGCAACACGGTGGGTATCTAATAAAGTCTTATATATGTGAGCAACACGGTGGGTGTCTAATAAAGTCTTATATATGTGAGCAACACGGTGGATGTCTAATAAAGTCTTATATATGTGAGCAACACGGTGGATGTCTAATAAAGTCTGATATATGTGAGCAACACGGTGAGTGTCTAATAAAGTCTTATATATGTGAGCAACACGGTGGGTGTCTAATAAAGTCTTATATATGTGAGCAACACGGTGGGTGTCTAATAAAGTCTTATATATGTGAGCAACACGGTGGGTGTCTAATAAAGTCTTATATATGTGAGCAACACGGTGGGTGTCTAATAAAGTCTGATATATGTGAGCAACACGGTGAGTGTCTAATAAAGTCTTATATATGTGAGCAACACGGTGGGTGTCTAATAAAGTCTTATATATGTGAGCAACACGGTGGATGTCTAATAAAGTCTTATATATGTGAGCAATACGGTGGGTATCTAATAAAGTCTTATATATGTGAGCAACACGGTGGATGTCTAATAAAGTCTTATATATGTGAGCAACACGGTGGGTGTCTACTAAAGTCTTATATATGTGAGCAACACGGTGGATGTCTAATAAAGTCTTATATATGTGAGCAACACGGTGGATGTCTAATAAAGTTTTATATATGTGAGCAACACGGTGGGTGTCTAATAAAGTCTGATATATGTGAGCAACACGGTGGGTGTCTAATAAAGTCTGATATATGTCAGCAACACGGTGGATGTCTAATAAAGTCTTATATATGTGAGCAACACGGTGGGTGTCTAATAAAGTCTTATGTATGTGAGCAACACGGTGGGTGTCTAATAAAGTCTTATATATGTGAGCAACACGGTGGGTGTCTAATAAAGTCTTATGTATGTGAGCAACACGGTGGGTGTCTAATAAAGTCTTATATATGTGAGCAACACGGTGGGTGTCTAATAAAGTCTTATATATGTGAGCAACACGGTGGGTGTCTAATAAAGTCTTATATCTGTGAGCAACACGGTGGATGTCTAATAGAGTCTTATATATGTGAGCAACACGGTGGGTGTCTAATAGAGTCTTATATATGTGAGCAACACGGTGGGTGTCTAATAAAGTCTTATATATGTGAGCAACACGGTGGGTGTCTAATAAAGTCTTATATATGTGAGCAACACGGTGGGTGTCTAATAAAGTCTTATATATGTGAGCAACACGGTGGGTGTCTAATAAAGTCTTATATATGTGAGCAACACGGTGGGTGTCTAATAAAGTCTTATATATGTGAGCAACACGGTGGGTGTCTAATAAAGTCTTATATATGTGAGCAACACGGTGGGTGTCTAATAAAGTCTTATGTATGTGAGCAACACGGTGGGTATGTAATAAAGTCTTATATATGTGAGCAACACGGTGGGTATCTAATAAAGTCTTATATATGTGAGCAACACGGTGGGTGTCTAATAAAGTCTTATATATGTGAGCAACACGGTGGATATCTAATAAAGTCTTATATATGTGAGCAACACGGTGAATGTCTAATAAAGTCTTATATATGTGAGCAACACGGTGGATGTCTAATAAAGTCTTATATATGTGAGCAAAACGGTGGATGTCTAATAAAGTCTTATATATGTGAGCAACACGGTGGGTGTCTAATAAAGACTTATATATGTGAGCAACACGGTGGGTGTCTAATAAAGTCTTATATATGTGAGCAACACGGTGGATGTCTAATAAAGTCTTATATATATGAGCAACACGGTGGATGTCTATTAAAGTCTTATATATGTGAGCAACACGGTGGGTATCTAATAAAGTCTTATATATGTGAGCAAGACGGTGGGTATCTAATAAAGTCTGATATATGTGAGCAACACGGTGGATGTCTAATAAAGTCTTATATATGTGAGCAACACGGTGGGTATCTAATAAAGTCTTATATATGTGAGCAACACGGTGGGTATCTAATAAAGTCTTATATATGTGAGCAACACGGTGGATGTCTAATAAATTCTTATATATGTGAGCAACACGGTGGATGTCTAATAAAGTCTTATATATGTGAGCAACACGGTGGGTATCTAATAAAGTCTTATATATGTGAGCAACACGGTGGGTGTCTAATAAAGTCTTATATATGTGAGCAACACGGTGGATGTCTAATAGAGTCTGATATATGTGAGCAACACGGTGGGTGTCTAATAGAGTCTTATATATGTGCGCAACACGGTGGGTGTCTAATAAAGTCTTATATATGTGAGCAACACGGTGGATGTCTAATAGAGTCTTATATATGTGAGCAACACGGTGGATGTCTAATAGAGTCTTATATATGTGAGCAACACGGTGGGTGTCTAATAAAGTCTTATATATGTGAGCAACACGGTGGGTGTCTAATAAAGTCTTATATATGTGAGCAACACGGTGGGTGTCTAATAAAGTCTTATATATGTGAGCAACACGGTGGGTGTCTAATAAAGTCTTATATATGTGAGCAACACGGTGGGTGTCTAATAAAGTCTTATATATGTGAGCAACACGGTGGATGTCTAATAAAGTCTTATAGATGTGAGCAACACGGTGGATGTCTAATAAAGTCTTATATATGTGAGGAACACGGTGGATGTCTAATAAAGTCTTATATATGTGAGCAACACGATGGATGTCTAATAAAGTCTTATATATGTGAGCAACACGGTGGATGTCTAATAAAGTCTTATATATGTGAGCAACACGGTGGGTATCTAATAAAGTCTTATATATGTGAGCAACACGGTGGGTGTCTAATAAAGTCTTATATATGTGAGCAACACGGTGGATGTCTAATAAAGTCTTATATATGTGAGCAACACGGTGGGTGTCTAATAAAGTCTTATATATGTGAGCAACACGGTGGGTGTCTAATAAAGTCTTATATATGTGAGCAACACGGTGGGTGTCTAATAAAGTCTTATGTATGTGAGCAACACGGTGGGTATGTAATAAAGTCTTATATATGTGAGCAACACGGTGGGTATCTAATAAAGTCTTATATATGTGAGCAACACGGTGGGTGTCTAATAAAGTCTTATATATGTGAGCAACACGGTGGATATCTAATAAAGTCTTATATATGTGAGCAACACGGTGAATGTCTAATAAAGTCTTATATATGTGAGCAACACGGTGGATGTCTAATAAAGTCTTATATATGTGAGCAAAACGGTGGATGTCTAATAAAGTCTTATATATGTGAGCAACACGGTGGGTGTCTAATAAAGTCTTATATATGTGAGCAACACGGTGGGTGTCTAATAAAGTCTTATATATGTGAGCAACACGGTGGATGTCTAATAAAGTCTTATATATATGAGCAACACGGTGGATGTCTATTAAAGTCTTATATATGTGAGCAACACGGTGGGTATCTAATAAAGTCTTATATATGTGAGCAAGACGGTGGGTATCTAATAAAGTCTGATATATGTGAGCAACACGGTGGATGTCTAATAAAGTCTTATATATGTGAGCAACACGGTGGGTATCTAATAAAGTCTTATATATGTGAGCAACACGGTGGGTATCTAATAAAGTCTTATATATGTGAGCAACACGGTGGATGTCTAATAAAGTCTTATATATGTGAGCAACACGGTGGATGTCTAATAAAGTCTTATATATGTGAGCAACACGGTGGGTATCTAATAAAGTCTTATATATGTGAGCAACACGGTGGGTGTCTAATAAAGTCTTATATATGTGAGCAACACGGTGGATGTCTAATAGAGTCTGATATATGTGAGCAACACGGTGGGTGTCTAATAGAGTCTTATATATGTGCGCAACACGGTGGGTGTCTAATAAAGTCTTATATATGTGAGCAACACGGTGGATGTCTAATAGAGTCTTATATATGTGAGCAACACGGTGGATGTCTAATAGAGTCTTATATATGTGAGCAACACGGTGGGTGTCTAATAAAGTCTTATATATGTGAGCAACACGGTGGGTGTCTAATAAAGTCTTATATATGTGAGCAACACGGTGGGTGTCTAATAAAGTCTTATATATGTGAGCAACACGGTGGGTGTCTAATAAAGTCTTATATATGTGAGCAACACGGTGGGTGTCTAATAAAGTCTTATATATGTGAGCAACACGGTGGATGTCTAATAAAGTCTTATAGATGTGAGCAACACGGTGGATGTCTAATAAAGTCTTATATATGTGAGGAACACGGTGGATGTCTAATAAAGTCTTATATATGTGAGCAACACGATGGATGTCTAATAAAGTCTTATATATGTGAGCAACACGGTGGATGTCTAATAAAGTCTTATATATGTGAGCAACACGGTGGGTATCTAATAAAGTCTTATATATGTGAGCAACACGGTGGGTGTCTAATAAAGTCTTATATATGTGAGCAACACGGTGGATGTCTAATAGAGTCTTATATATGTGAGCAACATGGTGGGTGTCTAATAGAGTCTTATATATGTGCGCAACACGGTGGGTGTCTAATAAAGTCTTATATATGTGAGCAACACGGTGGATGTCTAATAGAGTCTTATATATGTGAGCAACACGGTGGATGTCTAATAGAGTCTTATATATGTGAGCAACACGGTGGATGTCTAATAAAGTCTTATATATGTGAGCAACACGGTGGGTGTCTAATAAAGTCTTATATATGTGAGCAACACGGTGGGTGTCTAATAAAGTCTTATATATGTGAGCAACACGGTGGGTGTCTAATAAAGTCTTATATATGTGAGCAACACGGTGGGTGTCTAATAAAGTCTTATATATGTGAGCAACACGGTGGGTGTCTAATAAAGTCTTATATATGTGAGCAACACGGTGGATGTCTAATAAAGTCTTATATATGTGAGCAACACGGTGGGTGTCTAATAAAGTCTTATATATGTGAGCAACACGGTGGGTGTCTAATAAAGTCTTATATATGTGAGCAACACGGTGGGTGTCTAATAAAGTCTTATATATGTGAGCAACACGGTGGATGTCTAATAAAGTCTTATATATGTGAGCAACACGGTGGATGTCTAATAAAGTCTTATATATGTGAGCAACACGGTGGGTTTCTAATAAAGTCTTATATATGTGAGCAACACGGTGGGTGTCTAATAAAGTCTTATATATGTGAGCAACACGGTGGGTGTCTAATAAAGTCTTATATATGTGAGCAACACGGTGGATGTCTAATAAAGTCTTATAGATGTGAGCAACACGGTGGATGTCTAATAAAGTCTTATATATGTGAGGAACACGGTGGATGTCTAATAAAGTCTTATATATGTGAGCAACACGATGGATGTCTAATAAAGTCTTATATATGTGAGCAACACGGTGGGTGTCTAATAAAGTCTTATATATGTGAGCAACACGGTGGATGTCTAATAAAGTCTTATATATGTGAGCAACACGGTGGGTGTCTAATAAAGTCTTATATATGTGAGCAACACGGTGGGTGTCTAATAAAGTCTTATATATGTGAGCAACACGGTGGATGTCTAATAAAGTCTTATATATGTGAGCAACACGGTGAGGGTCTAATAAAGTCTTATATATGTGAGCAACACGGTGAGTGTCTAATAAAGTTTTATATATGTGAGCAACACGGTGGATGTCTAATAAAGTCTTATATATGTGAGCAACACGGTGGATGTCTAATAAAGTCTTATATATGTGAGCAACACGGTGGGTGTCTAATAAAGTCTTATATATGTGAGCAACACGGTGGATGTCTAATAAAGTCTTATATATGTGAGCAACACGGTGGGTGTCTAATAAAGTATTATATATGTGCGCAACACGGTGGATGTCTAATAAAGTCTTATATATGTCAGCAACACGGTGGATGTCTAATAAAGACTTATATATGTGAGCAACACGGTGGATGTCTAATAAAGTCTTATATATGTGAGCAACACGGTGGGTGTCTAATAAAGTCTTATATATGTGAGCAACACGGTGGATATCTAATAAAGTCTTATATATGTGAGCAACACGGTGGGTGTCTAATAAAGTCTTATATATGTAAGCAACACGGTGGATGTCTAATAAAGTCTTATATATGTGAGCAACACGGTGGGTATCTAATAAAGTCTTATATATGTGAGCAACACGGTGGGTGTCTAATAAAGTCTTATATATGTGAGCAACACGGTGGGTGTCTAATAAAGACTTATATATGTGAGCAACACGGTGGGTGTCTAATAAAGTCTTATATATGTGAGCAACACGGTGGATGTCTAATAAAGTCTTATATATGTGAGCAACACGGTGGGTGTCTAATAAAGTCTTATATATGTGAGCAACACGGTAGATGTCTAATAAAGTCTTATATATGTGAGTAACACGGTGGCTGTCTAATAAAGACTTATATATGTGAGCAACACGGTGGATGTCTAATAAAGTCTGATATATGTGAGCAACACGGTGAGTGTCTAATAAAGTCTTATATATGTGAGCAACACGGTGGGTGTCTAATAAAGTCTTATATATGTGAGCAACACGGTGGGTGTCTAATAAAGTCTTATATATGTGAGCAACACGGTGGGTGTCTAATAAAGTCTTATATATGTGAGCAACACGGTGGGTGTCTAATAAAGTCTTATATATGTGAGCAACACGGTGGGTGTCTAATAAAGTCTTATATATGTGAGCAACACGGTGGATGTCTAATAAAGTCTTATATATGTGAGCAATACGGTGGGTATCTAATAAAGTCTTATATATGTGAGCAACACGGTGGATGTCTAATAAAGTCTGATATATGTGAGCAACACGGTGGGTGTCTATTAAAGTCTTATATATGTGAGCAACACGGTGGATGTCTAATAAAGTCTGATATATGTGAGCAACACGGTGGATGTCTAATAAAGTTTTATATATGTGAGCAACACGGTGGGTGTCTAATAAAGTCTGATATATGTGAGCAACACGGTGGGTGTCTAATAAAGTCTTATATATGTGAGCAACACGGTGGATGTCTAATAAAGTCTTATATATGTGAGCAACACGGTGGGTGTCTAATAAAGTCTTATATATGTGAGCAACACGGTGGGTGTCTAATAAAGTCTTATATATGTGAGCAACACGGTGGGTGTCTAATAGAGTCTTATATATGTATGCAACACGGTGGATGTCTAATAGAGTCTTATATATGTGAGCAACACGGTGGGTGTCTAATAGAGTCTTATATATGTGAGCAACACGGTGGGTGTCTAATAAAGTCTTATATATGTGAGCAACACGGTGGATGTCTAATAAAGTCTTATATATGTGAGCAACACGGTGGATGTCTAATAAAGTCTTATATATGTGAGCAACACGGTGGATGTCTAATAAAGTCTTATATATGTGAGCAACACGGTGGATGTCTAATAAAGTCTTATATATGTGAGCAACACGGTGAGGGTCTAATAAAGTCTTATATATGTGAGCAACACGGTGAGTGTCTAATAAAGTTTTATATATGTGAGCAACACGGTGGATGTCTAATAAAGTCTTATATATGTGAGCAACACGGTGGATGTCTAATAAAGTCTTATATATGTGAGCAACACGGTGGGTGTCTAATAAAGTCTTATATATGTGAGCAACACGGTGGGTGTCTAATAAAGTCTTATATATGTGAGCAACACGGTGGATGTCTAATAAAGTCTTATATATGTGAGCAACACGGTGGATGTCTAATAAAGACTTATATATGTGAGCAACACGGTGGATGTCTAATAAAGTCTTATATATGTGAGCAACACGGTGGGTGTCTAATAAAGTCTTATATATGTGAGCAACACGGTGGGTGTCTAATAAAGTCTTATATATGTGAGCAACACGGTGGATGTCTAATAAAGTCTTATATATGTGAGCAACACGGTGGGTGTCTAATAAAGTCTTATATATGTGAGCAACACGGTGGATATCTAATAAAGTCTTATATATGTGAGCAACACGGTGGGTGTCTAATAAAGTCTTATATATGTGAGCAACACGGTGGATGTCTAATAAAGTCTTATATATGTGAGCAACACGGTGGGTGTCTAATAAAGTCTTATATATGTGAGCAACACGGTGGATGTCTAATAAAGTCTTATATATATGAACAACACGGTGGGTATCTAATAAAGTCTTATATATGTGAGCAACACGGTGGGTGTCTAATAAAGTCTTATATATGTGAGCAACACGGTTGGTGTCTAATAAAGACTTATATATGTGAGCAACACGGTGGGTGTCTAATAAAGTCTTATATATGTGAGCAACACGGTGGATGTCTAATAAAGTCTTATATATGTGAGCAACACGGTGGGTGTCTAATAAAGTCTTATATATGTGAGCAACACGGTGGATGTCTAATAAAGTCTTATATATGTGAGCAACACGGTGGCTGTCTAATAAAGACTTATATATGTGAGCAACACGGTGGGTGTCTAATAAAGTCATATATATGTGAGCAACACGGTGGATGTCTAATAAAGTCTTATATATGTGAGCAACACGGTGGATGTCTAATAAAGTCTGATATATGTGAGCAACACGGTGAGTGTCTAATAAAGTCTTATATATGTGAGCAACACGGTGGGTGTCTAATAAAGTCTTATATATGTGAGCAACACGGTGGGTGTCTAATAAAGTCTTATATATGTGAGCAACACGGTGGGTGTCTAATAAAGTCTTATATATGTGAGCAACACTGTGGGTGTCTAATAAAGTCTTATATATGTGAGCAACACGGTGGGTGTCTAATAAAGTCTTATGTATGTGAGCAACACGGTGAGTGTCTAATAAAGTCTTATATATGTGAGCAATACGGTGGGTATCTAATAAAGTCTTATATATGTGAGCAACACGGTGGATGTCTAATAAAGTCTTATATATGTGAGCAACACGGTTGGTGTCTAATAAAGTCTTATATATGTGAGCAACACGGTGGATGTCTAATAAAGTCTTATATATGTGAGCAACACGGTGGATGTCTAATAAAGTTTTATATATGTGAGCAACACGGTGGGTGTCTAATAAAGTCTGATATATGTGAGCAACACGGTGAGTGTCTAATAAAGTCTTATATATGTGAGCAACACGGTGGGTGTCTAATAAAGTCTTATATATGTGAGCAACACGGTGGGTGTCTAATAAAGTCTGATATATGTGAGCAACACGATGGATGTCTAATAAAGTCTTATATATGTGAGCAACACGGTGGGTGTCTAATAAAGTCTTATGTATGTGAGCAACACGGTGGGTGTCTAATAAAGTCTTATATATGTGAGCAACACGGTGGGTGTCTAATAAAGTCTTATATATGTGAGCAACATGGTGGGTGTCTAATAAAGTCTTATATATGTGAGCAACACGGTGGGTGTCTAATAAAGTCTTATATATGTGAGCAACACGGTGGGTGTCTAATAAAGTCTTATATATGTGAGCAACACGATGGGTGTCTAATAAAGTCTTATATATGTGAGCAACACGGTGGGTGTCTAATAAAGTCTTATATATGTGAGCAACACGGTGGGTGTCTAATAAAGTCTTATATATGTGAGCAACACGGTGGATGTCTAATAAAGTCTTATATATGTGAGCAACACGGTGGATGTCTAATAAAGTCTTATATATGTGAGCAACACGGTGGGTGTCTAATAAAGTCTGATATATGTGAGCAACACGGTGAGTGTCTAATAAAGTCTTATATATGTGAGCAACACGGTGGGTGTCTAATAAAGTCTTATATATGTGAGCAACACGGTGAGTGTCTAATAAAGTCTTATATATGTGAGCAAAACGGTGGATGTCTAATAAAGTCTTATATATGTGAGCAACACGGTGGGTGTCTAATAAAGTCTTATATATGTGAGCAACACGGTGGATGTCTAATAAAGTCTGATATATGTGAGCAACACGGTGGGTGTCTAATAAAGTCTTATATATGTGAGCAACACGGTGGGTGTCTAATAAAGTCTTATATATGTGAGCAACACGGTGAGTGTCTAATAAAGTCTGATATATGTGAATAACACGGTGGGTGTCTAATAAAGTCTTATATATGTGAGCAACACGGTGGGTGTCTAATAAGAAACAGGAACCGCTTACCATTATTTGCGAATACCGGTTTTTGGTGGGATCTGTGTTGTCTATCTTTTTAGTTTGTATTTGTTTTTTCTGTCTTCGTCCTGTGTCTTCTGTGCCCAATGTTGCCACTGTCTCTGGATTGTCCATTCTTGATTTACCTTTTCAGTTTTAGTTTTCTCTAATGTCTATTTATAATGTGTTGTATACCTGGCTATCGAATTTATTTGATACATTGAATAAAATGAAAAGCTAAAAATACAATACATTCAAAAATCTAATGAATAAATCGTAGAAACAGAGGCAAAATTGATTCCCCTAGCACCTATATATATATATGATCGCTCACTTTCTTGGCTTGGTACAGACACTTCAATAAAATGTGGCGGTGTTAAACAAGATTTTTTAGACTAAACTTTAATGTTAAAGAAATGAGTTGACGTTTCTAACTAAACGACAAATGTTAAGGTGTTTGGCTATATAGAAAAATGATAAATTGATTTTGTATAAGGTCACGTGGGCAGTAATTCACATATCACATTTTGTTTTTTGCCTTGCAACTGACCACCAACGACCACTCCTTTGTTTATCACGCTAAAGGAGCGTGACATTCTAAATACACTACGCACTCTTGTATGGCACACACAACCAGCAGACACCACTTTTTGAGGGGCTGTACCCCGCAGTGGCTATATTACGTCATATCTCTATACACAGGGTTCCCTTGGTGAATGATTTATTTCTGTTAATTTCAAAAATACATTGAAAACTTGTAGAAGGAATGTACCACCAACAGACACGCTGAAGCAAGTTAACTATATCCAGATCGGAACCAGTTCAAAACCGAAAGTTGCAGGAACTAATTTGGACTTCACAAAGGGTGCTCCATATGCACTCGTGTCGCCAAATCATTGAATAATTTGGCTATATTGGCCTATATAAAACACGACTTATCATCATCTCAATAAAAATTAACTTGTTCTCGCCATGGTATAGCTAAAAAATTGTTGAGTTGGCGTTAAACAACAATCACTCACTCATTCCTAAGACATGACTTAATTAGCGAGGAATGATATTAAAATTATTGACATACTGTTAAAGGTGATTAAGTGTAATTTATTTTGCAATATAATAGATTATTGAGAATATGATACTTTATCGTTTCAATTATAAAAACCCAAGTGACAAACACCCACACCAACACACACATTAAACAGCATTTATAATCCACATGGAAATAATCATATAGAATTAACATTAGCCATTGTACTTCATAGCGTCTCCCTGTGGTATGATTTAATATTATACACGATTTAAACAAATAAATTTGAAAACACACTCCCACATTTCTCAAATAATTACTTATGTATAATTCTAATACGACGCCCTTCATTTGCTATGTAAAAAATGTCGTGATAGAATTCTCGATAGATTGTACATCCCTCATGAGTATTTCCGGAAAAATTATGGAGAAAATTATGGAGATAATTATGGAGATAATTCCTGAGTGATTTCATGCATTTACACGTGTGTATTTATAAAGAACATTGGTGCATACAGACATTAAAATTATGTAAGAAAGGATATGTAGGTCAATATTTAAATGAGACTATTAAAAATAGAACTTAGACACAAGTAGTCACAGCCTCCAACACTGCCAATAACTATTACCCTAAATTCGTCAGTCGATAAACACTAAGGTTACAAATACAGACAAGAATAACGACAGGGCCCCAATCAGGTAGATAGTAAGTAAATTAGACAGTTTGGTACAATTTGAAATCTTCATTTTGTTTCTTTACATGTTCATTTTGGTGGAAGAAATAAACCGCCGCGATATAGCTGAAATATTTTTGAAAGTGGCGTTAAGCACCATAAACCAATCTTACGTTAACCATTAATAGACTTTGACATTTGCACATTGTTGTCTTCTTTCGGTTATGTTTTTATCCTAAAGAACACTGGTGGCATTGACACATGTTGGTTAGTGATTCATTTTACGATTTGCAAGCTAAAATCGGTTAAGTATTTGTCTTTTAAGGGTATCGATTTGGATATTTGACTTTAGAATTGTTCTGACAGTGCGATATTTGTTTGTTTTTCATTATATTATCTAAATGCCATCTAATTAGAAATGCCTGTACCAAGTCAGGGTCATTACGGTTTTCACAGTTTTCCGGTTGTTGACTGATTTTGTCTGTTTATATACTTACGAGTTTTGACTTTCCCTTTGTACGATTGTTCGGAGTTCGGTAATTTTGTTATTACCCTTATTGTAAGATGTCAGTAACTAAATTTAATTCTATATAGACAAAACCAACATGTGAACATGGCGATTAGTAGATTTTGTTGTGAGATTCATTTCCCATACTGGCTTTCAGTGCCGGCCTTAGGTGGTGTAGGGCCCAATGATGTTGTCTGTAAAACCTGCATTGTGTTGTTGTGCGTATTTGAGCAGCCGAGAGTAGATAACTCTAGCGCAGGGCCCAATTGGTTCTATTGGCTTAAACCTGGCACTACTGGCTTTCTTCCCCTTAAATATCTGTTGTATATCATTGGAGTCGTAAGTTTCTATGGCATTAAACACGAATAACATTATTGTTAGTGCATTGTATACCTCGCTTTTCATCGGGAATCTTTCTTACGGAAAAAAAATGCTGTCCATTTTAAAATCTTCAACAAACTTCCGTGTAGACTCATAATAAAATACTAGTGATTGTCATCAGTTCAAGTGACTGTTTAATAAAGAAAGGACTCGGTGTTTCTTCTTCGTGTCACAACCTCTCCGAAAGAGGTCTCCACTAGGTATGTTGGACGAATCAAATATCTAACCTTTTCTTGAAATAAGTACCTCATGTATGGAATATACCACACTCCATGCACTTTACAGCCAACTTTCACTAGCTCATAATGAACGACTGTCTTATACAGTCACCCTGTCTCAAATCTCTATGTAACAAAATAATAATAAAAGGCAGTCTCATTTTCCCCATTTATGAATAGTGCATATAATTTTAACCTGTATATAAAGGGCAACTGCTAATAAAGGGCACATTTTCATGTTCCCTTGAGTGCTTTTTATATGAAGGTTTGACTGCAAAGAGAAAAAAGCGAGTGTAAAAACATGAAGGTTATTGGTCTTGTTTATGAAACACGGAGCACATTTCCCATACTGCCTTCCGCCTAAAAATGAAATATATCATGGATTGATTGATTGATTCATTTATTGTGTTTAGCGTCACTTTCAGCAATATTTCAGCTATATCATGGCGACCAGTTTTAGAGATGGAAGATGCCGGAGTACCCGGAGAGAATCACCAACCATGGGCAAGCCACTGGTAAACTTTATCACTTACGGTTGCGAGTCGAGTGCACCTTTTTTTGTAATTTACAAAGCTGGGCTCGAATCCAAGCCGTATTGGTGATAGGTTTGTATGAGTTGTTAGGTAATCCAACTACCTAACTCTTTGAGCCACCCGGGCCCTAATATATATCATGGAAATCATCAGTTTATATGACATATTCGTATGGGTAACATTATTTTTGGTCCATTTTATCCATCGATTTCACTGGGGATTTTTGTTTTAAATTTTATAATGCTCATTATAATATTTTCAACAAACTCGTGGCTTCCATGTAAATTAACTGATAGTTGCAACAAGCAAAAACAAAAACTAAATGCTCTCATGATGTATATTGTTTGTATACAATACTTGTTTTCGTCACAGCTGAAATGGTACTAATGACGTTAATTCACAATAAATCTTTACATCTAGAAGGTATTGTTACACTGGATGTAACTACTAATTGACGTTAAACCACAATCAATCTTGTTTGTTCATCTAGAAGGTATTGTTAGAGGAATTAACTTAATACCAAGATCGTGACTATTTCACACAGAACAAATAATATAAATATGATATTAATAGTTTTTTCCAAGATAAACCCACTAGATATGCAGTAATAAAACAGACGGTTCATTAAGACATACAATTTAACAATATCAATATCATTTTATGTTGTTTGTAATACCGTTAATATATCTTGCAATTTTGTACATACGTCATATAGAGTGAATATAAAACATATTCATGTAAATTTTGTATACATGTAATTTGTGCGTATGTGTATATGTACCTGTTTTGTAATTTGATAAATTAACCCAGAAGTTTCTAAATAAATATCATCCGTATAGAATACTACTAGTGAAAATGACATTCTCGCAAAAACGAAAACTCGAGTGGAACCAATCAAAGACTATAACGTGTAATTGGTGCCTCTCCTCCGAGTACGTAACGTTAATAGGAAAGAGAAAATACTGTTTGCTTCGGGGTCAGGAATATGCGCCACATAGGGAAGACGTCTGTAATCTTGTGGACAAGCAAGCACAATAAAGATAAAACAAGCAAGCACAATAAAGATAAAACAAGCAAGCACAATAAAGATAAAACAAGCAAGCACAATAAAGATAAAACAAGCAAGCACAATAAAGATAAAACAAGCAAGCACAATAAAGATATAACAAGCAAGCACAATAAAGATATAACAAGCAAGCACAATAAAGATAAAACAAGCAAGCACAATAAAGATAAAACAAGCAAGCACAATAAAGATAAAACAAGCAAGCACAATAAAGATAAAACAAGCAAGCACAATAAAGATAAAACAAGCAAGCACAATAAAGATAAAACAAGCAAGCACAATAAAGATAAAACAAGCAAGCACAATAAAGATAAAACAAGCAAGCACAATAAAGATAAAACAAGCAAGCACAATAAAGATATAACAAGCAAGCACAATAAAGATATAACAAGCAAGCACAATAAAGATAAAACAAGCAAGCCCAATAAAGATAAAACAAGCAAGCACAATAAAGATATAACAAGCAAGCACAATAAAGATCAAACAAGCAAGCACAATAAAGATCAAACAAGCAAGCACAACAAAGATAAAACAAGCAAGCACAATAAAGATAAAACAAGCAAGCACAATAAAGATATAACAAGCAAGCACAATAAAGATATAACAAGCAAGCACAATAAAGATAAAACAAGCAAGCACAATAAAGATAAAACAAGCAAGCACAATAAAGATAAAACAAGCAAGCACAATAAAGATAAAACAAGCAAGCACAATAAAGATAAAACAAGCAAGCACAATAAAGATAAAACAAGCAAGCACAATAAAGATATAACAAGCAAGCACAATAAAGATAAAACAGAGTGATAATCTAGGACAAAGCACAAACTGTCATCATTTCATAAAAAAAAGAAATTGCCCGTCATGATATATTTTGTAGATTAAAATTAGAAAATTTGCCATCAATCAAAAACCCCTAAAACAGACTGTAAATGCAACATTTCTAGAGCTTCATCATTATTCAGAAACCAAGAACATTATATATTAATAAGATTTTGCTTTATATTGAAATGATTTTTCATATTTTCACCATGTATAGCCTTGAATTGTTTCTACATAGCTGTATCCTAAATATCAAATTGTCCACCCCACGATCAAAAGTTTACAGGCCCATTTCCTGGTCCGTTGGTTACAAATGTCTGGGCCTTCCTCCCCAACAAGTCTGGTAGCAGATAAACTGTTGAGAGTGACGAGAACCATATCTCTCAAGATAAAAAATATACATTTTATCAATAACAGAAAAAAACATCAAAAATACAAAAAACAAAATATATGACGTAAACATGTTTAATATAACAAGAATAGTCTGGATTGTAGATTTACGACACAGATCATGAAATGGTCAAAGTGACAACAACAACAAAATACAAACTACATTGTATATAAATAAATATCGAAATCGCCGAGATGTGACATATTGGTATTCATTGGATGACCCCCCTGAGATTAAATTCAAGGACATCTAATTAGTTGTAATACGTCAGGATTATTTTATTGATGAATACAAGCATGAAGTATGACGTCAACGTGTGGCATGGTGTTATAATCACATGATAGAGGGCACGGTATGTCAAGGTGGTAGTCTTAAACGATTATAGATTTTATGTTTTTCTGTAACTGTAATATAAAATAGTTGTTTACGACGAATTGATGTTGATATCTACAATGTTATTTTGACCTTTTACACTTTTTTGTTGCTTAAAAATATGTTTACGTTAATTCACCGTTTGATATTCAATATCTGATTTTAATCAATCTTGATCTTTTCCAAATTATTTTGTTCTAATTAAATAAAATAGTATACAATGCATTTCTAATAATTAGAGTGGGATACGTGAACAGACATCATTTAATATCCTCTAAAATTTGATAAGATCATTACACGTACTTCAAATAAAAACAAACACCAGTCCATAGGCTCACCACAATACCAGCAACTGCTGTTCTACACCGTTTATTGTACGTAAATGTAGTCTCTTCATGAATTATGCTCCCGTTTTAGCTCATCTGATCTAAAGAGTCATGTGAGGTATTGTCATCACCGCGGCTGTGGTATGTCGCCTGTAAACTTATAGCATTTCAGTCTTTTTCTCACAAACCATTGACCCAATGGGGTTCACCTATCCCATTCCCAACAGGTGGCGCATGTGTACTATCAGTTATTCGATTCCAAGATGGTGGACGGCGATCAGCTGTGGTCAGTGCCGAAACTCGAATATGATCTACTACGCCGAAATGCATCGACAAACGTTCGAAAAACTGACTTGATTAAAAGGTACATATTACACCGAAAACCCAAGCATACGATTTATGTTCGTTACTTTTCAATATTATTGTATTTGTTGAATGTCCAAGTTGCCCCGACTGAAAAGAAAACATCATTAAAATTATGATGACGGATCAGTTTGAATGTGCTTTCGTGACAGGATTCAGAGACAAGACCATGAGAATTTGTCATATTTATGCTATCCATTATAATTGAAAAAGAAGATTTTGAAGTTAACTGCCTTTATAAAACCAGATGGGATTCATATCCAGGCATAGGTGAGGAAAAAAAATCATTTTTATTAAAAAAAACTGACCCAACTTTTTACACGCTTTTTCTTTTTATTAAATATTCAAAAACAACACACTGAAAGCATCATATACATGTCATCATTCAGAATGTGAAAAAAACGGGGCATATTTTCAATAGAAAAAAAATATGTGGCTTTCAATAGGGGTACCCACATACGTTTTTTAAAAAACATTTTACATTTAAAAAAAAAACATTATTTTTTTTACAATTTTCACAATTTTTTTTATCTTTGAAATATAAATACACAATCATGTGTAATTACCTCAATAAATATACTAACTTAAATGATGCTCATTACATTCGGTATACATCTTTATGAAATTTGTACAAAAAATGTATTCCTTATTTGTCTGGTATATTTTCAAAACTGTGCAGCAATAATAAAAAAAAAAAGTCACTATGGTTTCAAAGCATACCCTTGTCCAAATATCCTTATACCCTTGGCTAAATGGACAATATATGCTTCCATACTAAAGTAAAAAAGTTTTTTTTCTTAAATTTAATGCCAAAAAGGGGGGCAAAACTATTCCCCCCCCCTCCCTCAATTTTTAAAAGTAGGGAGGGCAATTGCCCCCAGCTCTTTCGTCCTTGAAGTGGTATTAGTGAAGTTCGAACTGCACTCATATGGAGCATCTGAGTTCATGTCAGTTCAGATTTTTAGTTGTTTGAGCGTCTCAGTCTTCAGTTTTCTGGGTATTCGTAATTTTTTGTCAGCCATTAAATATTTGTCTTTTTGTCATGTTATACTTGTATATTTATATCATATATTGTTATTAAAGTAATATATTGACCCTTTAAGTTTAAGACTATTTAAGCGAAGGGGCTAGTCGCTACTAACAGTAGCTAGAGAAAAAAAAGGTTTCATGAATCACGAAAACATTAACAACTTTTTAATGAATATTATTACCTGATATAATCAGTGTCAATAAATACACAATTTAAACATTTAACTATCCTATGGTGAAGATTAAAATACATGTACATCTGTAGTTAATAATATGTCGTTAATACAGTCCTTTGTACAAGATGCTTTTGAAGTACTTGTTTGAGTGGTTTATTTATCTGTATGTGTACTTTGTGTAACATTACAATCATTATGGTTTCTATAGTACAAGGTAGTACATTTCAATAAAGTTGAAAAGATGTCAGTTCAAATCTGACTGGAAGCTAATCTATGATCTTTTTAATGTGTGTTTGATGATATTGACTGTATTAACTAACTTCAACTAAGCAACTTGGGCACAAGTCCCTTGCTTAATGGAAGTTTTGAAGGACTGCTCCTTTTTCAGTGTGATTTTTATACGACCACATAAATTTTGTTGTGGTGGTATTATGTTATTGGTCTGTAGACAAAATGGTTTCCTATCTCATCGGTGGTGTACTGGTTAGCATTCTTGCCTTGAGTGTGTTAGATCCATGGGATAGAGCCCCAGTCTGGTCAAACCAGACTATAAAATTGGTATTTGTTGCTTCTCTACTATTAAAGCATGCAAGTAAGAACAAAGACTGGCCGGCTAGGAATCGGAATATTAATTAGTGTGCCCGAGTGGAGTGACATGTCTTCCCACTCACTTGTTTTCTTTATTAGACACCAACAATTTTATTAGTGAAAGAGGGAGGGGGGCATGGGATTTTTTTATGTGTCAGTAGAGAATCCAATTTTTTTTTCAAGCATCGGGTAGATCAAAGATATTTTTTTTATACATACATGAGATAAAAGATACATGCATACGAGACCTAACAAAATAATTGTGTGCTTAGGGTTACCGGTAACCCTGTGAAAAAGGTTAGGTAAAGGTGACCAGGATTTTTGTTTCTTTTTTGCATTGGATATATTGGGCATGCAGATGTTCCAAGACTGTGCTTGTTGAGAAAAACTAATAAAATAGCTAGGAATTATAGGCACTAAATTTTAGGTAGGGTCGAGTTAACCTAAACAAGCAATATTTGTTTAGAGCTGAGGTGTATTCAGGTCTACTTTAAAATTTGGACATAATGGAAAATAAACGATTTTTATTCTAAACCCCCCTCCCCCCTCAGTAGTAAAATGTTTAGTGTTTTATGTCTTATTAAATATATTGAACACTATGCTTAGAGGAGCCATTCCTTAAGTAAAAATAATATAAACTTTTTATTCAATCAACACTGGAAGACATCTAACATAATAATCCCGACACTGAGAAGCCGATGTCCTTGATTGGGCTTGAAATGTCATTATGTGCCACGCAAACCATGTCGTTTTTCCCTGGCGTCCAAGGAACTCTCGTCGCATGGTCAGTCTTCTTGATAGCTACCCTCATCTTGTTAAACACAGCATTTATGGCATTTTACACGAATACATATACATTTTTTGTAAATCAATATCGTAGTTTACATTAGTTACGTTATTGATGCTAGCCGAGGAGTTCCGAAAGTAATAACTGATGGAACACATGCGCCACCTATTAGCGTAAAAATCGTAGGCGAACCCCATTGTAACCAAACTTGGTAGAAATGTTTCTTTGGTAGATTAGTCTACAATGTTATACATGATTTTCGTCTCATTTGGAAATTCAACATGGCTGCTAGGGCCAATTACTCTTTCTGACTGTCTTAATTGTTAGAATCTACCTCTCGGAAGCCAATATGTGCGATTGAATTGTTCCTTAGTAGTAGGGATGTTCTTTTTAAGAAATTAAGATGGACGACATTAAAGGGCAGTTTTAACATGGACCATATGAGAAAATTAAAAAAAAAAGTTAATAGAAATCATAAATTGATTGAACCAAAAACTACATAAATAATCATGGGATGATGTCCTGTAAAATCAAATCGTTTGTGTCGATTCGAAATCCATGATAGCTGTCACCACAGGTCAGATTTAGCATTGGACCTGACAGAAAACATAATATTCTTATCATAAATCTCAAGATCATTTAACAACAAACATGGCTAGAATGTTTCTTGTGTGGTTATTTGCAAATAGTTCCTTTAGTGTTGATCGTAATTCCAAGATGGCTGCCACTGCAAGACGTAGTCAAAACATAGGACCATATTGGAAAATGAAAAAAAATTGCAGATACTATAAATATATTGAACCGAAAAGGTACATTTTAAATAGTCATTTTTTTAAATTCTTTGTGTGGAATTTGAAATCCACGTTAGCAGACATGTAACTATGGCTATCTCATTGAATTGATATACGAATAAATTTATTTCAAACTCTAAAAGATGAAAATGCTGGCTTTATAAAATTAACAGAAATCGGAAAAAAATAAATACACATTAACTGCATCAACAATCAATAATGCAGTCCTTGACAGGAAATCCGTGATAAAACTCATTGTATGTTCATTATTTATGTAGTAGCACATTCTAAAACAGGATCGAACATCATTTTGTACTTTTAAAACATAATATAAACAAGTAAGGTGTGATATTTTTATTTTTCATTTTAATTTTATATTTCATCAACATATAAAACATAATAACAATAAATATCATAACGCTCAGAATAATTATTTGACATTGACCTTTGAACTCAGGATCACACTATTTCGGAATGCACTACTTCCGAATGCTGTTATTACTTACGAAGAATAAGAAAATTCATTTGACCTTCAGTTTGAAAGCAAGTTATACATGTTTTTCATTTCTGTCCCTTGACATTTGGTAATTTCTGAATATACACTCGTGTAAAATATCAAGAAAGTAGATCAAAATATGAAATAAAATTCTTTAATATGACCTTGACATAAAAGTCAAATGGTGATCTATTTGATACATATATCCCGTTATGTCCTAATGACAACTGATGCCAAGTTTCACCTATCAAAATTATTTAAAAAATCTAATCAAAAGATTTTGCTCTAAACAAGACACCATAATTATTGATATGACCTTCACAAGCAGATTATTATGGTACGTGACAATCTGCCATTACGTATAGAATATCCAAATATCATGTAGCTCGGTCATAAAACAGCCCTCAACTTGGGCCAAACATATACCTAAACTAGAAGGAGAAGCGAAGGATATGTTGACGTTAAGCAATGTCCCATAGACAAAAAGAAATAATAAAATACACGCAAAAAAAAATAATTAAAAAACAATAAAACAGATAAAAAAAAACACTCAAAATACTCCGCCCTTTTCATCCATGTTTCTGTTGTAAGGAGGTGTGTGAACTGTTATATCTACTTTATCTCTTATGTTATGTTTTATTTTGTGCCTGTGTTTTGACAGTAATGTTGTTTGTAAATTGTGTTTTTCTGTTAAGATTTGTTACACTGTAAACATCGTATATTTCCTCCTAATTTTGCAGCCTTATTGATGTACTTGGCCAGCTGGCAGTCAATAAACGTCAAAATTAATATAAGATCAGTTTTTGTAAACACAAATGTATTGTTTCCCTTCTTATATGTGTATTTTCCTTAAGACTATTCCATGGTCATTTGTATGCGAATGAAGAGGCTTTACAATATATCTGTATACAAAGTCTCATTACATTTATCAAAATACAGTATACACGACGTCGGGAAATAGTTGGTGTCTCGGGGGACAATAAACTTGCTATTGTCTGAATAGCCGGTAAACAAGTGTTGTATTATACTAAAGGCAATCTAGGAAATCTGAGAAAATATGTCTATTAAAAAAGACACAAATAGAAGTTCTTAATAGTAATATTAAGTAAAAATATCAACAATAAACATGTTTTAGCAACAATTCTAACAAGATTAAACTCAATTAAAGTCACTGTTCATTGTCAATAAAATATTTTAATGATGAAAGTGGAAACTTATGTTTGAATTATTAATGTTTTGAATAGCAAAACCTTGTGGAAGCTGAAATTTCTGAAACGTATTTGATGCGCAGTTTGTAACAACTTCTGGTGCATGGTGTGTAACAACTTCTGGTATTTTATTGTTCATCAGACTAACACTGCTAGTGCTCGGAGAGCGAGGCAAATCGACCTGCTTCAGCAGATGCCATTTTATCGTCTGGTAAACAGATAATCGTATCTCTTGGGCATGTAGGTACATGTATATTAAAACACGAAAGATCCGAACCATAAAAGCGCGGGAAAACGTATGCTGTTTGAATTGAGCTATTTCCCTAGGGAAATAGTTATCGAGACTATTTCCCTGGGGATAATAGTCATGATCAGTCATCAAAACTATTTAAACAAAATCAGCAATTGGATTTATATGTGCAAAATAGTAATTTTATCTGCATTTAATTTTATATAGAAAATATATACTGAGGTATAATAATTATTATTATTTATTTTAACAAGACATATTAGTGACGTAAAGTATATACATAAATTTAAATGAGTTACTACACATGGCGATATATCATGCATAATATATCCTACTTTATTCATCATCAGTTATATATCTGAGAATTCTGAGTGATCCCCGAGTGCATAGAAATGAGCCACAGTATACGTATCTCCTCTGTGGGTAGAAACGCCTCCTGATTGTGCCGAACGAATGATTAAGACAAGATAGAAACGAGTGCAACGTGTATGGATAATGTCAGGTTTTGTTGTAAGTTACAGACAACTTGGAGCAGCTTGTTGTGAATGGTCGTTGGTGGGTGGCCCGTTCCCAAGCGCGAATCAAGGTTTTAATATTAGTGGGTGCAAAGTCTAGGTTAGAGGTTTGTGGAATGCTAAAGTCTATAACGGATGGAAGACGGAGGGCTGGTAGGGAGACAGAGGGGTGAAACCATCCCGCACCTTCAGAGGTTTGAGGAATTATATAACTATTACTAATATTCAGGCTGAAATTGTTTTCCATTAAATGCTGTAGCCCAAATTTAAGGCAAAAATAGTCTTACCTCTATGATATCTTTGAAGATACCAAAAGGATAATCTGTAATACACTTGTTCTCGTCATGAATAAACTTGAATTGTTGTTAAACAAAAATCAATCAATCAAGCATTAACATATCAATTATTGCTTAACCTCAAATAAAAATATTAAAAAATTTGAAAATTTAGTTTCTCATATTCTGTTTTTTTCTTTTTTTTTCAGTAACTTTCTGTTTATTACTTTTTGTCTGATTTTTATATATTGAAATCAATCGTGCAATAAAAACAATATTTTAAAAGAAGTAATTTTCCAAATTTGTTTTTCTATCTTAGCGCAATAGTCACGATCGCGGTATTTACCAGACATTATTCTTCTAGAAGAACAACAAGGATGTTTACTTGTTAAACAGTTGCTTGACCTGGGTACAGGGTACTTTTAACAGTTATTGCTTGTGTTTTATTTAGGTTCAATAGTTAGATTGAAGATTGTTTCATTTATGTTCATATAGGGCTAAATTGGTGTTATAATTCTAGCGAATTGGTGTTACAGTGTATCAACCTTGTTAGTTTGAATCTCTCTGATGCAATAACACAATTACAAAACTATTATCATATGAAAAATCTAACTATAACACTACCGGGTTAAATTTACAGACGATTAACATTTAACTATTGTTTCACTCTTATGTCTTCCGATGGTATTGTGTACTATCTACTATTTAATATGCTTAAGGCCATCGACTCTCTTTTATATAACTAGTGTTATATCAATATTACAACTATCAAATATATTATGGTCAATGTAAAGTTTATGATCTTTGTGTTTATGTGTGGAGGGTAGTCATTTTACTCACGCGTGGAGAACACTTGCACGACCGCACCATTCCACTAGTCTAGTTTAATCTCGTTTAATCAAACCTGGACGACTCTAATTCGACAATTCCGGAACCTATTGATCCACTCTATGACAAACTGACACAACTACACATTACAGAAACTGACATAGAAGATGTTCTACAATTACTCGACACTACAAAAGCAACTGGACCAGATTTAATAAACCCACGACTTATAAGAGAAGGGGCTTCCATTTTGAAACTTCCATTGTGTCTGTTATTTAACTTGTCTTTGTCAACTTGTAGATTCCCGACACAGTGGAAGCTGGCAAATGTCACTCCAGTTTTTAAGAAAGATAATCCGAGTAAGGTAAATAACTACAGACCTATTTCTGTAATTAGTGTCTTGGGCAAGGTAATGGAAAGATGTATTTATAAACATGTCTATAATTTTTTACTCAAAAATAGTATTATTACCCCACACCAATCAGGGTTCACTCCTGGTGACTCTGCAATTAACCAACTTCTAAGTCTCACAAACGAATTCGGAAAAGCTTTAGACGAAGGAAAAGAAATACGCGTAGTTTTTTGTGATATAAGTAAAGCTTTTGACAGGGTTTGGCATAAGGGTTTACTTAATAAATTAGAAAATATTGGGATACAAGGGTCTTTATTGTTATGGATAAAAAATTATCTTACAGACAGAAAACAACGAGTGGTTATAGAAAGCGCACATTCTAAATGGCGCACTATCAAAGCCGGGGTTCCCCAGGGATCTATTTTAGGGCCTCTATTTTTTATAATATTTATAAATGACATTGTCACAGAAATTCACTCATCTATAAAACTATTTGCTGATGATACTAGCTTGTATGTTATTGTTGATGACCCTCGTGAATCGGCAATAACGTTAAATAACGACATGGCAACAATTCATGCATGGTCCACTAAGTGGCTAGTAAACTTTAACCCTCAAAAAACAGAAACTATGACGATCACTAGAAAGATTAAAAAACCCCTTCATCCGCCCCTTATAATGAATAATACAATAATTAATCAAGCTACAGAACATAAACATCTCGGTTTAGACATTTCAAATGACGGTAGCTGGCAAAAACATATTGATCTAATAACAAAGAAAGGTTTTATTAGAGTTAACATACTAAGAAAATTCAAATTTATTCTAGATAGGAAAACCTTAGAAAAGATTTATCTTACCTTCATTCGGCCGATTTTGGAATATGCAGACGTCGTATGGGATAATAAAACATTGTTCTTGATAAATAAATTAGAAAATGTTCAAATAGAGGCTGCTAGAATCGTCACTGGGGGAACTTGGTTAGTATCTATTAATAGTTTATATAAAGAGACGGGTTGGGAGACGTTACAGGCAAGACGGGAAAATCACAAAAAAATATACTTTTATAAAATGGTAAACGGTCTTGTTCCTCCTTACCTTAGTGCAATTGTTCCCTGTAACTTTGAAAATATTCATGACTACAACACTAGACAGGCCGTAAGTATCCCCCCAGTACGTACTAGAACAACCTTGTATAATAATTATTTTCTACCCTCTTCTGTAAGATTATGGAACAGCGAACCCACATCAATAAGAGATAGCAAGTCTCCTTCATCTCTTAAATCCTATTATAAATCAAAATGTATAAAGAAACCTATTTATTATTACTTAGGAACTCGAATTGGACAAATCCTTCACATGAGATTACGAACGGCATGTAGCTCTCTAAACCATCATCTATTCCTAAAAAATGTAGTAGATTCGCCCAACTGTAGTTGTCATCAAGGGGTCCCTGAAACTAACTCGCACTATCTTTTTTATTGTCATAGGTTCAACGATTCGAGAAATCGGTATATCGAATCAATTGATATTCCTATGAACTTGACAGTTGACCGTTTACTTTTTGGATCACCTGACCTCACAGACGATCAAAATAACAGTTTATTTTTAAATGTACAAAAGTTTATAATAAACAGTAAACGTTTCATCTAACATCAGCAGTACCTAGTTCCCTTATTTCATTCTTCTTTTTTCTTCTTTTTTAATTACTTTGAATCAAACATTTTTTACATCAAACACCAGATCACTTTCTTTGTTTTATCTTCTTATACCTTCTGTAATTTATATCAAATTTGTAAGTTAGTTCTATTTGCTTCTCCCCTTAGAGATTCACAGTATAGTATATATGAAATTTATTCCTATGGATAGGGATTAATATAAGTTCTTGTAACTTGTTTCCCAATCCTATTAATTACTTCTTATTATGTAATGTATATAGCTGAATATTGTAATGTTATATTGAATTAATTAATAAAATATGTTTAAACTAAGATTGTTTCATTTATGTTCATATAGGGCTAAATTGGTGTTATAATTCTAGCGAATTGGTGTTACAGTGTATCAACCTTGTTAGTTTGAATCCCTCTGATGCAATAACACAATTACAAAACTATTATCATATGAAAAATCTAACTATAACACTACCGGGTTAAATTTACAGACGATTAACATTTAACTATTGTTTCACTCTTATGTCTTCCGATGGTATTGTGTACTATCTACTATTTAATATGCTTAAGGCCATCGACTCTCTTTTATATAACTAGTGTTATATCAATATTACAACTATCAAATATATTATGGTCAATGTAAAGTTTATGATCTTTGTGTTTATGTGTGGAGGGTAGTCATTTTACTCACGCGTGGAGAACACTTGCACGACCGCACCATTCCACTAGTCTAGTTTAATCTCGCCAGGAAAGTGAGCGATCATGTGTGTTAGGAGTCATATATATGTGTGTTAGGGGTCATGTATATGTGTGTTATGGGTCATGTATATGTGTGTTAGGGGTCATGTATATGTGTGTTAGGGTTCATGTATATGTGTGTTATGGGTTATGTATATGTGTGTTAGGGGTCATGTATATGTGTGTTAGGGGTCATGTATATGTGTGTTAGGGGTCATGTATATGTGTGTTAGGGGTCATGTATATGTGTGTTAGGGGTCATGTATATGTGTGTTAGGGGTCATGTATATGTGTGTTAGGGGTATCGAATGTGCCTCTATTTCTACGATTTTTCTATCAGACTTTGTAGTATATTTTGTTTTTCATTTTAATACAATCGATCATCCTTTCTGTGCCCATTGTAGCATACATTTCTTGTAACTGCATGATATCAAAAACCATCATATATAATGTAAATGCATAACTAAAAATACCGAGAGTTAAGAATGCTGTCAAATTTATAGAAAAATATACATATACATTGTCACACGCTTAGACACACGTCTTGTTTTTTCTGCCATAAGTTTTAATTTATGTGACAAGGCATCATCTCGGTTAATGAAGCTATGTATTTTTAAAGTGGGTTTGCTCGAGGGAGCTCTATGGTTCGTCATAATGCTACACCAATGGGTCCTGCAGTCGACCAATGGCGTCATTCAATTTCTGCTGATGAAAGAACAAAACTATCAAAAATTGTCAACTAACAGAATCGAACTCTAAAGTAATTTTGTGTTGAATTTATAGACGTATGAAACAAAGTTTGAAGATACGAAAGGTGTAATGAGAAGTCGTAAATCGAAGAAGTATAGACAATACAATGGCCGAAAGAAGGACAGACAATACAATGGCCGAAAGAGGGACAGAATACAATGGCCAAAAGAAGGACAGACAATGCAATGGCCGAAAGAAGACAGACAGACAATGCAATGGCCGAAATAAGGACAAACAATACAATGGCCAAAAGAAGGACAGACAATGCAATGGCCGAAAGAAGAAAGACAGACAATACAATGGCCGAAAGAGGAAGGACAGACAATGCAATGGCCGAAAGAAGAAAGACAGACAATGCAATGGCCGAAAGAAGAAGGACAGACAATGCAATGGCCGAAAGAAGAAAGACAGACAACACAATGGCCGAAAGAAGAAAGACAGACAATGCAATGGCCGAAAGAAGGACAGACAATGCAATGGCCGAAAGAAGAAAGACAGACAATACAATGGCCGAAAGAAGAAGGACAGACAATGCAATGGCCGAAAGAAGAAGGACAGACAATACAATGGCCGAAAGAAGAAAGACAGACAATGCAATGGCCGAAAGAAGAAGGACAGACAATACAATGGCCGAAAGAAGAAAGACAGACAACACAATGGCCGAAAGAAGAAAGACAGACAATGCAATGGCCGAAAAAAGAAGGACAGACAATACAATGGCCGAAAGAAGAAAGACAGACAATACAATGGCCGAAAGAAGAAGGACAGACAATACAATGGCCGAAAGAAGAAGGACAGACAATACAATGGCCGAAAGAAGAAAGACAGACAATACAATGGCCGAAAGAAGGACAGACAATGCAATGGCCGAAAGAATGACAGACAATGCAATGGCCGAAAGAAGGACAAACAATACAATGGCCGAAATAAGGACAGACAATACAATGGCCGAAAGAAAAAGGACAAACAATGATCTACAAGACTTACACGGAAAACTAAAGATCGAGCAACGCGAATCCACTGAATACAGGGTATGAACTCATATGTTGCGGAAAGGAACCCTTGGTGCAGTAGCCTTCTTGCTAGCAGCAACCCTCTAAATCTCTGGTATCCTCAACAGACAGAATTCTGCTCTAAATTCCTCAAGATGTATTCCCCATAGGAAAATAAAAATGTTCCCAAGAAAAATAAAAGAATTTCCTATAGGGATTATCGTTTTTTAATTTTGTTGTAGGAAATGTTTTTCAATCATTTTTTCTTATGGAAAAATGTCAATAGTGAAATTTTCATATATTTTTTTTCATTAGATTCTTACACTAGGAAAGATTCCACTCTGTAAATTGTTCTCGAGGACAAAATTCATCCTTCAATTTTCTATGACAAATTTAAAAACTTAAAATTAAAAGTAATTGGCTCTTAAATATTTTATTTTGAAAAAAAACATGTGTTTTCAATAAGAAATTGAATCAATATGTATATATAATGAATATTTACGCTAAAAAGTCAACACTCCATTCAATACACCATTTTCTATGACGTCACTATGACGTCACATTATTATTTTTATTTATGAACTGTAGCTTCTTTCTGCGGTTTCTTAGCTTAACGGTATATAGTTTGTCATATTTTAATATTCAGTAAAATTTTAAGTTTATTTTGCGAACTTATAAAAGCGAAATGTGTTCTCTCAAACAAATTGATTTACAATACAACAGTTCGGAGTTAGGGGAAGAGTTACGTCACGTGTCTAGATCTTTGCCGTTAAGAGTACATAAGGTGTACATCCGAGTCTCATTTACGCAATCGTAACTACTCTGCCATTCTCGTTACCCTGCAAATAACCTCGTACGTACATAGTAGAAATTCTTCTTAAATTGTTTGCCGGAAGTTAAGTTAAGTTAAGCCGCACAAAAATATAGTCCACGAAAATCCAATATGGAAGATATACTAAGTAAAATCTAATCATGCAAAACTAATTAAAACTTTAATTGAAATATAGAAAATTGCTTAAAATATAACTTTATCAAACTTTCATGTAACTGACATGTGAAAAGTAGTGCAATTTATACGCCTAATGCATACGAGGTTATTTGCAGAGTTGCGAGAATGGCCGAGTAGTTACGATTGTCATTTACTGACACTTTTTTAAGATGGCTGCCGCCCTATATAGCTGTCATTATCAGCAGAGAAAAAAACTTTCCCTTTTATACCTTACTGGGTAGTGGTTGCGTGTTAATTTCATATTCTATGTTATCACTGATCATTGCCTGACTAGGTTAGGATTATTCATCAGAAGCTGAAACTGCAGATAAAGAAACTTTGCTATATTGTGCAGTATCGCCGCATCGGATGCAATGACAATGTTCAAATTTAGTTACCGTAGATGACACTGAACATTTCAGGTGTAAAATTACCTGCTTTATGAAAAAAAAATGAGCAGACTATATTTAATGAAAATAATTGACATTATATGATAAGGGTAATAACAAAATTACCGAACTCCGAACAATCTTACAAAGGGAAAGTCAAAACTCATAATTATATAAACAGACAAAATCAGTCAACAACCGGAAAACTGTGAAAACCGTAATGACCCTGACTTGGTACAGGCATGTCTAAAGAAATGGTGGGTTGAATCAGATTTTAAGGCGCCAAACCTCCCCCTCTCATTTTAGTTGTCACATTAAAAAAATCATACTTCTTTTTTTTTACGAAGGTATTTTCCCTGTATCAATGTTAGATTTACAGTAACACAATATACAGACAAACCAATTATTATTTGTCATATTAGAAAGAATACATAAATGGCTGTGGGTATTATTTTTTAAATATTTTCCTGTATCAATGTTCAATTCAAAGGAACATACAGAGTAAAGCCGCCATTTTGAATAAACGTCCAACGGCGGGAAATATAATAGTACTATTTTACCTCCTTCACAAAAGACTTTCTAACTCCGAACTCCCGTATTGAAATTATTTGATGCATTAGTGTACCCAATTTTGACGTATTCGGCTGAAATTTGGGGGGTTTGAAAACAAGAACATTATTGAAAAAGATCATTTCCAATTGTGTATAAAGATTTTAGGAGTTAGAACAAGCACACCAACATTGGGCGATTCCTTATAGAATTACAGATTAAAAATGTTGTGTTTTTGGAACAAAATTGTGGGTAATACTGATAAATTATCTGGTAAAATCTACAGATTACTATTTAAATTGTTTATAAGTGGCAATAGAGACATACCATGGATGAATTATGTTAAATCAATATTTGATGAAACAGGATTCAGCAATATATGGGATGGTTAAAAATATATTAACCCTGAATTTTTTAAGGTTACTATTAAACAAAGATTGCATGATCAATATATTCAAAAATGGTTTTCAGATATTAACAATTCTTCAAGAGGGGAATATTATTCAAAATTCAAATTGGAGAATTATCTTTTGCGATTGAATGCTGTTCATAGAAACTATATTTGTGAATTAAAAAATAGTAATATAAAATTTCCAATTGAAACGGGGCGTTGGGTGGGGATTCCTAGAGATGAAGGATTATGCAATCTTTGTAATCTATGCATTGGAAATGAATTCCATTATATTTTTTATTGTGAATTATTGATGGATATGCGAACTAAATACATGCCAAATTATTTATAATCTGTCCTTGTGAAGCGAAAATGAATACAATGTTGAAAATAGGAAATACACAAGTTCTTACTCACCTGTCATTGTTCCTCCAACAAATTGTAAAACTTCTGTAGTTTTTAATATACACTGTTCAAATATTTCCACTATTTGGGATAGAATTTATGCCTAATCCACTTTAAAATATATCACTATACAAAGCACATAGCCTGGTAATAAATATAGTATGAGTCGAGTAGACCCAAGTGGTAACCTCTGACCATAGTAACTTGTGCATCACCTATCATCTGTTTTTGTGTAATACATATACATTATCTACTCATTCTGTCATCTTATTGTAATTATTTGTAAATAATTGATGCTCCTGTAGCGCAGTCTGTTGCGACGGAGTTTGTTGAATAAAGTTGAAATAGTTGTCAAACATGGACTAAACCCAAATTAATGGCGATGAGTGCACTGTGTTTCAAGATTGCCAAGCTTGGAACATGATTTTGATTGTAACAGTTTATTGGGCAGAGTGAGTGTTGGTGGACCCTGCCCAGTAATATATTTTGACACTATTCATAATCTCCTATTTACTTGTTGCATCAAAACTCCCGTCCGTTGGTTTTTTGGTGGGGTCCGTGTTGCTTACCTTTTTAGTTGCGCTTTTTATTCTTCGTTTTGTTTGTCTTCATCATGTATAGCTTTGTTTACATCATATTGCTAAAAACGGGATCAAATCAAATGAAAGTTGAGCAAAGGTAAAAAAATCGTTCAGTGAAATAAATCAATGTTCAGTTCAGATTAGTTTCTAACAGATTGGTATTTACTATATTTCTGAAAGAAATTAAGAAAATGTTTGTTCGTGACCAAATAAGTCATGTTTCCACTCCTTTAACATTCATCTTTAGCAGTCATTTCCCTACCTCAATACAAAGTCCATACGATTGATCTTCCCACTTGTTATGTTAAATAAAACTGTAAAGACGTTTAGTACAAATGAACTGATAATAAGCTCAGGATGTGGTGATGTTTATAATTGCATCGGTGGTGTAACGGTTAGCGTGACGGCCTTGAGTGCTGTTGATCGTGTTTTCGAGCCCTGGTGGGTCAAACCAAAGAAAACAAACTTGGTATTTTTCTGCTTCTTCGCTAAGCACGCAGTATTTAACTATAAAGATTGATGGGCCCTTGAATCAGGGTAATGTCTCCGAGTGGAGCGACATGTCTACCTGCGGAGTATTGTTTCGGCGAGCTAACAATATAACAATCCCACTAAGCATGTTCGTTTAAATCAAGACAGACATCACTTCATCGAAAAAGTAACTTGTTCTCACAATGATATAGCTGAAAATAGCTCACCGGGAGTTTAACAACAATTAATCACTCATTTCTATATCCCAGATTAATGTTAAAATAAAAAGTTGTGCTTGTCAAAAAGTAGTTTTTATCTGCCAAAAAAGTCAAGATCGAACTACAAACTAGACACCATTTGATACTCGTATTATGGTGTTAGTTATGGACTAATGAAGTTCTTACGGTAACTGAGAAAAAACCAGCAATGCATATATTGTGCTTATTTCTGTTCCTTTACATGTCAAATTACATTCTCATTTGCCAATCCAGTAGAGTTTAAATTAAATGTAGGGTCGCACCTGAATATACCGTCCGACGTGAGTATCGTAACAGGTAAACATTCCCATTGCTTGAAGTGAACGATTTTTACATTTATTGTTAAATGTATACTGCATTTTGTCGTAGATCTGAACCTATTCCTGATATATATCATTATATTAAACAAACAAACAAACAAACAAAAAGGAAATGTTCTTGAGGAATTCATCAACAATACAGCACACAAAACCAATCTGAACAATAGTATCAGAGCTACATGTAAGACAGTAAGAACAATAGTATCAGAGCTACATGTAAGACAGTAAGAACAATAGTATCAGAGCTACATGAAAGACAGTAAGAACAATAATATCAGAGCTACATGTCACACAGTAAGAACAATAGTATCAGAGCTACATGTAAGACAGTAAGAACAATAGTATCAGAGCTACATGTAAGACAGTAAGAACAATAGTATCAGAGCTACATGTAAGATAGTAAGAACAATAGTATTAGAGCTACATGTAAGACAGTAAGAACAATAGTATCAGAGATACATGTAAGACAGTAAGAACAATAGTATCAGAGCTACATGTAAGACAGTAAGAACAATAGTATCAGAGCTACATGTAAGACAGTAAGAACAATAATATCAGAGCTACATGTAAGACAGTAAGAACAATAGTATCAGAGCTACATGTAAGACAGTAAGAACAATAGTATCAGAGCTACATGTAAGACAGTAAGAACAATAGTATCAGAGCTACATGTAAGACAGTGAGAACAATAGTATCAGAGCTACACGTAAGACAGTGAGAACAATAGTATCAGAGCTACATGTAAGACAGTAAGAACAATAGTATCAGAGCTACATGTAAGACAGTAAGAACAATAGTATCAGAGCTACATGTAAGACAGTAAGAACAATAGTATCAGAGCTACATGTAAGACAGTAAAAACAATAGTATCAGAGCTACATGTAAGACAGTAAGAACAATAATATCAGAGCTACATGTAAGACAGTAAGAACAATAGTATCAGAGCTACATGTAAGACAGTAAGAACAATAATATCAGAGCTACATGTAAGACAGTAAGAACAATAGTATCAGAGCTACATGTAAGACAGTAAGAACAATAGTATCAGAGCTACATGTAAGACAGTAAGAACAATAGTATCAGAGCTACATGTAAGACAGTAAGAACAATAGTATCAGAGCTACATGTAAGATAGTAAGAACAATAGTATCAGAGCTACATGTAAGAGAGTAAGAACAATAGTATCAGAGCTACATGTAAGACAGTAAGAACAATAGTATCAGAGCTACATGTAAGACAGTAAGAACAATAGTATCAGAGCTACATGTCACACAGTAAGAACAATAGTATCAGAGCTACATGTAAGACAGTAAGAACAATAGTATCAGAGCTACATGTAAGACAGTAAGAACAATAATATCAGAGCTACATGTAAGACAATAAGAACAAGAGTATCAGAGCTACATGTAAGACAGTAAGAACAATAGTATCAGAGCTACATGTAAAACAGTAAGAACAATAGTATCAGAGCTACATGTAAGATAGTAAGCACAATAGTATCAGAGCTACATGTAAGATAGTAAGAACAATAGTATCAGAGCAACATGTAAGAGAGTAAGAACAATAGTATCAGAGCTACATGTAAGACAGGAAGAACAATAGTATCAGAGCTACATGTAAGACAGTAAGACCAATAGTATCAGAACTACATGTAAGACAGTAAGAACAATAGTATCAGAGCTACATGTAAGACAGTAAGAACAATAATATCAGAGCTACATGTAAGACAATAAGAACAAGAGTATCAGAGCTACATGTAAGACAGTAAGAACAATAGTATCAGAGCTACATGTAAGACAGTAAGAACAATAGTATCAGAGCTACATGTAAGATAGTAAGCACAATAGTATCAGAGCTACATGTAAGATAGTAAGAACAATAGTATCAGAGCAACATGTAAGAGAGTAAGAACAATAGTATCAGAGCTACATGTAAGACAAGAAGAACAATAGTATCAGAGCTACATGTAAGACAGTAAGACCAATAGTATCAGAACTACATGTAAGACAGTAAGAACAACAGTATCAGAGCTACATGTAAGACAGTAAGAACAATAGTATCAGAGCTACATGTAAGACAGTAAGAACAATAGTATCAGAACTACATGTAAGACAGTAAGAACAATAGTATCAGAGCTACATGTAAGACAGTAAGAACAATAGTATCAGAGCTACATGTAAGACAGTAAGAACAATAGTATCAGAGCTACATGTAAGACAGTAAGAACAATAGTATCAGAGCTACATGTAAGACAGTAAGAACAATAGTATCAGAGCTACATGTAAGACAGTAAGAACAATAGTATCAGAGCTACACGTAAGACAGTCAGAACAATAGTATCACAGCTACACGTAAGACAGTAAGAACAATAGTATCAGAGCTACATGTAAGACAGTAAGAACAATAGTATCAGAGCTACATGTAAGACAGTAAGAACAATAATATCAGAGCTACATGTAAGACAGTAAGAACAATAGTATCAGAGCTACATGTAAGACAGTAAGAACAATAATATCAGAGCTACACGTAAGACAGTAAGAACAATAGTATCAGAGCTACATGTAAGACAGTAAGAACAATAGTATCAGAGCTACATGTAAGATAGTAAGGACAATAGTATCACAGCTACATGTAAGACAGTAAGAACAATAGTATCAGAGCTACATGTAAGACAGTAAGAATAATAGTATCAGAGCTACATGTAAGACAGTAAGAATAATAGTATCACAGCTACATGTAAGACAGTAAGAACCATAGTATCAGAGCTACATGTAAGACAGTAAGGACAATAGTATCACAGCTACATGTAAGACAGTAAGAACAATAGTATCAGAGCTACATGTAAGACAGTAAGAATAATAGTATCAGAGCTACATGTAAGACAATAAGAACAATAGTATCACAGCTACATGTAAGACAGTAAGAACAATAATATCAGAGCTACATGTAACACAGTAAGAACCATAGTATCAGAGCTACATGTAAGACAGTAAGAACAATAGCATCAGAGCTACATGTAACACAGTAAGAACCATAGTATCAGAGCTACATGTAAGACAGTAAGAACAATAGCATCAGAGCTACATGTAAGACAGTAAGAACAATAGTATCAGAGCTACATGTAAGACAGTAAGAACAATAGCATCAGAGCTACATGTAAGACAATAAGAACAATAGTATCAGAGCTACATGTAAGACAGTAAGAACAATAGTATCAGAGCTACACGTAAGACAGTAAGAACAATAGTATCACAGCTACATGTAAGACAGTAAGAATCATAGTATCAGAGCTACATGTAAGACAGTAAGAACAATAGTATCAGAGCTACACGTAAGACAATAAGAACAATAGTATCACAGCTACATGTAAGACAGTAAGAACAATAGTATCAGAGCTACATGTAAGACAGTAAGAACAATAGTATCACAGTTACATGTAAGACAGTAAGAACAATAGTATCACAGCTACATGTAAGACAGTAAGAACCATAGTATCAGAGCTACATGTAAGACAGTAAGAACAATAGTATCAGAGCTACATGTAAGACAGTAAGAACAATAGTATCACAGCTACATGTAAGACAGTAAGAACAATAGTATCAGAGCTACATGTAAGACAGTAAGAACAATAATATCAGAGCTACATGTAACACAGTAAGAACCATAGTATCAGAGCTACATGTAAGACAGTAAGAACAATAGCATCAGAGCTACATGTCAGACAGTAAGAACAATAGTATCAGAGCTACATGTAAGACAGTAAGAACAATAATATCAGAGCTACATGTAACACAGTAAGAACCATAGTATCAGAGCTACATGTAAGACAGTAAGAACAATAGCATCAGAGCTACATGTAAGACAGTAAGAACAATAGTATCAGAGCTACATGTAAGACAGTAAGAACAATAGTATCAGAGCTACATGTAAGACAGTAAGAACAATAGTATCACAGCTACATGTAAGACAGTAAGAACAATAGTATCAGAGCTACATGTAAGACAGTAAGAACAATAATATCAGAGCTACATGTAACACAGTAAGAACCATAGTATCAGAGCTACATGTAAGACAGTAAGAACAATAGCATCAGAGCTACATGTAAGACAGTAAGAACAATAGTATCAGAGCTACATGTAAGACAGTAAGAACAATAGTATCAGAGCTACATGTAAGACAGTAAGAACAATAGTGTCAGAGCTACATGTAAGACAGTAAGAACAATAGTATCAGAGCTACATGTAAGACAGTAAGAACAATAGTATCAGAGCTACATGTAAGACAGTAAGAACAATAGTATCAGAGCTACATGTAAGACAGTAAGAACAATAGTATCAGAGCTACATGTAAGACAGTAAGAACAATAGTATCAGAGCTACATGTAAGACAGTAAGAACAATAGTATCAGAGCTACATGTAAGAGAGTGAGAACAATAGTATCAGAGCTACACGTAAGACAGTAAGAACAATAGTATCAGACCTACATGTAAGACAGTAAGAACAATAGCATCAGAGCTACATGTAAGACAGTAAGAACAATAGCATCAGAGCTACATGTAAGACAGTAAGAACAATAGTATCAGAGTTACATGTAAGACAGTAAGAACAATAGTATCAGAGCTACATGTAAGACAGTAAGAACAATAGTATCAGAGCTACATGTAAGACAGTAAGAACAATAGTATCAGAGCTACATGTAAGACAGTAAGAACAATAGTATCAGAATTACATGTAAGACAGTAAGAACAATAGTATCAGAGCTACATGTCAGACAGTAAGAACAATAGTATCAGAGCTACATGTAAGAGAGTAAGAACATTAGTATCACAGCTACATGTAAGACAGTAAGAACAATAGTATCAGAGCTACATGTAAGATAGTAAGAACAATAGTATCAGAGCTACATGTAAGACAGTAAGAACAATAGTATCAGAGCTACATGTAAGACAGTAAGAACAATAGTATCAGAGCTACATGTCACACAGTAAGAACAATAGTATCAGAGCTACATGTAAGACAGTAAGAACAATAATATCAGAGCTACATGTAAGACAATAAGAACAAGAGTATCAGAGCTACATGTAAGACAGTAAGAACAATAGTATCAGAGCTACATGTAAGACAGTAAGAACAATAGTATCAGAGCTACATGTAAGATAGTAAGCACAATAGTATCAGAGCTACATGTAAGATAGTAAGAACAATAGTATCAGAGCAACATGTAAGAGAGTAAGAACAATAGTATCAGAGCTACATGTAAGACAGGAAGAACAATAGTATCAGAGCTACATGTAAGACAGTAAGACCAATTGTATCAGAACTACATGTAAGACAGTAAGAACAATAGTATCAGAGCTACATGTAAGACAGTAAGAACAATAGTATCAGAGCTACATGTAAGACAGTAAGAACAATAGTATCAGAGCTACATGTAAGACAGTAAGAACAATAGTATCAGAGCTACATGTAAGACAGTAAGAACAATAGTATCAGAGCTACATGTAAGACAGTAAGAACAATAGTATCAGAGCTACATGTAAGACAGTAAGAACAATAGTATCAGAGCTACATGTAAGACAGTAAGAACAATAGTATCAGAGCTACATGTAAGACAGTAAGAACAATAGTATCAGAGCTACACGTAAGACAGTAAGAACAATAGTATCAGAGCTACACGTAAGACAGTAAGAACAATAGTATCAGAGCTACATGTAAGACAGTAAGAACAATAGTATCAGAGCTACATGTAAGACAGTAAGAACAATAATATCAGAGCTACATGTAATACAGTAAGAACAATAGTATCAGAGCTACATGTAAGACAGTAAGAACAATAATATCAGAGCTACACGTAAGACAGTAAGAACAATAGTATCAGAGCTACATGTAAGACAGTAAGAACAATAGTATCAGAGCTACATGTAAGACAGTAAGGACAATAGTATCACAGCTACATGTAAGACAGTAAGAACAATAGTATCAGAGCTACATGTAAGACAGTAAGGACAATAGTATCACAGCTACATGTAAGACAGTAAGAACAATAGTATCAGAGCTACATGTAAGACAGTAAGAATAATAGTATCAGAGCTACATGTAAGACAATAAGAACAATAGTATCACAGCTACATGTAAGACAGTAAGAACAATAATATCAGAGCTACATGTAACACAGTAAGAACTATAGTATCAGAGCTACATGTAAGACAGTAAGAACAATAGCATCAGAGCTACATGTAACACAGTAAGAACCATAGTATCAGAGCTACATGTAAGACAGTAAGAACAATAGCATCAGAGCTACATGTAAGACAGTAAGAACAATAGTATCAGAGCTACATGTAAGACAGTAAGAACAATAGTATCAGAGCTACATGTAAGACAGTAAGAACAATAGTATCAGAGCTACATGTAAGACAGTAAGAACAATAATATCAGAGCTACATGTAAGACAGTAAGAACAATAGTATCAGAGCTACATGTAAGACAGTAAGAACAATAGTATCAGAGCTACATGTAAGACAGTAAGAACAATAGTATCAGAGCTACATGTAAGACAGTAAGAACAATAGTATCAGAGCTACATGTAAGACAGTAAGAACAATAGTATCAGAGCTACATGTAAGACAGTAAGAACAATAGTGTCAGAGCTACATGTAAGACAGTAAGAACAATAGTATCAGAGCTACATGTAAGACAGTAAGAACAATAGTATCAGAGCTACATGTAAGACAGTAAGAACAATAGTATCAGAGCTACATGTAAGACAGTAAGAACAATAGTATCAGAGCTACATGTAAGACAGTAAGAACAATAGTATCAGAGCTACATGTAAGACAGTAAGAACAATAGTATCAGAGCTACATGTAAGAGAGTGAGAACAATAGTATCAGAGCTACACGTAAGACAGTAAGAACAATAGTATCAGACCTACATGTAAGACAGTAAGAACAATAGCATCAGAGCTACATGTAAGACAGTAAGAACAATAGTATCAGAGCTACATGTAAGACAGTAAGAACAATAGTATCAGAGCTACATGTAAGACAGTAAGAACAATAGTATCAGAGCTACATGTAAGACAGTAAGAACAATAGTATCAGAATTACATGTAAGACAGTAAGAACAATAGTATCAGAGCTACATGTCAGACAGTAAGAACAATAGTATCAGAGCTACATGTAAGAGAGTAAGAACATTAGTATCACAGCTACATGTAAGACAGTAAGAACAATAGTATCAGAGCTACATGTAAGATAGTAAGAACAATAGTATCAGAGCTACATGTAAGACAGTAAGAACAATAGTATCAGAGCTACATGTAAGACAGTAAGAACAATAGTATCAGAGCTACATGTCACACAGTAAGAACAATAGTATCAGAGCTACATGTAAGACAGTAAGAACAATAATATCAGAGCTACATGTAAGACAATAAGAACAAGAGTATCAGAGCTACATGTAAGACAGTAAGAACAATAGTATCAGAGCTACATGTAAGACAGTAAGAACAATAGTATCAGAGCTACATGTAAGATAGTAAGCACAATAGTATCAGAGCTACATGTAAGATAGTAAGAACAATAGTATCAGAGCAACATGTAAGAGAGTAAGAACAATAGTATCAGAGCTACATGTAAGACAGGAAGAACAATAGTATCAGAGCTACATGTAAGACAGTAAGACCAATTGTATCAGAACTACATGTAAGACAGTAAGAACAATAGTATCAGAGCTACATGTAAGACAGTAAGAACAATAGTATCAGAGCTACATGTAAGACAGTAAGAACAATAAGTATCAGAGCTACATGTAAGACAGTAAGAACAATAGTATCAGAGCTACATGTAAGACAGTAAGAACAATAGTATCAGAACTACATGTAAGACAGTAAGAACAATAGTATCAGGGCTACATATAAGACAGTAAGAACAATAGTATCAGAGCTCCATGTAAGACAGTAAGAACAATAGTATCAGAGCTACATGTAAGACAGTAAGAACAATAGTATCAGAGCTACATGTAAGACAGTAAGAACAATAGTATCAGAGCTACATGTAAGACAGTAAGAACAATAGTATCAGAGCTACATGTAAGACAGTAAGAACAATAGTATCAGAGCTACATGTAAGACAGTAAGAACAATAGTATCAGAGCTACATGTAAGACAGTAAGAACAATATTATCAGAGCTACATGTAAGACAGTAAGAACAATAGTATCACAGCTACATGTAAGACAGTAAGAACAATAGTATCAGAGCTACATGTAAGACAGTAAGAACAATAATATCAGAGCTACATGTAAGACAGTAAGAACCATAGTATCAGAGCTACATGTAAGACAGAAAGAACAATAGTATCAGAGCTACATGTAAGACAGTAAGAACACTAGTATCAGAGCTACATGTAAGACAGTAAGAACAATAGTATCAGAGCTACATGTAAGACAGTAAGAACAATAGTATCAGAGCTACATGTAAGACAGCAAGAACAATAGTATCAGAGCTACATGTAGATAGTAAGAACAATAGTATCAGAGCTACATGTAAGACAGTAAGACAAATAGTATCAGAGCTACACGTAAGACAGTAAGAACAATAGTATCAGAGCTACACGTAAGACAGTAAGAACAATAGTATCAGAGCTACATGTAAGACAGTAAGAACAATAGTATCAGAGCTACATGTAAGACAGTAAGAACAATAATATCAGAGCTACATGTAAGACAGTAAGAACAATAATATCATAGCTACACGTAAGACAGTAAGAACAATAGTATCAGAGCTACATGTAAGACAGTAAGAACAATAGTATCAGAGCTACATGTAAGACAGTAAGAACAATAGTATCAGAGCTACATGTAAGACAGTAAGACCAATAGTATCAGAACTACATGTAAGACAGTAAGAACAATAGTATCAGAGCTACATGTAAGACAGTAAGAACAATAGTATCAGAGCTACATGTAAGACAGTAAGAACAATAGTATCAGAACTACATGTAAGACAGTAAGAACAATAGTATCAGAGCTACATGTAAGACAGTAAGAACAATAGTATCAGAGCTACATGTAAGACAGTAAGAACAATAGTATCAGAGCTACATGTAAGACAGTAAGAACAATAGTATCAGAGCTACATGTAAGACAGTAAGAACAATAGTATCAGAGCTACATGTAAGACAGTAAGAACAATAATATCAGAGCTACACGTAAGACAGTAAGAACAATAGTATCAGAGCTACATGTAAGACAGTAAGAACAATAATATGAGAGCTACATGTAAGACAGTAAGAACAATAGTATCAGAGCTACATGTAAGACAGTAAGAACAATAATATCAGAGCTACACGTAAGACAGTAAGAACAATAGTATCAGAGCTACACGTAAGACAGTAAGAACAATAGTATCAGAGCTACATGTAAGACAGTAAGAACAATAGTATCACAGCTACATGTAAGACAATAAGAACAATAGTATCACAGCTACATGTAAGACAGTAAGAACAATAGTATCAGAGCTACATGTAAGACAGTAAGAACAATAGTATCACAGCTACATGTAAGACAGTAAGAACAATAGTATCAGAGCTACATGTAAGACAGTAAGAACAATAATATCAGAGCTACATGTAAGACAGTAAGAACCATAGTATCAGAGCTACATGTAAGACAGTAAGAACAATAGCATCAGAGCTACATGTAAGACAGTAAGAACAATAGTATCAGAGCTACATGTAAGACAGTAGGAACAATAGTATCAGAGCTACATGTAAGACAGTAAGAACAATAATATCAGAGCTACATGTAAGACAGTAAGAACAATAGTATCAGAGCTACATGTAAGACAGTAAGAACAATAGTATCAGAGCTACATGTAAGACAGTAAGAACAATAGTATCAGAGCTACATGTAAGACAGTAAGAACAATAGTATCAGAGCTACATGTAAGACAGTAAGAACAATAGTATCAGAGCTACATGTAAGACAGTAAGAACAATAGTATCAGAGCTACATGTAAGACAGTAAGAACAATAGTATCAGAGCTACATGTAAGACAGTAAGAACAATAGTATCAGAGCTACATGTAAGACAGTAAGAACAATAGCATCAGAGCTACATGTAAGACAGAAAGAACAATAGCATCAGAGCTACACGTAAGACAGTAAGAACAATAGTATCAGAGATACATGTAAGACAGTAAGAACAATAGTATCAGAGCTACATGTAAGACAGTAAGAACAATAGTATCAGAGCTACATGTAAGACAGTAAAAACAATAGTATCAGAGCTACATGTAAGACAGTAAGAACAATAGTATCAGAGCTACATGTAAGACAGTAAGAACAATAGTATCAGAGCTACATGTAAGACAGTAAGAACAATAGTATCAGAGCTACATGTAAGACAGTAAGAACAATAGCATCAGAGCTACATGTAAGACAGTAAGAACAATAGCATCAGAGCTACACGTAAGACAGTAAGAACAATAGTATCAGAGTTACATGTAAGACAGTAAGAACAATAGTATCAGAGCTACATGTAAGACAGTAAGAACAATAGTATCAGAGCTACATGTAAGACAGTAAGAACAATAGTATCAGAGCTACATGTAAGACAGTAAGAACAATAGTATCAGAGCTACATGTAAGACAGTAAGAACAATAGTATCAGAGCTACATGTAAGACAGTAAGAACAATAGTATCAGAGTTACATGTAAGACAGTAAGAACAATAGTATCAGAGCTACATGTCAGACAGTAAGAACAATAGTATCAGAGCTACATGTAAGACAGTAAGAACATTAGTATCACAGCTACATGTCAGACAGTAAGAACAATAGTATCAGAGCTACATGTAAGACAGTAAGAACAATAGTATCAGAGCTACATGTAAGACAGTAAGAACAATAGTATCAGAGCTACATGTCAGACAGTAAGAACAATAGTATCAGAGCTACATGTAAGACAGTAAGAACAATAGTATCAGAGCTACATGTAAGACAGTAAGAACAATAGTATCAGAGCTACATGTAAGACAGTAAGAACAATAGTATCAGAGCTACATGTAAGATAGTAAGAACAATAGTATCAGAGCTACATGTAAGACAGTAAGAACAATAGTGTCAGAGCTACACGTAAGACAGTAAGAACAATAGTATCAGAGCTACACGTAAGACAGTAAGAACAAAAGTATCAGAGCTACATGTAAGACAGTAAGAACAATAGTATCAGAGCTACATGTAAGACAGTAAGAACAATAATATCAGAGCTACACGTAAGACAGTAAGAACAATAGTATCAGAGCTACATGTAAGACAGTAAGAACAATAGTATCAGAGCTACATGTAAGACAGTAAGAACAATAGTATCACAGCTACATGTAAGACAGTAAGAACAATAGTATCACAGCTACATGTAAGACAATAAGAACAATAGTATCACAGCTACATGTAAGACAGTAAGAACAATAGTATCAAAGCTACATGTAAGACAGTAAGAACAATAGTATCAGAGCTACATGTAAGACAGTAAGAAGCATAGTATCACAGTTACATGTAAGACAGTAAGAACAATAGTATCAGAGCTACATGTAAGACAGTAAGAACAATAATATCAGAGCTACATGTAAGACAGTAAGAACAATAGTATCAGAGCTACATGTAAGACAGTAAGAACAATAGTATCAGAGCTACATGTAAGACAGTAAGAACAATAGTATCAGAGCTACATGTAAGACAGTAAGTACATTAGTATCAGAGTTACATGTAAGACAGTAAGAACAATAGTATCAGAGCTACATGTCAGACAGTAAGAACAATAGTATCAGAGCTACATGTAAGACAGTAAGAACAATAGTATCAGAGCTACATGTAAGACAGTAAGAACAATAGTATCAGAGCTACATGTAAGACAGTAAGAACAATAGTATCAGAGCTACATGTAAGACAGTAAGAACAATAGTATCAGAGCTACATGTCAGACAGTAAGAACAATAGTATCAGAGCTACATGTCAGACAGTAAGAACAATAGTATCAGAGCTACATGTAAGACAGTAAGAACAATAGTATCAGAGCTACATGTAAGACAGTAAGAACAATAGTATCAGAGCTACATGTAAGATAGTAAGAACAATAGTATCAGAGCTACATGTAAGACAGTAAGAACAATAGTATCAGAGCTACACGTAAGACAGTAAGAACAATAGTATCAGAGCTACAGGTAAGACAGTAAGAACAAAAGTATCAGAGCTACACGTAAGACAGTAAGAACAATAGTATCAGAGCTACATGTAAGACAGTAAGAACAATAATATCAGAGCTACATGTAAGACAGTAAGAACAATAATATCAGAGCTACATGTAAGACAGTAAGAACAATAGTATCAGAGCTACATGTAAGACAGTAAGAACAATAATATCAGAGCTACACGTAAGACAGTAAGAACAATAGTATCTGAGCTACATGTAAGACAGTAAGAACAATAGTATCAGAGCTACATGTAAGACAGTAAGAACAATAGTATCACAGCTACATGTAAGACAATAAGAACAATAGTATCACAGCTACATGCAAGACAGTAAGAACAATAGTATCAAAGCTACATGTAAGACAGTAAGAACAATAGTATCAGAGCTACATGTAAGACAGTAAGAACAATAGTATCACAGTTACATGTAAGACAGTAAGAACAATAGTATCAGAGCTACACGTAAGACAGTAAGAACAATAGTATCAGAGCTACATGCAAGACAGTAAGAACAATAGTATCAGAGCTACATGTAAGACAGTAAGAACAATAGTATCAGAGCTACACGTAAGACAGTAAGAACAATAGTATCAGAGCTACATGTAAGACAGTAAGAACAATAGTATCAGAGCTACATGTAAGGCAGTAAGAACAATAGTATCAGAGCTATATGTAAGACAGTAAGAACAATAGTATCAGAGCTACATGTAAGACAGTAAGAACAATAATATCAGAGCTACATGTAAGACAGTAAGAACAATAGTATCAGAGCTACATGTAAGACAGTAAGAACAATAATATCAGAGCTACACGTAAGACAGTAAGAACAATAGTATCAGAGCTACACGTAAGACAGTAAGAACAATAGTATCAGAGCTACATGTAAGACAGTAAGAACAATAGTATCAGAGCTACATGTAAGGCAGTAAGAACAATAGTATCAGAGCTACATGTAAGACAGTAAGAACAATAGTATCAGAGCTACACGTAAGACAGTAAGAACAATAGTATCAGAGCTACATGTAAGACAGTAAGAACAATAGTATCAGAGCTACATGTAAGACAGTAAGAACAATAGTATCAGAACTACATGTAAGACAGTAAGAACAATAGTATCAGGGCTACATATAAGACAGTAAGAACAATAGTATCAGAGCTCCATGTAAGACAGTAAGAACAATAGTATCAGAGCTACATGTAAGACAGTAAGAACAATAGTATCAGAGCTACATGTAAGACAGTAAGAACAATAGTATCAGAGCTACATGTAAGACAGTAAGAACAATAGTATCAGAGCTACATGTAAGACAGTAAGAACAATAGTATCAGAGCTACATGTAAGACAGTAAGAACAATAGTATCAGAGCTACATGTAAGACAGTAAGAACAATATTATCAGAGCTACATGTAAGACAGTAAGAACAATAGTATCACAGCTACATGTAAGACAGTAAGAACAATAGTATCAGAGCTACATGTAAGACAGTAAGAACAATAATATCAGAGCTACATGTAAGACAGTAAGAACCATAGTATCAGAGCTACATGTAAGACAGAAAGAACAATAGTATCAGAGCTACATGTAAGACAGTAAGAACAATAGTATCAGAGCTACATGTAAGACAGTAAGAACAATAGTATCAGAGCTACATGTAAGACAGTAAGAACAATAGTATCAGAGCTACATGTAAGACAGCAAGAACAATAGTATCAGAGCTACATGTAGATAGTAAGAACAATAGTATCAGAGCTACATGTAAGACAGTAAGACAAATAGTATCAGAGCTACACGTAAGACAGTAAGAACAATAGTATCAGAGCTACACGTAAGACAGTAAGAACAATAGTATCAGAGCTACATGTAAGACAGTAAGAACAATAGTATCAGAGCTACATGTAAGACAGTAAGAACAATAATATCAGAGCTACATGTAAGACAGTAAGAACAATAATATCAGAGCTACACGTAAGACAGTAAGAACAATAGTATCAGAGCTACATGTAAGACAGTAAGAACAATAGTATCAGAGCTACATGTAAGACAGTAAGAACAATAATATCAGAGCTACATTTAAGACAATAAGAACAATAATATCAGAGCTACACGTAAGACAGTTAGAACAATAGTATCAGAGCTACATGTAAGACAGTAAGAACAATAGTATCAGAGCTACATGTAAGACAATAAGAACAATAGTATCACATCTACATGTAAGACAGTAAGAACAATAGTATCAGAGCTACATGTAAGACAGTAAGAATAATAGTATCAGAGCCACATGTAAGACAGTAAGAACAATAGTATCAGAGCTACATGTAAGACAGTAAGAACAATAGTATCACAGCTACATGTAAGACAGTCAGAACAATAGTATCAGAGCTACATGTAAGACAGTAAGAACAATAATATCAGAGCTACATGTAAGACAGTAAGAACCATAGTATCAGAGCTACACGTAAGACAGTAAGAACAATAGTATCAGAGCTACACGTAAGACAGTAAGAACAATAGTATCAGAGCTACACGTAAGACAGTAAGAACAATAGTATCAGAGCTACATGTAAGACAGTAAGAACAATAATATCAGAGCTACATGTAAGACAGTAAGAACAATAATATCAGAGCTACACGTAAGACAGTAAGAACAATAGTATCACAGCTACATGTAAGACAGTAAGAACAATAGTATCAGAGCTACATGTAAGACAGTAAGAACAATAATAACAGAGCTACATGTAAGACAGTAAGAACCATAGTATCAGAGCTACATGTAAGACAGAAAGAACAATAGTATCAGAGCTACATGTAAGACAGTAAGAACAATAGTATCAGAGCTACATGCAAGACAGTAAGAACAATAGTATCAGAACTACATGTAAGACAGTAAGAACAATAGTATCAGAGCTACATGTAAGACAGCAAGAACAATAGTATCAGAGCTACATGTAGATAGTAAGAACAATACTATCAGAGCTACATGTAAGACAGTAAGACAAATAGTATCAGAGCTACACGTAAGACAGTAAGAACAATAGTATCAGAGCTACACGTAAGACAGTAAGAACAATAGTATCAGAGCTACATGTAAGACAGTAAGAACAATAGTATCAGAGCTACATGTAAGACAGTAAGAACAATAATATCAGAGCTACATGTAAGACAGTAAGAACAATAATATCATAGCTACACGTAAGACAGTAAGAACAATAGTATCAGAGCTACATGTAAGACAGTAAGAACAATAGTATCAGAGCTACATGTAAGACAGTAAGAACAATAATATCAGAGCTACATTTAAGACAATAAGAACAATAATATCAGAGCTACACGTAAGACAGTTAGAACAATAGTATCAGAGCTACATGTAAGACAGTAAGAACAATAGTATCAGAGCTACATGTAAGACAATAAGAACAATAGTATCACATCTACATGTAAGACAGTAAGAACAATAGTATCAGAGCTACATGTAAGACAGTAAGAATAATAGTATCAGAGCCACATGTAAGACAGTAAGAACAATAGTATCAGAGCTACATGTAAGACAGTAAGAACAATAGTATCACAGCTACATGTAAGACAGTCAGAACAATAGTATCAGAGCTACATGTAAGACAGTAAGAACAATAATATCAGAGCTACATGTAAGACAGTAAGAACCATAGTATCAGAGCTACACGTAAGACAGTAAGAACAATAGTATCAGAGCTACACGTAAGACAGTAAGAACAATAGTATCAGAGCTACACGTAAGACAGTAAGAACAATAGTATCAGAGCTACATGTAAGACAGTAAGAACAATAATATCAGAGCTACATGTAAGACAGTAAGAACAATAATATCAGAGCTACACGTAAGACAGTAAGAACAATAGTATCAGAGCTACACGTAAGACAGTAAGAACAATAGTATCAGAGCTACATGTAAGACAGTAAGAACAATAGTATCAGAGCTACATGTAAGACAGTAAGAACAATAGTATCAGAGCTACATGTAAGACAGTAAGAACAATTGTATCAGAGCTACATGTAAGACAGTAAGAACAATAGTATCAGAGCTACATGTAAGTATCAGAGCTACATGTAAGACAGTAAGAACAATAGTAGCAGAGCTACATGCAAGATAGTAAGAACAATAGTATCAGAGCTACACGTAAGACAGTAAGAACAATAGTATCAGAGCTACACGTAAGACAGTAAGAACAATAGTATCAGAGCTACATGTAAGACAGTAAGAACAATAGTATCAGAGCTACATGTAAGACAGTAAGAACAATAATATCAGAGCTACATGTAAGACAGTAAGAACAATAATATCAGAGCTACATGTAAGACAGTAAGAACAATAATATCAGAGCTACATGTCAGACAGTAAGAACAATAATATCAGAGCTACATGTAACCCAGTAAGAACAATAATATCAGAGATACACGTAAGAAAGCAAGAACAATAGTATCAGAGCTACATGTAAGACAGTAAGAACAATAGTATCAGAGCTACATGTAAGACAATAAGAACAATAGTATCACAGCTACATGTAAGACAGTAAGAACAATAGTATCAGAGCTACATGTAAGACAGTAAGAACAATAGTATCAGAGCTACATGTAAGACAGTAAGAACAATAGGATCACAGCTACATGTAAGACAGTAAGAACAATAGTATCAGAGCTACACGTAAGACAGTAAGAACAATAATATCAGAGCTACATGTAAGACAGTAAGAACCATAGTATCAGAGCTCCACGTAAGACAGTAAGAACAATATTATCAGAGCTACACGTAAGACAGTAAGAACAATAGTATCAGAGCTACATGTAAGATAGTAAGAACAATAGTATCAGAGCTACAAGTAAGACAGTAAGAACAATAATATCAGAGCTACATGTAAGACAGTAAGAACAATAATATCAGAGATACACGTAAGACAGTAAGAACAATAGTATCAGAGCTACATGTAAGACAGTAAGAACAATAGTATCAGAGCTACATGTAAGACAGTAAGAACAATAGTATCAGAGCTACATGTAAGACAGTAAGAACAATAATATCAGAGCTACATGTAAGACAGTAAGAACAATAGTATCAGAGCTACATGTAAGACAGTAAGAACAATAGTATCAGAGCTACATGTAAGACAGTAAGAACAATAGTATCAGAGCTACATGTAAGACAGTAAGAACAATAGTATCAGAGCTACATGTAAGACAATAAGAACAATAGTATAACAGCTACATGTAAGACAGTAAGAACAATAGTATCAGAGCTACATGTAAGACAGTAAGAACAATAGTATCAGAGCTACATGTAAGACAGTAAGAACAATAGTATCAGAGCTACATGTAAGACAGTAAGAACAATAGTATCAGAGCTACATGTAAGACAGTAAGAACAATAGTATCAGAGCTACATGTAAGACAGTAAGAACAATAGTATCAGAGCTAAATGTAAGACAATAAGAACAATAGTATCACAGCTACATGTAAGACAGTAAGAACAATAGTATCAGAGCTACATGTAAGAGAGTAAGAACAATAGTTTCACAGCTACATGTAAGACAGTAAGAACAATAGTATCAGAGCTACATGTAAGACAGTAAGAACAATAATATCAGAGCTACATGCAAGACAGTAAGAACCATAGTATCAGAGCTACACGTAAGACAGTAAGAACAATAGTATCAGAGCTACACGTAAGACAGTAAGAACAATAGTATCAGAGCTACATGTAAGACCGTAAGAACAATAGTATCAGAGCTACATGTAAGACAGTAAGAACAATAATATCAGAGCTACATGTAAGACAGTAAGAACAATAATATCAGAGCTACACGTAAGACAGTAAGAACAATAGTATCAGAGCTACATGTAAGACAGTAAGAACAATAGTATCAGAGCTAGATGTAAGACAGTAAGAACAATAGTATCAGAGCTACATGTAAGACAATAAGAACAATAGTATCACAGCTACATGTAAGACAGTACGAACAATAGTATCAGAGCTACATGTAAGACAGTAAGAACAATAATATCAGAGCTACATGTAAGACAGTAAGAACAATAATATCAGAGCTACACGTAAGACAGTAAGAACAATAGTATCAGAGCTACACGTAAGACAGTAAGAACAATAGTACCAGAGCTACATGTAAGACAGTAAGAACAATAGTATCAGAGCTACATGTCAGACAGTAAGAACAATAGTATCACAGCTACATGTAAGACAGTAAGAACAATAGTATCAGAGCTACATGTAAGACAGTAAGAACAATAATATCAGAGCTACATGTAAGACAGTAAGAACCATAGTATCAGAGCTACATGTAAGACAGTAAGAACCATAGTATCAGAGCTACATGTAAGATAGTAAGAACCATAGTATCAGAGCTACATGTAAGACAGTAAGAACAATAGTATCAGAGCTACATGTAAGACAGTAAGAACAATAGTATCAGAGCTACATGTAAGACAGTAAGAACAATAGTATCAGAGCTACATATAAGACAGTAAGAACAATAGTATCAGAGATACATGTCAGACAGTAAGAACAATAGTATCAGAGCTACATGTAAGACAGCAAGAACAATAGTATCAGAGCTACATGTAAGACAGTAAGAACAATAATATCAGAGCTACATGTAAGACAGTAAGAAAAATAGTATCAGAGCTACATGTAAGACAGTAAGAACAATAATATCGGAGCTACATGTAAGACAGTAAGAACAATAGTATCAGAGCTACATGTAAGATAGTAAGAACAATAGTATCAGAGCTACATGTAAGACAGTAAGAACAATAATATCAGAGCTACATGTAAGACAGTAAGAACAATAGTATCACAGCTACATGTAAGACAGTAAGAACAATAGTATCAGAGCTACATGTAAGACAGTAAGAACAATAGTATCAGAGCTACATGTAAGACAGTAAGAACAATAGTATCAGAGCTACATGTAAGACAGTAAGAACAATAGTATCAGAGCTACATGTAAGACAGTAAGAACAATAGTATCAGAGCTACATGTAAGACAGTAAGAATAATAGTATCACAGCTACATGTAAGACAGTAAGAACAATAGTATCACAGCTACATGTAAGACAGTAAGAACAATAGTATCACAGCTACATGTAAGACAGTAAGAACAATAGTATCAGAGCTACATGTAAGACAGTAAGAACAATAGTATCAGAGCTACACGTAAGACAGTAAGAACAATAGTATCAGAGCTACATGTAAGACAGTCAGAACAATAGTATCAGAGCTACACGTAAGACAGTAAGAACAATAGTATCAGAGCTACATGTAAGACAGTAAGAACAATAGTATCAGAGCAACATGTAAGACAGTAAGAACAATAGTATCAGAGCTACATGTCAGACAGTAAGAACAATAGTATCACAGCTACATGTAAGACAGTAAGAACAATAGTATCAGAGCTACATGTAAGACAGTAAGAAGAATAATATCAGAGCTACATGTAAGACAGTAAGAACAATAGTATCAGAGCTACACGTAAGACAGTAAGAACAATAGTATCAGAGCTACATGTAAGACAGTAAGAACCATATTATCAGAGCTACATGTAAGATAGTAAGAACAGTAGTATCAGAGCTACATGTAAGACAGTAAGAACAATAGTATCAGAGCTACATGTAAGACAGTAAGAACAATAGTATCAGAGCTACATGTAAGACAGTAAGAACAATAGTATCAGAGCTACATGTAAGACAGTAAGAACAATTGTATCAGAGCTACATGTAAGACAGTAAGAACAATAATATCAGAGCTACATGTAAGACAGTAAGAACATTAGTATCAGAGCTACATGTAAGACAGTAAGAACAATTGTATCAGAGCTACATGTAAGACAGTAAGAACAATAGTATCAGAGCTACATGTAAGACAGTAAGAACAATAATATCAGAGCTACATGTAAGACAGTAAGAACAATAGTATCAGAGCTACATGTAAGACAGTAAGAACAATAGTATCAGAGCTACATGTAAGACAGTAAGAACAATAGTATCAGAGCTACATGTAAGACAGTAAGAACAATAGTATCAGAGCTACATGTAAGACAGTAAGAACAATAGTATCAGAGCTACATGTAAGACAGTAAGAACAATAGTATCAGAGCTACATGTAAGACAGTAAGAACAATAGCATCAGAGCTACATGTAAGACAGTAAGAACAATAGCATCAGAGCTACACGTAAGACAGTAAGAACAATAGTATCAGAGCTACATGTAAGACAGTAAGAACAATAGTATCAGAGCTACATGTAAGACAGTAAGAACAATAGTATCAGAGCTACATGTAAGACAGTAAGAACAATAGTATCAGAGCTCCATGTAAGACAGTAAGAACAATAGTATCAGAGCTACATGTAAGACAGTAAGAACAATAGTATCAGAGCTACATGTCAGACAGTAAGAACAATAGTATTTGAGCTACATGTCAGACAGTAAGAACAATAGTATCAGAGCTACATGTAAGACAGTAAGAACAATAGTATCACAGCTACATGTCAGACAGTAAGAACAATAGTTTCAGAGCTACATGTAAGACAGTAAGAACATTAGTATCAGAGCTACATGTAAGACAGTAAGAACAATAATATCAGAGCTACATGTAAGACAGTAAGAACAATAGTATCAGAGCTACATGTAAGACAGTAAGAACAATAGTATCAGAGCTACATGTAAGACAGTAAGAACAATAATATCAGAGCTACATGTAAGACAGTAAGAACAATAGTATCAGAGCTACATGTAAGACAGTAAGAACAATAGTATCAGAGCTACATGAAAGACAGTAAGAACAATAGTATCAGAGCTACATGTAAGACAGTAAGAACAATAGTATCAGAGCTACATGTAAGACAGTAAGAACAATAGTATCAGAGTTACATGTAAGACAGTAAGAACAATAGTATCAGAGCTACATTTAAGACAGTAAGAACAATAGTATCAGAGCTACATATAAGACAGTAAGAACAATAGTATCAGAGATACATGTAAGACAGTAAGAACAATATTATCAGAGCTACATGTAAGACAGTAAGAACAATAATATCAGAGCTACATGTAAGACAGTAAGAACAATAATATCAGAGCTACATGTAACACAGTAAGAACCATTGTGTCAGAGCTACATGTAAGACAGTAAGAACCATAGTATCAGAGCTACATGTAAGATAGTAAGAACAGTAGTATCAGAGCTACATGTAAGACAGTAAGAACAATAGTATCAGAGCTACATGTAAGACAGTAAGAACAATAGTATCAGAGCTACATGTAAGACACTAAGAACAATAGTATCAGAGCTACATGTAAGACAGTAAGAACAATAGTATCAGAGCTACATGTAAGACAGTAAGAACAATAATATCAGAGCTACATTTAAGACAGTAAGAACCATAGTATCAGAGCTACATGTAAGACAGTAAGAACAATAGTATCAGAGCTACATGTAAGACAGTACGAACAATAATATCAGAGCTACATGTAAGACAGTAAGAACAATAGTATCAGAGCTACATGTAAGACAGTAAGAACAATAGTATCAGAGCTACATGTAAGACAGTAAGAACAATAATATCAGAGCTACATGTAAGACAGTAAGAACAATAGTATCAGAACTACATGTAAGACAGTAAGAACAATAGTATCAGAGCTACATGTCCAGACAGTAAGAACAATAGTATCAGAGCTACATGTAAGACAGTAAGAACAATAGTATCAGAGCTACAGTAAGACAGTAAGAACAATAATATCAGAGCTACATGTAAGACAGTAAGAACAATAATATCAGAGCTACACGTAAGACAGTAAGAACAATAGTATCAGAGCTACATGTAAGACAGTAAGAACAATAGTATCAGAGCTACATGTAAGACAGTAAGAACAATAGTATCAGAGCTACATGTAAGACAACAAGAACAATAGTATCACAGCTACATGTAAGACAGTAAGAACAATAGTATCAGAGCTACATGTAAGGCAGTAAGAACAATAGTATCAGAGCTACATGTAAGACAATAAGAACAATAGTTTCACAGCTACATGTAAGACAGTAAGAAGAATAGTATCAGAGCTACATGTAAGACAGTAAGAACAATAGTATCAGAGATACATGTAAGAGAGTAAGAACAATAGTATCACAGCTACATGTAAGACAGTAAGAACAATAGTATCAGAGCTACATGTAAGACAGTAAGAACAATAATATCAGAGCTACATGTAAAACAGTAAGAACCATAGTATCAGAGCTACACGTAAGAGAGTAAGAACAATAGTATCAGAGCTACATGTAAGACAGTAAGAACAATAGTATCAGAGCTACATGTAAGACAGTAAGAACAATAGTATCAGAGCTACATGTAAGACAGTAAGAACAATAATATTAGGGCTACATGTAAGACAGTAAGAACAATAATATCAGAGCTACATGTAAGACAGTAAGAACAATAGTATCAGAGCTACATGTAAGACAATAAGAACAATAGTATCACAGCTACATGTAAGACAGTAAGAACAATAGTATCAGAGCTACATGTAAGACAGTAAGAACAATAATATCAGAGCTACATGTAAGACAGTAAGAACAATAATATCAGAGCTACACGTAAGACAGTAAGAACAATAGTATCAGAGCTACATGTAAGACAGTAAGAACAATAGTATCAGAGCTACATATAAGACAGTAAGAACAATAGTATCAGAGATACATGTAAGACAGTAAGAACAATAGTATCAGAGCTACATGTCAGACAGTAAGAACAATAGATTCAGAGCTACATGTAAGACAGTAAGAACAATAATATCAGAGCTACATGTAAGACAGTAAGAAACATAGTATCAGAGCTACATGTAAGATAGTAAGAACAGTAGTATCAGAGCTACATGTAAGACAGTAAGAACAATAGTATCAGAGCTACATGTAAGACAGTAAGAACAATAGTATCAGAGCTACATGTAAGACAGTAAGAACAATAGTATCAGAGCTACATGTAAGACAGTAAGAACAATAGTATCAGAGCTACATGTAAGACAGTAAGAACAATAATATCAGAGCTACATGTAAGACAGTAAGAACCATAGTATCAGAGCTACATGTAAGACAGTAAGAACAATAGTATCAGAGCTACATGTAAGACAGTAAGAACAATAATATCAGAGCTAAATGTAAGACAGTAAGAACAATAGTATCAGAGCTACATGTAAGACAGTAAGAACAATAGTATCAGAGCTACATGTAAGACAGTAAGAACAATAGTATCAGAGCTACATGTAAGACAGTAAGAACAATAGTATCAGAACTACATGTAAGACAGTAAGAACAATAGTATCAGAGCTACATGTAAGACAGTAAGAACAATAGTATCAGAGCTACATGTAAGACAGTAAGAACAATAGTATCAGAGCTACATGTAAGAGAGTAAGAACAATAATATCAGAGCTACATGTAAGACAGTAAGAACAATAGTATCAGAGCTACATGTAAGACAGTAAGAACAATAGTATCAGAGCTACATGTAAGACAGTAAGAACAATAGTATCAGAGCTACATGTAAGACAGTAAGAACAATAGTATCAGAGCTACATGTAAGACAGTAAGAACAATAGTATCAGAGCTCCATGTAAGACAGTAAGAACAATAGTATCAGAGCTACATGTAAGACAGTAAGAACAATAGTATCAGAGCTACATGCAAGACAGTAAGAACAATAGTATCAGAGCTACATGTAAGACAGTAAGAACAATAGTATCAGAGCTACATATAAGACAGTAAGAACAATAGTATCAGAGCTACATGTAAGACAGTAAGAACAATAGTATCAGAGCTACACGTAAGACAGTAAGAACAATAGTATCAGAACTACACGTAAGACAGTAAGAACAATAGTATCAGAGCTACATGTAAGACAGTAAGAACAATAGTATCAGAGCTACATGTAAGACAGTAAGAACAATAATATCAGAGCTACATGTAAGACAGTAAGAACAATAGTATCAGAGCTACATGTAAGACAGTAAGAACAATAATATCAGAGCTACACGTAAGACAGTAAGAACAATAGTATCAGAGCTACATGTAAGACAGTAAGAACAATAGTATCAGAGCTACATGTAAGACAGTAAGAATAATAGTATCACAGCTACATGTAAGACAATAAGAACAATAGTATCAGAGCTACATGTAAGACAGTAAGAACAATAGTATCAGAGCTACATGTAAGACAGTAAGAACAATAATATCAGAGCTACATGTAAGACAGTAAGAACAATAGTATCAGAGCTACATGTAAGACAGTAAGAACAATAGTATCAGAGCTACATGTAAGACAGTAAGAACAATAGTATCAGAGCTACATGTAAGACAGTAAGAACAATAGTATCAGAGCTACATGTAAGACAGTAAGAACAATAGTATCAGAGCCACATGTAAGACAGTAAGAACAATACTATCAGAGCTACATGTAAGACAGTAAGAACCATAGTATCAGAGCTACATGTAAGACAGTAAGAACAATAGTATCAGAGCTACATGTAAGACAGTAAGAACAATAGTATCAGAGCTACATGTAAGACAGTAAGAACAATAGTATCAGAGCTACATGTAAGACAGTAAGAACAATAGTATCAGAGCTCCATGTAAGACAGTAAGAACAATAGTATCAGAGCTACATGTAAGACAGTAAGAACAATAGTATCAGAGCTACATGCAAGACAGTAAGAACAATAGTATCAGAGCTACATGTAAGACAGTAAGAACAATAGTATCAGAGCTACATATAAGACAGTAAGAACAATAGTATCAAAGCTACATGTAAGACAGTAAGAACAATAGTATCAGAGCTACACGTAAGACAGTAAGAACAATAGTATCAGAGCTACACGTAAGACAGTAAGAACAATAGTATCAGAGCTACATGTAAGACAGTAAGAACAATAGTATCAGAGCTACATGTAAGACAGTAAGAACAATAATATCAGAGCTACATGTAAGACAGTAAGAACAATAGTATCAGAGCTACATGTAAGACAGTAAGAACAATAATATCAGAGCTACACGTAAGACAGTAAGAACAATAGTATCAGAGCTACATGTAAGACAGTAAGAACAATAGTATCAGAGCTACATGTAAGACAGTAAGAACAATAGTATCACAGCTACATGTAAGACAGTAAGAACAATAGTATCAGAGCTACATGTAAGACAGTAAGAACAATAATATCAGAGCTACATGTAAGACAGTAAGAACAATAGTATCAGAGCTACACGTAAGACAGTAAGAACAATAGTATCACAGCTACATGTAAGACAGTAAGAACAATAGTATCAGAGCTATATGTAAGACAGTAAGAACAATAGTATCACAGCTACATGTAAGACAGTAAGAACAATAGTATCAGAGCTACATGTAAGACAGTAAGAACAATAATATCAGAGCTACATGTAAGACAGTAAGAACAATAGTATCAGGGCTACATGTAAGACAGTAAGAACAATAGTATCACAGCTACATGTAAGACAGTAAGAACAATAGTATCAGAGCTACATGTAAGACAGTAAGAATAATAGTATCACAGCTACATGTAAGACAATACGAACAATAGTATCAGAGCTACATGTAAGACAGTAAGAACAATAGTATCATAGCTACATGTAAGACAGTAAGAACAATAGTATCAGAGCTACATGTAAGACAGTAAGAACAATAGTATCAGAGCTACATGTAAGACAGTAAGAACAATAATATCAGAGCTACATGTAAGACAGTAAGAACCATAGTATCAGAGCTACATGTAAGACAGTAAGAACAATAGTATCATAGCTACATGTAAGACAGTAAGAACAATAGTATCAGAGCTACATGTAAGACAGTAAGAACAATAGTATCAGAGCTACATGTAAGACAGTAAGAACAATAGTATCAGAGCTAGATGTAAGACAGTAAGAACAATAATATCACAGCTACATGTAAGACAGTAAGAACAATAGTATCAGAGCTACATGTAAGACAGTAAGAACAATAGTATCATAGCTACATGTAAGACAGTAAGAACAATAGTATCAGAGCTACATGTAAGACAGTAAGAACAATAATATCAGAGCTACATGTAAGACAGTAAGAACCATAGTATCAGAGCTACATGTAAGACAGTAAGAACCATAGTATCAGAGCTACATGTAAGATAGTAAGAACAATAGTATCAGAGCTACATGTAAGACAGTAAGAACAATAGTATCAGAGCCACATGTAAGACAGTAAGAACAATAGTATCAGAGCCACATGTAAGACAGTAAGAACAATACTATCAGAGCTACATGTAAGACAGTAAGAACAATAGTATCAGAGCTACATGTAAGACAGTAAGAACAATAATATCAGAGCTACATGTAAGACAGTAAGAACAATAGTATCAGAGCTACATGTAAGACAGTAAGAACAATAGTATCAGAGCTACATGTAAGACAGTAAGAACAATAGTATCAGAGCTACATGTAAGACAGTAAGAACAATAGTATCAGATCTACATGTAAGACAGTAAGAACAATAGTATCAGAGCTACATGTAAGACAGTAAGAACAATAGTATCAGAGCTACATGTAAGACAGTAAGAACAATAGTATCAGAGCTACATGTAAGACAGTAAGAACAATAGTATCAGAGCTACATGTAAGACAGTAAGAACAATAGTATCAGAGCTACATGTAAGACAGTAAGAACAATAGTATCAGAGCTACATGTAAGTCAGTAAGAACAATAGTATCAGAGCTACATGTAAGACAGTAAGAACAATAATATCAGAGCTACACGTAAGACAGTAAGAACAATAGTATCAGAGCTACATGTAAGACAGTAAGAACAATAGTATCAGAGCTACATGTAAGACAGTAAGAACAATAGTATCAGAGCTACATGTAAGACAGTAAGAACAATAGTATCAGAGCTACATGTAAGACAGTAAGAACAATAGTATCAGAGCTACATTTAAGACAGTAAGAACAATAGTATCAGAGCTACATATAAGACAGTAAGAACAATAGTATCAGAGATACATGTAAGACAGTAAGAACAATATTATCAGAGCTACATGTAAGACAGTAAGAACAATAATATCAGAGCTACATGTAAGACAGTAAGAACAATAATATCAGAGCTACATGTAACACAGTAAGAACCATTGTGTCAGAGCTACATGTAAGACAGTAAGAACCATAGTATCAGAGCTACATGTAAGATAGTAAGAACAGTAGTATCAGAGCTACATGTAAGACAGTAAGAACAATAGTATCAGAGCTACATGTAAGACAGTAAGAACAATAGTATCAGAGCTACATGTAAGACACTAAGAACAATAGTATCAGAGCTACATGTAAGACAGTAAGAACAATAGTATCAGAGCTACATGTAAGACAGTAAGAACAATAATATCAGAGCTACATTTAAGACAGTAAGAACCATAGTATCAGAGCTACATGTAAGACAGTAAGAAGAATAGTATCAGAGCTACATGTAAGACAGTAAGAACAATAATATCAGAGCTACATGTAAGACAGTAAGAACAATAGTATCAGAGCTACATGTAAGACAGTAAGAACAATAGTATCAGAGCTACATGTAAGACAGTAAGAACAATAATATCAGAGCTACATGTAAGACAGTAAGAACAATAGTATCAGAACTACATGTAAGACAGTAAGAACAATAGTATCAGAGCTACATGTCAGACAGTAAGAACAATAGTATCAGAGCTACATGTAAGACAGTAAGAACAATAGTATCAGAGCTACATGTAAGACAGTAAGAACAATAATATCAGAGCTACATGTAAGACAGTAAGAACAATAATATCAGAGCTACACGTAAGACAGTAAGAACAATAGTATCAGAGCTACATGTAAGACAGTAAGAACAATAGTATCAGAGCTACATGTAAGACAGTAAGAACAATAGTATCAGAGCTACATGTAAGACAACAAGAACAATAGTATCACAGCTACATGTAAGACAGTAAGAACAATAGTATCAGAGCTACATGTAAGGCAGTAAGAACAATAGTATCAGAGCTACATGTAAGACAATAAGAACAATAGTATCACAGCTACATGTAAGACAGTAAGAAGAATAGTATCTGAGCTACATGTAAGACAGTAAGAACAATAGTATCAGAGATACATGTAAGAGAGTAAGAACAATAGTATCACAGCTACATGTAAGACAGTAAGAACAATAGTATCAGAGCTACATGTAAGACAGTAAGAACAATAATATCAGAGCTACATGTAAGACAGTAAGAACCATAGTATCAGAGCTACACGTAAGACAGTAAGAACAATAGTATCAGAGCTACACGTAAGACAGTAAGAACAATAGTATCAGAGCTACATGTAAGACAGTAAGAACAATAGTATCAGAGCTACATGTAAGACAGTAAGAACAATAATATTAGGGCTACATGTAAGACAGTAAGAACAATAATATCAGAGCTACATGTAAGACAGTAAGAACAATAGTATCAGAGCTACATGTAAGACAATAAGAACAATAGTATCACAGCTACATGTAAGACAGTAAGAACAATAGTATCAGAGCTACATGTAAGACAGTAAGAACAATAATATCAGAGCTACATGTAAGACAGTAAGAACAATAATATCAGAGCTACACGTAAGACAGTAAGAACAATAGTATCAGAGCTACATGTAAGACAGTAAGAACAATAGTATCAGAGCTACATATAAGACAGTAAGAACAATAGTATCAGAGCTACATGTAAGACAGTAAGAACAATAGTATCAGAGCTACATGTCAGACAGTAAGAACAATAGATTCAGAGCTACATGTAAGACAGTAAGAACAATAATATCAGAGCTACATGTAAGACAGTAAGAAACATAGTATCAGAGCTACATGTAAGATAGTAAGAACAGTAGTATCAGAGCTACATGTAAGACAGTAAGAACAATAGTATCAGAGCTACATGTAAGACAGTAAGAACAATAGTATCAGAGCTACATGTAAGACAGTAAGAACAATAGTATCAGAGCTACATGTAAGACAGTAAGAACAATAGTATCAGAGCTACATGTAAGACAGTAAGAACAATAATATCAGAGCTACATGTAAGACAGTAAGAACCATAGTATCAGAGCTACATGTAAGACAGTAAGAACAATAGTATCAGAGCTACATGTAAGACAGTAAGAACAATAATATCAGAGCTACATGTAAGACAGTAAGAACAATAGTATATGAGCTACATGTAAGACAGTAAGAACAATAGTATCAGAGCTACATGTAAGACAGTAAGAACAATAGTATCAGAGCTACATGTAAGACAGTAAGAACAATAGTATCAGAACTACATGTAAGACAGTAAGAACAATAGTATCAGAGCTACATGTAAGACAGTAAGAACAATAGTATCAGAGCTACATGTAAGACAGTAAGAACAATAGTATCAGAGCTACATGTAAGACAGTAAGAACAATAATATCAGAGCTACATGTAAGACAGTAAGAACAATAGTATCAGAGCTACATGTAAGACAGTAAGAACAATAGTATCAGAGCTACATGTAAGACAGTAAGAACAATAGTATCAGAGCTACATGTAAGACAGTAAGAACAATAGTATCAGAGCTACATGTAAGACAGTAAGAACAATAGTATCAGAGCTCCATGTAAGACAGTAAGAACAATAGTATCAGAGCTACATGTAAGAGAGTAAGAACAATAGTATCAGAGCTACATGCAAGACAGTAAGAACAATAGTATCAGAGCTACATGTAAGACAGTAAGAACAATAGTATCAGAGCTACATATAAGACAGTAAGAACAATAGTATCAGAGCTACATGTAAGACAGTAAGAACAATAGTATCAGAGCTACACGTAAGACAGTAAGAACAATAGTATCAGAACTACACGTAAGACAGTAAGAACAATAGTATCAGAGCTACATGTAAGACAGTAAGAACAATAGTATCAGAGCTACATGTAAGACAGTAAGAACAACAATATCAGAGCTACATGTAAGACAGTAAGAACAATAGTATCAGAGCTACATGTAAGACAGTAAGAACAATAATATCAGAGCTACACGTAAGACAGTAAGAACAATAGTATCAGAGCTACATGTAAGACAGTAAGAACAATAGTATCAGAGCTACATGTAAGACAGTAAGAATAATAGTATCACAGCTACATGTAAGACAATAAGAACAATAGTATCACAGCTACATGTAAGACAGTAAGAACAATAGTATCAGAGCTACATGTAAGACAGTAAGAACAATAATATCAGAGCTACATGTAAGACAGTAAGAACAATAGTATCAGAGCTACATGTAAGACAGTAAGAACAATAGTATCAGAGCTACATGTAAGACAGTAAGAACAATAGTATCAGAGCTACATGTAAGACAGTAAGAACAATAGTATCAGAGCTACATGTAAGACAGTAAGAACAATAGTATCAGAGCCACATGTAAGACAGTAAGAACAATACTATCAGAGCTACATGTAAGACAGTAAGAACCATAGTATCAGAGCTACATGTAAGACAGTAAGAACAATAGTATCAGAGCTACATGTAAGACAGTAAGAACAATAGTATCAGAGCTACATGTAAGACAGTAAGAACAATAGTATCAGAGCTACATGTAAGACAGTAAGAACAATAGTATCAGAGCTCCATGTAAGACAGTAAGAACAATAGTATCAGAGCTACATGTAAGACAGTAAGAACAATAGTATCAGAGCTACATGCAAGACAGTAAGAACAATAGTATCAGAGCTACATGTAAGACAGTAAGAACAATAGTATCAGAGCTACATATAAGACAGTAAGAACAATAGTATCAGAGCTACATGTAAGACAGTAAGAACAATAGTATCAGAGATACACGTAAGACAGTAAGAACAATAGTATCAGAGCTACACGTAAGACAGTAAGAACAATAGTATCAGAGCTACATGTAAGACAGTAAGAACAATAGTATCAGAGCTACATGTAAGACAGTAAGAACAATAATATCAGAGCTACATGTAAGACAGTAAGAACAATAGTATCAGAGCTACATGTAAGACAGTAAGAACAATAATATCAGAGCTACACGTAAGACAGTAAGAACAATAGTATCAGAGCTACATGTAAGACAGTAAGAACAATAGTATCAGAGCTACATGTAAGACAGTAAGAACAATAGTATCACAGCTACATGTAAGACAGTAAGAACAATAGTATCAGAGCTACATGTAAGACAGTAAGAACAATAATATCAGAGCTACATGTAAGACAGTAAGAACAATAGTATCAGAGCTACACGTAAGACAGTAAGAACAATAGTATCACAGCTACATGTAAGACAGTAAGAACAATAGTATCAGAGCTATATGTAAGACAGTAAGAACAATAGTATCACAGCTACATGTAAGACAGTAAGAACAATAGTATCAGAGCTACATGTAAGACAGTAAGAACAATAATATCAGAGCTACATGTAAGACAGTAAGAACAATAGTATCAGGGCTACATGTAAGACAGTAAGAACAATAGTATCAGAGCTACATGTAAGACAGTAAGAACAATAGTATCAGAGCTACATGTAAGACAGTAAGAATAATAGTATCACAGCTACATGTAAGACAATACGAACAATAGTATCAGAGCTACATGTAAGACAGTAAGAACAATAGTATCATAGCTACATGTAAGACAGTAAGAACAATAGTATCAGAGCTACATGTAAGACAGTAAGAACAATAATATCAGAGCTACATGTAAGACAGTAAGAACAATAATATCAGAGCTACATGTAAGACAGTAAGAACCATAGTATCAGAGCTACATGTAAGACAGTAAGAACAATAGTATCATAGCTACATGTAAGACAGTAAGAACAATAGTATCAGAGCTACATGTAAGACAGTAAGAACAATAGTATCAGAGCTACATGTAAGACAGTAAGAACAATAGTATCAGAGCTAGATGTAAGACAGTAAGAACAATAATATCACAGCTACATGTAAGACAGTAAGAACAATAGTATCAGAGCTACATGTAAGACAGTAAGAACAATAGTATCATAGCTACATGTAAGACAGTAAGAACAATAGTATCAGAGCTACATGTAAGACAGTAAGAACAATAATATCAGAGCTACATGTAAGACAGTAAGAACCATAGTATCAGAGCTACATGTAAGACAGTAAGAACCATAGTATCAGAGCTACATGTAAGATAGTAAGAACAATAGTATCAGAGCTACATGTAAGACAGTAAGAACAATAGTATCAGAGCTACATGTAAGACAGTAAGAACAATAGTATCAGAGCCACATGTAAGACAGTAAGAACAATACTATCAGAGCTACATGTAAGACAGTAAGAACAATAGTATCAGAGCTACATGTAAGACAGTAAGAACAATAATATCAGAGCTACATGTAAGACAGTAAGAACAATAGTATCAGAGCTACATGTAAGACAGTAAGAACAATAGTATCAGAGCTACATGTAAGACAGTAAGAACAATAGTATCAGAGCTACATGTAAGACAGTAAGAACAATAGTATCAGAGCTACATGTAAGACAGTAAGAACAATAGTATCAGATCTACATGTAAGACAGTAAGAACAATAGTATCAGAGCTACATGTAAGACAGTAAGAACAATAGTATCAGAGCTACATGTAAGACAGTAAGAACAATAGTATCAGAGCTACATGTAAGACAGTAAGAACAATAGTATCAGAGCTACATGTAAGACAGTAAGAACAATAGTATCAGAGCTACATGTAAGTCAGTAAGAACAATAGTATCAGAGCTACATGTAAGACAGTAAGAACAATAATATCAGAGCTACACGTAAGACAGTAAGAACAATAGTATCAGAGCTACATGTAAGACAGTAAGAACAATAGTATCAGAGCTACATGTAAGACAGTAAGAACAATAGTATCAGAGCTACATGTAAGACAGTAAGAACAATAGTATCAGAGCTACATGTAAGACAGTAAGAACAATAGTATCAGAGCTACATGCAAGACAGTAATAACAATAGTATCAGAGCTACATGTAAGACAGTAAGAACAATAGTATCAGAGCTACATGTCAGACAGTAAGAACAATAGTATCAGAGCTACATGTCAGACAGTAAGAACAATAGTATCAGAGCTACATGTAAGACAGTAAGAACAATAGTATCAGAGCTACATGTAAGACAGTAAGAACTATAGTATCAGAGCTACATGTAAGACAGTAAGAACAATAGTATCACAGCTACATGTAAGACAGTAAGAACAATAGTATCACAGCTACATGTAAGACAGTAAGAACAATAGTATCAGAACTACATGTAAGATAGTAAGAACCATAGTATCAGAGCTACATGTAAGATAGTAAGAACAATAGTATCAGAGCTACATGTAAGACAGTAAGAACAATAGTTTCAGAGCTACATGTCAGACAGTAAGAACAATAGTATCAGAGCTACATGTCAGACAGTAAGAACAATAGTATCAGAGCTACATGTAAGACAGTAAGAACAATAGTATCAGAGCTACATGTAAGACAGTAAGAACAATAGTATCAGAGCTACATGTAAGACAGTAAGAACAGTAGTATCAGAGCTACACGTAAGACAGTAAGAACAATAGTATCAGAGCTACATGTAAGACAGTAAGAACAATAGTATCAGAGCTACACGTAAGACAGTAAGAACAATAGTATCAGAGCTACATGTAAGACAGTAAGAACAATAGTATCAGAGATACATGTAAGACAGTAAGAACAATAGTATCAGAGTTACATGTAAGACAGTAAGAACAATAGTATCAGAGCTACATGTAAGACAGTAAGAACAATAGTATCAGAGCGACATGTAAGACAGTAAGAACAATAGTATCAGAGCTACATGTAAGACAGTAAGAACAATAGTATCAGAGCTACATTTAAGACAGTAAGAACAATAGTATCAGAGCTACATGTAAGACAGTAAGAACAATAGTATCAGAGCTACACGTAAGACAGTAAGAACAATAGTATCAGAGCTACATGTAAGACAGTAAGAACAATAGTATCAGAGCTACATGTAAGACAGTAAGAACAATAGTATTAGAACTACATGTCAGACAGTAAGAACAATAGTATCAGAGCTACATGTAAGACAGTAAGAACAATAGTATCAGAGCTCCATGTAAGACAGTAAGAACAATAGTATCAGAGATACATGTAAGACAGTAAGAACAATAGTATCAGAGCTACATGTAAGACAGTAAGAACAATAGTATCAGAGCTACATGTAAGACAGTAAGAACAATAGTATCAGAGCTACATGTAAGACAGTAAGAACAATAGTATCAGAGCTACATGTAAGACAGTAAGAACAATAGTATCAGAGCTACATGTAAGACAGTAAGAACAATAATATCAGAGCTACATGTAAGACAGTAAGAACCATAGTATCAGAGCTACATGTAAGACAGTAAGAACAATAGTATCAGAGCTACATGTAAGACAGTAAGAACAATAGTATCAGAGCTACATGTAAGACAGTAAGAACAATAGTGTTAGAGCTACATGTAAGACAGTAAGAACAATAGAATCAGAGCTACATGTAAGACAGTAAGAACAATAGTATCAGAGCTACATGTAAGATAGTAAGAACAATAGTATCAGAGCTACATGTCAGACAGTAAGAACAATAGTATCATAGCTACATGTAAGACAGTAAGAACAATAGTATCAGAGCTACATGTAAGACAGTAAGAACAATAGTATCAGAGCTACATGTAAGACAGTAAGAACAATAGTATCAGAACTACATGTAAGATAGTAAGAACCATAGTATCAGAGCTACATGTAAGATAGTAAGAACAATAGTATCAGAGCTACATGTAAGACAGTAAGAACAATAGTATCAGAGCTACATGTAAGACAGTAAGAACAATAGTATCAGAGCTACATGTCAGACAGTAAGAACAATAGTATCAGAGCTACATGTCAGACAGTAAGAACAATAGTATCAGAGCTACATGTAAGACAGAAAGAACAATAGTATCAGAGCTACATGTAAGACAGTAAGAACAATAGTATCAGAGCTACATGTAAGACAGTAAGAACAATAGTATCAGAGCTACACGTAAGACAGTAAGAACAATAGTATCAGAGCTACATGTAAGACAGTAAGAACAATAGTATCAGAGCTACACGTAAGACAGTAAGAACAATAGTATCAGAGCTACATGTAAGACAGTAAGAACAATAGTATCAGAACTACATGTAAGACAGTAAGAACAATAGTATCAGAGCTACATGTAAAACAGTAATAACAATAGTATCAGAGCTACATGTAAGACAGTAAGAACAATAATATCAGAGCTACATGTAAGACAGTAAGAACAATAGTATCAGAGCTACATGTAAGACAGTAAGAACAATAGTATCAGAGCTACATGTAAGACAGTAAGAACCATAGTATCAGAGCTACATGTAAGACAGTAAGAACAATAGTATCAGAGCTACATGTAAGACAGTAAGAACCATAGTATCAGAGCTACATGTAAGACAGTAAGAACAATAGTATCAGAGCTACATGTAAGACAGTAAGAACAATAATATCAGAGCTACATGTAAGACAGTAATAACAATAGTATCAGAGCTACATGTAAGACAGTAAGAACAATAATATCAGAGCTACATGTAAGACAGTAAGAACAATAGTATCAGAGCTACATGTAAGACAGTAAGAACAATAATATCAGAGCTACATGTAAGACAGTAAGAACCATAGTATCAGAGCTACATGTAAGACAGTAAGAACAATAGTATCAGAGCTACATGTAAGACAGTAAGAACAATAGTATCAGAGCTACATGTAAGACAGTAAGAACAATAGTGTCAGAGCTACATGTAAGACAGTAAGAACAATAGTATCAGAGCTACATGTAAGACAGTAAGAACAATAGTATCAGAGCTACATGTAAGACAGCTAGAACAATAGTATCAGAGCTACATGTAACATAGTAAGAACAATAGTATCATAGCTACATGTAAGACAGTAAGAACAATAGTATCAGAGCTACATGTAAGACATTAAGAACAATAGTATCAGAGCTACATGTCAGACAGTAAGAACAATAGTATCAGAGCTACATGTAAGACAGTAAGAACAATAGTATCAGAGCTACATGTAAGACAGTAAGAACAATAGTATCAGAGCTACATGCAAGACAGTAAGAACAATAGTATCAGTGCTACATGCAAGACAGTAAGAACAATAGTATCAGAGCTACATGTAAGACAGTAAGAACAATAGTATCAGAGCTACATGTAAGACAGTAAGAACAATAGTATCAGAGCTACATATAAGACAGTAAGAACCATAGTATCAGAGCTACATGTAAGACAGTAAGAACAATAGTATCAGAGCTACATGTAAGATAGTAAGACCAATAGTATCAGAGCTACATGTCAGACAGTAAGAACAATAGTATCAGAGCTACATGTCAGACAGTAAGAACAATAGTATCAGAGCTACATGTAAGACAGTAAGAACAATAGTATCAGAGCTACATGTAAGACAGTAAGAACAATAGTATCAGAACTACATGTAAGATAGTAAGAACCATAGTATCAGAGCTACATGTAAGATAGTAAGAACCATAGTATCAGAGCTACACGTAAGACAGTAAGAACAATAGTATCACAGCTACATGTAAGACAGTAAGAACAATAGTATCAGAGCTACATGTCAGACAGTAAGAACAATAGTATCAGAGCTACATGTCAGACAGTAAGAACAATAGTATCAGAGCTACATGTAAGACAGTAAGAACAATAGTATCAGAGCTACATGTAAGACAGTAAGAACAATAGTATCGGAGCTACATGTAAGACAGTAAGAACAGTAGTATCAGAGCTACACGTAAGACAGTAAGAACAATAGTATCAGAGCTACATGTAAGACAGTAAGAACAATAGTATCAGAGCTACACGTAAGACAGTAAGAACAATAGTATCAGATCTACATGTAAGACAGTAAGAACAGTAGTATCAGAGCTACATGTAAGACAGTAAGAACAATAGTATCAGAGCTACATGTAAGACAGTAAGAACAATAGTATCAGAGCTACATGTAAGACAGTAAGAACAATAGTATCAGAGCTACATGTAAGACAGTAAGAACAATAGTATCAGAGCTACATGTAAGAGAGTAAGAACAATAGTATCAGAGCTACATGTAAGACAGTAAGAACAATAGTATCAGAACTGCATGTAAGATAGTAAGAACCATAGTATCAGAGCTACATGTAAGATAGTAAGAACAATAGTATCAGAGCCACATGTAAGACAGTAAGAACAATAGTATCAGAGCTACATGTAAGACAGTAAGAACAATAGTATCAGAGCTACATGTCAGACAGTAAGAACAATAGTATCAGAGCTACATGTAAGACAGTAAGAACAATAGTATCAGAGCTACATGTAAGACAGTAAGAACAATAGTATTAGAACTACATGTAAGACAGTAAGAACAATAGTATCAGAGCTACATGTAAGACAGTAAGAACAATAGTATCAGAGCTCCATGTAAGACAGTAAGAACAATAGTATCAGAGCTCCATGTAAGACAGTAAGAACAATAGTATCAGAGCTACATGTAAGACAGTAAGATCAATAGTATCAGAGCTACATGTAAGACAGTAAGAACAATAGTATCAGAGCTACATGTAAGACAGTAAGAACAATAGTATCAGAGCTACATGCAAGACAGTAAGAACAATAGTATCAGAGCTACATGTAAGACAGTAAGAACAATAGTATCAGAGCTACATATAAGACAGTAAGAACAATAGTATCAGAGCTACATGTAAGACAGTAAGACCAATAATATCAGAGCTACATGTAAGACAGTAAGAACCATAGTATCAGAGCTACATGTAAGACAGTAAGAACAATAGTATCAGAGCTACATGTCAGACAGTAAGAACAATAGTATCAGAGCTACATGTAAGACAGTAAGAACAATAGTATCAGAGCTACATGTAAGACAGTAAGAACAATAGTATCAGAGCTACATGTAAGACAGTAAAAACAATAATATCAGAGCTACATGTAAGACAGTAAGAACAATAGTATCAGAGCTACATGTCAGACAGTAAGAACAATAGTGTCAGAGCTACATGTAAGACAGTAAGAACAATAGTATCAGAGCTACATGTAAGACAGTAAGAACAATAGTATCAGAGCTACATGTAAGACAGTAAGAACAATAGTATCAGAGCTACATGTAAGACAGTAAGAACAATAGTATCAGAGCTACATGTAAGACAGCAAGAACAATAGTATCAGAGCTCCATGTAAGACAGTAAGAACAATAGTATCAGAGCTCCATGTAAGACAGTAAGAACAATAGTATCAGAGCTACATGTAAGACAGTAAGAACAATAGTATCAGAGCTACATGTAAGACAGTAAGAACAATAGTATCAGAGCTACATGCAAGACAGTAAGAACAATAGTATCAGAGCTACATGTAAGACAGTAAGAACAATAGTATCAGAGCTACATATAAGACAGTAAGAACAATAGTATCAGAGCTACATGTAAGACAGTAAGAACAATAATATCAGAGCTACATGTAAGACAGTAAGAACAATAGTATCAGAGCTACATGTAAGACAGCAAGAACAATAGTATCAGAGCTCCATGTAAGACAGTAAGAACAATAGTATCAGAGCTCCATGTAAGACAGTAAGAACAATAGTATCAGAGCTACATGTAAGACAGTAAGAACAATAGTATCAGAGCTACATGTAAGACAGTAAGAACAATAGTATCAGAGCTACATGCAAGACAGTAAGAACAATAGTATCAGAGCTACATGTAAGACAGTAAGAACAATAGTATCAGAGCTACATATAAGACAGTAAGAACAATAGTATCAGAGCTACATGTAAGACAGTAAGAACAATAATATCAGAGCTACATGTAAGACAGTAAGAACCATAGTATCAGAGCTACATGTAAGACAGTAAGAACAATAGTATCAGAGCTACATGTAAGACAGTAAGAACAATAGTATCAGAGCTACACGTAAGACAGTAAGAACAATAGTATCAGAGCTACATGTAAGACAGTAAGAACAATAGTATCAGAGCTACATGTAAGACAGTAAGAACAATAGTATCAGAACTACATGTAAGACAGTAAGAACAATAGTATCAGAGCTACATGTAAGACAGTAATAACAATAGTATCAGAGCTACATGTAAGACAGTAAGAACAATAATATCAGAGCTACATGTAAGACAGTAAGAACCATAGTATCAGAGCTACATGTAAGACAGTAAGAACAATAGTATCAGAGCTACATGTAAGACAGTAAGAACAATAGTATCAGAGCTACATGTAAGACAGTAAGAACAATAGTGTCAGAGCTACATGTAAGACAGTAAGAACAATAGTATCAGAGCTACATGTAAGACAGTAAGAACAATAGTATCAGAGCTACATGTAAGACAGTAAGAACAATAGTATCAGAGCTACATGTAACATAGTAAGAACAATAGTATCATAGCTACATGTAAGACAGTAAGAACAATAGTATCAGAGCTACATGTAAGACAGTAAGAACAATAGTATCAGAGCTACATGTCAGACAGTAAGAACAATAGTATCAGAGCTACATGTAAGACAGTAAGAACAATAGTATCAGAGCCACATGTAAGACAGTAAGAACAATAGTATCAGAGCTACATGCAAGACAGTAAGAACAATAGTATCAGAGCTACATGTAAGACAGAAGAACAATAGTATCAGAGCTACATGTAAGACAGTAAGAACAATAGTATCAGAGCTACATGTAAGACAGTAAGAACAATAGTATCAGAGCTACATATAAGACAGTAAGAACCATAGTATCAGAGCTACATGTAAGACAGTAAGAACAATAGTATCAGAGCTACATGTAAGATAGTAAGAACAATAGTATCAGAGCTACATGTCAGACAGTAAGAACAATAGTATCAGAGCTACATGTCAGACAGTAAGAACAATAGTATCAGAGCTACATGTAAGACAGTAAGAACAATAGTATCAGAGCTACATGTAAGACAGTAAGAAAAATAGTATCAGAACTACATGTAAGATAGTAAGAACCATAGTATCAGAGCTACATGTAAGATAGTAAGAACAATAGTATCAGAGCTACATGTAAGACAGTAAGAACAATAGTATCAGAGCTACATATAAGACAGTAAGAACAATAGTATCAGAGCTACATGTAAGACAGTAAGAACAATAATATCAGAGCTACATGTAAGACAGTAAGAACCATAGTATCAGAGCTACATGTAAGACAGTAAGAACAATAGTATCAGAGCTACATGTCAGACAGTAAGAACAATAGTATCAGAGCTACATGTAAGACAGTAAGAACAATAGTATCAGAGCTACATGTCAGACAGTAAGAACAATAGTATCAGAGCTACATGTAAGACAGTAAGAACAATAATATCAGAGCTACATGTAAGACAGTAAGAACAATAGTATCAGAGCTACATGTCAGACAGTAAGAACAATAGTGTCAGAGCTACATGTAAGACAGTAAGAACAATAGTATCAGAGCTACATGTAAGACAGTAAGAACAATAGTATCAGAGCTACATGTAAGACAGTAAGAACAATAGTATCAGAGTTACATGTAAGACAGTAAGAACAATAGTATCAGAGCTACATGTAAGACAGTAAGAACAATAGTATCAGAGCTCCATGTAAGACAGCAAGAACAATAGTATCAGAGCTACATGTAAGACAGTAAGAACAATAGTATCAGAGCTCCATGTAAGACAGTAAGAACAATAGTATCAGAGCTACATGTAAGACAGTAAGAACAATAGTATCAGAGCTACATGTAAGACAGTAAGAACAATAGTATCAGAGCTACATGTAAGACAGTAAGAACAATAGTATCAGAGCTACATGCAAGACAGTAAGAACAATAGTATCAGAGCTACATATAAGACAGTAAGAACAATAGTATCAGAGCTACATATAAGACAGTAAGAACAATAGTATCAGAGCTACATGTAAGACAGTAAGAACAATAATATCAGAGCTACATGTAAGACAGTAAGAACCATAGTATCAGAGCTACATGTAAGACAGTAAGAACAATAGTATCAGAGCTACATGTAAGACAGTAAGAACAATAGTATCAGAGCTACACGTAAGACAGTAAGAACAATAGTATCAGAGCTACATGTAAGACAGTAAGAACAATAGTATCAGAGCTACATTTAAGACTGTAAGAACAATAGTATCAGAACTACATGTAAGACAGTAAGAACAATAGTATCAGAGCTACATGTAAGACAGTAATAACAATAGTATCAGAGCTACATGTAAGACAGTAAGAACAATAATATCAGAGCTACATGTAAGACAGTAAGAACCATAGTATCAGAGCTACATGTAAGACAGTAAGAACAATAGTATCAGAGCTACATGTAAGACAGTAAGAACAATAGTATCAGAGCTACATGTAAGACAGTAAGAACAATAGTATCAGAGCTACATGTAAGACAGTAAGAACAATAGTATCAGAGCTACATGTAAGACAGTAAGAACAATAGTATCAGAGCTACATGTAAGACAGCTAGAACAATAGTATCAGAGCTACATGTAACATAGTAAGAACAATAGTATCATAGCTACATGTAAGACAGTAAGAACAATAGTATCAGAGCTACATGTAAGACAGTAAGAACAATAGTATCAGAGCTACATGTCAGACAGTAAGAACAATAGTATCAGAGCTACATGTAAGACAGTAAGAACAATAGTATCAGAGCTACATGTAAGACAGTAAGAACAATAGTATCAGAGCTACATGCAAGACAGTAAGAACAATAGTATCAGAGCTACATGTAAGACAGTAAGAACAATAGTATCAGAGCTACATGTAAGACAGTAAGAACAATAGTATCAGAGCTACATGTAAGACAGTAAGAACAATAGTATCAGAGCTACATATAAGACAGTAAGAACCATAGTATCAGAGCTACATGTAAGACAGTAAGAACAATAGTATCAGAGCTACATGTAAGATAGTAAGAACAATAGTATCAGAGCTACATGTCAGACAGTAAAAACAATAGTATCAGAGCTACATGTCAGACAGTAAGAACAATAGTATCAGAGCTACATGTAAGACAGTAAGAACAATAGTATCAGAACTACATGTAAGATAGTAAGAACCATAGTATCAAAGCTACATGTAAGATAGTAAGAACAATAGTATCAGAGCTACATGTAAGATAGTAAGAACAATAGTATCAGAGCTACATGTCAGACAGTAAAAACAATAGTATCAGAGCTACATGTCAGACAGTAAGAACAATAGTATCAGAGCTACATGTAAGACAGTAAGAACAATAGTATCAGAACTACATGTAAGATAGTAAGAACCATAGTATCAAAGCTACATGTAAGATAGTAAGAACAATAGTATCAGAGCTACATGTCAGACAGTAAGAACAATAGTATCAGAGCTACATATAAGACAGTAAGAACCATAGTATCAGAGCTACATGTAAGACAGTAAGAACAATAGTATCAGAGCTACATGTAAGATAGTAAGAACAATAGTATCAGAGCTACATGTCAGACAGTAAGAACAATAGTATCAGAGCTACATGTCAGACAGTAAGAACAATAGTATCAGAGCTACATGTAAGACAGTAAGAACAATAGTATCAGAGCTACATGTAAGACAGTAAGAAAAATAGTATCAGAACTACATGTAAGATAGTAAGAACCATAGTATCAGAGCTACATGTAAGATAGTAAGAACAATAGTATCAGAGCTACATGTAAGACAGTAAGAACAATAGTATCAGAGCTACATATAAGACAGTAAGAACAATAGTATCAGAGCTACATGTAAGACAGTAAGAACAATAATATCAGAGCTACATGTAAGACAGTAAGAACCATAGTATCAGAGCTACATGTAAGACAGTAAGAACAATAGTATCAGAGCTACATGTCAGACAGTAAGAACAATAGTATCAGAGCTACATGTAAGACAGTAAGAACAATAGTATCAGAGCTACATGTCAGACAGTAAGAACAATAGTATCAGAGCTACATGTAAGACAGTAAGAACAATAATATCAGAGCTACATGTAAGACAGTAAGAACAATAGTATCAGAGCTACATGTCAGACAGTAAGAACAATAGTGTCAGAGCTACATGTAAGACAGTAAGAACAATAGTATCAGAGCTACATGTAAGACAGTAAGAACAATAGTATCAGAGCTACATGTAAGACAGTAAGAACAATAGTATCAGAGTTACATGTAAGACAGTAAGAACAATAGTATCAGAGCTACATGTAAGACAGTAAGAACAATAGTATCAGAGCTCCATGTAAGACAGCAAGAACAATAGTATCAGAGCTACATGTAAGACAGTAAGAACAATAGTATCAGAGCTCCATGTAAGACAGTAAGAACAATAGTATCAGAGCTACATGTAAGACAGTAAGAACAATAGTATCAGAGCTACATGTAAGACAGTAAGAACAATAGTATCAGAGCTACATGTAAGACAGTAAGAACAATAGTATCAGAGCTACATGCAAGACAGTAAGAACAATAGTATCAGAGCTACATATAAGACAGTAAGAACAATAGTATCAGAGCTACATATAAGACAGTAAGAACAATAGTATCTGAGCTACATGTAAGACAGTAAGAACAATAATATCAGAGCTACATGTAAGACAGTAAGAACCATAGTATCAGAGCTACATGTAAGACAGTAAGAACAATAGTATCAGAGCTACATGTAAGACAGTAAGAACAATAGTATCAGAGCTACACGTAAGACAGTAAGAACAATAGTATCAGAGCTACATGTAAGACAGTAAGAACAATAGTATCAGAGCTACATGTAAGACTGTAAGAACAATAGTATCAGAACTACATGTAAGACAGTAAGAACAATAGTATCAGAGCTACATGTAAGACAGTAATAACAATAGTATCAGAGCTACATGTAAGACAGTAAGAACAATAATATCAGAGCTACATGTAAGACAGTAAGAACCATAGTATCAGAGCTACATGTAAGACAGTAAGAACAATAGTATCAGAGCTACATGTAAGACAGTAAGAACAATAGTATCAGAGCTACATGTAAGACAGTAAGAACAATAGTATCAGAGCTACATGTAAGACAGTAAGAACAATAGTATCAGAGCTACATGTAAGACAGTAAGAACAATAGTATCAGAGCTACATGTAAGACAGCTAGAACAATAGTATCAGAGCTACATGTAACATAGTAAGAACAATAGTATCATAGCTACATGTAAGACAGCTAGAACAATAGTATCAGAGCTACATGTAACATAGTAAGAACAATAGTATCATAGCTACATGTAAGACAGTAAGAACAATAGTATCAGAGCTACATGTAAGACAGTAAGAACAATAGTATCAGAGCTACATGTCAGACAGTAAGAACAATAGTATCAGAGCTACATGTAAGACAGTAAGAACAATAGTATCAGAGCTACATGCAAGACAGTAAGAACAATAGTATCAGAGCTACATGTAAGACAGTAAGAACAATAGTATCAGAGCTACATGTAAGACAGTAAGAACAATAGTATCAGAGCTACATGTAAGACAGTAAGAACAATAGTATCAGAGCTACATATAAGACAGTAAGAACCATAGTATCAGAGCTACATGTAAGACAGTAAGAACAATAGTATCAGAGCTACATGTAAGATAGTAAGAACAATAGTATCAGAGCTACATGTCAGACAGTAAAAACAATAGTATCAGAGCTACATGTCAGACAGTAAGAACAATAGTATCAGAGCTACATGTAAGACAGTAAGAACAATAGTATCAGAACTACATGTAAGATAGTAAGAACCATAGTATCAAAGCTACATGTAAGATAGTAAGAACAATAGTATCAGAGCTACATGTCAGACAGTAAGAACAATAGTATCACAGCTACATGTAAGACGGTAAGAACAATAGTATCAGAGCTACATGTCAGACAGTAAGAACCATAGTATCAGAGCTGCATGTCAGACAGTAAGAACAATAGTATCAGAGCTACATGTAAGACAGTAAGAACAATAGTATCAGAGCTACATGTAAGACAGTAAGAACAATAGTATCAGAGCTACATGTAAGACAGTAAGAACAGTAGTATCAGAGCTACACGTAAGACAGTAAGAACAATAGTATCAGAGCTACATGTAAGACAGTAAGAACAATAGTATCAGAGCTACACGTAAGAGAGTAAGAACAATAGTATCAGATCTACATGTAAGACAGTAAGAACAATAGTATCAGAGCTACATGTAAGACAGTAAGAACAATAGTATCAGAACTACATGTAAGACAGTAAGAACAATAGTATCAGAGCTACATGTAAGACAGTAAGAACAATAGTATCAGAGCTACATGTAAGACAGTAAGAACAATAGTATCAGAGCTACATGTAAGACAGTAAGAACAATAGTATCAGAGCTACATGTAAGAGAGTAAGAACAATAGTATCAGAGCTACATGTAAGACAGTAAGAACAATAGTATCAGAACTACATGTAAGATAGTAAGAACCATAGTATCAGAGCTACATGTAAGATAGTAAGAACAATAGTATCAGAGCCACATGTAAGACAGTAAGAACAATAGTATCAGAGCTACATGTAAGACAGTAAGAACAATAGTATCAGAGCTACATGTCAGACAGTAAGAACAATAGTATCAGAGCTACATGTAAGACAGTAAGAACAATAGTAACAGAGCTACATGTAAGACAGTAAGAACAATAGTATTAGAACTACATGTAAGACAGTAAGAACAATAGTATCAGAGCTACATGTAAGACAGTAAGAACAATAGTATCAGAGCTCCATGTAAGACAGTAAGAACAATAGTATCAGAGCTACATGTAAGACAGTAAGAACAATAGTATCAGAGCTACATGTAAGACAGTAAGAACAATAGTATCAGAGCTACATGTAAGACAGTAAGAACAATAGTATCAGAGCTACATGCAAGACAGTAAGAACAATAGTATCAGAGCTACATGTAAGACAGTAAGAACAATAGTATCAGAGCTACATGTAAGACAGTAAGAACAATAGTATCAGAGTTACATGTAAGACAGTAAGAACAATAGTATCAGAGCTACATGTAAGACAGTAAGAACAATAGTATCAGAGCTCCATGTAAGACAGCAAGAACAATAGTATCAGAGCTACATGTAAGACAGTAAGAACAATAGTATCAGAGCTCCATGTAAGACAGTAAGAACAATAGTATCAGAGCTACATGTAAGACAGTAAGAACAATAGTATCAGAGCTACATGTAAGACAGTAAGAACAATAGTATCAGAGCTACATGTAAGACAGTAAGAACAATAGTATCAGAGCTACATGTAAGACAGTAAGAACAATAGTATCAGAGCTACATGTAAGACAGTAAGAACAATAGTATCAGAGCTACATATAAGACAGTAAGAACCATAGTATCAGAGCTACATGTAAGACAGTAAGAACAATAGTATCAGAGCTACATGTAAGATAGTAAGAACAATAGTATCAGAGCTACATGTCAGACAGTAAAAACAATAGTATCAGAGCTACATGTCAGACAGTAAGAACAATAGTATCAGAGCTACATGTAAGACAGTAAGAACAATAGTATCAGAACTACATGTAAGATAGTAAGAACCATAGTATCAAAGCTACATGTAAGATAGTAAGAACAATAGTATCAGAGCTACATGTAAGATAGTAAGAACAATAGTATCAGAGCTACATGTCAGACAGTAAAAACAATAGTATCAGAGCTACATGTCAGACAGTAAGAACAATAGTATCAGAGCTACATGTAAGACAGTAAGAACAATAGTATCAGAACTACATGTAAGATAGTAAGAACCATAGTATCAAAGCTACATGTAAGATAGTAAGAACAATAGTATCAGAGCTACATGTCAGACAGTAAGAACAATAGTATCAGAGCTACATATAAGACAGTAAGAACCATAGTATCAGAGCTACATGTAAGACAGTAAGAACAATAGTATCAGAGCTACATGTAAGATAGTAAGAACAATAGTATCAGAGCTACATGTCAGACAGTAAGAACAATAGTATCAGAGCTACATGTCAGACAGTAAGAACAATAGTATCAGAGCTACATGTAAGACAGTAAGAACAATAGTATCAGAGCTACATGTAAGACAGTAAGAAAAATAGTATCAGAACTACATGTAAGATAGTAAGAACCATAGTATCAGAGCTACATGTAAGATAGTAAGAACAATAGTATCAGAGCTACATGTAAGACAGTAAGAACAATAGTATCAGAGCTACATATAAGACAGTAAGAACAATAGTATCAGAGCTACATGTAAGACAGTAAGAACAATAATATCAGAGCTACATGTAAGACAGTAAGAACCATAGTATCAGAGCTACATGTAAGACAGTAAGAACAATAGTATCAGAGCTACATGTCAGACAGTAAGAACAATAGTATCAGAGCTACATGTAAGACAGTAAGAACAATAGTATCAGAGCTACATGTCAGACAGTAAGAACAATAGTATCAGAGCTACATGTAAGACAGTAAGAACAATAATATCAGAGCTACATGTAAGACAGTAAGAACAATAGTATCAGAGCTACATGTCAGACAGTAAGAACAATAGTGTCAGAGCTACATGTAAGACAGTAAGAACAATAGTATCAGAGCTACATGTAAGACAGTAAGAACAATAGTATCAGAGCTACATGTAAGACAGTAAGAACAATAGTATCAGAGTTACATGTAAGACAGTAAGAACAATAGTATCAGAGCTACATGTAAGACAGTAAGAACAATAGTATCAGAGCTCCATGTAAGACAGCAAGAACAATAGTATCAGAGCTACATGTAAGACAGTAAGAACAATAGTATCAGAGCTCCATGTAAGACAGTAAGAACAATAGTATCAGAGCTACATGTAAGACAGTAAGAACAATAGTATCAGAGCTACATGTAAGACAGTAAGAACAATAGTATCAGAGCTACATGTAAGACAGTAAGAACAATAGTATCAGAGCTACATGCAAGACAGTAAGAACAATAGTATCAGAGCTACATATAAGACAGTAAGAACAATAGTATCAGAGCTACATATAAGACAGTAAGAACAATAGTATCAGAGCTACATGTAAGACAGTAAGAACAATAATATCAGAGCTACATGTAAGACAGTAAGAACCATAGTATCAGAGCTACATGTAAGACAGTAAGAACAATAGTATCAGAGCTACATGTAAGACAGTAAGAACAATAGTATCAGAGCTACACGTAAGACAGTAAGAACAATAGTATCAGAGCTACATGTAAGACAGTAAGAACAATAGTATCAGAGCTACATGTAAGACTGTAAGAACAATAGTATCAGAACTACATGTAAGACAGTAAGAACAATAGTATCAGAGCTACATGTAAGACAGTAATAACAATAGTATCAGAGCTACATGTAAGACAGTAAGAACAATAATATCAGAGCTACATGTAAGACAGTAAGAACCATAGTATCAGAGCTACATGTAAGACAGTAAGAACAATAGTATCAGAGCTACATGTAAGACAGTAAGAACAATAGTATCAGAGCTACATGTAAGACAGTAAGAACAATAGTATCAGAGCTACATGTAAGACAGTAAGAACAATAGTATCAGAGCTACATGTAAGACAGTAAGAACAATAGTATCAGAGCTACATGTAAGACAGCTAGAACAATAGTATCAGAGCTACATGTAACATAGTAAGAACAATAGTATCATAGCTACATGTAAGACAGTAAGAACAATAGTATCAGAGCTACATGTAAGACAGTAAGAACAATAGTATCAGAGCTACATGTCAGACAGTAAGAACAATAGTATCAGAGCTACATGTAAGACAGTAAGAACAATAGTATCAGAGCTACATGTAAGACAGTAAGAACAATAGTATCAGAGCTACATGCAAGACAGTAAGAACAATAGTATCAGAGCTACATGTAAGACAGTAAGAACAATAGTATCAGAGCTACATGTAAGACAGTAAGAACAATAGTATCAGAGCTACATGTAAGACAGTAAGAACAATAGTATCAGAGCTACATATAAGACAGTAAGAACCATAGTATCAGAGCTACATGTAAGACAGTAAGAACAATAGTATCAGAGCTACATGTAAGATAGTAAGAACAATAGTATCAGAGCTACATGTCAGACAGTAAAAACAATAGTATCAGAGCTACATGTCAGACAGTAAGAACAATAGTATCAGAGCTACATGTAAGACAGTAAGAACAATAGTATCAGAACTACATGTAAGATAGTAAGAACCATAGTATCAAAGCTACATGTAAGATAGTAAGAACAATAGTATCAGAGCTACATGTCAGACAGTAAGAACAATAGTATCACAGCTACATGTAAGACAGTAAGAACAATAGTATCAGAGCTACATGTCAGACAGTAAGAACCATAGTATCAGAGCTGCATGTCAGACAGTAAGAACAATAGTATCAGAGCTACATGTAAGACAGTAAGAACAATAGTATCAGAGCTACATGTAAGACAGTAAGAACAATAGTATCAGAGCTACATGTAAGACAGTAAGAACAGTAGTATCAGAGCTACACGTAAGACAGTAAGAACAATAGTATCAGAGCTACATGTAAGACAGTAAGAACAATAGTATCAGAGCTACACGTAAGAGAGTAAGAACAATAGTATCAGATCTACATGTAAGACAGTAAGAACAATAGTATCAGAGCTACATGTAAGACAGTAAGAACAATAGTATCAGAACTACATGTAAGACAGTAAGAACAATAGTATCAGAGCTACATGTAAGACAGTAAGAACAATAGTATCAGAGCTACATGTAAGACAGTAAGAACAATAGTATCAGAGCTACATGTAAGACAGTAAGAACAATAGTATCAGAGCTACATGTAAGAGAGTAAGAACAATAGTATCAGAGCTACATGTAAGACAGTAAGAACAATAGTATCAGAACTACATGTAAGATAGTAAGAACCATAGTATCAGAGCTACATGTAAGATAGTAAGAACAATAGTATCAGAGCCACATGTAAGACAGTAAGAACAATAGTATCAGAGCTACATGTAAGACAGTAAGAACAATAGTATCAGAGCTACATGTCAGACAGTAAGAACAATAGTATCAGAGCTACATGTAAGACAGTAAGAACAATAGTAACAGAGCTACATGTAAGACAGTAAGAACAATAGTATTAGAACTACATGTAAGACAGTAAGAACAATAGTATCAGAGCTACATGTAAGACAGTAAGAACAATAGTATCAGAGCTCCATGTAAGACAGTAAGAACAATAGTATCAGAGCTACATGTAAGACAGTAAGAACAATAGTATCAGAGCTACATGTAAGACAGTAAGAACAATAGTATCAGAGCTACATGTAAGACAGTAAGAACAATAGTATCAGAGCTACATGCAAGACAGTAAGAACAATAGTATCAGAGCTACATGTAAGACAGTAAGAACAATAGTATCAGAGCTACATGTAAGACAGTAAGAACAATAGTATCAGAGTTACATGTAAGACAGTAAGAACAATAGTATCAGAGCTACATGTCAGACAGTAAGAACAATAGTATCAGAGCTCCATGTAAGACAGCAAGAACAATAGTATCAGAGCTACATGTAAGACAGTAAGAACAATAGTATCAGAGCTCCATGTAAGACAGTAAGAACAATAGTATCAGAGCTACATGTAAGACAGTAAGAACAATAGTATCAGAGCTACATGTAAGACAGTAAGAACAATAGTATCAGAGCTACATGTAAGACAGTAAGAACAATAGTATCAGAGCTACATGCAAGACAGTAAGAACAATAGTATCAGAGCTACATGTAAGACAGTAAGAACAATAGTATCAGAGCTACATATAAGACAGTAAGAACAATAGTATCAGAGCTACATGTAAGACAGTAAGAACAATAATATCAGAGCTACATGTAAGACAGTAAGAACCATAGTATCAGAGCTACATGTAAGACAGTAAGAACAATAGTATCAGAGCTACATGTAAGACAGTAAGAACAATAGTATCAGAGCTACACGTAAGACAGTAAGAACAATAGTATCAGAGCTACATGTAAGACAGTAAGAACAATAGTATCAGAGCTACATGTAAGACAGTAAGAACAATAGTATCAGAACTACATGTAAGACAGTAAGAACAATAGTATCAGAGCTACATGTAAGACAGTAATAACAATAGTATCAGAGCTACATGTAAGACAGTAAGAACAATAATATCAGAGCTACATGTAAGACAGCTAGAACAATAGTATCAGAGCTACATGTAACATAGTAAGAACAATAGTATCATAGCTACATGTAAGACAGTAAGAACAATAGTATCAGAGCTACATGTAAGACAGTAAGAACAATAGTATCAGAGCTACATGTCAGACAGTAAGAACAATAGTATCAGAGCTACATGTAAGACAGTAAGAACAATAGTATCAGAGCTACATGTAAGACAGTAAGAACAATAGTATCAGAGCTACATGCAAGACAGTAAGAACAATAGTATCAGAGCTACATGTAAGACAGTAAGAACAATAGTATCAGAGCTACATGTAAGACAGTAAGAACAATAGTATCAGAGCTACATGTAAGACAGTAAGAACAATAGTATCAGAGCTATATATAAGACAGTAAGAACCATAGTATCAGAGCTACATGTAAGACAGTAAGAACAATAGTATCAGAGCTACATGTAAGATAGTAAGAACAATAGTATCAGAGCTACATGTCAGACAGTAAAAACAATAGTATCAGAGCTACATGTCAGACAGTAAGAACAATAGTATCAGAGCTACCTGTAAGACAGTAAGAACAATAGTATCAGAACTACATGTAAGATAGTAAGAACCATAGTATCAAAGCTACATGTAAGATAGTAAGAACAATAGTATCAGAGCTACATGTCAGACAGTAAGAACAATAGTATCACAGCTACATGTAAGACAGTAAGAACAATAGTATCAGAGCTACATGTCAGACAGTAAGAACCATAGTATCAGAGCTGCATGTCAGACAGTAAGAACAATAGTATCAGAGCTACATGTAAGACAGTAAGAACAATAGTATCAGAGCTACATGTAAGACAGTAAGAACAATAGTATCAGAGCTACATGTAAGACAGTAAGAACAGTAGTATCAGAGCTACACGTAAGACAGTAAGAACAATAGTATCAGAGCTACATGTAAGACAGTAAGAACAATAGTATCAGAGCTACACGTAAGAGAGTAAGAACAATAGTATCAGATCTACATGTAAGACAGTAAGAACAATAGTATCAGAGCTACATGTAAGACAGTAAGAACAATAGTATCAGAACTACATGTAAGACAGTAAGAACAATAGTATCAGAGCTACATGTAAGACAGTAAGAACAATAGTATCAGAGCTACATGTAAGACAGTAAGAACAATAGTATCAGAGCTACATGTAAGACAGTAAGAACAATAGTATCAGAGCTACATGTAAGAGAGTAAGAACAATAGTATCAGAGCTACATGTAAGACAGTAAGAACAATAGTATCAGAACTACATGTAAGATAGTAAGAACCATAGTATCAGAGCTACATGTAAGATAGTAAGAACAATAGTATCAGAGCCACATGTAAGACAGTAAGAACAATAGTATCAGAGCTACATGTAAGACAGTAAGAACAATAGTATCAGAGCTACATGTCAGACAGTAAGAACAATAGTATCAGAGCTACATGTAAGACAGTAAGAACAATAGTAACAGAGCTACATGTAAGACAGTAAGAACAATAGTATTAGAACTACATGTAAGACAGTAAGAACAATAGTATCAGAGCTACATGTAAGACAGTAAGAACAATAGTATCAGAGCTCCATGTAAGACAGTAAGAACAATAGTATCAGAGCTACATGTAAGACAGTAAGAACAATAGTATCAGAGCTACATGTAAGACAGTAAGAACAATAGTATCAGAGCTACATGTAAGACAGTAAGAACAATAGTATCAGAGCTACATGCAAGACAGTAAGAACAATAGTATCAGAGCTACATGTAAGACAGTAAGAACAATAGTATCAGAGCTACATATAAGACAGTAAGAACAATAGTATCAGAGCTACATGTAAGACAGTAAGAACAATAATATCAGAGCTACATGTAAGACAGTAAGAACCATAGTATCAGAGCTACATGTCAGACAGTAAGAACAATAGTATCAGAGCTACATGTAAGACAGTAAGAACAATAGTATCAGAGCTACATGTAAGACAGTAAGAACAATAGTATCAGAGCTACATGTAAGACAGTAAGAACAATAATATCAGAGCTACATGTAAGACAGTAAGAACAATAGTATCAGAGCTACATGTCAGAGAGTAAGAACAATAGTATCAGAGCTACATGTAAGACAGTAAGAACAATAGTATCAGAGCTACATGTAAGACAGTAAGAACAATAGTATCAGAGCTACATGTAAGACAGTAAGAACAATAGTATCAGAGCTACATGTAAGACAGTAAGAACAATAGTATCAGAGCTACATGTAAGACAGTAAGAACAATAGTATCAGAGCTACATGTAAGACAGTAAGAACAATAGTATCAGAGCTACATGTAAGACAGTAAGAACAATAGTATCAGAGCTACATGTAAGACAGTAAGAACAATAGTATCAGAGCTACATGTAAGACAGTAAGAACAATAGTATCAGAGCTACATGTAAGACAGTAAGAACAATAGTATCAGATCTACATGTAAGACAGTAAGAACAGTAGTATCAGAGCTACACGTAAGACAGTAAGAACAATAATATCAGAGCTACATGAAAGACAGTAAGAACAATAGTATCAGAGCTACATGTAAGACAGTAAGAACAATAGTATCAGAGCTACATGTAAGACAGTAAGAACAGTAGTATCAGAGCTACACGTAAGACAGTAAGAACAATAGTATCAGAGCTACACGTAAGACAGTAAGAACAATAGTATCAGAGCTATACGTAAGACAGTAAGAACAATAGTATCAGAGCTACATGTCAGACAGTAAGAACAATAGTGTCAGAGCTACATGTAAGACAGTAAGAACAATAGTATCAGAGCTACATGTAAGACAGTAAGAACAATAGTATCAGAGTTACATGTAAGACAGTAAGAACAATAGTATCAGAGCTACATGTAAGACAGTAAGAACAATAGTATCAGAGCTCCATGTAAGACAGCAAGAACAATAGTATCAGAGCTACATGTAAGACAGTAAGAACAATAGTATCAGAGCTCCATGTAAGACAGTAAGAACAATAGTATCAGAGCTACATGTAAGACAGTAAGAACAATAGTATCAGAGCTACATGTAAGACAGTAAGAACAATAGTATCAGAGCTACATGTAAGACAGTAAGAACAATAGTATCAGAGCTACATGCAAGACAGTAAGAACAATAGTATCAGAGCTACATATAAGACAGTAAGAACAATAGTATCAGAGCTACATATAAGACAGTAAGAACAATAGTATCAGAGCTACATGTAAGACAGTAAGAACAATAATATCAGAGCTACATGTAAGACAGTAAGAACCATAGTATCAGAGCTACATGTAAGACAGTAAGAACAATAGTATCAGAGCTACATGTAAGACAGTAAGAACAATAGTATCAGAGCTACACGTAAGACAGTAAGAACAATAGTATCAGAGCTACATGTAAGACAGTAAGAACAATAGTATCAGAGCTACATGTAAGACTGTAAGAACAATAGTATCAGAACTACATGTAAGACAGTAAGAACAATAGTATCAGAGCTACATGTAAGACAGTAATAACAATAGTATCAGAGCTACATGTAAGACAGTAAGAACAATAATATCAGAGCTACATGTAAGACAGTAAGAACCATAGTATCAGAGCTACATGTAAGACAGTAAGAACAATAGTATCAGAGCTACATGTAAGACAGTAAGAACAATAGTATCAGAGCTACATGTAAGACAGTAAGAACAATAGTATCAGAGCTACATGTAAGACAGTAAGAACAATAGTATCAGAGCTACATGTAAGACAGTAAGAACAATAGTATCAGAGCTACATGTAAGACAGCTAGAACAATAGTATCAGAGCTACATGTAACATAGTAAGAACAATAGTATCATAGCTACATGTAAGACAGTAAGAACAATAGTATCAGAGCTACATGTAAGACAGTAAGAACAATAGTATCAGAGCTACATGTCAGACAGTAAGAACAATAGTATCAGAGCTACATGTAAGACAGTAAGAACAATAGTATCAGAGCTACATGTAAGACAGTAAGAACAATAGTATCAGAGCTACATGCAAGACAGTAAGAACAATAGTATCAGAGCTACATGTAAGACAGTAAGAACAATAGTATCAGAGCTACATGTAAGACAGTAAGAACAATAGTATCAGAGCTACATGTAAGACAGTAAGAACAATAGTATCAGAGCTACATATAAGACAGTAAGAACCATAGTATCAGAGCTACATGTAAGACAGTAAGAACAATAGTATCAGAGCTACATGTAAGATAGTAAGAACAATAGTATCAGAGCTACATGTCAGACAGTAAAAACAATAGTATCAGAGCTACATGTCAGACAGTAAGAACAATAGTATCAGAGCTACATGTAAGACAGTAAGAACAATAGTATCAGAACTACATGTAAGATAGTAAGAACCATAGTATCAAAGCTACATGTAAGATAGTAAGAACAATAGTATCAGAGCTACATGTCAGACAGTAAGAACAATAGTATCACAGCTACATGTAAGACAGTAAGAACAATAGTATCAGAGCTACATGTCAGACAGTAAGAACCATAGTATCAGAGCTGCATGTCAGACAGTAAGAACAATAGTATCAGAGCTACATGTAAGACAGTAAGAACAATAGTATCAGAGCTACATGTAAGACAGTAAGAACAATAGTATCAGAGCTACATGTAAGACAGTAAGAACAGTAGTATCAGAGCTACACGTAAGACAGTAAGAACAATAGTATCAGAGCTACATGTAAGACAGTAAGAACAATAGTATCAGAGCTACACGTAAGAGAGTAAGAACAATAGTATCAGATCTACATGTAAGACAGTAAGAACAATAGTATCAGAGCTACATGTAAGACAGTAAGAACAATAGTATCAGAACTACATGTAAGACAGTAAGAACAATAGTATCAGAGCTACATGTAAGACAGTAAGAACAATAGTATCAGAGCTACATGTAAGACAGTAAGAACAATAGTATCAGAGCTACATGTAAGACAGTAAGAACAATAGTATCAGAGCTACATGTAAGAGAGTAAGAACAATAGTATCAGAGCTACATGTAAGACAGTAAGAACAATAGTATCAGAACTACATGTAAGATAGTAAGAACCATAGTATCAGAGCTACATGTAAGATAGTAAGAACAATAGTATCAGAGCCACATGTAAGACAGTAAGAAAAATAGTATCAGAGCTACATGTAAGACAGTAAGAACAATAGTATCAGAGCTACATGTCAGACAGTAAGAACAATAGTATCAGAGCTACATGTAAGACAGTAAGAACAATAGTAACAGAGCTACATGTAAGACAGTAAGAACAATAGTATTAGAACTACATGTAAGACAGTAAGAACAATAGTATCAGAGCTACATGTAAGACAGTAAGAACAATAGTATCAGAGCTCCATGTAAGACAGTAAGAACAATAGTATCAGAGCTACATGTAAGACAGTAAGAACAATAGTATCAGAGCTACATGTAAGACAGTAAGAACAATAGTATCAGAGCTACATGTAAGACAGTAAGAACAATAGTATCAGAGCTACATGCAAGACAGTAAGAACAATAGTATCAGAGCTACATGTAAGACAGTAAGAACAATAGTATCAGAGCTACATGTAAGACAGTAAGAACAATAGTATCAGAGTTACATGTAAGACAGTAAGAACAATAGTATCAGAGCTACATGTAAGACAGTAAGAACAATAGTATCAGAGCTCCATGTAAGACAGCAAGAACAATAGTATCAGAGCTACATGTAAGACAGTAAGAACAATAGTATCAGAGCTCCATGTAAGACAGTAAGAACAATAGTATCAGAGCTACATGTAAGACAGTAAGAACAATAGTATCAGAGCTACATGTAAGACAGTAAGAACAATAGTATCAGAGCTACATGTAAGACAGTAAGAACAATAGTATCAGAGCTACATGCAAGACAGTAAGAACAATAGTATCAGAGCTACATGTAAGACAGTAAGAACAATAGTATCAGAGCTACATATAAGACAGTAAGAACAATAGTATCAGAGCTACATGTAAGACAGTAAGAACAATAATATCAGAGCTACATGTAAGACAGTAAGAACCATAGTATCAGAGCTACATGTAAGACAGTAAGAACAATAGTATCAGAGCTACATGTAAGACAGTAAGAACAATAGTATCAGAGCTACACGTAAGACAGTAAGAACAATAGTATCAGAGCTACATGTAAGACAGTAAGAACAATAGTATCAGAGCTACATGTAAGACAGTAAGAACAATAGTATCAGAACTACATGTAAGACAGTAAGAACAATAGTATCAGAGCTACATGTAAGACAGTAATAACAATAGTATCAGAGCTACATGTAAGACAGTAAGAACAATAATATCAGAGCTACATGTAAGACAGCTAGAACAATAGTATCAGAGCTACATGTAACATAGTAAGAACAATAGTATCATAGCTACATGTAAGACAGTAAGAACAATAGTATCAGAGCTACATGTAAGACAGTAAGAACAATAGTATCAGAGCTACATGTCAGACAGTAAGAACAATAGTATCAGAGCTACATGTAAGACAGTAAGAACAATAGTATCAGAGCTACATGTAAGACAGTAAGAACAATAGTATCAGAGCTACATGCAAGACAGTAAGAACAATAGTATCAGAGCTACATGTAAGACAGTAAGAACAATAGTATCAGAGCTACATGTAAGACAGTAAGAACAATAGTATCAGAGCTACATGTAAGACAGTAAGAACAATAGTATCAGAGCTACATATAAGACAGTAAGAACCATAGTATCAGAGCTACATGTAAGACAGTAAGAACAATAGTATCAGAGCTACATGTAAGATAGTAAGAACAATAGTATCAGAGCTACATGTCAGACAGTAAAAACAATAGTATCAGAGCTACATGTCAGACAGTAAGAACAATAGTATCAGAGCTACCTGTAAGACAGTAAGAACAATAGTATCAGAACTACATGTAAGATAGTAAGAACCATAGTATCAAAGCTACATGTAAGATAGTAAGAACAATAGTATCAGAGCTACATGTCAGACAGTAAGAACAATAGTATCACAGCTACATGTAAGACAGTAAGAACAATAGTATCAGAGCTACATGTCAGACAGTAAGAACCATAGTATCAGAGCTGCATGTCAGACAGTAAGAACAATAGTATCAGAGCTACATGTAAGACAGTAAGAACAATAGTATCAGAGCTACATGTAAGACAGTAAGAACAATAGTATCAGAGCTACATGTAAGACAGTAAGAACAGTAGTATCAGAGCTACACGTAAGACAGTAAGAACAATAGTATCAGAGCTACATGTAAGACAGTAAGAACAATAGTATCAGAGCTACACGTAAGAGAGTAAGAACAATAGTATCAGATCTACATGTAAGACAGTAAGAACAATAGTATCAGAGCTACATGTAAGACAGTAAGAACAATAGTATCAGAACTACATGTAAGACAGTAAGAACAATAGTATCAGAGCTACATGTAAGACAGTAAGAACAATAGTATCAGAGCTACATGTAAGACAGTAAGAACAATAGTATCAGAGCTACATGTAAGACAGTAAGAACAATAGTATCAGAGCTACATGTAAGAGAGTAAGAACAATAGTATCAGAGCTACATGTAAGACAGTAAGAACAATAGTATCAGAACTACATGTAAGATAGTAAGAACCATAGTATCAGAGCTACATGTAAGATAGTAAGAACAATAGTATCAGAGCCACATGTAAGACAGTAAGAACAATAGTATCAGAGCTACATGTAAGACAGTAAGAACAATAGTATCAGAGCTACATGTCAGACAGTAAGAACAATAGTATCAGAGCTACATGTAAGACAGTAAGAACAATAGTAACAGAGCTACATGTAAGACAGTAAGAACAATAGTATTAGAACTACATGTAAGACAGTAAGAACAATAGTATCAGAGCTACATGTAAGACAGTAAGAACAATAGTATCAGAGCTCCATGTAAGACAGTAAGAACAATAGTATCAGAGCTACATGTAAGACAGTAAGAACAATAGTATCAGAGCTACATGTAAGACAGTAAGAACAATAGTATCAGAGCTACATGTAAGACAGTAAGAACAATAGTATCAGAGCTACATGCAAGACAGTAAGAACAATAGTATCAGAGCTACATGTAAGACAGTAAGAACAATAGTATCAGAGCTACATATAAGACAGTAAGAACAATAGTATCAGAGCTACATGTAAGACAGTAAGAACAATAATATCAGAGCTACATGTAAGACAGTAAGAACCATAGTATCAGAGCTACATGTCAGACAGTAAGAACAATAGTATCAGAGCTACATGTAAGACAGTAAGAACAATAGTATCAGAGCTACATGTAAGACAGTAAGAACAATAGTATCAGAGCTACATGTAAGACAGTAAGAACAATAATATCAGAGCTACATGTAAGACAGTAAGAACAATAGTATCAGAGCTACATGTCAGAGAGTAAGAACAATAGTATCAGAGCTACATGTAAGACAGTAAGAACAATAGTATCAGAGCTACATGTAAGACAGTAAGAACAATAGTATCAGAGCTACATGTAAGACAGTAAGAACAATAGTATCAGAGCTACATGTAAGACAGTAAGAACAATAGTATCAGAGCTACATGTAAGACAGTAAGAACAATAGTATCAGAGCTACATGTAAGACAGTAAGAACAATAGTATCAGAGCTACATGTAAGACAGTAAGAACAATAGTATCAGAGCTACATGTAAGACAGTAAGAACAATAGTATCAGAGCTACATGTAAGACAGTAAGAACAATAGTATCAGAGCTACATGTAAGACAGTAAGAACAATAGTATCAGATCTACATGTAAGACAGTAAGAACAGTAGTATCAGAGCTACACGTAAGACAGTAAGAACAATAATATCAGAGCTACATGAAAGACAGTAAGAACAATAGTATCAGAGCTACATGTAAGACAGTAAGAACAATAGTATCAGAGCTACATGTAAGACAGTAAGAACAGTAGTATCAGAGCTACACGTAAGACAGTAAGAACAATAGTATCAGAGCTACACGTAAGACAGTAAGAACAATAGTATCAGAGCTACACGTAAGACAGTAAGAACAATAGTATCAGAGCTACACGTAAGGCAGTAAGAACAATAGTATCAGAGCTACATGTAAGACAGTAAGAACAATAGTATCAGAGCTACATGTCAGACAGTAAGAGCAATAGTATCAGAGCTACATGTAAGACAGTAAGAAAAATAGTATCAGAGCTACATGTAAGACAGTAAGAACAATAGTATCAGAGCTACATGTAAGACAGCTAGAACAATAGTATCAGATCTACATGTAAGACAGTAAGAACAGTAGTATCAGAGCTACACGTAAGACAGTAAGAACAATAATATCAGAGCTACATGTAAGACAGTAAGAACAATAGTATCAGAGCTACATGTAAGACAGTAAGAACAATAGTATCAGAGCTACATATAAGACAGTAAGAAAAATAGTATCAGAGCTACACGTAAGACAGTAAGAACAATAGTATCAGAGCTACACGTAAGACAGTAAGAGCAATAGTATCAGAGCTACATGTAAGACAGTAAGAGCAATAGTATCAGAGCTACATGTAAGACAGTAAGAACAATAGTATCAGAGCTACATGTAAGACAGTAAGAACAATAGTATCAGAGCTACATGTAAGACAGTAAGAACAATAGTATCAGAGCTACATGTAAGACAGTTAGAACAATAGTATCAGAGCTACATGTAAGATAGTAAGAACAATAGTATCAGAGCTACATGTAAGAGAGTAAGAACAATAGTATCAGAGCTACATGTAAGACAGTAAGAAAAATAGTATCAGAGCTACATGTAAGACAGTAAGAACAATAGTATCAGAGCTACATGTAAGACAGTAAGAACAATAGTATCAGAGCTCCATGTAAGACAGTAAGAACAATAGTATCAGAGCTACATGTAAGACAGTAAGAACAATAGTATCAGAGCTACATGTAAGACAGTAAGAACAATAGTATCAGAGCTACATGTAAGACAGCAAGAACAATAGTATCAGAGCTACATATAAGACAGTAAGAAAAATAGTATCAGAGCTACACGTAAGACAGTAAGAACAATAGTATCAGAGCTACACGTAAGACAGTAAGAGCAATAGTATCAGAGCTACATGTAAGACAGTAAGAGCAATAGTATCAGAGCTACATGTAAGACAGTAAGAACAATAGTATCAGAGCTACATGTAAGACAGTAAGAACAATAATATCAGAGCTACATGTAAGACAGTAAGAACAATAGTATCAGAGCTACATGTCAGACAGTAAGAACAATAGTGTCAGAGCTACATGTAAGACAGTAAGAACAATAGTATCAGAGCTACATGTAAGACAGTAAGAACAATAGTATCAGAGCTACATGTAAGACAGTAAGAACAATAGTATCAGAGCCACATGTAAGACAGTAAGAACAATAGTATCAGAGCTACATGTAAGACAGTAAGAACAATAGTATCAGAGCTACATGTAAGACAGTAAGAACCATAGTATCAGAGCTACATGTAAGATAGTAAGAACAATAGTATCAGAGCTACATGTAAGACAGTAAGAACAATAGTATCAGAGCTACATGTAAGACAGTAAGAACAATAGTATCAGAGCTACATGTAAGACAGTTAGAACAATAGTATCAGAGCTACATGTAAGATAGTAAGAACAATAGTATCAGAGCTACATGTAAGAGAGTAAGAACAATAGTATCAGAGCTACATGTAAGACAGTAAGAAAAATAGTATCAGAGCTACATGTAAGACAGTAAGAACAATAGTATCAGAGCTACATGTAAGACAGTAAGAACAATAGTATCAGAGCTACATGTAAGACAGTAAGAACAATAGTATCAGAGCTACATGTAAGACAGTAAGAACAATAGTATCAGAGCTACATGTAAGACAGTAAGAACAATAGTATCAGAGCTACATGTAAGACAGTAAGAACAATAGTGTCAGAGCTACATGTAAGACAGCAAGAACCATAGTATCAGAGCTACATGTAAGACAGTAAGAACAATACTATCAGAGCTACATGTAAGATAGTAAGAACAATAGTATCAGAGCTACATGCAAGACAGTAAGAACAATAGTATCAGAGCTACATGTAAGACAGTAAGAACAATAGTATCAGAGCTACATGTAAGACAGTAAGAACAATAGTATCAGAGCTACATGTAAGACAGTAAGAACAATAGTATCAGAGCTACATGTAAGACAGCAAGAACAATAGTATCAGAGCTACATGTAAGACAGTAAGAACAATAGTATCAGAGCTACATGTAAGACAGTAAGAACAATAGTATCAGAGCTACATGTAAGATAGTAAGAACCATAGTATCAGAGCTTCATGCAAGACAGTAAGAACAATAGTATCAGAGCTACATGTAAGATAGTAAGAACAATAGTATCAGAGCTACATGTAAGACAGTAAGAACAATAGTATCAGAGCTACATGTAAGATAGTAAGAACAATAGTATCAGAGCTACATGTAAGAACAATAGTATCAGAGATACATGTAAGACAGTAAGAACCATAGTATCAGAGCTACATGTAAGACAGTAAGAACCATAGTATCAGAGCTACATGTAAGACAGTAAGAACAATAGTGTCAGAGCTACATGTAAGACAGTAAGAACAATAGTATCAGAGCTACATGTAAGACAGTAAGAACAATAGTATCAGAGCTACATGTAAGACAGTAAGAACAATAGTATCAGAGCTACATGTAAGACAGTAAGAACAATAGTATCAGAGCTACATGTAAGACAGTAAGAACAATAGTATCAGAGCTACATGTAAGACAGTAAGAACCATAGTATCAGAGCTACATGTAAGATAGTAAGAACAATAGTATCAGAGCTACATGTAAGACAGTAAGAACAATAGTATCAGAGCTACATGTAAGACAGTAAGAACAATAGTATCAGAGCTACATGTAAGACAGTTAGAACAATAGTATCAGAGCTACATGTAAGATAGTAAGAACAATAGTATCAGAGCTACATGTAAGACAGTAAGAACAATAGTATCAGAGCTACATGTAAGACAGTAAGAAAAATAGTATCAGAGCTACATGTAAGACAGTAAGAACAATAGTATCAGAGCTACATGTAAGACAGTAAGAACAATAGTATCAGAGCTACATGTAAGACAGTAAGAACAATAGTATCAGAGCTACATGTAAGACAGTAAGAACAATAGTATCAGAGCTACATGTAAGACAGTAAGAACAATAGTGTCAGAGCTACATGTAAGACAGCAAGAACCATAGTATCAGAGCTACGTGTAAGACAGTAAGAACAATACTATCAGAGCTACATGTAAGATAGTAAGAACAATAGTATCAGAGCTACATGCAAGACAGTAAGAACAATAGTATCAGAGCTACATGTAAGACAGTAAGAACAATAGTATCAGAGCTACATGTAAGACAGTAAGAACAATAGTATCAGAGCTACATGTAAGACAGTAAGAACAATAGTATCAGAGCTACATGTAAGACAGCAAGAACAATAGTATCAGAGCTACATGTAAGACAGTAAGAACAATAGTATCAGAGCTACATGTAAGATAGTAAGAACCATAGTATCAGAGCTTCATGCAAGACAGTAAGAACAATAGTATCAGAGCTACATGTAAGATAGTAAGAACAATAGTATCAGAGCTACATGTAAGACAGTAAGAACAATAGTATCAGAGCTACATGTAAGATAGTAAGAACAATAGTATCAGAGCTACATGTAAGAACAATAGTATCAGAGATACATGTAAGACAGTAAGAACCATAGTATCAGAGCTACATGTAAGACAGTAAGAACCATAGTATCAGAGCTACATGTAAGACAGTAAGAACAATAGTATCAGAGCTACATGTAAGACAGTAAGAACAATAGTATCAGAGCTACATGTAAGACAGTAAGAACAATAGTATCAGAGCTACATGTAAGACAGTAAGAACAATAGTAGCAGAGCTACATGTAAGACAGTAAGAACAATAGTATCAGAGCTACATGTAAGACAGTTAGAACAATAGTATCAGAGCTACATGTAAGATAGTAAGAACAATAGTATCATAGCTACATGTAAGACAATAAGAATAATAGTATCAGAGCTACATGTAAGACAGTAAGAACAAGAGTATTAGAGCTACATGTAAGACAGTAAGAACAATAGTATCAGAGCTACATGTAAGACAGTAAGAACAATAGTATCAGAGCTACATGTAAGACAGTAAGAACAATAGTATCAGAGCTACATGTAAGACAGTAAGAACAATAGTATCAGAGCTACATGTAAGACAGTAAGAACAATAGTATCAGAGCTACATGTAAGACAGTAAGAAAAATAGTATCAGAGCTACATGTAAGACAGTAAGAACAATAGTATTAGAGCTACATGTAAGACAGTAAGAACAATAGTATCAGAGCTACATGTAAGACAGTAAGAACAATAGTATCAGAGCTACATGTCAGACAGTAAGAACAATAGTATCAGAGCTACATGTAAGACAGTAAGAACAATAGTATCAGAGCTACATGTAAGACAGTAAGAACCATAGTATCAGAGCTACATGTAAGACAGTAAGAACAATAGTATCAGAGCTACATGTAAGACAGTAAGAACAATAGTATCAGAGCTACATGTAAGACAGTAAGAACAATAGTATCAGAGCTGCATGTAAGACAGTAAGAACAATAGTATCAGAGCTACATGTAAGACAGTAAGAACAATAGTATCAGAGCTACATGTAAGACAGTAAGAACAATAGTATCAGAGCTACATGTAAGACAGTAAGAACAATAGTATCAGAGCTACATGTAAGACAGTAAGAACAATAGTATCAGAGCTACATGTAAGACAGTAAGAACAATAGTATCAGAGCTACATGTAAGACAGTAAGAAAAATAGTATCAGAGCTACATGTAAGACAGTAAGAACAATAGTACCAGAGCTACATGTAAAACAGTAAGAACAATAGTATCAGAGCTACATGTAAGACAGTAAGAACAATAGTATCAGAGCTACATGTAAGACAGTAAGAACAATAGTATCAGAGCTACATGTAAGACAGTAAGAACAATAGTATCAGAGCTACATGTAAGACAGTAAGAACAATATTATCAGAGCTACATGTAAGATAGTAAGAACAATAGTATCAGAGCTACATGTAAGACAGTAAGAACAATAGTATCAGAGCTACATGTAAGACAGTAAGAACAATAGTATCAGAGCTACATGTAAGACAGTAAGAACAATAGTATCAGAGGTACATGTAAGACAGTAAGAACAATAGTATCAGAGCTACATGTAAGACAGTAAGAAACATAGTATCAGAGCTACATGTAAGACAGTAAGAACAATAGTATCAGAGCTACATGTAAGAAAGTAAGAACAATAGTATCAGAGCTACATGTAAGACAGTAAGAACAATAGTATCAGAGCTACATGTAAGACAGTAAGAACAATAGTATCAGAGCTACATGTAAGACAGTAAGAACAATAGTATCAGAGCTACATGTAAGACAGTAAGAACAATAGTATCAGAGCTACATGTAAGACAGTAAGAACAATAGTATCAGGGCTACATGTAAGACAGTAAGAACAATAGTATCAGAGCTACATGTAAGACAGTAAGAACAATAGTATCAGAGCTACATGTAAGACAGTAAGAACAATAGTATCAGAGCTACATGTAAGACAGTAAGAACAATAGTATCAGAGCTACATGTAAGACAGTAAGAACAATAATATCAGAGCTACATGTAAGACAGTAAGAACCATAGTATCAGAGCTACATGTAAGACAGTAAGAACAATAATATCAGAGCTACATGTAAGACAGTAAGAACCATAGTATCAGAGCTCCATGTAAGACAGTAAGAACAATAGTATCACAGCTACATGTAAGACAGTAAGAACAATAGTATCAGAGCTACATGTAAGACAGTATGAACAATAGTATCAGAGCTACATGTAAGACAGTAAGAACAATAGTATCAGAGCTACATGTAAGACAGTAAGAACCATAGTATCAGAGCTACATGTAAGACTGTAAGAACAATAGTATCAGAGCTACATGTAAGACAGTAAGAACAATAGTATCAGAGCTACATGTCAGACAGTAAGAACAATAGTATCAGAGCTACATGTAAGACAGTAAGAACAATAGTATCAGAGCTACATGTAAGACAGTAAGAACAATAGTATCAGAGCTACATGTAAGACAGTAAGAACAATAGTATCAGAGCTACATGTAAGACAGTAAGAACAATAGTATCAGAGCTACATGTAAGACAGTAAGAACAATAGTATCAGAGCTACATGTAAGACAGTAAGAACAATAGTATCAGGGCTACATGTAAGACAGTAAGAACAATAGTATCAGAGCTACATGTAAGACAGTAAGAACAATAGTATCAGAGCTACATGTAAGACAGTAAGAACAATAGTATCAGAGCTACATGTAAGACAGTAAGAACAATAGTATCAGAGCTACATGTAAGACAGTAAGAACAATAGTATCAGAGCTACATGTAAGACAGTAAGAACAATAGTATCAGAGCTACATGTAAGACAGTAAGAACAATAGTATCAGAGCTACATGTAAGACAGTAAGAACAATAGTATCAGAGCTACATGTAAGACAGTAAGAACAATAGTATCAGAGCTACATGTCAGACAGTAAGAACAATAGTATCAGAGCTACATGTAAGATAGTAAGAACAATAGTATCAGAGCTACATGTAAGACAGTAAGAACAATAGTATCAGAGCTACATGTAAGACAGTAAGAACAATAGTATCAGAGCTTCATGTAAGACAGTAAGAACAATAATATCAGAGCTACATGTCAGACAGTAAGAACAATAATATCAGAGCTACATGTAAGACAGTAAGAACAATAGTATCAGAGCTACATGTCAGACAGTAAGAACAATAGTATCAGAGCTACATGTAAGACAGTAAGAACAATAATATCAGAGCTACATGTAAGACAGTAAGAACAAAGTAGTGATACAATATGTCTTCTTTCCATATATGCATTGTTCATCATATGGAATCATAATGCAAAGTTGCAACTTCAGCTATGAGTATGTGACTATACCCAGTCAGAACGTTTGTGTATACTGAAGTCCGACCGTGTACTTTTAATATCAGACATTACTAATGAGAATGTACCGTAGTCCAATTAGCTCTTACCAAAAACAAAGTACAAAGGAGTTATGCTTTCATACTTTCACTTTGTATTAAAATAATATTATTGAAATAACATACATTTTTTTAAATAAAAAAAAACTGTGATCTGATTCAGAAAATAGTCAACAAAGATATACATATAAATCCCAATCAATAACATCTATATAATATTAATATTGTAATGACACTGTCGTAGTCTAGAAGATGCTTAATATCAATTTGTGTGCCATTATTTGTGGCTATCTAATGCTATATATAATAACTATGTATGCTGCTAGAGCAGTTGAAAATCGGTGTGTATAGAGGCGATCGCCACATGCACACTGCTGGTAGAATGCTCTTGAAGTATATCCTTATGCATCCCAAATATGAAACATTGTTTTAACTTTAATTGTGCGCTCTTGTATGCATGTTGCATTTGTCGGTTCAAAAACTCATTGCGAGCTTATATTATTTTGTCATCTTGCCGACTCGAAATAAACCTTATCTTATCTTATCAACAAGACGACTTCTTACCTCAAATCTGTAAACAAAAAAAACCCACGACGTTTGCCAATGAAAATCTCGGTCCCGGTTGATACCGACCACAACAATATGATAATACATGTAGTTATATTTTATGAAAAGAAAGTGTAAAACAGTGATGGTGATCAATTCCACCAATATTAACAAACACACAGCCACCTCTCATAGAAAATCATTACATACTACACATGGTGTTGGAAATTCAGGTCCTGGCTTTGGACAGACATAAATTGTTTATTTCTGTGAACAAATATTTACATTTACTGCATATAAAATAGAAGAGTTTGCAGATACCAAAGGGATAATCAGAAGCCGTAAATCGAAGACGGACAGTCAACACAATGACCAATAGAAAAAGGACAAGCTACAAAACACTACACAGAAAACTAAAGATCGCACAACTCGAAACCCACAAAAAACCGGAGTGAATTTAGTGGCTCCAGAAGGATAAGCAATTTCTGCTCCACCAGTTACACCGGTTGTCTTACTCTAGTTACAAACCCGATGGTAAGTTATGAATGAGTAAAGGACAGGGAAGTGCTTACGACAACTGGAACATATCCGTGGTCATTTGTGACGTGCCATAAATGTATTTTATAGTTCTTTATTAACAAATCTCATGACGATAAAATATTAGATGTAATGTGATACCACGCATTAATTAATACAATTCAAGAGTTCAAGATCAAATCTCGGTGGACATCTCCTACAATGTTGAAAGATGAGGTGTCAATACATACATATATATATACAATTTATATTGTATGTACATTGTCAGAAAATATAAGATTTATTTGTACGAGCTTTATAAACAGGTAGAAAAGCGGGCCTTTGTCGAGGTTTCGCAACGAGTGCAAAATAATTTTATATTCAACGACAATGTACTTATATTGTGTTTATTCTCCAATATGAAAAAGTCCAAAACACCTGCCAAATGGCATGACAATAATTGAAACAAGCGCCGTTCTAATTATTTTCCATGGTGTCATTTGTGACGTCAATACTTGTACTTTCACTGTTTCTTTCTGTCGTTCTAAATATATCAGGTACCAGAAATGCTTTATCCATGACCTAATAACACGGAAGTTTATTTGACCGACATTATTTGCACACAAAATCAGACAATTGCAGGATAAATATACATATATGAATTAATGGCTGATAGATAAAATATTTAATTACATTTGTCGGTAGAAACCCGTTACTTCATTACTGCCGTGTGGGTTTTTTACGAGATTATGAAACAGGTAGGAAAGCGAGACTTAGGTCATCTTTTCTAGACTGATTCGCAGCGAGTGCAAATAAAATTTATATTTGACGACTAAGTACGTATATATACAATATTGGTGTATTGACGGTAAATATAGAATGCATGTGGCGAGGCTTAAAAACCGGGGAAATACGAGCTTTAGCGGGTCTTTCCATCCGTTTCGTGCCGAGCCAAATATTTTCTACCTTTACCGTCAATATACCAATATTGTATTTATCCTAAAATAACATTTGCCAAAGAAAAAATCGTATTTGATTTAAAAAAAAAGATAATGGAAACTCAATGAATACCTCATCATATGCGTAGTACTTCATCATACATGTGTGACACGGTCATTATTTAGTACTTAATGCATACATGTGTGACACGGTCATTATTTAGTACTTAATGCATACATGTGTGACACGACTATTATTTAGTACTTAATGCATACATGTGTGACACGGTCATTATTTAGTACTTAATGCATACATGTGTGACACGGTCATTATTTAGTACTTAATGCATACATGTGTGACACGGTGATTATTTAGTACTTAATGCATACATGTGTGACACGGTCATTATTTAGTACTTAATGCATACATGTGTGACACGGTCATTATTTAGTACTTAATGCATACATGTGTGACACGGTCATTATTTAGTACTTAATGCATACATGTGTGACACGGTTATTATTTAGTACTTAATGCATACATGTGTGACACGGTCATTATTTAGTACTTAATGCATACATGTGTGACACGGTCATTATTTAGTACTTAATGCATACATGTGTGACATGGTCATTATTTAGTACTTAATGCATACATGTGTGACACGGTCATTATTTAGTACTTAATGCATACATGTGTGACACGGTCATTATTTAGTACTTAATGCATACATGTGTGACACGGTTATTATTTAGTACTTAATGCAAACATGTGTGACACGGTCATTATTTAGTACTTAATGCATACATGTGTGACACGGTCATTATTTAGTACTTAATGCATACATGTGTGACACGGTCCTTATTTAGTACTTAATGCATACATGTGTGACACGGTTATTATTTAGTACTTAATGCATACATGTGTGACACGGTCATTATTTAGTACTTAATGCATACATGTGTGACACGGTCATTATTTAGTATTTAATGCATACATGTGTGACACGGTCATTATATAGTACTTAATGCATACATGTGTGACACGGTCATTATTTAGTACTTAATGTATGTGTGACACGGTCATTATTTAGTACTTAATGCATACATGTGTGACACAGTCATTATTTAGTACTTAATGCATACATGTGTGACACGGTCATTATTTAGTACTTAATGCATACATGTGTGACACGGTCATTATTTAGTACTTAGTGCATACATGTGTGACACGATCATTATTTAGTACTTAATGTATACATGTGTGACACGGTCATTATTTAGTACTTAATGCATACATGTGTGACACGGTCATTATTTAGTACTTAATGCATACATGTGTGACACGGTTATTATTTAGTACTTAACGCATGTGTGACACGGTCATTATATAGTACTTAATGCATGCATGTGTGACACAGTCATTATTTAGTACTTAATGAATACATATGTGACACGGTCATTATTTAGTACTTAATGTATACATGTGTGACACGATCATTATCTAGTACTTAATGCATACATGTGTGACACGGTCATTATTTAGTACTTAATGCATGTGTGACACGGTCATTATTTAGTACTTAATGTACACATGTGTGATACGGTCATTATATAGTACTTAATGCATACATGTGTGACACGGTCATTATTTAGTACTTAATGCATGTGTGATACAGTCATTATTTAGTACTTAATGTATGCATATGTGACACGGTCATTATGTAGTACTTAATGCATACATGTGTGACACGGTCATTATGTAGTATTTAATGCATACATGTGTGACACGGTCATTATGTAGTACTTAATGCATACATGTGTGACACGGTCATTATTTAGCAATGCGCACTCCCAGTTGGTACCGACCACACAAATATGATAATACATGTAATTACTATTTATGAAAAGAAAGTGTAAAGCAGCGATGGTGATCAATTCCTCCAATATTAATAAACAAACAGCCACCTCTCATAGAAAATCATTAATACTGCAGTGACAATGTTCAAAAGATGCTTAGTTTTAGAGTTTAATGCACCCACCTAACATGCAGCTAAATTTTGTTTTAAATGAAAGTAAAATTATTATATTTGATGTTTTAAGCTGTTGTGACGAAATCGTACGGTACAATTTTTGTTAATTTGACATTAATTTTCAAATTTCATTCTAATTAACTGATGCATGTACTACTGCAAAAAACCATATATTCTTTGTAAATGTACTTTTGAAAATGAATGCATGCATTTTATTTACGCAATACTAATCGGACAATACGGCATATATCTTTATTTTTAACAATAATGCAGTTTTCTAAAATAATTTGTGATTTTGTACGGTTTTGTGAATTTTTTCTCTACATTGAGCGTAAACTTTGTACTTAGTGTTAAATAGTTTGCAAATTAGATTCCGATTTTAAATGTTTTAAATAGTATTGACAATGGCAATTGCATTTCACATTAAGATCGATTCGTGGAAACGCCGGAAAGGTTGTTTTTTTTGCTTTTTATTTAAATTGCTACTGTGTTCCGGAATTGATTGGTCATCTTCTACTGAAGTGTGTTCCGTATACCAATCACCCCGAATCTCTCTGTACATTACTCGATTACTGCGATGAGATGAGTTAATGAAGTCAACGTTGTGAGCGAATATTGTATTTGTGTTGACATTAAAGCAAACTAGTTCGACTGTTACATGTACCATGAGATAGATTACTTATTTTTAGTTGAAATTAAGTTCTTTTTAAGATATATCTGATCACCCAAGTCCTGTTAAAGTAGCAGGAAAGGGGAAAGCCGTCTATTAATTGGCAACGCTGTGTTATATGCCAGGTGTTTTCATCAGAACAATTAAGTAGTTCAACGAGTAAAAGCCGTTTTGCACTTATCTCTGTCATAGCTAAGCATAACGATGAGGTTAATAGGAGATTAGTTGACGAGCTTAAGACAATTGAAAATGCACATGCAGAATAAATTCAATATCATAGAAGCTGTTACAAGTCTTTTACAAGTAAGCACAATTTGTCAGCCTCTGTATTTTCTACTACTGCTCAAAATGTTTCCAAGCCACTGTAAATATTACCTCAGTGAGGAGTCTTATTCTTACTCGGTCCAGTAGATCTTCTGATATAGACTGGTCTGTATGCGTGTTCTGTCAATGCAAGATATGTAAACGAGACAAACAATTACACAAGATTTCATCAGATGAGAGAACAAAAAGACTTTTGAACATGACAACGCTGACCGATGATGACGAAATGGTATACAGAATTACTAATGATGGGTCTGTAGAGAATGCAGTATATCATGCTACTTGTATGACAAATTACTTACTCAAAAGAATTAAGGACGACAGTGAAGACTATTAAACATTTGAACATGATAACTTATTTCAATCCTTCATTTCAACTATCAAAGATGACTTGCTAACTCACAAAAATATATTCACTTTAACCCAACTGCTAGAACTTTTTTTTCTGAATTTCTGTCCTCTGATCGAAAGGAAATGTGCACATCACACAGACTACAACATAAATTAGAAAGACATTTTTGTGATTTGATAACAATACAACCACAGAAAGGTCAGGGTGTGTCAAACCTTATTCATAGCAGTGCCATCTCAACTTCTGAAGCTATTGGTGCTGCAACACGCATAAAACCAGACATGCATTCGGCAACTGTTCTTGTTTTGAGCAATGTAACTCATGTATGTGATGAAAGTCAAATTTTACTGCTGCCGCCGGCATTTTGAGAAGGCAAATCAGCGACATTACCATTTCGATGACGAATACCTTGCACCTGAAGAGGTCTCAATATCAAATTCTGGTGCTAAAGCTTCCTTCCTCTTTGAAAATATTCACGTGTTGGCTGCTGGATGATTCTGCCTTCGAGTCAGCAAACGATAGCACTTCTGTTCCAATAGGAAAGCTTCGAAAATGTTTATCTTAAATAGCAGAATGCATTGTGTCTGTAAGCAAAAACAAATTTACTTCTTTCCATTTGGGGCTCGTATTACATATGTTTTTGTTCTTTGTGTGCTCTACTTTCCATAGATGCAGCACACAGAAGAGCTGTGGTTATACATGGGGACTGTTTCTGGTGGTAATGATGGTAGGAGATATATTTCCAGTCCACGATTTGTGTAGCTCGCTTTCTAATATCACATGTCAGATTTTACCCTCCCTTCACGCTCTTACTGGATGTGACACTACCTCTGCTTTTTTTCAGAATTGGGAAAAAATATGCTTACAAAATCTTGAAAATATCACCTGAAGAGTTGTCTGATTTGGTTTCGCTGACCAATGCTGATCTTGAAGCTACACTGAATGCAGCAAGATAGCAGTATCTTTGTTATGCTATCAAAAAGAAAAATTCAAGTCGTGTCATCATGATCTTAACATGTTGCGGGTCAAATTAGCAACAAGCAAAGACGCTTCCCTTTCTCGTATTCCACCTAGTGACCATCCTTTAGGCAACACTTTGATGACATCTCATCTAGCTAAACCACCGATAAGATCGCCCTTGGATTTTGGCTGGCAAAAGGGAAGCAACGGCCTTGAACCAGTTCTTTTTACTGGTATGATGTCATATGATGTCACCAGACTTCATGCAAGATTTGATATGAAGTTGCAAATGTAGATCTGTTTGCAAGCGTGGTTGTATTTGTTATGAGTAAAGCTTACGCTGCACTGAGTTGTGCCCATGTCAGGGAAGTGATCTTTGTCAGAATAGTTTGACCCACCAACAGACAACCAATGTTGACGAGCAGGAGTATGATGAGTCATAAAGTGTAGTTTGTAATGTGAACGAACTTATATTCCATTACGTTCACGCAAACTAGTGGAATAAGTTTCCTAACTGTAAATACTCCCTTCCCTCTTAAGCTTACAACCCCCCCCCCCCCCCCCCCTCCCCCAAATAAAATCGAAACAATAAACCCTGCCAGATGGTTTCCAACCTTGACGTGGTTAATTTTAAATTTAAGCATATTTAATTCAATAATATGACATGTTAATACAATACAATATGTAATATACGACAAGGATTCGGAAGCAACGTGGTTGGTAGCCTTCTTACCTAATAAGAAACCGATTCTAGTAATAGTATTCCTGGTTTTGTTGTCTATAATCCAGAATAATCTTGCCGTTGATTTTCCGACTTATTGTATCATGTTTTCACAGAATAATCTTACCGTTGATTTTCCGACTTATTGTATCATGTTTTCACAGCAAGTTTCGTCGCATGTATAGACGTTCTGACCCCTGTTTTTTCAATATTATGTATTTCGTATTCGTTCTACGAAAACTCTGACACATTTAGATGTAACAAAATGCATATATATTTACCTATTTTGTTCCTGTATTGTTATAAATACTGTTATAGTGACAGCCGGAACCTTTGAACCGTAATTAAAGCGGGAGGTTTGGCGCTTTAAAATCTGGTTCAACCCACCATTTCATTACGGTTTTCACAGTTTTCCGGTTGTTGACTGATTTTGTCTGTTTATATAATTATCAGTTTTGACTTTCCCTTTGTAAGATTGTTCGGATTTCGGTAATTTTGTTATTACCCTTATTATGCATATTGCAGAAATAATTTGAAAAGACAATCAGTGTTTACCAGACCCATAGTTTCATAAATCGGTCAACAAAATGACGTCATGAAACGTCACACAGATTAAAACTTGACAGATCTTGAGAAAAAGCTTAGTATTTATTGAAAAAAAGACATATGCTGGAGTTTTTGATTGACAACATATTTGTTATCTTTGGTGGACGTGGTTTTCAACAAGACAGTCGGCATACCTATGGGTACAAACTGTGCTCCTTTTCTCGACGACTTGTTCCTTTATTCGTATGAGGCAGACTTCATAAAGGGGCTTCTCAAGACAAACGAAAAAAAGCTAACGCGATCCTTTTATTAAACATACTGCTATATAGATGATGTTCTTTCACTAAATAATTATAGGTTTGGTAATTTATGTGATCGCATCTATCCCATTGTGCTTGAAATAATGGATACCACATATACAGATAGGTCTGCTTCATACCTTGACCTACACCTAGAAATTGAGAGTGAGGGGCGGTTAAGAACGAAACTTTAAGATAAAAGAGATGATTTCAACTTTCCCATTGTGAACTTTCCATTTATATGTAGCAATATTTCAGCAGCACCTGCATATGGAGTATATATCTCTCAGTTGATATTCCAGAGCTTGTGGTTCCTTTCAGGATTTCCTTGATAGAGGGTTACTGCTAACAAGGAAGCCAGTGAACCAAAGGTTTATCTTGGTTAAGTTGAAGTCAGCACTTCGAATGTCTTGACTTGATTGGCCGTTATGGAATATCTGTGTCACAAATGACCACGAATATGTTCCACTTGTCGTAAGCACTTCCTGGTCCTTTCCTCACTCATGACTTATCACCGGGTTTGTAACTACATTAACACGACGGGTGCCACTAGTTGGGCAGAACTGCTTACCCTTCCGGAGCACATGAGTTCATCCCCGGTTTTTATAGTGGGGTTCGTGTTACTCGATCTTTAGTTTTATGTGTATGTTTTTTAGATCGTTGTTTGTCCTTTTGTATTTTTTCTTTTGGCCATTGTGTTGTATGTTCCTCTTCGATATACAGATTCTGATTACCCCTTTGGCATCTTCAAACTTTTCATCTAATCGACTAACCATGATTTGATACGATGAAGGATGCGCAGCAATACGTTGAGGTCAATCGTCCAGTGTCTTCACCTATCAGAGCTTAGAATATATATAAAAGTAGTCTCTTTTAAAGAAAAAGGTTCTTTTCGTTTTGTTTTACTTTTGGTTGCAATTAGTTGTTTTTTTAGGGGTCTTGATCCATGACCTATGAATATTGAAATTCCGGGAATGACGTTGCTATTTAGGGGGTAGGGGATGTCCCATTGTATGGTATTTCATTACAAGATTTTAAACATCCCATGATATTTTGACAGAACGTAGAGGAATCCTGTATGCTTCAGATAATATATGGTGTTGGAAAGATTAAACGTCAAAATGGTAATGTAGACTCGAACAAACACACATTTAGTAGAAAACCTTAAAGAAATGAATTAACAGTTTTACACCATAATAGGACGTTCATTGAATCTTTCATTAATATAACATGACATACAACAGAAGAAGCTATTTACTCCTCACAAATGTAGTACAAAGTTGGCATTTACTGTCGTTTAACTGAATTTCTTGAACAAAAAGTGAACATGGTTTGGGGTGTCATATATCATGAGCTTCGATTCGACTAAAAGTGATTTAGCGGACTTATGTCTTTTGGTGTCCGTCCTCACAGAACGCATTGTGCACATCGAATTAGATATCTACGTTTTTAATAACACAGTTATGATTAATAGTATTTGCTAATATAAAGTAAATGTCTTCTGGTGACAATTATAACATCACGTTTGTACCATTTTAGTCCTTCTTGCAATTATAAGTGACGGTTGATGTCTCCATCGTATGGTTATTACATTTACATAAACGGCACATACATACACGTTTGTAACCAGTTCCCATTTGATTCCCACCTGTAGAGAGGTGTTCAAGACAACTTTATGTAACACAGTACGTCAATAATGAAGGAGGGGTTTTCTCATGGTTCTCCATTTTCCACAACAAATAGATAACTGAAATATTGTTGAAAGTTGGATAAACATTTATATGAGCATGAAATTATAATAAAAACGTAATAATAAAAGCGACGTTTCATATCATTACTATGCAATATTGAATTATATGTAATTAAGTTGTATTCAAGCGTTTAAGACTCACGACTGTTATATACACCCACGGGTACATAAAACACAGAGATTGTATGAAATAATGATATATTTATACTATAAAATAAAATTAATTGTTAGATGATTCTCTCGTATATATTGAAGTCTCAAACAACTCATTAAAATGTATCTCACTTGTTTATAGCTGGGAATAAACTACTTTATATTTAAGTTAATTTAGAAGATCAATGCTCAATAGATAGACAGTTTATTGAACTATAAAATTTATTTATTTCAGATCACAGATAGATCAATAATATGTTGACTATTATATATTATGAATTATGAAAAGAACAACCTGAACAGAGCCGGTTCCACTCAAAAAAGATCACACACTATCAAGCTTGTAATAAATACAACATATCCTCATCGATGATTTACTGTGAAGTAATCGAATAGTCGAGTTCAGTCTGATGACTCCAACTAATGGCTACTACTAATCGACCGCATCGCTACATTGAGTTATACAACGACATGGTCTATTTTATTTCGAGATAACTAGAGCTTGACTGCGATCACACGTCATTTTTCATTTCACACATGGCTCTTGTTCTTCAGACATGTCTTCCACACGTCATTGTTGTACACATGCATATACTTTAGTGAATAGGACTACCGCTCGTTGCTAGATGTGAACGATACAATCTTTATGATAAAGTTTGTCGGTGACTAACTGAAGGATAATGGTATTCTCTGGTACACTGGTTTCCTCCACCAATAAGCATGACAACCGCCAAATACTGTATTGATGGGAGTTTTAACGGGTCAAAAATAATTGAAATTTCGTTCACAAACATAACAAAGCAAACCGTCAGCATTACTATAAGATATATTATGTAACGACAAATGCATACAATGTGAGAAAACGACAAACCGTCAAATAATTTCGTTCTTTTGCATGAAAAATCGCGAAATAATAAACCGTCAAAATAAGCGGCGTTAGCTGTATACCTAAGAAAAGTGTACCTAATATGATTCTTTTATATTAAATGTTCACTTTCCTCACTAAGCCCGTATTTTAAGAACGACAGCTTTAAACCCCAGAGTATTATAGTGAAGAGAACAGAAAACTGAACGTGATATCGTCGTTTCTCCCATTTGTTATATAGAGGGTTTATGTTTTATTTACGTTGTTTGTATTTAGGTATACATACTACTGGTATCTAATACAATTTACATATCAAATCATGTTCCTGTCGTTTAACAGTAACACGAGGGGTGTGACTTATGGAGCAGGGACTGCTAATCCTTCGGGGGCATCTGAGTTTACCCCCGGTTTTCAGTGGGTTTGTGTTGCTTGGTGTTTAGTTTTCTGTGTAGTGTTTTGCAGATCATTGTTTGTTCTTTTGTCCTTTTTCCTTTTTATTGCCATTGTATTGTCTGTCCTTTTTTGATTTACGGCTTATGATTACCCAGTTGGTATCTTCCCTATATTAGGTTACGTTATCAATGTATTTTTCTGAATGATGATTTATCTAAATGTAATTGTGGTGCAGCTTATGAAGATACAATTCAATTTTCGGAATGTGTCCTACACCTAACGAAAGAATTGTACTTTTGGATGACCTTAATGAAACAAACTTTGAAGAATAAATGCTAGTATTTGAGAATGACAATTATAGTGACTAGGAAATTCAATGAAATTTATCAAATAATCATAACATTTTCATAAGGGATTCAGTCAGCAATTCTACCTTCTTCCTTTTTTCCCCATTCATTAATCTTCTACAATTATTATTCTGTATGTCATAATTATATATGTATTATATATAGGAGGAGGACGTCATTTAAGTTAGAAGAACTTGCTGTGCGATCTTATTATTTATTCACAATAAAATATTTCTAATCTAATCTCCTGATTTTGTCATATGATGGGAAGTCTTCCTGGTACCATGGGGGAAATGTTTATCATATGATAAGAAAGTGATCCTCGTTGAATGGAGAAGTGTTCCTCGTCACAAGATAGACTTTAGTCAAGTAAGTGTGACTTTATGATTATTTTACTTCCGTGAAGTGGCCAGATACAACTAAATCAGTTTTAAGAATTGTTTATTGTTTTTGTTAAAACAAGGATATCCGGAATGATAACAGTAACAAATGTTAAGGTTTGGAAGTCATCCTCTGTGTATATGTAAATCTATTTATATATCCTGTAATCGTTCTATATGAGCAGTAACGTTTTATTGACTGTGATTTTGTGTGTAATATGTAGTCTGTGACTTTTAAATCTCCCGGTTAATATTCTACTATATATAGGTGAGAAATGCTCTACAATAATCGCTTTTCTGCCGCTTGTTCCCAAGATTAATACAAATAAATTTTATATTCAGCCACACTCTATGTATAGTATACATGTCTCTTGGTCTTAGTTACAATGTATCCCATCATCATGAACGTGTATTAGATTTTTAATGAGTGAACAAGTGTTGTAAATCTCATGGAAATATTTTGCAATAATATTATGATACCGAAAACAAATAACAATCTAATGAAGTGATGAAGATTTAGTTGTATGATGTCATGAAGTAGATCAACCAACGCACAGAGTTATTTGTCATGAAGTAGATCAACCAACACACAGAGTTATGTTATAATAGAGCTGTTGTAGTCATGAAGTAGATCAACCAACACTCAGAGTTATGTTATAATAGAGCTGTTGTAGTGTCATGAAGTAGATCAACCAACACATAGAGGTATGTTATAATAGAGCTGTTGTAGTGTCATGAAGTAGATCAACCAACACACAGAGTTATGTTATAATAGAGCTGTTGTAGTGTCATGAAGTAGATCAATCAACACACAGAGTTATGTTATAATAGAGCTGTTGTAGTGTCATGAAGTAGATCAACCAACACACAGAGTTATGTTATAATAGAGCTGTTGTAGTCATGAAGTAGATCAACCAACACACAGAGTTATGTTATAATAGAGCTGTTGTAGTGTCATGAAGTAGATCAACCAACACATAGAGGTATGTTATAATACAGCTGTTGTAGTCATGAAGTAGATCAACCAACACATAGAGTTATGCTATAATAGAGCTGTTGTAGTGTCATGAAGTAGATCAACCAACACACAGAGTTATGTTATAATAGAGCTGTTGTAGTGTCATGAAGTAGATCAATCAACACACAGAGTTATGTTATAATAGAGCTGTTGTAGTGTCATGAAGTAGATCAACCAACACACAGAGTTATGTTATAATAGAGCTGTTGTAGTCATGAAGTAGATCAACCAACACACAGAGTTATGTTATAATAGAGCTGTTGTAGTGTCATGAAGTAGATCAACCAACACACAGAGTTATGTTATAATACAGCTGTTGTAGTCATGAAGTAGATCAACCAACACATAGAGTTATGTTATAATACAGCTGTTGTAGTCATGAAGTAGATCAACCAACACACATAGCTATGTTATAATAGAGTTGTTGTAGTTCACTGAAGTAACGTTATGCCTGTAGACCAGTCATTGCACCCATGCGTTGTACTAACACGAGCCTATCAAGTGTTACCTCTTACCACGTGAGTATGTAGCTATGTTATATCGTCAAGTGAGTGAGCAATTTTCAGCTATGTTATAGCGAGAACAGGTCATTGTTTTGATGATATGTTCATGTTGTTTGTTGTGTGTTGGGTCAACATGAGTTGCATTAGAAGCAACATCTCCACTGGTAGACATATCACTCCAGTATTGAACACATTTTCAAACAAGTTCTTACTCTTATTACAATTAGGTGCCACGTGCAAAGCAGATATACTGGAAATAAAAAAAAGGTGTCTTTGGTTTGGTCCGACCGGTGATTGAACCGACGACCCCCGCGCTCAAATAGTGCACGATAACCATTATACCACGGAGGCGCTTTGAAGAAGAAAAGTTCAGCATAGAAATATTTTATTCAATCTATGATGTTGTTTTCATTTAATGCTGCACTAACAGTCGATATAATCATGTTGATTCTACTTTTTAGAATTAAAAAAATTAGTTCGATAAACGGACGACAAATATAGCGATGGCGGGTAAAACGTTCGTCACAGGTGTGGATGAGATGACAAACAGAAATAGCTTTATAATTGGTCTCGCTATCAATGAATTATTCAGACAATCTATCTTATATTGTATTGTTTACTGTTGGCGAATAATCTTACATTTCTCTCTGTAATAGTGATGCTTTTCTAAACTGACGTGAGCGATCAATAGATCTTTTTCTGTTTCCTTTTTTTTTCTTTTATATCAGAAGCATGTATTGATTTTTGACCATCCCTTGAGCGCAAAGTTAAAAGTACATTTTATCAATAGTTGTTGTTGACGTAGGTTTGAAATCGGTAATCACGCTCCTGAAATAATGTATTAAAAAGGAGGCGTTTCTATCACGAATAAGACAAATATAATATAGAGAACAGATTTTTGTGATATAGATAAAAGATACATTTGGGAAAAGCTTCATCTGAAGTAAAATAAAAAAAGGTTCATGTTTCAGTGTTTAAAAGAATATTTTATCTGTATTCTATAATCAGTCGAATGATATTTCATGAATATCGACTTTTAAATACAACTTTGAATTTAATTTAATTTGAATTAATATGTGCACATCTGTGAATGTAAAAGTACGGACGTAACCATCCCCACTGAATACACGACATGTGTATACGGGATCCCTGACAATTATATTATAAATACAATTATATTACACCAAATAACATCAAAAACGGTAAAAGATACTATCGCCATGAGTAAAGAGTACCGACTCGACTGCATTATAGCTCGTGGTCGTTTCACTCATTTTAAGATATGAGCTGTGCTCATTATTGAAGACCTTACTGTGATTATGAAATGTAGAACAACAATGAAGCGATGTTCCTTTATTGTAATTTGTGTCTAAGTGTAAGTTGGTTAATTTATGTGTTCATTTACATTCATATCTCTTCCTATTAATTGTGAGAATGAAATTATTATGCTTTATCATAGAAAAGTTAAGGAAAATAGCTGAGGTCGTCACAGGGTAGCAGCATTGTTTCTTTACATTAATACAACAATAATGATATAAGCCTCTTCTTATTGACTGGGAAGGAAGCTGATAATAAACCTGTTATTGGACCATTACATCTAGTCAATAAGTAATATATTATTTCGAATAACTAAGATGCGCACACATTTAAAACAAATAATCTAAACAGCAAAAAGAAACGACAAACCACTATACCAGTGTGATACAGAAATGACGAAAGACATTCGTCATAGGCAATAGTCTGTTTTGATATATCTGTTCATTTACCGGTAATGACGTAAACCGGGTACTGCTTGAGTCACTGGTCACTGTGTGTTTACTTGTGGTTTATCTGTTATCGGTTCTACGTATTTAAATCTTAATTACCAAATTATTCTGAACTATTAACGAGTAGAATGTTAATTGATTAAGCAAATTAGACTACCACACTCATTTTATGATTTTTTAATAAAGGGAAAAAAAAGAAAGCTAAATCCAAAAACCAACACTCAGGTATAATAATACGACATAACTGTTTTTATTGTTATATATCAAAGGTGGTGAGTTTTTAGCGCAAAGTTCAACAATATACCACTTGTCGTAAGCACTTCCCGGTCCTTTGCTCATACATGACTTGTCACCAGGATAGTAACTAGATTAACACGACGGGTGCCACTAGTGGAGCAGGAAATACTGATCCTTCCGGAGCACCTGAGTTCACCACGGTTTGCAATAGGGTTCGTGTTACTCGATCTTTAGTTTTATGTGTATGTTTTGTAGATCGTTGTTTGTCCTTTTGTCCTTTTTCTTTTGGTCATTGCGTTGTCTGTTCTTCTTTGATATACGGATTCTGATTACCCCTTTGGTATCTTCAAACTCTTCTTAAGCGACCTGTCTAATTAGAGCTACATATGTACCTACCGACTGCTATATAGTGAGACAACGCTATTAAAATACAACCCAGCAGACTTCATCATCATCATCATCATCATCATCATCATCATTGTCATCGTTAACAGGTAACTTGTTCTCGCAATTATATAACTGAGTAGATAATAATAAATTAGTCTTTTGATTTTTAAATCTCCACACTCTTACTTTATGCTGGTCAAATTAAAACCTATTTTTCTACAACAACTATGCACACATTATTGCCTTGTATTGTAATCTTTATCCTGGCTGTTATTACCAAATCATTACATTTTCGAATGTCAGTAACTGATTAATGCCAAGATGATAATTGGAGACTTGAGAAAAGAAGGTCAGGTTGATGAAATCGTTCTGTGCAGTAAATAAGAGGCATTTCAGAAAAAGACACTCCTACTTCTAGTATGTTTTCGGTTTATGTTTTACTCTTAGTAACTAACAATCAAATAAGGGTAATAACAAAATTACCGAACTCCGAACAATCTTACAAAGGGAAAGTCAAAACTCATAATTATAAATATAAACAGACAAAATCAGTCAAAACCTTCTTTTTAAACATGCTACACGCGGTAGTCAAATGTCACTAAAAGATGTTAATCGTAAGTCACCTGATGCTTTTTAAAGAGGGAAGGTTTGCAACTCTTCAATTCATATATCGCTCGCCTGCTCTAGAAATGCAGGTAAATTTTCTCTCAAAATAATAGTCGCGATAACTTTTGCTATAGTAATCTATTTTTCAGACCCTTGCCTTACTATCAGTATTTTGTCAAGCAAATCAGTCTAATTGCTTCTAATTATATAAAAATCTTCACCGAAACCTTGTATTTTTTAACAAAATTTGAACTTTCTCTTTTTATTTAGTTAAATACGTAGACTTAAAATTAACATATTTTAGTAATGAAATATTACGACTACAAAAACAATGTATTTGTTACACTAAATAAGGATATAAGAAATAATAGAGTAAAATAAAAGGGGATGGAGGTCCTTTTTTAAAGTGACTATATGTGAATAATCATTGAACACTAACATTTGTTATTCATGGAGCTAACTAGACATACTCTATCAAAGCAATGTAAATGGACCGATTTTTGTCTGAAATTTTATGAAAATATAATTTACAGTGTCTGTTATTAGTTCTAACAATTCATGAAAATCATTAGTTGTTTGATTCTTAATAAATAGTTTTAATCTGCCTTTTATTTCTGAATTCTTTCTTAAAATTCTTAATCTATCCGTTGTTTAGCATGTCTTATTACAATGTTGATCTGTGTCTATTGTCTATCATCAGCTTAGCTATCGCATGACTCATGGGGGAAACACATACAGTTATAATGACCTGACTGGTAAACACGCCTACCAACGTTAAGTGTCTGACAAAAGAGGTGAGGTATGTATCAAGTGCTATTGAAAACGTAACTATCACATTTAGTGCGCACGACGCGTTTCTGGAATAACCTTCATCAAGTACGCTTAAGATCGAAAGATTGGAAAGTCAAATAATTTAAAGCTTTGGGAGCAATAAAACCAAAGGGCCTAAACAGGATCGCCAAAATAGGCTAAGGTCACCTATACATGAGGGAGGAGAACCTTAGTTTTATTAATATTTACATTATTTAGGAACTGTAAATTTCAGTTATGAATATATATATCTAATAAACCATGTCGGTGGCGAAGCACTGACCACCAAGAATACGATTCATGTCTGTATTTCATAGATCTGTGATCAGAAGTCAACTACAATTACTACCATAACTAACACAACAACTACTTAAGTCTACAATGTCCATATTATTTATGGACTTATTCATATTAATATGAAAAACAAAACACACTACACTGTGAAAACAGTTCCAAACAAAGCACACCACACTGTCAAAACAGTTCAAAACTCTTAAGAAAAACATCGTAGAAAGAGAGATATAGACACATATTTGTACATAACCACTCACTTTCCTGGCTTGGCATAGGCACTTCAATAAAAAATGGCGTGGTTAAGCTAGGTTTATGGACCCCAGTTTCCCCCTCTTAGTAAAATGGTGCATGTGGTTTCCACGTGTAAGCTTAATACCAACCCTAAAAACAAATGTATATCTGGATCAGCAGCACTGTTGTAACAGAACAGTATGAAGATACCAAAAGGGTAATCAGAATCCGTATAGCAAAGAAGAACATACAACACAATGGCCAAACGATACCAAAAGGTAATCAGAATCCGTATATCGTAGAAGAACAGGCAACACAATGGCCAAACGAAAAAGTACAAAAGGACAAAAAACGATCTACAAAACATACATATAAAACTAAAACCTTCGAGTTCTAATCTGGAACTTTTTTACATAATATATTTAAGCTTCGTGACACAGAAGTTGTCATATGTATAATATTAGTTCTATTAAAAGAGATCCGATGATCTCAACCATTACATACATGTTAGATAGTACACAATCCCAGACTACTTTTCAACAAGGTGTCAATATCTTCCTAAAACGTTTGAAAGATAAGATGAGACGATTCTTTAAATATCGTTTTACTTCCATTATAAAAATTTAGTACTCAGCAGAGGGTGGCGCTATAAAAAGTCTGATTACAAACCGGAAGCTCGAGTGTACGTTCGAGTTGTGGGTTGAGGTATTCCTGTCAAGGTGTGGAAAATTTAGAATGGCAAATTTGAAGACTGGTAGAATGTTGACGATTGATGCATAACATTATAATTAATATCATTCCAGCATACACAGTACACATGGAGTACAAATACCGTTATAATAGTGGTATATGAATTGAAACCAATTGCAATACAACCAATGGACCGGAAGCTTACATGACATATTCTTATCTTCTCCCAATTAAAATTATATTACTTCTCAGGGACTCTTCATTGGTTTTATTTCTAACAAATGGGCGCACAAGACACAAGACAAATAAGAGTTTGAAGATACTTAAGGGATAATCAGAACACGTAAATCGAAGGACATACAACTCAATGGCCAAACAGAAATGGACAAATAGGGATCTACAAGACATTACACATATAACTAAAGATCGAACAACGCAAACCCCACTAATACCGGGGGTGAACTCGTGTGCTCCGGAACAAACCCCACTAATACCAGGGGTGAACTCGTGTGCTCCGGAACAAACCCCACTAATACCGCGGGTGAACTCGTGTGCTCCGGAACAAACCCCACTAATACCGGGGTGAACTCGTGTGCTCCGGAACAAACCCCACTAATACCGGGGGTGAAATCGTGTGCTCCGGAACAAACCCCACTAATACCGGGGGTGAACTCGTGTGCTCCGGAACAAACCCCACTAATACCGGGGGTGAACTCGTGTGCTCCGGAACAAACCCCATTAATACCGGGGGTGAACTCGTGTGCTCCTGAACAAACCCCACTAATACTGGGGGTGAACTCGTGTGCTCCGGAACAAACCCCACTAATACCGGGGGTGAACTCGTGTGCTCCGGAACAAACCCCGTTAATACCGGGGTGAACTCGTGTGCTCCTGAACAAATCCCACTAATACTGGGGGTGAACTCGTGTGCTTCGGAACAAACCCCACTAATACCGGGGATGAACTCGTGTGCTCCGGAGCAAACCTCACTAATACCGGGGGTGAACTCGTGTGCTCCGGATCAAACCCCATTAATACCGGGGGTGAACTCGTGTGCTCCTGAACAAACCCCACTAATACTGGGGGTGAACTCGTGTGCTCCGGAACAAACCCCACTAATACCGGGGGTGAGCTCGTGTACTCCGGAACAAACCCCATTAATACCGGTGGTGAACTCGTGTGCTCCTGAACAAACCCCACTAATACTGGGGGTGAACTCGTGTGCTCCGGAGCAAACCCCACTAATACCGGGGGTGAACTCGTGTGCTCCGGAAAGTTAAGTAGACCCTGCTCCACTAGTGGCACCCGACGAAAGAAGAAAAAAAAAAACAACAACAGAAAACCAAAATAATGAGCAACACGGACCCACCAAATTTGACGTGTGTTTTTATTTCTCTAACGTTTATTCGAATATACAGATTGGGCAGAAAAAGACAAGTTTTACGAGCAATATTGAAAATCACTTTATATTCTTATAATATTGGAATTGTGCAACGAATCTACGGTTGCTGCCTAATTTCACGTACAACCAATAAATGAAATTGATAATAGTAGGCTGATATCGTTCACATGTACACCAATCGTGCATGCATTTAGTGGTAATCGCCATCAAGGTTGTGAGTTCGACCCCGCTGTGGCGAGCTGTACTCGACATAGATATGTGCTACAATTTGGTAGTTTTAAGCGGAATATTGGAGGCTTTCTACAGCTATTCTCGTTTTCGCCATCAATTAAACTGACCGCAAGAATATAGTTGAAATATTGCCGACAATGGTTGTAAGCAAACACAAGCTCATATCCGTTTGACTGCAACAATACCATGTTTTTGTTTTTGAAGAATATTGAAATGAAAACAAAGACTACCACATCGTCAGCAGATTAATAAGTATGAATAATAATGTTCCTTGTGCTAACAGTTCTGTTGTGTTGACATTTAACACCAATAACCTATATATTCAACAAGGAAGTCTTATTGTAGAAAATGGGGGAAATAATTATGTATTTTAAATACCTTATTAACACTAACAATGGCACAGGAAGATGATTGCATAATAAATTATCATACTTCCTGTTAGTTTGTACAGTAATAGTTTTCTATTGATATATTATGACAATAGAAAACGATGTTATTGTAACGGGTACGATCCTCTTCTTGGAGTAATAGGAACCGTACTAGGTTCGTAATCATGTTAGTCAAGATCGCTTTTAACTCGGTTGGTAGAGCGGTGGTTTACAATGTTAGAGGGTCCGGGATCGAATCACACCGGAGACATTGTATTTCACGGGGATAATATATGCTCTATTGTTACACTATTGCCAACAGTATGCAATCATCAAAACGCTTGAATCATTTGAACGTTTTATTGAAGCATGGAATGGCAATAGGAGATGACATAATTGCCAATAGAATATAATCAACAAAATGCTTGAATAATTTCACTCAGAGGGGAGGGTTACACCCATAAACCTAGCTTTATCCGCCACTTTTTATTGAAGTGCCTGTATCAACCTCGGATTGTGAGTGGTCATGTATTTGTGTGTTAGGATTATCGATTTTGCCTCTTTCTACGATTTTTCTATTGAATTTTGGAACTGTTCCGACAGTGTGGTATTTTGGAACTGTTCCGACAGTATGGTATTTTGGAACTGTTCCGACAGTGTGGTATTTTGGAACTGTTCCGAACGTGTGGTATTTTGGAGCTGTTCCGACAGTGTGGTATTTTGGAACTGTTCCGACAGTGTGGTATTTTGGAGATGTTCCGACAGTGTGGTATTTTGGAACTGTTCGACAGTGTGGTATTTTGGAGCTGTTCCGACAGTGTGGTATTTTGGAGCTGTTCCGACAGTGTGGTATTTTGGAGCTGTTCCGACAGTGTGGTATTTTGGAACTGCTCCGACAGTGTGGTATTTTTTAACTGTTCCGACAGTGCGGTATGTGTTGCTTTTCATTTATATTCTTCATTCAGTACTATTAGAATTCCATCATCATCTATTCGGTCGTACACTTTATCTCCCACCCCAGGCCGCTATTTTCTCATAGTCAATAATAAACATAACATCATTATATAAATAATATTGTTGTGCAATGATATTTAAAAACATATTATAATGTTCATGTTATTGGTCAGTACTTCTAAGGTTTTAAAGCTTGTCTCCTATTATAGCAAAAATTCAAGTTCAATGCCTGCTCATTCCTAACGTGAGCACAAACACACAAACTCATTACATATATTTAAAGAAGTTGTGTGGAATATACTTTTCCAGAGAAGTGAGTGATTGTCGTTCAACGCCAAGTGAACAATTTACAGTCATATCAATACAAGAACAAGTTAGATTTTAGATGATGATGATACTATCCGCTTTGTACTAGACCGACACGCTTCGTTGGATTTTGTATAGTGCTAGCTCACTGAAACAACAGTGTGTGAATAATAGACATGATTCCGAACCAACTAGTGCATGCACCCCTTAATACCGTATGCCAAGCGGAGGCGCATCAAATTGATAGTCTTTGGTTTGACCCTACCGGGACTCGAAAGTGGGCTGAACTACATTCGAGGCGGGCACGCTAACTATTACAATACCGATGCGGTTCTTTTTCCAGACAAGCAAATATCTAAAATCACGATGCTATCAGTAACATTCAAATATTCTTTTAATTTCATGATTAACGATAACTTTATTGATGGTGTAAGTTTCATGTAAATAATACCCTCTGGAGTGCTCATGACGGAGAAGGTTACTATTATTAACTCAGAAAAATGTTCCTTGCAATATTTAAAGGATTATCCCTATACCAGAGGCATTAACATCCTTCCAACATATTTGTTGTTTTAAACTATAACCCCGAGTGATATTGTTATTTGCTCTTGCACTGTCTGACCGGTCTATAATTAGTACGCATGAAGTAAATAAACAACGATATTCTTTGTCAATTTCCGAAAGATTATTCAACAACACTGATATTATTTGTTTATAAGAATAACAGTTTGACTTCAGGCTTCAAAATGTGATACTTCATATGGCGTAATTGTTTGAATATACACATTTTGCATCATTTCTTTAGAAATGCCTGTACCAAGTCAGGGTCATTACGGTTTTCACAGTTTTCCGGTTGTTGACTGATTTTGTCTGTTTATATAATTACGAGTTTTGACTTTCCCTTTGTAAGATTGTTCGGAGTTCGGTAATTTTGTTATTACCCTTATTCATTTTTAATATTTGTTCTCTCAAATTACAACGATTGCTATAATATGAGCCTGTAGCATTATATTTCTAAGTAAGTCTTCAGTGGGATCAGACCAAATATCCAATCATAATCATTAACTCGTCCAAAATGAATTCAGGTAGATATGTTTTATCCAAGATTACCTACTTACTAAAAATAACATTTTCGTAAAAAAAAGTGAAAAAAGGCATACTGGAAAAAACATAAAAAAAACCAAAAAAAATCGGAATTTTGCAGAAACTCATAATTTTGTTTTATTAGAAATATAGATCTTTTTGAAAAAATTGATGACTTGCTGCGAGTTCAATCTAATAAAAAAAAAAATCAGAGAAAACCGACGGGGCAATCAAGAATGAACAGTCCAGAGAAAAAGACAACATTGGGTACACAAAACACAGGACAAAGACGAGCAAGCAAACAAAACACAGGACAAAGACGAGCAAACAAACAAAACACAGGACAAAGACGAGCAAACAAACAAAACACAGGACAAAGACGAGCAAACAAACAAAACACAGGACAAAGACGAGCAAATAAACAAAACACAGGACAAAGACGAGCAAACAAACAAAACACAGGACAAAGACGAGCAAGCAAACAAAACACTGGACAAAGACGAGCAAACAAACAAAACACAGGACAAAGACGAGCAAACAAACAAAACACAGGACAAAGAAGAGCAAACAAACAAAACACAGGACAAAGACGAGCAAACAAACAAAACACAGGACAAAGAAGAGCAAACAAACAAAAAACAGGACAAAGACGAGCAAACAAACAAAACACAGGACAAAGAAGAGCAAACAAACAAAACACAGGACAAAGAAGAGCAAGCAAACAAAACACAGGACAAAGACGAGCAAACAAACAAAACACAGGACAGCGACGAGCAAACAAACAAAACACAGGACAAAGACGAGCAAACAAACAAAACACAGGACAAAGACGAGCAAACAAACAAAACACAGGACAAAGACGAGCAAACAAACAAAACACAGGACAAAGACGAGCAAACAAACAAAACACAGGACAAAGACGAGCAAACAAACAAAACACAGGACAAAGAAGAGCAAACAAACAAAACACAGGACAAAGAAGAGCAAACAAACAAAACACAGGACAAAGACGAGCAAACAAACAAAACACAGGACAAAGACGAGCAAACAAACAAAACACAGGACAAAGAAGAGCAAACAAACAAAACACAGGACAAAGACGAGCAAACAAACAAAACACAGGACAAAGACGAGCAAGCAAACAAAACACAGGACAAAGACGAGCAAACAAACAAAACACAGGACAAAGAAGAGCAAACAAACAAAACACAGGACAAAGACGAGCAAACAAACAAAACACAGGACAAAGAAGAGCAAACAAACAAAAAACAGGACAAAGACGAGCAAACAAACAAAACACAGGACAAAGAAGAGCAAACAAACAAAACACAGGACAAAGAAGAGCAAGCAAACAAAACACAGGACAAAGACGAGCAAACAAACAAAACACAGGACAGCGACGAGCAAACAAACAAAACACAGGACAAAGACGAGCAAACAAACAAAACACAGGACAAAGACGAGCAAACAAACAAAACACAGGACAAAGACGAGCAAACAAACAAAACACAGGACAAAGACGAGCAAACAAACAAAACACAGGACAAAGACGAGCAAACAAACAAAACACAGGACAAAGAAGAGCAAACAAACAAAACACAGGACAAAGAAGAGCAAACAAACAAAACACAGGACAAAGACGAGCAAACAAACAAAACAGGACAAAGACGAGCAAACAAACAAAACACAGGACAAAGAAGAGCAAACAAACAAAACACAGGCCAAAGACGAGCAAACAAACAAAACACAGGACAAAGAAGAGCAAACAAACAAAACACAGGACAAAGACGAGCAAACAAACAAAACACAGGACAAAGACGAGCAAACAAACAAAACACAGGACAAAGAAGAGCAAACAAACAAAACACAGGACAAAGACGAGCAAGCAAACAAAACACAGGACAAAGACGAGCAAACAAACAAAACACAGGACAGCGACGAGCAAACAAACAAAACACAGGACAAAGACGAGCAAACAAACAAAACACAGGACAAAGACGAGCAAACAAACAAAACACAGGACAAAGACGAGCAAACAAACAAAACACAGGACAAAGAAGAGCAAACAAACAAAACACAGGACAAAGACGAGCAAACAAACAAAACACAGGACAAAGACGAGCAAACAAACAAAACAGGACAAAGACGAGCAAACAAACAAAACACAGGACAAAGAAGAGCAAACAAACAAAACACAGGACAAAGACGAGCAAACAAACAAAACACAGGACAAAGAAGAGCAAACAAACAAAACACAGGACAAAGACGAGCAAACAAACAAAACACAGGACAAAGACGAGCAAACAAACAAAACACAGGACAAAGACGAGCAAATAAACAAAACACAGGACAGCGACGAGCAAACAAACAAAACACAGGACAAAGACGAGCAAACAAACAAAACACAGGACAAAGACGAGCAAACAAACAAAACACAGGACAAAGACGAGCAAACAAACAAAACACAGGACAAAGAAGAGCAAACAAACAAAACACAGGACAAAGACGAGCAAACAAACAAAACACAGGAAAAAGACGAGCAAACAAACAAAACACAGGACAAAGACGAGCAAACAAACAAAACACAGGACAAAGAAGAGCAAACAAACAAAACACAGGACAAAGACGAGCAAACAAACAAAACACTGGACAAAGACGAGCAAACAAACAAAACACAGGACAAAGACGAGAAAACAAACAAAACACAGGACAAAGACGAGCAAACAAACAAAGCACAGGACAAAGACGAGCAAACAAACAAAACACAGGACAAAGACGAGCAAACAAACAAAACACAGAACAAAGACGAGCAAACAAACAAAACACACTAAACAGAAAAACTAAAACGACGAGCATCACTGAGATCACCAGCGAAAAAAAACAGAAAAAACGAGGGTGAACCCAAAAGGGTCAACATATCCTATCTCTTATAAGACACCCGCTATGGTACTCATATAGTTCGTGTATGACACCCCTATGTGCCAGAAAACACCACAATTAAGACATGAACCCTCCTACAACCATCTGGATTAGATGCGTTCTTTCTGGTGATCATTCGGTATCGTATCACACTTAAGTGGCATATACAAAGTTGTCAGTCTTTGTAAATCGTACGTTCACTTTTGATTTCATACAAATTCATGTGTCTACAATCAAATGCAAGCAATCTTTTCTTAAAGCCACATGGGTATAAATTGTTGACTAACAATTATCCTCAAACATGGAGGTTTTAGCTGACATTCAGGTTTTTTTGCAATACATTGATGATCTATTTTTATCCATCAGTGTAGTGATACATTTTTGCTTACACGTACGTATTACTTTTTCACATTACACCCTTTTGACTGGTTCCCGAAATTTAGTGATACATGTAACACAGTTAATCTTTCGATCACACATACCGGACGCGGAATAGCATAAGATAGTAGTATGAATAGAGGAACTTAACCGGTACAAACTGTAAAGACAGCCGCTTTATAGATTTTAAGATTAATGAAGTTGTAGATTTTATTATAAGTGCACTATATAGGATAAGTCGATTCCGGTGCATCTGAATTCTGTGATAATTAGAGGAATCTAACCGCTGTAGACTATTAATGACAGTATTAAGTAAATGGTCGAGTAGCAGGAGGACATTATAAAGTTAATTATTTATAACTTTATCGCTACGTCTGACCGAGCGGATTCTGCAAATAACTCTGTAAATAAATACCTGATTCATATAAATTGGTGGAGGAAAATCATATTCATATTAAAATTGGTGGTGGATAAAAAGAGTGCTCCTAGACTGGAGGGAACACGAAAACAGAAGAAGAAGAAGGTTGCCAGATAACAATATCAAAAGGATGAATAGTTTCCAAAAAATATATAAATAGTTGTTACCTTGTAATCGATTAAATTGTATTGGTTGGTTTTAAAATGATACAGGTAAAAGTGATTAAGTTACCTTCCGATTTTATTTCATTTTCAGGTTTACTAATCAACTATGTGTTAGCTTAGCAGGATTGACTAGGCAAACATTCAATGATTAATTAGGTATGAAGTCAATTGTTTTATGGACAACAGGTGCGTGTATCGCAACGTCATTCAATCAACGACGTCATGTTTTATGTTAATTTTATTGATTTGACTTTTTAATAATTTCCATAGAAAACAGACTTTGTTTATGAATTATCTTCGTATCTAATTGATTAACTTTCTTGCCTCTTCTGCTAGTAGACTATTAGTCCCAGATGGTATCATCTGCCCAGTTGTCACTGCCATTGATTATTAGATATAATTATTATCGAAAGTTACTCTTCTTAATTAATGTAATTATGATTAAAACTAAGATTCTCCTCGGGCATAGGTGATATTAGCTGATTTATGATTAAAACTAAGATTCTCCTCAGGCATAGGTGATATTAGTCGATTTATGATTAAAACTAAGATTCTCCTCAGGCATAGGTGATATTAGCTGATTTATGATTAAAACTAAGATTCTCCTCAGGCATAGGTGATATTAGTCGATTTATGCTATCTCGCTTTAAAATCTGATTCAACCCACCATTTCTTTAGAAATGGCTGTACCAAGTCAGGGTCATTACGGTTTTCACAGTTTCCCGGTTGTTGACTGATTTTGTCTGTTTATATACTTATGAGTTTTGACTTTCCCTTTGTAAGATTGTTCGGAGTTCGGTGATTTTGTTATTACCCTTATTAGGTCCTTTGTCATTATTGCTTCCAAAATATTTAATCTAGTTGGTTTTCCAATCTTTCGGCTTTGAGTATACCTGATGATAGTTACACTAGCAACACTTCTACGTTGATATTATTAAGGTGGACTGTATCTCAATTCAATTAAAGATCAATTTGTTCTTTGTCTGACGACATTTGATATGGGTATATCATCAAAGGAATTCCTCAACATTGACGTCATTATTTAAACTGTTCTCATTTGACACAACTTATCCTGAGTTGACCAAATCTACATATGTTATATATGGTTAAGTAGTAACATTCTCGGTATACGGATTGTCGACTCAACTCAACTAGCGAATACTCATTAGGGAACACATTTAAGCTACAACTCAACAATTGATGAAACTGTTAAAGTACAGAGATGTAGAGGAAAAGAAAGTGACCAGGGAAACAAACCAGTAAAGACAAAGCGAGTCACGAAAGTTAATAATACATATCGGAGACAAGACGTTAACGTTAACCAAATACCTTAGAGCCCTCACAAGAACTGGAAATCTGTTTCTACTACTGTACCACAAAATTGTATACCAAGAAGAAATATAACAATTCTCCTCATTTTAGTCATTTAGAGGTAGCTATTACAATGAAAGGGCACACTAATACCACTCTTGCCAACTACTTGTGTAGATATAGGGATAATGAATGCTCAAAGCAACAAACCAGAGACCTTTTCCATAGACGAAAACTTTATTAAAAAAAAAGGGGGGGGGGGTTTCTGGTCAAAAAATGGTGAAAGAGAGAAACAAAGATGCATGCGTGGCAGTGAAAAGGGGAGTTAGGGTCAGCCGAAATTGCAATGTTTTTAACCTTGCCATGGAAAATGTGTTAAAAGGCTTACCTGACAAAATCCGAGATCAGTTGTCCAGACATCATACACAAATGCACTTCAAATCAAATGAAATGTACACATTTTTTAATCACTTTCAAATTGCGAGATCGTGGAGATGTTCGATAAGTTTCCTGTATATATAAAAACGATGCAGAGCTGTTCTTCAATGTTTGACACCAGCTCACAAAGTTTTCAGATATAGGATGACCAAGAAGTGCATGCAATTTCATGTTTCCTCTCCGAAGCAGACGAAATTATTTATTATTTACCAGATTTATGAATGCAATACATATGTGCACACTAGAAAATGACGTCATCCATGTACACCGTAAACGATCATTTCTCGTAGCCATGGTAGAACGCGATTTTGATATTATAATTTTCTTTTAAGTTTATTTCAATTGAGAAGAATTGAAATGGTCACAGATTTGCGAATTTCGTATTGAAATAATTTTTATTTTGTTTTTAAATACCACTTTGTTCTATAATTTCATGCTTCCGGTGAACAGATATTTGGCTATGAAGACATTTTGTAGGAGTATGACTTATTACCAAAAATCGTATAGCCTACCGTTAAAAGGGCTCCGCCCTTTATTATAGTCTGACCCGCTTTACTACACTTGACATAATTTATTGTAATGCAACCTTTTAATGCATTATATCCAGACATATTTATTCCTATGCGACCTTATATGCATATCCATACATATTATTTGCTATGAGACCTCGCTATGCATGAACAGGCATATTTATTGCAATGTGACGTTTGCTGCATATCTAGACATATTTATTTAGCTGGTAGTAACGTTTTAAATGTAAAAGGAAATTGATTTTTATAACAAATTTGATAATCTTGAAGAACAAGCTAGGTAACTACCCTGATCATAATTATGAACTGAAGGACAGCGCTTCACAATGGGGTTCACCCGCCCACATTCCCGACAGGTGGCGCATATTTGTCTGGTATATTTTCAAAACTGTGCAGCAATAAAAAAAAATGTCACTATGGTTTCAAAGCATACCCTTGTCCAAATATCCTTAGACCCTTGGCTAAATGGACAATATATGCTTCCATACTAAAGTAAAAAAGTGTTTTTTCTTAAATTTAATGCCAAAAAGGGGGGCAAAACTATTTTGCCCCCTCCCCTCAATTTTTAAAAGTAGGGAGGGCAATTGCCCCCAGCTCTTTCGCCCATGAAGTGGTATTAGTGAAGTTCGAACTGCAGATTCGCATGGAGCATCTGAGTTCATGTCAGTCCGGATTTTTAGTTGTTTGTGCGTCTCAATCTTCAGTTTTCTGGGTATTCGTAATTTTTTGTCAGTCATTAAATATTTGTCTTTTTGTCATGTTATATCTGTATATTTATATCATATATTGTTATTAAAGTAATATATTGACCCTTTAAGACTATTTAAGCGGAGGGGCTAGTCGCTACTAACAGTAGCTAGAGAAAAAAAGGTTTCATGAATCACGAAAACATTAACAAATTTTTAATGAATATTATTACCTGATATAATCAGTGTCAATAAATACACAATTTAAACATTTAACTATCCTATGGTGAAGATTAAAATACATGTACATCTGTAGTTAATAATATGTCGTAAATACAGTCCTTTGTACAAGATGCTTTTGAAGTACTTGTTTGAGTGGTTTATTTATCTGTACGTGTACTTTGTGTAACATTACAATCATTTAATTATGGTTTCTATAGTACAAGGTAGTACATTTCAATAAAGCTGAAAAGATGTCAGTTCAAATCTGACTGGAAGCTAATCTATGAGCTTTTTAATGTGTGTTTGATCATATTGACTGTATTAACTAACTTCAACTAAGCAACTTAGGCACAAGTCCCTAGCTTAATGAAAGTTTTGAAGGACTGCTCCTTTTTCAGTGTGATTTTCATACGACAACAGAAATTTTGTTGTGGTGGTATTATGTTATGGGTCTGTAGACAAAATGGTTTCCTATCTCATCGGTGGTGTAATGGTTAGCATGCTCGCCTTCAGTGTGTTAGATCCATGGGATAGAGCCCCGATCTGGTCAAACCAAAGACTATAAAATTGGTATGTGTTGCTTCTCTGCTATTAAAGTATGCAGCATTAAGGAGTAAGAACCAAGACTGGCCGGCTAGGAATCGGAATATTCATTAATGTGCCCGAGTGGAGTGACATGTCTTCCCACTCACTTGTTTTCTTTATTAGACACCAACAATTGTATTAGTGAAGGAGGAGGGGGGCTTGGGATTTTTTTTATATCTGTCAGTAGAGAATCCAATTTGTTTTCACACATCAGATAGATCAAAGATATTGTTTATGCATACCTCAGTAAAAGATACATGCAATGATGCATACGAGACCTAAAAAAATAATTGCTTAGGGTTACCGGCTACTCTGTAAAAATGGTAGGTAAGGGTGACCAGGAATTTATTTTTGCATTAGATATATTGGGCATGATGTTCCAAGACTGTACTTGTTGAGAAAAAATAATAAAATAGCTAGGATAGGTACTAAATTTTAGGTAGGGTGGAGTTACCCTAAACAAACAATATTTTTTAGGGCTGAGGTGTATTCAGGTCTACTTTAAAAATTTGGACATAGTGGAAAACAAACGATTTTTATTCTAACTGGCGTCCACGGACCTCTCGTCGCAAGGTCAATCTTCAAGCTACACTCCACTTGTTAAATACAGCATTTGTGGCATTTTACACGAATATAGATATAAATCACTATTATTAATTGATAATTTTACGGTCATTTGATTTGTTCAATGCCCATCACGTGGTGTTCTGTATTTTGGCAGGTTGACTTTTGCGGATTGCACGGTTACTAAAAATAAATTAAAAAATTCCAATATTTTCATGACGTTTAACGAACATGACGTTTAACGATTGAACATGATTCTGGTACTGCATTTGGCAACTCATTTGAACTTCAAGCACTGTCAAGTTCGCAGACAGACCGTATTTAATGATCTGTTACCTAACAATGATGGTGTAGATGACTTTCTTCAATCTCTTGATATTCCTGCACAAGAAACATGTAGTAATGTACCCATTTCTAAGTCGATGTGTCAATTTCCAGTACCAATGATTACTAATTGTCAAAATATCACCATAAACTATAACATTTTCCCTAGGAAATGATTATCATTCATGTCACTACATACATTTTTGTTTTATTGTTATTCCTGTTGAATAGATTGTTTGTGGTTAAAGTTTGGGTCTTATATTATTTTTATACGACCGCAAAAATGTTGGGGTCGTATTATGGTATGGCGCAGTCGTCGTCGTCTGTGCACATTTTGTTTCGGTTGTCTTACTTTTGTTCTTGTTTCCAGTAGCAAGTACACCTAGTCCCGGATGAATATCCATTTGTAGATCTTCTGTTTCATGTTTTGCGTGGCAATTAATGATATAAAAAATATGTGATGGGCATTGAACAAATCAAATGACAGTAAAATTATCAATTAATAATTTAAAGAATACAGCCTTTCTATTCAGTCGATACAAGTTGTATATCGACCTAGAGATGTATATCGACCTCGGACTACGTGCTCGGTCGATATACATCTCTTAGGTCGATATAAACTTGCATCGATTTCATAGAAAGGCTGTATTTTTATAATATCGTAGTTTGCATTAGTTACGTTATTGATGCTAGCCGATGAGTTCCGAAAGTAATAACTGATAGAACACATACGCCACCTATTAGCAAAATATCGTAGGTGAACACCATTACCGCATCTGGAGTGATATCGATATATAGTGGGTTTGTACAAGACTTTGTATCAGGTCGAGACAGTATCACGAGTCGCGATATCGACGAGTTGTGATTAGGTTAGTTCACACAACAGGCAAGACCTGATACAAAGTCTTGTACATAATAAGAATGAATGCACATTAACCCTTTGGCTGCGCTAAGGACACATATGTCCATCGTCGGCAAAAGGGTTAAACAGTCGCTTTGTTCACGTTGAGTATGACGTGTTTTCATCTGCATTCCAATGATATGACGTCATGACAAATTAATTCGGCAGAGAAGATCTCATGTAACGTTGCGCCATTATTTTATCACCATAGTGTAGCGATACAACATCTTGTATCAGACACATTGTATCAGACAGCCTAGTTTCTTTATTGAAAAAGTACATACATTTAGATAAAGATACTTGTATAGCTTGAAATGTTAGACACGTGTGTTATTTACAGAAAACATGACAATACAATAGATAATCACCTGCTTCTTTGTTTATTTAATTAACAATAGAACAAAAATGGAAAGAAAACATGACAATACTATATAATTATAGTCTTTTGTTGAGGTCAATACGAGTTGTTATGGACTTTAAAAACGATATTCACCGAAGCCTTTAGTCTGAGGTGAATAAAAACTCGTATTGACCGATACAAAAGACTGTAATTGTTTTATTACATTAAAATGAAAAGTGAAAGTGAAACCAAGTCAATATGAGATTAATCACTTCATTATGACGTCATACATAATGCAATGGAAAGTGAAAGTGAAAACGAGTCAATACGAGTTTTAATCAAACAATATCAAATTTTACGGAATGTCAGGTGACAGCATGATAGCCAATAAAATTGGTTAAATAAAACCATTATGTAATAAATTGTATTATCATCTGCTTCTTTGTTTATTTAATTAACAATAATGGAAATTTAAAATTGATTGTGAACATTTTGTGCTTGATATCAACACTAAGCAACACAAAATATGCTGACACAACACTTAAACTATTCAACCTATGTCAACACTTCTTGTTACGTTACAGGTTTCGAACATATTGGCATAGGTTGAATGAATCGCCATCTATTTAATACCATTCGATACTTTTCTACTCTTTTCTTAACCCGCTATGATTTTCATTAACTCACAATTTGGTAAGCTCGTCATTGTTGGGTCACCATTGTAAAGTCTGTACTCTGTATGACATTGTACTTACAAAGGTTTATCAGAAATAAAATATATAAATATATTTATCACATATTTTATTGCAATATGTTGATTTTTGCATGTCCAATAATAGCTAACAGTCAGTGTTGGGTATTTGCCCTACGGGGCAAATATCCAATATCCGTATTTGTCCCCGTATTCAACTTCCGGTATCTGCGCAGTGGTCTCAAAGATTATATGTCAAAGTACAAGGGAAGATGATGCATAATGATATGCATAAAATCGTATTTCAATCAAATTAATACATTTCAACATATTGGAATAAATTTTAAATAACTTGAAACGGAATAATTAGCTCAAATATATACGTCGTGCTGAATAGGAATTTCCATTCAAATGTCAACGTCTTGGGTAGATTTTACAAACAGTTTCTAACGTCATTGTACAGATCGACATTGTTTGGTATATTTTTGAAACCAGATTCGAAACAAAAATATTTGCAAGTTGAACAAAGGCAACTCTATTAAGGATTTATTTTCGTAATTTGTCTGTTCACAGATCTTTTTTGCAATATAAAAGTCAATGCTTGGAAAAGGTCAATGTAAAATATGTGATAAAAAGATTATGACATGAAATTTTCCATATGGTCCCTGGTATCAACCCTCGACCCGTATCAGCCCTCCAGCTGGGAGCAGGACAATAGCCCCCCGGATAATAGCTCCCCCGGACAATAGCCCCCTAGGACAATTGCCCCCCACAAATTGTTTTCAGTTTTATATTTAGTTTCTGATTACCTCTTTCTGACTTTATGAACTCCATTGCACTACTATACTTTCACTTCAAACTTTGTACTTAGCTTTGATCATTGTTTAATCAAATTCCTTTTTATAATTTTTCTTTGAAGACCAATTTTGTAAGGTAATTAAACTTAATTGGAAAATCATTAAACTCTATCTAAAAATAAAATATCTATACATAATAAGAGAAAGTTATTTTTATCATAGCTTGTCCAAGCTGTATAATCCTTTTGATGATTAATATCACAGGGGCTTGAATCGCTTTCATAGAGGTCATGCGGTCTATATACGTTAGTACATGTATATATGGTATATAGGCCGTGTGACCTTTATGAAAGCAATTCAAGCCCCTGTGATTAATATACAAAGAAAAAAATCCAACTTAAAAGTAATTTGAATATTATGCATATTTATTTCTCATTTAGAAAAGAATAAAAATGAAGTTAAAAAATTGGGGGATGGGGGGGGGGGCAATTGATCGGGGAGCTATTGTTCTAGGGGGGCAATTGTCCGGGGGGCTATTGTCCGGGGGCTATTGTCCAGGGGGCAATTGGCCAGGGGGCTATTGTCCTAGACCCCTCCAGCTTCGCTGTCGGGCTTGATATGGGAGTCTCGGGCTAATACCAGGGCCGATATGGAAAATGTCATGTAATAATCTCTTAATATAACTGACGTGACCCGATACTAAATGCCTTAATTATCATGGCCATTGACCAACGGACTTTGCATGTTAGCTGGTGGCTAGATAAAGAATAATAAGAAAGTTCCGGCCCAACAAATATATGCCTTAAATAAAAGTAAAGATGTTACGGAAAGTGATGGGTATAACCTAACACTGCGTACATTGTACGTGCGATAATACCAATCTTGTATAATTATTTCATGTATTAATATACATGTAATTACGCAATTTTCAAGAATGTAATTTAATTTTACTTTGTATTTAGGAGCGATGAACAGATAATTTGTCTGTAGATTGTCAATGGGAATAGTACAATACGTTAATACTTTATAAAATATAATATATAATTCTTTTGATGTTTACATGTTCGTTATGCTAAAGTATACTCTGGAGGTTTCAATTGCATGACATAATACACAAGTTTCTTCTTAATGTTAATTATTCACATATGTTGTGGCTCTGATCTACAAGGTTGTTTTGACGGACAAAGGAATACATACGTTGTAGACGGACCGTTCTCATTGCCGTACATGATATGCAATCTACTCATCGATTAAATTTCGAGTACATTTCGAAAAAAAATAGATTATCTGTCATTAATTGAACGTAAAAATACTTTCATGCAAAGATTGTCATTCGGGACTCAGGTGAGTGTCCTTATCTGCTGCATACATTTATCAAATACTGACGTTTAAGTAATGTTATATTTAAAATAATTGTAACACAACAAGTTGATGGCATGATCGTGATGAATAGGAAGGATAAGTGATATCTAATAGCTTAATTAATCAAAGATGATACAACGCTACAAACAACAGAAATGTCGTTATCTTCCATAGATTTACAAAAATCAAGCGTATTATTTTGTCATTTAGGATTCTGGTTTATCGCCATTTTCAACAATATTTCGGCTATGTCGAGTTGATAAGCTTGACAGGTTACACGGTTAAACAACGAACTTGACTTCTAGAGATATGAGAGTTTCTGACCTTCCCGTTGTATATGCACACCTACCATTATTTGCCGTTTGAGAACGCGCTGGGCGGCTCTGTGGGTTAAGCCCTACAAGAGTCACTAGTACTAAGCATACTATTGATGCTACTTATAGATATAATAGCTTTTAGCATAGTGTTGGCCAACCTTAATCTTCATCAAAATGCTGTATTCATAATTCATGATGGCACAAGTGATATTGGATATCCTACCATAATTATGATTTGATCAGGTCAAATAGAATCGGACCTCAACTATTGCTTCCGGGTCATATCTCACATAGCACACAACGAATAAAATGTGCTATAGAAATTATATGTACTTTGAAGGGTAAATTTCAAGCTTAGAATATCAATAATAATATTGATAATTTTGAAAGAACCATAGTGTCAGCCATGCAGCTTGAAATTAGGTCAAAGATCATATCCTGACGTGGAAGTACAGTTTTTGACTATAATTACCAGTTAAAACAAAATATTTCTTCAAAATTCTAAACAAGAAAATTTCTGTCAGATATGATGCATTTATTTTGAATTCCACTCATCTAACACCAGACATGTATATTGACTGAAGCCTATGAAAAACAGATTACAATAATTACGTCCCATTTCAAATATTCTCTATAACGTTGAATGGTGTAAAGGTGTGAATTAATAAATTAGGATGACTATGTTATCGTCTACTGGATGGACAATCTCGACAGCTCTAGGCTATGTTTTTTTTTCAATTTTATCGCCAGAAATGCACATTACTGTTAGGATGTAAACAATTGGTTAATAAGAATGATCATAAGAATGAAATATTAAGGATTAAGTCATTAATTGATCTGTGAAATAAATGTATAGCTAAATAGTGTTTTGTGCTGTCACGTCACAAATGGTTTATCATTTATTCATATCTATCTATTATTTATTCTAGATATGATGTTTGTTTTCGATAACAAACATTACGGAGGGAGAATATTTTTTTTCGTTTTGTGTGTCAGTCAAATCTTGCAGGAGTGGACGTTCTATTTTAGATATCAGTACGTACATCCACGAGGTCAAAGTGTAAGCATATAATATATCATCAAACGCCGACGAAATGATATAGAAAGATCGATTCTATTAATTTACCCAAGAAGAACTTGGGATAAAAGAAACAACTAAAACAGTTTCATCTCTTGTTACTTGACATTTGACCCCTAATCTGATACCAATGGTCAATTTCTAACCGACTATGACAGATGTTTTCTATTATAAATGTTCTTCCCTTTAATTACGACATACTTTTGTGTACCAACTGCTCTGCATGGAAGTTATACTTCACAACTCATACGCTACGCTCGAGCATGTAGGTATTATTCTGAATGTTTACAACGTCACGGTCTGCTGTTTGTACTATACTATTAAATCAAGGATTTTTTCAGAAAAGTCTGATCTTTGCAAAACGATTTAACAATGCCATGATCTGTAAACTTTCTGTGAATCGATAAGCTTCCCTGTTTAAAAGTAATATAATTCATATAAATGTATTAATATTCGTATACCATTTACTTTTAAAATTATTTGGCTTTTCAATCTTTTGATGTTGAGCGTACCTCATTAAGATCATTTCAGAACGTACCTGGTTAAGATCATTCCAGAACGTACCTGGTTAAGATCATTCCAGAACGGACCTGATTACGATCATTCCAGAACGTACCTGATTAAGATCATTTCAGAACGTACCTGGTTAAGATCATACCAGAACGTACCTGATTAAGATCATTCCAGAACGTACCTGATTAAGATCATTCCAGAACGTACCTGATTACGATCATTCCAGAACGTACCTCATTAAGATCATTCCAGAACGTACCTGGTTAAGATCATTCCAGAACGTACCTGATTAAGATCATTCCAGAACGTACCTGATTAAGATCATTCCAGAACGTACCTGGTTAAGATCATTCCAGAACGTACCTGATTAAGATCATTCCAGAACGTACCTGATTAAGATCATTCCAGAACGTACCTGATTAAGATCATTCCAGAACGTACCTGATCATTTTAGAAACGTGTCATGCGCACTAAGTTCGATATAAATCGGAAAATATTTGTCTATATTAAACTTATTTTTGTGTTGTTTTTGCAAAGTCATTGGAATGGAAAGGACATTACTACAATTTTAATATTAGTCATAGGCTAAGACTGTAGGCGGTTACATGAAACAAACCTACGGAGTATAATCATTTCGCTCAATACGGAAGATTAAGAAAACAATAACAACAGAAAAGACAGCATTGATAATTTATATAAAAACATTTTGATTATAAGGAGTAGCTATATAAAACCCACCTCTATTTATTTTCTATTTTGACATTGGAATACGTGATATTATAACCTCTCTCGGGTAATCTACTCTCATCGTATGACGTCGTTACTCTTTAGTCAACTAGATGTCATGAAAGCACTGCTATATTGAGTTTACTCGTAAACTCCCTTTGGACTTGTATAATATGTTGTCATAGAATGAGAAGAAGTGCCCCTTAGAAGTTGCTGGTTCTTATAAATAGACACGCCATAATTGCTCCTCCCTCAGGCACTGACATGATTTATTAGATATATTTATTACCGATATTTACAGCTCCTAAATAATGTAATGATAATAAAACTAAGGTTTTCCTCTCTCAGACATAAGTGACGTTAGCTGATCTTGTCTATCCTATTTAGGGCCTTTTGTTTTATTGTTTCCAAAACTTTAAATTATTTGGCTTTCCATTCTGTCGATTTTGAGCGCACCTGATGAACGTTATTCCAGAAATGCGTCATGCGCACTAACTTTAATATCTATGTTTTTATTATCATTTTGTTCATTTTCCGTCACTCATTATATCTTGTGTCCGTCCTCGATTTATGGCTTCTGATTACTCCTTTTGTAACTTTTTTCTATTGCAAACATACGTCGTCCATCGAGTGTAAATTATTACCTCCTATTTGTTAGGTGTCTGTGACAAACTTGTACCGTCCTATCAGTTATATCCTCTTCTAATATGACGTCCTTCAAACGTAAAAATAATATTTATCTATGACCGATTACGTCATAGATAGACGTGGCTAGTGCTATAAAGCGGTTGTTCCATGACACTCCCTTGTAAAAGATTCCCAATGATGCAATGCACAAAATAAATAAACATGAGTGTTCAACTTAAAAATGAAGTGTTTAAAATTAGGAGATCAGAGTATAATATTTGTATTTTTATCTCCATTCTAATGCAATACTGAACATTAAAATGTATTCTTGTATATCCCTGGGACTAACAATCACACAAATTAAAATTCCGCGAAATGTTGTTGACGACTTTGGAACATAAACAACATGACGTCATTTGAAGACTTCCAGTGTAAAACGTAAAGATCAGGGATCGATTTCACAAAAAGTCTTAAGTCTAAGATTAATCGTAAGTGTTATCGTAAGTGTGATTTCCAAGGTTTTGATTGGTTGAAATTCACACTTACGACTGATCTTAGACTTACAACTTTTCGTGAAGTCGACCACAGGTTTTTTGGGCTTCGCTTACGCCTCCTCGTCAAAGTGGAATTTCCCCTTTCTTTTGAAATGGTGTTCATGAATGACAACATTTAGAAATTTCAAAACATAATTTACCATCGGCATTCAAACACCTTTCCGGTTGTCATTTTAAAATTCTTTGAAAAAAACCCGAAATATTATTGTAACATTTCAGTCGGTTTAATTAACAGAACAGCCAAAAACAATGGATGACCTAGTCCGCTTCGATTTGAAAAATAAATATTTTCGGAGGAGTGAAACGAGGGAGAAAATAAATATATCACTGAAAAGTGTTTTTGTGTTGTTTTTGTGTTGTCACGTCATTAATAGTTTATCATACATTCATATCTACCCACTATATATTCTAGATATGGTGTTTGCTTTCGATAACAAAAATTACAAGGAGAAAAGATGTTCTTCCTGTTGTGTGTCGATCAAATTTTGTAGGAGTGGACGCTCTATTTTTAGTGTTTTTGTGTTGTCACGTCATTAATAGCTTATCATATATTCATATCTACTCACTATATATTCTAGATATGGTGTTTGTTTTCAATAACAAAAATTACAAGAAAAGAAGATGTTCTTCCTGTTGTGTATCAATCAAATTTCGTAGGAGTGGACGTTCTATTTTTGATATCAGTCAGTACGTACATTCACGAGGTCAATGTGTAAACATTTAATATGGCATCACACGCCAACTAATTGCTTTTCCACACAAATGTTTCTCCCTACGCAGTTCTTCTATGACACAGATATATATAAGATAAAGATCCAATATTAAATACAAAATATTGGAAGAACACTATCCCCCACACACATTTCTGGATTGACAAAACTATTTGAATGAAACATAAAACTAAAAAGAAATAAAAAGACAAAACATAGGAAAACATGTACTACCAAAGCAAAACCGGAAGTGAAATATGATGCTATAAAAAGATCAGCTCCTTCTGCCCTATATATATCACCAGTCATGAAACCTCATTTGGCGAGTTCGGAGGGCATTAGTTTATCAACAAGTCGTCAGCATCCACATGGGCAACAAACCGATCATTTCCATTACTCCTAGTAGCTACATGTATATGGTAGCGTTTATAGCACAATACGATATGTTTCCCTGTTTATAAGCTATAGAATTTACATAAATATATTTAAACAAATATGCGCATACCACTTACTCCTTCAGGCATAAATGCCCGTATACCACTTACTCCTTCAGCCATAGATGACCGTATACCACTGACTCCTTCAGCCATAGATGAACGTATGCCACTTACTCCTTCAGCCATAGATGACCGTATATCACTTACTCCTTCAGCCATAGATGACTGTATACCACTTACTCCTTCAGCCATAGATGACCGTATACCACTTACTCCTTCAGCCATAGATGATCGTATACCACTTACTCCTTCAGCCATAGATGACCGTATACCACTTACTCCTTCAGCCATAGATGACCGTATACCACTTACTCCTTCAGCCATAGATGATCGTATACCACTTACTCCTTCAGCCATAGATGACCGTATACCACTTACTCCTTCAGCCATAGATGACCGTATACCACTTACTCCTTCAGCCATAGATGACCGTATACCACTTACTCCTTCAGCCATAGATGACCGTATATCACTTACTCCTTCAGCCATAGATGACTGTATACCACTTACTCCTTCAGCCATAGATGACCGTATACCACTTACTCCTTCAGCCATAGATGACCGTATACCACTTACTCCTTCAGCCATAGATGACCCTATACCACTTACTCCTTCAGCCATAGATGACCGTATACCACTTACTCCTTCAGCCATAGATGACCGTATACCACTTACTCCTTCAGCCATATATGATCGTATACCACTTACTCCTTCGGCCATAGGTGCCCGTATACCACATACTCATTCAGCCTAGATGATCGTATACCACTTACTCCTTCAGCCATATATGATCGTACACCACTTACTCCTTCAGCCATAGATGACCGTATACCACATACTCCTTCAGCTATAGATGATCGTATACCACTTACACTTTCAGCCATATATGATCGTATACCACTTACTCCTTCAGCCATAGATGACCGTATACCACTTACTCCTTCAGGCATAGATGACCGTATACCACTTACTCCTTCAGCCATAGATGACCGTATACCACTTACTCCTTCAGCCATAGATGATCGTATACCACTTACTCTTTCAGCCATATATGATCGTATACCACTTACTCTTTCAGCCATATATGATCGTATAACACTTACTCCTTCAGCCATAGATGACCGTATACCACTTACTCCTTCAGGCATAGATGACCGTATAACACTTACTCCTTCAGCCGTAGATGACCGTATACCACTTACTCCTTCAGCCGTAAATGACCGCAGTCGATGTTTGTTATCATGTTTAGGATCTTTAGTTTACTTGCTTCCAAAGACTTTAGAATTATTTGGCTTGATAATCGTTTGAATATGAACGTACCTGATTAAGATCATTCCAGAACGTACCTGATTAAGATCATTCCAGAACGTACCTGATTAAGATCATTCCAGAACGTACCTGATTATGTTCATTCCAGAAACACGTCATGCACACTAAGTTCGATATCTATTGGAAAATAATTGTTTATACTAAACTTTTTTTTGTGCTGTTTTTGCAAAGTCATTGGAATGGAAAGGACATTACTACAACTTTAATATTAGTTATAGGCTAAGAATGTGGGCGGTTACATGAAACAAACCATAGTAATTTAATATCATGTTTATAATCATTTCGCTCAATACTGAAGATTAAGAAAACAATAACAACAGAAAAAACAGCATTGATAAATGTATAAAACATTTTGATTACAAGGAGTAGCTATACAAAAACCCTTCTCAATTTATTTGCTTTCTTGACATTGGACTATGTGATATTATAACCTCTCTTGGGTAATCTAAGATCATCTTATGATGTCGTTGCTCCTTCAATCAAATGGATGTCGTGAAAGCACTGCTATATTTAGTTTACTCCTAAAATATCGTTGGACGTAAGTACTGTGTGGTCATATAGCAAAACTTTGGACGTAGGTACTGTGTGGTCATATAGCAAAACTTTGGACGTAGGTACTGTGTGGTCATATAGCAAAACTTTGGACGTAGGTACTGTGTGGTCATATAGCAAAACTTTGGACGTAGGTACTGTGTGGTCATATAGCAAAACTTTGGACGTAGGTACTGTGTGGTCATATAGCAAAACTTTGGACGTAGGTACTGTGTGGTCATATAGCAAAACTTTGGACGTAGGTACTGTGTGGTCATATAGCAAAACTTTGGACGTAGGTACTCTGTGGTCATATAGCAAAACTTTGGACGTAGGTACTGTGTGGTCATATAGCAAAACTTTGGACGTAAGTACAGTGTGGTCATATAGCAAAACTTTGGACGTAGGTACTCTGTGGTCATATAGCAAAACTTTGGACGTAAGTACAGTGTGGTCATATAGCAAAACTTTGGACGTAAGTACAGTGTGGTCATATAGCAAAACTTTGGACGTAGGTACTGTGTGGTCATATAGCAAAACTTTGGACGTAAGTACAGTGTGGTCATATAGCAAAACTTTGGACGTAGGTACTGTGTGGTCATATAGCAAAACTTTGGACGTAGGTACTCTGTGGTCATATAGCAAAACTTTGAAGATACCAAAGGGGTGATAAGGATCCGTAAATCGAAGAAGAACAGACAACACAATGGTCAAAAGAAAAAGGACAAAAGGACAAACAACGATTTACAAAACATACATATAAAACTAAAGTTCGCGAAACACGAACCCCACTAAAAATCGGGTTGAATTTATGAAAGTGTTCCGTAGAAGGTGCTGGTTCTGATAAACAGACACTCAATAATTGCCTATCCTTATGTCCATTTTCTTTTGGTCATTGTTTTTTCTGTCCTTCCTCGATTTACGGATTCTCATTACACCTTTTGTAACTGTTTCTTCTATAGCCAACATAATCCGTCCATCGAGTGTATATTATTGCTTCATATTTGTTAGGTGTCTGTAATGACCCGTTACAAAGCAAACTTGTACCATCCAATTATATCCTCTTGAAGGTCATTCTGTGTTCACAATTGAAGTTTAGCAGCCTCTCCTACTTCTAATTATTTTCCTACCTGCTGACTTATATGTTAGTTCACATCATGAAATAAAACCGTAGATATATAATTTAATGCACACGACACGTTTGTGGAAATTGGAATCAGCTTAATAAAGAACGCTCAAAGACAAAAGACTGGAGGGTCAAATTATTAAACCGACATTGGGATTAAGAAAACCAAAGGGTCTAAACAGAACCCAAGGGTTTAAACAGAACCAAAGGGTCTAAACAGAACCAAAGGGTCTAAACAGAACCAAAGGATCTAAACAGAACCAAAGGGTCTAAACAGAACCAAAGGGTCTAAACAGAACCAAAGGGTCTAAACAGAACCAAAGGGTCTAAACAGAACCAAAGGGTCTAAACAGAACCAAAGGGTTTAAACAGAACCAAAGGGTTTAAACAGAACCAAAGGGTCTAAACAGAACCAAAGGGTCTAAACAGAACCAAAGGGTCTAAACAGAACCAAAGGGTTTAAACAGAACCAAAGGGTCTAAACAGAACCAAAGGGTTTAAACAGAACCAAAGGGTCTAAACAGAACCAAAGGGTCTAAACAGAACCAAAGGGTCTAAACAAAACCAAAGGGTCTAAACAGAACCAAAGGGTCTAAACAGAACCAAAGGGTTTAAACAGAACCAAAGGATCTAAACAGAACCAAAGGGTTTAAACAGAACCAAAGGGTCTAAACAGAACCAAAGGGTCTAAACAGAACCAAAGGGTCTAAACAAAACCAAAGGGTCTAAACAGAACCAAAGGGTCTAAACAGAACCAAAGGGTCTAAACATAACCAAAGGGTCTAAACAGAACCAAATGGTTTAAACAGAATCAAAGGGTCTAAACAGAACCAAAGGGTCTAAACAGAACCAAAGGGTTTAAACAGAACCAAAGGGTTTAAACAGAACCACAGGGTCTAAACAGAACCAAAGGGTCTAAACAGAATCAAAGGGTCTAAACAGAACCAAAGGGTCTAAACAGAACCAAAGGGTCTAAACAGAACCAAAGGGTCTAAACATAACCAAAGGGTTTAAACATAACCAAAGGATCTAAACAGAACCAAAGGGTTTAAACAAAACCAAAGGGTTTAAACAGAACCAAAGGGTCTAAACAGAACCAAAGGGTCTAAACAGAACCAAAGGGTCTAAACAGAATCAAAGGGTCTAAACAGAACCAAAGGGTCTAAACAGAACCAAAGGGTCTAAACAGAACCAACGGGTCTAAACAGAATCAAAGGGTCTAAACAGAACCAAAGGGTCTAAACAGAACCAAAGGGTCTAAACAGAATCAAAGGGTCTAAACAGAACCAAAGGGTCTAAACAGAACCAAATGGTCTAAACAGAACCAACGGGTCTAAACAGAACCAAATGGTCTAAACAGAACCAACGGGTCTAAACTTAATCAAAGGGTCTAAACAGAATCAAAGAGTCTAAACAGAACCAAAGGGTCTAAACAGAACCAAAGGGTTTAAACAGAACCAAAGGGTCTAAACAGAACCAAAGGGTCTAAACAGAACCAAAGGGTTTAAACAGAACCAAAGGGTCTAAACAGAACCAAAGGGTCTAAACAGAACCAAAGGGTCTGAACAGAACCAAAGGGTCTAAACAGAACCAAAGGGTCTAAACAGAACCAAAGGGTTTAAACAGAATCAAAGGGTCTAAACAGAACCAAAGGGTCTAAACAGAACCAAAGGGTCTAAACAGAACCAAATGGTCTAAACAGAACCAACGGGTCTAAACAGAATCAAAGGGTCTAAACAGAATCAAAGGGTTTAAACAGAACCAAAGGGTCTAAACAGAACCAAAGGGTCTAAACAGAATCAAAGGGTCTAAACAGAACCAAAGGGTCTAAACAGAACCAAAGGGTCTAAGCAGAACCAAAGGGTCTGAACAGAACCAAGGGGTCTAAACAGAAGCAAAGGGTCTAAACAGAACCAAAGGGTCTAAACAAAACCAAAGGGTCTAAACAGAACCAAAGGGTTTAAACAGAACCAAAGGGTCTAAACATAACCAAATGGTCTAAACAGAACCAACGGGTCTAAACAGAACCAAAGGGTCTAAACAGAACCAACGGGTCTAAACATAACCAAATGGTCTAAACAGAACCAACGAGTCTAAACAGAACCAAAGGGTCTAAACAGAACCAACGGGTCTAAACAGAACCAAAGGGTCTAAACAGAACCAACGGGTCTAGACAGAACCAAAGGGTCTAAACAGAACCAAAGGGTCTAAACAGAACCAAAGGGTCTAAACACAACCAAAGGGTCTAAACACAACCAAAGGGTCTAAACAGAACCAAAGGATTTAAACAGAACCAAAGGGTCTAAACAGAACCAAAGGGTCTAAACAGAACCAAAGGATTTAAACAGAACCAAAGGATCTAAACAGAACCAAAGGGTCTAAACAGAACCAAAGGGTCTAAACAGAACCGAAGGGTCTAAACAGAATGGTCAAAATCAGTTACTGTTACCATATATTTGTACATTTGACGTAAGATTATCAATCAATCAATTCATCAATAATAGAACCCCCTTATTCATTATAGTTACTATGACAATATATGTCGTAGATATATTGTAAACATTTCGGATGTTATAAATTGTAAGCCCATTAATTAGAACTTTAGAAACAACACACCAGTCAGCCTACGTCAGTCATCATTTAAATCTAATATACAATGTAACTGACTGACGAAATAACACTTCTTTTTATTACAAAATTCATTATACTATTTTGAAACCCTATTTTGTTGTTCATTAAAACTTGATGATCTATAGCATTATAATATATAATAAACTTTTACACCTCAGGTTCTTTGTTAAACCATGTACTTTCCATCTCTGAAACTTTTGTCCTATTGTTACAGGAACAATAGGTTGTGTTCATATGGTGTGACGACAGGGGTTTCTGGAAACACCTGTCGTCACACCCTATGGACATGCACTACCTTTGTCCCTGTAACAACACTGCTATTGAGTAAAACTCACCTTCAGACACCATGAAATAAGATTAAAAATGATTAACGATCATTTATTTGCATACATCATTAGATTACAAAATCCAATGTAAATTTCAGTGTTACTTGCTGAAATAAATGTTTATCTTAGAATTGTTAAAAACTAAAGATGGTTTGTTTTACTTTTTATTCTTATTTATTCCTTTTTTAATAGAATTGGGGTGATTAATTGATTGTTATGTAACACCAAGATTACAATATTGTAGTTATATCATAACAAGAACCAGCTATAAATAAATCATGCAGGCAGGCGCTACTAAGCTACCGATAAGGCTGGACGAGACAAATTGTTATTTATTTATTTATTTTCAATAGCACATTTATTTTTTTATTTATTTTTATTATTTATTTTTTTATTTATTTCAATAGCACACACATTGAACTGTAATCTTTGTGTTTTAATTTTTTACGTATATTTTGGGGTTTGCTCGATTTCTCGCTTTTTTTCAATACATGCAAAATACCTTCATTATTCTGGAATGTACTCTGAGTTATGAATATGGTATCGTTTTCCACATCTTCTGCTAGATCCAAAGCTTGACTCAAAATTTTGTCCATTTCAAACCCATCCATATTGACGACAGCAAATTTGACGTGTATTGAATCGTCAACCTTGACTTCAGTGAAATATACTCACATTTCAAAACACCAGCATTCTTCTTTAAGTAAGAGGTTGCTAAAGGGTTTTTCAAAGAATGTAATTTGTTATGTTTTTTTAATTGTTGGTTAAACACTTCATACAAATAAAAAAAATGAAAGTTTTAAAATATTATATTTCAACCTGGGATGTTTAACAAAGAACCTGGGATGTAAGTTAGTTATACACTTTGGTATACGGTGTTTCTGGATTAGAAACACCTATTCCTCAGTGTATATCTATTACATAAATCCGGAAATGAAATGAAGAGAAATTAAATTGTTTACTAACATTTTTTTACAGTAAAGATACCACTCAATGCGGTCGATGAACAGCATGTGGCACAGAGACAGATTATTTCTGGCTCAGATTAAGTATCTATAATAAGACATCTCTAATAGTCATTAAAATAACTGCCTACGTCATCTATTTGTAGGATGGAGACAAATATTATTTTTTGATAGTCATGAAATCCAAAGGTTCACTTAATCGAATGTACAAAAATAAAGATGAAGTTGTTTGTTGGATGTGCATAACAAAACCTACATTTTATATCTGTAGCATTATCAACCGAAAAAATACTAACATATATGAATTATCCAATGATTATAGGACATTATCCCAAGTTATTCAGAACGGACTGTCTCCAGTACAGTAGATCGTGTGTCTCATCCTTCGATGGGTCAGTTATATTTAATTTATATTTGAGGTTTCTCTACTAAGCTTACAGCGCTTAGGGGTAAAGACAAAGATTGGATGGCTTGGAGTCGAGGCAATGTGTCGGAGTGGAGCAACATGTGTACGATTACCTACGAATTATTCCATTAGTGAGCGGGCTCTATAAAACAAATCCAGCTTTGTTTTGTACTACAGATCAAACAATCGTCATCATCATCTCATCAACAAGTTGTTTATATCAGTGTCATGATCTGACAAATTACTCGTTAATCAAACATCACCCACACAGTAACAACCTTACTGATCAAATAAAAATCAAATCATAGCACACTGTATGTACATCGACATCATGAATAGGTATGTGTATATACATGGACATTATAAATAGGTATGTGTATGTACATCGACATTATAAATAGGTATGTGTATGTACATCGACATCATAAATAGGTATGCGTATGTACATCGACATCATAAATAGATATGCGTATATACATCAACATCATAAATAGGTATGTGTACGTACATCAACATTATAAATAGGTATGTGTATGTACATCAACATTATAGATAGGTATGTGTATATACATCGACATTATAAATAGGTATGTGTATGTACATCGACATCATAAATAGGTACGTGTATATACATGGACATTATAAATAGGTATGTGTATGTACATCAACATTATAAATAGGTATGTGTATGTACATCGACATCATAAATAGGTATGCGTATGTACATCGACATCATAAATAGATATGCGTATATACATCAACATCATAAATAGGTATGTGTACGTACATCAACATTATAAATAGGTATGTGTATGTACATCAACATTATAGATAGGTATGTGTATATACATCGACATTATAAATAGGTATGTGTATGTACATCGACATCATAAATAGGTACGTGTATATACATCGACATTATAAATAGGTATGTGTATATACATCGACATTATAAATAGGTATGTGTATGTACATCGACATCATAAATAGGTATGTGTATATACATCGACATCATAAATAGGTATGTGTATATACATCGACATTATAAATAGGTATGTGTATATACATCGACATTATAAATAGGTATGGGTATGTACATCGACATTATAAATAGGTATGCGTATGTACATCGACATTATAAATAGGTATGGGTATGTACATCGACATTATAAATAGGTATGCGTATGTACATCGACATCATAAATAGGTGTGCGTATGTACATCGACATTATAAATAGGTATGTGTATGTACATCAACATTATAGATAGGTATGTGTATGCACATCGACATTATAAATATGTATGTGTATGTACATCGACATAATAAATAGGTATGTGTATGTACATCAACATTATAAATAGGTATGGGTATGTACATCGACATTATCAGCCTTTGTGCAATAGAAAGGTCGTGGCTGCTATCGTATGATGGGTGCAGTCAGTGTCTAAAGCTGTGAGTTAGATTCTCACCCTCGATATATCATTATGTGATAAGGTGTATCACTGACTTGCGACAGACTGGATGTTATCTCTAACTAAGATACGATATAGTTATGCTCCTGTTTACTTCAACTGGAAGCGGTGGCATCCATTTTCTATGAACACACACTTCCATTATGTTATTTAAAAAATTGTAGCTTACCGGTATCCAATAATGTTACTTCATTATATATCATTGATAATTAGAATGATCTGCCATTTATTTAATACAATGTAAGTAATAAGATTGTTCATTCGTAAAGAGGTTGGTTACGTTTATGGTGTTTAACGCCACTTTCAACAATATTTCAGCTATATTGGGGCGGTCAGTTTTATTGGTGGAGGAAACCGGAGTACCCGGAAAAAACCCACCGACCTATCGCAAGTCGGTGTCGTATGCAAATAAAGATATTATTTAATATTAGCGCAGTCGTGAATGTCTGAACGGAACCCTGTAGCGGAGTACAGTGTAAATCGGACAGGACTGTGGTCCTGATTGCCCAAACCTTTGCAATCACAACATGTCTACCCCGAGCAGATAAAATTGTCATAAGACTGTTCAGTTTAGACAGGCTCCATTGTTTATGTATATGGATACTTCGTTGTTAATATGTATGTTTATTAATAACACATGTACGTTAATATGTATGTTTATTAATAACACATGTACGTTAATATGTATGTTTATTAATAACACATGTACGTTAATATGTATGTTTATTAATAACACATGTACGTTAATATGTATGTTTATTAATAACACATGTACGTTAATATGTATGTTTATTAATAACACATGTACGTTAATATGTATGTTTATTAATAACACATGTACGTTAATATGTATGTTTATTAATAACACATGTACGTTAATAAAAAAAACTAATGTTAGCGAATAATACATAGTTAATTTTTCAGCTTGATCAAGACTTGAACAAATTATTTTTATGAGATAATATAGATACTGTTATGTACTAAACCAAACCGTTGGATTTTAATAGTTTAGCTTATTGCAACTACAATACACAGGTAGACATTTCGAACACAATTGGCTCCGTGTTAAGCAGACTGTGTTCTTACACCTTCATGTTATGTGTTTAGCAGAGAAGCAGCAGATACCAATTGTGTCGTCTTTGGTTTTTTTGTTTTTTTTTTAAGCCTACAATTTACCACACAAGAGGCAAGCATACGGAGGCTGTCATTCATTTGAAAGTACTGTCTAAGCATACACATTATTTTTCATAAGACAATATTTGAGTATACTCCACACATAATTCTGAATCAAACAGTATGAACTGTTATCTGTTTTTCTGTATTATGCGTCATCAGTTCGTGACGTCAAAACATTGATGTAATGCAAAGAACTGATAATATTTAACTCATTGTCTGTACATAAATCACTTTGACATAAAATATAATTTAGTTTACATTGCCATGGTAATTCATTTCGATATATTCAAGCATCCGCAAACAATCTTAAGTCAGTTGAAATACATTCTATCAGAGAGACGAAGAGAGACGAATTGATCGTCTTTCAATACAATACATTAAGATCATTGTTGAGTGTAATGTAATGTCATATTATCATGTCAATCATCGTGAGAAATAGATTCACTAGAATTAACCCACGTTATGTAGATATAAACAACATAATAAAAGGGGCTTGATAAAGTATCATCATCTCAGAGATTACTATCCTTTTTGAAGTTAACGTAAGAAAGGCATTTTTTAAATTTAACAAATATATAAATATATTTTTTAAATGTAAATTACAATTTTATATTCAAGATATAAAATAAAATCGGTGTAATGTCTATTATATAAACTATTACATAACAGAAACAATTGTGGGCAATCTGTTTACTTTCGTGTTGTTGCTAATGATGAATTCACAAGACAAGTCATCTAAGTACAATATCATTAAAACATTGATTGATTGACGTTGAACGTCAGGGGGTTAGTATTTCAGCTATAGTTACTACGAACAATACATCATGTTGGTACAATGTAGTGCTGGGATGGGCTTAAGACGAATGTTCCAAAGCGGAAAAGAGGAGATGATGAACAAATGTCGAAACTTGTTCTTAGAACTGTTACCAACGAGCACTCCTAGCCAACCTTTAGTTATTAGGGGATGTTATCTTTTGCATGTTGCCTCCTCTATCCAATACTAATTTATCAAAGAAAAGTTTGAAGATACCAAAGGGGTAATCAGATCGAAGAAGGACATACAATGCAATGGCTAAAAGAAAAAGAACAAAAGACAAATAATAATCTACAAAACACTACACAGGCCATTACTCATTACAAGAAAAAAATCACAACTGATACTTTTAACAGATTTAATATCAATCTGTCATAAACATCTAAAGAAAGTGATGTTTGTATTGTACATGTAGGATACATGTAGGTTAAACATTTTGTACATGTAGAATACATGTCGGTTAAACATTTTGTACATGTAGGATACATGTAGGTTAAACATTTTGTACATGTAGAATACATGTCGGTTAAACATTTTGTACATGTAGGATACATGTAGGTTAAACATTTTGTACATGTAGAATACATGTCGGTTAAACATTTTGTACATGTAGGATACATGTAGGTTACATATTCTGTACATGTAGAATACATGTAGGTTAAACATTTTGTACATGAAGGATACATGTAGGTTAAACATTTTGTACATGTAGGATACATGTAGGTTAAACATTTTGTACATGAAGGATACATGTAGGTTAAACATTTTGTACATGTAGGATACATGTAGGTTAAACATTTTGTACATGTAGGATACATGTAGGTTAAACATTTTGTACATGTAGGATACATGTAGGTTAAACATTTTGTACATGTAGGATACATGTAGGTTAAACATTCGCCTTTTTTGTTTGGTTATAGATTACTTGCACAGGTGTTTGTTAACTGGTAACAAAATAGTTTATTATTGTATTTTTTTTTAAAGAAATGTACATAACTGTTTGAATCCTCAGCGTATGACGTTTGAGGATTATTAATTCTAGATAACCCGGAGTGAGCTATAGACACCATGATGTACGTCAGTCGTCCGTCTTTGTTCGTTATGTTGTTATACTTCAAACCTGTTCCCAACATCGGCTTGATTGAGAGAACCCAAACATGACAGAAATCTTCATTGTGTAAATCTCTACAAAGTTTGTGATTGCTGTGTCAATTTGATATTCAACATTGCTTTCAGGGCCGAAAATGTTTTCTTGTTTACTGAATTTGTGAGATGTTCTTTTTATTGTATGCGTATAACATAGTCTAATTATTAGTCTTTCTTTCCGTGTTCCGTTAGTCATTGTATTTTATGTCTTTAGCCCTATGATATATGCAGACTATCCTGCAAGACTCTCGGGCCTCTGCTTTTGTAAAAGAATATATAACAAGCGTTCATATCTTGAATAATAATAACAGTAGCTGTGACACACGTAACAGCTGGATTTCAGCAATATTCATGAAAGACTCTCAGATCCATCATTTCATGGTATTTCCCACGCGTTTAGCGATTCTTTTATTGCGTTCTGTAGATTGCTATGCATCTACAATCGTACAACCACAAAAGGTCAACTGATGGTACAGGATGTTTTATACTGCCAGTAAGCAGTTTCTTATATTCCGATTTATTGTAGATAAACTTTGTATCATACCATATGAATATTAGGTTTCCATGAACAAAACAGTTATCAAATGGTGACTAGAGAGGTACTTTCATGTGAGCGATATATACCTATGGTTTAATAGTGTGTTAAATGGTGATTAGAGAGGTACTTTCATGTGAGCGATATATACCGATGGTTTAATAGTGTGTTAAATGGTGACTAGAGAGGTACTTTCATGTGAGCGATATATACCTATGGTTTAATAGTGTGTTAAATGGTGATTAGAGAGGTACTTTCATGTGAGTGATATATACCTATGGTTTAATAGTGTGTTAAATGGTGATTAGAGAGGTACTTTCATGTGAGAGATATATACCTATGGTTTAATAGTGTGATAAATGGTGATTAGAGAGGTACTTTCATGTGAGAGATATATACCTATGGTTTAATAGTGTGATAAATGGTGATTAGAGAGGTACTTTCATGTGAGAGATATATACCTATGGTTTAATAGTGTGTTAAATGGTGATTAGAGAGGTACTTTCATGTGAGAGATATATACCTATGGTTTAATAGTGTGTTAAATGGTGATTAGAGAGGTATTTTCATGTGAGCGATATATACCTATGGTTTAATAGTGTGATAAATGGTGATTAGAGAGGTACTTTCATGTGAGAGATATATACCTATGGTTTAATAGTGTGTTAAATGGTGACTAGAGAGATACTTTCATGTGAGAGATATATACCTATGGTTTAATAGTGTGTTAAATGGTGATTAGAGAGGTACTTTCATGTGAGAGATATATACCTATGGTTTAATAGTGTGTTAAATGGTGACTAGAGAGATACTTTCATGTGAGAGATATATACCTATGGTTTAATAGTGTGTTAAATGGTGATTAGAGAGGTACTTTCATGTGAGCGATATATACCTATGGTTTAATAGTGTGTTAAATGGTGATTAGAGAGGTACTTTCATGTGAGCGATATATACCTATGGTTTAATAGTGTGTTAAATGGTGACTAGAGAGGTACTTTCATGTGAGCGATATATACCTATGGTTTAATAGTGTGTTAAATGGTGATTAGAGAGGTACTTTCATGTGAGTGATATATACCTATGGTTTAATAGTGTGTTAAATGGTGATTAGAGAGGTACTTTCATGTGAGAGATATATACCTATGGTTTAATAGTGTGATAAATGGTGATTAGAGAGGTACTTTCATGTGAGAGATATATACCTATGGTTTAATAGTGTGATAAATGGTGATTAGAGAGGTACTTTCATGTGAGAGATATATACCTATGGTTTAATAGTGTGTTAAATGGTGATTAGAGAGGTACTTTCATGTGAGAGATATATACCTATGGTTTAATAGTGTGTTAAATGGTGATTAGAGAGGTACTTTCATGTGAGCGATATATACCTATGGTTTAATAGTGTGATAAATGGTGATTAGAGAGGTACTTTCATGTGAGAGATATATACCTATGGTTTAATAGTGTGTTAAATGGTGACTAGAGAGATACTTTCATGTGAGAGATATATACCTATGGTTTAATAGTGTGTTAAATGGTGATTAGAGAGGTACTTTCATGTGAGCGATATATACCTATGGTTTAATAGTGTGTTAAATGGTGACTAGAGAGATACTTTCATGTGAGAGATATATACCTATGGTTTAATAGTGTGTTAAATGGTGATTAGAGAGATACTTTCATGTGAGAGATATATACCTATGGTTTAATAGTGTGCTAAATGGTGATTAGAGAGGTACTTTCATGTGAGAGATATATACCTATGGTTTAATAGTGTGTTAAATGGTGATTAGAGAGGTACTTTCATGTGAGAGATATATACCTATGGTTTAATAGTGTGTTAAATGGTGATTAGAGAGGTACTTTCATGTGAGAGATATATACCTATGGTTTAATAGTGTGTTAAATGGTGATTAGAGAGGTACTTTCATGTGAGAGATATATACCTATGGTTTAATAGTGTGTTAAATGGTGATTAGAGAGGTACTTTCATGTGAGAGATATATACCTATGGTTTAATAGTGTGTTAAATGGTGATTAGAGAGGTACTTTCATGTGAGAGATATATACCTATGGTTTAATAGTGTGTTAAATGGTGATTAGAGAGGTACTTTCATGTGAGCGATATATACCTATGGTTTAATAGTGTGTTAAATGGTGATTAGAGAGGTACTTTCATGTGAGAGATATATACCTATGGTTTAATAGTGTGTTAAATGGTGATTAGAGAGGTACTTTCATGTGAGTGATATATACCTATGGTTTAATAGTGTGTTAAATGGTGATTAGAGAGGTACTTTCATGTGAGTGATATATACCTATGGTTTAATAGTGTGTTAAATGGTGATTAGAGAGGTACTTTCATGTGAGAGATATATACCTATGGTTTAATAGTGTGATAAATGGTGATTAGATAGGTACTTTCATGTGAGTGATATATACCTATGGTTTAATAGTGTGTTAAATGGTGATTAGATAGGTACTTTCATGTGAGTGATATATACCTATGGTTTAATAGTGTGTTAAATGGTGATTAGAGAGGTACTTTCATGTGAGAGATATATACCTATGGTTTAATAGTGTGTTAAATGAACTTTTGGATATTTGTTATTTTAATGGTTGTTTGGATACTGAATATTTCTTTTAATATTTTGGTTTGGATACTCGATCTTTGTAATGTTCTTTTCTCTTGGGAACTGGTTATGTTTTAATGTTTATTACGGTAATGTTATTTTCTAATGGGTTTTTATTGGTTATTTTTTTCCAAGGTTGTTGAATGACGTATTTGATGGCCTTGATACTTGATATTTTGTTTGACCCTGTGATCACGATGTAGTTTTATTTGTCTTTAAGATCACAATTTCAGATATCAATTATATATTTTGTCTGTCTTTCACCATTATTAAGTTCTAATAGAGTTGTTTTAATGCATTTTGTTTTTCATTCGAACGAAAACGAAGTTGTGTTCCTTTATCCGGATAGAACAGTAAACTACAACCACACGACATGTACCTGATACTGGGTCAGTGATTTAGATTGATATAATAGAAAACCTCCAAGATAACACCAGCAATAATATTTGCAATCAGCTCCTATCACAACTAACGTTGTGAGTTTGAATCTCGCTCATGGCGAGGTGTACTCGATACAACATTATGTGAAAAAATTTACCGGTATACACGCGCCATGAAATATTCAGTGTAAAGACCAGTTGTCTCAGAATCTAGATAATATTCTCCTCCCTCAAGCACACAATAGCTTAACAAATTTTGGCTATCCTATTTTTGGCTCTTTAGTTTTATTGCTTCCAAATACTTTTATATTTTCAATATTTCTATTTTGAACGTACCTGATGAAGGTTATTACAGGAACACTTAGTATACACTACATTGATGAAGGTTATTACAGGAACACGTATTATACACTACATTTAGTATCTACATTTATGATGAAGGTTATTACAGGAACATGTATTATACACTACATTGATGAAGGTTATTACAGGAACACGTATTATACACTACAATGATGAAGGTTATTACAGGAACACGTATTATACACTACATTGATGAAGGTTATTACAGGAACACGTATTATACACTACATTGATGAAGGTTATTACAGGAACACGTATTATACACTACATTGATGACGGTTATTGCAGGAACACGTATTATATACTACATTGATGAAGGTTATTGCAGGAACACGTATTATACACTACATTGATGAAGGATATTGCAGGAACACGTATTATACACTACATTGATGAAGGTTATTACAGGAACACGTATTATACACTACATTGATGACGGTTATTGCAGGAACACGTATTATACACTACATTGATGAAGGTTATTGCAGGAACACGTATTATACACTACATTGATGAAGGTTATTGCAGGAACACGTATTATACACTACATTGATGAAGATTATTACAGGAACACGTATTATACACTACATTGATGAAGGTTATTACAGGAACACGTATTATACACTACATTGATGAAGGTTATTACAGGAACACGTATTATACACTACATTGATGAAGGTTATTACAGGAACACGTATTATACACTACATTGATGAAGGTTATTACAGGAACACGTATTATACACTACATTGATGAAGGATATTGCAGGAACACGTATTATACACTACATTGATGAAGGTTATTACAGGAACACGTATTATACACTACATTGATGACGGTTATTGCAGGAACACGTATTATACACTACATTGATGAAGGTTATTGCAGGAACACGTATTATACACTACATTGATGAAGGTTATTGCAGGAACACGTATTATACACTACATTGATGAAGATTATTACAGGAACACGTATTATACACTACATTGATGAAGGTTATTACAGGAACACGTATTATACACTACATTGATGAAGGTTATTGCAGGAACACGTATTATATACTACATTGATGAAGGTTATTACAGGAACACGTATTATACACTACATTGATGAAGGTTATTGCAGGAACACGTATTATACACTACATTGATGTAGGTTATTACAGGAACACGTATTATACACTACATTGATGAAGGTTATTACAGGAACACGTATTATACACTACATTGATGAAGGTTATTGCAGGAACACGTATTATACACTACATTGATGAAGGTTATTGCAGGAACACGTATTATACACTACATTGATGAAGATTATTACAGGAACACGTATTATACACTACATTGATGAAGGTTATTACAGGAACACGTATTATACACTACATTGATGAAGGTTATTGCAGGAACACGTATTATACACTACATTTAGTATCTACGTTTGTGATAAAGGTTATTACAGGAACACGTATTATACACTACATTGATGAAGGTTATTACAGGAACACGTATTATACACTACATTGATGAAGGTTATTACAGGAACACGTATTATACACTACATTTAGTATCTACGTTTGTGATAAAAGTTATTACAGGAACACGTATTATACACTACATTGATGAAGGTTATTGCAGGAACACGTATTATACACTACATTGATGAAGGTTATTACAGGAACACGTATTATACACTACATTGATGAAGGTTATTACAGAAACACGTATTATACACTAAATTGATGAAGGTTATTGCAGGAACACGTATTATACACTACATTGATAAAGGTTATTGCAGGAACACGTATTATACACTACATTGATGAAGGTTATTGCAGGAACACGTATTATACACTACATTGATGAAGGTTATTACAGGAACACGTATTATACACTACATTGATGAAGGTTATTACAGGAACACGTATTATACACTACATTGATGACGGTTATTACAGGAACACGTATTATACACTACATTGATGAAGGTTATTACAGGAACACGTATTATACACTACATTGATGAAGGTTATTGCAGGAACACGTATTATACACTACAATGATGAAGGTTATTACAGGAACACGTATTATACACTACAATGATGAAGGTTATTACAGGAACACGTATTATACACTACATTGATGAAGGTTATTACAGGAACACGTATTATACACTACATTGATGAAGGTTATTGCAGGAACACGTATTATACACTACATTGATGAAGATTATTACAGGAACACGTATTATACACTACATTGATGAAGGTTATTGCAGGAAGACGTATTATGCACTACATTGATGAAGGTTATTGCAGGAACACGTATTATACACTACATTGATGAAGGTTATTGCAGGAACACGTATTATACACTACATTGATGAAGATTATTACAGGAACACGTATTATACACTACATTGATGAAGGTTATTACAGGAACACGTATTATACACTACATTGATGAAGGTTATTGCAGGAACACGTATTATACACTACATTTAGTATCTACGTTTGTGATAAAGGTTATTACAAGAACACGTATTATACACTACATTGATGAAGGTTATTACAGGAACACGTATTATACACTACATTGATGAAAGTTATTACAGGAACACGTATTATACACTACATTGATGAAGGTTATTACAGGAACACGTATTATACACTACATTTAGTATCTACGTTTGTGATAAAGGTTATTACAGGAACACGTATTATACACTACATTGATGAAGGTTATTGCAGGAAGACGTATTATGCACTACATTGATGAAGGTTATTACAGGAACACGTATTATACACTACATTGATGAAGGTTATTACAGGAACACGTATTATACACTACATTGATGAAGGTTATTACAGGAACACGTATTATACACTACATTGATGAAGGTTATTACAGGAACACGTATTATACACTACATTGATGAAGGTTATTACAGGAACACGTATTATACACTACATTGATGAAGGTTATTACAGGAACACGTATTATACACTACATTGATGAAGGTTATTACAGGAACACGTATTATACACTACATTGATGAAGGTTATTACAGGAACACGTATTATACACTACATTGATGAAGGTTATTACAGGAACACGTATTATACACTACATTGATGAAGGTTATTACAGGAACACGTATTATACACTACATTTAGTATCTACGTTTGTCTTAGTTTTTGAAAATAAAGCAGACATAAATCATAAAGACACTCCACTTTGCAAAAAATATTACACCATCCAAATACCGAAAAGGTGATTATATCGTGAGTTAGATTTACAATATTTCCATAGCAAGTTGAATAATAAATATCGGAAATGGTAGTCAAGCTCTGGACGCTCTCGGTCATAGCTTGAAACATCATTATTTTACTGAAATCAGCAAGTTCGTTAATATACAGTGAACAATATTAAAGTACAATATTTTAAAGATTGTCATTCATTAAACGACACATACAGCAAATATTAAACCATTCAAATATTGAAGTACACATACAAATGAACTATATCATGTGTTCCACACTATGGTGTATATTGCTCCATCTATGACAGCCAACATGAATGAGCAACACAAGAACATCATTCAGACAAATTAAATACATTTTGCAGAGGTAACCAGTCAAGCGGAAAATGTTTCGGATCTACTGCAATAGTCTTTATTTTCCTAGAAAAATTGCTTCAGGCACTGCAAGGGAATTAGGAAGCTAACTCTGGCTTTCATGGTGGCAATATGTTCCCATTTTTTCATATTTTATTTCTATAATAATGAACAGAATTTCTTTTTTTGTCTCTCCAGGTTGTGATTTTATGTATAGATAGTGTTGTTTTATTTGTCCGGTGTGTTGTTTTATTTTTCGATAGTGTTGTTATATCTATCCGGCTTGTGGTTTTATTTTTCGATAGTGTTGTTATATCTATCCGGCTTGTGGTTTTATTTTTCGATAGTGTTGTTATATCTATCCGGCTTGTGGTTTTATTTTTCGATAGTGTTGTTATATCTATCCGGCTTGTGGTTTTATTTTTCGATAGTGTTGTTATATCTATCCGGCTTGTGGTTTTATTTTTCGATAGTGTTGTTATATCTATCCGGCTTGTGGTTTTATTTTTCGATAGTGTTGTTATATCTATCCGGCTTGTGGTTTTATTTTTCGATAGTGTTGTTATATCTATCCGGCTTGTGGTTTTATTTTTCCATAGTGTTGTTTTATCTGTCCTGTTTGTGATTTTATTTTTCCGAAAGCATTGGTTTATTTGTCCAGATTTTAAATAATTTTCATATAGTATTGTTTTCAATGTCACATTTGTGAATTATTTTTCGATAATGTTGTTTTATCTGTAAAATTTGTAATTCTATGTTTCTATAGTGTTGTTTCTTATACTTATTGTGTACTATTATGAATAACGATTGGTGTCTTAGAAGTGTAAAAGTGGATAGCCTTTCGTGTCTATTTACACCCATTAATCTTGCTGACTAATCCATTATAGTTTAGCACTTTATACTATTATTTTACATCAACAATTAACTGTTTCGAAAGCTGTCATTTTACCTGCTAACAACAATTTGTTTTTATCAAAATAAAATTTGATGATTAATGTTAGAAGAAAAACCTACTAGATAATATTATGTGTCAGTTTGATTGATTACTCTTTGATATCATTGATTAATTGATTTATTGTTGCTTAATGCTATATGAACCGCATCGGTGGTGTAATGGTTAACATGTTCGCATCGAATGCGGTAGATTGTGGGTTCGAACCCCATTCGGATCAAACCAAGGACCATGAAATTGATATTTGCTTCTTCTCTGCTAAACACAACACTAAGGAGTAAGAACAAGGAATGATTTACTCGGAATCAGAATGATGTGTTAGAGTGGAACATCCTGTCTACCTGACGACTGTTGTTTCAGTGAGCTATTACTATAAAACTACAAACTAAGTGTGTTTGTCTAGCACAAAGCGGATGTAATCTCATCAAATTGCAACTTGTTCGCGCTGCAAAATTACTCACTCACTCACTCACTCACTCACTCACGCACGCACGCACGCACGCACGCACGCACGCACGCACGCACGCACGCACGCACGCACTCACTCACTCACTCACTCACTCACTCACTCACTCACTCACTCACTCACTCACTCACTCACTCACTCACTCACTCACTCACTCACTCACTCACTCACTCACGCACTCACTCACTCACTCTAAGTAACACCGTCTAAGCAGTATTTTAGCTGTATCTACAACGAGGTTACAAGCGAAAATAAAAAATGTCGGTATAGCAGTGGTACTTGAATAGGTTATGGGAAAGTATGTTTTGCAACATGCTAACAGCGACCATTTCGTACAGTGTTCGGTTCACAAGGATCTCCTATAAATTGTCTTAACCGTACACAGAGCGTGATATCTACTATAAACATGAACTCCATAAAACTAGCCCAACAAACTAGACTTAAATGAGTAACAGTAAAGTATAAAATGTTAATTCTGATAGACACAGATGACAATAGGATACAATCAAAGGTTTATTTTGTTTAACATCTACTTAGCCATGCTGTTTGATGACTGTATTCTTTCAATGAAGAAAGGGAATCAAAGCTAGCAGCCATTTTCTTCTTCCATAGACATTTTCATGAAACTCATTTAATATTACAATGTGATTGTTATTGAACAGACGATAATATTATTGATGTAATGTGTTACAGCTTTCTGTATAACAATGTTGTTAGGTTCAATCACTTTTACATGTAATTTGCTCTAAGTTGTATTAGGCAGATAATTGTCAATTAGATGTTACGTAACAGTCTTAAGTTGTATAATACAGAATGTTCTGCTTGATCAAGTGTTTTGTTTTGATTTAAGATTTTCTTTGTACTGATGTAGATTTTTTTCTCTCTTTCTGTGATTTTACTTGATATTTATATATAAATATATGTTATCATTTAACATGACAGAGATATTGTGCTTAGACAGAACAGTTGTCCAAAAAAAAAAAACCACAAAAAGCAAAAAAGAAAAACAAAACAAAACAAAGCCAAGAAAAAACACTATTTATCAAATATTGGTTTATAAACTATTCAATCGTACCATCTATACGCAAGGAGAATGTAAGTTAATGTATTACGTTGTATATGTATGTACAATACAGCTGCTTCCAACTGTAATTTTTTTTTTAAGATCAACGTATTATCCTGAGACAAGTTTTTATGAAAGTAACATATTTAACGTTGTACGAATTGATTAATGGGATCTTTACGTACCTATGGTAGTTGGATTTACAACTATCTATGCAGTCAGTACCTATCACCACTAACGTTGTGAGTTCGAATCTCGCTCAGGCGAGGTGTACTCGATACAACATTAGGTGATAAAGTTTGTCATTGACTTGCAGCAGGTCGGTAGTTTTCTCTGAGTATTCCAGTTTCCTCCACCAATAAAGCTGACCGCAACGATATAACTGAAATATTGTTGAAAGTGGCGTTAAACACCATAAACGTAACCAACCTCTTTACGAGTTATCAATATTATTGCTTACATTGTATTAAATAAATGGCAGATCATTCTAATTATCAATGATATATAATGAAGTAACATTATTGGATACCGGTAAGCTACAATTTTTCTAAGTGTGTGTTCATAGAAAATGGATGCCACCGCTTCCAGTTGAAGTAAACAGGAGCATAACTATATTATCATAAAAGGTACCAATACTTAAATTAGAACTTAACAAGTACATTGTCGTACAAAATAAATGTTTGATTTCCAAATTGTAGGGGCCGTAGTGGTCGTGATCGTATGGTAATTGGATTTATAACTACCCATGCCATCCGTGTCTATCACCACTAACGTTGTGAATTCCGCTGAGGAGAAAGTGTACTCGATACAACATTATGTGATGAAGTTTGTCAGTAACTTGCGACAGATCGGTAGTTTTCTCCGGGTACTCCGGTGTCCTCCACCAATAAAACTCACCACCATGCTATAACTGAAATATTGTTGAAAGTGGAATTAAATACCATAACCCTAGCCCTTCAAATTGTTTGCATAATCTGAAATAAAGTTATTAAGCGGAAACCTGAGAAATCGAGTTTTCACCGAATATCCGCTTTCTTCCACCAATAAAATAAACAGGCACGATATAGTTGAAACATCGTTTAAAGTTACGTTAAATAACTAAAACCATTAATAATTCTATGAAATAATACTTCATTTTTCTTCTGTTTCTGAAGGTTCGTGTGTATTAATATGACTATTAATCATCTTTCAACACATTATATTATTACTTTTATATAGACATCCCGGTGCTAATAATTTTGTTATGATTGTTGTCACGCTAGACAGATGGTAAACTTGGGTGAACTTGAGTCAACCTGGGTGATGTTAGAAGTATATTTGTAGATAATACTTGACTATATAGCTTGATCGATTTGTTGATTAAGATAAAATAATACAATAACTACATTAAACTTACAACTTCTCTCAAAATAAACAGAATTCTAACCAGTTTTAGATTCCTTGCAATATTTTTTTGTTAATCTAATCATATAAACATCATCGTAATGTTTACAAACCGTTCCCCTTAATTGATGCTACAGTAAGCAAGCGATGTTTCTAAAAACGTAAATATCGTATTTAGTGCAGACGACGCGTTTTTGGAACTGAACAGTTCAATAATAGATATGTCTTATAAGTTATATCAGTGCCGACTACTGCACTGTCGTCAAAGAGCTCCGGTCGAAATTGTTCTGTCATCTTCCGGTATAAGTCAATTTGGCATGTTTGACATACTGGCGACGACAAAAAATAAGTATTATGATCATATAGTATTATTATATCTTCAATCCAGAAGATGTCTTTATCGGTCGATTAATTTTTGTTTGTTTTTACCTATATGTTTCTGTGGTTAACTTAATAGATTACTCAGATATAGCTAAAATGATGGACATAAACAATGAAAAATGCTAATAATGAGATTGAAATCATCAAATAAAGCTATAAAAATTATCTATATGTGCAATTAAAGTACACAAACCCTTTGTAATGTTTATATACATGATAGTTTGCACTGGCGTGCCACCATGTATAGTCTTAGACTTACTACAGTAAAAAACACAATGCTTATTTACGTACATTCGTTCCGGCTATGTCAGCCACTACTTTCCGGTTGGGTCCCAAGAATTGTTTTTCAGTAGAACCAGTTTTCTCTGTAAAAAAATGAAAGAATAGCGAAAACAGCTCAATATCACAATTATGTTTCCTTTTTGTAATTTATTTAAGGTTCACTATAACACTTGTCAAGGGTATGTTTGACTTGCTAATTGACAAAAATAAAAAAACAAAAAATAAAAAATTGTCTTCAATGAATAAAATTTGTGAAAAAAATAAAACAGCACATAGTCAAAATATTTTACATGTGGATGTTTTGTATAACATTAAAAGAAAGAAATACAAAACGGCTTGTGCAGAATTGGAATTCGCCAAGTCACCTTCGACAGAATGGTCATGATTTTGTATAGAACTTATAATTCTTTTTCTTTATTTGCTATGCAGTTGGATTATTGCAATATTCAAAGAGTGTTTGAACAAAAGTAGGAACTCTCACTGTTTATATAGATATCAAGTAACTCTTATTGTTTTGGATTAATTTTTGTTTTCAAATAATATATTGAAGGGCAATAAGAAACTTTGATTAAAAAAAAATAAAAATAAAATAAAAATAGGGAACCGCATTGGTAGCGATCCGTTAACAAGCATGGTCTCCACAGACAATTCTTGTTTCTAATTGGCCGATTTAATAAAATCTTCTCTTCTACAACTGCTTAGCCAAATGAACCGAAACTTGGTAGGAAGCAACTATGGAAGGTCTTCTATAAAGATTGCACATTTCATCTCGATCCGTTGACAAACATGGTCGCCACAGACAATTCTTGTTTCTGATTGGCCGATTTCTAACAATCTTCTTCTCTGAAACTGCCTAGCCAGATGAGCCGAACTTTGGTGGGAAGCACCTATAGAAGGTTCTGTCTGTATTAAGTTTTCTCAAAGCAGAATGAAAGGTGAACGACATACGCTCAGACCAATGAGTCTCTATTTTCAGTGAGCAAAGCACGAACATTTGTCGTATTACAACTTGTAACGAACGTTGCATTAATCGAGTACACCTAACATTTTCTTTGTATACAAACTGCCAAAATCGTCCGTGCGGAAAGGAATTCAATACTACAGCCTTTGTTAATTTGCTTATCTGTAATGTTAATGTAAACAGTATACTGTGAAGAAACTTAAATATCGCATCCATGAAGTTATTTCCACAGTGACTTACTTCGTTATTAACGAGTATAAAATTAAAATATTGCGTTATTAAAAGGATCTCCCCCTACTCAATTGATGCGCCTCGACAGCGACTTAAAGTGAGTGTAGCGTATTGAGCACCAACCGTGATGTCAGTGCCACAAAAAGCATAAAAAAAAATCAAGTGTTCGCGACAGTAGCAATTTAACATTGAAATAACGATTTTGTTATTGTACAAAGTAGCTGAAATTAGCAGCCATGGCGAATATTCATACTATTGATCAGTATTTATCGCCTTTGAGATATTTCCTAATCATAACTACCCCGGTATTGTTAAATTGCAATATAATGCTCAATAACAATAAGATCAGTGGTATTTACATACTGACAAACCCGGTTATTTTTAAATGACCCAAGCGGTTTGTATACATATTTACATTTTGACCAAGCCGGATTTCAAAAACATCTGTTGACATCATGTTTTAGGGTATAACTAGTTACTAATTGACTTTTCATCAACAAAATAGTATTTTTAAGTAAAATCAATCATTCATCAATATTTTTATCTTTTTGGGCAACATTTAATTCATTCGTCAAAGCAAGATATAACGATATTTCAGTTGATTGTAATGATTTTGAAGCCGGATTCCTTAAAACTTATAGAAAAATCTAATTTTACACTGCAAAAATAAATGATATTTGGACAAAAAATGAAATTAATAATAAAAACAATCATAAAGCATCATAATTCAAAACATTATATACACAGTATATTTATAAATACTTACGATAATTATCTGTGTCTGCTTTAAAAATACCGCTTTAAAATATCCCGGATGTTGACCAAACATTTTCGATCGGAGCTCTTTGACGACAGTGTACTGGGTGGGTCATAAGTTATATCAGTGCCGACTACTGTGTGTGTCATATCCTGGGTCGACTACTGGATGGGTCATAACCTGGGCCGACTACTGGGTGAGTCATATCCTGGGGGACTAATATTCCACCATTAGAGTTATCAACCAAGTGATAGAAATAAAAACGTAGATATCTAATTTAGTGTGCACGACGTGTTTCAGGAATTACCTTCATCGGGTACAGATCAGAACCAAAGAATTGGGAGCAAGTAATACAAAGGGCCTAAACAGGAGAGGTAAAATAGGTCACGGTCACCTAGGACTAAAGAGGCAATCCAAAGGTCCTAAATGGGAGAGGCAAAATAGGTCATGGTCACCTAGGACTAAAGAAGCAATCCAAAGGTCCTAAATGGGAGAGGCAAAATAGGTCCCGATCACCTAGAACTTAATAAACATAGCTTTAACTCTAATACATTACATTACTTAGAATTGTAAACTTCAAACACTATGATAAATCTAATAAAATAAACCATGTTAGTGCCAACGCACATACTACTAGGCTGGTGATATCCTCGGATTACTAGGCTGGTGATATCCTCGGATTACTAGGCTGGTGATATCCTCGGACTACTAGGCTGGTGATATCCTCGGACTACTAGGCTGGTGATATCCTCGGACTAATAGGCTGGTGATATCCTCGGACTACTAGGCTGGTGATATCCTCGGACTAATAGGCTGGTGATATCCTCGGACTACTAGGCTGGTGATATCCTCGGACTACTAGGCTGGTGATATCCTCGGACTACTAGGCTGGTGATATCCTTGGATTACTAGGCTGGTGATATCCTCGGACTACTAGGCTGGTGATATCCTTGGATTACTAGGCTGGTGATATCCTCGGACTACTAGGCTAGTGATATCCTCGGACTACTAGGCTGGTGATATCCTTGGATTACTAGGCTGGTGATATCCTCGGATTACTAGGCTGGTGATATCCTCGGACTACTAGGCTGGTGATATCCTCGGACTACTAGGCTGGTGATATCCTCGGACTACTAGGCTGGTGATATCCTCTGATTACTAGGCTGGTGATATCCTCGGACTACTAGGCTGGTGATATCCTCGGATTACTAGGCTGGTGATATCCTCGGACTACTAGGCTGGTGATATCCTCGGACTACTAGGCTGGTGATATCCTCGGACTACTAGGCTGGTGATATCCTCGGATTACTAGGCTGGTGATATCATCGGACTACTAGGCTGGTGATATCATCGGACTACTAGGCTAGTGATATCCTCGGACTACTAGGCTGGTGATATCCTCTGATTACTAGGCTGGTGATATCCTCGGATTACTAGGCTGGTGATATCCTCGGACTACTAGGCTGGTGATATCCTCGGACTACTAGGCTGGTGATATCCTTGGATTACTAGGCTGGTGATATCCTCGGACTACTAGGGTGGTGATATCCTTGGATTACTAGGCTGGTGATATCCTCGGACTACTAGGCTGGTGATATCCTCGGACTACTAGGCTGGTGATATCCTTGGATTACTAGGCTGGTGATATCCTCGGATTACTAGGCTGGTGATATCCTCGGACTACTAGGCTGGTGATATCCTCGGACTACTAGGCTGGTGATATCCTCGGACTACTAGGCTGGTGATATCCTCTGATTACTAGGCTGGTGATATCCTCGGACTACTAGGCTGGTGATATCCTCGGATTACTAGGCTGGTGATATCCTCGGACTACTAGGCTGGTGATATCCTCGGACTACTAGGCTGGTGATATCCTCGGACTACTAGGCTGGTGATATCCTCGGATTACTAGGCTGGTGATATCATCGGACTACTAGGCTGGTGATATCATCGGACTACTAGGCTAGTGATATCCTCGGACTACTAGGCTGGTGATATCCTCTGATTACTAGGCTGGTGATATCCTCGGAATACTAGGCTGGTGATATCCTCGGACTACTAGGCTGGTGATATCCTCGGACTACTAGGCTGGTGATATCCTCGGACTACTAGGCTGGTGATATCCTCGGACTATTAGGCTGGTGATATCCTCGGACTACTAGGCTGGTGATATCCTCGGACTACTAGGCTGGTGATATCCTCGGACTACTAGGCTAGTGATATCCTCGGACTACTAGGCTGGTGATATCCTCGGACTACTAGGCTGGTGATATCCTCGGACTACTAGGCTGGTGATATCCTCGGACTACTAGGCTGGTGATATCATCGGACTACTAGGCTGGTGATATCCTCGTACTACTAGGCTGGTGATATCCTCGGACTACTAAGCTAGTGATATCCTCGGACTACTAGGCTGGTGATATCCTCGGACTACTAGGCTGGTGATATCCTCGGACTACTAGGGTGGTGGTATCCTCGGACTACTAGGCTGGTGTTATCCTCGGACTACTAGGTTAGTGATATCCTCTGATTACTAGGCTGGTCATATCCTCGGACTACTAGGCTGGTGATATCATCGGACTACTAGGCTGGTGATATCCTCGGACTACTAAGCTAGTGATATCCTCGGACTACTAGGCTAGTGATATCCTCGGACTACTAGGCTGGTGATATCCTCGGACTACTAGGGTGGTGATATCCTCGGACTACTAGGCTGGTGTTATCCTCGGACTACTAGGCTGGTGATATCCTCGGACTACTAGGCTGGTGATATCCTCGGACTACTAGGCTGGTGATATCCTCGGACTACTAGGCTAGTGATATCCTGGGATTACTAGGCTGGTGATATCCTCGGACTACTAGGCTGGTGATATCCTCGGACTACTAGGTTAGTGATATCCTCTGATTACTAGGCTGGTCATATCCTCGGACTACTAGGCTGGTGATATCATCGGACTACTAGGCTGGTGATATCCTCGGACTACTAAGCTAGTGATATCCTCGGACTACTAGGCTAGTGATATCCTCGGACTACTAGGCTGGTGATATCCTCGGACTACTAGGGTAGTGATATCCTCGGACTACTAGGCTGGTGTTATCCTCGGACTACTAGGCTGGTGATATCCTCGGACTACTAGGCTGGTGATATCCTCGGACTACTAGGCTGGTGATATCCTCGGACTACTAGGCTAGTGATATCCTGGGATTACTAGGCTGATGATATCCTCGGACTACTAGGCTGGTGATATCCTCGGACTACTAGGTTAGTGATATCCTCTGATTACTAGGCTGGTGATATCCTCGGATTACTAGGCTGGTGATATCCTGGGACTACTAGGCTGGTGATATCCTCGGACTACTAGGCTGGTTATATCCTCGGACTACTAGGCTGGTGATATCCTCGGACTACTAGGCTGGTGATATCCTCGGACTACTAGGGTGGTGATATCCTCGGACTACTAGGCTGGTGTTATCCTCGGACTACTAGGCTGGTGATATCCTCGGACTACTAGGCTGGTGATATCCTCGGACTACTAGGCTGGTGATATCCTCGGACTACTAGGCTAGTGATATCCTGGGATTACTAGGCTGGTGATATCCTCGGACTACTAGGCTGGTGATATCCTCGGACTACTAGGTTAGTGATATCCTCTGATTACTAGGCTGGTCATATCCTCGGACTACTAGGCTAGTGATATCATCGGACTACTAGGCTGGTGATATCCTCGGACTACTAAGCTAGTGATATCCTCGGACTACTAGGCTAGTGATATCCTCGGACTACTAGGCTGGTGATATCCTCGGACTACTAGGGTGGTGATATCCTCGGACTACTAGGCTGGTGTTATCCTCGGACTACTAGGCTGGTGATATCCTCGGACTACTAGGCTGGTAATATCCTCGGACTACTAGGCTGGTGATATCCTCGGACTACTAGGCTAGTGATATCCTGGGATTACTAGGCTGGTGATATCCTCGGACTACTAGGCTGGTGATATCCTCGGACTACTAGGTTAGTGATATCCTCTGATTACTAGGCTGGTGATATCCTCGGATTACTAGGCTGGTGATATCCTGGGACTACTAGGCTGGTGATATCCTCGGACTACTAGGCTGGTTATATCCTCGGACTACTAGGCTGGTGATATCCTCGGACTACTAGGCTGGTGATATCCTCGGACTACTAGGTTAGTGATATCCTCTGATTACTAGGCTGGTGATATCCTCGGATTACTAGGCTGGTGATATCTTGGGACTACTAGGCTGGTGATATCCTCGGACTACTAGGCTGGTGATATCCTCCGACTACTAGGCTGGTGATATCCTCGGACTACTAGGCTGGTGATATCCTCGGACTACTAGGCTGGTGATATCCTCGGACTACTAGGCTAGTGATATCCTGGGATTACTAGGCTGGTGATATCCTCGGACTACTAGGCTGGTGATATCCTTAGACTACTAGGTTGGTGATATCCTCGGACTACTAGGCTGGTGATATCCTCGGACTACTAGGTTAGTGATATCCTCTGATTACTAGGCTGGTGATATCCTCGGATTACTAGGCTGGTGATATCCTGGGACTACTAGGCTGGTGATATCCTCGGACTACTAGGCTGGTTATATCCTCGGACTACTAGGCTGGTGATATCCTCGGAAGCCAATACTTTAATAGTTTTAGGAACCAAGTATTCCAAATCCTTAATAATTCTTAACATAATACAAAACTAAACGTGCTACATTATTGCTATAAAATAACTATTATTTAATTAGCTATTGCAATCATGGAGGGCTTGCCATCTATTTAGCACTTCGTCACAATCTATGCATCAAATAAATGTCTATTTATAATCTTCATCTACATTGCTATTATTTATCTACTGTATATCAAAATGAAGCAAAGATCAAAATTAGATATTTACATCATATCAGTTTGATTAAAATAGGTTCATCCTCTATGAATACAGATTTGAATTATTCCAGGTTATTGTTATGGTGTTTAACGCCACTTTCAACAATATTTCAGCCATATCGTGGTGGTCAGATTTATTGGTGGAGTAAACCGGAGTACCAGGAGAAATCCACCGAACTGTCGCAAGTAACTGACAAACTTTATCATATAATGTTGTATCGAGTGCACCTCGCCTGAGTGGGGTTCGAACTCACAATGTTAGTGGTGAATTATCCCACAAATTGATGCTTTATTATATATATACAAACATAGGATAAAAGAGCAAAGTAATATCTTAATATCTTAGCATCTAATATTTTAATTTCAGGATATGAACGTACACGGATCACAAATCTCAATACATATAGCATAAACATGTTTATTTACTGACATTAAACAATTAAAACGTTTCCCTAACATCTACTTAGATATGTGTAATTAGCTCTTTGTTGTTTGATATCTATTTCAGAAAAAGAAAAAAACTGTTTTAATTAAGGAACAAACACATCTTCTAACAGCGATCAAGACCAGTACTTTTAACGTTTGCATTGACTTTATACTTTTCATTTTAATCTACGATATAAGTATAAAATACATGAAAGAGACAAGGCAACACTACAAAGACATCAAGTATATAATCACATAAAACAGACATAAGATGTGTAGGTGTCAATTGAGAAATACTAGAGGATTATAAGCTATTCCATAAGACTTTAAAAGAAATGTATCAATTTTCTTTCACGAATGTCATAAAGTTTGCCTCATTTTTCTCGAGTGGAGATTAGCGGTACGAGGAAACAAACGTTGAATTTTACACAAGAGTGAATTAGATTCCAATTTCTTCTTTGTTTTTTTGTTCTTGTTGGCCGACTGGATTAACCTGGGTTATCCTCCTTCGTGCGATGTTTGCTATCCTATTTAGGCCCTTTGGCTATCCTATTTAGACCCTTTGGCTATCCTATTTAGGCCCTTTGGCTATCCTATTTAGGCCCTTTGGCTATCCTGTTTAGGCCCTTTGTCTATCCTATTTAGGCCCTTTGTCTATCCTATTTAGGCCCTTTGGCTATCCTATTTACGCCCTTTGGTTATCCTATTTAGGCCCTTTGGTTTTCATATTTAGGCCCTTTGTCTATCCTATTTAGGCCCTTTGGCTATCCTATTTAGACCCTTTGTCTATCCTATTTAGGCCCTTTGGCTATTCTATTTAGGCCCTTTGGTTTTCCTATTTAGGCCCTTTGTCTATCCTATTTAAGCCCTTTAGCTATCCTATTTAGGCCCTTTAGCTATCTTATTTAGGCCCTTTAGCTATCTTATTTAGGCCCTTTGGCTATCCTATTTATTCCCTTTGGCTATCCTATTTAGGCCCTTTGGTTTTCCTATTTAGACCCTTTTGTCTATCCTATTTAGGCCCTTTAGCTATCCTATTTAGACCCTTTGTCTATCCTATTTAGGCTCTTTGGCTATCCTACTTAGGCCCTTTGGCTATCCTATTTAGGCCCTTTGGCTCTCCTATTATTACCCTTATTTAGGCCCTTTGGTTTTCCTATTGAGGCCCTTTGTCTATCCTATTTAGGCCCTTTAACTATCCTATTTAGGCCCTTTAGCTATCCTATTTAGACCCATTGACTAACCTATTTAGGCCATTTGGCTATCCTCTTTATTCCCTTTGGCTATTCTATTTAGGCCCTTTGGCTATCCTATTTAGGCCCTTTGGCTATCCTATTTAGGCCCTTTGTCTATCCTATTTAGACCCTTTGTCTCTCCTATTTAGGCCATTTGGCTATCCTATTTAGGCCCTTTGGCTATCCTATTTAGGCCCTTTAGCTATCCTATTTAGGCCCTTTGACTGTCCTATTTAGGCCCTTTGTCTATCCTATTTAGGCCCTTTGGCTATCCTATTTAGGCCCTTTGGCTATCCTATTTAGACCTTTTTTTCTTGGTCCTTAAGAATTTAAAACAATATTTGGCTTCCATTCTTCTGTTTTGAGAGTATCTGATGATTATTCCGGAAACGCGTTGTACGCACTAAAATTGGTATCTACGTTGTTTTTTTCTATATCGCCCGTGAATAATGCAAAAGTAAATATCATTTACAAAAATACAGTTCCTACACATATTCGTGATTCAAAAGCTTTATTTGATTAACAACTCCCATAAATGTCACACATATGGAAAAGCTCTATTTAGGGAAATAACAAAACTTTAGTAATTATGTTTGAAACACTCCCATTTTAATTAACCTGTCAAAGTAATATATTGATCAATTCTATACACCTACAATTTTTGAAGTATCACCTATTTGTATGCATTACATTCTGGTAGCCAGGAAAGTTAGCGTATCTAAGCAATATTATCTGACGCTCCCGTGGAAACTAGAATGCTGATTGACCAACAGCTACAATTACTGGATGACCCTTCGATTATATCCGATCCTTCCTTTGCAAACGCCACGATGATTGCCCGTCTCAACTAAAACAGCAGACTACTTCTCTCTTTATCACCTAATTGCAAACGCCAAAAATAGCAGATGATTACGTAAAAGCGTACTCTCTATATTGGTCAAGAGTATGTACGAAGCAGAAAATCAATATTTATTTTGTTTTATTTAATCCGGGCATGTGTATTAATACAAGAAAGTTCAGATAAAAAGAAAGTGATAAGTGTAGAAAGGCGCTCTTGGCGAACAACTAGCCTGTTAAATGGTTTGACTTGCGCCTCATGGTTTATCAGGATCAACTGTTTGTAAAAGTACCATATCCTTTCTATACTAATAATATATAATAAGAGTTACACGTACTGGACAACATAGACAGTAGTAGTGAGATGAGATACATCGGAATGGCATAACATGTTTTCTTCGTCATGTTTAAATAGTTATGCGAAACCTCACTAAAATATTTACTGGTCATTATAGCTTAGAAAATTATCAAAGGCGGACCTATAACATCATTGTTGAAGGGGGAAATACATCACAGTACATCAATATAAAACCACTTTTTATTTAGGTGCGTATATCAAGTCATGAAAATCGAAACTGTTACGACAGTATGGTATTTGGTTGTTGTTTTTTGTTTTTTTTTCCATTTCATTAATACTGTTTACATGAAAGGTTAGTGTATATTCAGAAATATATGGAAAACGATAGTCACAAAAATGTGAAATACCCGGTTTCTCACACCGAAGCTGAGGTTTGTGTAGTAAATACCTGGCTTCTCGTGCTAAGAACTAGGTATCTCTTGCATAATCCGCAATTTCTGATTAAAAAAAACAATAAATAAAAATAAAGATATGATATTAAAGTAATATGAAAGGCAAATATCGTGGAATTTTTGGATTAAATATTTTCACTTAATATGTCACTTAATTTTAACTAAAATCAACTGCATAACATTAAAAATCCGCTCAAAAGCAGATTTTAAGAGCAAATCGCAAAATATTTGACAGCAGATAATTCTGTTTTCCCGTACAGTAATGCAAATGATATGCGCGTGACCCAAGATTTGAACTCTTTCGGGGGAGATTATCGCTCATGCGCACTGTTCAGTTGATGAAAAAAATGTCGGGTGCAAGTAAAAATATATTCCGTGTGTACCACATAGGAATAATGCACCCAAAAAAATTGGTTCACACGACATGAAACAGACAAATTCCTCAATAATCATTGTCAGGAATGTGTGCGTACTTACCTCAGTATCCATGATTGTTTTTCTTTTCGTCACGAGGTTATGATCGGCAATCATCGGAACAAAACAACCGAAAGTTAATCAGTCTCTACAACAATGGCGAGGACGATAAACAAGCATACGGATTTGCAGATTTCTAATTGTTGGGAACATATTTCGACTTGAAACATGCATGAATTGCTTAGTAAAGGTACCGCCGTATTCCAAATTGAATTTTCAGGGAACACATTTCTTCACCCAAAACTGGTGTAATATTACTTTAAAGATAATATGAAATTTTAAATGTAACACAGATAAAAATGATTTTATGTTCAAGTTATATGTTCCTGATGTGGAACTAGTAAACCGTATCTGTAAGCAAAGGGAAGTTGAATGTACATTGTATATTGTAGTATTTAGTTTAAACTTTCTTTATCAACAAATAACTGGTATTCATTGGTTTAATTTAACCTATCATCATGGTAGAAGAGTTTAAAGACACCAAACGGGCAATCAGAAACGGCAATCAGAGTGACTTATTATTATCATTTAGCAAGGAAGCTGTTTCCGTTGGGAACTAATGTTAATGAATGTCGTTGTGAATACTTCATTGCAACAATGTGCTTTAATTGCAGGATCGTTCAAAGTACTAATAATTTACCTATAACAATGTTATTAACATTTAAACCTATTCCTTAAAACAACCTATATATACTTGTAATTATATTTTTGTGATAAGGAAAACAACATCCGTATTATCCGGAATGAATATATTTCGAATCTATTTTTCTTACTCGTGCTCGAAAGACAATCAAATTGGGTGATTTTCGAGTATTGAGTACGAAACTCTTATTCGTAAGTTTAATGTTCGTAAGTCACGTGAGCGTAGAACTGAAACGTAACATATATAGAGAGAGCTTAACACGTATTTGTATACTGTAGTATTCTCCATCCATGACAAACTAGAACTGTGAGTGACCTCACTGAGTGATACCCCCCGCTTGCAATAATACTATGATGTTCAAACTTTGGAATTTTAGACAACAACGGTATTCCTTCATGCACATCTGCAGGTTGTGTACTACAACTGTGTAAAGTTTCATAAAAATTCAATAAACAGTTTAGTAGGAGTTGCGCTTACAAGGTACATGCCCCCCCCCCCCTTTTCGTGAAAGTATAAGTTGAATTATCTCCCCTTTTAAATTTTGGACAGCAACCATATTCCTTCATGCACATCTGCAGGTAGTGTACTACAACTGTGTAAAGTTTCACAAAACTCTAATAAGCCGTTTAGGAGGAGTTTCGCTTACAAGGTACACGACCCCCCTTTTCGTGAAAGTATAGCTTGAATTATCTCCTCTTCTAAATCTTAGACAGCAACGGTTGATCTTACAAGGTACATGGACGGACGGACGGTCTGGGTGATTCCTATATATCCCCCCCCCCCCCCCCCCCCCCAACTTTGTTTGCGGGAGCTATAATTACAGAAATAAACCGATAATACACGTAAGAACGAGTCTAGTTGTTAGATAATACTTGATATAATGTGATCTTATATTATGTCATAGTCGTCTTTGTGTTTGTTCTGTTAACTATTTATATTATGTCATAGTCGTTTTTGTGTTTGTTCTGTTAACTATTTATATTATGTCATAGTCCTTTTTGTGTTTGTTCTGTTAACTATTTATATTATGTCATAGTCGTCTTTGTGTTTGTTCTGTTAACTATTTATATTATGTCATAGTCGTCTTTGTGTTTGTTCTGTTAACTATTTATATTATGTCATAGTCGTTTTTGTCTTTGTTCTGTTAACTATTTATATTATGTCATAGTCGTCTTTGTGTTTGTTCTGTTAACTATTTATATTATGTCATAGTCGTCTTTGTGTTTGTTCTGTTAACTATTTATATTATGTCTTAGTCGTTTTTGTGTTTGTTCTGTTAACTATTTATATTATGTCATAGTCGTTTTTGTGTTTGTTCTGTTAACTATTTATATTATGTCATAGTCGTCTTTGTGTTTGTTCTGTTAACTATTTATATTATGTCATAGTCGTTTTTGTGTTTGTTTTGTTAACTATTTATATTATGTCTTAGTCGTCTTTGTGTTTGTTCTGTTAACTATTTATATTATGTCATAGTCGTTTTTGTGTTTGTTCTGTTAACTATTTATATTATGTCATAGTCGTCTTTGTGTTTGTTCTGTTAACTATTTATATTATGTCATAGTCGTTTTTGTGTTTGTTTTGTTAACTATTTATATTATGTCATAGTCGTCTTTGTGTTTGTTCTGTTAACTATTTATATTATGTCATAGTCGTTTTTGTGTTTGTTCTGTTAACTATTTATATTATGTCTTAGTCGTTTTTGTGTTTGTTCTGTTCACTATTTATATTATGTCATAGTCGTCTTTGTGTTTGTTCTGTTAACTATTTATATTATGTCATAGTCGTTTTTGTGTTTGTTCTGTTAACTATTTATATTATGTCATAGTCCTTTTTGTGTTTGTTCTGTTAACTATTTATATTATGTCATAGTCGTCTTTTTGTTTGTTCTGTTAACTATTTATATTATGTCATAGTCGTCTTTGTGTTTGTTCTGTTAACTATTTATATTATGTCATAGTCGTCTTTGTGTTTGTTCTGTTAACTATTTATATTATGTCTTAGTCGTTTTTGTGTTTGTTCTGTTCACTATTTATATTATGTCATAGTCGTCTTTGTGTTTGTTCTGTTAACTATTTATATTATGTCATAGTCGTTTTTGTGTTTGTTCTGTTAACTATTTATATTATGTCATAGTCGTCTTTGTGTTTGTTCTGTTAACTATTTATATTATGTCATAGTCGTTTTTGTGTTTGTTTTGTTAACTATTTATATTATGTCATAGTCGTCTTTGTGTTTGTTCTGTTAACTATTTATATTATGTCATAGTCGTTTTTGTGTTTGTTCTGTTAACTATTTATATTATGTCTTAGTCGTTTTTGTGTTTGTTCTGTTAACTATTTATATTATGTCATAGTCGTCTTTGTGTTTGTTCTGTTAACTATTTATATTATGTCATAGTCGTTTTTGTGTTTGTTCTGTTAACTATTTATATTATGTCATAGTCGTCTTTGTGTTTGTTCTGTTAACTATTTATATTATGTCATAGTCGTTTTTGTGTTTGTTCTGTTAACTATTTATATTATGTCATAGTCGTCTTTGTGTTTGTTCTGTTAACTATTTATATTATGTCATAGTCGTTTTTGTGTTTGTTCTGTTAACTATTTATATTATGTCATAGTCGTGTTTGTGCTTGTTCTGTTAACTATTTATATTATGTCATAGTCGTCTTTGTGTTTGTTCTGTTAACTATTTATATTATGTCATAGTCATCTTTGTGTTTGTTCTGTTAACTAATTATATTATGTCATAGTCGTTTTTGTGTTTGTTCTGTTAACTATTTATATTATGTCTTAGTCGTTTTTGTGTTTGTTCTGTTAACTATTTATATTATGTCATAGTCGTCTTTGTGTTTGTTCTGTTAACTATTTATATTATGTCTTAGTCGTCTTTGTGTTTGTTCTGTTAACTATTTATATTATGTCATAGTCGTTTTTGTGTTTGTTCTGTCAACTATTTATATTATGTCTTAGTCGTCTTTGTGTTTGTTCTGTTAACTATTTATATTATGTCATAGTCGTTTTTGTGTTTGTTCTGTTAACTATTTATATTATGTCATAGTCGTCTTTGTGTTTGTTCTGTCAACTGTTTTAGACATTTGTTTTGCGTTTCTAATCTTTAGGAATTAGGTCAGCTCAAGAGATTAACTACCTTTGGTGATTAATAAACCTTATTTATGTAACATATATTTCATAATTATTTCATAATGATTATGAAATGTAGATTTTTTGTTATTCAAAATACACAGAATAGTCTGAAATGATATGTTGTAGTAATCTGCTTTAAATATGTTACATCATCATTTGTTTGAATAAATTGCCAATACGCATCATAATCTTCTCTTAACAGTTAATAATTAACCTTCACCTGATAGCAAATATGATTATACGTTTAACTAGAATATCTGTGTCTAAGGAACTAATATAATCTCAATTACAATGTATTGTTGTACTTATTACATCACCTTTATTTCTGATTACTAAACTAGTGATCAATTATCTAATGTCCTGCAACACCACACACATAACATTTCCCTGGTCTATGAACGGGTAAGATAGTTTACTCTGAATTAAATCTCCTAATTGTCATGTATGTCGTGTATAGAACGCTATATGAATGGATTAGCTTCCTTTACCTCTTCAGTCGTTATTTATTTATTTATCTATTTATCATTCCACCTACACTGACAAAATATATATTACTTAAATGGTAAATCAATATGCACATTTTGTTTACCACTAAATAGAAAACTATATAATCCACTCCTCTAGCAAATCTTCAGCTTCTAAACACAGAAATGACAACGATATCAGCTTTTTGTTTGCGGAGAACTCTTCTTTTATAAATTTCGCTTGTAGCTTGATTTGTTTTGTAGAGTTCATAAAGACTCTCAAAAAGCTCGTCTTTCTCTTTTATTTATCAAGCATGAAATTAAATTATATATATTCACCATTAAAAACTTGCAATGCAATGTGATAACAATTATCTTAATGTAAAATATATTTCTTTTCGCTGAAAAATACCTGTACAGCAATTAAAATTTGCCATCACGTTATGATTTTAATTTATTTTTAAGCAAAACAGGCAACGGTGATGTTTCGAAAATTGATGAAATATATTTGTCACAGAAGTAGTGCGATTTTCTCTTCAGCATCATTAAAACACTGAATATGTTTGTGTGTTTGATGGTGTTTAGCACCACTTTCAACAATATCTCAGCTATATCGTGGTGGTTACTTTTATTGGTCACTGACAAACTCTATCACATAATATTGTACACCTCGTCCTAATCGAGATTCGAACTCACAACATCAGTGGTGATAGGCACTGATTGCATAGATAGTTGTAAGTCCAACTAATATGCGATCACGGCCACGATGGCCCCCAAAACACTGAATAATACAGTACATTATATATTATATGTTATTCAGCTATCAGACAGGGTATATAATGTGACATTCCCGGCTTAGGATCTATATTCCCTGAGACGCAGCCGAAGGGAATATAGATCATAAGCCGGGAATGTCACATTATATACCCTGTCTGATAGCTGAATAACAGATATATTACGGATTTAACCATTGGTTTTTTTTTAAATACAACATCCAACTGTATTAAATAAATTTGCGTCTTTTATTTTCATTTTCCGTATCTCTAGATGTCCATTTCCGTACCTTTGACGTCATTCTTCATTGACGTCAAAATATGTGTCACGTCATATTTCATGTATAGGGTGTCTCATGAAGGAAAATACTGTACTAAATTTCTAAATCAATACAGTTTCATATGTAGTAAATTTTATAAACTTTATAAATATAACATTTATATATCACATAACAAAATAACGGGTTTGCGAAACAGTTTCAATAATTTAAATGTTAACTACATGTAAATAAAACCTTGGTGTGGCCCCATGACGTCGAAAGTTTTCATGGCTCAACGTTTTGTTTATTTGTTATGGTACAGCCGTGGAACATAGGAGTTTGCTGAATCGATCAGGTATTTGTGACGGAATTAACCGTTGTAATATTTTTTTGTTCATGCCGACGTTTTGAGTATAAAAACAGCATTTAATTTGGTAAAAATACATTTATTATCCCGTATTATACCATTGATTCAGTGAAGCCTAATGTTTTGTCGTCCCATGTTTTAATCGTTTTTGGGGACTGAAATATATACCCCGTCTGTTTTCCGAATATATGTTGACATTCAGGGCTGAAGAACCAATGAAAATATGTGTAACAAACTAAATTCGTAATATATATATATATACACAAAGAAAAAAGTTAAGCATCCCCATGTGTTTTTGAAATGACAAATGATACGACAAGTATCACGAGATTACTGACCAGATAATCTCAAGAACGCAACGGTGACCTGCTAGGACATTACATTGGCTGTAAGAAACCACCAAAAAAATCAAGAAAAATGTTAATTTAATGAATATTTAATCACAATATCACAAGGCCAGTTTGTGCAGTAAAGCATGTCCATTTTAAGCATTGACCTTCACAGTTCAAAAAGCACGATAAGATTGTCATTTCACTTCCAACATGTCACTTATGAATCACTTGACGACATCTATTGTTCAAAGTTCAGTGCCGGGTGTAACCCCCACGTGCTTTGGATGACAGCCTCAACCCTGCGTTTCATCCCTGCAGTTAGACGTCGGATGTCCTGTTGTGATAGCTGCTGCCTGCCATTCCCGATGCAATGCTGCCTCCAACTGAAGAATGTTTTGTACAGGAGGTTTCTGAGCATGCATACGATGGCCTAACATATCACAAATATGCTCTATGCGATTCAAATCCGGGCTCATGGCTGGCCAAGGAACAGAAGTCACGGCTTCGCTTTGGAGGTAGGCGGTTACTGCTCTTGAATGATGAGGCCTGGCGTTGTTTTCCATATACACAGGCCTTGTAGCTAGTGGGTGATTGTCGAAATGGGGGATAACAACTGGTTGCAAGACGTCTCTGATGTACTGTTCACCAGTTAGGTTGCCTTGTATGGTGATTAAATCCATCTTGCAGTCACGAGAGATACACCCCCAAACTATTAATGAGCCTCCACCGTAAGGGACAGTTGGCTGGATGTTCCTTGTGGTATAGGCTGTATTTTTGTGTCTCCGTTGGTTACATGAAGCAGAAACCGACTCTCGGTCTGACCAATGGATCTTGCGCCATGTCCTTAAATTCCAACCACGTCGTGCTAAACACGTGATCGTCGATGTCGGTCTGCCAACAGTGGACGTTTAATGACTCTCATTGACTTAAGACCCGCTGATTTCAGACGGTTTCTAACTGTTCTTGTTGACAGACGTCTATTGGGCAGCCAGTGTTGTTTGAGTACGGGACTGGTTGTGAATGGCATCCGTCTAACCAAACGCTGCAATGCCCTGTTGTCACGATCAGATGTTACTCGTGGTCTGCCGGATCTTAGCAAGTCTTTCACATTGTTGGTTTGTGTGTGTTTTCCCACCAGTCGGCTGACTACAGTATAGTGGTAGCCCATCTGACGTCCAATAGCTTTGAAGGATATCCCTGTTGTATGCTGCCGATTATTTGCCATCTTTGTGCTTCTGATATTCGCCGTCGTACCATGCTTACTGACAATGAATACATTTTTTAAAACACCGGACTTAAATACCCAAATTCGAAGCGTGAACATACTGAATTTTGAGTACTGCGTGAGAGGCATGGTTTACCCTGCATGACTAGTCGATATTAGACATAATGGTCACGCTTGTGTGAGCACATCTTTTTAATGGAACATTGTTCTTGCTATAATCAATATAAATATTAGAATCTAAACTTAGTGTAACTTATTATGTTTTAATATATCAGGGGATGCTTAACTTTTTTCTTTGTGTATATGACAAAGAGAGATTAAGCTATGTCATTTATAGCGTGTAACACTATTTTATCGTGATGTAAGATATTATAAGAGTTAATTATTTTCCTGCAAGACTCTAATTATATAATCATATATATTATATAATGTTTTATCCATCAAATCCATATTAATACGCAAAATAAAAGTAAGTACAACACAACCAGGAATCACAGTGCAGAAGCAGAAAGGATCTCATTACCTATGACATAAGTTGAAGGAAACACATGCCGTTCTATAATAATTGATCTTAATCACATTTTCATGAATATTCTGTTTGAGCATTTTTATGTTTGTTATTTATATCTGAATTATCCATTTATGTAAATTATTCGACTGACAGGCTTCGATTCTTCATCTATGGATCTATTGTTCTGGTAAATATGACGATAAATCATTATTTGTATACACCATGATATATATCTAAACCTCATTAATATTATTGCAAAAATGTATGTGTGTTTTCTCTCATAACGATTTATAATTTGCTCAAACATTATAGAGTATATACAACATTACGATAACAATAGTAATCACTTTGATGTTCTTAGCATAACAATAGTAATCACTTTGATGTTCTTAACATAACAATAGTAATCACTTTGATGTTCTTAACATAACAATAGTAATCACTTTGATGATCTTAGCATAACAATAGTAATCACTTTGATGTTCTTAACATAACAATAGTAATCACTTTGATGTTCTTAATATAACAATAGTAATCACTTTGATGATCTTAGCATAACAATAGTAATCACTTTGATGATCTTATCATAACAATAGTAATCACTTTGATGTTCTTAGCATAACAATAGTAATCACTTTGATGATCTTAGCATAACAATAGTAATCACTTTGATGATCTTAGCATAACAATAGTAATCACTTTGATGTTCTTAACATAACAATAGTAATCACTTTGATGTTCTTAGCATAACAATAGTAATCACTTTGATGATCTTAGCATAACAATAGTAATCACTTTGATGTTCTTAGCATAACAATAGTAATCACTTTGATGTTCTTAGCATAACAATAGTAATCACTTTGATGTTCTTAGCATAACAATAGTAATCACTTTGATGTTCTTAGCATAACAATAGTAATCACTTTGATGTTCTTAGCATAACAATAGTAATCACTTTGATGTTCTTAGCATAACAATAGTAATCACCTTGATGTTCTTAGCATAACAATAGTAATCACTTTGATGTTCTTAGCATAACAATAGTAATCACTTTGATGTTCTTAGCATAACAATAGTAATCACTTTGATGTTCTTAGCATAACAATAGTAATCACTTTGATGTTCTTAACATAACAATAGTAATCACTTTGATGTTCTTAGCATAACAATAGTAATCACTTTGATGTTCTTAGCATAACAATAGTAATCACTTTGATGTTCTTAGCATAACAATAGTAATCACTTTGATGTTCTTAGCATAACAATAGTAATCACTTTGATGTTCTTAACATAACAATAGTAATCACTTTGATGTTCTTAGCATAACAATAGTAATCACTTTGATGTTCTTAGCATAACAATAGTAATCACGTTGATGTTCTTAACATAACAATAGTAATCACTTTGCTGTTCTTAACATAACAATAGTAATCACTTTGATGTTCTTAGCATAACAATAGTAATCACTTTGATGTTCTTAGCATAGCAATAGTAATCACTTTGATGTTCTTAACATAACAATAGTAATCACTTTGATGTTCTTAGCATAACAATAGTAATCACTTTGATGTTCTTAACATAACAATAGTAATCACTTTGATGTTCTTAACATAACAATAGTAATCACTTTGATGTTCTTAACATAACAATAGTAATCACTTTGATGTTCTTAGCATAACAATAGTAATCACTTTGATGTTCTTAACATAACAATAGTAATCACTTTGATGTTCTTAACATAACAATAGTAATTACTTTGATGTTCTTAGCATAACAATAGTAATCACTTTGATGTTCTTAACATAACAATAGTAATCACTTTGATGTTCTTAACATAACAATAGTAATCATTTTGATGTTCTTAGCATAACAATAGTAATCACTTTGATGTTCTTAGCATAGCAATAGTAATCACTTTGATGTTCTTAGCATAACAATAGTAATCACTTTGATGTTCTTAGCATAACAATAGTAATCACTTTGATGTTCTTAACATAACAATAGTAATCACTTTGATGTTCTTAGCATAACAATAGTAATCACCTTGATGTTCTTAGCATAACAATAGTAATCACTTTGATGTTCTTAGCATAACAATAGTAATCACTTTGATGTTCTTAGCATAACAATAGTAATCACTTTGATGTTCTTAGCATAACAATAGTAATCACTTTGATGTTCTTAACATAACAATAGTAATCACTTTGATGTTCTTAGCATAACAATAGTAATCACTTTGATGTTCTTAGCATAACAATAGTAATCACTTTGATGTTCTTAGCATAACAATAGTAATCACTTTGATGTTCTTAGCATAACAATAGTAATCACTTTGATGTTCTTAGCATAACAATAGTAATCACTTTGATGTTCTTAACATAGCAATAGTAATCACTTTGATGTTCTTAGCATAACAATAGTAATCACTTTGATGTTCTTAGCATAACAATAGTAATCACGTTGATGTTCTTAACATAACAATAGTAATCACTTTGATGTTCTTAACATAACAATAGTAATCACTTTGATGTTCTTAGCATAACAATAGTAATCACTTTGATGTTCTTAGCATAGCAATAGTAATCACTTTGATGTTCTTAACATAACAATAGTAATCACTTTGATGTTCTTAGCATAACAATAGTAATCACTTTGATGTTCTTAACATAACAATAGTAATCACTTTGATGTTCTTAACATAACAATAGTAATCACTTTGATGTTCTTAACATAACAATAGTAATCACTTTGATGTTCTTAGCATAACAATAGTAATCACTTTGATGTTCTTAACATAACAATAGTAATCACTGTGATGTTCTTAACATAACAATAGTAATCACTTTGATGTTCTTAGCATAACAATAGTAATCACTTTGATGTTCTTAACATAACAATAGTAATCACTTTGATGTTCTTAACATAACAATAGTAATCACTTTGATGTTCTTAACATAGCAATAGTAATCACTTTGATGTTCTTAGCATAACAATAGTAATCACTTTGATGTTCTTAGCATAACAATTGTAATCACTTTGATGTTTTTAGCATAGCAATAGTAATCACTTTGATGTTCTTAGCATACCGATAGTAATCACTTTGATGTTCTTAGCATAACAATAGTAATAACTTTGATGTTCTTAGCATAACAATAGTAATCACTTTGATGTTCTTAGCATAACAATAGTAATCACTTTGATGTTCTTAGCATAACAATAGTAATCACTTTGATGTTCTTAGCATAACAATAGTAATCCCTTTGATGTTCTTAACATAACAATAGTAATCACTTTGATGTTCTTAGCATAACAATAGTAATCACTTTGATGTTCTTAGCATAACAATAGTAATCACTTTGATGTTCTTAGCATAACAATTGTAATCACTTTGATGTTCTTAGCATAACAATTGTAATCACTTTGATGTTCTTAGCATAACAATAGTAATCACTTTGATGTTCTTAATATAACAATAGTAATCACTTTGATGTTCTTAGCATAAAAATAGTAATCACTTTGATGTTCTTAACATGACAATAGTAATCACTTTGATGTTCTTAGCATAACAATAGTAATCACTTTGATGATCTTAGCATAACAATAGTAATCACTTTGATGTTCTTAACATAACAATAGTAATCACTTTGATGTTCTTAACATGACAATAGTAATCACTTTGATGTTCTTAGCATATCAATAGTAATCACTTTGATGATCTTAGCATTGTCAATAGAATCACGATTATGTCATCAACATCACCAATAGGATTCAAGATAAAATCATTGACATCGAAAGTGCAATCATTGTTGTCATCAACCAACGACAATAATCATGGCTGTGTCGTAACATTGCCAATAGAATCACGATTATGTCATCAACATCATCAATATGAATCAAGCTAATGTGATTAATATACCATTAATAAAAATTACGATAGTGTGGACAGCATCGTGAAAAGAAATCTCGGTGGAGGCATTAGCATTGACAATAGATTCACCGTTATATCATTAAGATCGTCATTAGACATTACAGTAATGTAGCTAGCATCGTCAATTGACTGTTATATCTTTACTATTGTAAATATACTTTACAATAAAGTTGTGGATTTCATCAATAGACATCACGTTTAATGTCATAACCATCATTACAATCATCAATAATAATCATGATAATGTCGTAACAAGGACAATATAAATCACGATAATATCGTAAGCCCCAATATAATAGACGCTAGAGAAGACCGAAGAGACAATCAAGAATGGACAATCCAGACACTGGCAACATTGGGCACACATGACACGAGGCAAAGTACAAACGAAAACACGCAACACAACACAGAACACTAAAAAGATGAGCAACACGAACACCCCTCTCTCCAAACAAAAAGGGGTGTTACTCATATATATATAGTCAAGTCCGGTAATAATCCTGACGGTGTTAAGAAAAGATGAAATCTACGTATAAAGGAAAAGGTACATTATCATTTGAGATATGGGTATTTCGTACAGTCGACTAGATCGTGATGACCGTAGAATTTGTGTAGCGATGACATCAACCTAGAAACAAAGTGACCTTGTTTGAGAAGCTTTAGAGCGTCAGCTGCCAGAAAATATCTGTGCAAGTCACAAGCTCTATGATAACGTATGGGTTGTGAAATATGAATTACATACGTTGTTAATGCTGAAATACTTCTGCTGAAAGGGAGGTTGACTATTGGAAAAGTGAAGTCGTAGAGATTTGTTTGTAATCTTCCTCCGTTGTCGATTTCAAGATCAGGATCAATGTAAAATGCAGACATTGGAATTTCGGTAGTATCCTTCACTTCAAGCCCATTTTGATAGGTGAGATGCAGAAAATCACCGAAACGAGAAATACTCAGTAACAGAATAAAGTCTACATCACAAATCATGATAATGCGGTTATTATCATCAATGGCAAACACGGTAATGTAGTACACATCAATATAAATCACGATAATGCGGTAAACATCAATATAAATCATGATAATTCGGTAATGTGGTTAACAGAAGTCATGGTTATGTCGTTAACACTGTCAATACAAATGACAAAAGGATGTCATGAACATTGTTAATACAAACAACAGATGATGAGATAATGTCTTTATCTACGAAGATAAATATCACGATTTAAATGTCTGCAAGTTAAAACTCATTATTAGATGTAGTCTGAGACCGATTTCAAATGCTGTTATACAGACAGGATTTTTCATCAATATAGATAAGTACATTGGAAATGAGACATCGTTGGTACGTACGTTGCACGGATTAAGAAATAAACAGTCACGATCAGAGATTAGCATGCCGTCATGTATTGTAAATATGTCGCCAATAATTGAAGAATCGATTTATAGGGAAATTGCTATGTATGGCTCATGTTGTTCGTTTTAGTAATGAGGGTTCTAGATACTATGATACCTTAGAGTTGTTAATCTGGTAATTTCCTATCCAAATGAATTTGTTCTGAACAATTGCAGCTTATAGTCCCGACTGTAGGAAGAGTTTGAAGATACCAAATGGGTAATCAGAATCCGTATATCGAAGAAGAACGCAATGCCCAAAAGAAAAAGAAAAAGTACAAAAGGACAAACAACGATCTACAAAACATACTCAGGTGCTCCGGAAGGGTAAGCAGTTCCTGCTCCACTAGTGACACCTGTCGTGTTAATCTAGTTACAGCCCCGGTGATAGGTCATGAATGAGAAAAGGACAGGGAAGTGTTTGTAGTGAAGATTTCTAAAGCTTAGATTAAATACAAAAATACTTCAAAACACAACTACCAATGATTTGATGTAAAAAAAAAATATTACCCCGATAATTGTATGTGACATCTGAACCAGTCTATATGAAAATATAGCTTCAATAGTCGAAGTGCTACCTTGTCTCGTAATCTGAATCCAGGGATATACACAAGACTGTGATTAAGCGCGTATAGATGGTAGACGGTATATATATTTATTGATGGATCATATTCCATTGTAGATTATTGTATATTCATAATTATGTTATGGATTAATGGATAACTCATGGTACATTATAGAATTTGCAGCATCGGAGCTATCGAATCATAACTTTACTTTAGACCTAAAACTCAGATATCTAATTTAAAGCGTATTACGACACTTTTCTGGATTATTAATTACCACTCAATTATGAAAGAAATACCTGACTGTTATTTAATCATATTTGCAGAAAATTTTTGTTTAATTTGGTTCTTGTTAAGTAACATATGTAACGTCATTATCGTTTTTGTAGTAAAAGCACAGGTATCAATATTAGCACAGCGTCTCCAGGACACAGGGCCCCCAAGAGAAATTTTGCAAGGCGGAACAAGTTGAAAATCCAACTACCATATGATAACGACCACGAGGGCCCCACGCTGCACGAGGAAAGAAGGATACGATAGTGACAACAACATACGAACATAATCGTTGTTGTTGTTGTTGTTGTTGTTGTTGTTGTTGTTGTTGACGGTTATTGGACAATATTTAAATTTGTCAGTTTGTTTATTGTTGTACTATATATATATATATAATATCTGTTTTATCTGTTCAACATAAAACAAGACAAATGACAAATCTGTCGTAATAGTGTTAACTGACATCAAATATGTCTAGACCATATATTTAGACATGAAGTCATTATAATTAGTGGCTATCCAAGCAATTAATATGTACTACATTACATTATCGGTAACAAATATTGATTAATCAACTGTCATCAACAGTATTTACGGTAGTTCAAAGTACGTTACTCATAGAACACAGGAAGTGACTTATAAACAAACCAATTAAGTTTCACGAATTAAACCCGATCCCATCTGCTGAGAACCACGCTATCAAATATATCAATCAGTCAGCATCGTTTTTAATAAGTCAATATTTGGTTAAAACATACAAAAGATACAATCACTGTCACTGCCGATGGTTTACTATTTATGGCGCTTTTCATGGAAGTCGTGCATGATTTATTGATATGCGTGACTTCATGAGAACATTTAACAGTTAAACTGATATGATTGTTTAAGAAATAAATCATGGAAGCCAGAATGTGGTGGGAGTTTTAACATGGATTGACTGACATTAGTATTTTATCCCGAGCCAGAAGCGAGGGATACAATTTACTAATATCCGCACACAATTTATGCTGCCAATGGAAAAATCAGTCACATTCACCGGCGCATGTGCTAATGAGATTATACCGAATGGATAATTCGCTCGTTTGTTAACAAAGCGAAAGAAGGAGGTTATTTAATAGTACAGTACTTACATTCGTGATAAAACAAAAGACATTCAAGTAATTTTTATAAATTGAATTCAGTAAATTGCAGGAACAAGTACTTCTTACATAATATATTATGACGTCTGTAATGTAATTGTTCAGATGCAGAATGATCTAAAGATGTATGTTTGTTAAAGATATTTTGGAAAAACAGATGTATAATTATCGTTCAAAATAAAACAAACAACTTTCCAAAAATGTAAATGTCATGTTTCAATGTTTTCTGTAACCTGCAGAACTCAATGAAAATATCCCAAGGGAACTACGTGCTATAGAAGTCTCAAGTTTATCCGCCGTGCGTTACACACCTTCCCAAAAGACGTGCGCTAATGTTATAATAGAATCAAATATGCTATTTTCTCCTAAGACGGGACATAAATGAGTGGTTCGTATTTGGAGAATCTACACGAAATAGACAACCTACAGCAGCTTCTAATAAGCAATACTTTGTTAGGTGTGGCTGTGGCTCACTATAATTAAGCCTTTCCGATCATATCCAATACCTTGTTAGGTGTGGCTGTGGTTCACTATTATTAAGCCTTTCCGATCATATCCATTATCTGTTGTTTAAACTTGTTAGGTGTGGCTGTGGCTCACTATAATTAAGCCTTTCCGATCATATCCATTATCTGTTGTTTAATGTGTGTCCCGTTGCCTCCATATTTATATGTAGGTTTACCATAGTTCCACCTTTATGACTGATTGCATGTTTGTAAACTTGAAAATAGCTGCATTACTACTTATTTAATATTTAAAAACAATCAATCAATCAATCTCTTGAAAACATAATGATATACCCTGCCTTTGTACTAAGTTATTATACTGCCAGTTGAACTAGGTAAACATATATATCTTATTCACGTTTCTCATTAGTTAGACAAGTCTACTTTTACATATTTTTTTGTTATTCATCGTGTTTTCGCATACCAAGCGGTGATCCATGTGAGCATCGTTACAGTTATATCATGGCGAGAGCAAGTTATCTTTTGATGTGTTAATGATGTCTAAATATTGCTTGAGTACTATTACAATAGTACAAAGACAAGTCGGTCCACTCGGACATATGATCCTGATTCCAAGTAAACCCATCACTGCTTTTACTCCCTATTTCTATGCATTTAAGAAAGAAGAGCGAAATGTCCATTTTCATAGTCTTAGTGTTGACCTGACCGATATCGAACCACGATTTACCAAACCTTGACCGAGGCGGTGTCATTGCCATGAGTTGTAGGACAGATTTATCTAAATAAAGTCTTTGATTTTGATTTAACCGGGGGTCGAACCACGATCAACCAAATGCGAGATGATCTCGCTTACCATTACACCATCCACCGAGGCGGTCTGATAATGAATGGAAGGTCATGTTTTATCACATTAAAGTACGATACATGTATATTATCTTTCGTTATATCGTGTTGATATTTACCATTGGTATATATAAAAAATAACTTATGTTTTACTACCTATTGACAGATTACATTTGTGCTGATTTAATCCTTTTTGATAAAACAGATAGATAATTTATTGATCAATTACACTTAGGTACGGTTAATTATAGATAAGATATTATTTAGTATTAACATATTACATTAAATACATACATTAGGACGATGATGCGAAGAACACAATTGTTTTACTCTTTACACGTACTTTATTGTCCCTTTGATGACGTCATTAATTTTATAGATGTTGCTATTTGTTTATGAAATGAAAGAATTTGGATCTCCGCCAGTTTGTTTTTATATTATCATTCAAAAGAAGGGAAATGAGTGCAAATGAAAATGATAACAGATTACAATGAAAACAAAGTGTTTGTCTGACTGTCCTTAATCTGTACTTTTAATCGAAAACATATTTGTTAAATTACCAACAAATATTTGTTTATGTCTAGTCATGAAAAGTACTCAAATTGATCCGCTTAAAAGACAAGATCATATAACGTTTTCGAATTGCATCAAAATAAAAATAAAAATAGCATACAGACTTTTGCCTGCAAGTCTGTTTTGATACCCATGAACAATCCTGGACCAGATTTTTCTATATAATCCCCAATGATTGAAAAAATAAACTACAAATATGATCAAATTTGGAAAGAAGAACTAACTATGCCCGGATCAAATATCATTTGAAATATTAAAAGCGTTAAATTAAGAAATGATTCTCCCATGTCATGTTTTATGCTCATTTTAACATGAAAGACTATCCAATAGTACATTTAGATGTAAATTCCCGTAAAGGAACAAAGCGTTTGTTAACTGCAATGGTTCAAAGATGTACCCCTGGATATAAAAAAGAAAGTTTAAACATGGATAGTCCACAATTCACCTACAACAAAATAAGGTACAACTAGCTCCAGCCTCAACTTATTGCACCAAAAAAAAAGACAAATACGCAAAAAGAAATCCATGTTCTGGTTTTGGACAGAGAAAAGTGTGTAGGGTTCAAACCTGTCACTGAGTGTCCCTCTCCCTCTTGACAATTGGATCTCTAACACAATACAGATATAAAACAAGCAAAACAAACTCCTGCGCAGATCCGCTTCCATTCAAAAAGATCACACAAATGAATAGCACAAACATGGCCAGTACAATAGCAGGTTTACAATGTAGGAAGATAACATATGTTGGTTAAAGATCATTACTTTAAGGACAAAAACAAATAATAACTGATACTTCTAACATATTTAATATCAGATAGTCATAAACGTCTAAAGAAATAAGAGATCTTCTTGTGAGTAGATTGAAATACAAAAAGTACAACACCGCCGGAACAGTATCCAAATCTAATACAACATTTTTTACACATATACATGACCGCCCACTATTACAGGTGGCTGGTTACACTAGTTTTAGGGGTAAAAGGCTCCAATCTCAGTGGAATGATGCCACCAGTGTTTTCCTCACATATAACTTCATTTATTTGCTGGTATTAAATATGAAATGACAATATAATATGTAATGACTTATTAATGTGTTGATGTAACTGTTAGTCCTACAATAGTGTATGTTTCAGCCAAGAGTCAAGAAGAGTTTGAAGATACCAAAGGGGTAATCAGAATCTGTTTATCTAAAAAGAACAAACAACACAGTGGCCAAGATACCAAAGGGGTAATCAGAATCTGTATATTTAAGAAGAACAAACAACACAGTGGCCAAGATACCAAAGGGGTAATCAGAATCTGTATATCGAAGAACAAACAACACAGTGGCTAAAGGAAAAAGGACAAAAGGACAAACAACGATCTACAAAACATACACATAAAACTGAAAATCGAGTGACACGAACCCCACAAAAAATTGGGGTGAACTCATGTTCTCCGGAAGGGTAAGCAGTGGCACCCGTCGTGTTACTCTAGTCACAAACCCGACGAAGTCATGAATTAGGAAAGGACCGGGAAGTGCTTACGACAAGTTGAAAATATCCGTGATCATTTGTGACACAGATGTTCCGTAACTGTTAACCAAGTCATGGTGGCAACTGTTAAACTTTCGAAGTTGGACAATTGGACAAATTGCTTCCAATTGGACACCGTGCTTAAAGTGCCCCGCTCTGGAGTTATCTAATCTGGTTGTCGTTACTTTCAGGATGTTGTCAGTTATATAGTGATCATCATACATACATGTATATTAAACATCACGACCTCAGATAGCTGTGTGGAAATCTTAACACTTTAGGTGAGTAGCCGACGTGAACACACATAGGTGGTGTTAGGATTATAAATAGAAATGATCACTTTCAACATGTTGTCATCTATATCATGATTACCAGACTTGATGGGAGAGGATAATCTGAACAGATGTAACTTGCTGACTGGTAAGCATCCCGACCTTAGAAATGTGTCTGAATACATTAACACTTATTAGTGAGTATCGTGGGGGGAACACACGTTAGTGAGTATCGTGGGGAGAACACACGGCAGTGAGTATCATGGGACGAACACACGTCAAAGGTATTAGGTTTGTGGTCAGAAGTCGACTACCTGCATCATTCTGTCATCAAGTACCCCTCAGTATCCAGAACTCTTTCAGAATCTGATACTTCCTTGCTGTTTTTTCTTCATTACGAAAATTATAAACGAAAGGTATTCTAAATGTTAGGCAACAATAACAACAACATGATATTCAAGCATGCTTTCATGTACCTTTGCCATCGTTGTTTTAGTCAAATAACAAAAATGCCAATACAATATGTATATATATATATATATATATATATATATATATATATATATATATATATAGGTTGTATTAAATATTTTTATATCTAAACATTCAACCCTACAATGTGTAGTTAAATCTTTAACTAACATTTGATTTTCCTTTTCCATCAGCGGGATTAGAAACCACACTGTTGGTACACTGTAGCGCCGATTCGCTTATCATAATGACGAACCATTTGGCACCCTCGACTAATTCTACTATTTAGACATCATTTTAAATTTATAAAACTTTCAGAGATCACAATATTATTATATCAATAGATAGATAACAAAATTGACATCATAAAAAACAGTTTTACGGTGTTGATTTAATTTGAAAAAACATACGTTATTCATCAGTAATATCCACCTGTTATGTAAATTTTAAGGAATGGAGAGTTATTGTTCTCTTTGTACTTTAGATACTATACACAGACTGTTCTTGCTTCAAGATTAATAATTAATAAAATTAATAAAGTACAATGGGTGGTTTTAAGTTGGAGAATGTCCTCGTATCTCTCCATTCCTTAAAAAACAATGGGCCTTGACCCCTTGGGGGCCTAGGCTCCATTATTTTTAAGGAATGGAGAGATACGAGGGCATTCTCCTATACGTATGAAGTAGGATGAGAGAGTGATTGGTGTTTAACGCAAAATGAGCGATTTGTCAGCTATGCCATGGTAAGAACAAGTTACATTCAATAAAATGATGACGATGTCCGCTTTGTACTAGATCAAGACGCTTGATTTGATTTTTAAAGTGCTAGCTCACAAAAACAACGGTCCGCGGGGTAGACATGTCGCTTTACTTTTTGCTCTTTGCACCATGCAACTGCATGCTTAGCGGAGGAGAAGCAGCTAATACCAATTTTATAATCTTTGGCTTGTCCTGACCGGGGCTCGAACCCTCGACCTGCCACACTCAAGACGAGCGCGCTAACCATTACAACACCGATGCAGTTAGTAAAAACAAACAGCTCTAAGCATCATTCTATAATATTGTATCAATCAATCATGCTAAATTAGGAAAAATCTTACTTTATACAAATAGATATTGGAAAACATCAGCATGGGCCTGATATAAAGCTTTCACAGTAATTGAGCGTTCAAGGACGATATTCCTTATATACAGCTCGATGATGATATTTGACAAAAACAAGAAGGAAATGCACTTTTATAGAACACTATTTACAACATTGCTGTATAATAAATATGATAATACCGGACAACTTCCTTATTATTCATGGGAATTTCTTAAGACGGATAAAATGTACTTTGCTTAGAGTAACATTGCTAGGAATTTAAAAAAATGTTTGTTTACAGAATTTAGGTTCTCTTGGGGCCTCAGGGTAGATTAGTGTAGCTAACTGAGTCTACCCTTATGTTATATTTTAACTTTATTTATTTGAGACACAAATGTACCTGGCTTATTCAAGATTAAGTGTATTTATCTGGCTATATTCAAAATTTGATAGATATGCTAATTAGGTCTGGACGTTTATTTTCAGCTTTGCACGCGAACGTTTGATTTGCATTGCATAGGGTGACTTCGCACGCCAATCCTTAAGGGAGGTTTATTTAGTCTTTAGACAATGAAGAAAGCTTTGTTTTTAATTGTATGAAATTATTTATAGATTAGCTTATTTTAAATGGTGTAATATAAATGATTGGTTATCGCTTAATATACATATGTCCTGCGTTATGCACTCTTAATTATACCTTAATTACAAAAATTGTAATATGTGTGCCCTCTACGGAATATAATTGGGGTCTTTCATGTTGCGATCGCATGTGTAACATTTATCATATGTAATCAGTGCCTGTCACATATGGGGAATGCTATTTCTATTATAAGCATCAGCTACAAACCAGCAAAGAGGGACAACTCTAACAGTTTATTTCTCAGAATTCTTAGAAACCAAGTTTTTTTTCCCCGTAAATATGATTTTTAGAGAACCTCCATGAACAATTTTAAGAAATCGGATTCTATATAAGTGATAAGATGTTGTGACAGAAACACATCCTTTGTTACCACATAGTGTACATTAAACTGTTATGATATGATAATCAATGCAATCATTTCACTTCTATAAATTTTTAGGTCTATAAATCCATTTATTACATAAGGCTCTATTTTACTGTTTTTCTATTGGCCAGAAGCAATACACGTGACATTCCATTTTCTAACATATTGATTAGCAAAAAGCAATTCCTGTGCAATAAACTATCATATTGCACTCTCGTGCAAAATCAATGAATGAAATTACGCGGCACGAGTGCAATATGGTTTTTTATTGCACAGAAATTGCTTTTTGCTAATCAATATGTTAGAAAATTTCATAAAATTTGAAAATTTTCAAAAAATTTGAAAATCATAAAATAAAAAAAAAGAAAAATTTAAAGTTCAATTTTTTTTAACAAATTTGAAAATTTCATTTTTTTTTTTAAAATTGAAAATTTCATTTTTTTTTAAAATTCAATATTCGCCTCGTTCAATATTGTTGTACTCTGCTCCATAAAACCTCATATTGATCTCGTTCAAGTGCAGTAATTGTATATTATTATTTTTCATTGTAATTAGGAATTTGTAACACGTGATAAAACATATAAACACGTTTAGCATGCTACAATAAAATTGTAAACCTCATGTTTCCTAAAATAGATTCGCATTAAAAATTTCATAAAATCTAAAAAATTTCCAAAAATTTAAAAGCTCTAAAGTAAAAAAAAAATTAATTTTAGAGTTCAAATCAAAAATTTCAAAATTTCAAATTTTTCAAAAATTTTCATAAGATTTCAAAATTTTCAACAAATTTAGAAATGATAAGATTTTCAAAAAGTTTAAAAAATTTCAGTTTTCATAAAATTTCTAAATTTTAATACATGTATTTAAATAATACTGAAAAATGATAAAACAATTATAGCCTACCATTTCGATCAATACTATACAATTATAGCCTTTTGATGAGGTCAATACATGGATTTATCGACCCGTTAAAAGTATATTGACCGAGGACGAAGTCCCAGGTCAATATACATTTAACCCGTCGATAAATTCATTTATCCTGCAATGACAGCATTTACCGACCAATATAGCCTGCCCTATATTTGTTTTTATATTGGTCAGTTATAAATAGAACATACAAATGTAAAACGAGGCACATCGGGGGATATTGTTTTCAAATGCATACACGAAATTATTTCAAATACTTTTATCATCGTCCAGTAAACGTTTATTTACGATTTAAAATTGCAGGATAAACACAATACATGTGCACTGTCGAAGCATATAAGTGAATATGTGTATTCGGCACGAAACGCAGGAAAAGGCTCGGCTATGCCTCGCCTTTTCCCCCAATTCTAAGCCTCATACACATATCACCTATATGCTTCGACAGTGCACAAGTATTGTATATGTATTGACCGATATTAAAAGGCTATAATTGCTTTATTATTTTTTTAAGCACTAGAAAAAAGTAGGCTATAATTATTTTATCATTTTTCAACAAAAATTAATTTTTTGAAAATTTTGAAATCTTGGAAAATTTTGAATTTTTTTGAAATTTTTGAAAGTTTGAAATTTTTGGAAAATTTTGAACTTTAAATTTTTTTATTTTTTTTTATTTTAGAAATTTTATGAAATTTTTTAAATTTTGGTAAAATTTTGAAATTGGCGGGGATATTTGAATGCGAATCTATTTTAGGAAACGAGGTTTACAATTTTATTGTAGCATGCTAAACGTGTTTATATATTTTATCACGTGTCACAAATTCCTCCAATCAATGAAATCTAATCACAATGAAAAATAAAAATATATATCGACTTCGGACTTCGTCCTCGGTCAATATATATTTATAGGTCTATAAATCCATGTATTGACCTCAATGATAGGCTATATTTGTATAATATCATATTACTACTGTCTACAGACAATTATGGTGCATGCTATGTGAACGTATATTGCTTTCTTAGCACAACATTCCCTACAAACAGAGAACAATTTACAGTATTCATTGTCTAATCATTGGCCCTGCTATTGCACTGTCCATGTTTTGTTGTCTTTCTTTTTTGTGATGTGGTTTTTGAGTGGATGCGAATTTGTGCAGGTTTTTTATCGTTCGTTTATTTATCTATTGCCATTGGAGATCCAGTTATCATGAGGGGGATCCAGATATCAAGAGGGGGGATCCAGTTATCATGAGGGGGGGTCCAGTTATCATGAGGGGGATCCAGTTATCATGAGGGGTTGGGATCCCATTATTCGGTTTAACCCGGCCACATGTTTTGTGTCTGTCCCACTCCAGGATCTGGAGTTCCAGCGTTATATGTCGTGGTATTTTTTAGTGTTCATTGAGTGAAGGTGAAAGGTGATTGTTAGTTTTGATGATATTGGTGGAATTGTTGACAATCACATGTTAAATTTTCTTTTCATAATACTTATTTTAAAATATAAAATTACGAAGTTTTAATTGAATTTTCGCATCTCATTTTTTTTTTTTTCAAGTATGAAATAATTTAACTATTATTTATGATTCGACATAGGATGAAAAATACACTTTTATCAAAACTATTCCCCAAGATATTAAAATACGATATTTAATAGACTAATCAGGTGCAATTGACGTCACTACATAGAACATTTTTATTTATTAATGAAAAATGTAAGATTAAGGAATTTTAATCTAACATAAATGTCATTTTAATTTTATTTTATTTATTAAGTTAAATATTTAACCGAAGAAAGTACGCCTACAATATTTATTTCAAATGGCAATTCACACATGAAGCTAAATGCATTTAAAATCCACCTGTGATGTAAATCTATTGTCAAAACTCTCCATTATTTTTAAGGAATGGAGAGTTATTGTTCTCTTTGTACTTTTAAGGTCCCACAAGGGGCAAACAATTTAATACTTTGTACTTTAGATACTATACACAGACTTTTTTTTGTTACAAAATTAATAATTAATAAAATTAATAAAGTACAATGGGTGGATTTTAAGTTGGAGAATGTCCTCGTATCTCTCCATTCCTTAAAAACAATGGGCCTCGGCTCCATTATCTTTAAGGAATGGAGAGTTACTTGGACATTCTCCTATACGTAGCATATACATAATATATATTACTATTGAAACAAAAGAAGCTACACAACTCGGCCTTCGCCTGAGTACGAATGCGGAAAAATAAACCCGTTAAATCCAATACGGACAACTTCTTTTGTTTCTATAGTAACGTATCTAAACAATAAAACGTGTACAATAATGAGGTTATAATCTATCAAATAAAAAGAAAGTCGTGAGAACAGTTTTGTTCCTGAATGAGTTTACCTAATTTTCCTATTACAACATTGGTCAAATTCTTAAGCTCGTTCATAAAAAGAATTGCAAAAACATCGGTCGCATTTACAATAGCATTGCAGGGGGTATTATTGTACAAGTATACACATATTACATTTTGATTAACATACATTGTACAATAAGGTTGTTATGTGAAGTTTTCTGGTATTATTCGTTCATTATACCAGATTTTAAGTTTTAGGCGAGACATAATAGCTAATACATGTAGATAATTACTTAAATTGTATTGTTGGAAAAAACAGCGACAGTCTATTGTTGGAATTTCATGGATCAAATCATGTCAATATTGTTTTATCATGCAATAGGGAAAAAGTATGTTTATCTTAAAATATCGCATGTGGTTTTGGAACGTCATAACAACTGCACAAAATAACATCACAAAAAGGAGACTTTTCTGGCTGAAGAAGAATTTTAAACCGTCCAATCAGCGGTGCAGAGTTCGTTTCCAATTTACAGTAAAATCTAGTAATATTCTAGCGCCATTAGGGTGTTCACATGAACAGTATATTGCCATAGGTGAGATTCCACAGCGGATGAATACAGTTTCTCCTTAAATAAACAATAGATATTCCAATTTAGTGTTTTCGAAAGTTCCGTTCTAAGAATAGTTTATTATATTTATTTTATTTTGATCATTCGATGAATTTTATTTCTTATTTTTAGCAACAAGAAACCTACATGACAATAGATAGAACTATGCAATTATTTCTTGAAGTGGTTGTGACATTGCTGAGTTTTCATACTTACATGCACATACTGATTACGAAAATGGGGAAATTCGATGACATCTTACAAAACATACAAATCAACATCACCCAAATGAAGACAAAGCATTTGAAATTTTATATTCATTTCTTCATCATCTAGTTTTATTACGCTTCGAAGAACAAAAAATTGCAAAATTTTCACCACCCTTCGATACTTTCGAAATAAATAAATTTTAAACCTACATACCTCGCCTTATTTTTCCCGGTGCTTTAATAAATAGAATGTGGCTTATTTTCCATTTTATTTATTCTGAACTCAAGTTATGACGAAAACTTAACAGTTGTTTAAAGAAGGGTTTGAAGATACCAAAGGGAGGTAATCAGAATCTGTAAATCGAAGAAGAACAGACAACATAATAGCCAAATGAAAAAGGACAAAAGGACAAACAACGATCTACAAAACATACATATAAAACTAAAGATCGATTAACACGAACCCCACTAAAAACCGGGGGTGAACTCAGGTGTTAGAATATAACGATTTTCTCGCAGAAAATAGCACTAATTAACAAGATTTTTGGAAACATTTACCCCCACAACAGTTTCATTTAAGAGGTTATCATAAAGTGTAATTCTCCCACCAAATCCATACCAGGAGACAAAATAAATTTTGCTTAAATAAAGTTACAAGTGACAGATGTTTGTATTAGGTGTAACACCTGTCCATTAACAGAGGGGGTTCACGGTTTTGGTATTTGTCCTTGAATATTAACCGTCGTTTAGATACTGAAAAAAACTCACACATCAGAAAAACACATTATTAACGAATTCAACATTAAAAATATACGAAATCAACTTATGAACAGCCTGGCACACCAAATTATATGACAGATAAGTCATTGGCTCATTAGAACCAAGGAGACTATAACAGGAAGAATTTAGTTTGATCCTTTAATTTCATATTTAACCTAAGCTAAAAAAAATTAAAAAAATTGTCCTTTTTAAAGAAATATGTTCCTTTCGCTTTGTTGTATTTTGAAAAATATATAATATAATGGCATAATAAAAATTGCATTTAATTGTATTTGAATTGTCGATGCATGACCTATAAATACTGAATTACCGGGAATGATGTTGCTATGTTTAGAGTAGGGGATGTCCAAGAGCATGGCATTTCACTGCAAGATTTTAAACATCCCATGATATTTTGACAGAACGTAGAGGAATCATGTACGCTTCAGAAAATATATGATGTTGGAAAAGTTAAACGTAGGACAAAATAGCCAGATAGACTTGAAAAAACACAAATTTAGTAGAAAACCGTAAAGAAATAAATTAGTGGTTTTACACCTGTAAGACAATATTTCCTCTTCCTGTGATAATATATAAACTTCCGCTTCTCATAGGCCATCTCCTTACCGACATGATTTATTGTTGTAACGGGACCGACGTGGCCGTGATCGCATGGTAGTTGAATTTACAGCTACCTATGCAATCAGTGCCTATCATCACTGATGTTGTGAGTTCGAATCTCGATCAGGGCGAGGTGTACAACATTATGTGATAAAGTTTGTCAGTGACTTGCGACAGGTTGGTGGTTTTCTCGGGTCCTCCGGTTTCCTCCACCAAAAACTGATCGGCACGATATAACTGAAATATTGCTGAAAGTGGCGTTAAACACTATCAAGCTTGTTATCATTATTACACAAATCATGCAATGTAATAGCTTTTGTTCTCCTGAATCCTCCAAAACTGTACGGCTACCGTCTACTTTTTTCCAACCGGAAATGACTTCACAACCGTAAATGTTCTTTTTGGCTTTTCAATTGTACCATGTTATTTATAGCTTATGTTCAGCTCAATCTACAAATATAAAATTACAAGGTTGTGATTAACCATAAACAGCTTAAATAAAACCTTCAAGGCTGTCTTTAAACATATTTTATAGTTCAATCAACGATTGAATAAGACGCAAATCAAAAAACGATCTAACGTATTATCGAATACATACATACATTAATAACTTATCACAGGGTTTGTAATTAGATTAACACGAAGGATGCCACTAGTGGAGCAGGAACTGCTTATCCTTCTGGAGTACCCGAGTTCACCCCCGATTTTTAGTGGGGTTCGTGTTACTCGATCTTAATTGTATGTGTATGTTTTGTAGATCGTTGTTTGTCCTTTTGTTCTTTTTCTTTTGGTCATTGTGTTGTCTGCTCTTCTTCGATTTACGGATTCTGATTACCCTTTTGGTATCTTCAAACTCTTCATATATATTTTGTATTCAAATAAGATGTCAAGGGTTATGCCCTTTCTTTAGTCTTCGTATCGTTTCTGTCTAATTTTCGGCATCACAACTTAAACATATTTGATGATTTATTTATTGCTCCTTCTATTACGGTTTCCTAGTTATTCAAATAACAAGGTTAAAGGTCAAATTCACTCATGACCTTTGAGCTTGAGACCATTGTGTAGGTAGCATGCAGTGATATTGTTTGGTGAGGACAAAATTGCTCTACGAATTGTGGTTATCCAGTTTTGACAATTAATGGAATCGGTTAAAATTTGAGTACATTTATCAACCTTAAGGTTTGTTGAATAGTTAGGACAAAAGACAGCAATTTTCCATCGTAAATTATCAAACATTTTCTATCCTTATGCTTTGCTGCTGAGTTTCCATCAACTGGTTTAGCCTCACCACATGGTTGTGCCTGTCTCAAGCCAAGACCTGGATTTCCAAGGTCATATATCGTTGTATTGTTAATATTAAATAAGGAGAGGCCAATGTTTGGTTTGTTGATATTGGTGAAATCCTTGACCATCACTATTTAAACTTTCGTTTCGTAATCAGCTATAATATTGGAACAGAAAATCCTGGAGACCGATGAACGAACTAATGTAAAATATGGAATTCCCGGCCTTGGGAAGGGTTCTGACTTGTTTTGAGAAATATATATCAATTCTAGATCTACTGACTGTATTTTATAAGTAATTTTAGATGTAGAAGTCGTCGATTGTCGGTCTATACAAACACAATAGTACAGTGTTCCACGATCTTTGTGACTCGACTAACAACGCTGACGTGAATCATTATGATATTACTAATGTTGTCAATAATGCTAGCTCACTGAAACAACAGTACGCGGGTAGACATGTCGCTCCACTCGGGCACATTATCCTGATTCCGAGTCAACGAGTTTTTCTTGCTCTTACTCCTTCATGCTGCGTGATTAGTAGGGACCTATTTTTGAAAGTGGTGCTAAACACCAATAAATAAAACCCAATAAATCACAGTTCAATTTTTTATGGTACAAGCGCATTACAATAAGGTGATAAAACACGTCAAACTTGTAGAATGCTGACGATTTTGTTAATATCTTATTAACACTAATGTCTGGGAGAGATTAAAACATAAATAGATTAATCTAATCAAAATGAGGTTATTAACTTTAATGTAATTAAAAATCTAAATTTATGTTATGAAAGTTATAGAACTAGAAAATAAATGTAGAAAAAATGATTGTCGATAGCTGATGATTACGTGTGATTCTGTTCATTGTTATTAAATAAATGTTAGAGAATACCGAAGGGGCAATCATAAATGGACAATCCAGAGAAACTGGCAACATAGGGCACACTGACAACATATGGTACACAAGACGAAGATAAAGAAAACAAAAACACAACACACTATGTGTTAGACACTACTACGCAAACAAACACAAATAACGTAAACAAGACATGTGACCTCCTACAAACAACTGGAGCTAAAGACGAACCAAACAAACACAAATAACGTAAACAAGACATGTGTCCTCCTACAAACAACTGGAGCTAAAGACGAACCAAACAAACACAAATAACGTAAACAAGACATGTGACCTCCTACAAACAACTGGAGCTGAAGACGAACCAAACAAACACAGATAACGTAAACAAGACATGTGCCCTCATACTAACAACTGGAGCTGAAGACGAACCAAACAAACACTAATAACGTAAACAAGACATGTGACCTCCTACAAACAACTGGAGCTGAAGACGAACCAAACAAACACAGATAACGTAAACAAGACATGTGACCTCCTACAAACAACTGGAGCTAAAGACGAACCAAACAAACACAAATAACGTAAACAAGACATGTGACCTCCTACAAACAACTGGAGCTAAAGACGAACCAAACAAACACAAATAACGTAAACAAGACATGTGACCTCCTACAAACAACTGGAGCTAAAGACGAACCAAACAAACACAAATAACGTAAACAAGACATGTGACCTCCTACAAACAACTGGAGCTAAAGACGAACCAAACAAACACAAATAACGTAAACAAGACATGTGACCTCCTACTAACAACTGGAGCTAAAGACGAACCAAACATAACGTAAATAACGTAAACAAGACATGTGACCTCCTACAAACAACTGGAGCTAAAGACGAACCAAACAAACACAACTAACGTAAGCAGGACATGTGACCTCCTACAAACAACTGGAGCTAAAGACGAACCAAACAAACACAAATAACGTAAACAAGATATTATATAACTTGTGCATGAGATGTCCCATAGGAAGTAGGGATGGTTCAATATTATATAACTTGTGCATGAGATGTACCATAGAAAGTAGGGATGGTTCAATATTATATAACTTGTGCATGAGATGTACCATAGGAAGTAGGGATTGTTCAATATTATATAACTTGTGCATGAGATGTACCATAGGAAGTAGAGATGCTTCAATATTATATAACTTGTGCATGAGATGTACCATAGGAAGTAGGGATGGTTCAATATTATATAACTTGTGCATGAGATGTACCATAGGAAGTAGAGATGCTTCAATATTATATAACTTGTGCATGAGATGTACCATAGGAAGTAGGGATGGTTCAATATTATATAACTTGTGCATGAGATGTACCATAGGAAGTAGTGATGTTTCAATATTATATAACTTGTGCATGAGATGTACCATAGGAAGTAGAGATGCTTCAATATTATATAACTTGTGCATGAGATGTACCATAGGAAGTAGGGATTGTTCAATATTATATAACTTGTGCATGAGATGTACCATAGGAAGTAGAGATGCTTCAATATTATATAACTTGTGCATGAGATGTACCATAGGAAGTAGGGATGGTTCAATATTATATAACTTGTGTATGAGATGTACCATAGGAAGTAGGGATTGTTCAATATTATATAACTTGTGCATGAGATGTACCATAGGAAGTAGAGATGCTTCAATATTATATAACTTGTGCATGAGATGTACCATAGGAAGTAGGGATGGTTCAATATTATATAACTTGTGTATGAGATGTACCATAGGAAGTAGGGATGGTTCAATATTATATAACTTGTGTATGAGATGTACCATAGGAAGTAGAGATGCTTCAATATTATATAACTTGTGCATGAGATGTACCATAGGAAGTAGGGATGGTTCAATATTATATAACTTGTGCATGAGATGTCCCATAGGAAGTAGAGATGCTTCAATATTATATAACTTGTGCATGAGATGTCCCATAGGAAGTAGAGATGCTTCAATATTATATAACTTGTGCATGAGATGCACCATAGGAAGTAGGGATGTTTCAATATTACATAACTTGTGTATGAGATGTCCCATAGGAAGTAGTGATGTTTCAATATTATATAACTTGTGCATGAGATGTACCATAGGAAGTAGAGATGCTTCAATATTATATAACTTGTGCATGAGATGTACCATAGGAAGTAGGGATGGTTCAATATTATATAACTTGTGTATGAGATGTACCATAGGAAGTAGAGATGCTTCAATATTACATAACTTGTGTATGAGATGTACCATAGGAAGTAGAGATGCTTCAATATTATATAACTTGTGCATGAGATGTACCATAGGAAGTAGGGATGGTTCAATATTATATAACTTGTGCATGAGATGTACCATAGGAAGTAGAGATGCTTCAATATTATATAACTTGTGCATGAGATGTACCATAGGAAGTAGGGATGGTTCAATATTATATAACTTGTGCATGAGATGTACCATAGGAAGTAGGGATGGTTCAATATTATATAACTTGTGCATGAGATGTACCATAGGAAGTAGAGATGCTTCAATATTATATAACTTGTGCATGAGATGTACCATAGGAAGTAGAGATGCTTCAATATTATATAACTTGTGTATGAGATGTACCATAGGAAGTAGGGATTGTTCAATATTATATAACTTGTGTATGAGATGTACCATAGGAAGTAGGGATGGTTCAATATTATATAACTTGTGCATGAGATGTACCATAGGAAGTAGAGATGCTTCAATATTATATAACTTGTGCATGAGATGTACCATAGGAAGTAGGGATTGTTCAATATTATATAACTTGTGCATGAGATGTACCATAGGAAGTAGAGATGCTTCAATATTATATAACTTGTGCATGAGATGTACCATAGGAAGTAGGGATGGTTCAATATTATATAACTTGTGTATGAGATGTACCATAGGAAGTAGGGATTGTTCAATATTATATAACTTGTGCATGAGATGTACCATAGGAAGTAGAGATGCTTCAATATTATATAACTTGTGCATGAGATGTACCATAGGAAGTAGGGATGGTTCAATATTATATAACTTGTGTATGAGATGTACCATAGGAAGTAGGGATGGTTCAATATTATATAACTTGTGCATGAGATGTACCATAGGAAGTAGGGATTGTTCAATATTATATAACTTGTGTATGAGATGTACCATAGGAAGTAGGGATGGTTCAATATTATATAACTTGTGTATGAGATGTACCATAGGAAGTAGGGATGGTTCAATATTATATAACTTGTGTATGAGATGTACCATAGGAAGTAGAGATGCTTCAATATTACATAACTTGTGCATGAGATGTACCATAGGAAGTACAGATTGTTCAATATTATATAACTTGTGTATGAGATGTACCATAGGAAGTAGGGATTGTTCAATATTATATAACTTGTGTATGAGATGTACCATAGGAAGTAGGGATGGTTCAATATTATATAACTTGTGTATGAGATGTACCATAGGAAGTAGAGATGCTTCAATATTACATAACTTGTGTATGAGATGTACCATAGGAAGTAGGGATGGTTCAATATTATATAACTTGTGTATGAGATGTACCATAGGAAGTAGGGATGCTTCAATATTATATAACTTGTGTATGAGATGCACCATAGGAAGTAGGGATGTTTCAATATTACATAACTTGTGTATGAGATGCACCATAGGAAGTAGGGATGTTTCAATATTATATAACTTGTGTATGAGATGTACCATAGGAAGTAGGGATGGTTCAATATTATATAACTTGTGTATGAGATGCACCATAGGAAGTAGGGATGTTTCAATATTACATAACTTGTGTATGAGATGTACCATAGAAAGTAGGGATGCTTCAATATTATATAACTTGTGCATGAGATGTACCATAGGAAGTAGGGATGGTTCAATATTATATAACTTGTGCATGAGATGTACCATAGGAAGTAGGGATGGTTCAATATTATATAACTTGTGCATGAGATGTACCATAGGAAGTAGAGATGCTTCAATATTATATAACTTGTGCATGAGATGTACCATAGGAAGTAGAGATGCTTCAATATTATATAACTTGTGTATGAGATGTACCATAGGAAGTAGGGATTGTTCAATATTATATAACTTGTGTATGAGATGTACCATAGGAAGTAGGGATGGTTCAATATTATATAACTTGTGCATGAGATGTACCATAGGAAGTAGAGATGCTTCAATATTATATAACTTGTGCATGAGATGTACCATAGGAAGTAGGGATTGTTCAATATTATATAACTTGTGCATGAGATGTACCATAGGAAGTAGAGATGCTTCAATATTATATAACTTGTGCATGAGATGTACCATAGGAAGTAGGGATGGTTCAATATTATATAACTTGTGTATGAGATGTACCATAGGAAGTAGGGATTGTTCAATATTATATAACTTGTGCATGAGATGTACCATAGGAAGTAGAGATGCTTCAATATTATATAACTTGTGCATGAGATGTACCATAGGAAGTAGGGATGGTTCAATATTATATAACTTGTGTATGAGATGTACCATAGGAAGTAGGGATGGTTCAATATTATATAACTTGTGCATGAGATGTACCATAGGAAGTAGGGATTGTTCAATATTATATAACTTGTGTATGAGATGTACCATAGGAAGTAGGGATGGTTCAATATTATATAACTTGTGTATGAGATGTACCATAGGAAGTAGGGATGGTTCAATATTATATAACTTGTGTATGAGATGTCCCATAGGAAGTAGAGATGCTTCAATATTACATAACTTGTGCATGAGATGTACCATAGGAAGTACAGATTGTTCAATATTATATAACTTGTGTATGAGATGTACCATAGGAAGTAGGGATTGTTCAATATTATATAACTTGTGTATGAGATGTACCATAGGAAGTAGGGATGGTTCAATATTATATAACTTGTGTATGAGATGTACCATAGGAAGTAGAGATGCTTCAATATTACATAACTTGTGTATGAGATGTACCATAGGAAGTAGGGATGGTTCAATATTATATAACTTGTGTATGAGATGTACCATAGGAAGTAGGGATGCTTCAATATTATATAACTTGTGTATGAGATGCACCATAGGAAGTAGGGATGTTTCAATATTACATAACTTGTGTATGAGATGTACCATAGGAAGTAGGGATTGTTCAATATTATATAACTTGTGTATGAGATGTACCATAGGAAGTAGGGATGGTTCAATATTATATAACTTGTGCATGAGATGTACCATAGGAAGTAGAGATGCTTCAATATTATATAACTTGTGCATGAGATGTACCATAGGAAGTAGGGATTGTTCAATATTATATAACTTGTGCATGAGATGTACCATAGGAAGTAGAGATGCTTCAATATTATATAACTTGTGCATGAGATGTACCATAGGAAGTAGGGATGGTTCAATATTATATAACTTGTGTATGAGATGTACCATAGGAAGTAGGGATTGTTCAATATTATATAACTTGTGCATGAGATGTACCATAGGAAGTAGAGATGCTTCAATATTATATAACTTGTGCATGAGATGTACCATAGGAAGTAGGGATGGTTCAATATTATATAACTTGTGTATGAGATGTACCATAGGAAGTAGGGATGGTTCAATATTATATAACTTGTGCATGAGATGTACCATAGGAAGTAGGGATTGTTCAATATTATATAACTTGTGTATGAGATGTACCATAGGAAGTAGGGATGGTTCAATATTATATAACTTGTGTATGAGATGTACCATAGGAAGTAGGGATGGTTCAATATTATATAACTTGTGTATGAGATGTACCATAGGAAGTAGAGATGCTTCAATATTACATAACTTGTGCATGAGATGTACCATAGGAAGTACAGATTGTTCAATATTATATAACTTGTGTATGAGATGTACCATAGGAAGTAGGGATTGTTCAATATTATATAACTTGTGTATGAGATGTACCATAGGAAGTAGGGATGGTTCAATATTATATAACTTGTGTATGAGATGTACCATAGGAAGTAGAGATGCTTCAATATTACATAACTTGTGTATGAGATGTACCATAGGAAGTAGGGATGGTTCAATATTATATAACTTGTGTATGAGATGTACCATAGGAAGTAGGGATGCTTCAATATTATATAACTTGTGTATGAGATGCACCATAGGAAGTAGGGATGTTTCAATATTACATAACTTGTGTATGAGATGCACCATAGGAAGTAGGGATGTTTCAATATTATATAACTTGTGTATGAGATGTACCATAGGAAGTAGGGATGGTTCAATATTATATAACTTGTGTATGAGATGCACCATAGGAAGTAGGGATGTTTCAATATTACATAACTTGTGTATGAGATGTACCATAGAAAGTAGGGATGGTTCAATATTATATAACTTGTGTATGAGATGTACCATAGGAAGTAGGGATGGTTCAATATTATATAACTTGTGTATGAGATGTCCCATAGGAAGTAGGGATGGTTCAATATTATATAACTTGTGTATGAGATGTACCATAGGAAGTACGGATTGTTCAATATTATATAACTTGTGTATGAGATGTACCATATGAAGTAGGGATGATTCAATATTACATAACTTGTGTACGAGATGTCCCATAGGAAGTAGGGATGCTTCAATATTATATAACTTGTGTATGAGATGTACCATAGGAAGTAGGGATGCTTCAATATTATATAACTTGTGCATGAGATGTACCATAGGAAGTAGGGATGCTTCAATATTATATAACTTGTGCATGAGATGCACCATAGGAAGTAGGGATGTTTCAATATTACATAACTTGTGTATGAGATGTCCCATAGAAAGTAGGGATGGTTCAATATTATATAACTTGTGTATGAGATGTACCATAGGAAGTAGGGATGGTTCAATATTATATAACTTGTGTATGAGATGTCCCATAGGAAGTAGGGATGGTTCAATATTATATAACTTGTGTATGAGATGTACCATAGGAAGTAGGGATGGTTCAATATTATATAACTTGTGCATGAGATGTACCATAGGAAGTAGGGATTGTTCAATATTATATAACTTGTGTATGAGATGTACCATAGGAAGTAGGGATGGTTCAATATTATATAACTTGTGTATGAGATGTACCATAGGAAGTAGGGATGGTTCAATATTATATAACTTGTGTATGAGATGTACCATAGGAAGTAGAGATGCTTCAATATTACATAACTTGTGCATGAGATGTACCATAGGAAGTACAGATTGTTCAATATTATATAACTTGTGTATGAGATGTACCATAGGAAGTAGGGATTGTTCAATATTATATAACTTGTGTATGAGATGTACCATAGGAAGTAGGGATGGTTCAATATTATATAACTTGTGTATGAGATGTACCATAGGAAGTAGAGATGCTTCAATATTACATAACTTGTGTATGAGATGTACCATAGGAAGTAGGGATGGTTCAATATTATATAACTTGTGTATGAGATGTACCATAGGAAGTAGGGATGCTTCAATATTATATAACTTGTGTATGAGATGCACCATAGGAAGTAGGGATGTTTCAATATTACATAACTTGTGTATGAGATGCACCATAGGAAGTAGGGATGTTTCAATATTATATAACTTGTGTATGAGATGTACCATAGGAAGTAGGGATGGTTCAATATTATATAACTTGTGTATGAGATGCACCATAGGAAGTAGGGATGTTTCAATATTACATAACTTGTGTATGAGATGTACCATAGAAAGTAGGGATGGTTCAATATTATATAACTTGTGTATGAGATGTACCATAGGAAGTAGGGATGGTTCAATATTATATAACTTGTGTATGAGATGTCCCATAGGAAGTAGGGATGGTTCAATATTATATAACTTGTGTATGAGATGTACCATAGGAAGTACGGATTGTTCAATATTATATAACTTGTGTATGAGATGTACCATATGAAGTAGGGATGATTCAATATTACATAACTTGTGTACGAGATGTCCCATAGGAAGTAGGGATGCTTCAATATTATATAACTTGTGTATGAGATGTACCATAGGAAGTAGGGATGCTTCAATATTATATAACTTGTGCATGAGATGTACCATAGGAAGTAGGGATGCTTCAATATTATATAACTTGTGCATGAGATGCACCATAGGAAGTAGGGATGTTTCAATATTACATAACTTGTGTATGAGATGTCCCATAGAAAGTAGGGATGGTTCAATATTATATAACTTGTGTATGAGATGTACCATAGGAAGTAGGGATGGTTCAATATTATATAACTTGTGTATGAGATGTCCCATAGGAAGTAGGGATGGTTCAATATTATATAACTTGTGTATGAGATGTACCATAGGAAGTACGGATTGTTCAATATTATATAACTTGTGTATGAGATGTACCATATGAAGTAGGGATGATTCAATATTACATAACTTGTGTACGAGATGTCCCATAGGAAGTAGGGATGCTTCAATATTATATAACTTGTGTATGAGATGTACCATAGGAAGTAGGGATGCTTCAATATTATATAACTTGTGCATGAGATGTACCATAGGAAGTAGGGATGCTTCAATATTATATAACTTGTGCATGAGATGTACCATAGGAAGTAGGAATGGTTCAATATTATATAACTTGTGTATGAGATGTCCCATAGGAAGTAGGGATGGTTCAATATTATATAACTTGTGCATGAGATGTACCATAGGATGTGGGGATGGTTCAATATTATATAACTTGTGCATGAGATGTCCCATAGGAAGTAGGGATGGTTCAATATTATATAACTTGTGTATGAGATGTACCATAGGATGTAGAGATGGTTCAATATTATATAACTTGTGCATGAGATGTCCCATAGGAAGTAGGGATGGTTCAATATTATATAACTTGTGTATGAGATGTACCATAGGATGTAGGGATGGTTCAATATTATATAACTTGTGCATGAGATGTACCATAGGAAGTAGGGATGGTTCAATATTATATAACTTGTGCATGAGATGTACCATAGGAAGTAGAGATGGTTCAATATTATATAACTTGTGTATGAGATGTACCATAGGAAGTAGTGATGCTTCAATATTATATAACTTGTGCATGAGATGTACCATAGGAAGTAGGGATTGTTCAATATTACATAACTTGTGTATGAGATGTACCATAGGAAGTAGGGATGGTTCAATATTATATAACTTGTGTATGAGATGTACCATAGGAAGTAGGGATGGTTCAATATTACATAACTTGTGTACGAGATGTCCCATAGGAAGTAGGGATGGTTCAATATTATATAACTTGTGTATGAGATGTACCATAGGAAGTAGGGATGGTTCAATATTATATAACTTGTGCATGAGATGTACCATAGGAAGTAGGGATGGTTCATATTATATAACTTGTGTATGAGATGTACCATAGGCAGTAGGGATGGTTCAATATTGCATAACTTGTGTACGAGATGTCCCACAGGAAGTAGGGATGCTTCAATATTATATAACTTATGTATGAGATGTACCATAGGAAGTAGGGATACTTCAATATTATATAACTTGTGCATGAGATGTACCATAGGAAGTAGGGATGGTTCAATATTATATAACTTGTGCATGAGATGTACCATAGGAAGTAGGGATGGTTCAATATTATATAACTTGTGCATTAGATGTCCCATAGGAAGTAGGGATGGTTCAATATTATATAACTTGTGTATGAGATGTACCATAGGATGTAGGGATGGTTCAATATTATATAACTTGTGCATGAGATGTCCCATAGGAAGTAGGGATTATTCAATATTATATAACTTGTGTATGAGATGTCCCATAGGAAGTAGGGATGGTTCAATATTATATAACTTGTGTATGAGATGTACCATAGGATGTAGGGATGGTTCAATATTATATAGCTTGTGCATGAGATGTACCATAGGAAGTAGGGATGGTTCAATATTATATAACGTGTGTATGAGATGTAGGAAGTAGGGATGGTTCAATATTATATAACTTGTGTATGAGATGTACCATAGGAAGTAGGGATTGTTCAATATTATATAACTTGTGCATGAGATGTACCATAGGAAGTAGGGATGATTCAATATTATATAACTTGTGTATGAGATGTACCATAGGAAGTAGGGATGGTTCAATATTATATAACTTGTGCATGAGATGTACCATAGGAAGTAGGGATGGTTCAATATTATATAACTTGTGTATGATATGTACCATAGGAAGTAGGGATGGTTCAATATTATATAACTTGTGTATGAAATGTACCATAGGAAGTAGGGATGCTTCAATTGGAAAAATAACTCAGAAAACATCTTTTATGGAAATGTTCAGGCCGTCATGTAGAACTGAAGGTTTCTTCATAATAACGCCGTTCGTCCGGTTATGCTTGAGGGTTGGCATTTCACTTACATGACCGCATCATTTCACTAAGAGGGGAGGTTTGGGCCCATATAGCTAGTTTAATCATGTCCTTTTTATAGAAGTACATGTACCTAGATAGGAAAGTAAGCGGTCATATATTTGTATATTAGGAGTATCGATGTTGCCTCTTTCTACGTTTTTCCTATTGGATTTATTTTCCGACAGTGTGGTATTATTTGTATTTAATTTGATTACAATACTATTAATAGCATTCTTCCTCTTACGATTACGAAAAATGCAATCTATGGATGTACAGTTTGATCCCATTGGGATACAACTAACATTGAGATACAACTAACATTTTGCTGACATTGCAAGTCAAAATATTGTTTTAGCACATACTAGTTAAAATTTACAATCTAAAATATCACTGTACATTAAAACAAATGGTCCTAAGAGTCGTTTTTTTTAAGACGAATAGAGTACCTAAGTATGAAGAGCAACGCAGAGTAACAAAAACAGAAGACGAGGACCCGCATAATTGTTTTTTTTTAGCTTGAAAATCGTAATAAACTTAACGAAAGGTCACATAATGGACAACAGGAGCGTCCTACAAAAAATAAAACTGGAATTGAGATCGGGTATTCTGGGGAAGAGGTGTAGGGAGATTACATTTTCTATCACATTAATCTTGTTAATTGAAATCCTATTATGCCCAAATCCATTAAAGAACACAGAGATTCATTTGTTCATGTTGTAACCATATCCTTAATCAGTTCATGATGGTAGCCTCGGAAACAATGACTTTAGTTTAGACATTATGACAATAGATTGGTTATAAGAATGTGACTCATCTTCCCTTTGGAACAATGCACAATGTCTTTCTACTTGTCCGAGAGAGAAGTTTACTTATATTAGCTTATCATTGTTTGATATCTAGGACCATGCAACACTTTGTTTTGTTTCTTCTCTGAGATTCAAGTTGGCAGATTACACCTCGCACTCCCCCCCACCCCCCCCCCCCCCCCCCCCGCCCTCCCCCCCCCCCCCGGCCCCCACCCCCACTCATCCATACACATATATTATTTTTACTTTGTCATCAACATACAAACCATTTAAGAAAATATCGACAGATTAAAATATGAAGATTGTTTATATTTACTTTGATATGATGTAGCATCATAGTTTTATTGGAAGCAACTGTTTTGAGCATACTTTATGAAGGTTTTTCAAGAAACGATTAGTGTGCACTAAATTAGATATCTACGTTGTTATCACTATCACTGGGTCGGTACCTCTGCTGGTTGACTATTAGTCCCCGATGGTATCATCCGCCCAGTAGTCAGTGTTTCTATCACTGAGTCGGTACCTCTGCTGGTTAACTATTAGTCCCCGATGGTATCATCCGCCCAGTAGTCAGTGTTTCTATCACTGAGTCGGTACCTCTGCTGGTTGACTATTAGTCCCCGATGGTATCATCCACCCAGTAGTCAGTGTTTCTATCACTGAGTCGGTACCTCTGCTGGTTGACAATTAGTCCCCGATGGTATCATCCGCCCAGTAGTCAGTGTTTCTATCACTGAGTCGGTACCTCTGCTGGTTGACTATTAGTCCCCGATGGTATCATCCGCCCAGTAGTCAGTGTTTCTATCACTGAGTCGGTACCTCTGCTGGTTGACAATTAGTCCCCGATGGTATCATCCGCCCAGTAGTCAGTGTTGCTATCACTGAGTCGGTACCTCTGCTGGTTGACTATTAGTCCCCGATGGTATCATCCGTTCATTAATCAGTTCGAAATTTGTTAATTAGATATATCTATTTTTGAAATGTACAGTTCCCAAATCACGTGAATATAATTAAAGCTACGCTTCACCTCCCTCAAGCATAGATGTTTAGACCATATGTACCCGATTTGTGGATCCCACCCCCTTTTTTTTTTTTAATTCATCACTTTTGTGGGACGTTTTCATTGTAAACAGTGTTGAACAACTTCAAACATTACCAAAAACTCAATCCGAGATCGATATAATCCCATTTCTAAAAACACAAAAACCCCCCTCTAGTCTATATCTAAGATAAGCCCATTTCTACAAATCGGATACCTATGGTTTAGACCCTTTGCATTAATTGCTCCCAAATATTTTAGAATTATTTGGCTTGTAATTCGTTAGATTTTGAGTGTACCTGATGATTGTTATTCCAGAAACATGTCGTGTGCTCTATAATTAGATATCAACATGTTTATTCTTACATATGTTAAGAGTATTACCTATCTATACAAATGTTATCCCCAGCACGGAATTAATTTACAGCAGAAAATAAACACAGAATTCATTAAAATTACATGTACAAATGTACATAGATAATGCCAAAAATGAGATTTAATCGGAACGTTTGGCCATTTCTGATATTAAGTATTTTAATACCAATGGTAATAGTGAATGTCTTATCAAAGGTCATACCAACGCTCATAGCGAATATCTTAACTAATGTTAACCCAAATGTCATACTAGCGGTCACCAAAGGTTCTATCGAATATCAAATTGTGATAGCACTGTTTTTAATTAACACTTGCGCTGTAGGAGACACTATAATTACTTATCGTCTTTCCGAAAAGTTTAGATATACCAAAAGGGTAATCAGAAGCCGCAAATCGAAGAAATACAGACAAGACAATGACCAAAAGAAAAAAGTGACAAACATTGATCTACAAAACACTACACAGAACCAGATTTACTAATATCAAATAAAATTCCCAATACTTTCTTTTATTACATACTTAGTTCAAATAAAGGCATTGTTGTATGACCAATATGACCGGAAGTAAACTGTCCATATTTTCACACCCCGGGAAAATAACCGTTTTTTGGATTACTACAAGATCATTTCCATATGGAGGCCCATATGCCAATATGGCTGTCTCTTTTCTAGATGTCGGAAGTATGTAATAAAAAGCTTAATACATGGGCACTTCCATATTGGCCTGGTTCCGTCTCGGGCCAATGTGGGGGTCTCTGGATGATAACCAGGCCAATATGGAAATGCCCATGTATTAATCTGTATTTATTAATGTTCACTTGTTCAAAAGTTGACCGTTAGGGCATAGGTAAAATGCTAGTTTGATTGGGGAACCGACGTATATTCCTTTATTTGTATGAGGTGTAATTCACGCATGCGCTACTTCAAAGTAAAAAAAGAAGACATTAGCACAATGCTTTAATTTCAGCTTCCTCTATAGAGATGACGTCATTACTTTAAATAATTTTTCTGTTCAATACTTACAAGTACACAGGGGTTCATGACATTTAGTTTGAAGTTTTCACTGCAGAATTTTACGGTCACCATCACAAATTGTTTTATATCTACGCAGTGACTGTAGCACAGATAACTCAGGATCTGTTTCCACTATCGTCAATTTTGTCCCTTTTACTCCATTTATTTGACTTATATCATGGCCCTAATTAACATAACGGGTGCCACAGTTGGAATAACAACTGCTCACCCGTCCAGAGCACCAGAGTTTCCCCCAGTTATTGATTGGGTCCGTGCGTTGCTCATCTCCTATTGTCTGTGTTTGTTCACATTGATAATGCCTGTATTTGTCAGTTTTTTTATATGTTGTGACAACGTGTTTGTCTTTACAAATATATATGTAAGACTCAGATCGACGTCCACCCTCTAATCGACGTCCAATCCTCAAATCCGGGTCCGATTTCTACGTCACAGACATCTATATCTCCGACCTATGTTCCTTTTCAAATTCTCAAATCGACGTCCAATTCTCAAATATATGTCCTTTTTACAAATTCTCAAATCGGTATCCAATTCTTATATCTATGGCAGTTTCTCACTTTTTCAAATCGACGTCCAATGACGTCACTAACGTATGCCCTAACCCTAACCCTATCCAATAAATTGGCCATAGATCTGAAAATTTGAAAAGGACGCCGATTTGATAATACCCATAAATCGGACAGTGATTTGAGATAATGACATCAGTGGATGCCGATTAGAAGAGTGAACGTCGATTTGAGTCCGGACGCTGATCTGAGTATATCATATATACATATATTGATTTACGATTTTTTTTTAATAACGTCTTGGTATCTTCTGCCTCTCTTTATGTGATAAATTATGGCAGTGGTTTCCGGTATAATTGAAATATCTTAATTTCTCTATGAATGTTCTGAGAAATTGCTTGAAGATACCAAAGCGGTAATCAGAAGCCGTAATACAAAGAAGGACAGACAATACAATGACCAAAATATAAACGACAAAAAGACAAGCAATAATCCACAAAACACTACTCAAGAACATAAGATTGAGCAACAGTCAAAGTCGTGGGAGAATTCGGGTTCTTCTGAATTCAATTACTACTCTACTAGTGGCATCGTGGGAGAACTCGGGTTCTTCTGACTTCAATTACTACTCTACTAGTGGCATCGTGGGAGAACTCGGGTTCTTCTGACTACAATTACTACTCTACTAGTGGCATCGTGGGAGAACTCGGGTTCTTCTGACTTCAATTACTACTCTACTAGTGGCATCTTGGGTGAACTCGGGTTCTTCTGACTTCAATTACTACTCTACTAGTGGCATCGTGGGAGAACTCGGGTTCTTCTGACTTCAATTACTACTCTACTAGTGGCACCCGTAGTATTACTCTTTAATTGTTTTGGTTTATGATTGTTATCGTCACCTACAGCATTGTCCAGCTTTATCTTGACTAACGTATTGGGAGAGGAAAACCTGGTCGGGCCTCAATGTACAAATGGTATTTTGTCGTTATCAGGAAAATGGGCGCAAAATCAATTTATCGCGGAAAATATGGGTAGGACATATGGATTTTGGTATTTGATTTGTGTCAGAGGTTGGTCCATGGCACAATCTACCACTAAATCTGAAACGGATATGTGTTGTAAACAGAATAAAAGCATGTTAATGAATTTATCAGACGTATCTTGGCTTCTGTCTATTTGAAAAACTGGTTGATTTAATGAGGTTTGTCTAAGCAATGACAAACAATATACGAGTTTGTTTGATTTAAATCTGACATTTTTAGTGTGTGATAGGATGGAAGTCAGTTGACATGTGTTGTGTTAGGATAATGAGTCGGTGAAGTGGTAAGCTGTTGACAATGATCACTTGATCTTATTCCTGATTTATATGGGCGTTGATGTTTTCTAAGTATATGTTGATTTTTTATGTTTGTACTATTGAATCCTAAATAAAATACTGGAATACATTTTCTGACCTTGCTTTTCTGTATACCGTCTATCAACGAATTGTAAATAAAGCTATATAACATAATATATTGTTAACAATTACTACAATGTAGTATTGGTCAAATAATGAATATAATACATTTTACATCGAATGTTTAGATTGATTGATTATGTTCGGCGATGTTCAGTGGATTGATTGTTCAGACTATGTGGCAAATAATTAGATTGGTTAAGGCTCTATTAAAAGTAGTTTTTATGCTCTATGACGTTTGATCAGGTTGATTGCTAAGGTCTGGTGCATTTCATCATCATTTTCAACAAAATACCACACTATCGGAGCAATTCCAAAATATAATGTCAAATTCATAGAAAGAGGCACAATTGATACCCCTAATACTCAAGTACATGACCACTCACTGTCCTGGCTTGATACAGTTACTTCAATAAAAAGTGGATTAGTTAAACTCGTTGTATGTGCCCCAAACTCTCCTCTTGGAACATACACTCCTCGTCTGTCATCACTAGCATTAATCTGCTGTTTTATTTGAATATTATGAATGTAGAATTAATTTTAAAAAATCTTTAAATTTCATGTTTCATATTAAATATTTTGTATGGTAACACCGTTCGTGGCATTATTTTATACGATTGGTGCCATACAGTGATGTACTAGGAGACGATAACCCTTATTAATTGTGTGTTGACTGTCCTTTTACGTGAAATTCCCCATACACGAAGCACTCTTTTTCGAACTATTAGTATATTACCAAAAGGTGTACTAGTATATCTGATTTGTCTACTTCTTAGATGTTATCTTTCTATATGTAGGGTTTCCTATGGTGTGATTTGAATACATAACAATGTGTTGGTCTTACTGTTATGATTTGTGAACACTATGATGTGAACACTATGATGTGAACACTATGATGTGCATCGTGATACCTATAATAATAATAACAAAACAAACAATCACCTCTTATCTTGAATTCGCTGAATACAAGCCTCCCTTGGGACAATCTTGGAACATACACTCCTCGTCTGTCATTGTCCCTCCCTGTAAAACTCAACAAAGGCAACACTTGATTTCCCCCCGTACAATATCTGACTGGAACCGGCGTTCATGATATAAAGGTTGAAACATTCAAGGCTGCTGTCTGCTCTATCTAATTCTGATTTATGAAATCTGTTAAAAAAATTAATATTTTTATGTGGAACCTCTGTGAAGAATTTTGGAGATACCAAAGGGATAATCAGAATCCGCAAATCGACGAAGAACAGACAACACAATGATCAAAAGAAAAAGAACAAACAATGATCTACAAAACATACACATAAAACTAAAGATTGAGCAACACGAACCCCACTTAAAACCGGTGGTGAACTCAGGTGCTCCGGACAGGTTAGCAGTTCCTGCTCCACTAGCGACACCTGTTGTGTTACTCTAGTTACAAACCAGGTGATAAGTTATAGTTGTGACATTAATTTTACAGACTGGTATAATTAATCTGGTATCTTAGTACAACACATCGTACAGAGACTGGCATTGTATATAACGGTATTGATTGTGATGTTTACATGAAACGTAGATACAAATAATCTAATTTATTATGACCCGAACAAGTAATTTGAATAATTCTGATTAATTAAATATAGACCATGAAAACAGAAAAACATAGATATTCCCTGTAGATTCTAGATAAGGTCACGATGTAAGGTACAGAACGTGTGAGACCATCTTTATTACTGTATTATGTTCAACCATTCATAAATTATAAAAGTACAAATGTTTACAGAATTACAAAAAACAAACTGAATACATCGTAATGTATTGTCAAAGAATGTTATTTAATGGTTCAGACAGAATATATTAACTGGCTTAAGGATAATCGGTTAATGATTCTGGAATCATTTTAAGTATAAAATATTGTTTCAATCACCTACATAGCAGCAATAGTTGAAGATAATCTCATGTACTACAAAATCATATATTATCTGGCTCTAGTACGTACAAAATCAATATTATTGCTTATAAAAAAAGTGTTGCTATGAATACGGCCGTAATCGTAGATATATCACGTTGCCAGGTGACTAGAAATGTCATTCGCCTACCAGTTCTTGCCTAATACTGTTTACCCATGTCTTTTTCTTGAGAAATAAACATGTTCTTCCTGGAAAAAATTTGGAATGGAGCTGAAATACTACCGCTTTGACGTAACGAATTTTGACATTTTTAACGTATTCTACCATACAAAAACTACGTCCGATACAAAAACGGAATTTTCGTCATGATAAAAATGGATGGAAAATGTTTAGATTCTTAAAATTAAAAAGCTATGCACGGTGCACCATAATATAATAGTTATTCAGGTGCTAGGTATCGTATATAATGTCACGTTTCCGGCTTCTGATTTATATGCTCCTCGGCTGAGGGTTCTGGGTATATATAAACCTGAAACCGGGAATGTGCCATTATATACTCTGTCTGCCACCTGGATAAATGTACAATGTGTGCATTGTTCCAAAATATAAAATTTATTTGTATGAGCTTTAGAAACGGGTAGAAAAGCGAGTCTTTGCCGAGCTTTTCTATCCTGTTTCGCAGCGAGAGCAAATTAATTGTATATTCAACGACAATGTACGTATATTGTGTTTATTCTGCAATACCAAAAAGACCACACAAATGCCAAATTGTCTGAAAATGGCTGAAACAAGTGTCGTTCTAATAGTTTTAAATGGCGTTTATACTGTTGCCGTTTCTTTCTGTCGCTCTACATGAATTGGGTACCAGAAATGCTTTACTATGTCCATGACTAAATAACACTAAAGTTTATTTGACCCCCTTTATACTACACATCACATAATTGCAGGATAACATATAATATTTGACTTTATACTAGTATGTTCTGGACAATTTCATATATAAAAGTTTGCTATAAAGCAAATTTAAATACATTTTTGGAGAGCTAACTGCTGTTTGTGATATTGAATAAGAAAAGCTGTTTTATAATGACGACACGTCAAAGTAGATATAGGGGCCGTCGTGGTCGTGATCGTATGGTAGTTAGATTTACAACTACCTATGCAATCAGTGCCTATCACAACTAACGATGTGCTCAGGAAAGGTGTACTCGATACAACATTATGTGATAAAGCTTGTTAGTGACTTACGGCAAGTCTGTGGTTTCATCAACCAATAAAAATGACCGTCACGATATAACTGAAATATTGTTAAAATGTGGCGTTGAATAGCATAAACCAAACCAAGCCCATCAAAGTAGATATTGTATTAAATGGTCTGTCAACATATCCATGGACGTCGGAACGGGGGGTGCGTTGGGTGCGATCGCACCCCCCTTTCCACAAAACAAAAAAAAACAAAAAAAGGTTCGAAACTCAATTATCCAATAAATGCAATATGCCTTATCTAATAATGATTCATTGCAAATGCGACTTTGTGCTTTTGACACAACAAGAATAGTACTTTCAGTCACCTGCACTGTTTCTTTATAGCCCTTTTCGGAAATAGTTTCTGGAATTACGAGTTTCATTCTAATTTTATAATTTCTTAAGAGTTATTTCCCTTATCAGTTATCAAGTGATAGGGTGGCGCACCCGGCATCCCCCCTAAAATTGGAAAAAATAAGATTTTTTTGCATAAAATCTTGATTTTTCACACAAAATACCCCAAAATTTTTGTGAAACTTTTTCAATACACCCCATATAACCTGAAATCCTGGATCCACCACTGGGATCAATAATCCACAATCCCCTACAAGACCCTCCCCCGCACACCTCTTTCCAGAAACCTGCAGACGGCCCTGATATCATTATTTGTGCATATTTGAACTAACAAGATATGTCCATACACAAGCTTACGTGTGCTTGGTCCAACGCAAGCTTTCCATGACAACACATGCACAGTGTCGGAGATGTTACATTACCACAATACAATATACAGCGCTGTGGAGACCACAACTAAAATAACACAGAAAGTCAAAAACAAGATGATATCAAGATCAGACTTGAGAAGGGATATATACTTTTTGTCTTGTAGACTGCAAAACACTAACTAGTGTCAGATCAACAAGATATTTCCTGTAGAGTACATAAGAAAGCGGAGTGCATAGACACTACCTCTTGAAACAAAACAAGAACCAAAAAAAAATGTTCAAAAGCTTTATTTAAAGACGATACATAGCAATACAAATAAGCTTTTAAATCGTCTATCAAACAAACCAATGAATGAAAGACCGACCAGTGACTGTGTGATTTAGGTCCCGGGGCTACGTTTTACTCATTACATTCCGTAACGTTTCATGTAGCCCCGATGTCAATAATTTGAAAAGAAATTCAACACCTTCATAAAATCTGACATTGAGCATAATCGTATAAGATTTATCTCCCTTATCCTGTTTGCCAGTTTGTGAATATTTTTTTCAATAACCAAAAGAAAACAATCGTGCACGAGATTTATACAGAAGATTGCAAGGGTCCCAGTAGCTGGGTATAAGTGAAATGGAGGTCGAATTTCGACAGGAGGGTGAGGGATACAAAAACAACCCAAGTAAATAATGTGCAAAACTTTGGGACAGGGGACACATATCCCCTAGATGCTTCTGGGTTTTTATCTAATTTGGCTACTAAAGCCACTTGTGATCTTGTCGATTTTCTTATAAATTATTGACCCAAGACATGTGAGCTTTGTAAGCTTTTTAATAGGGGTAAATCTGTGTCTGCGGTTGCATCAAGATTTCAAAATAGCAAGAGTGATTAATTGTTAACTTCTTAGCTTCTGAGTAAACGTCAAGTAGCATATATAATATTGCATGCGTGTTCAGAACGAGAACAAGTTTACAATATATCAAGTTGTAGAACGGGTGGATAATTTCAATACTGCCACTAAAAATAAGCCATAGTGTGTAGGATGAGAAATTTAGCTTACAACCGATCATCTACGGACCCATAATATGTCAAGTTCTTTTACGTGCACCAGGGGCGCAGATGAGGCTTAATAGTGTGCACGCCATAAATATTTTTGACGAGATGCAAAATGGTGCGATCTGGGGCCATTTCAGGGTTTCATATAACATAGAATCAAGCACAATTTTAATGACTGATAGACAAGAATATCTTAAAATTGTCAAAAATGTGCTCTTCGTGTCTTGGCAGATACGAACACTTCCATTGCTTTGTACAAGTCCACTTCAAAATCTCGATGAATATGCATCAATCCCAGAGAAGATAGCCTGTCATTCTTCATAGCCGAACTAACACAAATTTTCAAACATCTCAGTACACTAAATGACATTTTAGCAGTAGCGCTTGCTGCTGGCATGTTTAACAAAACACATAATAGTGTATCTATAGAAGGATAGAGAACTGGATTTACAGAATCTAGTGTGGTACAACGTAGAGCCTTTGAGAGGGGGTTCATCCGATGCATCGGTACGGGGCCCGGAGAGCCAAGAAAGGGCCCGTGAATCTCTGAAGTGCCCCCATGGACTTAGCCATTGACGTTTTATTTTTATTTGTTCATTATTTTTGGGGTATTTTCAACTCAAATCCACAATTTTGAGAGAAGTTTCAGCCTGTCCTCAGGCCCCAAAGCAGTATTGTTCCGCCTTGCAATATTTCTTTTGGAGGCCCTGTTGCCGGTACATCATCACAATTCTTTTTCACAACCTATAATAGAATGAAAAAAAAATATCACACTGTCGGAAAAGTTCATAAAATTCAATAGAAAAATCGTAGAAATAGGCAAATTCGATATCCCTAACACACATATACATGACCGCTCACTTTCCTGACTTAGTACAGGTACTTCAGTAAAATGTGACGGGGTTAACTAGTTGGAATATAACATGCCATTGTCTTAAGAAATACCAGTATAGCCACATCTCCTCTGAACTGTCGATCAAGAAAAAAAAGATAATACTAGTATACTAGATAGGTAGCATGTACATCGTACATGATAAATCCTAAATTTGGTTGTTGTCAGTTGCATATTATTTTAATTAGCAACAAAATAATTAGATTCCGGACGCCCGTCAATGGGGTTCGCAATTAATATTTCGAATGTACAATAGCGACATCCGTTCAACATGAAAACAGGACAGATTGTTGTACTTAATCAATGATTCCCTCCTGCTCTCCCCAACATGTGAAAAACAGAAATATTTTAATGTGATTTAAATAAGTACTAACTGCATTACATGTAAACTGTATGATGCTGTTTGATAAAGACCTTTAACTGGAACAGGAAAAAATGAACACCTGAGTGAAATAGTGTTGTAATTAAATATCGTGTGCGTGATGTAAAAGTCGGAAAGAATTTCAATGTTTATTTTAAATGAGGTTGAAACAAGTCACATTTTGATAGCATTTCGGTTGTATTTCATTTTTACGATTTTAATTACGGAAGACGGACCGCAACCATCTATTTTGAGTGATTGCAATTTTAACTCATCTGCTGGAGAAGTAAGCGGTACACAGGACCTATGAGAGGGGGATTGAGCCGGTACATCGGTACGGGACCCGGAAAGCCAAAAAAGGGCACATGAATCTCTGAAGGGCCCCATTGACATTTGATTTTGATTTGTTCATTATAATTTTTTTTGTATTTTCAACTCAAATCCACAGTTTTGAGAGAAGTTTCAATCTGTCCTCGGGCCCCAAAGCAGTATTGTTCCGCCTTGCAAAATTTCTCTTGGAGACCCTGGTACAAAGTGTTGACAAATCATTACGTTTTGTAATGGCCCAGCTAGTACGCCATCTGGCATCTTCTCTCCTGGAATCCTCTTATGACAAATAAATGTCAGCCTGGTATGCCTCGTATATTGAAGCGACATAATCATTAGTTATTTTGTCTACAGCACGGGGCAGTAGATGCTGTGCATGGAAGCGGTGTTCCGTAGTAAGGAGACGTGATTCAAGTTCTGTAATCAGATGGTCCAAAAATGGATAGTACAAAGAAATTCGCCAATACTGTTTTGGCGCTTCCGCGGTGTGATTGACTCTAATAGTCTGTCTACCACATCAGATATATCAAATGATTAAAAGTAGCTATATAAATATTATTATTTAAAATCTTATTTCCTAATTATTTTATAACCTGACGATGTGCACGCCATGGCGTGACAACGTATATGCAGCTACGCCTCTGTGCACATCGCTTATATTAGTACATTAAACATTAATATTTTTGTAATTTTTCCCCAATTTTTTTTTTCTAAACGACATTGCATTTCAAGTTGGTAACCATGTCCTGTATATGAACAGGATATTATTTTTATTTTATTTTTATAATTGAAATCTAGATTAAAGTATTATTCTACCAGCATTCCATATACCAATAGCTCACAGATTATTGTCTGCTTCTAACAAAACATTAAAAAAAAATCTGGAATGTACTTTTACGGTAATTTCAGAATATACATTATTATCAACCCACAATATTTCTGAAGCTACTTTCATTATTGATCAACATCTTAGAGATATAATGTCGATTATTATTTAATTAAAATTGTTATATGACTGTTCATTGACCTTTCTATAAAATTGTTTTCTGTATTTAGTTTTGTAGATTTATTGTTACTACTAAGCAGTACTCAAGGGTGTACTGTTCACATAAAAGATCTACAGAGGAAATGACACTTTATTTGTGAGTGAGTGGGTGATTATTGTTTAACGACAATCGATCAATCTTTCAGCTATACAGCTATATCATAACGAGAACAAGTTACATGTTTATTATGATTATTATTATAATGAGCACTTTGTACTAGACCAACAGGTTATGTTGGATTTTTATAGTGCTAGCTCACTGAATCAATAGTCCAGGAGTAGACATGTCGCTCCAATCGGACACATTATCCTGATTCCGAGCCAACACTTTGTTTGCTATTTCTTCTTAATGTTGCTTGCTTAAAACGGAGAAGCAATGGATAGGGTTATTATTTCAGTGTTTAATGCCAAGTCTACTTTCAACAATATTTCAGTTATATCGTGGATGTCAGTTTTATTGGTGGAGGAAACCGGAGTACCTGGGAGGAAACCACCGACCTGCCCCAAATCACTGACAAACTTTATCGCATAACGTTGTATCGAGTACACCTCGCCTGAGCGGGATTCGAACTCACAACATTAGTGTGATAGGTACTGATTACATATGTAGTTGCAAATCCAACTACCATACGAACACGACCACGACGGCTCCTTGCGAAAAAGCAACAAATACAAATTGTTGGTTTGATTCGACCGGAGCTCGGCCCATGATCTCCCCCAATATATGCGAGCATGTTAACCATTACACCATCGATGTGTTTCATTTTATTTGTGGCAACGGGAATAGAAGATTTTTTTTTCTATAAACCTGTTTTACTTTGATACATACATGATTATTGTCTTCAAACCAATCGTAGGCACGAGGGTTTTGGGGGACTAAGTTAACACATCCTGTATAAAGGTATATATATGCATACGTACCACTGGAATAGGTCTATCAACATAAAATTGATTTGTAAAATCAATATATCAATTGTTGTGATTTTTAGGCTTTGATATATTAAATTCTAACATGTCGTCCTTCTTTCGCTTTGTTAACAAACGAGTGATTTATCGATTGGGTATAATCTCATTAGCACATGCGCCGGTGCATGTGAATGACTTTCCCGTCGTAAATGTACATGTTAATGAAATATCGTCTGTTCGAATTTGGCAGCATAAATTGTGTGCGACATTGTCCGCAAACGTAAATATAAATTACCGTCTTCCAATGAAAGTATGCTACCGTATTTGTACTCTTAGACATATCAGAATCTGGCTCGGGTTAAAATACTAATATCCGCCAACTCAAACTCAAAACACATTCTGGCTTCCATGATTTATTTCTTAAATATTTCATATTTCTACAAGAAGAGTTTGAAGGTACCAAAGGGGTAATTAGAATCCATAAATGAAGAAGGACAGACAACACAGTGGCCAAAAGAACTCAGGTGCCCCGGAAGGGTGAACAGTAACTGCCCCAGTAGTGGCACCCGTCGTGTTACTCTAGTTACAAAACCGGTGATAAGTCATGAATGAAAAAAGGACTGGAAAGTGTTTACGACAAGTGGAACATATCCGCGGTCATTTATGAAACAGATGTTCCGTAACAGATAACCAAGTAATGGTGGCGACCGTAAAACATGATGACTTCAACTTAACCCCTTGGATCAGTAGCTTCTTTATTGCCAAGATAACAATTATTCTGTCGTTATGATATCATTTAACATGAAAAGGTGCCAAATTGATCTATGTCTGTTTAACTTGGAACGTAATCTAATATATATGAATGGACATATATGTCCATACTTTAAATATACGACTGGGTATGGTTTTCATGCAGAGGGGATACATGAAAGGGGTTGCTTTACGAATTCCAGCGGCATCATGGTACCCAATTCTACGCTAAGTACCGCATCGTCATGATAAGACAGTTTTTAATTCTTACATTTGAGGAAAAAACTGCAAGATTTACAACCTCTCAGTAGACTAGTTTATTTTCAAAACATTGAGCACAAATTTAGTTTATAGGTTTTGTGTTTTTTCTCTTCAATTCATTTTCAAGATATTCTTATAATTTTGTGCCTCGTCTTAGATTACAATACATCAATGGTTTCTCATGAGTTTACATAGTTATTCAGTTTATAACAGATAAATAACTTCGAGGAGTTCTCACGATGTTTTTTGTAATTGAAATGATATAAGGTTTGTTTCACCCGAATGTTTTGTCGGTATGGTTTCTTAAGTTCATTGACCTTTCTAAACAAATGTTATGAGCATTAATTCTAAATGAAAAATAGGCAACTTTTAGTGTTAACTAAATGTTCGTAACTCTACATCTTTAGTACTTATTGAGGTGGCCTATAATACTTTATTTGGCATTCGTTACTTATACTATAGAGCATTGCAGACATTCCTCTAGACCACATGTCGTGGGTCTGACCTACATTTGTAACTGGTTCCCCGCTGACCTGCTAATCACCCATAAGACCAGCAAATCTTTATCTATTGAAGAATAATGTATTTCATGATAATTATTCAATAAATTTTGCGGAGTGGCTATCCCACCATTGTATTGCACATGTTGATTGACATCACCGTCAGCAGGAATCAAGACCGATCTCTTCTGTGCGCAAGAGGGAAAACCAAAGACCACTCGGACACCCAGGTCGCCATTAACAATGAGAACAATAACAATACTATCGTCACACTTTCTGTCACATTCAGAAAATAAAAGCAGACATCTCAAATGTATTTAATTTCAAGTTTATTGGCATAAATGTGATACAACGTAATAACAAACAGAGAAATATTTGTGATACAATGTAATAACAAACAGAGACATGATTGTGATACAATGTAATAACAAACAGAGACATAAATGTGATACAATGTAATAACAAACAGAGACATAAATGTGATACAATGTAATAAAAAACAGAGACATACATGTGATACAATGTAATAACAAACAGACATAAATGTGATACAATGTAATAACAAACAGACATAAATGTGATACAATGTAATAACAAACAGAGACATAAATGTGATACAATGTAATAACAAACAGACACATAAATGTGATACAATGTAATAACAAACAGAGACATAAATGTGATACAATGTAATAACAAACAGAGACATAAATGTGACACAATGTAATAACAAACAGAGACATAAATGTGATACAATGTAATAACAAACAGAGACATAAATGTGATACAATGTAATAACAAACAGAGATATAAATGTGATACAATGTAATAACAAACAGAGACATAAATGTGATACAATGCAATAACAAACAGACATAAATGTGATGCAATGTAATAACAATCAGAGACATAAATGTGATATAATATAATAACAAACGGAGACATAAATGTGATACAATGTAATAACAAACAGAGACATAAATGTGATACAATGTAATAACAAACAGAGATATAAATGTGATACAATGTAATAACAAACAGAGACATAAATGTGATACAATGCAATAACAAACAGACATAAATGTGATACAATGTAATAACAATCAGAGACATAAATGTGATACAATATAATAACAAACGGAGACATAAATGTGATACAATGTAATAACAAACAGAGACATAAATGTGATACAATGTAATAACAAACAGAGACATAAATGTGATAAAATGTAATAACAAACAGAAATATAAATGTGATGCAATGTAATAACAAACAGAGATATAAATGTGATACAACGTAATAACAAACAGAGACATAAATGTGATAAAATGTAATAAGAAACAGAGACATAAATGTAATACCACGTAATAACAAACAGAGACATAAATGTGATACAATGTAATAACAAACAGAGATATAAATGTGATACAATGTAATAACAAACAGAGAAATAAATGTGATACAATGTAATAACAAACAGAGACATAAATGTGATACAATGTAATAACAAACAGAGAAATAAATGTGATACAATGTAATAACAAACAGAGACATAAATGTGATACAATGTAATAACAAACAGACATAAATGTGATACAATGTAATAACCAACAGAGACATAAATGTGATACAATGTAATAACAAACAAAGACATAAATGTGATACAATGTAATAACAAACAGAGACATAAATGTGATACAATGTAATAACAAACACAGACATAAATGTGATAAAATGTAATAACAAACAGAGATATAAATGTGATACAATGTAATAACAAACAGAGACATCAATGTAATACCACGTAATAACAAACAGAGACATAAATGTGATACAATGTAATAACAAACAGAGACATAAATGTGATACAATGTAATAACAAACAGAGACATAAATGTGATACAATGTAATAACAAACAGAGAAATAAATGTGATACAATGTAATAACAAACAGAGACATAAATGTGATACAATGTAATAACAAACAGACATAAATGTGATACAATGTAATAACAAACAGAGATATAAATGTGATACAATGTAATAACAAACAGAGACATAAATGTGATACAATGTAATAACAAACAGAGACATAAATGTGATACAATGTAATAACAAACACAGACATAAATGTGATAAAATGTAATAACAAACAGAGATATAAATGTGATACAATGTAATAACAAACAGAGACATAAATGTGATACAATGTAATAACAAACAGAGACATAAATGTGATACAACGTAATAACAAACAGAGACATAAATGTGATACAATGTAATAACAAACAGAGACATAAATGTGATACAATGTAATAACAATCAGAGACATAAATGTGATACAATGTAATAACAATCAGAGACATAAATGTAATACAACGTAATAACAAACACAGACATAAATGTGATACAATGTAATAACAAACAGAGACATAAATGTGATACAATGTAATAACAAACAGAGACATAAATGTGATACAATGTAATAACAAACAGACATAAATGTGATACAATGTAATAACAAACAGAGACATAAATGTGATACAATGTAATAGCAAAGAGAGACATAAATGTGATACAATGTAATAACAAACAGACATAAATGTGATACAATGTAATAACAAACAGAGACATAAATGTGATACAATGTAATAACAAACAGAGACATAAATGTGATACAATGTAATAACAAACAGAGATATAAATGTGATACAATGTAATAACAAACAGAGACATAAATGTGATACAATGTAATAACAAACAGAGACATAAATGTAATACAACGTAATAACAAACACAGACATAAATGTGATACAATGTAATAACAAGCACAGACATAAATGTGATACAATGTAATAACAAACAGAGACATAAATGTGATACAACGTAATAACAAACAGAGACATAAATGTGATACAATGTAATAACAAACAGAGACATAAATGTGATACAATGTAATAACAAACAGAGACATAAATGTGATACAATGTAATAACAAACAGAGACATAAATGTGATACAATGTAATAACAAACAGAGATATAAATGTGATACAATGTAATAACAAACAGAGATATAAATGTGACACAATGCAATAACAAACAGAGACATAAATGTGATACAATGTAATAACAAACAGAGACATAAATGTGATACAACGTAATAACAAACAGAGACATAAATGTGATACAATGTAATAACAAACAGAGACATAAATGTGATACAATGTAATAACAAACAGAGACATAAATGTGATACAATGTAATAACAAACAGAGACATAAATGTGATACAATGTAATAACAAACAAAGACATAAATGTGATACAATGTAATAACAAAGAGACATAAATGTGATACAACGTAATAACAAACAGAGACATAAATATGATACAATGTAATAACAAACAGAGACATAAATGTGATACAATGCAATAAAAAACAGAGACATAAATGTGATACAATGCAATAACAAACAGACATAAATGTGATACAATGTAATAACAAACAGAGACATAAATGTGATACAATTTAATAACAAACAGAGACATAAATGTGATACAATGTAATAACAAACAGACATAAATGTGATACAATGTAATAACAAACAGAGACATAAATGTGATAAAATGTAATAACAAACAGAGATATAAATGTGATGCAATGTAATAACAAACAGAGACATCAATGTGATACAATGTAATAACAAACAGAGACATAAATGTGATACAATGTAATAACAAACAGAGACATAAATGTGATACAATGTAATGACAAACAGAGACATAAATGTGATACAATGTAATAACAAACAGAGACATAAATGTGATACAATGTAATAACAAACAGAGAAATAAATGTGATACAATGTAATAACAAACAGACATAAATGTGATACAATGTAATAACAAACAGAGACATAAATGTGATACAATGTAATAACAAACAAAGACATAAATGTGATAAAATGTAATAACAAACAGAGACATAAATGTGATACAATGTAATAACAAACAGAGACATAAATGTGATACAATGTAATAACAAACAGAGACATAAATGTGATACAATGTAATAACAAACAAAGACATAAATGTGATAAAATGTAATAACAAACAGAGACATAAATGTGATACAATGTAATAACAAACAGACATAAATGTGATACAATGTAATAACAAACAGAGACATAAATGTGATACAATGTAATAACAAACAGAGACATAAATGTGATACAATGTAATAACAAACAAAGACATAAATGTGATACAATGTAATAACAAACAGACATAAATGTGATACAATGTAATAACAAACAGAGACATAAATGTGATACAATGTAATAACAAACAGAGACATAAATGTGATACAATGTAATAACAAACAGAGACATAAATGTGATAAAATGTAATAACAAACAGAGACATAAATGTGATACAACGTAATAACAAACAGAGACATAAATGTGATACAATGTAATAACAAACAGAGACATAAATGTGATACAACGTAATAACAAACAGAGAAATAAATGTGATACAATGTAATAACAAACAGAGATATAAATGTGATACAATGCAATAACAAACAGAGACATAAATGTGATACAATGTAATAACAAACAGAGACATAAATGTGATACAATGTAATAACAAACAGAGACATGAATGTGATACAATGTAATAACAAACAGAGACATAAATGTGATACAATGTAATAACAAACAGAGACATAAATGTGATACAATGTAATAACAAACAGAGACATAAATGTGATACAATGTAATAACAAACAGAGACATAAATTTGATACAATGTAATAACAAACAGAGACATAAATGTGATACAATGTAATAACAAACAGAGACATAAATGTGATACAATGTAATAACAAACAGAGATATAAATGTGATACAATGTAATAACAAACAGGAGACAAAATCTACTTTGAAGCAAAATTTTTCATATTTAAGACTTTGAGGAATACTATCTTTTGCTTAACTCAAGAAAAGTGATTGAGTTATTGTAGTTTAACGTCGAGTGGACAATTTTTCATCTATATCATGGCGAGAACAGGCTACATTTCGATACGATGATATGAAGTCCACTTTGTACTAGACCAATACCTATATTTGGATCATTATAGTACTAGCTCACCGAGACACTAGTACGCGGGTAGACATGTAGCTTCAAACAGACACCCGATTTAAAGCCAACCGGTATTTGCTCTCTCTTCTTGATACGTACTGCAAACTTGGCAGAGGAGCACCAAATACCAATTTTATAGTCTTTGTTTTACCCGACCGTAAACCGAACCATGATTACTCACACTCAAGGCGAACACGCTTATCATTACACCATAGAGGCACTAGCAAAAGAAGCAAAAAGGGGAAAATATAAAATAACCAATGCATGTTCATTATAGAGATTGCATATGAAGTATATTTATTATTTATACTTTGGTGTTTCAATGGTGTTTGCTAAATTGTGCATTGAATTTTTATTTTATCGACAGTCAAACAAGCAAATAAAAAAGGATGTGTTCACATTGAAAACCTGTTTACCGATTTCATATATTTGTCAACAGCAGTTTTAAAATGACTAATCTTCTACCTGACGACATTCTTTTGGGAAATCACATTAAAAGAAAGATAACTCTATATAATAACCTTACTTGTTATTGATTTGTTAAAAACATATATGGACAATATACATAAAATATGGTTTAGGTTTGGTTTATGGTGTTTAACGCCACTTTCAACAATATTTCAGTAATATCGTGGCTGTCAGTTTTATTGGTGAAGGAAATCGGAGTACTCGGAGAAAACCACCGACCTGTAGCAAGTCAATGACAAACTTGGTCACATAATGTTGTATCGAGTATACCTCAATCAATCAATAATACTATTTGTTTACTTAGTGCCTCCCATGCAATACCAACAGCAGACACACTAATAAGGAAGGATCATAATCCCAAGCTTGTTTTAACCCTGGATTCCTTCAGTGGTAGGCTACATGATATTTCTTCGTAAGACTTGTAGAGTACTGTAGTACCTCCTCCCCCAATAAACCTCACTACCATGATATAGTTGAAATATTGTATAATAAACCTCACTACCATGATATAGTTGAAATATTGTATAATAAACCTCACTACCATGATATAGTTGAAATATTGTATAATAAACCTCACTACCATGATATAGTTGAAATATTGTATAATAAACCTCACTACCATGATATAGTTGAAATATTGTATAATAAACCTCACTACCATGATATAGTTGAAATATTGTATAATAAACCTCACTACCATGATATAGCTGAAATATTGTATAATAAACCTCACTACCATGATATAGCTGAAATATTGTATAATAAACCTCACTACCATGATATAGCTGAAATATTGTATAATAAACCTCACTACCATGATATAGCTGAAATATTGTATAATAAACCTCACTACCATGATATAGCTGAAATATTGTATAATAAACCTCACTACCATGATATAGCTGAAATATTGTATAATAAACCTCACTACCATGATATAGCTGAAATATTGTATAACCCTAACTATAACCCTAAGTAGTTCATGTGTATGCTTTCATTCTGTTAAAGCCTGTATGGTATTATGCTAAAGCCTGTATGGTATTATATTTAAGCCTGTATGGTATTATGTTAAAGCCTGTATGGTATTATGTTAAAGCCTGTATGGTATTATGTTAAAGCCTGTATGGTATTATGTTAAAGCCTGTATGGTATTATGTTAAAGCCTGTATGGTATTATGTTAAAGCCTGTATGGTATTATGTTAAAGCCTGTATGGTATTATGTTAAAGCCTGTATGGTATTATGTTAAAGCCTGTATGGTATTATGTTAAAGCCTGTATGGTATTATGTTAAAGCCTGTATGGTATTATGTTAAAGCCTGTATGGTATTATGTTAAAGCCTGTATGGTATTATGTTAAAGCCTGTATGGTATTATGTTAAAGCCTGTATGGTATTATGTTAAAGCCTGTATGATATTATGCTAAAGCCTGTATGGTATTATGTTAAAGCCTGTATGATATTATGCTAAAGCCTGTATGGTATTATGTTAAAGCCTGTATGGTATTATGAGTTGTATAACTCTAAGTAGTTCATGTATATGTTTTCATTCTGTTAAAGCCTGTATGGTATTATGTTAAAGCCTGTATGGTATTCTGTTAAAGCCTATATGGTATTATGTTAAAGCCTGTATGGTATTATATTTAAGCCTGTATGGTATTATGCTAAAGCCTGTATGGTATTATGTTAAAGCCTGTATGGTATTATGCTAAAACCTGTATGGTATTATGTTAAAGCCTGTATGGTATTATGTTAAAGCCTGTATGGTATTATGTTAAAGCCTATATGGTATTATGTTAAAGCCTGTATGGTATTATGTTAAAGCCTGTATGATATTATGCTAAAGCCTGTATGGTATTATGTTAAAGCCTGTATGGTATTATGTTAAAGCCTGTATGGTATTCTGTTAAAGCCTGTATGGTATTTTGTTAAAGCCTATATGGTATTATGTTAAAGCCTGTATGGTATTATATTTAAGCCTGTATGGTATTATGTTAAAGCCTGTATGGTATTACGTTAAAGCCTGTATGGTATTATGCTAAAACCTGTATGGTATTATGTTAAAGCCTGTATGGTATTATGCTAAAACCTGTATGGTATTATGTTAAAGCCTGTATGGTATTATATTAAAGCCTGTATGGTATTATGTTAAAGCCTGTATGGTATTATGCTAAAGCCTGTATGGTATTCTGTTAAAGCCTGTATTGTATTATGTTAAAGCCTGTACGGTATTATGTTAAAGCCTGTATGGTATTATGTTAAAGCCTGTATGGTATTATGTTAAAGCCTGTATGGTATTATGCTAAAGCCTGTATGGTATTATGTTAAAGCCTGTATGGTATTATGCTAAAGCCTGTATGGTATTATGTTAAAGCCTGTATGGTATTATGTTAAAGCCTGTATGGTATTATGCTAAAGCCTATATGGTATTCTGTTAAAGCCTGTATGGTATTCTGTTAAAGCCTATATGGTATTATGTTAAAGCCTGTATGGTATTATATTTAAGCCTGTATGGTATTATGTTAAAGCCTGTATGGTATTATGTTAAAGCCTGTATGGTATTATGCTAAAACCTGTATGGTATTATGTTAAAGCCTGTATGGTATTATGCTAAAACCTGTATGGTATTATGTTAAAGCCTGTATGGTATTATATTAAAACCTGTATGGTATTATGTTAAAGCCTGTATGGTATTATGTTAAAGCCTGTATGATATTCTGTTAAAGCCTGTATTGTATTATGTTAAAGCCTGTATGGTATTATGTTAAAGCCTGTATGGTATTATGTTAAAGCCTGTATGGTATTCTGTTAAAGCCTGTATGGTATTATGTTAAAGCCTGTATGGTATTATGTTAAAGCCTGTATGGTATTATGTTAAAGCCTGTATGGTATTCTGTTAAAGCCTGTATGGTATTCTGTTAAAGCCTGTATGGTATTATGTTAAAGCCTGTATGGTATTATATTAAAGCCTGTATGGTATTATGTTAAAGCCTGTATGGTATTATGTTAAAGCCTGTATGGTATTATGCTAAAGCCTGTATGGTATTATGTTAAAGCCTGTATGGTATTCTGTTAAAGCCTGTATGGTATTATGTTAAAGCCTGTATGGTATTATGTTAAAACCTGTATGGTATTCTGTTAAAGCCTGTATGGTATTCTGTTAAAACCTATATGGTATTATGTTAAAGCCTGTATGGTATTATGTTAAAGCCTGTATGGTATTATGTTAAAGCCTGTATGGTATTCTGTTAAAGCCTGTATGGTATTCTGTTAAAGCCTGTATGGTATTATGTTAAAGCCTGTATGGTATTATGTTAAAGCCTGTATGGTATCATGAGTTGAAGCAAATGATTATGTTCGGCATTTTTGTTGTTAGTTTGTATATGCTTGTCAACTTTCGATCTGTGCGAGTTCAAGTGGATCTCAAGTGCTTAGTAAGGTTTTGTCACTTATATCATGTGCCAGGGTTGAACTCTAGTAACCAGTGCTAGTAATTCATGAGTGACGTCAAACCAATCAAAGCTATGCTTTTGAATACGCTGGTTCGTATCTCTTTAATAGGGCTTTATCGGTAATCTAGTTCCACGAGAGTACGATTATATCAACAAAGGAGGGGTCGCATTAACCTAATTAGCCACTTTTTGAGCCTGCCACATGCCGAGATTTCCAGAGAACATAAATTAATTTAGGAACTACTAGTACTAATTTGAAAGAGAGAAAACAAATGTTTATCTTTTCTTGATATGAGAATGAATCTCTCAACACACCCATCAACAAGATCATTATAAGCACAGCAGTTGACCACTGCAGTTATTGAGACTATAATTTTAAATGACCGCTGGATATGTGGTAAATCAATAGTTTTAATTATATTCGAACAAACCTCAAAGGTTCTACTGGATTGACATGACTTTAAGTAATCAGAGATGTATCACCATCAATACAAAACAAGTGATTACAAAGGATACCATAGAAATCTTCACAGATTCAAATTATTATTATTTCCTCTATCACAGTTCGAAGAGACAAAACGATTATGTTTCAGACATTGTTATTATTATAACAGCAGAACTATATTGATAAAGTTTGTCAGTGACTTACGACAGGTCGGTGGTTTTCTCCGGATATTCCGGTTTTCTCCACCAATAAAACTGACCACCACGATATAACTGAAATATCGTTGAAACTGGCGTTAAACACCATAACGCTAACCCCTTTATATTCCACGCATATTTGTTTATGATTTGGGTTCAGTGCCAACAATCGCACATTTCGACTTTCAGTGTTTAATAGTTTGGTTTGACTGGTAAGACGCGTAATGGTAATTTTTCGTATTACGTTGGTCTGCAAATAGTCTTGGATTTTTTTTCTCCAAATTTATCTTATATGATGTAGAACGGCGAGATGTGCGGTTAATACACTCCCCACATTTGTTCTCATCTCGAGATGTTCTTTCCCTTTTATCACGTCTTAATAATTAACTGTGTTTATGTCCTGTCATGTACATGACCAGATCGAATACAGGCTAAAAGTTGTAATACGGTGGTGTGAAAGTGAAATGCATATGCTTAATACTCATATTTTAATTAATTGTATACCGTCTTGTATTTTTTAGTAAAGTATATGGCGACTAGAGATCAAGTCGTAATGGCGGCTGTCCCTTTATATAACCATGTAATACTTGTATATAAAACGAGAGTTTATCGGGTACTTGCTTACAAATTTTAAATATTTATTTACATGCGAAGAATATGATATTGTTATAATTATTAGCCAATCAACTGGAAAGAAGTAATTAACAAAGAACAGTAGCAGAGTTATTCATTTTATTTATTATTTTATTTATTACATTATTTTTATATAGCGCATCATCTAATATTAAAATTACTCAAAGCGCTTTAGATTAAAAAAAAAATAAATCAAATTACAAAAAGCAAAAAGCAATATATAGAATAAAACTATTCACAGATAAATGTGAAACACTACATATGAATTTGGCAAAAGGAAAAGCTATAACTACAAGTAAAAATTCAGAAAATGGTGTCTACTAGTAAAAGTGGGTTTTAACACAGCCATAAAAATTGAACATTTACCAAATTAAAATACACGCTTAAAGCAGTAGGAGTGAATTAAAAAGATAAAAATGATTAAAAAATACTAGGAGATTGATTAGAAAATAAATCATACACATAAAAAAAAATTGTTAACTAAAAGAATGGTTTAACATTGACTAATAAAGGATAAAAATTCAGTTCTAGTAAAAATAGAAATAAAAATACATAAAAATGCACAATAATCAGTAAAAAAGAGATGTGGTTTGAACAGTTAAGAATCTGGAAATGCAAGTCTAAAAAGATGTGTTTTGACATTTTTTCTTAAGACAAGAAAGTGATTGTTCATTCTTCAATTGACCAGGTAGGATATTCCTGAGTGTAGCAGCTGCTTTGTCAAAACGTCTCTCGCCATAAGTCTTGGTTCGTATACGAGGCGGTTTAATTAATGCACTGTTCTCTGATCGCAATGAACGTGTTGGTTGATAGACGCTAACTAATTCCTGTAAATAGGTGGGTGCACTGCCGTGTAGCGATTTAAAAACGTACATTAAAAGTTTATATTGACAGCGATAGTGCACAGGAAGCCAATGGAGAGAAATGAGAATTAGAGTTATATGTTGGTGCTTCTTAGTACTTGATATTAACCGTGCTGTGGTATTCTGAACACGTTGTAACTTGTTCGTTTTATTAGCGGGTAGTCCATACAACATCGCATTTCCGTAGTCTAACCGAGATGTGACCAACGAATTAACCAAGGTCTTGCAAGTATCGTCAGTAATGTAGGTTCGAATGCGTCCAATGTTTCTAATTTGATAAAAGCACGATTTTGAGGTGGCACTGACCCGTTTCTCCATACTGAGTGCTTTATCGAAAAATACACCCAGATTTCTGACACATGAAACATCACTTACAACGATTCCATCGAAAGAAAGACGACAATCAGAAAATTCCTTTACCCGATGTGTGGGTGCAAAAACAATCACCTCGGTCTTATCTTGATTCAGTTTTAACAGACTAGATCGCATCCACTCACTGATATCAGCCAGACACGCTTCAATGCGATTTGATATGCCAGTTCACTTGTCTAGAGGTTCAATTACAAGATACACCTGGGTATTATCTGTATAGCAGTGGTAGTCCATATCATACTGTCAACATATTTCATCGATCGGTTTCGAAAACAGACAATAAAGTCTGGGGTCTAACACGGATCCTTGTGGCACACCGTATTTTAGGTGCATATCATTAGAAAAAACAGATTCAATCGCAATACGTCGAGTTCTATTTGTCAAATACGATCTAATCCATGCTAAACCCGGTCCACTAATGCCATAGGAATATTCTAAACGTTGAAAAAGAATTGTGTGGTCTATTACGTCGAAAGCAGCTGACAGATCAAGCATAACTAGAACGGCACAAGTGTTGTTATCCAGTGCTAATGTAATATCATGATGAACGCGTAAAAGAGCCGTTTCATCGTCTTGCAAACACAATTTCTTGAAAGATATGGACTAAGTAAGGGAATTTATTTAATCATTCACAACAAAGCAATTACATGTCACGAATATCATTTACTGGAAAATATGCATCATAAATATGGTCTTTAAAAGAGAAGTAAAGAATAATAACAAGTTTTATTTATTCCTTCTGTAAATTGATATTTTAGGGTCAGGGGTTATAGAGCTTAACATCACTTTCAATAATATTTCAGTTATATCGTGGTTTTTATTGGTGGAGGAAACCAGAGAAAACAACCGACGTGTCGCAAGTCACTGACAAACTTTATCATATGATGTTGTATCGAGTACACCTCGCCTGAGCGGGATTCGAACTCGCAACATTAGTGGTGATATGCACTGATCGCATAGGTAGTTGTATCCGGCTACTATATGATCACGATGGCCCCTAGTTGAAAATTTAATATTGGACTAAACGCTAAAAAATAAATTCTAATGAATATTTGACGATTTTTCAACAGTAAATTTATGTTGTCATCTTCTTTTTTATAATGGAATCCTCCGACCTCCTGCTGTTTTTGATTGATTGGTCGATTGTTGCTTAACGTCCAATGAGCAGTATACCAGCTATATTCAGGACGGAAACGAGTTCAACAATATATTAAAACAATATAGAAATGACGGAAGGGGTGAATCAACCTGGTTGACAACTTTTGACTGCCACCGGGAGAGCATGAAGAGTTAGTATTTTATAGCGGCTACAATGTGCCTTCGTGTATTTTTTTCCTCGAAACCGCTGTGTTTGTATACTCGAGATTGGGTACAAAGAGGATATCTATACTTTGCGAGGATATCTATACTTTGTGTACAAAGAGGATATCTATACTTTGGGTACAAAGAGGATATCTATACTTTAGGTACAAAGAGGATATCTATACTTTGGGTACAGAGGATATCTATACTTTTGGTACAAAGAGGATATCTATACTTTGGGTACAGAGGATATCTATACTTTGGGTACAAAGAGGATATTTATACTTTGGGTACAAAGAGGATATTTATACTTTGCGAGGATATCTATACTTTGGGTACAAAGAGGATATCTATACTTTGGGTACAAAGAGGATATCTATACTTTGGGTACAAAGAGGATATTTATACTTTGCGAGGATATCTATACTTTGGGTACAAAGAGGATATCTATACTTTGGGTACAAAGAGGATATCTATACTTTGGGTACAGAGGATATTTATACTTTGCGAGGATATCTATACTTTGGGTACAAAGAGGATATCTATACTTTGGGTACAAAGAGGATATCTATACTTTGGGTACAAAGAGGATATTTATACTTTGCGAGGATATCTATACTTTTGGTACAAAGAGGATATCTATACTTTTGGTACAAAGAGGATATCTATACTTTGGGTACAGAGGATATCTATACTTTGGGTACAAAGAGGATATCTATACTTTGGGTACAGAGGATATTTATACTTTGCAAGGATATTTATACTTTGGGTACAAAGAGGATATCTATACTTTGGGTACAAAGAGGATATCTATACTTTTGGTACAAAGAGGATATCTATACTTTGGGTACAGAGGATATCTATACTTTGGGTACAAAGAGGATATCTATACTTTGGGTACAAAGAGGATATTTATACTTTGCAAGGATATTTATACTTTGGGTACAAAGAGGATATCTATACTTTGGGTACAAAGAGGATATCTATACTTTGCGAGGATATCTATACTTTGGGTACAAAGAGGATATCTATACTTTTGGTACAAAGAGGATATCTATACTTTGGGTACAGAGGATATCTATACTTTGGGTACAAAGAGGATATCTATACTTTGGGTACAAAGAGGATATTTATACTTTGCAAGGATATCTATACTTTGGGTACAAAGAGGATATCTATACTTTGGGTACAAAGAGGATATTTATACTTTGCAAGGATATTTATACTTTGGGTACAAAGAGGATATCTATACTTTGGGTACAAAGAGGATATTTATACTTTGCGAGGATATCTATACTTTGGGTACAAAGAGGATATCTATACTTTGGGTACAAAGAGGATATTTATACTTTGCGAGGATATCTATACTTTTGGTACAAAGAGGATATCTATACTTTGGGTACAAAGAGGATATCTATACTTTGGGTACAAAGAGGATATCTATACTTTGGGTACAAAGAGGATATCTATACTTTGGGTACAAATAGGATATCTATACTTTGGGTACAAAGGGGATATCTATACTTTGGGTACAAAGAGGATATCTATACTTTGCTATTAAATGTATCTCGTACTAACAGACGATATTAATGTAATTATTTGTCAACGGCATCAGTGGTGTAATGGTGTGCTCGCCTGGAGTGTGGTAGATCGTGAGTTTGAGCCCTGGTCGAGTCAAACGAAAGACCAGTATTTGTTGCCTCTCCACTTAAGCACGCAGCATTAAGGAGAAAAGACAAAATTCAAATCCTGACATATGTATACAAATGACTGGTATATAGATTAGTGAGCAACATTGTTATAAAGAATACTCCTATCTTACACTTTATTGCACAATATATTTAATGTTCGGGACAGAGATGTTGTCATTTCTATTAAAGAGAGCAGATGGTATCTAAATATTAGATAATACATAAGATAAGACATAATAGCCAATCAATATTATCTTTGAACCAAAATCTAAATGTCAATACCATCTGTAGTTATGTGGACGCAAGTTACATTATTTGTCATTATCTCCCGTGTTGATATCTTCCGAAAAACTTTTTCAAAGATAAGAAGTCAACAATTTGAAAATCCTTGAATTCACAGCTTAATATTCAGTAGACTGTACATGTGACATTATAAAAAGTCTGAATATCAATTACAATCGTAATATATACAGTTGTGAAATATAAACTCCATACACAGTTGGTATATTATTATTATCAAGGTGTGGAAAATTTGTAATTGCAAATTTGATATCGTCTCTTTTTGTCATAGATTCAATAATAATTTATAAATAACAAGATTTGTGAACTTTAAATTTCGATAAATGATATATCTAAATAAACCATGACATTGCCGAAGCACAGACCACTGGGCGGATGATGCCCTTGGGGGACTAATAGTCCACCAGCAGACGCATTGAACCAGTGATAATAATAAAAACAGATATCAAATTTAATGCACACCAGTTTCTGGAAAAGACGATACAAAGTTGTGTGATCAATCTGTCTTGTTTGAGCAATGAACAATAATTTTGTTTTAATTAATGTATCTGGATTTTGCAACAAATAAAATCCGGATTCGCATTCTGCAGTTATTGGGACTTGTTAGCAATGACAATTTTCCATGTGGTACCGGACCCAAAATAATGGAGAATATTTTTTTTTATCATCATGGAAAGACGATTCCTGCAGTATTCGTTTCAATTTGTCCCCTGGTTTCAGAGAAAGTCAATAAAATATACTCAAAAGATTTTCTGTTGACTAGGGATTTGTTGATTAAAACACAGTTAAACTGATCTTCACAATTACTGAAATATTGTACTCCAGATCAAACACTCCTGACAGAACCTTTGTTTTTCATTGTAGCTTCCTTGGTTTATTATATTGGTTGTTGGGTTTCATTTCTTGTATCCATTTATTTTAGTTTTCATATCTTTTGTCATTTATCTGTTTCGTCAATTACCTGGTTTAATTGTTTTAAATCTTATGTTGTTTTGTATCTGTCATTGTCTTTTTAACTTGTATGGGAGAAAGACATGTGCCATCCGTCACAAAATTGAAATGGGGCATCGAGGAAAAATAAAATTGGAGGCGACGAGACGTAATATTGTATGTTGTAAATTTTCACCAAGTGTTTTACCAACGAGTTGTGAAGGGACAATAGTATGATGACGACGACAGACACAGTGATCCCAACATGTCGACTCTTAAGTCTGCTATACAGGCGACACAAATATAATAATAATAGAACAAACGTTTAGAAGAAGAGTAATTTTATTGAGCAAGATAAATCAATTTAGTCATACTCTGATCCGATAGTGATGCTAACCTCTCCTGGGTGGATGTAGGTGGCGTGATACCATTGGTTCGTGTCTATTACAACTAAAAATAGAAAACGAAAACAAATGTCAATAATACTAACATCTTCTATTTCATTGCCATCCGACCCAAACTGTTCTCACTCTATATTGTATTTCATTGCCATCCGACCCAAACTGTTCTCATTCTATATTGTATTTCATTGCCATCCAACCCAAACTGTTCTCACTCTATATTGTATTTCATTGCCATCCGTCCCAAACTGTGCTCACTCTATATTGTATTTCATTGCCATCCGACCCAAACTGTTCTCACTCTATATTGTATTTCATTGCCATTCGACCCAAACTGTTCTCACATTGCCATCCGACCCAAACTGTTCTCACTCTATATTGTATTTCATTGCCATCCTACCCAAACTGTTCTCACTCTATATTGTATTTCATTGCCATCCGACCCAAACTGTTCTCACTATATTGTATTTCATTGCCATCCGACCCAAACTGTTCTCACTCTATTGTATTTCATTGCCATCCGACCCAAACTGTTCTCACTCTATATTGTATTTCATTGCCATCCGTCCCAAACTGTGCTCACTCTATATTGTATTTCATTGCCATCCGACCCAAACTGTTCTCATTCTATATTGCATTTCATTGCCATCCGACCCAAACTGTTCTCACTCTATATTGTATTTCATTGCCATCCGACCCAAACTGTTCTCAGTCTATATTGTATTTCATTGCCATTCGACCCAAACTGTTCTCACTCTATATTGTATTTCATTGCCATCCGACCCAAACTGTTCTCATTCTATATTGTATTTCATTGCCATCCGACCCAAACTGTTCTCACTCTATATTGTATTTCATTGCCATCCGACCCAAACTGTTCTCACTCTATATTGTATTTCATTGCCATTCGACCCAAACTGTTCCCACTCTATATTGTATTTCATTGCCATCCGACCGAAATTTCTCACTCTATATTGTATTTCATTGCCATCCGACCCAAACTGTTCTCACTCTATATTGTATGTCATTGCCATCCAACCCAAACTGTTTTCACTCTATATTGTATTTCATTGCCATCCGTCCCAAACTGTGCTCACTCTATATTGTATTTCATTGCCATTTGACCCAAACTGTTCACACATTGCCATCCGACCCAAACTGTTCTCACTCTATATTGTATTTCATTACCATCCGACCCACGTTGCAAACTGTTCTCACTCTATATTGTATTTCATTGCCATCCGACCCAAACTGTTCTCACTATATTGTATTTCATTGCCATCCGACCCAAACTGTTCTCACTCTATATTGTATTCCATTGCCATCCATCCCAAACTGTTCTCACTCTATATTGTATTTCATTGCCATCCGACCCAAACTGTTCTCACTCTATATTGCTCAATCGTAAAGTTGCTTTGTTTTTCTTTTAGATTAAAACTACAATATTAGACGCTTCCAGTCTATATTTAAAAATGAAATCAATTTCCAATGCAAAAAGGTAAACATCATTAAAAGATTGATGACACTTAATGTTCAATTTATATGGTTCTGTAAACTTCAAACTGAATAATACATAAAAGAGACATGTTTTATCTTTTAGTTGTTCAAATCTGTTCACGTTAGTACTGCCCAATCCTAATGTTTACTCCCACTCAATCTGATCAAACTGTTATTGTCGGTACAATGGCGGTTTCATTGTTGTTATTAAAGCTAAATGATTTTCAATAAACAAACAAAACAACAGATATCTATCGAAATTAAAACATTTCCGATAAATATCTCGATTGTACTTCATATTTGCATTATCAACATGCGCACTTTTATAAGTTCACAAACAGAATAATATCAATTCCGCTCTAAATTAAAAAATAAGATCTAGCCGTCGGAAAAACAGGTATCTCCTAACTTAAGATATAGCCCGGCTTCATCCACCATTAAATTTGGTGGTCATGATCTAACTGAAATATTGTTAAAAGTGGCTTTAAACACCTCATAGCCTATCCTTACCTAAAATAGGGTCATTTAAACAAAATCTGTTTCAGAAATATTATTGAAAAGACACCACATAACTGTGATACTTATGACACAAAGAAACAATCGTTGTCACCAAGACATTATGTGTTGTCATCAAGATTTAAGGTGTTCATCATGACATTAGGTGTTGTCACCAAGATATTAGGTGTTGTCACCAAGATTTAAGGTGTTGTCACCAAGACATTAGATGTTGTCACCAAGACATTAGATGTTGTCACCAAGACATTAGGTGTTGTCACCAAGACATTAGGTGTTGTCACCAAGACATTAGGTGTTGTCACCAAGACATTGGGTGTTGTCATCAAGACACTAGGTGTTGGTGACAACTTGTCACCAAGACATTAGGTATTGTCACCAAGAAATTAGGTGTTGTCATCAAGACATTAGGTGTTGTCACCAAGACATTAGGTGTTGTCATCAATACATTAGGTGTTGTCATCAAGACATTTGGTGTTGTCATCAAGACAGTTGGTGTTATTATACCTCACTAACTTCTCATTGGCCTCTCATTGGCTTAAATTAAATCACATGACCTGAAACAATTTTAATGTTTTGTGAAAATTAACCCAAACAGGAAACAACTAGTTGTTTACCGGGTAACAACCCTATTGTTTCCCGGTAAACAAGCCATTGCGTGCCTCAAAAGGGAAACAACTCTTTCAAAATTTTCATAAAAATTCAAAATTCTAAAATTAATAATAATAAAAAAAAAATAATAAAGTTCAAAATTTGTTTTTCTTCAAAATTTCAAAAATTTCAAAAAAATTCAAAATTTACATAAGATATCAAAATTTGTAAAAAATTTCAATATTTCAAATTTTCAAAAAATTCAGTTTTCGTAAAATTTCAAAATTTTAATATTTTTAAATATTGAAAAATGATAAAACAATTATAGCCTACCATTTCGGTCAATACTATTACCTTCTTCAAAAAGAATGAAGATTACCTAAAATTGAAATTGACTGGTTCATAAAAGTATTAAGAAATGGGCGTTTTCATAATGGACCGGTTATATGTCCAAGGATAGTCATAATGGCTCAAGGAGGGTTGTATTGGCCAGAGGCAATTTTTGAAGTTATTAAACACACATTTTAAATCTGTTGAAAATATTACTGATGGCCGGTTTGTGCCCTATATCACTGGTTGTGTTGTGAACTTTAATATAAACATGAAATAGTTTAACATTTGTTAAAAATTTGTCAAAAGTTATTAAACACACATTTTGCTTAAATACATGTATTTATTTAAATGTCCAATCCTTGGTCTGTTGTTCGATATAATAAAACAGTTATTGCCTTCAATGGATTGTAAACATCAGAATTGTTAACCCTCAAGGGGTTGTTTCCCTCGGGGAAAACAACCCCCATCAGGTTAACAATTCTGGATGTTTACATCCATTGAAGGCAATCACTGTTTTATTATACTGAACAACAGACCAAGGATTGGGCATTTAAATAAATACATGTATTTAAGCAAAATGTGTGTTTAATAACTTTTGACAATTTTTTGTAATATTGAAATTTTTTAAAAATTTTGATATCTTATGAAAATTTAGAATTTTTTTGAAATTTTTGAAATTTAGAAATTTTTTAGAATTTTTGAAATATTGGAATTTTTTTAACTTTATTTTTTATTTTTTTTTATTGATTTTTTACTATTTTGAAATTTTATGAAATTTTTGAAAGAGTTGTTTCCCTTGTGAGGCACGCAATGGGTTGTTTACCGGGAAACAATAGGGTCGTTACCGGTAAACAACTTTACCGGTAAACAACTCGTTGTTTCCCGTTTGGGTTAATTTTCACAAAACATTAAAATTGTTTCAGGTCATGTGATTTAATTTAAGCCAATGAGAAGTTAGTGAGGTATAATAATAGATGTTGTCACCAAGACATTAGGTGTTCTCATCAAGACATTGGGTGTTGTCACCAAGACATTAGGTGTTATCATCAAGATTTTAGGTGTTGTCACCAAGACATTACCTGCTGTCATCAAGATTGTATGTGTTATCATCAAGATTTTAGGTGTCATCACCAAGATTTTCTTTAATTGTCACCAAAACTTTAGCTGTTGTCACCAAAACTCTAAGCGTTGTCACCAGGACATTAGGTGTGACTTTAGCATAGTTGTTCATATGATAAACTTTCAAATCAGATTTAAACTCTACAAAAATAATGTCTACATTTGACTTACTTATATCTCCTTTGTGTACTGTGACATTCATGGAATGACAGATGTTTTCACATTCAGGAGTGGGTATCAGAGTCCACGTCTTCTTGCCGGAGATCTGGGCCTGCCAGGACGGTCTCTGTACATAATCCAACTACAATCAATTGATAATAGAATTAGCTGTCGTATATACTAGTAGGTTAATACTCACAAGAAAATATCACAAACGACAAGGGTAACTGACATAAGCGATAACCAACAGCGGATCATGTTCCGATTACTCTCCAGTCCAAGTGTGTTTAGCTGTGAGTTACTAACGACGGGTTAAGTGGGTGAACAAATGAAGGTTGTATAATTATAACCACAAGCCTAGAACTACTGACATGGGTGCATGCCCCAGATACCTACCTCATTTATAAGAGTCAATAATTCGAAACCTGCCAGTTGTAATATAGTATTTGTCTCGTCTCGGGTTATAATCACTGCGGGGTTGGGGGGTGCTTTCCCTTAAAATAATTGCATTCTTCACGATATAGAGCATACATATATAGGATAAAATTATCGACAGTGATGATAAATACAAACACAGTTCTAATATAAGGAGTTATCATGATAATTATTATTATGAACATAATATTTTAATTAAAAGATAATGTTAGATGGGTTTGTCTGTAGACCTTGACAATGATGAGCTGGATACTTAAATTTGATCTTTAAAACTGCTTGGTCCAGTATAAACTTTAAAACTGCTTGGTCCAGTATAAACTTTAAAACTGCTTGGTCCAGTATAAACTTTAAAACTGCTTGGTCCAGTATAAACTAAACTTAAATACCAAAAAGAGGCATCGAGTGAACTGTACACTAATACTGGTATCCTTAATCTTTTTAAAAACGTCTATGAAGGCATTTATTTTCGACTGAAATTATCTTCAACAAGATTTAAGATTCGTTTTTAAATAGAGTGAAATAGAGTGAGTGATTTGCCTTTTTAACATTAAATGAGAAGGGCTAGGGTTTGTGGTATTTAACGTCACTTTCAACAATATTTTATTGATGGAGGAAACCGGAGTACCCAGAGAAAACCACCGACCTGTCGCAAGTCACTGATAAACTTTATCACATAATGTTGTATCGAGTACACCTCGCCACGAGCGGGATTCGAATTCACAACGTTAGTGGCGATATGCACTGATTGCACAGGAAGTTGTTACTACCATACGATCACGGCCACGGCGGCCCCTAACAGCAAATGAGCAGTTATTCATCCATGTCGCTGAGGGAAGGAGTTACTTTTTGATGAGATTATGAAAATAATATTTAAATAGCGATGGTCAACAAAAAAAATACACTAATTTAAAAAAAACAACAACCACCTCCGACTTCAAATCACTGAACACAAAAAGACCATGGCATATGGCATTAGAAATCCAGATCACGTCTGTGATATACACCGAGGTGTGGCGGGGTTAAAGTCGTTACTGTAGATGGGAATATATTTTTTATTTTAATAGGGAATATATTTTTTATTTTAATAGTTCTACCTAACTGAAACAAAGAGTCCGCATGTAGACATGTGTTCTGTCTTGTTTGGATAAATTATCTTGCCTCAGAGAACAATTTTTTTTCCAAATACACTGTACATATTTTTTTGTCTGCAATAAAATTTTCGTCACAATTGATGCACGAGCTACAGTTCGGACAAACAACATTTACTAATTACAGATTAACTGATTAAAACTCGGAATATTGGTGCTAAGTTTAAATGCTGTGACCATTTGCATATTCGTTCAAAGTTGAAATGTTGTGATGATTTGCAAAACTAATAATAAAAATAAAAGGTATTTCACCTCTTTTAATTATCGTATTTTTACGAGTTCAACCGTTATTTTAACCTCCCCCATTCATTTTATTTCCATTTCATATGTGATTTAATTGGCTGGTCAATAAAAATGGCTACAATTGCCACGAGTTACGGTAATACAATGATATTTGCACTTTCTATGATATTGAGATTGAATTAGTTACTTAAAATAGAGCAATTAGTCGATAGGCTGTTGTCTGTTTTGTAAAAAGCGACAAAATGTCTAGTTTACATTTATTTCTTTCAACAGACAGAAGGTTCAATCGGTTATGATCAATTTCAAAAGTATATTTCAGGATTTAAAACGAGACAAATAAGATATCCATTGTATATGCACTAAAATGGTATTATCAACAATGTTTTCTGTAATAGATCAATAGATCGTGGAAGCAAAATATGCTTTCTATGGGGGAAAAGGAGACAACTTTAAAATAGTCAGAAGATTATTAACATGGTCGGGTTAGGATTTCATTAACCGGTTTAACCGAGAACATGTGTTAGCATGTCCGACGCCAGGGATAACCAAGTCATCAATGTTGTTGCCTTTTTTATGTTAAACATGAGTTGAGGTGAGAGGTTATTGTTTGTTTTGTTGATATTGGTGGAACTGTTGACCATCACTGTTTAGACTTTCTTTTCACAAGTTAACCATTAGTTTCTGATGGGGACTGGAAAATCAGACATAGCTGGATATGTTTACTTTTATAATCGCCCTAAACATATGGGTGGCAGCAAATATTTGAATCATGGCCAACTTACATGAACGAATGCTCCAAGTCCTGATCCACCCATGAATATCCAATCTAAAGAGCTGGATTCAGAATCATTAGGCAGGAAGTATGGTCTGTTGTAGTGTTTCCTTAATACCCTGGATATGTCGGGATGACAATTGCTCCTGAAATTGTACATTCAAATCTTACCATTTTATCAAATTATAAAAAAAAGCATGGTGTGTATATACTATCAAGTTATTTTTACTTTCACAAATAACTCATTGAAATTTGCAGTCGAAAAGTTGAGAATAAAATTTAATATACAATTCACCGCTATACAAATTTGGGGTATACGTGTGGCCAATAGGTTACAATCGTTCATGTCTGACTTGAGCCTAACAGAACTTATAAAGGGTCCGCTACCCGATAACCACAGGTATTTCAACGTTTTCTCAACCGCATCGGTGGCGTAAGCGTGTTCGCCTCGAGTGCGGTAGATCGTGGGTTCGAAGCCCGGTCGGGTCAAACCAAAGACTATAAAATTGGTATTTGTTGCTTCTTCGCTAAGCACGCAGCATTAAAGAGAAAGAGCAAAGACTGGTTGGCTCGGAATCAGAATAATGTGTTCGAGTGGAGCGACATGTCTACCAGTGGACTATTGTTTCAGTGAGCTACATTTGTAGCACTATAAAAATCCAACTCAGCGTGTTAGTCTAAAACAAAGCGGACCTCATCATCATCTCATTGAAAATTAACTTGTTCTCGCCATGATATAGCTGAAAATTTGCTGAATTGGCGTTAATCAACAATCGCTCACTCACTCCAGTTGTTCTCCTCTAATAACAAATATCCCTAATCCCGAACCACCAGTTAAAATAGAAATTAAGACGTAGACGTTGGAGTACGAGAGGGCGACGACATGGTTATTTTTTGTTCTTCAGTATTTCGCATCTTAATACGCCTATAATTCTGCTTACAGCAATACTTCTCTGTATATTTGGTTTTTACCTAAGTTTTGTTTTTTGGTAATTTTTTTCAATGCGATTATTAAATCATGAAAATATAACAATTAGGTGTGTAATACGTAATCAAATTGTTGTTTTTCTCCTTTATCTATAGGGATTTACTCATTTTATTGCGAGGTACGTCTCTAAAATTAAAACTTTTTTCAACATCTATTACAGAAAATTTGTCCATCAGAATAAAGTAGCTGATAACTGTATCATCTGTTTCTTGTTCTTATTGAAAAGTTAATTTATACGTGTTTCATGGTGACTCAGTTTATTAGTGAAGGAAACCAGAGCATCCGTAGAAAACCACCAACCTGCAACAAGTTTTTGACAAATTTTATAACGAGGTCATGATGGTTGTATCGAGTACACCATGCCATGAGAAATTCATTTTTTTACCTCCATGATAATAGCAAATAGGAAGTCACATTAATAGTGGGGTTGTATGGGTAGACCATAATAAAACTTCCACATTTCAAGATCATTATTTCCCCAAAATGCATACATGTGGGCCCGTGGGCCTATTTTTTAGTGTTAAACTATATGCAGTTCGTTCAACAACTGTTTTTTTGCACTTACAAGGATTTTCTAGTCCTACAAATACATTGGTAATTGTAATGTCATACAAAACAGGAAGACGAATTTTCAAACAAGTGTTATTTTTCTTAACCTTGCAATTTGGGTATTAGAACATTCTTTATCCCTATCCACAATGGATATTATTATCCCCCCCCCCCCCCCCCCCCCATTTTTTCTTAAACAGACACAGTTGAAATAATCCTCAGATGAGCAAGTTTTCTTCCAGTTTTTGTTTATTATGTCATGCTTGGTAGACAACAATTGTTCAATGATTTTCTGAGGACATGGCTGAACAATTATTTTTACTTAAGATTTAACTGGTCCCTTTAAATTCAAAAGAAATCGGTTTACCTAGATCATATACATCCTGGTTGAAATAAGCTTACAATGTAAAATACACTTGAATCAAATATATGGTAATTTGTGCAGATTGTCTAATAAATTAGAACTTCCAAAAATGTCTGTCAAACATAGTTCGTGGAAAAAACTTCTGTTTTAATTTATAGATCAGCAACATCGTACAAAAATGTTCTAAGCTCCCGTGACCGACTGATTATTTAGAGGTCAGTAAATTGTTGAAGGGTGAGTAAAGCGTAAAGCGCTCACCCTTCAACAATTTACTGACCGACTAAATAATCATAGTCGGTCAGTAGGGAGCTTAGAACTTATAATGTCTCCGCTATACAAGCTTACAGACAATAAATATATCATGAAGGTAAAACAGGTGGCACCGCGATGGGACCATCTACAGAGAATTAGATTGCCACACGAAAAGGAGGAAATCATGAATTAGGACTAAGCAAACATTGCCTTGCAATATGCCACTAAGAACCACCCATAGCAAACTGTTGTTCATTAGTAGCTGCTTAGAGTTATCTTACTCCAAGAGCATGACATTTTTTATTCAAAGGAGCATGACATTCTCTATTCAAAGGAGCATGACATTCTCTATTCAAAGGAGCATGACAATCTCTATTCAAAGGAGCATGACAATCTCTATTCAAAGGAGCATGACAATCTCTATTCAAAGGAACATGACATTATCTATGCATGTAGTTAACTCGTTTGGTTCATGTTCTAATGACGGAGTTGTATATTTGATTTGTCATGCAAAACTATCGTGCGCCCCTTCATGGGAGGGGTTGTACCCCATAGCAGAGAAACCAGTTCTACTGTCTACCCCTAGTAGATTCCAGTGGTGGTATACTGAGATTATTTCAGAAATAAAAATTATTGAATAAAAAATATAGCATCAAAATGTATTCTCAATGAACTGTTGGAATTTCGTATTTGTACTAACAATTACATTTTGTTAATGTTAAATAAAAGAACTTACCAACCAAAATACCATGTATCCTCTCCTTCTTTGAAATGTGCCCGATCGTCAGTCATGTTAAAGGCATCTTCTAAAGATTCAAAATCTGTTTTGTATGGGAAAAACTGACATTCCTCCTCAGTTACTTCAAAAGCATCGGATATATTGACGTACAGCTCTTTGAAGAAGTCATAACTAAATGTATCCATAGCCGTCCACGTTTTCGTTGCGTCTTTAATCAAGACAGGGACAGCTGTATATGCGTATTTCGATGAGAACTTGTCCACGGAAATTTCGTATTCTACAGGCACTTGGTATAAATTTCGGCACATTTCGCAATTAGTCGGAGGTCGCGCAACCTCAATAAAAAAACCTCCATTATCTATGGCACATCTCGATTCTGTTAATGCAACAGAAAGGTCCTCGTGGAATTTATATCCAGCAAATAAAAGAGAGAAAATAATAGGCACAATTCCAGCTAGGAAGATAAGTCTATAGTCCCTTTCTTTTACTTTCGTTTTCGAATTTAACGTTTTGTCACATTTTACACCATTCCAATTCAAATCTTTGTCTCCTCTGAAAATCTTACAGATGTCATCTTCACTTAGACCTTTTTGTTTTGCTTGACGTTTCAAAACAAGAAATTTTGTAATCAAATTTAGCTCCTTCTCCATTTTGCTTTGTTTGTATTATATTTTAAAAGCACATCAACAAATATTCCATATGTCACAATGAAATAAGAAACTTATTGTTGTTTTTTTTTTTGTCAAACTTCGATTGTCATTTGATCTGAACTGAATCACGAAACGAACATGTTTTAACTATTGTGAAATGTACATCTACACGGAAATACAAATATCGTGTTGATGTTTACATGTATTTCGGATATGCTCTGTAAATTTTGATAAACCAAGAGAGTTAAATGCCCGTATATATATCAAGTAGATTATAACTGGTTTTAGTTTATCTTGGATACCGTACACACTTTAAATATACCGCTTGAATATATTTATAGACATATGGAAATCGATAATGTATTTAACAAGTGATTGATGATGGTCTTCTGTCATTTAATGCCTTGTTAATCTGAAAGTCAATTGATTAAATCATAATTATCATGTTACAGCAAATTAAGCTAAAAAGTAATGGTAGACAATATAACTAAGGGAGTTAGCAATTAACCTGTAAAAAGGGGGGATGGACAGCTAATTCAATGTCTTTCTTCTTAGTAATTTTGATTGCAACACGGACTTGCTCCTGGCCACTAAATTTGGACCACTAATTGTTTTACTGTCATTGTATTACCCACATAAAAATCCATTGACAGTAAAAAAAAATCAGTGGGGCAAATTTAGTGACCGGGAGCAAGTACCTGTGATTAAAATATATATACAGTCAAACCTGCCTTAAAGGGCACCTCTATATAACAAACCACTGTCTATAAAGGGCACCTCTATATAACAAACCACTATCTATAAAGGGCAGCCCTCATTTTCCCCATTAATGTATAGTGCATATAATTTTAACCTGTATATAAAGGGCAACTGCTCATAAAGGGCACATTTTTAGGTTCCCTTGAGTGCTCTTTATAGACAAAAAAACTATATGCAAAGTTCAAGATTTTAAAGGTTAGCAGCTCCATATGCATTAAAAAAAATCTTGAACTTTGCATATAGTTTTTTCTCTACTCATTATCAATATCAGGTCTTTTACCTGGTCATTTTAGAAAATTGGATTTTGACGAACCTTAAGGTTCACTTATCAAAGACTTGCAATTTGATAAAAGTAAAACATAAGTATATCTTGAATAACTACGAAATGTAGTTATGTAACAACATATAATCAAAATGTTTTACATGGAGATACTTTGTGCAACATTAAAAGAAATAAATGTCCACTGGTTTGTCATGGGGTTATGGGTTATGGTGTTTAACGACACTTCAACAATATTACAGCTATATCGTGGCGGTCAGTTTTATTGGTGGAGAAAACCACCAACCTGCCGCAAGTCACTGACAAACTTTATAACGATGTTGTATCGAGTAATCCTGGCCACGAACGGGGTTCGAACTCACAGCGTTAGTGGTGATAGACACTGATTTACAGGTAGTTGAAAATCCAACTACCACAAGATTACTAACGCGACGGCCCACAAAATGGTTTGCGCAGAAATTGTCATTCGTCGAAGTCACTTTCGACAGAACGTCACAATTTTTTCTTAAAAATCTCTACTTTTTGCTTTGCAGATGGATTATTGCAATATTCGAAAAACAGTGAACGAACAAAGGTAGGAATTCCCACTATATGATTATTCATAAATTCATATACATCAAACTTGTATCAGTGGTGGAAACGGTTGCCAAATGTACTCCCTTTTACAATAGTTTCAGGTTCATATATAATGCTATTTGCTGGGAGTTCCTAGCTTACACCCTAAACATCATGTCTACTGTTTATTTTAACAATTCATTATTTAAAACAAAATAGCCATATTCTATAGTTTGGTTTTATGATGTTTAACACCACTTTTAACAATATTTCAGTTAGGTCATGAGTCAGTTTTATTGGCAAGGAAACCGGAGTACCCGGTGAAAACCACCGACCTGCCGCAAGTCACTGACAACTTTTATCACATAATGCTGTACACCTCGCCCCGATTCTAAAAAGGTGTTGTAAAAACGAAAACTTGACAATTAATTAGTTGTAGATGTCTTTGTGAAAACAATATCTTATATAAATATAAAGTATCTTTTATTTTATTTTTCATTTTTGTTTTCTGAAATATAGGACATGGATGAATTTTAAATAAAAATCAAATCTACGTTGCCGTATCGAGTGCACCTTTGACAAACGCTATAATGAAACTTAATATAATATTGCAAATATTAATATATTTCTCATGCATGTTATTTGTATACAAATGTAATATACAAAATAAAAACCACTTTACCTTGAAGATGGTATTGGCAAAAAGTGTGTCCGAGAAAGTCTCAAGCCACCTATAAAATACTCCACATGTAAAAATCATGCTAAACGTGACCTACCAATAAATCGAGCAAACTTGAAGGAAACCTGTCATCTGTCACGTAGGGTCATTTGAACAATGGATAGAGCTAGACAACATTTCGTTTGAAACGAGAGTTCATTACGTATATCCAGACACCTCGCCCACCCCTTTTTTGCCTATGCCTCCCAAATACAAAAATATACATGCATGTATCTGAAACAGTACACACCAACATGTCCCCTGTTTTTACATACTTTATTGTTTCAGTAAATTTGTTTCTTTATTGATGGTATATTTGACCTTTCATATCAATATATTAGTCATGTATTTGAACTACCATTTAATTTTCATGGTGGGGGATATTTTTTTAACAAAAAGATTCATGTCGCCAAATTTTATAGTAGTTTTAAACAGTTAATTTTGGTAAAAAAATATTTGTTTGTTTCGTATGAAACCAATTTTTCTGGCTCAGAGGATAAACATAGCCCTGCATTAAAAGATCATTGATCGGCCTATTTTCTTTGTCTGTTTGTTTGTTTGATGGTGTTTAATGCCACTTTCAATAATATTTCAGCTATATCGTGGCGGTCAGTTTTATTGGTGGAGGAACCCGGAGAACCCGGAGAAAACCACCTGCACGTCGCAAGTCACGGACAAACTTTATCACATGGTGTTGTACACCTCGCCCTGATCGAGATTCGAACTCACAACATAAGTGGTGATATGCACTGATTGCATAGGTAGTTGTAAATCCAACTACCATACGATCACGGCCACGACGGCCCCCTATAATATTTCAGCATAATGGCTTCTGGTGAGCTAAAACTGGAACGTGAATGTTCTTCTTTGAAATAGTCTATCGAATAATCCTACAGAACTACATGTACATAACGACTCAAATTTTGTGAGGAGAAAAATATCCACAGCTCCCTGGTTATTTGTTATAGCAAGTTAGAAAAAATACTGGTTTGTACCTTCCCAGCTTTAGTAATTTTTAATTTAGAATTTGCAACACATTGGAGTTTTTGATTGATTTGTTATTTAAATGGTCACTTACAGAGAAAAAAAGCTTTCGGAGGTTGTGAGACAGGGTCAGCAATGTTGTTCTACTTTTTAATCAGATCTTCTATCTATAAATGGAGTGATTGTGGTTTCATGCCGAGAACATGTTTTTTTTTAAATGAAATGACAACGATCTCTGCTTTGTACTAAAACAACACGCATAGCTGGATTTTTATAGCGCTAACTCGCTAAAGCAACATTCCGCCGATAGACATGTCGCTCCATTCCGATATATTCGCCTAAACACCAGTCTGTGTGCTTAGCGGAGAAGCAACAAATACAAATGTTATAGTCTTTGGTTTGACCCGACCGGGGCTTGAACCCACGATCTATTCATAAAGAACCTATTAGTCTTAAAAAGTAATTTAGCCAAACATGCAATAATAGTAAATATTTGAGAGTCCTTATACACTCTTAAAATCATCATTTTTCTTTTGAAATAAATGAGCAAAACGGTACTCAATTTAAGTATATAAATTGCGTTTTCCCCTTGAAAAGTAGAGTGAACGTGTGAATGAAATATGTGGTGCTGTTTCATTTGATCGCCATTATAATGTTCGTTTGCAATCTTTAAGCAAAAAGTTGTCGATTTATGATTATCACCAAACAATTATAAAATTACTGTAATTATCGTTGACATTTTAATCTCTTTTAATTTATCCACTCAGAAAAAACGGAAACGGAAGTTTGTACATTGTATCTGATTTCCTTAAGATATTATACGTTGATTAAATAATCATTTACACTATACAACACTGAACAGAACATCAACACACTTAGTTCAAGCATTGTTTTCATCAATGGATCCATCGATGGGAGTGAGCATCAAGCAATGCCTACTCAAGCCAGGGCAGTCATAACTGCATATTATTCCGTGCAAAGCAGTGCAATTGGGCCCCATACCTACACAACCACTCACAGGAATACAAATGTCAATGGTCGATAACATTAAACTTATCTTTAGTATATTGGTATTTCCAACCAAATTATTATTTAAACATTAAAACAAAACATGCTGTCTACAACATACATAGATTAGCATGGGAACCTATGCTCGTGGGGCCACCGGGCAACATTCCAGCGTGCCCATGTGCTAAGACGGCACTGACTCGAGCCTATTATATAGATTTACTTCAGCCTATAACTGTAGTTCAATCATGCTTTCAAAAGACACATCAGGATTTTTTTTAATTTATGTTGATTTGTTTGAAGGTTGGAACATTGGCAGTGTTCTTTTGCTCAAAAGAATTGATTCTGAAGCGATTTTTTTGAAATCTTCATCACTCCAGAACCAATCCTAAGTCTCCATTTCAGACCCAGGTAGTACCGAGAAGAGGTAACGTGATCACATTGGCGTCGACCAGTCTTCAAGATATAAAATTAGAATGTGAAGGCTGTAGAGTGGTTTTTATAAAACGTGATGAATTCTTAACATTCACGGCGGGTTTGCAGCATGGAGTAACACGATGGGTGCCACATGTGGAGCACCTGAGTTCACCCCCGGTTTTTAGTGGGGTTCGTGTTGCTCGATCTTTATGTTTCTGTGCAATGTTTTGTAGATCATTGTCCATTTGTCCTTTTTCTTTTGGCCATTGTATTGTCTGTCCTTCCATTTACGGCTTCTGATTACCCCTTTGGTATCTTCAATCTTTTCTCAAAACATCCGTGCATGGCCGCAAGTATTATTTTTTGTCAAATACTTATCTAAGCATACATTTATCTACAATTATAAAATTGTTTGGTAGGAATCAAAGACATGATAATAAAAATCGTGTTCACCGTAAAATGTACGTTTGATACAAGGTATCTAGAGAATTGGGGGAGAGATTGAAAGTTGGTTCGACATCTTAAATTCGGTAACGTGTTGGCTCTAAAACAACATGTGTCTATGTTTATACTTACAATAATGTTTGTATCACTGAACCAATAATAACGGTATCGTCATTATATGATCGTCACTTTCATCAGTGGCAAGTACAAACTCATCTAACATGATCTCAAATTTATTTTCAACCGCATATGTCGTGTAATAGTTAGTGTGCTTGTCTCGAGTACGGTAGATCGTGGATTCGAGCCCCAATCGGGTCAAACCAAAGACTATAAAATTGGTATTTGTTGTTTCTCTGCTAAGCACGCAGCATTAAGGAGAAAGTGCAAAGACTGGTTGGCTCGGAATCAGGATAATGTGTCCAAGTGGGGCGATATGTCTATCTGCAGACTGTTGTTTCAGTGAGCTAGCACTATAAGAATTCATCTTAGCGTGTTGATCTAGTACAAAGCGGACCTCATCGTCGTTTCATTGAAAATTAACTTGTTTTCGCCATGGTATAGCTGAAAAATGGCTGAGTTGGGGTTAGACAACAATCACTCACTCACTCAATTTGTTTTCTGTGTTATCTGCCTTTTATCCAGGAACAACCTTTTTCTGCTTTTTTGTATGGGTATTGTATTATTGTTTTATTGCATCCTGATCTTGGACATCTTCTGGACCAACACAGAAGACTATCAAACAAATACGCCCAGTCTACGTTTTGCTTTTGTTATTTAATCCCTGATTTCACAAAAAAAAGCAACAACAAACAAATAAAAAAAAAAATTAAAAAACACACACACAAAAAACAACAAGCAAACTAAACAAGCATGTAAACAATTTCAAAGATTCTAATACATCGACAAAACTGACAACAAATACTAAAGAAAAAATCATTTGGCTTCTAAGTATGTATTTATACCCTCTTGATTCATTGAACATTTTCTGCTTGCATACTAAATAAATCTGCTTTTTCGAAATATTTACCCACAGTGAGTGAGTGGGTGATTGTTGTTTAACACCAATACAGCAATTTTTCAGCTATATTTTGGCGAGAACAAGTTAATCTTCAATGAGATGATGATGATAAGGTCGGCCTTGTACTAGACCAACACGCTGAGTTGACTTTTTGATAGTGCTAGCTCACTGAAACAACAGTTCGCGGGTAAGCATGTCGCTCCACCCCGAATCATTATTCTGATTCTGAGCAAACCAGTATTTGCTCTTTCTCCTTAATGCTACGTGCTTAGCGGAGAAGCAACAATGGTATAGTCTTTCGCTTGACCCGAGTGGGGCTCGAGCCCACGATCTACCGGAGTCGAGGCGAGTACGCTAACTATTACGCTACCGATGCTGTTGGTTTTTTTACCTACACCGGTACCCAATTACAATCCAACATATTTTAGACAACCTTTCATCGAATATTTAATTTCATTCTATTTTTTGTTAACATCTATAGTGGAATAAATATCATAAGCAAATCCAAACTTTTTTTTCTAAAATTAACACCTTTTGCTAATAAAAACAAAAATGCATTAGAAAATATAACAGTATCCGATTCCAGGAAAAAACATGCAAGTAAAACATTGAAAAATATGACATTCGAGATACAGCAGCTGTTACGTTCCTGAAATATTGAAAATCAATGGCGAAATTCTGTATGGTAAATTATTGATTTGGAAAGTATTTTGGTGCCATTTATCAGATCTTCATAATAATTCATAAATAGTGGATAGAATCATTATATTTTTTTCTGGTATTTACCCTCGTGCATCTCAGTGACAAAATATAGTATATTGATGGTAATGCGTTTTGGGTTTTTTTCTAATGAACGATAGGATAAATTTGATATATTTCAGCTTGGCAATCATGAAAATATAGTGCTTGACCCTACACTCACCGAACCCTTAATTCATCAGATGTATATCATGCATTATATCAAGCCAAATCAAATGAAATAAAAATTTATGACATGCATGACGTATTCGAGGTTCCTGGATAAAATGAAAATCCGAGGCGATGAACCCTTATATATAGGGGCCTACTGGCCTGAATAATCTATGTAAAACATACAGGAATGTGGTGGAGTTTAACACAAAATTTAACAAATTTAAGCATGAATGATATTTGGTGGTAAATTTTCTGGAATCAATTTGGATTCCTGTAAGGAATTCTATTGACAAACCTTATATTTCTAGCTTCTAATCCCGAGATTCCCACATTAAATACAAAATGACCACTTTTGCATACATGCGACTTCAAAGAAATGGCTAAAATCGTTACAAAATAACAAAGTGATTTGAATAATTGGCAGAAGAAACACTTCGTGGAAATCATCAATAACTTTTAATTATCGAATCGTTCACGTACACATTGAAATTCGGTATTGTATTCCCTACTTGATCAAATTCTAATTTAAATATGATGAATATTTATTTGGAAAAGTACCATCAATTTCTGGACATGCACTTTTCTTAATATGGAAGTTAGGCACTTCAAACACAGAAGGTCCAGTTGAGCCCATGTCTCTAGAATCCATGTCAACTATCAAGGATTGGCTCTATTGAAAGCATGCAGCCACAAATGAAAGGGAGCCTAGAGTGCCATCTCACTGAACCGAGCTTTTGGTTGGCCACAGACGAACAGAGAGATCTTAACTGCGTGCACGTGATTTCCCAGATTTAATGTCCGTCGAACATGACATCAACACGTGGAATAGTAAACCCATCAATCAGCTGATAATACATCACCCAATTCGTTGATTGAGAAGGACATATAGATCTTTTCATTTTGGGAATGTCTAATTAAGGTTAACCCTGGGAACTGCTTGCAAACATTTTCAGCAAAACCTAGAATTCGTGGACCAGTTTGTTGGGAGGAGTATAAAAGAAGGTACTAGTTCCCAGCCATATGAAAGAAACAGACACTTAATAGCATGCCATTATGAGGCAGATCTCTTGCAAGTTCATAGAGGTCGGGTGTGAGCAGTAGCATATGCCCCGATGAGCTAATAAAAAATGTTCAGAACCTTACAAACTTTGGGCTTTATTAATATATATAGACTGTTTTACATACATACGTTTGTAAATGTTAGACGATACATAAGTTTGTTTGATGGTGTTTAGCGCCACTTTCAACAATATTTCAGTTATATCGCGGCGGTCACTTTTATTGGTGGAGGAAACCGGAGGACCCGCAGAAAACCACAGACCTGTCGCAAGTCACTGACAAACCTTATCACATAATGTTGTACACCTCGCCCTGATCGAGATTCGAACTCACAACATCAGTGGCGATAGGCACTGATTGCATAGGTATTTGTAAATCCAACTACCATACGATGACGGCCACCTACGATACTTTAGAAAATATAACAGTATCCAATTCTAGGAAAATAACATGCAAATAAAACATCGACAAATATGACATTCGAGATACAGCAGCTGTTCCTGAAATATTGAAAATTAATGGCGAAATTCTGGCGACCGTTTCACTAAAGTGATCGTAAATCGTAAGTCTAAGATCACTCTTAAGATTTCCTTACGTGCACGTATACGTGCATTTCACTAAACTAGTCCTAAACTTAAGAGTTACGACTTACGACTTGCGACAAGTAACATCTCCTATAATGGAGGTAAAAAGATATTATATTGTATCATATATTTTTTATATAATAAACCCAACAGCTCAAAAGCTGATTAGGGTGGCTCAATGAGTTAGGTCGTTGGATCTAACAACTCGTACAAGCCTATCCCCAATACGGAGTGGGTTCTCGCCCGGCTTTGTAAATTACAAAAAGGGTGCACTCGATTCGCAGCCGATATAGCTGAAATACTGCTGAAAGTGGCGTTAAGATACCAAAAAATCAAATCAAAAGCTGATTACATTAATAATCACATTTGAAATGTGCTTAAATACATTTTTAATATTCAACTAATTATAAAACTTCAAAGTGATTTTTTTAAATGAATAAACCAAAGCTATCAGGAAAAAAATGTTAAGTGTAAAATTTACTGAAATTTGAAAAGAAATTTTTGTTATGGAATATACTTTAACAAATTTCATGCTATATGTAAGGGGAAATTTCAAAAATGTGACCATATATAGTAGTTTTATTGCATCACTATATTCACGCATATAAAATAATATGTTTCATCAACACATAAAACAACAAAAATACACTTCTTACATTATCAAACCTTAACATGTAAATGTACTGTTGATTTATATTCATAGTGAGTGTTTAACGCTTTATATAATCAATAAAAACTACCAATTAATTTAAACATTTGAACTGCTAGATTATCTGTTGCCTTCAAAATTATTGTTTTTTTTTATACATGTATGTTACACTATTTTTTTTTAATTTATATTTCATATATTTGTATAGATGTTATTCTTATATTTTTTGTTTTCATCTTAAAGGCTGACCAAAGAGGCGAATAATCCATATTGCATCGTCAGTCGTGCTGCAAAATTCAGAAAATGTTATGAGTAAATCAAATATATTCTAAATAACAGGTAATCCGCGCAAGTATAAAAACAAGTCTCGGGTATATTTTACGGGCAATTGTAATGCTCTTTCTCCGTGGAAAAATGATACCTGGCTGTTAATCCTCAAATCCACGGAAATGTAATGTGCCCTCTGTTTGTGCTTAACTTTATTTTTGAACCATTGTTTGTACATGCACCCGATATCATCGTTTTCTTGAAATTTCATCTAGGTACATACATTCGTTAATAAAATATGTTGATATTGTAAATTCAGAACTGATAGAAAGTACACTGAAACAAACAATAATGTGTAGCTGTTTTAATCATTTTTTATGGCTCTCGAAATATAAAAAAATGTTGCTGCATCTAATATTTATTGATTGCTTCGTTTGATTAATGTTCATATTAAAAAAAAATATAGATAGCAATTATTCTCTTCAAAAATAGTTACTCTTAACTTTGCGATCACTTTTTATCGTAAGTCGTAAATCCTAACTATTAGTGAAACGGAAGTAACTCTTAAGAGTACACTTATGTCTACGTTTACGACTTACGACCTTTAGTGAAACGGTCGCCAGTATGGTAAATTATTGATTTGGAAAGTATTTGTGACTGGCATCATTTATCAGATCTTCAAAATAATTCATAAAAAATGGATGGAGTCATTATATTTATTCTGGTCTACATCCTCGTGCATCTCAGTGACAAAATTAAGTATATTGTAATGCTTTTTTTTCTTTCTAATGAACGATAGGTTATTTGATAGACTTCTGCTTGGCAATCATGAAAATATAGTGCTTGACCCTACACTCACCGAACCCTTAATTCATCAGATGTACATGATTCACTAAATCAAACCAAATCAAATGAAATAAAAATGAAGTATTCCAGGTTCCTGGACAAAATGAAATCCGAGGCGGCGAACCCTTATAGGGGCCTACTGGCATTAATAGTCTGTGTAAAAAATAAAACGAATGTGAAGGCGCCGATACCCTGTCTCGGTTGCCCATATAATTTCCCTGTCCAAATTCGTTCAGATTCGTTGGGGTGTAACATCTATAGTATCAAAGATAACTAGTCGGCCGAATTCGTCCGGAACGTAGACGAAGCTGCGGCCCTAGATATCATGCCCATTATCATGACCAGGGGAGGTTAGTTTGTGGAGGGCAGACCCACACTTGATGTGACCTATAGATGTCAAGGGCGTGAAAGAGGACCAGAACATAGGTATGACCGGGTATTCCACGGAGGAAATAAGCAGAGCCGAAAGAGATGACCCGTAATTGTATTGGGCATCTGTCGGTGGATGGCCTGGAGGTGAGATGTCGGAGAAGGTGGGCATCTTCAGACTTTACATAGTGCCCAACTGCTTGCAGAGGCACTACAAGGATAAACCAAAATGTTGCTACTCACAAAGAATGGGCAATCCTTGATAGAATTTGGAAGGGGGTGATACCGTGTAATGATTGTATGAGAGCTCATCCCACCCCCACCCCTTAATGCCACTTTCAACAATATTTCAGTTTTATCTTGGCGGTCAGTTTTATTGGTGAAGGAAACCGGGGTTTCCGGAGAAAACTACGTACCTGTCGCAAGTTACTGACAAACTTTATCACATAAGACACTATTGAATGGATTTCGATGAAACTCTCATGGATTTTTTTAGTTACTAATGTCATCGTGATCATGTGCAGTGTTTTTTAGATCATAATTTGTTCTTTTGTCTTGTATTGTCTGTTCTGTAATTTACGGCTTCTGATTACCCCTTTGTTATCTTTTGTCTTGTATTGTCTGTTCTGTAATTTACGGCTTCCGATTACCCCTTTATCTTTTGTCTTGTATTGTCTGTTCTGTAATTTACGGCTTCTGATTACCCCTTTGTTATCTTTTGTCTTGTATTGTCTGTTCTGTAATTTACGGCTTCTGATTACCCCTATGTTATCTTTTGTCTTGTACTGTCTGTTCTGTAATTTACGGCTTCTGATTACCCCTTTGTTATCTTTTGTCTTGTATTGTCTGTTCTGTAATTTACGGCTTCTGATTACCCCTTTGTTATCTTTTGTCTTGTATTGTCTGTTCTGTAATTTACGGCTTCTGATTACCCCTTTGTTATCTTTTGTCTTGTATTGTCTGTTCTGTAATTTACGGCTTCCGATTACCCCTTTATCTTTTGTCTTGTATTGTCTGTTCTGTAATTTACGGCTTCTGATTACCCCTATGTTATCTTTTGTCTTGTATTGTCTGTTCTGTAATTTACGACTTCTGATTACCCCTATGTTATCTTTTGTCTTGTATTGTCTGTTCTGTAATTTACGGCTTCTGATTACCCCTTTGTTATCTTTTGTCTTGTATTGTCTGTTCTGTAATTTACGGCTTCCGATTACCCCTTTATCTTTTGTCTTGTATTGTCTGTTCTGTAATTTACGGCTTCTGATTATCCCTTTGTTATCTTTTGTCTTGTATTGTCTGTTCTGTAATTTACGGCTTCTGATTACCCCTATGTTATCTTTTGTCTTGTACTGTCTGTTCTGTAATTTACGGCTTCTGATTACCCCTTTGTTATCTTTTGTCTTGTATTGTCTGTTCTGTAATTTACGGCTTCTGATTACCCCTATGTTATCTTTTGTCTTGTATTGTCTGTTCTGTAATTTACGGCTTCTGATTACCCCTTTGTTATCTTTTGTCTTGTATTGTCTGTTCTGTAATTTACGGCTTCTGATTACCCCTTTGTTATCTTTTGTCTTGTATTGTCTGTTCTGTAATTTACGGCTTCTGATTACCCCTTTGTTATCTTTTGTCTTGTATTGTCTGTTCTGTAATTTACGGCTTCTGATTACCCCTATGTTATCTTTTGTCTTGTACTGTCTGTTCTGTAATTTACGGCTTCTGATTACCCCTTTGTTATCTTTTGTCTTGTACTGTCTGTTCTGTAATTTACGGCTTCTGATTACCCCTTTGTTATCTTTTGTCTTGTATTGTCTCTTCTGTAATTTACGGCTTCTGATTACCCCTTTGTTATCTTTTGTCTTGTATTGTCTGTTCTGTAATTTACGGCTTCTGATTACCCCTATGTTATCTTTTGTCTTGTACTGTCTGTTCTGTAATTTACGGCTTCTGATTACCCCTTTGTTATCTTTTGTCTTGTATTGTCTGTTCTGTAATTTACGGCTTCTGATTACCCCTATGTTATCTTTTGTCTTGTACTGTCTGTTCTGTAATTTACAGCTTCTGATTACCCCTTTGTTATCTTTTGTCTTGTATTGTCTGTTCTGTAATTTACGGCTTCTGATTACCCCTTTGTTATCTTTTGTCTTGTACTGTCTGTTCTGTAATTTACGGCTTCTGATTACCCCTTTGTTATCTTTTGTCTTGTATTGTCTGTTCTGTAATTTACGGCTTCTGATTACCCCTTTGTTATCTTTTGTCTTGTATTGTCTGTTCTGTAATTTACGGCTTCTGATTACCCCTTTGTTATCTTTTGTCTTGTATTGTCTGTTCTGTAATTTACGGCTTCTGATTACCCCTTTGTTATCTTTTGTCTTGTACTGTCTGTTCTGTAATATACGGCTTCTGATTACCCCTTTGTTATCTTTTGTCTTGTACTGTCTGTTCTGTAATTTACGGCTTCTGATTACCCTTTTGTTATCTTTTGTCTTGTATTGTCTGTTCTGTAATTTACGGCTTCTGATTACCCCTTTGTTATCTTTTGTCTTGTATTGTCTGTTCTGTAATTTACGACTTCTGATTACCCCTTTGTTATCTGTTGTCTTGTATTGTCTGTTCTGTAATTTACGGCTTCTGATTACCCCTTTGTTATCTTTTGTCTTGTATTGTCTATTCTGTAATTTACGGCTTCTGATTACCCCTTTGTTATCTTTTGTCTTGTATTGTCTGTTCTGTAATTTACGGCTTCTGATTACCCCTTTGTTATCTTTTGTCTTGTATTGTCTGTTCTGTAATTTACGGCTTCTGATTACCCCTTTGTTATCTTTTGTCTTGTACTGTCTGTTCTGTAATTTACGGCTTCTGATTACCCCTTTGTTATCTTTTGTCTTGTATTGTCTGTTCTGTAATTTACGGCTTCTGATTACCCCTTTGTTATCTTTTGTCTTGTATTGTCTGTTCTGTAATTTACGGCTTCTGATTACCCCTTTGTTATCTTTTGTCTTGTATTGTCTGTTCTGTAATTTACGGCTTCTGATTACCCCTTTGTTATCTTTTGTCTTGTATTGTCTGTTCTGTAATTTACGGCTTCTGATTACCCCTTTGTTATCTTTTGTCTTGTATTGTCTGTTCTGTAATTTACGGCTTCTAATTACCACTTTGTTATCTTCAAACTTTTCTTATATGTGAATGCTGACTAAGACCAAGAAACTGATGATTCAACATTTGTCCTTTTTTCATTTTTTTTTTAATTTGCAGCAACGTGGGCTAGTCTTAGACGACCATTGTCTTTACACATTATCGATGAGACAAACAATGTAACAAAATGTACGTCTGAAGCATCTTTAATTTTCTTGCTAAGGCTTGTCATATATATCACACAAAACATGAAGAAGGTTGTATATCCATATTTCATTTGTACCTTGATATTATCTGATAACGTACCTTATATGCCTGTCAACTTTGGTATTTTCGTATTTTGTTGAGATATCTCTCAAATGTCAATGGAAATGTTGTTCAGTAATAAAAATGAAAAGGGAAAAGTTCAAAACTAGGTGTAAACAACAATTTATCATTATTTCATTGTATTGATTAAATAAATCTGTATAAATGTCTTATTTTCATAAATGAAGAAAGAGCATGCTCCTCAGATGATATTGAGCATTCTTACTTTTCATTACGTTTTATTCAGTTTGTTACAGATAAGTACGAACTGATTTGTTCTTCTACATTAATTCTTATATAAAATTAACTAATAAATAAATTATACATGTATACGGAAAAAAACCCACTCTGATTCTAATAAATATTCTCTTAAACTGACACCTTCAAAATGCTAGTTTTTTTTATAGACAACTTAATTGTTATGTTTGGTGGAGGTGTCTTATCACGGTCGGCGTTCTCATGGGTACCACCTGTGCTCCTCTTCTCGCCGACTTGTTCCTTTATTCGTATGCAACAGACTTCATGTATTAGGTTCTCAAGAAAACCGAAAAGAAGATAGCACGATCCCTTAATTTCACGTTCCGCCATATAGATGATGTCCTTTCACTTATTAATTATTAGTGATTATGTTGAACGCATCTTTCCCATTGCGTTTGCAATAGAGGATACCACAGATACAACTAGATCTGCGTCATACTCTGACCTACATCCAGAGTAAGAGCCGAAAGAACGAAACTTTATGACAAAAGTGATGATTTCAATTTTCCATTTGTGAACTGTCAATTGACATGTAGCAACACCTGCATATGGCACATATCTCTCTCAGCTGATACGATATTCCAGAGTTTGTGGTTCCTGTCATAATTTTCTACATAAAGGATTGCTGCTAAAGTTACAGAATCAAGGGTCCCTAGTGGCTAGGTTACAATCATCACATTGAATGTTTTACGGTCGCCACCGTGACTTGTTCAACCGCTACGGAATATCTGTGTTAGAAATGACCAGAATATGTCCTGCTTGTAGTAATCACAATCCTGTTCTTTCCTCATTCATGGCTTATCACCGGCATTTTGACAAGAGTAACTCGACAGATGCCACTAGTAGTCAGGCACCGATTATCCGTCCAGAACACTTCAGTTCACCTTCAGTTTTAATGTCGGGTTCATGCTGCTTAATCTTTATTTTTCTGAGTAAGAAATGTTTGAAGATGCCAAATGGGTAATCAGAAGCAGTAAGTCGAAGAAGGGTATCTCCATAATTTACTTGCATTACTTGGACAAGGATATTGTGAAATAATCTGTAAATGTGTTGTTTATAAACATCACAGATCAAGAATTCAAGTTTTTTGGTTTGTTTTTTCGGCAAACAACAAAGACAACGTTACAACATGTTACGGTATAGTAATGTTTATTTGACATCGCGTCACACTTACAAACATGTTTATCTATTGTTTCTATTTAACACTAATTTACATAAACTGCTTGTTTTTAAGTGAACTTCTTCTAAAGATAAATTCCCCATGCACCGTTGTACAGGTGTTTTGTCTTGTTCGTCCATGAATTTAGAGTGATTATGAGACTGTATGAATTTTAGGGGACGACCATATGCCATAGACCAACATATTCGCCTTTTTAAATATTTTTTTAATTGTACATTGTAAATAGATATATTGTTGTTTTTATCTTTTTGGTGTTTTTGTTTATTTGTTTGTTTGTTTGTTTGTTTGTTTTTTGGAAGGGGAAATTTGATGAAGGGTTGCTTCTACCAAGGAAGCTACTGAACCAAGGGTACCTATTGGTCAAGTTGAAGTCATTACTTCGAAAGTGTTACGGTCTCCACCATGACTTGGTTGACCGGAATATCTGTGTCTCAAACGACCACGGATATGTTTCACCGGTTGTAAACAATTCCCGATTTTTCCCTCATTCCTCATTCATGACTTATCACCGGGTTTGTAACTAGATTAACACGACGGGTGCCACAAGTGGAGCAGGAACTGCCTATCCTTCCGGAGCACCCGCGTTCATCCCCGGTTTTTAGTGAGATTCGTGTTACTTGATCTGAAGCTTTATGTGTATGTTTTGTAGATCGTTGTCTGTCTTTCTGTCCTTTTTCCTTTGGCTATTGTGTTGTCTGTCCCTCTTCGATTTATCTTTAACACAACTTTTAAATCGATGCCATTTACTCACCAAAAATGTATTAGAGGGACCGGTAATAATCATCCCACGAATTGCCCCAAATCAGATTTGGGTAATTTCGTATGATGATTATTACCGGCTCCTGTGATCATGTAATTCGTTAAAGTGACGTGATGAAGTCTATTCCCAGTGGCGATGATATGCCTCTCTTTGGCAATCGGCAAACCTCGGGTAAATCCGCTTCTCTTCTTCTAGATGAAGGCGCGTAATCAGACGAGTTGTGACGAGTGGTCCTTTTGGATTCTGTTGTAAATGCGACACTTAGCGCATTAAAAATGACGTGACAACGCACATGAACTGTGACGTGACCTCGCTGTATACTACTACTACAAGCCTTCAGAAAGGCGTGTTCATTTATTGTCAAGGACGAATATAAAACTCAATCTAAGGACGGGTCATCAATCAGTGTCGCGTATTCGTAGAATGTCACACTGGTTACACGTAATGAAACTTACCTCGGACTTACTTGTGACAGGGCAGAGTCATTCTACTGTCTATGTTTAAAAACGTTATGATTAATATTATTTGTAAACTTGTTCTAATACTGCTCATTTGACGTTAAATAGCAACCAGTCAGACGATTTATTTACAAGTCGACGTGACATCGTATTCGTCCAAGATTTTAGTTGATTCGTAGACTTGTATTATATCGCGTGGGAAATAAGCCCTTTGTTTATTTCTTACTGAATTGAAAGGAAGTCTTAAAAACAAACATTAAAAATTGACGATACACGTCATCGGAAATTCTGCCTCTTAAAACGGTTGACTGGAAAATGTAAAACTCTCATTGAATGCAGAATATACCATCAAACCGGAAGTAATTTTCCTGTCTCGTTATCTGACAAATTGCCTCGCGATGTCATACCGTCATACGAATGTCACGAGACCATGTTATTAATGCTGTTAAGTGCAGTTGTTACTGTTTCTGTAATGACAATAAAGTACTGTGACTTATCTAGCCCTAGGATCTTTAATATGATCTTAAGCAATTGTCACAGATCAATTGCTGAGACTAATTGATAGTTGTATTGATTGATAGTTAACAAATTAAGATGCAGATCGTTCTGTTAGAACACAAACAGGAAACTGCATGTTATTTTCTAAATTGGTTAATAGAAAAGTCTCGTATATTCGCTCAAATGTACATAGAACGATAATTGTACAAAAAAACTTAATAATTTAAGATAATGAAAAGTCAGACCAAAGGACAGAATGAATTTCATCAAATCTGTGCAGGTTTTTTTCCCCTTTTGCTTATATATTTTTTTATTTCCATTGGATCTCCAATTATCAAGACGATTGAGATCCCATTACCTCGTTCAACCCCACCACCATTTTGTGACTGTCCCAAGTCAGGACCTGTATTTCCAACATACATTATATGTCGTGATCTTTGTAATGGTCATTGAAATGAGGTGAGGGATAGTTTTGTTGATATTGGTGGAATAGTTGATCATCACTGTATAAATTTTACATGGTGCCATTTACTTAAGCATCCCTATATACATATACTAGCGAGAACAACGTAACGTTATCCTTATACACATATACTAGCGAGAACAACGTAACGTTATCCTTATACACATATACTAGCGAGAACAACGTAACGTTATCCTTATACACATATACTAGCGAGAACAACGTAACGTTATCCTTATACACATATACTAGCGAGAACAACGTAACGTTATCCCTATACACATATACTAGCGAGAACAACGTAACGTTATCCCTATACACATATACTAGCGAGAACAACGTAACGTTATCCTTATACACATATACTAGCGAGAACAACGTAACGTTATCCTTATACACATATACTAGCGAGAACAACGTAACGTTATCCTTATACACATATACTAGCGAGAACAACGTAACGTTATCCTTATATACATATACTAGCGAGAACAACGTAACGTTATCCTTATACACATATACTAGCGAGAACAACGTAACGTTATCCTTATACACATATACTAGCGAGAACAACGTAACGTTATCCTTATACACATATACTAGCGAGAACAACGTAACGTTATCCTTATATACATATACTAGCGAGAACAACGTAACGTTATCCTTATACACATATACTAGCGAGAACAACGTAACGTTATCTTTATACACATATACTAGCGAGAACAACGTAACGTTATCCTTATACACATATACTAGCGAGAACAACGTAACGTTATCCTTATACACATATACTAGCGAGAACAACGTAACGTTATCCTCATACACATATACTAGCGAGAACAACGTAACGTTATCCTCATATACATATACTAGCGAGAACAACGTAACGTTATCCTTATACACATATACTAGCGAGAACAACGTAACGTTATCCTTATATACATATACTAGCGAGAACAACGTAACGTTATCCTTATACACATATACTAGCGAGAACAACGTAACGTTATCCTTATACACATATACTAGCGAGAACAACGTAACGTTATCCTTATACACATATACTAGCGAGAACAACGTAACGTTATCCTTATACACATATACTAGCGAGAACAACGTAACGTTATCCTTATACACATATACTAGCGAGAACAACGTAACGTTATCCTCATACACATATACTAGCGAGAACAACGTAACGTTATCCTCATACACATATACTAGCGAGAACAACGTAACGTTATCCTTATATACATATACTAGCGAGAACAACGTAACGTTATCTTTATACACATATACTAGCGAGAACAACGTAACGTTATCCTTATACACATATACTAGCGAGAACAACGTAACGTTATCCTTATACACATATACTAGCGAGAACAACGTAACGTTATCCTTATACACATATACTAGCGAGAACAACGTAACGTTATCCTTATATACATATACTAGCGAGAACAACGTAACGTTATCCTTATACACATATACTAGCGAGAACAACGTAACGTTATCCTTATACACATATACTAGCGAGAACAACGTAACGTTATCCTTATACACATATACTAGCGAGAACAACGTAACGTTATCCTTATATACATATACTAGCGAGAACAACGTAACGTTATCCTTATATACATATACTAGCGAGAACAACGTAACGTTATCCTTATACACATATACTAGCGAGAACAACGTAACGTTATCCTTATATACATATACTAGCGAGAACAACGTAACGTTATCCTTATACACATATACTAGCGAGAACAACGTAACGTTATCCTTATACACATATACTAGCGAGAACAACGTAACGTTATCCTTATACACATATACTAGCGAGAACAACGTAACGTTATCCTTATACACATATACTAGCGAGAACAACGTAACGTTATCCTTATACACATATACTAGCGAGAACAACGTAACGTTATCCTTATACACATATACTAGCGAGAACAACGTAACGTTATCCTTATACACATATACTAGCGAGAACAACGTAACGTTATCCTTATATACATATACTAGCGAGAACAACGTAACGTTATCCTTATATACATATACTAGCGAGAACAACGTAACGTTATCCTTATATACATATACTAGCGAGAACAACGTAACGTTATCCTTATACACATATACTAGCGAGAACAACGTAACGTTATCCTTATACACATATACTAGCGAGAACAACGTAACGTTATCCTTATATACATATACTAGCGAGAACAACGTAACGTTATCCTTATACACATATACTAGCGAGAACAACGTAACGTTATCCTTATATACATATACTAGCGAGAACAACGTAACGTTATCCTTATACACATATACTAGCGAGAACAACGTAACGTTATCCTTATATACATATACTAGCGAGAACAACGTAACGTTATCCTTATACACATATACTAGCGAGAACAACGTAACGTTATCCTTATACACATATACTAGCGAGAACAACGTAACGTTATCCTTATACACATATACTAGCGAGAACAACGTAACGTTATCCTTATATACATATACTAGCGAGAACAACGTAACGTTATCCTTATACACATATACTAGCGAGAACAACGTAACGTTATCCTTATACACATATACTAGCGAGAACAACGTAACGTTATCCTTATACACATATACTAGCGAGAACAACGTAACGTTATCCTTATACACATATACTAGCGAGAACAACGTAACGTTATCCTTATAACACATATACTAGCGAGAACAACGTAACGTTATCCTTATACACATATACTAGCGAGAACAACGTAACGTTATCCTTATACACATATACTAGCGAGAACAACGTAACGTTATCCTTATACACATATACTAGCGAGAACAACGTAACGTTATCCTTATACACATATACTAGCGAGAACAACGTAACGTTATCCTTATACACATATACTAGCGAGAACAACGTAACGTTATCCTTATACACATATACTAGCGAGAACAACGTAACGTTATCCTTATACACATATACTAGCGAGAACAACGTAACGTTATCCTTATACACATATACTAGCGAGAACAACGTAACGTTATCCTTATACACATATACTAGCGAGAACAACGTAACGTTATCCTTATACACATATACTAGCGAGAACAACGTAACGTTATCCTTATACACATATACTAGCGAGAACAACGTAACGTTATCCTTATACACATATACTAGCGAGAACAACGTAACGTTATCCTTATACACATATACTAGCGAGAACAACGTAACGTTATCCTTATACACATATACTAGCGAGAACAACGTAACGTTATCCTTATACACATATACTAGCGAGAACAACGTAACGTTATCCTTATACACATATACTAGCGAGAACAACGTAACGTTATCCTTATACACATATACTAGCGAGAACAACGTAACGTTATCCTTATACACATATACTAGCGAGAACAACGTAACGTTATCCTTATACACATATACTAGCGAGAACAACGTAACGTTATCCTTATACACATATACTAGCGAGAACAACGTAACGTTATCCTTATACACATATACTAGCGAGAACAACGTAACGTTATCCTTATACACATATACTAGCGAGAACAACGTAACGTTATCCTTATACACATATACTAGCGAGAACAACGTAACGTTATCCTTATACACATATACTAGCGAGAACAACGTAACGTTATCCTTATACACATATACTAGCGAGAACAACGTAACGTTATCCTTATACACATATACTAGCGAGAACAACGTAACGTTATCCTTATACACATATACTAGCGAGAACAACGTAACGTTATCCTTATACACATATACTAGCGAGAACAACGTAACGTTATCCTTATACACATATACTAGCGAGAACAACGTAACGTTATCCTTATACACATATACTAGCGAGAACAACGTAACGTTATCCTTATACACATATACTAGCGAGAACAACGTAACGTTATCCTTATACACATATACTAGCGAGAACAACGTAACGTTATCCTTATACACATATACTAGCGAGAACAACGTAACGTTATCCTTATACACATATACTAGCGAGAACAACGTAACGTTATCCTTATACACATATACTAGCGAGAACAACGTAACGTTATCCTTATACACATATACTAGCGAGAACAACGTAACGTTATCCTTATACACATATACTAGCGAGAACAACGTAACGTTATCCTTATACACATATACTAGCGAGAACAACGTAACGTTATCCTTATACACATATACTAGCGAGAACAACGTAACGTTATCCTTATACACATATACTAGCGAGAACAACGTAACGTTATCCTTATACACATATACTAGCGAGAACAACGTAACGTTATCCTTATACACATATACTAGCGAGAACAACGTAACGTTATCCTTATACACATATACTAGCGAGAACAACGTAACGTTATCCTTATACACATATACTAGCGAGAACAACGTAACGTTATCCTTATACACATATACTAGCGAGAACAACGTAACGTTATCCTTATACACATATACTAGCGAGAACAACGTAACGTTATCCTTATACACATATACTAGCGAGAACAACGTAACGTTATCCTTATACACATATACTAGCGAGAACAACGTAACGTTATCCTTATACACATATACTAGCGAGAACAACGTAACGTTATCCTTATACACATATACTAGCGAGAACAACGTAACGTTATCCTTATATACATATACTAGCGAGAACAACGTAACGTTATCCTTATACACATATACTAGCGAGAACAACGTAACGTTATCCTTATACACATATACTAGCGAGAACAACGTAACGTTATCCTTATACACATATACTAGCGAGAACAACGTAACGTTATCCTTATACACATATACTAGCGAGAACAACGTAACGTTATCCTTATACACATATACTAGCGAGAACAACGTAACGTTATCCTTATACACATATACTAGCGAGAACAACGTAACGTTATCCTTATACACATATACTAGCGAGAACAACGTAACGTTATCCTTATACACATATACTAGCGAGAACAACGTAACGTTATCCTTATACACATATACTAGCGAGAACAACGTAACGTTATCCTTATACACATATACTAGCGAGAACAACGTAACGTTATCCTTATACACATATACTAGCGAGAACAACGTAACGTTATCCTTATACACATATACTAGCGAGAACAACGTAACGTTATCCTTATACACATATACTAGCGAGAACAACGTAACGTTATCCTTATACACATATACTAGCGAGAACAACGTAACGTTATCCTTATATACATATACTAGCGAGAACAACGTAACGTTATCCTTATACACATATACTAGCGAGAACAACGTAACGTTATCCTTATACACATATACTAGCGAGAACAACGTAACGTTATCCTTATACACATATACTAGCGAGAACAACGTAACGTTATCCTTATACACATATACTAGCGAGAACAACGTAACGTTATCCTTATACACATATACTAGCGAGAACAACGTAACGTTATCCTTATACACATATACTAGCGAGAACAACGTAACGTTATCCTTATACACATATACTAGCGAGAACAACGTAACGTTATCCTTATACACATATACTAGCGAGAACAACGTAACGTTATCCTTATATACATATACTAGCGAGAACAACGTAACGTTATCCTTATACACATATACTAGCGAGAACAACGTAACGTTATCCTTATACACATATACTAGCGAGAACAACGTAACGTTATCCTTATACACATATACTAGCGAGAACAACGTAACGTTATCCTTATACACATATACTAGCGAGAACAACGTAACGTTATCCTTATACACATATACTAGCGAGAACAACGTAACGTTATCCTTATACACATATACTAGCGAGAACAACGTAACGTTATCCTTATACACATATACTAGCGAGAACAACGTAACGTTATCCTTATACACATATACTAGCGAGAACAACGTAACGTTATCCTTATACACATATACTAGCGAGAACAACGTAACGTTATCCTTATACACATATACTAGCGAGAACAACGTAACGTTATCCTTATACACATATACTAGCGAGAACAACGTAACGTTATCCTTATACACATATACTAGCGAGAACAACGTAACGTTATCCTTATACACATATACTAGCGAGAACAACGTAACGTTATCCTTATACACATATACTAGCGAGAACAACGTAACGTTATCCTTATACACATATACTAGCGAGAACAACGTAACGTTATCCTTATACACATATACTAGCGAGAACAACGTAACGTTATCCTTATACACATATACTAGCGAGAACAACGTAACGTTATCCTTATACACATATACTAGCGAGAACAACGTAACGTTATCCTTATACACATATACTAGCGAGAACAACGTAACGTTATCCTTATACACATATACTAGCGAGAACAACGTAACGTTATCCTTATACACATATACTAGCGAGAACAACGTAACGTTATCCTTATACACATATACTAGCGAGAACAACGTAACGTTATCCTTATACACATATACTAGCGAGAACAACGTAACGTTATCCTTATACACATATACTAGCGAGAACAACGTAACGTTATCCTTATACACATATACTAGCGAGAACAACGTAACGTTATCCTTATACACATATACTAGCGAGAACAACGTAACGTTATCCTTATACACATATACTAGCGAGAACAACGTAACGTTATCCTTATACACATATACTAGCGAGAACAACGTAACGTTATCCTTATACACATATACTAGCGAGAACAACGTAACGTTATCCTTATACACATATACTAGCGAGAACAACGTAACGTTATCCTTATACACATATACTAGCGAGAACAACGTAACGTTATCCTTATACACATATACTAGCGAGAACAACGTAACGTTATCCTTATACACATATACTAGCGAGAACAACGTAACGTTATCCTTATACACATATACTAGCGAGAACAACGTAACGTTATCCTTATACACATATACTAGCGAGAACAACGTAACGTTATCCTTATACACATATACTAGCGAGAACAACGTAACGTTATCCTTATACACATATACTAGCGAGAACAACGTAACGTTATCCTTATACACATATACTAGCGAGAACAACGTAACGTTATCCTTATACACATATACTAGCGAGAACAACGTAACGTTATCCTTATACACATATACTAGCGAGAACAACGTAACGTTATCCTTATACACATATACTAGCGAGAACAACGTAACGTTATCCTTATACACATATACTAGCGAGAACAACGTAACGTTATCCTTATACACATATACTAGCGAGAACAACGTAACGTTATCCTTATACACATATACTAGCGAGAACAACGTAACGTTATCCTTATACACATATACTAGCGAGAACAACGTAACGTTATCCTTATACACATATACTAGCGAGAACAACGTAACGTTATCCTTATACACATATACTAGCGAGAACAACGTAACGTTATCCTTATACACATATACTAGCGAGAACAACGTAACGTTATCCTTATACACATATACTAGCGAGAACAACGTAACGTTATCCTTATATACATATACTAGCGAGAACAACGTAACGTTATCCTTATACACATATACTAGCGAGAACAACGTAACGTTATCCTTATACACATATACTAGCGAGAACAACGTAACGTTATCCTTATACACATATACTAGCGAGAACAACGTAACGTTATCCTTATACACATATACTAGCGAGAACAACGTAACGTTATCCTTATACACATATACTAGCGAGAACAACGTAACGTTATCCTTATACACATATACTAGCGAGAACAACGTAACGTTATCCTTATACACATATACTAGCGAGAACAACGTAACGTTATCCTTATACACATATACTAGCGAGAACAACGTAACGTTATCCTTATACACATATACTAGCGAGAACAACGTAACGTTATCCTTATACACATATACTAGCGAGAACAACGTAACGTTATCCTTATACACATATACTAGCGAGAACAACGTAACGTTATCCTTATACACATATACTAGCGAGAACAACGTAACGTTATCCTTATACACATATACTAGCGAGAACAACGTAACGTTATCCTTATACACATATACTAGCGAGAACAACGTAACGTTATCCTTATACACATATACTAGCGAGAACAACGTAACGTTATCCTTATACACATATACTAGCGAGAACAACGTAACGTTATCCTTATACACATATACTAGCGAGAACAACGTAACGTTATCCTTATACACATATACTAGCGAGAACAACGTAACGTTATCCTTATACACATATACTAGCGAGAACAACGTAACGTTATCCTTATACACATATACTAGCGAGAACAACGTAACGTTATCCTTATACACATATACTAGCGAGAACAACGTAACGTTATCCTTATACACATATACTAGCGAGAACAACGTAACGTTATCCTTATACACATATACTAGCGAGAACAACGTAACGTTATCCTTATACACATATACTAGCGAGAACAACGTAACGTTATCCTTATACACATATACTAGCGAGAACAACGTAACGTTATCCTTATACACATATACTAGCGAGAACAACGTAACGTTATCCTTATACACATATACTAGCGAGAACAACGTAACGTTATCCTTATACACATATACTAGCGAGAACAACGTAACGTTATCCTTATACACATATACTAGCGAGAACAACGTAACGTTATCCTTATACACATATACTAGCGAGAACAACGTAACGTTATCCTTATACACATATACTAGCGAGAACAACGTAACGTTATCCTTATACACATATACTAGCGAGAACAACGTAACGTTATCCTTATACACATATACTAGCGAGAACAACGTAACGTTATCCTTATACACATATACTAGCGAGAACAACGTAACGTTATCCTTATACACATATACTAGCGAGAACAACGTAACGTTATCCTTATACACATATACTAGCGAGAACAACGTAACGTTATCCTTATACACATATACTAGCGAGAACAACGTAACGTTATCCTTATACACATATACTAGCGAGAACAACGTAACGTTATCCTTATACACATATACTAGCGAGAACAACGTAACGTTATCCTTATACACATATACTAGCGAGAACAACGTAACGTTATCCTTATACACATATACTAGCGAGAACAACGTAACGTTATCCTTATACACATATACTAGCGAGAACAACGTAACGTTATCCTTATACACATATACTAGCGAGAACAACGTAACGTTATCCTTATACACATATACTAGCGAGAACAACGTAACGTTATCCTTATACACATATACTAGCGAGAACAACGTAACGTTATCCTTATACACATATACTAGCGAGAACAACGTAACGTTATCCTTATACACATATACTAGCGAGAACAACGTAACGTTATCCTTATACACATATACTAGCGAGAACAACGTAACGTTATCCTTATACACATATACTAGCGAGAACAACGTAACGTTATCCTTATACACATATACTAGCGAGAACAACGTAACGTTATCCTTATACACATATACTAGCGAGAACAACGTAACGTTATCCTTATACACATATACTAGCGAGAACAACGTAACGTTATCCTTATACACATATACTAGCGAGAACAACGTAACGTTATCCTTATACACATATACTAGCGAGAACAACGTAACGTTATCCTTATACACATATACTAGCGAGAACAACGTAACGTTATCCTTATACACATATACTAGCGAGAACAACGTAACGTTATCCTTATACACATATACTAGCGAGAACAACGTAACGTTATCCTTATACACATATACTAGCGAGAACAACGTAACGTTATCCTTATACACATATACTAGCGAGAACAACGTAACGTTATCCTTATACACATATACTAGCGAGAACAACGTAACGTTATCCTTATACACATATACTAGCGAGAACAACGTAACGTTATCCTTATACACATATACTAGCGAGAACAACGTAACGTTATCCTTATACACATATACTAGCGAGAACAACGTAACGTTATCCTTATACACATATACTAGCGAGAACAACGTAACGTTATCCTTATACACATATACTAGCGAGAACAACGTAACGTTATCCTTATACACATATACTAGCGAGAACAACGTAACGTTATCCTTATACACATATACTAGCGAGAACAACGTAACGTTATCCTTATACACATATACTAGCGAGAACAACGTAACGTTATCCTTATACACATATACTAGCGAGAACAACGTAACGTTATCCTTATACACATATACTAGCGAGAACAACGTAACGTTATCCTTATACACATATACTAGCGAGAACAACGTAACGTTATCCTTATACACATATACTAGCGAGAACAACGTAACGTTATCCTTATACACATATACTAGCGAGAACAACGTAACGTTATCCTTATACACATATACTAGCGAGAACAACGTAACGTTATCCTTCTTAGGACCCCTTACGAGAACAACGTAACTGTTATCCTTATATACATATACTAGCGAGAACAACGTAACGTTATCCTTATATACATATACTAGCGAGAACAACGTAACGTTATCCTTATACACATATACTAGCGAGAACAACGTAACGTTATCCTTATATACATATACTAGCGAGAACAACGTAACGTTATCCTTATATACATATACTAGCGAGAACAACGTAACGTTATCCTTATACACATATACTAGCGAGAACAACGTAACGTTATCCTTATATACATATACTAGCGAGAACAACGTAACGTTATCCTTATACACATATACTAGCGAGAACAACGTAACGTTATCCTTATATACATATACTAGCGAGAACAACGTAACGTTATCCTTATACACATATACTAGCGAGAACAACGTAACGTTATCCTTATATACATATACTAGCGAGAACAACGTAACGTTATCCTTATACACATATACTAGCGAGAACAACGTAACGTTATCCTTATATACATATACTAGCGAGAACAACGTAACGTTATCCTTATACACATATACTAGCGAGAACAACGTAACGTTATCCTTATACACATATACTAGCAGAACAACGTAACGTTATCCTTATACACATATACTAGCGAGAACAACGTAACGTTATCCTTATATACATATACTAGCGAGAACAACGTAACGTTATCCTTATACACATATACTAGCGAGAACAACGTAACGTTATCCTTATACACATATACTAGCGAGAACAACGTAACGTTATCCTTATACACATATACTAGCGAGAACAACGTAACGTTATCCTTATACACATATACTAGCGAGAACAACGTAACGTTATCCTTATACACATATACTAGCGAGAACAACGTAACGTTATCCTTATACACATATACTAGCGAGAACAACGTAACGTTATCCTTATACACATATACTAGCGAGAACAACGTAACGTTATCCTTATACACATATACTAGCGAGAACAACGTAACGTTATCCTTATACACATATACTAGCGAGAACAACGTAACGTTATCCTTATACACATATACTAGCGAGAACAACGTAACGTTATCCTTATACACATATACTAGCGAGAACAACGTAACGTTATCCTTATACACATATACTAGCGAGAACAACGTAACGTTATCCTTATACACATATACTAGCGAGAACAACGTAACGTTATCCTTATACACATATACTAGCGAGAACAACGTAACGTTATCCTTATATACATATACTAGCGAGAACAACGTAACGTTATCCTTATACACATATACTAGCGAGAACAACGTAACGTTATCCTTATACACATATACTAGCGAGAACAACGTAACGTTATCCTTATACACATATACTAGCGAGAACAACGTAACGTTATCCTTATACACATATACTAGCGAGAACAACGTAACGTTATCCTTATACACATATACTAGCGAGAACAACGTAACGTTATCCTTATACACATATACTAGCGAGAACAACGTAACGTTATCCTTATATACATATACTAGCGAGAACAACGTAACGTTATCCTTATACACATATACTAGCGAGAACAACGTAACGTTATCCTTATATACATATACTAGCGAGAACAACGTAACGTTATCCTTATACACATATACTAGCGAGAACAACGTAACGTTATCCTTATATACATATACTAGCGAGAACAACGTAACGTTATCCTTATACACATATACTAGCGAGAACAACGTAACGTTATCCTTATACACATATACTAGCGAGAACAACGTAACGTTATCCTTATACACATATACTAGCGAGAACAACGTAACGTTATCCTTATACACATATACTAGCGAGAACAACGTAACGTTATCCTTATACACATATACTAGCGAGAACAACGTAACGTTATCCTTATATACATATACTAGCGAGAACAACGTAACGTTATCCTTATACACATATACTAGCGAGAACAACGTAACGTTATCCTTATACACATATACTAGCGAGAACAACGTAACGTTATCCTTATACACATATACTAGCGAGAACAACGTAACGTTATCCTTATATACATATACTAGCGAGAACAACGTAACGTTATCCTTATACACATATACTAGCGAGAACAACGTAACGTTATCCTTATACACATATACTAGCGAGAACAACGTAACGTTATCCTTATACACATATACTAGCGAGAACAACGTAACGTTATCCTTATACACATATACTAGCGAGAACAACGTAACGTTATCCTTATACACATATACTAGCGAGAACAACGTAACGTTATCCTTATACACATATACTAGCGAGAACAACGTAACGTTATCCTTATACACATATACTAGCGAGAACAACGTAACGTTATCCTTATACACATATACTAGCGAGAACAACGTAACGTTATCCTTATACACATATACTAGCGAGAACAACGTAACGTTATCCTTATATACATATACTAGCGAGAACAACGTAACGTTATCCTTATATACATATACTAGCGAGAACAACGTAACGTTATCCTTATACACATATACTAGCGAGAACAACGTAACGTTATCCTTATACACATATACTAGCGAGAACAACGTAACGTTATCCTTATACACATATACTAGCGAGAACAACGTAACGTTATCCTTATACACATATACTAGCGAGAACAACGTAACGTTATCCTTATACACATATACTAGCGAGAACAACGTAACGTTATCCTTATACACATATACTAGCGAGAACAACGTAACGTTATCCTTATATACATATACTAGCGAGAACAACGTAACGTTATCCTTATATACATATACTAGCGAGAACAACGTAACGTTATCCTTATACACATATACTAGCGAGAACAACGTAACGTTATCCTTATATACATATACTAGCGAGAACAACGTAACGTTATCCTTATACACATATACTAGCGAGAACAACGTAACGTTATCCTTATACACATATACTAGCGAGAACAACGTAACGTTATCCTTATACACATATACTAGCGAGAACAACGTAACGTTATCCTTATAAAATAACACATATACTAGCGAGAACAACGTAACGTTATCCTTATACACATATACTAGCGAGAACAACGTAACGTTATCCTTATACACATATACTAGCGAGAACAACGTAACGTTATCCTTATACACATATACTAGCGAGAACAACGTAACGTTATCCTTATACACATATACTAGCGAGAACAACGTAACGTTATCCTTATACATATACTAGCGAGAACAACGTAACGTTATCCTTATATACATATACTAGCGAGAACAACGTAACGTTATCCTTATACACATATACTAGCGAGAACAACGTAACGTTATCCTTATACACATATACTAGCGAGAACAACGTAACGTTATCCTTATACACATATACTAGCGAGAACAACGTAACGTTATCCTTATACACATATACTAGCGAGAACAACGTAACGTTATCCTTATACACATATACTAGCGAGAACAACGTAACGTTATCCTTATTATAGGAATAAACACATTTTTTCCGAAGTTTATTGATGTGTAACCTGGACCAAGTCACTCACAAACTTACATAAAAGTCCAAAACCTGGACCAATTCACTCACAAACAAATAAAAGCCCGAAGGACTTTTATGTAAGTTTGTGAGTGACTTGGTCCAGGTTATACATCAATAAACTCCGGGAAAAATGCGCTTAATCCTTATAATTCTGTAACTAAGTTTTTTTTTCTTCATTTGTTTTGAAAATTTACCTTTGGGGATCCCCAGTACGCACACATACATTCCATCGATGTGTGTCGGCCATGAATAACAAAATGAACTAACCTTATTTCCTACTTTAAACTAGACAGTGATGTAATTAAGTTACCGATATTTTCCAATTTGATGGCATTTTGCATTTAGCTACTCAAACAAGTAAAATGCCCACAAAATCGTAAAATAAATCAGTAACCAGCTTGTGTCAATCAGCGTCCCTTGAAAACAACGTCACAGGATGACGATATATTACAAAAGTCAAAGTCGATAGATGGTTGTCTTAAGTATTTTTTCCGGAATTTTTTTTATGTCGACAATACAAGCTTTTTTTTTTCATTGGCATTTATTTTTTTATTTCATATCTAACAATAATTGTCGATTATTAACAATAAACATTGTTTCTTTTATCTTTTTTTATTATCGGGAATCCAAGCCGCCATTTTGTTTACATTACGAAAAAAGTAGTCCGCTGAACATCGTCTATCGAAAAATAAACTGACAAAATCCCGCCTCCATAAGCGCTTATACCCAATCAGAGTATAGGATTTCTAATTATGTAAATCATATAAGAATTATACACATATACTAGCGAGAACAACGTAACAGTCGGAGAGCAGACTCGATAATGGCGTCGTTTCAGTTAATTTGTCACGTACATTTTTTTACCGGAATCGGACACGTTAAATACATCGACCAAGTGTTGAAAATTCACTCGTTTTAATCGTTGCGAGCGTCAAATATAACCGAAGAAGCGAGAAAAACATAGAAAATTGTTTCTTTCATATAAATTTGAGGCCCCGTGCTTGAACTTCTTGTAACAAAGGAGTAATGCAGAAATTAAAACGACACGGAAATGGCGGAAGTTGTTTAAAGAAACACGAAAAATTAAAAATTAAAATATTTGCCGAAAGGGTGATGGAAAATCATATATATAGTTCCATAGATTTCTATATTAGTATTTCAAAGAAACATTTTCTGTAATTAACCGTACAATAGAACTGTTTTCTGTCAGATGGATCGTGTCACATTTTGGTTGGATTCAAGGGAGGTAACTAGAATCATCACATACTCCGTAATTTTTAACATTCTATTTATAGAACGAGTGTAAGTAAATGCGTTTTCTCAATAAAACAAATATTATTTTGTATTAAAAATGTTGAAATTAGTCAGAATAATTGTTTATTATATCTACAGCTATTAAATTGATCAAATATAATTTAACAGATGAGTCCAAATTTGAGATTTTATGGAACCATAACAGTATTAAGTAAGGAGCAATTATATTACTGTAAAAGTAATCCTGGTAAGCTGACTTTTCGGTCGAAATACATGTAAAGTTGTTCCATGAAGGTATAACAAAACAAGAATCAACTGTAATGGTCTACTAAATTTATCGAATGAACTTGAGAAAAAAAAACAGTCATATTTTCATATGCAATGGTAAATCTTGGAATATTAAAAATTACTTTCAACTGTTTTTTAACATATAAGGCTATTCAAACACGTCCACCAGTTTTATTGGTGGCTTCACCATACAAATCATGTATAGCGGCCCCTAGCAACCCACCACGAGCATGTTGATGTCAATGTACTTGATACAAGTGATACTTTTTTCAATGTAAATGACCTTATAAAAGACAAATGAAAGAAAATGATGAAAATAGAAAAAATAGAAAATTGTATCACATGCATAGTATCGGTACATCCTCGTAATGACTCTTGAGCAGAACTCGTGTTATATTTTATAGATGTTTCTTTATAAAAAGGGGCGAGGGGTGTAATGTTTTTAACCTTTTTTTTTAAACAAAAGCAGATCATACTGTACTAAGATCCATTATTTGATAACTTTTTACAAAATAAAATTCAACTTCAACTAAATTTTTTTATTAAAAATAATAAAACATGTGAATAATAGGAGAAAACCGGATGGGGCTATAATTTAAAATTCTAACTGAATATGCTGATGCCATTACCATAGAAAATTTGCATACACAAATGTATCAGAATTTAAAATTAACTTTATTCTTTCTAGAAGATCCTTTCCCTTAAATTAAATGGTCTTTCTTTGACTGTATATACTTTTGTCACAAAAGCAACATTCTAGTTGGGGTTTGAAATTTCTATATTTCTTGCAGTGATCAATAGAGGAAAAAATTATTAGATGTGCATGCTTCGTTGTTATTCTGATCTAGCTAAATCTGAAAGCATGACTGGAATAAGTCAACATTAACTGATGTCGAATGGTCACCATTTTTTTCACACATGTTCACGTGTTGCAAAAAGCATACAAGTTTTTTACTACAGTCATTATTTTCTGCATTAGCCGCAGTATGGGGTGTAAATTCGCATGGGTCAAATGACACATTACCATAGCTGTCAAAGTTTGCTGTTGTTAAATTTAAATCATTTGTTTCAAATGCACAGCTTGTATCTATGGCTGAATCATATTTTCTTTTGCTTGATGGTGCTTCTGTATCGTGGGACATTTCGAGTGATTTTCTAAATCAAGCCTCACACATTCTACAAATACAGTCATCATCTTTGAATGCATATGCATTTTTGACAAAAGTATAAAACAGTGGTTGATTTCGTCCCTGTGAGAGGTGCCAGTAGTGCTCAGTCACATCTTCTCGTTTATAGTTTATGCAAGGGCTTGGTGGACTGGCTTCATGCACCCTGCAGGTCTTTCAAAATTTATCAAATGTACCAGTACTTCACTATTTACAGGCAGTACTTTTTCTTAAAAATTGAACATTTTTCATGAATATCTTATAGAGTATGTGGCCAAAAGTATTGCCACATGTAAAAAAAATCCATATATAATCAACCAAAACCATATTTTTTCAAAATATTATTGTGAAGTCATTTCTGGATAGATTTTAACAAATTTTACACCAAAACATTCAGAATTGTCTATATTTTGACTGTTTATTTGCTCATTATGTTTATATGAGTGGTTTTTATTTGTACATAATTTAAATATAACAAATAAAAATTGACTTTGATTTTCCTATATATTTCAACTAAAAATAAATCCTAAAAATTAACAATCCTGGTTAAATTATCTACAAATAAAAACCACTCAGTCATATAAACAAATGAGCAAATAAACATGCTGTACAACATTCTTTGAAATTAGAAGGCACCAATTACCATTTTAAGTGGGTACCTGGTACTATCCCTGACTAAAACTAAAAGGCCTGCACCCGTTGACAGATTGACTTTGGTGGCATATTTCAGAAAAGGGGGGTGCATATAACCAAGTTCGGGTTGTAGTTGTGAATCCACGAGATTGACAGAATGGGATAAATGCATCGAATTTCTAGACAATTTTCACTGTACATCAAAACAGTGTGTTTTACCTCACATGCCTACCGTTATTCCATTGTTTACATGTGTAAATATTGATTGTACGAGCAAAATGGGAGGAGCAAATTTTTCAACCTTGACTCTGTTTGGGTGACGTTGGAATATTGATTATTTTTCTTAAACTGTTACGAGTGATGTAAATTCCCTTTTACCCGATGAAGTGTAGATATTATTCTGTCCAAGGAACCAGTTTTTTAATTTTTCCCTCCACGGGAACTTTATTCTGTCAGATGCAAAAAGTGTAAACATACGCGACCAAAAAAAATTACGATTTTCCGAGGTAAAGAAAAAACCCGTTATTTTTACATTCATCGCAGACCGATTTTATACCAGACTGAAAATCATGACCATTAATAAATATAAATGTGATTTTTAATCATATTTCAATCATTTTCATTGGTTTAATAGAACAAAAACGTAGTTTTCCAAGTACGTATAATTGTTTGGGTTTGTGAAGCGCCATCTAGCGGAAAATATTTACGATTATCTCCCTTGGATTTTTAAATATTCTACGGACCGGAAAATTTTTGCGAGTTTGCTCTTCAACTGTAACGTTATCCTTATACACATATACTAGCGAGAACAACGTAACGCCGGTTATCCTTATATACATATAATCTTCGGGTGATTGTAAAACAAGAAACGAAACAGAAACGAAACGAAGCGAGACACAACAGAAACGATGCAAAAAAAACTTTTATAATTTGAACTTGAGTTCAAAAGTCAAGATCATATGTGAGTCGTGATAGCTTCGTGACAATGTACACAATTACCAAATATCAGATTAAAGTAACAAAGATATTACCTAAAAAAAGCTTCTGTTCACAGCTTTGTGAATTGAAAAGTTCAAATTAAAATGGTGACTGAATGCTGAGGAGGAACTGTTTTAGTGGACTAAAATATATGCCTCTTCTTCATCTATAGAAGTCACTCTGGTAAAGGAAATGCTCAATAATGATATTCTACAACTAAGCTTACTCATTTGTGGTGTGTGTGATGGGCTTTTACTCTATGCTCAGTTATTTGATCTTGAGATCAAAGGTCATGAACAGATATGATATGGGGATGCATCGTGTCCGTGATCATATTGTAGTTCGATTTATTACTAATCACAATCAGAGCCTATCACCACTAACGTTATGATGTGTACTCGATACAACATTATTTGATAAAGGTTGTCGGTGGCTTGCGACAGGTCTGGAGTTTTTTCCGGATACTCTGGCTTCCTCCATCAATAAAACTGAACGCCATGATATAACTGAAATATTCTTGAAAGTGGCATTAAGCACCATAAAAACCAACATATATTATATGGCAAGGGCACATGAAGGTCGTGATGATAAACAACACATTGTTCGTGGCAATACATCTTTATACCAACTTTCATAAGCAAAGGATGACACTATGGACACGAAAATGACCCCAAAATTCATTTATTTGACCTTGATATCCAATTGCATATGAAGGTCGTGATGATACATAACACACCATCTTATGATAATACCGCTACACACCAAATATCATAAGTCTATGACAAAAGATAAAAAAAAGTTACAGCCATGACACGAAAATTCCCCTAAAATCAATTATTTGACCTTGATATCTAAGGTCAAGGTTATATGAAGGTCGTGATAATACATGACATGCCATCTTATGATAATACACCTACATACCAAATATCATAAGTCCATGTCAAAATATAAAAAAGGTACAGCCTGGATAAGACAATTCTCTAAATTCAATTATTTGACCTTGAGATATGAGGTCAAGGACACGTGAAGGTCGTGATGATCCATGATACAGCATCTTATGATAATGCACCCACATACCAAATATCTTAAGTCTATATGATCAAAGGATAAAAGAGTTACAGCCTGAACAAGGTTGTTTGAGTACAAATAGTATTAGAAGAAGAAAAAGTCCTACTAAAACAATATGTCTCTCTTCATTCCTTCGTTGAAGGGGAGAAATAATTTGTTCATATTGGACATTTAAATATGGAAAATCCTTTTTGTCTTAATATACAAGTGTCTCTGAAGCAAGCTGCACGAGTTCTTCATACTCTTGTAAGACCAAACTGCACAAACAAATGACTATTCAACAATTTCTGAAAATTTACAAAAAAGTGGCAGAAAGATTTCGATATGCACGGGCATTCAAATGAGGATGACGTCATCAAAATGCACCAAAATCTTGTATCTATTGTATTAATGAGTTACACATTAAGCAAGCTTTATGTTGATATACATGTAGTGTCACTAGCTTAAAGGTCGTTCATATGGTGCCTTCAACTCAAAGGTCCGTTTACATTATCCTGACGTCGACGGTCGACCAGTCTATAGATGCTCTTTCTTATCAATGCTATTTCTATGGTCGTTTGATGTTCGACGAATAACACTAGCATTTCACGTACAATTAAAATAAATCACATTATCATATACTCTTCATTTGTGAGAATCTAAACCTGTTTTATGTCTTACTTTTACGCCATTAAACCTTAACGTGCTTATAAATTAAACGCATGTCTATAAATTCAACCCATGTTTTGGAAGTAAACACATACTTAAATCACACACTGGTTATAATAACTTGATATGTAGCTAAAAATAAAGACAATGTGCTCGTAGACAAGATTATCAGACTGAATGGTTTCCCATCCTGATTATTTGTGTAAGTCTTACATTGCTATCTTTAGAACGATAAAATGATCTCTTAATCATGAATTTTCTTAATACTTTGGTAATCCTATAACAGTTTTCCAATAAATCAATTTCCATAATAAAATGCAATGTTCTTGTACTGAAAGGATGTTAGGGGTCATCCATAAATGTCAACCATTTTCCAAAGTGTGCAAAGCGCATGCTAGGGGGGAGGGGGTGAAAAAATCGACAATTTTAGCGTACGCTTTTTTTTTACTTTCCGGATTTTTTTCGTGTCCGCGGAGTTCGGTTATAATATTTATGAAGAGTTTAAGATATCAAAAGGGGTAATCAGAATCCGTATATCGAAGAAGAACAGACAACACAATGGTCAGAAGAAAAAGTACAAAAGGAAAACAAAGATCTATGAAACATACACATAAAACTAAAGATCGAGTAACACGAACCCCACTAAAACCGGGGGTGGGCTCATGTGCTCCGGAAGGGTGTGCAGTTCTTGCTCCACTAGTGACACCCGTCGTGTTAATCTAGTTACAAACCCGGTGATAAGTCCCTACGTACGGAATGTAAAGATATTATCTCCCTTTTCTTATTTTTGTAAAAGTTGTCTTTATTTTTTAGATATTAAATGCATTTTTGTGGAAGGAAGGATGTTTTATGCGAAGGAAAAAATTTCATTAAGGATAAATATGATATTTCTATATTTTCAAACTCGAATGAACCGCATATGTGATGTAATAGTTAGCGTGCTTGTCTTGAGTGCGGTAGATCGTGTGTACGAACCCCTATCGGGTCTAACTAAAGACTATAAAATGTATATTCGTTACTTCTCCGCTAAGCACACAGCATTAAGGAGAACTAGAATGGGTAGCTTGGAAACAGGATAATGTGTCTGAGTGGGGAGACATGTCTATTCGCCGACTGTTGTTTCAGTGAGCTAGTACTATAAAGATCCATCAAAGTGTGTTGGTCTAGTACAAAGCGGACCTCATCATCATTTCATAGGAAATGAACTTGTTCTCGTTATGGATGATATAGCTGAAAATTGCTGAGTTGGCGTTAAGCAACAATCACTCAAACTCGAATGTGCATTTTTTTTTCAAAGCACATTCTGTAACAGATATACATCGAGAAAAATCCATATCATTTTCATGCATTTTTACTTTTTTTTTTTTCTCTCTAGTCACATGGTTTTTCTTTCTTTCTATATTTGGGTTGACGGGGTGAGAGCAGAAACGTCTAATGATTTGATGTTTGATTTTTTGTGTTTTACCGCCACTTTCAGCAATATTTTAGCTACATCATGGCGACCAGTTTTAGTGGTGGAAGAAGCCGGAGGGAACCACCGACCATGGGCAACCAACTGGTAACTTTATCATTTGCGGCTGCGAGTTGAGTGCACCCTTTTTGTGATTTACAAAGCCGAACCCACGCCGTATTGGTGATAGGCTTGTATGAGTTGATATGTAATCCAACTGCCTGACTCATTGAGCGACCCGGGCCCTTGGATGTATCATGTTCCTGTCCATATATGCATATATAACCTTGGACCGGTGTTCTAGAGCCATTTTCCTCCCTAGCCATCTTTCCCCCCGGAAAAATGGCTATATAGCCATCTTTCCCCCCGGAACATTGGCTATATAGCCATCTTCCCCCCCCCCCCCTTTCCTTATCAGGGGGGGAAATGGCTATATAGTAGAATTTCCCCCCGGAAAAATGGCTATATAGCCCCTTTACAAGTAGGGGGGAAATGGCTATATAGCCCCTTTACAAGTAGGGGGGAAATGGCTATATAGTGGGTTTTCCTCCTAAATGTTATTTCTAATTTATCATAAATAAGTTATGATTTATTTGCACTAAGACCCTCGACCAATATCACCCCTAATATAAGATAATACTAATACTACTATTACTACTACTACTACTACTACTACTACTACTACTACTAATAATAATAATAATAATAATAATAATAACTAGATGACATGGAGATGGAAACTATTTCTAAGGACCCCGCCGTTGCAAAATAAAGTCAATATCTAAAGAATCTGTTGGGGTACCAAAAGTATCATCCCATGAAAAACCCTAAGTTTGAGACCTTGACCTTTGAAGGACAAAAATGAATTAAGTAAGACCTTCTCACAGTGGTTAACAATCACAAAATATCATCCCTCTACAATAATTAGAGCGGACACGATTTTCTGTAGTTCACAAGAAGAGTTTGAAGATACCAAAGGGGCAATGAGAAACCGTATATCGAAGAACAGACAACACATTGACCACAAGAAAAAGCACAAAAGGACAAACAACGATCGGGAAAACCTACATATAAAACTAAAGATCGAGTAACACGAACCCCACTAAAAACCGGGGGTAAACTCATGTGCTCCGGAAGGGTAAACAGTTCCTGCTCCACTAGTGGCACCCGTCGTGTTAATCTAGTTACAAATCCGGTGATAAGTCGTGAATGAGGAAAGGACCGGGTAAAATTTTCGAAGTGATGACTTCAACTTTACCAAAAGGAACCCTTGGTTCAGTAGCTTCCTTGTTAGCAGCAACCCTCTATCAAGGAAATCCTGATAGGAACCACAAGCTCTGGAATATCGTATCATCTGAGAGATATATACTTCATATAGGGGTCCCATGAAATGAAAAGTTTGAGATCTTGACTTTAGGAGGACAAACAAGAATGGGTATGGTTTTGTGTTTCGTTCAGAATTTTTTTTTCGGACAACACAAGAGTTATAATATTTATTCTTTTGTCTCGCGAAGCGCGAAATTTTTTACCAAAATCTAACATTAGGTTATATGACAAAAATTCTGAATCAGATTATTTTTTTTTCCTCCATCAAAATCAGAATATTTTTTCAGCAACATTGGGAATCAGAATATTTTTTTAGAAAAAAACCATAACCCCCCATCCCCCCCCCCCCCTTCAAGTTAAATGGTCGTTCCCTAATGCACCCTTTGGAAGTGATTACTTCGTTTTGATAACCCAACATAATTTGGGGGGAAAAACTACTATATAGCCATTTCCCCCCTTATTTGCCAAGGGGGGGGGGGGGGGGGGGGGGGATGGCTATGTAGCCATTTTTCCGGGGGGGGGGGGGGGATCTACTATATAGCCATTTTCCCGCCTATCCAGGTAAGGGGGAAATATGGCTATGGGGGGAAACTGGCTCTATAACACCGGCATATGCAAGTTGTTACAATACGATTGTATGGATATTTGTTTTTGTACTACAATGTAGTTTCTTGTTCTATTTAAAGAAACATAAACAAACAAATGTGTATATCTGTCGTATACGGTAAATGACTTAATTGTCAGTACATAGGCTATATATTTAATTGAATAACACAGAAAACACGGATAATATTATCAATTATGACAATTAACAATTCTACACCATAACTCCATTAAAACCTTCTGTTGTTTACATTTGTTTAGAACATGACACTGGATCGTTACTATCATGTTAGTTCAAGTTCTTATTTCATAAAAAAGCAACAACAAGGAAAAAAGACAAAAAAAAACCAACTTGTTTGATCATAAAGATATTCCATCATTATGTTTTTTTCTCTCTAAGAAGTCAAAATATGTGTTTGTTAATTTGTCGTTGCTCGTGTTGTCGACCATCGCTCTTTGACCTCTTTTTCTCGGTAATGTTTATCAGTTTTATATTTTATTTTAGTTGGACTTAAGCGTTCGTTGGATTGGCTGATTGTTGTATAACAGGAACACTCCTAGCTTTACACAGTTTTAGGAACTGAGTAGGTTCATTACCACACCCGGCGCTAACTGCAATTTAAATTAGATTTGAGTTGTTTCTTCTTTAATGTCTGGCGATACACTAACATCTTAAGAACATCCAAATGCCACATGTAACCTTTCATTCATCTTTGACCTCCAACCACATGCAAGACAATTAAATATATTGACCAATCGGACTACAGCTCTAGTTGTGTACTCAATTTTAATTCCTAACGATTCAGTAGGCTCGTCGCTGGTTGATTGGTCGCTATGTTCTGTTCTGTTCTTTCTTCACCTCCAATATTGAAGATCAATATGAACTCTGATGTGACGCCATACGGCATGTCTATAGATGTTGGTGTATCGCCAATTGAAAAAAAGTGTTAACATCTAATCTTAATTAGATTGCCATACACGAGGAATTCATTTTTATATTCATCAACGTACATGTATTGACCACTGTATCAGGGGCTGTATACACAGTGTACACCCCATGTTTGCTCAGTGGAGAAGCTAGGTCCTATACATATGGGCTAACAGTATTACCTGACTGAATACAAGTATACTACCAGATAAGATGAGAATAAGTTCTTGAATTTACTTGCAACTGTTTAGATAAAAAGCTTTTTTGACATTCTTAAAAACGGTTTATGAATGAATGATTAACTTCTTTAAAATGTTGAATTTACCTCGAATTACGATTTTGAAATTTATTTTTTTTTGGTCTGCGAACCTACATGTATAGTATCCTTCGATGTCTCTGTTTACTCTCTTTGTGTTTCATTGAATATTTCAATGATCTATACACGCTGCAAGATGCGCACCATAAAGATAGCCTCTGTGATGTGTGCTCCAATAAATGGTGGATCATATAAATATACATTTGTAAGCAGTACTTTAACTGGTTCCCTGACAGATATATGGGTAGAGATTGTAACAGGTCATACTTTCATTAAAAAAATAAAAAAATAAAGAAAATTAAATAAACTAGATAATTTTCATATTTTTAATAGATTTCTTCTTTGTATTTCATATTTAGAGGTATCATATATTGCATTTCAATTTGTTTATCTGTTTAGGCTGTAAAATTTCCCATAATGCATTGTTGAAATATTTTTCAAAATGGAGCACATAGTTGAGTTTCCTCTCGAATAGCATCACAGTATCCAGGGAAACAGCATCTTTATCACATGAATGTAGGCATCCAACATCTCCAGGTATACAGTCTGGTATATTTCGAATTGCTCAAAATTAAACAAAGCGTCGACTGTTTACAAGACCGCCCAACAAATACACATAAACTCGTTGGAATGCAAAAGGGGGGACTCGCCTTGTGATTTTTTTTAGTCGTGTTTGGATAATAGACTAAGAGCAATGTATATCAACGATTACCATTCAGCAGATGCCTTGATTGAATTCATTCATTGTGGATGTCAAACAAGCCATGAAAAAACAGGAAGTCCAATGCATGTTTTTAGAGCCAAACAATGTTTAAATTGCTTAACAAAAATTGATCAAGCCTCAATCAGTTGTCAATGCTTCAAGCATTCTAAAATATGGGGGAAATTTTGCTCATGGTTAAAACCAAGACTTCTTAAAGGTTTGAAAAAAACTAAACTTTTTACATTCTGTACAATTTAATTATATAAACTATTAGATACGATAACGTAACCCTCAGTCTGCTTTTGCTCCCAGCGAGGGTTACGAATCGGTCTCATTCAACGTATGGGAGCAGCGCCCGGAGTGATGCGTTTTTTTGTCCTAATTCCATTGTAAGTGGTTGGAAAAATTAACGGGGGTGAAAGATAAATATATTTAGGTAAACCTTGAGGTGTTAAGTAAACGCTGCTTCAATCCATGGTAGACTTATATCCATCTGAAAATTTGAATGTATGAAATCTTCTTTCTGTCCGACATTTTGTTTACAAGTTGCTATTTCACGTGCACTTGCCTCGTTTTGGAGATATCCTTATTTGGATCAATCGTAGTAAAACATCGTTGTAAAGTTTTTCATATTTGGCATTCAGATCCATATATGGATAGGCTCCGTCCATCACGAGAGTATACGTAAGGTGCCATGGCGGACAAGAAACAATTTTCGAATACTAAATCGGTCGTGAAGGTAGAAACAGGTATTGTAACACTTATTTCGTATCGCCAATCACCATTACATAAAAATTGTAGGGAATAATAAGTTATGACCAGATATGCAAAAAGAAAGTTGAAATATTCAGTCAACGAAAATTTTAATTTGCTCCCATACGTTGAATGGGACCGATTCGTAACCCTAACTGGAGCACAAGCGGAATGAGGGTTATTTTATCATATCTAATAAACTATGTACATGAAAAATGAACTTACAGTCAAACTCAGATCAGTCAAACACCATTCCATTGGCATTGGATTCAATTTGATTGCTTGAACTAATTTGAAAATCCTAGATGGCTAAATAAGCTGCATACTTTACACATTTATATTTGATAAATATGCATCAGTTGTAAAAAGTCAGTGTACATGTCCATAACTGGCATAAGATTAAATACTAATTAATGATAAATTCTGTACATACTGGTAAGAATCATTGTAAATTACACTTATTACAGAAGTTGTGGAATTTCGTACATAAATTATTTTTACAATGACTGATATAATCATGTTTCAACAATCGTGCAACAGATAAAGATTGGTGACTTTTTTAAAAAGCAATCCAGTTTTCCATTGGTTCAATAACAAATAAGGAATGGCACCACCAGAAGGGAATGCAAGCATGCACAGTGCAACAGGAATTGTTGACAGATGCTACTTCTAGCCAAACAAACTTTTGATTAATTTTTCTCGTTATCTATCATGCAAAATATAAGTTCTTAACTTCTAATATTTAATATTTTCTTATATTGATAATTGAAGGTTGTTTTCTTCTTTTTCGTTGACATGCAACTGGAATCTTCTGATTTTCTTTTAATAATCATTGATTATCGGTATCTGAGTCTGATTGATATTTTATTTCACTCACCACTGGGATAAATTGCGATCGATTTGTTCACATGACAGATTGAAAGAAAGTTTAAACAGTGATGATCATCAATTCCACCAATAAATAGACCATGACATATGATAATGACGTGGAAAATGCAGGTTCTGGCTTGGGACAGGCAGCAACAATATGGCTGTGTTAATCTGCTTGATGGAATCTCAACCTTCCCTTTTTGATGATTTTATCTCCAATGGCAATACATAAACTGAAATGGTAAAAAACCTGTACAGATTTGCTTCCACTCATAAAGATCACAAATTAATTGTCTTCGTAGGTGACCAGAATAAATAGATCATCAGTTTGTTGGAATTAAATATTAAACATAAAGTAATATCAGTGTTTTCTCAAGGTAAATTGAAGTGAATGAACATTCGGTCCAGTAAAGGAGTATGAATTACTGAACCCAGCATCAAGTTTACAATACAGAATATTCACATACATTGTACATACTCCCAGGGCTTATCAAACCAGGCGAAGTGGGCGACTTCTTCGCCTAGGTTTCAATGAAGTCGCCCAATTTCTGTCAAAAAGCGAAGTTTTAGTCGCCCTGTCAGTCTTTTCAAGTCCGTATTTTTTTCACCAATAATCATACTTTTTCTTCCAATATTCACATAGATAGAATAAAATAAAAATATCCCATGTTCCTGAAATGTGACCCATACAGGGTTTGATGTTCAATATTTTATTCCAAACTCGTAAATTGCATCCTTTTAAGATCATTGTTCGTTTTTGTGAAAGGTAGGGGAAAGTAGCGTTAAAATTTGGATTGATTTTCGGAAGTCTCCCAGATTTTCCCTCACTTCGCCCTTAAGTCAAGAGAGAGAGAAGTCAAGTCGCCCTGTTTTTACTATGTGTGGTGAGCCCTGTACTCCACAGAGGAGGTGCTCAGATTCCTACTTGTCATTTTGTCCAGTAATGAATAACCTTTTACTGGACATTGCCACATGTCCGAGAGACCTTAGGGCTTGGGAATTACTGTAATATAATATGGAATGAAATATTAATGTACTGATTTCATTGCTACATGTACATGTAGTTGTACCTACTAGTTGTACCAGCAGAATGTCTATATTTTTAACCTTCCTCAAAGAGTCAAACTATTCAATCATGTAGTTGCTAAATCATAACCTTTACGAATACGATTTTTCAAGGATTAAAATTTTTCACATTTTAGACTTGGAATCAAATATTGAATATCGAGCCCTATATTTGAAATTTAATGATGAAAAGCATATGAATAATGCAAACATGAACTGGAACACGTTATTTTTGTTTATTAATTTTGTCATCGGTTGTTAGCATCGTTGCTCTTAAAACGACCAACAATCGATTATAGGGGACAATTTTTTCAACAGTAGTAGAAACATCTTTATTTTGTTGAAGAAAGCTATAATATTATACAATTATTGACTGGGTATGGGGATAATAACACTTTTATTGTCCCCAAGGTACCAACTATTTTCTGAGGCAACGCTGAGGAGAATAGTTGGTACAGAGGGGACAATAAAAGTGCTATTACCCGAATATCAAGTCTATAAGTGTTTTATTATACTGAACAACTGTGCAATTAAAAAAATTCTAAATTGTAGTCTCTTTTCAGGTGGATTTCTAGTCTACTTTATTGGTGTGTTTTTTTAAACTAATACATTTTCATGTGTGTATTTGAAGAAGAAATTAATAAAAAAAAAAACATTTTTTATTTAGTTCATTCTTTTTTGTATGGATATTGACATTTGTTCTCTATTAGAGGTGATTAGTCCGAGATTCCTCTGTCGTTTAACGGCTTTTATGGAGTTGCTGTAGCCGTTGAACGTCAGAGGGCAATATATACGGATTACAGCGGATTTGCCTCTCCAGCTCTGGGTCGGCACATTTCCACGTTTCGTGGCTATCGGATTTTATTTTCTATCATAAACCCTTATATAAATCGCTTCACCAATCATTTTTCTATTCATTCATAACCATCTTACCCTCAGAAAGTGGTGTTACACTCCATTACAGCACGATTTTGCCTTAGATCCTATTATTCCGCCATTTGACTTCCATTTTCGAATCTACAAACGTGATCTCGCGATACTAACTGAATGATAACAGTAACGCATTGCATGATGGGAGCTACTTAATTCAGCGCACCAAATTATTTGAGCATTATTTGCATACGTAAACAACATTCAAATCACATGGAAGACCATACATTTAAGCGTAATCTGCAGGACAAACAGTCCATCTATAGATCAAAGCAGAGCAGAAGGAAATAATACAGAATGTGTTGGAAAGAAAAGATTCAATGGCAGAGTGTTGCCAATGGACTTCGGAAAGAGCATGTGTTACATCCCCCTTTTTTGGACAAGGTACTACATCATTTTTTTTTTCTTATGGTTATCTGTAATTCACTATTACTGTTAAAATCATTACCAATCAATATAATCAACTGTATTAAATTTTATGTTAATTGTTCTGCCTTAACAGGCGTGTATGATTGGCAATGCAAATATTTGTTTGTTTGTTTATATGCAAATCATCTCCCATGATACATTGCGGTAATCGTGGTTTTCTCGTAGTCACGTGACAAATGTTTGAAAAATGGAAGACAAATGGCGGAATCATAAGATCTAGGGCAAAATCGTGCTGTAATGGAGTGTAGCACCACTTTCTGAGGGTAAGATGGTTATGAATGAATAGAAAAATGATTGGTGAAGGGATTTATGTAAGGGTTTCTGATAGAAAATAAAATTTGATAGCCACGAAATGTGGAAATGTGCTGACCCAGAGTTGGAGAAGCAAATCTGCTGTTTTCGGTATGTATTGCCCTCTGATGTTCAACGGCTACAACAACTCCATAAAAGCAGTTAAACGACAGAGGAATCTCGGACTAAGAGATGATAGGATCATTCCATTACATACATCATTTAATTTAAATCAATGAGATTAATAATTTAGAAAAGTCTGGGAAATCTGATTGCTGAAATTACTACAGAGGGGAATAGTCGTTGTTTACTTGTCGTCTCAGTAATTTACCTCGCACAATGAAAAAGTCTGAGGACTTGCATGACGTCATTTAATTTAAACCAATGATATGAATGATTTAGAAAAGTCCAGGAAATATGATTGCTGAAATTACCACAGAGGGGAATAGTCCTACAATTTTTGACTGGCACCACCGGGGGAATGGTCATGCAGTTGATTTTAGGATGCAATACTAGCAAAACTACTATCATGTTTTTATAAAGGAATAAAGATAGTGAAGTATAATAATGTACAATAATTTGTTAGTCAATACACAATAATTTTCAAAAAGGATATATAGTTGCTTCAATGACTTCAATCATGTCCTTGTTTATTTCTTTCCATATGTTAACCTCTGACGACATTGTTTTTCAAAGAAGCACCTTTTTAGCTCACGTGACCCAAAGAGTCGGGTGAGCTATTGTCACCACTGAGCGTCCGTCGTCCGTCCGTCCATTAACTTTTCACATTTTAATCAACTCCTTTGAAGCCACTGGGCCAATTTGAACCAAACTTTGGTGGAATGGTCCTTGAATGGCCCCCTTCCAAATTGTGTCCGGTGATCCCGACTTCCAACCAAGATGGCCACCATGCTAAAAATAGAAAAAAAGGGGGGATGAAATTTTAATTGTCCATTGCTGCTTTAGTATAAGTCAAAATGAGCTCAAATTTTAACTGCAGCTACATGGCAAGGAGTAGTTTATCATATATTCCGGTTTTTTTCTGTGAAATTTTTCTTTCAGTCGATTTATACCAATTATGCAAATTAGGCATATTTTGATAAAAGATCACATTTAAATCTTCTCCTCTGAAACTGCTGAACCAAATTAAACCAAACCTGGCAGGGATGGTCCCTGGGTAGGTCCCTTTCAAAATTGTGTCCCACAGCCCCACCCTCCATTCAAGATGGCTGTTATTACAAAAAATAGAAATTTCTTCAATGCTGCTTTATTATAAATCAAAATGAGCTCAAATTTTAACTGCAGCTACATGACAATGAGTAGATTAACATATATTCTGGGTTTTTCTGTGAAATTTTTCTTTCAACCGACTTATACCGATTATACAATTATTAGACATATTTTGATAAAAGATCACATTTAAATCTTCTCCTCTGAAACCGCTGAACCAAATTATAGCAAATTTGGCTGGGATGGTCCTTGGGTGGTCCCCTTTCAATATTGTGTCTGACAGCCCCGCCCTCCATTCAAAATGGCTGCTGTTACTAAAAATAGAAATTTCTTTAGATGTCAATTTCTGTTTTATTACAAATCAAAATGAACTTAAATTTTAACTGCAGCTACATAACATGGCAATGAGTAGTTTAACATTTATTCTGGGTTTTTCTGTGAGATTTTTTCAGCCAGTTTATTCCACTTAGGAATATTATGAGATAAAAATCACATCAAAATCTTTTGCTCAGAAATTTGAGTTGAAATGATCTTTGGGTGGCCTACTTTCAAAATTATGTTTAACACCCCCATTTTCTATCAACTTTAGATGTCACATTGAAAACCAGGTGAGCGATTACAGGCTTCTGGGAGCCTCTAGTTTAGTAATGTACAGGTAACTGGTTCTGTATTCAATAAGAAAAAATAAGTTTTACCTCAACGAACTCCAGCATATTATTCATAGTTTATGTTATGGTTAAGTGGGCTTATAACAAGGTGTGATACATGTCAGATCATTGATAGGTAATTATAATTGTTTACCTAATGATTACAGGTAGAGAAAAAAAAATTGTTACATGTGTTAATAGACATTCTGATGTTCAGTGAACTTTAAAATGGAGGAAAATATTTTGTTCTTCTACCATTCCAATTTATTTTGATTTAGCAGTATCTGCAATCATTAAAAGCAATCATAAGTTTTCTTTTGAGAATAATAATTAAAGAGAACCATATTTTTGTTTTTCATTTTGAGAAATATAAAGTTGGACATTAAAGACTTAACTTTTTATGTGTTTGATGTTGTGTTTATATATTCATGTAAGAGTCCTCATCCATGTCATTGTGCTTATGTTTACCATTATCAGCTGTTGTTTATCAGTAACTCCCAGCCCACTTTACTATAAATAATGACATTTTAATGCATATGTCTCCCAATCGGCCTGATCGGATGTTACATGTATGTCTTTAATATGCAATTTGTTTTGTTTCTAATACATTTGTTTTTCTACTTTTCATGAAACGTGTTATCGTCATCTATTGCAATTTAACTAAAATTAGATATTTGTTGTACATATTAAAAAGAATAAAAATTCTATGGTGATACACTAACATCCTGTAACAACATTCTGTATGGGATTACATCAGGGTTCATATCTTCACCTGACCAATCAGCGATGAGCCTACTAAACACAATTTCCACATCACAAACATTGTTCACAGGTACACAGATAAAAGATCAATATCTACACACTTAATACACAGATATCTGAATGGAAAATACAACACATAATAACCATGATGACACAAAATAGATTTATTGAAATACATGTACACACTTCTTATAACAATTTGAAAAATAAATACAAAACAAACATTTTCAAAGATATAATGTATGTATCTTTGTCTAGTTGTACGGAAACAAATTCTTGGATAATACTCCAACTAAGAAACAGAGTTTATATAAATCTATAAATTTTCTGAAATAATTGAATTTCTGTGACTCAAACTTTTGTAACCATAGTACATGTACTAGTATAACAGACAGTTTGAGTTAACACTACCAATGTTGGACTATTGTCAGTGTAATTGTTTTGCATCATATTATATTACAAAATTTATATTGTTTCTTGTAGATTTTAAAGACATAACAGAAATACAATGGCTGTCTATTTTGACCATCGGTTGAAGACTGATTCCCAAGGCATCAATACAGATGTTTCATGGTTCAGTGGTTCTCCGTTACTGTCTGTCAACTCCTACAGTGATGCCTCAGGTGGTGCTGTACATCTTTACATGGAAGAGGTATTTGTAATCATTTTTTTGCTCTGCAGATTTATTTATGCTCATTATTGATGCGTGAACTGAAATATTTCATAAGAAAGAATTATTGAAAAATTTTGTTTTGTTATAACACAAGATTCAACTAAATCTTGCAAGTTTAATCTGTGATGATAACCATTAAGTAGAAAGCCCCTGTTTATTAAAAAAATATTTTGGGCTAGTATATAGATGCAATGTCTCTAGCCGAACTAGGCTAGTAAGTCTAAGAAGTGTATTTAAAAAAAAGTTTTTTTCAACATGCACAGTATAAAATGAATGTAGGTTGACTTCTGATTTAACACATCATCTGTAGGGTATGGTTGATTATTACTGTTTTTTTATGATCTAAGCAAATTTTGATTTTATTTGCTAAATAAATGTATAACAAATAGGAATTGGACACAAGTTTTTCCAACTTATGAAGTCTTCTCCAGAATACAATTATTTACAATATGTATTAGCATGTGCAATGAAATGATATAATGTGTATATAATATGCATAGAGATAAATAAACATGAATGATTATATACAAAAACATAGGTAGAGACAATATGAAAGAAAAGAAAGGAGAATAAATACTTTTGGAGATGTGTGTTGGTTCTTTAAATCATTTAGACAATTGTAAATCTTTTGGAGTCTTAATATATTTAAAAGCATGTTTAAAAATAGTTGTAATTTCTTGATATGTTAAGAAATCACTTCCTTTTTGTCAGTAGATTTACATCAATATTAATGTTAGACGGTAGCCAATTAAGACTATTAAATAATATTCCCTTGTTATCTGTATATTTATCACAATCAAAAAAGAAATGGTGAGAATTTTCACATGGTGCGCCACAGTTACAGGAAGCATTTCATAAAATTTTAACATGACATAAATCGTAATTCGTAATTATTACTCCATCTGCCGCTGTGTCAATTCATTTGAAATCTTGAGTTTTCACATTAATTGACCTACATTTTTGTGATTGAGGAGAAATATTTAGGGTAATCAACCATGAATTAAAGATAATGTATTAACATTGTGTTAGATTTTTGTTTTATTGTAGGAAGAAGTCTATGCACCAATTTAATTTTTTTAACATATATTGTTGTTTTCAGAAAAAGTACAGAAAAAAAAATTGTAATGCTTTTATCAATATTGTTATTATTTCTAAAAAATAGATTTTAAATGTACAGTACTTACTATTAAGTCAACATTTTCTAATCCTTCAGGCTGAAGAACTTCTAAATGTTCAGTTACAAAGAAGTTGCCAAGCCACAGCATGTGCTTGGCATCCAAACAAAAAAATCATAGCTGTAGGGTGGGAAAATGGTGAGTTACTGATCTGGAACAGTATTGACGGAGAATTGTTTGAGGGTCTACCGTTACATAAAACACCTGTAACAGTTCTAGAATGGAGCAGTAATGGAACACGACTGACCTCTGGAGATAAGGTACTATTTAGTAATAATACATAAGTCTTCTAAGACATGTCAATGGCTATTTTGTTTAAGTGTTGTGGAAGAAAGTATGTTTTTCCTCATCTCAACTAAAAATATGAATTAACTCATGACAGTATGCAGTGCCTGTATTATTTATAGTATTGCAGTTTATAGTAACTACTGACTATAGTTAAACCTTGTTTTGTCGAAATCATACAGATTGATGATCTTACTTCGAGATATACGAGCTCAAGTTTCAAGATGTGATGGATGAATAATGCTGAAATCTACTATGAATGGACCAAGTTTTTTCCTTTCAGGTTATTCGAGGTCGAGCTAGCGAAGTTCAATTGTATTTTGTTGATAATTAAACATGACTATACGTTTATAAAGCTATTAGACAATTTTTTATGTTGTATTTTTTTCAACCAACAATGTTAAAATCTTAGTATTTTTTTCAACCAACAATGTTAAAATCTTTATATTTTTTTCAACCAACAATTTTAAAATCTTGATATTTCTTGGCTATATCCATCTATTTGATAAAATATTTTCATTTGTTGGTTTTCATGTTCAGTACATTTGCATCAAAATTGATTTAATAATAATTATACATATTCATTTTAAAATGTGTCGATTTCTTCTGTTGATAATTGACATCTATCCTATTCCCTAATTTTGTAACATTTTTTGTTTAGACCTTTCGTTTGAAGAATAGTCTCTATGATTTCTCAAAAATGAGATCCTTTTTATACGCCCATCTCGAGACGGGCCATATTATGTGATTGGATATGGCAGGCGGGCGTCCACACAGGTTACCGCACAATAACTTTAGTTTTGTATATCGGAACCCTATTTACTTTGGGGTCATTAGGTCAAAGTTCAAGGTCACCATTACTATAAATATAATTTTTGACAACAGGGTCGTTTCTACATGATAACTTTATTTCTGTATATTGAATCTTTACCAAACTTGACCACTTGATTGCCCTGTGGAAGGGGAAGAATCCTATTTATTTTGGGGTCATTAGGTTAAAGGTCAAGGTCACCATTACTATAAATAGAATTGTTTACCGTTTGATGATTTATATAGACGGGTGTATTTTGTGATGCACACATTTCTTGTTAAGTTTTATTTGTATTTGTTCAAACGGGAGTGGTTATGGTATGGAAAGCTGATAGTAAAGAGTTTTATTTTTATTTGTTCAGGCAGGAGTGGTTATGGTATGGAAAGCTGATAGTAAAGGAAGACTACAACAGAATCCACTACATCAACACCATGTACAGGAACCAATTAATAAAATAATCTGTAAGCCTTCACCACCAGCAGACCCTTCTACGTAAGTCTACACATACTGGCTGAATTCTTCCAGCATGCACTTGTACAATGTCAACAATAATAAAGGAACAATTGTTCACATCCTGAGACACTCCACAGACATAATGTGTGATGTTAAGTATGATTCAATACCTATATGTGATCTGTTCCTACCTGCCTCTGCACACATACGTTTTAATTTCACTATGTGAAATACCTGTTTTTTTTCAATAGCAAATCTCAGAGTTTCATTGGTATTTATGTCATATAAGCCAATTAGCCATGGTTACAGTGAGTGATTATAACATTACTTTTTAAGCATGTTTAATCAGTTGATATTTTTCTATTTTATCACAGTGATATCAGTCAACTAGCCAAGGCTGCAGTCAGTGGTGATGAAAGTGCTTTAGACATGTTTAATTGGAAGAAAAGTGGAAAAAACAGCATCAAAATGGGAGGTGCCTCATTTGGAGCATCTGAAAGTATGACATTCTATTTAGGAGGTGCCTCAGGTAAATAGATTATTTGGTTTATTGTTAATTTTATATGACTGCATCAAGATGCTTGAAGTGATTTCATATTATCAATTGAGTGATTGTTCACCTTTATACATCATTAATAATACTATACAATGAAAATATGATTTTGCTATTTTTTACTTATGAAATAATCTCATAATTAAAATGCATAAATGAAAGACTTTTTTTTGTGAAAACCATGAAAATATTACTGCACAAATAACTTTTATTGGTGTGAAATGTCCCCTTTGCAGTAACCCCAGATATAGAAATAGGACCTAGTGTCTCTGCTTTGGGGTACAACTGGCATCCTCTAGTTGTATCGAACAAATCATATGCACATTTCACCCTAGAACAGGACATAAATCAGTGCCTCGTGTATGGAGAATGCCATGGGTATTCCATGTAGCAATCCCTAATTAATGAACAAGTTGTTAGCAACAGTTTGTTAATAGTGGTCGTTGGTGGCCTGTTGCAAAGCAACATTTTCAGATTGTTTCAATCAGCTCCCATATTCCTTGTGACAATCAAAACTTCTGTCCATAGGCCTCTCCCAGTACCACCGTTTAGTTGCTGTCATGAAAATAGCTGCTCAATTGACCTTAAACAAACAATCTATTAACTGATGAACTGGGTATGAAAAGAAAAAAAAAACATGGATTGAAAAAGTTATAAGTAAACAGTATTAAGTTGATTGGGTGATCGAGAAAAAAATTCTTTTGACAGTATTATTTGAAATGAGATGTAAAATTAATTTATATCTTTTGTAGGTGGTGTATATTTTGTTGGAGAATCTGGACAGTGTTCACAGTTGTTTACAGCAGACGGACCTATATTAAAGCTTCTGTTCTACGAAGAGAAGAATGTCCTAATTACTGTTACAGAAAGCTTAATACTTACACAACATGCCATCTTACCTGAAGGAGATGCTAAAGAAATACTCAAAGTAAAAAAATATTGATATATGTGTCTTACGTTTTTGGAAAAAAAATTACCTGTATTAAAAAAGTTAGGTTTTAACAGAGCTATGAAAAGATAATGTTGAAATCAATACTTCTTTCTTAATTGTTGTTTATCATCATGTTCAGAATTTGTTCAGCTACATTTGTATATTGTGACTACCAGATTTATAATTGGGAAGGAAAGCCCGGACAGATATAATAAACTGAATTGACTGGTGAAACTCCCGGCCATGGGATGGTGTGTGGGTAACACATATCACAGCGTGAAGCTGTATTGGTGGTATTGGACTTATCATCAATAATTTTCACCACTTGTCTTCCCAGCTCATACTAGTATTTGATAATACTAAATTCATTTTATCAAAGAGATATTTGGGGATTAAAATGAATATCAAAGAAAATTGTATGATGCACATGAATTATATATCAAAGTAAAATACCACAGTTAAAAGACAGCATTCACAATAACCAAAATAGTCATTGGTATTTAGAAAAAAATCTACAACAAAATCCTCATTAAACATTTTACAAATGATATTTAAGAAAATATTTTAACTTCCAGGTGAAGATGTCTGGTAGGGGAGAACACCCTATGATAATATGGGCAGGTAAAGGAATACTTGCTACTGCCACAGGGGAAGGAGCAGTAAGGTAGGTTGAATATTTATTTTATCATTGTTATATATATGCATAGGGGTTACTTTTTAATGTTTTGCTACTTTTATCTAGTATTTTATGTTGTAAAGTGCCTAAGGGTAATTTTTTAGATAGGACGCTATACAAATTCTGGTATTATTATTATTATTGATTATTCTTAATTATATCTGTAGGATTATTGGTATGACACATTAACAATATTGGTGGAGGAAAATGTTAAAAGTATGGATTATCTTTCTTTGTTTAAGGAGGATATTAGAGAATAGTTGAACTCCAGTTAGCCATTGACTCATTTTATCACACTACTTAGGAAGATTTACTCCAGTTAGCCATTGACTCACTTTATCACACTACTTAGGAAGATTTAAATCAAACTACCATTTGATCATGGCAACAGAGACTCCCTATATTTTTTTTTATATTTAATTAAAATCTAATGTTATTTCTGAGTTAATATTTTCAGAATGTGGGATTTGATAATGGATTGTTAGGAAAACTTTGATTCTTTCCGACTTTAAATAAAGCTTATTGTATTGTATTGTAACTATTTGAACAAATTATTTTTTAATTGCATATTTGATTGACTTTTTGATAATAATGTTAAAGTCCATTTGTTTCACCACTTAAATCACTTATGAAAGGGATGATTTAATCACTTGTCAAAGTTATTTTTGCCTTATCATATGTTATTCTGTGGTTGTCTTTAGCTATTTATTTGTAATGACAATTTATACTCCATCAAACAACTTAATTTTGATATATCCCTAAAATTAATAACTTTTCAAAAAAATTAACTTGTTCAAGTGATTGTTTGTTAAATCACCATTCAAAAATCTCCCATATTAGTGATTTATCAGCTATATTCTTTAGTATGGTTTGTTTTGAGACCTGCAAACATTAAAATTTTGAGCTAAAGCATAAATTATTTAGTATGTTAATATACGATTTAATAAAGAGGTGTATAATTATTTTCAGAATGTGGGATTTAGACAATGAAGATAATTACATTTTATCATTAGATGGTCACAACAGTTACGATCCTAATGAGAATGTAATGTGTATTTCATACTCTGCGGAAAAAGGTTAGTGTTCACATTATATGGTGAAGGGGAGGAGTCATATTGTTTACGTCTAGTACCTGTTTGTCCTTCAAAGAAGTTTGTATGCACAACTCACTCATTTTAAAATGCAATTTCTCAAAGCTTTGTATACTTACTTATTACCATATTTGAAGATTGCATTTCGTCACAGAAGTTTTATCTGCCCATTTTTGAAGGAGTTATTGCCCTTTATGACTTCAAATAGTTTGTATACAAAACTTCTCTTACCTTTTAAATGGGAATTCCTGTAAGACTTTTCATGATTTCTTTTACCATATCAGGATTTCTTAAGTCCCATGAACCTTAAAAATCTAAGCAAAACAATCATTTTGAAATCAATACATACATTAAAAAAAAATATTTGCATAACAAAGTTATTGTAAATTTAAAAATTGTTGAAGGAATAAGATAGCAGGTTTTTGAAGAGAGCTTACCCAAGCCATTTGTGTATACTTATAAAGATTTTGAATTGTAGGACTTCTTGCTGGAGGTACTAACATGGGAGATATAGCATTATGGAAGTGGTCCCCTCCATTAGGGGGTAAGAAAGTTGAGGGTGAACAGAAGTGGAAATTACAGGCACCAGCCACAGTGGAGGGATCAGTCAGACAAGTGGAGGTACAATCAAACATTAACAGACATAACATTACTATTACATGTTCAGACATAACATTACTATTGCATGTTCAGACATAACATTACTATTACATTTTCAGACATAACATTACTATTACATGTTCAGACATAACATTACTATTACATGTTCAGACATAACATTACTATTACATTGACAGACATAACATTACTATTACATGTTCCGACATAACATTACTATTACATGTTCCGACATAACATTACTATTACATGTTCAGACATAACATTACTATTACATGTTCAGACATAACATTACTATTACATGTTCAGACATAACATTACTATTACATGTTCAGACATAACATTACTATTACATGTTCAGACATAACATTACTATTACATGTTCAGACATAACATTACTATTACATGTTCAGACATAACATTACTATTACATTGACAGACATAACATTACTATTACATGTTCCGACATAACATTACTATTACATGTTCCGACATAACATTACTATTACATGTTCAGACATAACATTACTATTACATGTTCAGACATAACATTACTATTACATGTTCAGACATAACATTACCATTACATGTTCAGACATAACATTACTATTACATGTTCAGACATAACATTACTATTACATGTTCAGACATAACATTACTATTACATGTTCAGACATAACATTACTATTACATTGACAGACATAACATTACTATTACATTGACAGACATAACATTACTATTACATGTTCAGACATAACATTACTATTACATGTTCAGACATAGCATTACTATTACATTGACAGACATAACATTACTATTACATGTTCAGACATAACATTACTATTACATGTTCAGACATAACATTACTATTACATGTTCAGACATAACATTACTATTACATGTATATTGTACAAATCTTTTATTATGCAATGAATATGGTTTAGTTTGAAAACTAGATTATATTTAATGAATAATTGTAAAATTTCAGTTACACCTTGAGATTCAGTTGTTATGTGCAACCTCTGGCATAATCTTTCACTTATTGAAGGTTCTTAGTAGAAGTAGAAGTTGTTTTGCTCTATGGAATTTTGGTGATTTTTTAAGTGTGTTTCTCAGTTACTGTAACCTTGCACTGTTGATCAGCCATATTTAATTTGATGTTGACCTTTATTTATACATATGTATGTTTCTATGTTATTATTCATGTAGGGTCAGTAGAGACATCATTTCATGTCCTTCTTGTTATGCAAAATGCTTAGCCATGTATTTTTTCTGTGTTTTCACTTATATTATTCATTTGGTTGGAGTGTGAAAATTTAAGTATGACTTTCTTCATGTTTGACTTAATTTTTTTATTTTTATATCTTTTAAGTAAATAATCAAATATGTTTAGGAATTCTCAATTTTATCAATGAATTGAGATGATTGAAACATAAGTACCGGTAATGTAGAAATATGTAATATTTCTAATATCCTGTTTTTATTTATTTACAGTGGGGATCCAACAAGAACCTTTTAGCAGTAAATACTATAGTCAATGTGTTTATGTTGAGTGAACATACAATGAGTTCTGGTTATAAAGAGCAGGTTAGTAGTCATTGAGCAAAAATTCAGTCAATTTTGACATTAAGAATGTGTAACAAAGAGTTGAACAAACATACCATGAATTATGGCAATAGAGTAAATGAGTATTGAAAGCACATATTATAAATTTTTGCAATAAAGAATGGGTAAATACACATAAGGTGAGCATGTAATTAATTCTGACGATAAAGAATGAGTAAACAGTCATTAAAAAAACATCCAATGAGTTATCAGGTTAAATTAAGAATAAGATAAAATCACATCAACCTTGATCTTTATCTAAAGAAATAAGTTTAAATCTGGCTGACATATATAATATCAAGATATTCAGTGAAGTTATGAATAGAAAGTTTAAACAGTGATTGTCAACAAGTCCACCAATATCAGCAAAACAAACAATCACCTCTCACCTCAACATATGACATTGTAATAACAATATTTTTACTGATATATTTCAGACTGCTGTTGTACAGTATGGTCCAAGTTCTCTGTCAATAGAAATGTTCTCTACAGGACAACATCATGATCTGAAAACAGAAATACAAGTCAAAGGAATATACACCACCAAGGTTTGTTTATATTGCCTGATGCACATAATTATCTGGATTTGAGGATCCGAATGGGGCTTGTTTTTTGACGTTCAAACTTAGAAATTTGTTGAATTTCTTATCTTATGGGAATTAAAAGTGACCTCTGTCTGACTTTACAAAAAAAAAATGACATGAAATCAACTATAATTTTTTTGGAAAACAACTTGCAACCTAGAATGTTAATGCTAGTTCCATTTTCATATATTTAAGTTTTTGTTAAATTGAGAATCAATCCTAAAGTTATTGGATATAAGAATCACTCTTCTAGCAACATGTCGTTATGGTAACTCAGAAACTTTCCACGATGACTACAGTATAAATATTACATTATAGATGTATTAACTTGTGATTTTTTATAGGATTCTTTAGCTGTATGGAATGGTAGAAGAGTTATTACCTATGAATATGCTCAAGATAAATCAGCTATAAAGGCTGCAGGTATTTATACAATCACATAATAAGTTAGGATTTATTTGTAGTTAGAGTAGGATGTATTTCCATTTTTCATTGCAGCTTTGTTTGATAAATTGGTTTTGAAATGAAAGGAAATTTCTTTTAAGCATCTCACAAAATTTACATATTGTTATTATTGATAGCTAAGGTTAATTTTAGTAGCATCTTTTTCTTTTCTATTATCACCTTTTTGTTCACTTAACATCCTCTTAATTATTAATATCTATGGGAAGGTCAAAGGTCAAAATCAAATCACAATGGATGACCATTTGGGCAGACATAGTCGAATACATTTATATAATCCATGGGTGTGCATTTTTATTTGATATTGGTGACCCAAGGGTGAGTATGGTGGAATTATGAATGCACCCATAAATGTATGGACAAAAATAATTTAGACAAATTGTATTTGAAACACACACAAATTTTGAATATTAGTATGTAAACAAACAACAAACATTGAAGACAATCTTAGTTTAACTTTTCATCTGTTTGTATTGTAGGTACATTTACAACAGAGGCGATGGACGTTTGTTTATTTGAACAGAATGTGTATTGCATAGAACCAGGAAAAGTACAAGTTAGGACACACCAGGTAAACATTGTAGATTTATTTTAGGATTATTTATTCTTTTTTTTCTGTACAAATTATAATTTTATATTTATATGTTGGGGTGAGGGCTTTTGTCCTGATCCCATTCAATAATACTAAAGTATGATATCAATATAACTAAAATCATATGTTAAATCATCCATGCTCCATTAACATTCACATAACTTGTTTTAACCTTTTGTCAAGGTAAACTTTAGTATATCTGTTTGATACTAAGCTTATCTTTACTGACAAAACCTGCTGGCAAAATATTGACAGAACTGTTTTCATTGGTTAATCTATAATTAACCGTGATATAATTTTGCATAGTTGTGTCAGAATTTAGCAAATCTAACAGTCTTTACCATAATGTTTTTCACCTACTTGCCAGAAAGCCAAATTTAGTATAAAAAAATTCCATTTATTCAAACAAATTCTTTCATAATTTTCACTTATGCGATCCAGTTTTATTTGTCCCGGTGTCATATGGTATTTTGGCAAGTGGGTTAGCACGAAGATTGATTTAACATATAGCTTTATAAGTGAAATGATGTTGAAAGTGGCGTTAAATACCATAAACCTAATCCCCTCTTAATGTAATTTTACATAGTTGTGTCAGAATTGATCATATTTAGCATATAACTTTATGAGTTAGAAATAATACAACAGTTGAGGAATAATTGACTGTTTATTTTCAGGGAACCGTGAAACAGGTGTTGAATTTTAATGAAGCAGAGGGTCAACCTGCCAGTATAGATGTCTGTTGTAACTATCTAGTTATAGCCACAAGTAATGGTATTGTCAGAGTGTTTGATCTCTCTAGAAGGTAATATTATTTTCATTATTTAATGTATAGACTTATTTTGTTTAGATATTTACCTATGTCAATTTTATTGTCAAATATTAAGTTTTTTGGAGACACATTCACTGAACCAGTTATATATTGATGTTACAAGTATAATACATACCGTCTCAGAGTTCGCAAAATTGCATATGGGTTTGGTGGTCCTAGTGAAAAAAAAGTCAGTCCTCATTAATTTTCTATTGCAAAATACCAATCTTGTGTCAGTCCTTAACAAAATCTGTCCAAATTTTGCTGGTCATGTCTGACAGGACTGACACATTTCGCGAACTCTGCCGTCTTGGTGCTGTAGTGGCTAACACGCTTGCCTAGATTGTGAGTTCAATCTCCTACAGGTCAAACTAAAGAATATAAAACTTCTTCTCTTTTAAGCAGCAGCATTAAGGACTTGAGTGAGGATAATGTATTAGAATGGAGCGACATGTCTACCTGTTGACAGTTGTTATGGAGCGACATGTTTACCTGTTGACAGTTGTTTCAGTCCAGATAAGCATGTTGACCTAGTACAAAGCAGATATCGTCATCATCTCATCAAATGTAACTTGTTCACACCATGATATAGCTGAAAATTAGATCACTCAAGACTTGGCGTTAAACAACAATCACTTACTCACATTCTTGTTGTTTGACCAGTCACAATTGTTGATTGGCATATGAAATGAGCTTAAATTGTCAGTTATATATTGTAACAACGGAACAAATTTACTTGTTGTTTTTAAAAGCATAATAATGAATTAAGTGTGTAATTTTCTGTTGTTTGTAGAGAAGCTAAAGCTCACAGTCAGCCTAAGAACATGAGTGAAGTCATTCCTGGATTTGGTGGAATTGTGTCCTGTAAATGTAATTGTAATGGAACCAAAGTCAGTCTGATGGTCAGGATGGTAAGACCTTTATTTATGTTTCATTTGTAGCAAAGATTATTTATTATCTTTTCCTTTTATGCCACTAAGAAAGCGTTTATCTCTTTATTACATTGTATGTTGAAGTAGATTGATGTTTATCTCTTTATTACATTGTATGTTGAAGTAGATTGATGTTTATCTCTTTATTACATTGTATGTTGAAGTAGATTGATGTTTATCTCTTTATTACATTGTATGTTGAAGTAGATTGATGTTTATCTCTTTATTACATTGTATGTTGAAGTAGATTGATGTTTATCTCTTTATTACATTGTATGTTGAAGTAGATTGATGTTTATCTCTTTATTACAGTGTATGTTGAAGTAGATTGATGTTTATCTCTTTATTACATTGTATGTTGAAGTAGATTGATGTTTATCTCTTTATTACATTGTATGTTGAAGTAGATTGATGTTTATCTCTTTATTACATTGTATGTTGAAGTAGATTGATGTTTATCTCTTTATTACAGTGTATGTTGAAGTAGATTGATGTTTATCTCTTTATTACAGTGTATGTTGAAGTAGATTGATGTTTATCTCTTTATTACATTGTATGTTGAAGTAGATTGATGTTTATCTCTTTATTACATTGTATGTTGAAGTAGATTGATGTTTATCTCTTTATTACAGTGTATGTTGAAGTAGATTGATGTTTATCTCTTTATTACAGTGTATGTTGAAGTAGATTGATGTTTATCTCTTTATTACATTGTATGTTGAAGTAGATTGATGTTTATCTCTTTATTACATTGTATGTTGAAGTAGATTGATGTTTATCTCTTTATTACATTGTATGTTGAAGTAGATTGATGTTTATCTCTTTATTACATTGTATGTTGAAGTAGATTGATGTTTATCTCTTTATTACAGTGTATGTTGAAGTAGATTGATGTTTATCTCTTTATTACATTGTATGTTGAAGTAGATTGATGTTTATCTCTTTATTACAGTGTATGTTGAAGTAGATTGATGTTTATCTCTTTATTACATTGTATGTTGAAGTAGATTGATGTTTATCTCTTTATTACAGTGTATGTTGAAGTAGATTGATGTTTATCTCTTTATTACATTGTATGTTGAAGTAGATTGATGTTTATCTCTTTATTACATTGTATGTTGAAGTAGATTGATGTTTATCTCTTTATTACATTGTATGTTGAAGTAGATTGATGTTTATCTCTTTATTACATTGTATGTTGAAGTAGATTGATGTTTATCTCTTTATTACAGTGTATGTTGAAGTAGATTGATGTTTATCTCTTTATTACATTGTATGTTGAAGTAGATTGATGTTTATCTCTTTATTACAGTGTATGTTGAAGTAGATTGATGTTTATCTCTTTATTACATTGTATGTTGAAGTAGATTGATGTTTATCTCTTTATTACATTGTATGTTGAAGTAGATTGATGTTTATCTCTTTATTACATTGTATGTTGAAGTAGATTGATGTTTTGAAGAAGTTATTGTCCTTACTACTTGTTGTTAGTCACAAACAATTCTCAGCACAACTCCAGATCTTTAAATCTTTTTGTTCTCATATTCCAAAAATGACCAATCAGAACACTGTATCCAATCAATATAGTATCCCGATTGGAGGAATTGGAGTACCAGAACGAAAATCAAAAGTTTTATAAATGTAAAGTCTACATTTTATATTTAGATATCTATGTAACTTTGCTTGGTTACTTATACAGAAATGTTACTTGTCATACGGAAATGTTACTTATCATACAGAAATGTTACTTATCATACAGAAATGTTACTTGTCATACAGAAATGTTACTTATCATACAGAAATGTCAGTTTTATAATGGTAATTCAACATTATTCTGTGTTAAATGCAACTGATAAAAATAATAAAAAATATGATATGAGTGGAGGTAAAACAAATTGTTGGTTTTTATACCCCCCGCAACGAAGTTGTAGGGGGATATACTGGTTTCACCATGTCCGTCCGTCTGTAGACAAATCCTATGTCGTACGATAACTTGAGTTGTGTTTCTTAGAATCTTTTAAAATTTTATCAGCTGCTTACTGGTGAAGAGTCGAGGATCCCGTTCTTTTTTGATAATTTTCACTTTTGCCGTTCCAGAGTTATTGGACTTGATATGACGGAAAATAGGATTTTTACCCTATGTCGTATGATAACTTGAGTAGTGTTTCTCAGAATGTTTTGAAATTTTATCAGCAGCTTACCAGTGAAGAGAGGAGGATCCCTTTCATTTTTGACGATTTTCACTTTTGCTGTGCCAGAGTTATTGGACTTGATATGACGGAAAATAGGATTTTTACCCTATGTCGTATGATAACTTGAGTAGTGTTTCTCAGAATGTTTTGAAATTTTATCAGCAGCTTACCGGTGAAGAGAGAAGGATCCCTTTCATTTTTGACGATTTTCACTTTTGCTGTTCCAGAGTTATTGGACTTGATATGACGGAAAATAGGATTTTTACCCTATGTCGTATGATAATTTGAGTAGTGTTTCTCAGAATGTTTTGAAATTTTATCAGCAGCTTACCAGTGAAGAGAGGAGGATCCCTTTCATTTTTGGTCAGAACAATCAGCAATGTTTTGGTTATGGAAATAGGTTGGACAGATGTGGGGAGCGGGGGTATATCTTAGTGAGCTGTGCTCACAGTAATACTAGTGTTGATATTGGTTTAATTGTTGACCATCACTGTTTAAACTTTCTTTTTCCAACTTGAATATCTTGTTTTGGTCTTACAAATATGAGAAAAACTTTTTTAGAAATTGATAAACGAAACTAAATACAAACAATATTTTCAATAGTTTTATAGCATTAAATATGAAATTTCAGCTTGAAGTCAAAACTAGATATAGAAATATGAAATAAAATTCAAAAACCGCAAAACATAAACAGATACAGATGAAAACCACAAAAGTCAGAAACAGATACAGATAAAAACCACAAAAGTCAGGAACAGATACAGATAAAAACCACAAAAGTCAGGAACAGATACAGATAAAAACCACAAAAGTCAGGAACAGATACAGATGAAAACCACAAAAGTCAGGAACAGATACAGATAAAAACCACAAAAGTCAGGAACAGATACAGATGAAAACCACAAAAGTCAGGAACAGATACAGATAAAAACCACAAAAGTCAGGAACAGATACAGATAAAAACCACAAAAGTCAGGAACAGATACAGATGAAAACCACAAAAGTCAGGAACAGATACAGATAAAAACCACAAAAGTCAGGAACATATACAGATAAAAACCACAAAAGTCAGAAACAGATACAGATAAAAACCACAAAAGTCAGAAACATACAGATAAAAACCACAAAAGTCAGGAACAGATACAGATGAAAACCACAAAAGTCAGGAACAGATACAGATGAAAACCACAAAAGTCAGGAACATATACAGATAAAAACCACAAAAGTTGGGAACAGATACAGATAAAAACCACAAAAGTCAGGAACAGATACAGATAAAAACCACAAAAGTCAGAAACAGATACAGATAAAAACCACAAAAGTCAGGAACAAAATTAGGCAGAATTTAGGGATATGTAATTGATGGTAAATTGAGGTCATAATTGTTTTGGATATGACCTCTTTACTTATATGAGGGAGCTATAAATGTTTGTTTATTTGTAGCATGAGGATCATGTAGACCCTTTTTTTTTGTAGCATGAGGATCATGTAGACCCTTTTTTTTTGTAGCATGAGGATCATGTAGACCTTTTTTTTTGTAGCATGATGGTCATGTAGACCCTAAGTTGTACTTCTGGGATGTAGAAACAGATACTGTTACCTTCTTTAACTTTGAGTCTGGCAGAGGTGAACAAGATGACTATCCTCCAGAACAGATAGATGGTCTAGAAGTCGACACAAATGATGCTGAAAGGTAAATTGAATTATATGAGGTTACTGTCACATCTTGTGAGGACCACCTTGTTAGTGTAAAGGTTACAATGGGGTTTTTTAATGCAGAAGATCATGGAATTGATCCCTGGTCAGGAAAAATGAAGGACTATTGAATTGGTATTTGCTGCTTCTCTTCTAAGCACACAGAAAGTGTAAGGTTGGCTCTGAGCAAGGTATGTGTTCAGATGGAGGGGCTTCCACATGTAGATATATAGGGTCTAACACCAGGAGAGGTGCAAGATAGTAAAATCTGTGACACCCGAGAGTGTCACAGATTTTACTATCTTGCACCTTTTACGGTGTTTGACTCTTTTTCTCACCCCTTTCTACCGTGTCAATGTTTGTTTACTTTTTGTGTAGTTTGGCGCATTAATTTGCGAACCGCATCACAGGACCAAAATGCCACGTAATAAAATAAAACAAGATTTTAATTTTACTACTTTAAAGGGGTTCAAAATAATAAAGTTAACAACTTGTGATAGATTCTACAATAAAAAAAATCCTGCACCTTTTATGGTGTTTGACTCTTTTTCTCATCTCTTTCTATCGTGTCAATATTTGTTTACTTTGAGAAAATATAGAGTGCTTTCCCTTGTTAGTAACTAGTGTAAATAAAAAAATGTTACCTCCCTTTGACCAACGTCAAATAACCTTTTTACAGGTATTTATTGCTGTTGTAGTAGCATATATATAATATATTTATAAAATACATTGTATTTTATTGTGAAATACATTTAAAATACTGCCAAGACACTGATGCATATCTATAAATCGACAGTTTAATTCAACAATGGAAAACAATTTTGCAGGAATAAGGGCGTGTAACTTGTCTTACCCAGGAGCCGGGGTAAGATAGAAAAATCTTTTTCACCTAAATTAACAGACTACTTTATCCAAGGGGTGAGAAATAAATATCCAGTTAAAAGTATAAGTCTAGTACAAAGCAGTACGAAGCAGCCATCATCATAATCTCTTCAAAAAACTTGTTTTCACCATGATCTAGTTTGAAAATTGTTCACATTGCATTAAGCTACAATCACTCATACCTTGTGATAATCAAGTGTAGAACATTGAAAATATCATTTGTCTCCTAAAGATGTTGAAAATGGTTCTTACATTTGTTATAGGTCCATTTTGAAATTTGGTAACATAGTGTTTTTAAAAATAGAATGTTGATACAGTGAAAATACAGAACATAGAAACATAGTGTAATTCTTCTGTAACCATGGCAATGACAACTTTAATTTTGTATGCCATACATGTATAAAATAATAGCAGAATTGACATTTCTGATTATGTAATCAGAGGAAGTATGCAATTTTCATCTGATCACTTTTCTTCAATTTCATCAAAACTGTATAATGCCATGGAAGTTAAGTGGCTAATAGTGGTGTGACGCAAATAACCATTTATCGTTTCAATTTCAGAGGTAAAACACAAGCTGCTAAAGATATAGCTGGAAGGACACCAAGTTCACATTTCTGGGATTTAACTGAACCTAAGTTGATTGTCTGTGAAACTACTGTTTTAGCTAGTGCATTTGAAAAGAAAGAAAAGGAAGTGAAGAGGACACATTCTTTGTCTAAATCCATGGATGAAGGACCTGTGAGTAAAGCAAAGAAATTAGTATTTGAAAAATTATTGTCAAAAAGTTAAAAGGAAAAGAACGAAAAATTTAATTTGAAATAAATATACATGTGTGTATGTATGCATAATACACATGCATGTTTTAACAATTTTCCAAAATCAAACCAAGGATCTTCTGCACTTAAGACAAGCACGCTATCCATAACAACACAGCAGAGGTGAATAGAAAATAACACAACAATGTCAATCTGTGTTTGTTATTTTCTATCAATTCCACACCCCCAAAATATTGTCAAATGTATGAGAAAAGTTGGAGTATCAGGTATAACGGTGGATTTGACAAGGGAGACCAACAGTCAAAGAGAGACAACTCAATCAACAATTATATCATTTCATTTTTCAGGTTGAGGTGATGGTTGTGACTTTGTTTTCCACACCAGAGAATGGAACATTGATACAGGACAGTTTCCCCATGCCTGAGCAGTACCAGGCTCTCCTTGGTGTAGAAGTGCCATATTATTACTGTGTGAAAAAGGTGAGCCATGGGTATACTGTATTTTTGTGATGACGGGTAGAAACTTTTGTATTACTTAAAAGAGAGGTCTTTCTTGTTTCATGTCTATGAAGAATTTACTAATTAGACCTGTAGCTCACATAGACTTATAGTCAAGAAAATATATAATGTATGTATACTTATTGTCACTGGAAATGTATTGTATTGCATGTATGTGCAGTGTGATATACTGAAAAAGCCCCATTTCATTCATCATTTAAATATTGTTATTATTGAGTTAACCAAAACAAGTTCTTTTTGCATTTGAGCACATTTACTCACAGTCACAGAATTGTCTCTCACATGTACAATTACATGTCTAAACTGAATAGAAAGAAATCTTGTATAAACCAAACTTTAAACAAAGTACCATTGTAGGAAATCTTTGTAAATTTAACTTGCATTATATAAACCAAATACCTGTCTATTCTGAACACAAAAGCTGGTCCCAAGAAGATTAGGTTTAGACAGGTTTAACTTTAGATGTGAATTGAAGCTGTGCAGAAAAGTCTGATTAGAGTATAACATTTAATAAGATTTTTCATTTTTTCATTTTTTTTTTGTAAATTTAGGATTGTTTCACCGTTACTTAAAAAACTATTATAAGAGATGAAAATGAGTTTTTTTTTTTTATAGAAGCACAAAAAAAAATATCATAACCTAGATCTAGATATTTTTACCTTTGTAGTTTTTTGACATAGATCTTTTTTTTTTACGATTATGATTTATACTTTGTCAGTCATGCAAAGTAACAGTAAGTATATTAGTATTTATATTAAATATACATGATATATATATTTTTTTTTTACATTACTTGTTTTAGAAAATGCTTTAAATGTTGTATAATTATGTCTCCCCTTCGAACGAAGGGAGACATATTGTTTTAGTCTGATTTAATCTTCCACCTCTTCTTCTTCTGCTTCTTCTCAGCGAAGCTTGTCCGGACCATAACATTTTTGTCTTTCGAGATAGGTCAATGATATTTGGAATGTGGGTGAATGACCATAAGGGGGTGTGTCTCGTACCGTAATGACCTTTGTGGGACTTTGACCTCCAGGTCAAATAATTGTTTTTTAAATAGTATTTATTTGGTATGTGGGTGCATGACCATAAGGCGGTGTGTTACATACCGTAATGACCTTTGTGGGACCTTGGCCTTTGACCTCAAGGTCAAATAATTGTTTTTTAAATAGTATTTTCTTTCCCGGGCCATAACATTTTTGTCTTTCGAGATAGGTTGTTGTACAGATGGCCGCATTAAGGGGAGACATAAGTTTTAGGTATCTAAAACAGTTCATCCTGGTTATTTATTTGATTTTGAATATACAGTCAAACTTGTCTATAGCGACCATTGAAGGGAATTCTGAAAAAGGTTGTATAAGACAGGGAGTCGTTGTATAAAAGTTATGATATTTGCTCCCAAAATCTCGAGAGGAAAAAACATAGTTCGGGTATATAATCCGCATCAACTTTTAACCGGTTCGTGTGGAGGACAAATACATGAATAGAGCTTAAATTCTGGCAAGAAAAAGGTATAATGAAATAAAAAATGTGTTCAATTATCGTTAAATATTTCCGTCCTTTGTGGGTGAAATTTAGAAGAAGAAAAAGAATAATTATATTAAATGATCGACGTTTTTACTTTCTTTCAACAGCTATTGTTATCTTAATTGTTATCGTAACTACAATTAAACATTAAGATTAGAAGAATTAAATTTACTGACAAAAACGTTTTCAACTTCAATCACACGCCGATAGCTATAAATAGCCTAATCACACAATCAGCCTGTGTTTATCTTGATCTGTTACTGCATTTTAAGCGAATGTTGACAGAAATATATGCTGGGAACCAGTACTTCATAATTCAATAATTTAAAAAAAAACACGATTATTTATTTATAAAAGTGAAAGATTAAAATGGTATTTTCTATTGTAAGCAATTTTAAATATTTTATATAAATATGAAATAAACCCCAAAAAACCAAAATAACAATAATAAATCATCAGGTGTACTACTTACCTGTAAAAAAATGGCGGTCTTACACAATAACGCTAATCGTGACTTCATTTAATATGAAAAATCTATGTTGTCAATAGATCATGCAAATATCGGCTAGAGGGATAGTGGCAACAATCGCTGCATCAGCTGGGCAAAACGGAAATAAAATGTAATTTATTTTATTAATATAAATATAAATTGTTCCAAAGTCGGGACTGTGTTTGTTTATTTATTATCTAACTTCCGGTTTGATAATAATCTTCTGATTGTCGTTATATGTAGGATTTTCACCCAAAGAACACGGTCGTTAGACAGTGGATCGTTATATAAAGGTCAAATGCACGGGAAAACGCTGGGGAGGAATAAATAAGGTTGGCTAACAAAGGAAATCGTTATACGGAGGGGGTCACTAAGACAAGTTTGACTGTAGTAGAGAAACACAGCAGAAATTTATAAATTATCATTAACATGTGGAACAAAGGCCACCCTTAAAAATATCTTCGTTTCCCGCACCCAACCCTCTATTTCTTCAATGGGTCGGTAGGTAGGGGGATTTTTCCCCCCAAAATATCCTACAATAGGAATGCTGCGTTCATATTCATGACAAAAATCTGGTTACTGCCCAGGTCGAGCAACATATTTTGATCATATAAAACAGTGTAAATCAGTTCCAAGCGTAAATTCTGGAACAGTATCGGAAACTTCCGGTCATGATTTCTGGTAACCAAAATATTTTAAAGAAGACATAATTCACCGAATCACCCAAAAAATATTTCCAGACACAGTTTTCTAACGGTTGGTCAGGTATGGAATACAAAACAAATTTTAAATATTGGCCAAGTACACATTTTATATTCTTTTGTATATGCATTTGTTCTGCTTTGAAGAAGGTAGTATGATGCATAGAATTAAATGTTAACAGGTCTTAAAAGTCATTTTGACAATTGTAGGAACAAACTTTAAATGTAAATGAACAACCTAAGATGGTGGTAGGTACAGAATTGTCTTGTGTTTAAGAATTATATTGTGTTGCCCCCTCCTGTGTGTATCTATCTATAATTCATGACTCTTGTCTTGTAATTAAAATTTTCCTTGTCTTGAGATTTTTTTTCTTGATAACATCTAAATTTCATTGCAATGTTAAGTTTTTTTTATCCAAAATTCCTTATAATTAATTTAACATTTATGATTTCTGAATATTTAACACATTTATCTAGTTAATCTGATCTGTTTAATGATAAAAAGTTAACATGTTTGAATGTTTGTAAAGACAGTTGTCCACATATTATTATTGAAATAGAAACAAGCTATATGCTAATATAAGTATGTCATTAGAACTCTTTGTGATTGTGTATATGTGTGAACCTAGCTAAGAGATATTGTTATTTGGCAGTAAGTACTGTGTTCAAGTAGCTAGCTAGAAGACGGCAATGATGTACATGTCTGTAAGACTTTTTTGTTCAGTAATAGAGGAACTGTTGGCAGGTCGGTGGTTACTCCTTTTTCCCCCACCAATAAAGCTGGTGGTATTGATATAACTGAAATATTGTTGAAAGTGGCATTAAATACCACAAGACATATTCTGACCTAATTATGCATGAAATAAATTAATAATATTTTTCCTGCAAAGATATTTGTTATGTATGGTCAGTTACCAAATATATTCTTCATCAAATGATCACTCCTGAGGTTTAGGTATGCTGATCTGTTGTGAGTGAGAAAGTTTATCTTTACTGACTTCCTCCATTACTGAATACACTGATAGATCATTATGTCTCAAGATACTAGTGGGTATAGAGATTGGCCAAGATTGAGTGAGTGTGTCTAATGCCATGTGAGGAAATTTGTTTATCATGATGACAACAATAAGTTATCTTTTGGTGAGATGATGACAATATCTGTTGTAGACTAACATGCTTATTTGGATTTGTTTATATTGAAAACTCACTCTAACAACAGTCTACATGTCACTCCTATTAGACACATAAAACTCACTCTAACAACAGTCTACATGTCACTCCTATTGGACACATAAAACTCACTCTAACAACAGTCTACATGTCACTCCTATTGGACACATAAAACTCACTCTAACAACAGTCTACATGTCACTCCTATTGGACACATAAAACTCACTCTAACAACAGTCTACATGTCACTCCTATTGGACACATAAAACTCACTCTAACAACAGTCTACATGTCACTCCTATTGGACACATAAAACTCACTCTAACAACAGTCTACATGTCACTCCTATTGGACACATAAAACTCACTCTAACAACAGTCTACATGTCAATCCTATTGGACACATAAAACTCACTCTAACAACAGTCTACATGTCACTCCTATTGGACACATAAAACTCACTCTAACAACAGTCTACATGTCACTCCTATTGGACACATAAAACTCACTCTAACAACAGTCTACATGTCACTCCTATTAGACACATAAAACTCACTCTAACAACAGTCTACATGTCACTCCTATTGGACACATAAAACTCACTCTAACAACAGTCTACATGTCACTCCTATTGGACACATAAAACTCACTCTAACAACAGTCTACATGTCACTCCTATTGGACACATAAAACTCACTCTAACAACAGTCTACATGTCACTCCTATTAGACACATAAAACTCACTTTAACAACAGTCTACATGTCACTCCTATTGGACACATAAAACTCACTCTAACAACAGTCTACATGTCACTCCTATTGGACACATAAAACTCACTCTAGCAACAGTCTACATGTCACTCCTATTAGACACATAAAACTCGCTCTAACAACAGTCTACATGTCACTCCTATTGGACACATAAAACTCACTCTAACAACAGTCTACATGTCACTCCTATTGGACACATAAAACTCACTAACAACAGTCTACATGTCACTCCTATTGGACACATAAAACTCACTCTAACAACAGTCTACATGTCACTCCTATTGGACACATAAAACTCACTCTAACAACAGTCTACATGTCACTCCTATTGGACACATAAAACTCACTCTAACAACAGTCTACATGTCACTCCTATTAGACACATAAAACTCGCTCTAACAACAGTCTACATGTCACTCCTATTGGACACATAAAACTCACTCTAACAACAGTCTACATGTCACTCCTATTGGACACATAAAACTCACTAACAACAGTCTACATGTCACTCCTATTGGACACATAAAACTCACTCTAACAACAGTCTACATGTCACTCCTATTAGACACATAAAACTCACTCTAACAACAGTCTACATGTCACTCCTATTGGACACATAAAACTCACTCTAACAACAGTCTACATGTCACTCCTATTGGACACATAAAACTCACTCTATCAACAGTCTACATGTCACTCCTATTAGACACATAAAATTCACTCTAACAACAGTCTACATGTCACTCCTATTGGACACATTATTCAGACTTTGAGCCAACCTTGTCTTTGCTCGTACCCCTTACGTCTGTTTGATTAGCATAGAAGCAGCGAGTACTATTTTATAGTCTTTGGTTGACCTGACCAGAGATTGAAGCCATGATACATGTATACTACACTGGAAGTAAGCACACTCTTACACCACTGAGGCAGTTAACAGGGCAAGACCAATCTAAGATAGACTTTCATTGGCTTATAAAATATACTATTGACTCACAGTTAACAGGGCAAGACCAATCTAAGATAGACTTTCATTGGCTTATAAAATATACTATTGTCACAGTTAACAGGGCAAGACCAATCTAAGATAGACTTTCATTGGCTTATAAAATATACTATTGTCACAGTTAACAGGGCAAGACCAATATAAGATAGACTTTCATTGGCTTATAAAATATACTATTGTCACAGTTAACAGGGCAAGACCAATCTAAGATAGACTTTCATTGGCTTATAAAATATACTATTGTCACAGTTAACAGGGCAAGACCAATCTAAGATAGACTTTCATTGGCTTATAAAATATACTATTGTCACAGTTAACAGGGCAAGACCAATATAAGATAGACTTTCATTGGCTTATAAAATATACTATTGTCACAGTTAACAGGGCAAGACCAATCTAAGATAGACTTTCATTGGCTTATGAAATATACTATTGTCATTTAAATGTCAGGAAGCTACATCTATGTTTGATTATAATTTATTTGTCATGTGATTTTCAATATTAAGGGGGCATAATAAAGCATAGCAAATATGATTGAAATAGTTTTATCATAGCTAGTTCTAATATATGTTTAAATCTTTCTCCATTCTTCAGCACTCTAAGGACGTAAGTCGTTATTTTTTATTAGTAATTGAATATTGTTCACATTCTTTTGTTATCCATGTACAAATTTTATAAATGAGATATCCTCACAATTTTTTTTATTTTGCATTTGATTGGAAGGGGTTTAAGGTATAGCAATTTTTTGTTTGGTTGGTGGAAAAATCATGTCATGACCTACATTGCACACACAAAATTAGGTCATAGCACTTATGGCTCATGTATTTATTACGTGCAATTATGCTATTTTTCATGGTAATTTTAATAAAAAGGGTAAATTACATTGTATCACAATGTCTTGCATTGTAATTGGTTACCCTGCATTAAAGGGAAAACAAATTGTTTTTCCACTAACCCTACCTACCTTAATTATTTGTGCTTGCCCATTAAGTTGTAATTGTCATTTTTGCACAAGCACTGTTAAAGTCAGATGATTGTCTTGTATAACCTAGGAGGCTAGGTAAAAATGAAAATGAAAGTAATGTCTTGTATAACCTAGGTACAAATGAAAATGAAAGTAATGTCTTGTATAACCTAGGTAAAAATGAAAATGAAAGTAATGTCTTGTATAACCTAGGTAAAAATGAAAATGAAAGTAATGTCTTGTATAACCTAGGTGAACATGAAAATGAAAGTAATGTCTTGTATAACCTAGGTAAGAATGAAAATGAAAGTAATGTCTTGTATAACCTAGGTAAGAATGAAAATGAAAGTAATGTCTTGTATAACCTAGGTAAGAATGAAAATGAAAGTAATGTCTTGTATAACCTAGGTAAAAATGAAAATGAAAGTAATGTCTTGTATAACCTAGGTAAGAATGAAAATGAAAGTAATGTCTTGTATAACCTAGGAAAGAATGAAAATGAAAGTAATGTCTTGTATAACCTAGGTCAAAATGGAAATGAAAGTAAAAAAAGACTTGCCTACCTTTCTACACTATTTTTTTCAAAAATGTTAGCAAAAAACAAGGACATTTTTCTTTGACCTAATTTTGCTTTATTTTAAGATACAGATAAGTCCTCAAAGACCCTAATATTATAAGTATGAAAGATGTAGATCATCAATCAAAGAATCAGGGTACAATTCAACTATAGCCCACCAAACATCTGATGTTTAGGGTATAATTTCCACATTTTGTATGATTATTTTTGTAGGCAAAAATGTAATTTCTTTTTATTTCTGATGACTCCAAATTTTAATTACACTATTTTTGTGTTGTCACCCTGGTCATGGAAATGTGCTTTAGATTAAATTTACCTTCTTATATCCATATATCTTCTCATCATTAACAAATTTGCATTGATGGAATTGTGAATTTAGACAAGTATTTATAAAAAAAAAAAAAACTTTAGTTCTATCAACATTGTACATTGTCTTTCAGGTGAAGTTGTTGCATTATAAAATTCCCACAAGTTTACATCTCAGACAATGCCTTTTTTGACTTCACTTTACTGACAACTTTCTTCCTGTTTAAAGTCATCAGAAGATGAACAAATCATTTTCAAAAGGTTTAAAAATAGTTTTTATCATCTTTGGAAGTACTTATTGTTTCAAGGTGATTATGGAAATTCTTGATTTGGTCTCTTGAAAGAATAATAATTTTAATTAAATAATTGCCATCTTTTATGTTCATAGTCAGAAACGCTGAAGTCTGATGATAACGACCTTCCAGAAAATGTAGTGAGACCAGAGAATGCCTCGCCAAGACTAGTGGCCAGGAAGACCATGAGAGATTTTGTTGGGTTGGAAAAGAGCGATAAAAACACAAAAGATGCCATGTTGAATTTCAGTTTTTATTTGACAATTGGAAACATGGATGAAGCTTTTAAAGCTATAAAGTTAATAAAGAGGTATGTTGGATATGTTCAGTAGTGACATTAATAGATGGTTTGAAAAGAAAGATTTGTAACTTTACAAGGAAGAAAAAATAGAAAACAAATGTACACTGAGCTTCATTGTAAGTAGGAAAACATTTAAAACAATGATTCTGAAGCTCAATGATCAGGAAAGAGAAAATGATTATGGGCCATTGCGGCCCCATCATCACAACATTCAATGAGCCATTTCAGTGTAGTCTTTGTAAAAGCTAAAATATTTTATGGGCCTTTTAATTTTTGTATGGGGCATCTACACAGAATTACAAAACTGTATGTATCAAACGGCCCATGGCCCCTGCCTTTCCCAATCACTGGAAGCTTCTGTATTATATAATTAGAAAACATTTTAGGATCAGATATATGAATCCAAGTAAGGTTTTCTGTGGGAAAATGTTTTCTGAGAATCAACTAACATGATTGAACCTTTTGATTGTACATGAATGATTAATGGAAGATTTTTACAATATTGATAGTTTTTGTGTGGATCAGAAATTCAAGTGTCCAAGCAAAAAAACATGAAAAAAAAAAAAAAAAAATGATTATAATTACATTTTTGAAGAAGTTATTAATAAAATAATCTTTCAGACATGCCAACACTATTTACATTCAAATCCATTAGCCATGACAAGAAATTTCTTTGCTAGATTTATAGCAATCCAAGAATGTGTACGAATAAAATCTTCAGTGTATCACATGACATAACTACAATGTATGTTTTTTTCTCCATCTATTTATAGTGAATCAGTTTGGGAGAATATGGCTAAGATGTGTGTAAAGAGTAGAAGATTAGATGTAGCCAGTGTATGTCTAGGTAACATGGGTAATGCTAGAGGTGCCAAAGCTCTCAGAGAGGCCATGAAGGAACCAGAATTAGATGCTAAAGTGGCTGTACTTTCTATGCAGTTAGGATTGAAGGTTAGTCATTTATTTGCGGTACAACTTTAAAAAATATCCAATGTATTTCTCATACGGTACCACACATTTTAAACACTTTAAAACCATATAAGGACTTTTTCACATGTGAATTTTTTTGATATAGTACTTCTAGTGTTTAATATGAATTTCATGTATTTGATTGAGTGATTGATTGGTTGTTGTTTATTGCATACGTTAGCAGTATTTCAGCTACATCGTAGCATGAACTCATTTCCGCAGCTACAAGAACCTTAGAAATAAGACATTTTTGTGTATAAAGCAATCGGCTGTCATGTTTTTGAGACGAAAGATGAATATTGTATTGTTATAGATTATTGTGTATATTTCATCACATCAATTTATTCTGACACAGGTACCTGTCATACAAATTAATTGTCTGTGCTTCATTTTCAAAAAACTGCCATGATGCATACATACTTGCTAATCTTTAATAACATATGCATATTTTTAGGTCACTTTGCCAAAGGCAATGTGAGCTTTTGCCATCACTTTGCCTCTGTCGTCTGTCGTCCGTTAACTTTTCACATTTTAATCTTCTCCTCTGAAACCCCTCAGCCAAATGAAGTGAAACTTAGTAGGAAGCATCTATGGAAGGTCCTCTCTAAAGATTGCTCATATTGTCCCGATCCGTTAACATACATGGCCACCACATGCAATTCTTGTTTCTGATTGGTTAATTTCTAAAAAGTCTTCTCCTCTGAAACCGCTTGGCCAAATGAATCGAAACTTGGTAGGAAGCTTCGTTGGAAGGTCCCCTATAAACATGCTTATTTTGTTCCGATCCGTTTACAAACATGGCTGCCACAGACCATTCTTGTTTCTGATTGGCTGATTTCTAAAAAATTGTTTCCTCTGTAACCGCTTGGCCAAATGAATCAAAACTTGGTAGGAAGCATCCTTGGAAGGTTCTCTATAAAGACTGCTCATTTAGTTCCGATCCGTTAACAAACATGGCTGCCAGAGGCAATTCTTGTTTCTGATTGGTTGATTTCTAAAAAAAATTCTTCTCTGAAACCGCTTTGCCAAATGAATCAAAACTTGGTAGGAAGCATCCTTGAGAAGGTCATCTATAAAGATTGTGCATTTAGTTCCCATCCGTTAATAAACATGGCCACCACAGGCCATTGTTGTTTCTGATTGGTCGATTTCTAAAAATCTTCTTCTCTGTAACCGCTTAGCCAAATGAACCGAAATTTGGTGGGAAGCACCTATGGAAGGTCCTCAAAGCAGAATGAAAGATGAGCGACACAGGCTCAGCCCACTGAACCTCTAGTTTAATAAAAGTATTTAATAAACCACAATTTCAGGAAGATGCTGAAAGATTATTAAAGAATTGTAAAAGATATGATTTACTGAATGAATTTTACCAGTCTACTGGACAATGGAAAAGGGTTGGTACATTTCTATATATGTTTGTTTATAGCAGAAAAGTATTAAATTGACAGAATTAGTGGTTGTTACTTAATGCCAAGTGAGCAGTATTTCAGTTATATCATGACCATAAGAACTTACAAGTTATCATTTGATCAGGTGATGTTTGCTTTTTACTAGACCAACATGCTCACAGAACTAGAATTTTAGTGGTTCACTAAAACAAAAGTCTGTAGATAGACACTCTATTTAGACACATTATCCTGTTTCTTAACCAGACAATTTATTTAGATACATTATCCTGTTTCTTAACCAGACAATTTATTTAGACACATTATCCTGTTTCTTAACCAGACAATTTATTTAGATACATTGTTTCTTAACCAATCAGTCTTTATCTTGCTCTCACTCTTTATTGTTATGTGCTTAGTGGAGAAGCAACACATATCTTTTTTTATAGTCTTTGTATTATTTTCTCAAATTTTGAGTGAGGTCCATTGAAAATTAGTGTTATTTCTTTATAAAGGTTGCTTTAACATTTTGAGTGTAAATCAATCAAAATTAGTGGAATTTCTAGTGTTACATTGAAATTTTGAAGTTTATTCTTGACAATATTAAATTATTCCAGTAATGCACGACACATGTCTATAGTAGAGCTTTTAATTTTTTTCATCATTGATGCTTTATTTTTGTAGGCTTTAGAAACTGCTGAAACCTATGACAGAATTCATTTAAGAACTACATACTATAATTATGCTAAACATTTGGAAGCTAATGGAGAGTTGGCTGAAGCTATTCCACAGTAAGTCTTATGACTAGACTAGTACAGAGAAAAAAAGTAAAATAAAGGAAATGTTATACTTCACATAACATCCATCAGTAGGAAAATATGTTGATGTTCGCAAGAAGTAATAAAGTCTCCCAAACTTTTTTGAGAATGATTGGTTTTTATCTGTTGCTTACATTTTATTCATTCTTTCTTCCTTCTTTTTTAAAATTGTCAAAGAAAATGCAAGTCAGATGTACTTGTTTTAAGGTGTGTTAAACCTAGATGTCTGGTTGATCCTAAAATCTCAATTGTGACGAAGTTTAATAGATCTACTTTATTTAGTTATGTCTCCCCCCACTTTGGTGGGGAGACATATTGTTTTTGTCCTGTCCGTCTGTCCATCACACAGTTTGTCAGCGCAACTCCTCTGAAACTACTGAACAGAATTTCATGAAACTTGGTAGGTAGTAAGGACACCATATGTAGTTGTGCATATTACCAGGAAATTGTGATCTCCTGAATTTTGTTGGAGTTATGCCCCTTTGAACTTAGAAATTTCACGAAATTTACTACTGAAGCAGCTTGTCAGCACAACTCCTCTGAAACTACTGAACAGAATTTCATGAAAGTTGGTAGGTAGTAAGGACACCATATGTAGTTGTGCATATTACCAGGAAATTTTGATCTCCTGAATTTTGTGGGAGTTATGCCCCTTTGAACTTAAAAAATTCCCGAAATATACTTCTGAAGCAGCTTGTCAGTGCAACTCCTCTGAAACTACTGAACAGAATTTCATGAAATTTGGTAGGTAGTAAGGACACCATATGTAGTTGTGCATATTACCAGGAAATTTTGATCCTCTAAATTTTGTGGGAGTTATTTGCAAACACTCTAGTGTAATATCCCTTACTGAATATATATGTACAAGAGTATCATAATGTCACTATTTCTCTGAAAAGTTTTTCATTACCAATCTATTGATTTTAGAAGAACAAAACTCCTTTAAAATCATTGGAACATAGGCTGAGCAATTTTCTGGAATGGGGAACTTTGCCATGACAAGATGTAACCCTTGCTTTAGCACTTTTGAGCAATTTTGTTTTTTTGTTTTTCAATGATTAAAAACTTTTTTTTTTGTTATTCATTGAAGCTTAATTTTATTTGTTACCTAAATAGATTTTTTTACCTTTGACTACAGTTTGTGGGGCAGGGGGAGACATAAGTTTTTGTGGGCAAAAACAAACTTTAATATGAATATGTAAGTTATCAGTGTAAATTAAACTAACACTTACTATGCACTTATTACAATCCTAAAGGAGCTCCACAAGGAGAAGTCTGTAATCATGGTTTATAAATTTACACATATCTGATATGAAGTGATTTTGTACTTTATTTTTTACAAGTCTTGTATCATGATTTTGAACTTTCATTTCTGACAATTTCCATGTGACATGATTTTGAACAGATCTGATATTATTATGATTTGTACTTTCAGTTTTGAGAAGTCTGATACACACAGATTTGAAGTACCAAGGATGTTGTTTGATGAACCAGAAGCTTTAGAACAATACATTAGTAGGCATAAAGACAGGTCAGCTACTTAACTTTATAGTCTACATATAATAAGGAATATGTTATTACAGTGAAACCTGTCTAAACCCAACCTCTGTGTTCATAATAGACAGGTGTTCAGTTTATACAGGTTAAGTTATCAATTTCCTACATTGGGACTTTATTTAAAGTTCAGTATATACAGGATTCTGGTTTAGTCTGGGTTTGGTTTACACAGGATTCCTGTTTAGTCAGGGTTTGGTTTACACAGGATTCCTGTTTAGTCAGGGTTTGGTTTACACAGGATTCCTGTTTAGTCAGGGTTATTCCTGTTTAGTCAGGGTTTGGTTTACACAGGGTTCCTGTTTAGTCAGGATTTGGTTTACACAGGATTCCTGTTTAGTCAGTGTTTGGTTTACACAGGATTCCTGTTTAGTCAGGGTTTGGTTTACACAGGATTTCTGTTTAGTCAGGGTTTGGTTTACACAGGGTTCCTGTTTAGTCAGGATTTGGTTTACACAGGATTCCTGTTTAGTCAGTCTTTGGTTTACACAGGATTCCTGTTTAGTCAGGGTTTGGTTTACACAGGATTCCTGTTTAGTCAGGGTTTAGTTTATACAAGATTCCTGTTTAGTCAGGGTTTGGTTTACACAGGATTCCTGTTTAGTCAGTGTTTGGTTTACACAGGATTCCTGTTTAGTCAGTGTTTGGTTTACACAGGATTCCTGTTTAGTCAGGGTTTGGTTTACACAGGATTCTTGTTTAGTCAGTGTTTGGTTTACACAGGATTCCTGTTTAGTCAGGGTTTGGTTTACACAGGATTCCTGTTTAGTCAGTGTTTGGTTTACACAGGATTCCTGTTTAGTCAGGGTTTGGTTTACACAGGATTCCTGTTTAGTCAGGGTTTGGTTTACACAGGGTTCCTGTTTAGTCAGGATTTGGTTTACACAGGATTCCTGTTTAGTCAGGGTTTGGTTTACACAGGATTCCTGTTTAGTCAGGGTTTGGTTTACACAGGATTCCTGTTTAGTCAGTGTTTAGTTTATACAAGATTCCTGTTTAGTCAGGGTTTGGTTTACACAGGATTCCTGTTTAGTCAGTGTTTGGTTTACACAGGATTCCTGTTTAGTCAGGGTTTGGTTTACACAGGATTCTTGTTTAGTCAGTGTTTGGTTTACACAGGATTCCTGTTTAGTCAGGGTTTGGTTTACACAGGATTCCTGTTTAGTCAGTGTTTGGTTTACACATGATTCCTGTTTAGTCAGGGTTTGGTTTACACAGGATTCTTGTTTAGTCAGTGTTTGGTTTACACAGGATTCCTGTTTAGTCAGTGTTTGGTTTACACAGGATTCTTGTTTAGTCAGGGTTTGGTTTACACAGGATTCCTGTTTAGTCAGTGTTTGGTTTACACAGGATTCCTGTTTAGTCAGGGTTTGGTTTACACAGGATTCTTGTTTAGTCAGTGTTTGGTTTACACAGGATTCTTGTTTAGTCAGGGTTTGGTTTACACATGATTCCTGTTTAGTCAGTGTTTGGTTTACACAGGATTCTTGTTTAGTCAGGGTTTGGTTTACACAGGATTCTTGTTTAGTCAGTGTTTGGTTTACACAGGATTCTTGTTTAGTCAGGGTTTGGTTCACACATGATTCTTGTTTAGTCAGGGTTTGGTTTACACAGGATTCCTGTTTAGTCAGTGTTTGGTTTACACAGGATTCCTGTTTAGTCAGGGTTTGGTTTACACAGGATTCCTGTTTAGTCAGTGTTTGGTTTACACAGGATTCTTGTTTAGTCAGGGTTTGGTTCACACATGATTCCTGTTTAGTCAGTGTTTGGTTTACACAGGATTCTTGTTTAGTCAGGGTTTGGTTCACACATGATTCCTGTTTAGTCAGTGTTTGGTTTACACAAGATTCTTGTTTAGTCAGGGTTTGGTTCACACATGATTCCTGTTTAGTCAGTGTTTGGTTTACACAGGATTCTTGTTTAGTCAGGGTTTGGTTCACACATGATTCCTGTTTAGTCAGTGTTTGGTTTACACAGGATTCTTGTTTAGTCAGCATTTGGTTTACACAGGATTCTTGTTTAGTCAGTGTTTGGTTTACACAGGATTCTTGTTTAGTCAGTGTTTGGTTTACACAGGATTCTTGTTTAGTCAGTGTTTGGTTTACACGGGATTCTTGTTTAGTCAGTGTTTGGTTTACACAGGATTCCTGTTTAGTCAGGGTTTGGTTTACACAGGATTCTTGTTTAGTCAGGGTTTGGTTCACACATGATTCCTGTTTAGTCAGTGTTTGGTTTACACAGGATTCTTGTTTAGTCAGTGTTTGGTTTACACAGGATTCCTGTTTAGTCAGGGTTTGGTTTACACAGGATTCTTGTTTAGTCAGGGTTTGGTTCACACATGATTCCTGTTTAGTCAGTGTTTGGTTTACACAGGATTCTTGTTTAGTCAGTGTTTGGTTTACACAGGATTCCTGTTTAGTCAGTGTTTGGTTTACACAGGATTCCTGTTTAGTCAGGGTTTGGTTCACACATGATTCCTGTTTAGTCAGTGTTTGGTTTACACAGGATTCTTGTTTAGTCAGTGTTTGGTTTACACAGGATTCTTGTTTAGTCAGTGTTTGGTTTACACAGGATTCCTGTTTAGTCAGGGTTTGGTTTACACAGGATTCTTGTTTAGTCAGGGTTTGGTTCACACATGATTCCTGTTTAGTCAGTGTTTGGTTTACACAGGATTCTTGTTTAGTCAGGGTTTGGTTCACACATGATTCCTGTTTAGTCAGTGTTTGGTTTACACAGGATTCTCGTTTGGTCAGGGTTTGGTTCACACATGATTCCTGTTTAGTCAGTGTTTGGTTTACACAGGATTCTTGTTTAGTCAGTGTTTGGTTTACACAGGATTCCTGTTTAGTCAGTGTTTGGTCTACACAGGATTCTTGTTTAGTCAGGGTTTGGTTTACACAGGATTCCTGTTTAGTCAGTGTTTGGTTTACACAGGATTCTTGTTTAGTCAGTGTTTGGTTTACACAGGATTCTTGTTTAGTCAGGGTTTGGTTTACACAGGATTCCTGTTTAGTCAGGGTTTGGTTTACACAGGATTCCTGTTTAGTCAGGGTTTGGTTTACACAGGATTCTTGTTTAGTCAGGGTTTGGTTCACACATGATTCTTGTTTAGTCAGTGTTTGGTTTACACAGGATTCCTGTTTAGTCAGGGTTTGGTTTACACAGGATTCTTGTTTAGTCAGGGTTTGGTTTACACAAGTTTCACTGTAGTAGTTACCAAGTAAATACATATTTGTAGATAATCCAGAATTGATGAAATATGGTTGACAGTTGTGTTTAAGCACAAATAACCCTAATCCATTATTGATGTGAGATCAAAATTGAAATACATGGATAATACAAAAAAAGATACAAATGAAAAAATATGTTTTGATATAAAACGAGCAATAGTTTGCATACTGCACGATTCTTTTTGGTTCTTATATTACCAAACAGTAGTAATATAACTGTACTGATCTATAAACAAATATTATTATGTACTTCTATGTAGTCCAAAAATTACTAAACAATACATGGATTTTAGAAAAATTGTTACGATATTCAAATTAAAGTAAAATTAAAAATAATTTTGAAACGTTAAAATAAATATGATGTAAACCTCATTGATTTTGATAGAGCCTTGCACAAGTGGTGGGCACAGTACATGGAGAGTACGGGCGAAATGGAGACAGCCCTGCAGTATTATGAAAATGCCCAGGACTATCTATCTCTAGTCAGAGTCTACTGTTACTGTGGAAACATGGAGAAAGCTGCCGAGATCTGTAACGAGACCGGAGACAAGGCGGCGTGTTATCATTTAGGTCGACAATATGAAAACCAGGACCAGATAAAAGAATCTATCCATTTCTTTACAAGAGCTCAAGCGTTTGGCAATGCTATAAGGCTATGTAAGGTCAGTATTGAATTTGTTGAATAAAAAAAACAAAGTCTTCGAAGAGCAAAACATCTATGGCATGGTAAAATGTCTGATACAAAAGTTCTGTGGTTTTGAATTAAAGTAAGAGAAATATAATAATTTAGGTCAGTATTGGATCTATTGACAAATAAAAAATATGGAATCCTTGCAACTGATAAAAAAAATGGGTTGAATTGAATCAAATTTTTAAAAAAGATTTACAAAAAACCAAATATTGGTTAAAAGTTTGACATCATTTTGTTAATGTTTTTATTTATTAATTATGAAATTATCTAGGAAATTTAATACCTCCTGTCACTAGTCAATGAGAACGATTTTATTTAAAAAGTAACAAGACAATGATTTAGTTACACTGGTAATGGCTTTTCAATAAAGTAAATTTTTTAAGAAATTTGATACTATAAAAAATATGTAATAGATTAATTTTTTTGTTGATTTCAGAAATTTTTGAAATGGAAAACTTTGTTAATAAATGAGGAAATGAAAAAAAAAGGAAATTTTGAATACATGCATTGACATTTTACAGGAGCATGGATTTGAAGATCAGCTGATGAACTTAGCATTACTAGGACGACCAGAAGACATGATGGAAGCAGCCAGATATTATGAACAGAAACATGGTTCACAAGACAAGGCTGTTATGTTGTATCACAAGGTTTGTATATTAAATTTTTTTATTTATATCTAGTTCCATTTGAGTCATTTTTGACATGGTCAGCTTATAAGGTACTGCAGTTTTGTTATGAATTGTCCTTGAAGGCATTTAATATTTTATAATAAATAAGATTTAGGTAGAGAAATATGTCAGCATTTCTAAAAACCTGTTTAATCAAAATGATAATTTGTACCTTTGGAAACCTATTTATGTAAAGCTCCATCATTGAGTGTTTAGTCAAAATATGGTTCCTAAAACACAAAGACTAATACAAGGGGAAATAATTACTTATGTTCTGGCTTTTATAGAAAAAGTGTAAAATTGCTTTTCATAATTCTTGTAATTATGTACCAAAAAGTATAAGGGAGACTCAGTGGTCTAGTGGTAAAAGTCTCAGATCATCTTATGATAAAAGCTACGAGCTATTCTTTCATCAAAGGAGTAGTTATTAACATTTTGTTCACTACAAGATATGCCATATAAATACATCAAATAAGAAAGTTTAGTAGATAATTATCCATTATTCAGTAGTTTTATGATTGCAACTGAAAATTTGAAAAAACTGGTTATGTGTCATGAAGTAAACAATTAAATATTATTATGACAAAAGATATGAAAATGAATGAATGAATTAATAATAGTTTTAATTAACCACTCAAATAATTTCTTTGATATCATTTCTAACCAAATAAACATTTTATAGGCTGGAAACTTCTCCAAGGCTTTAGACTTGTCGTTCAGAGCTAAACAGTTTGGTGCCTTACAGTTGATCTCAGGAGAATTAGATGAGAGGGCTGATCCAGAGTTATTACAGAGATGTGGTGATTTCTTCCTGGAGAATGGACAATATGACAAGGCTGTAGACCTGTTAGCTATTGGCAAGAAGGTAACTTGAGATCAAACTGACTGGGTTAGGTGGAAGAGTATGAAAAGAAAGTTAGAACCGTGATGGTAAACAATATCACCAATTAAACAAACATCTACCTCTCATATCAAACTATTGAACACATAAAAGACAACAACACATGGCATTGGAAATCTAGATCTGGTCTGAGAAAGTCACAAAAAGGTGGTGGGATTAAACAGGTTAATGAGAACTTTTCTTTTGTATTTTTTACTTCCAATGTTTAAAGTATTTATTAAAATGTGAAGGGTAGACAAATTCAATTATATTTTAATTTAATTTTAATAGAATTAATTAAAATATTCTCACCACACTATGTTGACTGCAAAAAAGGAATAACACGATAATATTTGTACATTAACAAGATGAAAAATAAAACATATGTTCCTCAAACTCTTACAATACTGAACGAGATACTATATTTACATGTAGTGTTTTATTCTTCTCCTTTAACTGCAGTATTGGGAAGCATTAAAGATCTGTATGGACCAACATGTAGAGATAAATGAAGATCTAGCAGAGAAACTCACCCCAGATAAAGAAGAACGTGGTATTGATACTATGGAGAGAATTAAGATACTAGAGGCCATCGCTGAAGTCTGTATGCACCAAGGAGGCTACCATTTAGCTACAAAGAAGTTTACTCAAGCTGGCAACAAAATTAAGGTTTGTATGAATATGTGACCATGATTGTTAATGACACAGATCACATGGGTAAAAATAAACTCATAGAATGAACAGCCTTCATTACATCTGTTTTGATTATGGGACAGAATTATTGATTAGTGGTGTTTAAGGCCACTTTCAACACTATTTCAGTTATATCATGGGAATCAATGTTGTTGATGGGAGTAACCCAAGTACCCAGAGAAAACCACTTACATTCTGTAATTCAGTAATTGGTGATGGGTACTAATTACACATGTAGTTGTAAAGCCAAGTACCATGAAGTCTCGGACATGAAGACTTCTTAAGTTATGATCACATTCTGTCGTGGGATCTCCTTGCTTTATTTTAACATTCGGCCATGGAGTCACCTTAAGTTATGATTACATTGACTATTTTTCAGCCTCTCCTTGACCATAGGCCACACTTTTTAGCTCACCTGACCCAAAGGGTCATGTGAGCTATTGCCATCACTTGGCGTCCGTCGTACGTCGTAAACCTTTTAAAAAATCTTCTCCTCTGAAAGTACTAGACCAATGGAAACCAAACTTGGGTCTGAATCATCACTAGGGTGTCTAGTTTCAAAATTGTGTCCGGTGATGCCGTGCACCAACCAACATGGCCACTGTTACTTAAAATAGAACATATGGTAAAATTGCAGGTTTTGGGTAATAACTCAAAAACCGTTAATAATATCAAAAATCTGACATGGGGTAAAAATGATCAGCACATCAAGATCTACCTACCTTGCAATTTTGAAGTAAATCTGATTACACATCTTGGAGTTATTGCCCTTTTTTTCATCAAATTTGTAAAATTTTAATACTTTTCGTCTTATATTTTAAAAACTATAAGAGATAAAGGTTAACTTTAATTGCAAAAATGTGTGGCATATCAAGATCTACCCACCCTGCAATTTTGAAGTAAATCCCATTACCCATTTTGGAGTTATTTCCCTTTTTTCATCAAATTTTCAAAATTTTAATTCTTTTCGTCCTTTATTTCAAAAACTATAAGAGACAGATGGTAAATTGAAACTGCAAGCATGTTCAGCATGTCAAGATCTACCCACCCTGCAATTTTGAAGTAAATTTGATTACCCATCTTGGAGTTATTGCCCTTTTTTCATCAATTGTTTTTATTTTAATACTTTTCGTCATATATTTCAAAAACTATTTAGAGATAGATGTTAAGTTTAAATTGCAAAAATGTGCAGCATGTCAAGATCTACCTACCCTGCAATTTTGAAGTAAATCCCATTACCCATTTTGACCGATTATGCAAATTAGAAAAAAGGGGGGATGAAATTTAAAAAAAATCTTCTCCTCTGAAACTACTGAGCCAATCTCAACCAAACTTTGCTGAAATGATTCTTGGGTGGGCCTCTTCCAAATTTTTGTCCGGCATTTCAGAACACCGACCAAGATGGCCGCCACAGCCGAACTTAATTTAACATAGGACCCTATGGGAAATTCCCATAAAAATCTTCTTGTCTGAAACCATTTGCTCAATAAGAACAAAATTTTGATGAAATAGTCATTGGATGGTTCTCTTCCAAAAATGTGTCCGGCGGTTCGGCCCTTCGATCAATTTTAATTTTTAATTTTAATACTTTTCGTGTTATATTTCAAAAACTATAAGAGATAGATGTTAAGTTTAAATTGCAAAAATGTGCACCCATCTTGGGAGTTCTTGCCCTTTTTTCATCAAATCTAAAAAAAAAAATAATACTTTTGGTCTTATATTTCAAAAACTATAAGAGATAAAGATTAAGTTTAAATTGCAGAAATTTGCAGCATGTCAAGATCTTCCTACCCTGCAATTTTGAGGTAAATCCCATTACCCATTTTGGAGTTATTGCTCTTTTTTCATCAAAATGTTCTCAATTTTAATACTATCATCTTATATCTCAAAAACTATTAGAGATAGAGGGAAAGTTTAATCTACAAAAAATTTCCCACAATTAAAAATGTGCGACAACTGTGTGAAGAGTTATTCCTCTTGAAATGCATTTTTTTTGTTGACTCACTGCTTTTGGTTACTCAAATAATCAAAGGGAAGCAACTCTATTACAAAATGTGAAGTAGGAAAAGCTAAATTTTGAGAATCATTGACATATATGTTGTTTTACAGCAATTTTGATCACTTACATTAAAGGGGGAACCCCTGCCTAAATTCTTTTGTAGAAGGGGTCTGCAATGACGAAGGCTACATTTGTTAATTTTTTTTTTACCGAAGTTATCAAGTTTTATTGACTGATGTTGTTATTATACCCAGGTGAGCTATACAGGCTCCTGGGAGCCTCTAGTTAGCATTTTATATGTATAGAAATAACTCATGTTTTCTATTGTACACAAACATCCAATTATGCATACTTGTTGGGAAAAAAAATAGTGATGCCTGTCAACCATTGATTATGAAAAGGAGAAATACAATCCTGGTAAAAATATACAATTTTTATTCCTCTAGAGTAAATAACAATGATTGAAATTAGTTTTTACTAAAAATGAGAACAATATTTTATATTTTTCAGGCCATGAAAGCCTTACTGAAATCTGGAGATACAGAGAAGATAGTGTTCTTTGCTGGTGTATCACGACAGAAAGAGATCTATGTTATGGCTGCTAACTACTTACAGTCTCTAGACTGGAGGAAAGATCCTGAGATTATGAAGAACATCATAGGATTCTATACAAAGGGCAGAGCACTCGACTCATTAGCTGGTTTCTATGATGCTTGTGCTATGGTATTACTTTTATCATTTCATTTATATTAAAATAATATTATGAACTTTGAACAAATATAGCAATTCATTTACAATAAAAAAAAAGATATTGCGAACTTTGAAAAAAAATATGGAACATTTTTATATGTCATCAGGATTCGTTTGAATTTGTTTTTCTGTCATAATTTGTATTTCATTTGTCAGATCGAAAAAAGAAATGACAAACATTTATAAGTTATCTCCCTTTTCAAAGTTTGGTAAGGGAAGACGATAAGACAGTACCCATTTTTCCACTGAGGAAGATATCATTGAGTCGTCCAAACCAATAGGGTTGGGAGTTTATACTTCAACTACTGAGCATAGTTATCTTGATGGAAGGAATATTGAAGGTATTGTGTTGTGGATACAATTTAGTAATGATTGATCTATTTTTAGGTTGAAATTGACGAGTACCAGAACTACGATAAAGCTTTAGGAGCATTAGGTGAAGCATATAAATGTTTAAGTAAAGCCAAGATGGCCGATGAAATCATGCAAGAGGAGAAATTATCAATGCTCAAAAACAAAATGGCTCTCATCAAAAAGTTTGTCACGGCAAGAAGGTATGTTTTATTCTTAAGTTGTTTTCTTAGGAAGCTCATTGTAAAACCTCTGCCCCTTTGTTTACTCAACCATGACCATAGTAGGTGTCCTGTTTGGAGAGTACCACTCTCCTTGCATGTTAAACACTTTTTTTAATAGATTCCAAAAAATAAAGAGAAGGCAAATTGAAGTGGCTATAAACAGCTAAATTTTTGTCCTACTCAACTCTCCATACTTTTCAGTCAAATGTTGTTCCACACCTCCCTCATTTCTATGAACCTTATTAGATATTGTTGAACTTGTTCTGTTCCTGAATATGAAAATGAAATGTTTTCTACTGGATGTTAAGCAACCAGCAATCCAATTCTACATAAACAATTTAGAATGTTTGTGCTGTCTTGTCACTATGTCAGATACTATGTGACACAGGTTTAACATACTGACAAACCTGCTTTAATGACCACCTCTATTAAGCAATAACTTGTATTATGTAACCTTAATTTTAATTTCCTTTAACAGTGATTTTCATATTAATTATACCTGTATTTAGTGACCACCTGTCTTATGTGACCATATATCAATGGGCCTTTGGAAGGTCACAGAAGACAGGTTTGTACTTGTGTGAAAAAATAAAATTCTTCCAAAAAACAATTGAAGTAAATTTCTTTAGGAAGTTATATTTTAATCACAAATGAAAGATATGTTGTTCACAAGCAATTTTGTTCATACAAAGAAAGTTAATTATTCTTAAACTATGATGGAACCATATTGATACAAGTAATGGAACTGGATGATTGGAATAATTGTATTTTTAAAAAAGTTTGAAATCTCAGCAATCTATAGGGGAGACAACTCTTGCAAAATTATAACAATAACATGTTGGTTATACATTAATATGAAACCGGCACGGCCATGAATGCTCGCGCATCTGAAAATTATCTGGCAATTTCATCAAAAAGTGTCGAGATTTTTTGGGCCGAGATATATTGGGGACGACTTTTTTTTAGAGCCGAATCTAGTCTCATTCAATCGAGCTGTCGTTCCTTACGAAATCTCAAAAGTTAACTTCCGCGTAGAAATAAAAAATCTTGTCAGTATGTCAGAAGAGATTTAATAAATAAAAAAATATCAATATAAGTAAAACAAGTTAGCAAAATGACTTTTATTACACACGGTTTCGGGTTTCAGTGGTATCGGACGTACGAGAGAGGGTACGAGACTTCAGGATCACATTTGCGCTTTATGTTAAGAAGATCTTCATTAGTTGAGTGTGTTAGTGTGTTACACGGAAACCGGTGTTTACAAAGCGTCAAATCTTTTTTTCTTCGACAGTATGTAACCATGTTTGTTAAAAAATCCTAAGTACACATTTTATACCATAAAGAGCTCGCTTAAACTCGCATATTAACAATATTTGATTGCAGCAAAGTATTATAGCAAAGAATGAAATAATGACAGTTTTTGTAAATTACCAGAGAGAAGATTTGTTGTTAGTTATATAAATTATATTGATAATTGTAGATCATATCAAGAAAACCCAGATGAAGCCATTAAACAGTGTCAAGTATTATTAGAAGAACAAAACTTAGACATGGCAGTACGTGTAGGAGATGTATTTGGTCTAATGATTGAACATTACGCCAGACGTGAACGATGGAAGGCTGTAAGTTTAACACACTACTTGATATATCTCGGGGTCTATTACACGATAAGTTATATGTGAAAGGTTTGAGGATGAGGGGTCTGTAATGTACTTTAAATAAATAATTCATGGCTTATGAGTACATAGCAACTTTTCACATTATAATATTTTTTCTTTTTAATATTGTATTTGTGGTGAGTCCTAGAAAAAGTACTTTCCATCCCCTCAATTCATTTTTTTCTTGAATAATTTGCAGATTTGTTGAAATGGAAAATGTATAAATATAGACTTCTTGGATTATTGTTTGGTGAATTTGATAGCATCAAATACAGTAATATGTGTCTAAGAACCAAAAGACATTTAACTGGTATACTGTTGTAATAAAACATCAAGGATTCTCTGTATTCACCATAAACTGTTGTGTAATAGTACCCAAAAGGAAAACTTTGAGAATTAGGAACTCATTAAAAACAGGAAAATTAATGTTGTATCGAGTACACCTCATCATGAACGGGGTTCGAACTCACAACTTTACTGAAGAACGTTCAACTAAAGCATTAATGTACAATACACATCTATTTCATGGTCCTTTTAATAATTAATTGTTATATATAAGTATGTAACTATTGATTTCTACTATTTAGAGTGGTGGACAAAAAAAGTGTGCACTGTGCATCATAAATTACGATAATTCTTCTTTTATTACAGGCTCAAGCTGCTATGGAAGAAATGAGGATGAGAATCCCCAGTGTAAACATGGCTTACTATATCAATATTAGGACGATAGAAGCCATTTATCGTGCACTAGATATGCCCTTACCAAAGACAATTACGAGTCGAACAATGAATGGATACAGCGGAGAAGAGGAAGATGGTGAAATCGTAGAAGAAGAAGTTGTGGACCAAATAAATTATGGCGATGACGTGTGATTTATATCTAGGATTTTAATTATTATTTAATGTCATTATTATAAAGTTGAATATGTATGGAAAGGAAATGGGTACTTAATGTTATGTTGTTAGAACAAATCTAGGTTTTTCAATCTTCCAATTAATGTATCGTGAGATTTTATTGGACAAATGTGGTCAGGTAGTCATAGTAAAAAAAAAAAAAAACTTTCTCAAAAATCTCCACTGAATTTCATTTGTGATTGTTTTTATTAGAATTCTTTAAATATATTATTGCTGTTTTACCTAAACTTTTCAAAAATTTATTTGATTTTGAAAAAAATGATATTAAAAGGGACATTCGGTAATGTTAAAAGAAAATGCATAATCAGCAAAAATTTGATCTGAAGTTTACACATTGAAGACATTAGATGTGAATAGACATTCCATTAACATTTTTATATATATTTCTACGTGTGAATCTCTAATTTATTTGACTATAGCTTAATCTTATGTTCTATAAATGACATGATAACTTTAGCATATGTTGCTCATTTTTTAAATTAGCATGTTATTTTCAAAACGTGTTGATGCCATGTATGATGAACACTTTGTTTCTATCAATGGTTAAACTTTATTTTAAAAATATTTGTTAAAATGACTGAAAATGCTAGGAATATTCGTACGATTGACATACTAGCGATATACGTGCTGTTGAAATGGGGTTAGAGATATTCATGCATTATCACTTTTGTCTGATTTCATTGTTTGATGAAAACAAAAAAAAAAGAAGCAACACTACGAGACATATTTGTGTAAAATTTAACTCTCATATATGTAGTATTTAAAAAAATCGAAACAAACAAATTTGATATGAAAGAAATCATCAATAATTTTTTTTTGATATTATTGACCTACCGATTATTTACCATTCAACTTTCTTATCAGAAATAAGAATAAAATGAACAGTAAAATTCCCCGAGGGATTCTTATCAGATTACAAAAATATAGTATTTTGTTTTGTTTGTGAAACTCCAAGTTTGAATAATTTTTTTCAAAATATATTGAGTAAATGCATTTAAGTATGGATGAAGAGTTAGATATGTAAAATACATGTAGCTTTAATTGACTATATATATATGTTGTACAGATAAATTATATACCATGGGTAAGTCGGTTTCTTTAATAAGAAATTTGAGTATCCTGTATATTAATTTCCATGTGTTTTATACAAGATAATATACAATGTGTGATGTCGATCTAGTACGAATTATTATTTTTAAATTTTGTAGTGCTTTATATGTAAAATACTTATATTTAATATTTAAATCTATGTGTATAAGTTGTCCTATATGGTTTTCTTTATGTTAGATCTGCATGTGGAAATTGTCCTGTTGTGTTGAAAAAGGAAATATTTATTTTGTCCATTGTGAAATGTACTTACAATAACTTGTTAAAACTGTTTCATTTAGCATATTTCCACCAAATGTTGGCAATTCAATTCATATTAGAAGTTGTAATTTATTTCCAAATCTAATGGTTTTTGGCTGAGGTTGGTTGTAGTCCTAATTGAATTAATTATAGTATGGTGACGGGTCGAATGAGCCATTTCTATACTTTGATGGATTTCTAAGGTTTGTTTCAATTCAATTCAATTCAAGTCAATACATATTAAGTGGAATAGAACTGATTTGTTTTATGCACATACCTCATCCCCCTCCACCCTCTTCCACAAAATGGCTACATCCCAATCATAAAGGGAAACGACTCATTACAGACTGCAAAATCCCAAAACTCTATAAATTATCTTATTTAATAATCTTCAAAACCATCAAATCTAGTTTTGATCTGTAATATATGTCTAACATGAATGCTTATTCAATATTTTTTTTTCATATATTGCCAAAGATTTGGGACCAATGAGAAGAATTTAAAGACGACTCCTTACTAAAACAAAAAGTTAAATACATAAACAATTATGTATGTTCAAATTGTGATAACTGTCTAGTTTTCAGTCAGAAGTTGTTGTTTGTTTAAAGATGAATTATATTCAGCTGTTTTATTTGAAGTTCAAGCCATTCAGGTTGTGTTCAGTTTTAATCATATCAAAAGTAATAGATGGTTGTGATCCAAAATCAGTTTACATGTATCAAATTTATTTAAAATAGATATTATAGGATTTTAAAACATCTAATATATGTCTGTGTTATACATAGTGTATATGTACAGTTTAATGATTGTTAGATAATAAATTGCTTATTATTTTTATTTTCAAAATAAATTATGCGAGTGTTGGCTGTAGAGTTAATGATTAACATGACTTTTTATGAAATTGGCGTCAGTCTGACATATTATGTTATGATTAGATTAAATTAATTGAACCAGGATTTAAATAAATTGTTCATTTTTTAGAGAATGGAGTGGTAACTGAAATTTTAATGTTGAGCATGTACCATGATTAAAAATTAGAAAATAAGAACAGTTATGATATACTTACTTGTTATATGTACGATTTTACATATGCAATACAGATGGTTATGGTAAGTCCATATCACAGCCCATGTAATAATAATGTTGTATCACACGGGGGTGTAATACAGCATTATTATTACTTGGGCTGTGATATGGCTAAAACAAAATGGCACCTAAGAGTAGTATTGCTTCATTTTTAAAAACCGTTCCAATATCGTATTAGTAAATAATATAAAAAATATATATTATATTCCGGATTTTTAAATGTGCAGTCGCATCCGAATCTGTTATTAATCTTATGCTGTAAACGTCCGTCATCTGCAAAATATGGAGAAAACTTTCAATCAAAGTGTGGATAGCGAACAAAGTCGATTTGATCATGAAAAAAAGATGCTGTACATCTGCCGTCATCCAAAATATGAAGTTTTATGTTCAGTTAGAATTGTTTTCCGTCTTTGAGTGCATGCGTAATTTCTTTTTAAAATTTATCAAGGATGTAGGATAGGGGAAAAGAGGGTATTATTAAACATGAGCAATGTCATTAAAAAAAAGGAATATTGATCCATTAGCAATATGATATCTTGATTTTTGTGTAAAAAATAAGCACAGCACCACTAAACTTCATAATAAAATTATTGATGACTTACAATGACAACGATAATCAAAGATGCACATATTGTTGATTCTGATTAAGACAGACCTAAATCAAGTCTGCATTTTTACTCCCACATTTCAGAAAATTTAATTGATGTTTTATATTTTCTCTTTGTTTTTCACATATTTTGTATAATCTAATGCATTTGAATTTCCGAAACCTCAAAGGACACTGATTTCTTCACATTTTGATTTGTTTAAGAATAAATTGATGTTTTATATTTAAAAAATATATATCACTTTTACTGTTTGGTGACAATATTTCTGCTATTTATTTGTATGTAATATGAGAAAATGTCCTCAAAATAATATTATTTTTAAGTCTGTTTTAAATGGAATTTGAAGTATATGATAAATAGGTTATAATATGTCAATTTTCATATCACACCCCATATCAACCCGAGAAGCCAGAGGGGTGTCTCGGGTTGATATGGGGTGTGATATGAAAATTGACATATAATAACCTCTTATTATTATGCACAAATATCATACAAATTTGAAGATCTCTCTGTAAATTAGTTGATGCTGAATTGAGGCAAAAATTTTACACCAAAAGAAAGTTTTGAAATCAACATATTTTTTGTGAATATAAGTAAGTATATTATGCAAACATTTCATACTGAAAGAAAGCTTTGAAGTTTTGAAATCAACATATTTTTTTTGTAAATATAAGTATATTGTACATTTGCATATATCTATTTTTGTATCTGAAATTTAAAATTTCATGCATTGTATAATGGAATATATTTTCATATCTGTGCAGATTTTTATCTTGCATTTACAGACTTTAAACTTGAAATGTCGACATATCTATAACTATTGTATATAAATAGAATGTCAACATATCTATAACTATTGTATATAAATAGAATGTTTGTTTCTCAGTGCAGTAACAGTGTATGAAATTACAGTAAAACCTAAACAGGCCCAAATGCCAATTTCCTTAAAATCTGGACCTTTTCGATTGAAATTTTCAGAAATTCATCAGGCACATCCAAAAAACAACGGGTCTCGGGTCTCCTGACTTGCACTAATTTCAATCCCTGTGCAGTAACTGAAATAGAATTTGTGATAAATTTGATGACATATGTTTTATTTTACAATTGTGATATTTTATTTATTTTTTCCACTGTTAGTGCTAGACTTTATCATTATTATTAACTTTCTTCACCTTTTTCTCACCAAGATAGAATTATGATCCGTCCTAAAAATGTTTGTGTTCATCACCTTTTATTTTCACCCCGGAAAAGTGATATTGTACATTTTGTATTATCTGACCTCAAAGGTCATGACACTTCTTAATTTTTTGTTTCTGTTATTTGGACGTTACAAACATTGTCTTTATGACCATTGAATTTAAATGAAATTAGGTATGATAACAATTCAAGTTAAAATGGATCAATTTAAACAAAATAAAAATGTGTTTTAAATGCAACAGTAATCAAAAGTGAAGTCAAATATTTTTACAAAAAAAAATGGGTACAATTTGTAATTATTTGTTGGTTGTTTGTGTATCGCTCATGTTCCTTAATTTTATCTAGACTGTTTTCTTTTGAAAAGTACATACTTAGATACACATTAAACCTTGTCATTATTTTACATTGACTTGACACTCCTTAAGACTCATTACTGCTTGATGTTCATGGGCTTCAGGGTGAAAATAAATCTTTCAAATCAAACAATAACATATCATTTTATATCTTGAATCAATCCTTAGCTGTATTTTGATTCATTTTGTTTGTTTTGATTGTGTTGTTTAGTATTTATGTTTTCTATGCACACATTTTTTGTTGAAGGTTGTGAAAAGGTGAAAATGACATTGAGGAAGAATATCATTTCTATTTTCCGTCCACACAATATTCTGATCTTTCTACATGAAAATAAAACTGTGAAATATATATTTGTTGTTATAATTTCATTGTTGATTGCAATTGTAGAATTTTATTGAATTGTCTTCCCTTTTCAGACATTTCTCTTTAATTTATTCTAAATGGCTTATTAACTGTATACAGTAACTATTTATTGTGTTTACAGGGTCCTGGTTGCCCTCGTAATTAATATTGTTACAGTTCTGACCATAAACATCCCAAACTGTTAAAAGTTTCCAAATCCTACCAAAGATCTAAGTTTCAAACTAGTCATTTTGCTATATCTGTCCAGATTTTCCTTCAACGATCAGCCAGCTGGTAGTCACAAAATATTTGAAAAATCACCGAAAGTGACAATGATCACCAATAACCCAAATCTCTTGACTGTTTACTTAACAATTATCAGTTAAAACCCTATGTTTTCTTTGGTGTCATCAATTTGGATGTGTCTTCTATCTACCCTAAATGTTTCTAATTATACCCCCTGCAAACAAAGTTTGGGGGGGTATATAGGAATCACCCTGTCTGTCTGTCCGTCCATCCATGTACCTTGTAAGCGCAACTCCTCCTAAACGGCTTATTGGAGTTTTGTGAAACTTTACACAGTTGTAGTACACTACCTGCAGATGTGCATAAAGGAATATGGTTGCTGTCTAAAATTTAAAAGGGGAGATAATTCAACTTATACTTTCACGAAAAGAGGGGGCATGTACCTTGTAAGCACAACTCCTACGAAGCTGCTTATTGAATTTTTATGAAACTTTACACAGTTGTAGTACACAACCTGCAGATGTGCATGAAGGAATACCGTTGCTGTCTAAAATTTAGAAGGGGAGATAATTCAACTTATACTTTCACGAAAAGGGGGGTCATGTACCTTGTAAGCGCAACTCCTCCTAAGGGGCTTATTGGATATTTTGTGAAACTTTACACTGTTGTAGTACACTACCTGCAGATGTTCCTGAAGAAATATGGTCGTTGTCCAAAATTTGGAAGGGGAGATAATTCAACTTGTACTTTCACGAAAAGAAGGAGGGCATGTACCTTGTAAGCGCAACTCCTCCTAAACAGCTTATTGGATTTTTATGAAACTTTACACAGTTGTAATACACTACCTGCAGATGTGCATGAAGGAATATGGTTCCTGTCAAAAATTTGGAAGGTGATGTAAGTTTAACTATTCCTGAATGAAATAAGATTTTAATTGACCTTTTCACATCTGGATATTTGCAATATAAAAACTACTCAAGAATAAATAATTAATTTTGAATCAATAACATTTAATGTGACCTATATCTTCTTGTACAAAAGATAGGAAATGTTGTAATGCTCATGTATACTGATGAAACCGTATATTGGTTTTAAACAATCCCGCTTTGTTGAAAACCTTATGGTGACCCCTAGATGTATGTTCTTGGTTAGTTTATTTTGGAGATGGGATGTTGTCTCCTTGACATTACTCCATATCCGTTCTTTTTTCATAGGTAACTTGCTAATATACCTGTATTCCAAAGTTTGAACATCATAGTATTGCAAGCGGGGGTATCACTCAGTGAGGTCACTCACAATTCTAGTTTCATTTTTTTTTCTTGGAAACAACTTGACCAAATAGTACCAAACGTAGCAGTTATGTTATATTGAAACCAAACCTATGGTATACGACTGAGTTTGTATTTTGTCATGGAATGTAAATCTATAATAGTAACAAATTCAGGATATACCAGTTGATTAATCTTAAATGTGAGTCTTCCATGAAAGACATGTTGGCTATCTTTCTTTACTGGTACCATACAATTATTTGTATTACATGCATCATGGAAATGCAACCTCTCTGAACCAAAATAAAAAATTGTGTTTGGCTCTTGAAAACTTTAAACCATATTGGATATTGGAGATGTGTATCCTCTTGGACCACATTTAAAACCTGACATGGAATGAGTATGATTAAAAATATCAAGTGGTTTAGGAGGAGTTTGGGGATTTAGAAAGGTGTACATGTGATACAAGATAACAAATAGTGGAACCGTTATGTTCAACATTGACTAAGCTATGAAAGCAACCTAAAAAGGATCACATGGAATTTTTATAATCAATCAATCAAAGTTTTATTTAAAGTCGGTACATTTTATAACAATACAACATAAGCTCTCAAGCGCTTTTCAAACCGACATGCATAACAAAATTACATAAATTAAATACAGCACAACAAAAACATGTCATTCAATACAAAACCAATACACATCCAGACAAACCTATGCATACATCTCTGTGTTTTGACCTCTGGACCCCCACAAGTGCCTCTCAGCAATGAAGTGTTCTCTGAAATCACTGAACTTTTGAAATGATACCTGGCTGGAATTTGTTTTGTATGGTCCTCGTCAAAGGTTATGTTTTTAGTGATAGTTGGGGGTTATGGTTATGCTGTTTAATGCCACATTCAACAATATTTCAGTTATATCGTGGCATTCAGTTAAAACTTTATCACTTGAAACTATACAGAAGTCCTTCATGGTGGTACAATCTCGGTGTCCACGGGTAGATACATAGATAACTGATATTACTCGTATGGCAAAAAGTATTGTACGATGTTGCATTTATTTGACGACCTATGATTGGATAAAATCATTCCTAAAAATAACGATAGAAGGCAGAGCCATATATGGAAATCTAGAGGATAAGATTAATACGCTTTACTGGCCAGTGGAAAATTCCATTCCTAAAAATAACGATAGAAGGTGTCCAGTTACGAAACGATGCAGACGGAAAATTACAGAAGGTCAGTGGGCGGTGCTTAATTTTATCTGATGACCATTACGTCTTTAGCCTTAGAACTTCCAAGAAAGTCCGTCAAATATAGTTCGTGGAAAAACCTTAGTTACAGTTTCAAGTTGTAGATCAGCAACATCGTACAACAATGTTCTAAGCTCCCGTGACCGACTATGATTATTTAGACGGTCAGCGCTCACCCTTCAACAATTTACTGAATCATAGTTGGTCACTAGGGAGCTTAGAACTTATAATAGCTGATACTTTTAACAGATTAAACATCAGTTAGTAATAAACATCTAATGGGAGACCAACATAAATAGGTCATCAAGTTTTTAGAATCAAAAATTGAGCATATCATAGTAATATAATATGGAATGAATTATAAATGTACATTGTACTGATTTATTTGCTAGTTGTTCCAGTAGTTACTAGCATATAGAATAAGATTTTTTTAAAGATATAACAAGTTTAGATGTGTCAGATTTGAACATTTTAGCTTTGTTAATTATGTGGCCATAAACACATTGTTGGGAAATATACTTATTGATCAGATTAGAATTGTATTTATATACAAGATTTTATTAGCATCAGCAGTAATAAAATTTTGTGAAAGCTTCAATAATTTATTAAAACAGTATTCTTGGTGTAAAGATTTTATCTGTTGTCACTAGATTACGTCATTGAAGTCTGACACATTGTTACACATTGTTACAAATACCTACAAAACGAACCAACTGAGAGATGTAAGCACCATATAATAGTGCCAAAGGAACGTTATCATCCAAAAAAGGGAAAATTCGCGATATGGAAAAAAAACATGTCTCTTGGCGTATATACGAGTGTTAAATCTACCTTGGAATATGCTTAAATCCATAATTTGATATGAGTCGATTGTAATGATAACCTTAAGCTTATTCAGCGCAGGTTCTTGTGATAAATTTGTTTTATACATGTAAGAAAATTAGAATTATTTGTAGTTTAGATTCATAGCAGAATAAAAACAAATCATCAATGAGAGGAGCACAATTCGTTCTCATACGAATTCAAACAATTTGACGAAACACTTTATTGCCAAAACAAACAAAAATGTTGTGTAGCAAAAAAATGATAGTATTTATCCATGTAATGCAATGTGTCAAATTGTATTCCGTGAGTGAGTGAATGTTGTTTAACGCCACCTCAGCAATTGTTTCAGCTCTATCATGGCGAAAACAAGTTAATTTTCAATGAGATGATGATGAGGTCCGCTATGTACTAGACCGACACGCTTAGCTAGATTTTTTTAGTGCTAGCTCACTGAAACAACAGCCCGCTTATAGACATGTCGCCCCACTCGGACACATTATCCTGGTTTCGATCCAACCAGTCTTTGCTCTTTCTCCTAAATGCTGCTACTTAGCGGAGAAGCAACACATACACATTTTATAGTCTTTGGTTTGACCCCTTGGTGGCTGAACCCACGATGTACCACACTCGAGGCGTGCACACTAACTATTACACCACCGATGAACCCACGATGTACCACACTCGAGGCGTGCACACTAACTATTACACCACCGATGAACCCACGATGTACCACAATCGAGGCGAGCACACTAACTATTACACCACCGATGAACCCACGATGTACCACACTCGAGGCGAGCACACTAACTATTACACCACCGATGATCCAAGGATGTACCACACTCGAGGCGAGCACACTAACTATTACACCACCGATGAACCAACGATGTACCACACACGAGGCGAGCACACTAACTATAACACCACCGATGAACCCACGATGTACCACACTCGAGGCGAGCACACTAACTATTACACCACCGATGAACCCACAATGTACCACACTCGAGGCGAGCACACTAACTATTACACCACCGATGAACCCACGATGTACCACACTCGAGGCGAGCACACTAACTATTACACCACCGATGAACCCACGATGTACCACACACGAGGCGAGCACACTAACTATTACACCACCGATGAACCCACGATGTACCACACTCGAGGCGAGCACACTAACTATTACACCACCGATGAACCCACGATGTACCACACTCGAGGCGAGCACACTAACTATTACACCACCGATGAACCCACGATGTACCACACTCGAGGCGAGCACACTCACTATTACACCACCGATGAACCCACGATGTACCACACTCGAGGCGAGCACACTAACTATTACACCACCGATGGACTCACGATGTACCACTCTCGAGGCGAGCACACTAACTATTACACCAACGATGAACCCACGATGTACCACACTCGAGGCGAGCACACTAACTATTACACCACCGATGGACTCACGATGTACCACTCTCGAGGCGAGCACACTAACTATTACACCAACGATGAACCCACGATGTACCACACTCGAGGCGAGCACACTAACTATTACACCACCAGAATCCACGATGTACCACACTCGAGGCGAGCACACTAATATTACACCACCAGAACCCACGATGTACCACACTCGAGGCGAGCACACTAACTATTACACCACCGATGAACCCACGATGTACCACACTCGAGGCGAGGACACTAACTAGTACACCACCGATGAATCCACGATGTACCACACTCGAGGCGAGCACACTAACTATTACACCACGGATGAACCCACAATGCACCACACTCGAGGCGAGCACACTAACTATTACACCACCGATGAACCCACGATGTACCACACACAAGGTGAGCACACTAACTATTACACCACCGATGAACCCACGATGTACCACACTCGAGGCGAGCACACTAACTATTACACCACCGATGAACCCACGATGTACCACACTCGAGGCGAGCACACTAACTATTACACCACCGATGAACTCACAATGTACCACATTCGAGGCGAGCACACTAACTATTACACCACCGATGAACCCACGATGTACCACACTCGAGGCGAGCACACTAACTATTACACCACCGATGAACCCACGATGTACCACACACGAGGCGAGCACACTAACTATTACACCACCAGAACCCACGATGTACCACACTCGAGGCGAGCACACTAACTATTACACCACCGATGAACCCACGATGTACCACACTCGAGGCGAGCACACTAACTATTACACCACCGATGAACTCACGATGTACCACACTCGAGGCGAGCACACTAACTATTACACCACCGATGAACCCACGATGTACCACACTCGAGGCGAGCACACTAACTATTACACCACCGATGAACCCACGATGTACCACACTCGAGGCGAGCACACTAACTATTACACCACCGATGAACCCACGATGTACCACACTCGAGGCGCCACGATGTACCACACTCGAGGCGAGCACACTATATATTACACCATCGATGAACCCACGATGTACCACACCCGAGGCGAGCACACTAACTATTACACCACCGATGAACCCACGATGTACCACACTCGAGGAGAGCGCACTAACTATTACACCACCGATGAACCCACGATGTACCACACTCGAGGCGAGCACACTAACTATTACACCACCGATGAACCCACGATGTACCACACTCGAGGCGAGCACACTAACTATTACACCACCGATGAACCCACGATGTACCACACTCGAGGCGAGCACACTAACTATTACACCACCGATGAACCCACGATGTACCACACTCGAGGAGAGCACACTAACTATTACACCACCGATGAACCCACGATGTACCACACTCGAGGCGAGCACACTAACTATTACACCACTGATGCGGTTCAAATTGTATCCATATTCAGACAGTTAACAATTATTCAGTTTCTCATCAATGTACATTTTGTTCTGTTACAATCTGATGATTTGTTGTTCATCCTGTTTTTAAGTATAACATATTGTTTATCAATCAAAAGTAACAGTTTGTCAAGATTATTGGTTTCTCCTGTCAAAGATGACGTTTTTCATACTATAGTACTCTTGGTCTATAAAAGAAGACAGTAAAACACATCTTAATCAAGGTTAACAATTTAATTCTATCTTGATTTGATAGCTACCAGGATCAACAACCTTATCTGTGTGATCGCTGAATAATTGACAAGGTCGTCACGATTAACCAGCAAAATGTAGATTGCTGAAGTCGCCTTTTGAATTTAAAGGGACATAACTTGGACTCTCATCAAATAATGATCAATGATATGAAGATTCAATTGATATGATATGACATAATATTATGATTTCCTACTGAAAATAATTTTATTTATAAGCTGATTTTGAAAAAAAAAAAGATTTTAAGCAGTTCCAAAAAAAAACACAAAAAATATTGTTTTTTCAAACACACAACAAAAATCTCATCCTTAATTTTCCTCAAGCTTAACTTTGTTCCAGCTGCCGAATAACAGCGCTTTAGATCGAATTAGCCTAAAATGTGCATCCCCATAACAGTAACATTTAAAAAAAAATATCCTTTATTTTTAATTAAATTCGTTTTAAACTTTTGGTCATTTTCTTACATAAGAGTAAATTAATGCATGGTAAACAGTCACAAATTTTATATTGATTTAGCGACATCTGTCTTCTGATGAAAATAACAATACCTTGTACAACTGTATCGTATGAAACTGACTTGGTGAAATTGATTTTATATTAATCAATAATCTTCATCTTAGTAATACTGCAATGTTGAGCTGAGATTGTTTATTTTGGAAATTCATTACTTTCGTTTATTTATCAGTTATTGTAAAACAATGTAGGATAAAAACAAAAGAAAGTTGACCACTATTGTTGTTATAAAGAACAGGAGGTAAGCTTTTTTCTTTATTTACACTACACAGTTTTTTCTGACATGGTGACAAATATTGAACGACATGTCTTTTATTATAAGGATGTGCGGATCAAACGTAGCAATTATCAATGTTTGATTGATATACCCGATGTTTTGGTTTATACGAAAGTTTTGTTATAACTACCAAATCGAGAGATTAACATATGGAAATAAAAAGATTGCATTGACTTATGAAAAATATTTGTATTTCACATATGTGTTTAAATTCAGAATTGATGCTATGATCGTTTTAAAACCAACAACAAGCTGACACACACTTTGTAAGGCAAACACATGAACTTGATAGTTAAAATGAATGGTTATTGTATGGAAAAGGACAAGATTGATACTATGAATGTTAAACGATACCCACGGTGTTAGTCAAAACGGAATAAAAACGGGTTGTACAGTTAACATGTCACCATGAGAATCTGTGTTTTATTTTTTAAACATTAGTTTTTATAGTCATTTTTTCGCATAGACATCTTTCATCTCAGCAAAATTAATATTTGAACTCCCACCCACCCCACGGAAAAAATGGGTATATAGTCAGTTTTTCCTCTTCAACAGTCAAATCAGTCATAGCTATTTTTCTCAATAATTTGTTTTATATAAAATGTGCAGTTGTATTAAGATTGTGTGCTTTTTTGCTCTATATGTATTTCTAAGAATGATTTCTATTACTTGAAATGCGATTTCTTGTAAATAGAATTGTTGAATGTTTTCTTTTAAGTGTCGGAAGATATATTTCAACAATCTCATCAATTTCAACTGTTTTATGAGGCAAGTTAACAATTATCCTTTCCATTAGATTGAATGTCATGATGTTCCGGAAATTAACATATCATTAAGAAATTAACCAAACGCACGAGTAAAGATATAAAACATATTTATAGTCTTTAAGGATGATTGTATGGGTTTTAAATAGGTCTTATAAAACATGTTTTTGTCATGAAAAATAAAAAACATGTCTTAAATAGGTCTTATAAAACATGTTTTTGTCATGAAAAATAAAAAAAGGAAAGAAGATCATACTTTGCCCATATTGGTTTTGAGAGAGACATTTCTTGTTCTCAAACCTGATTATAATTTTATAAAGTGTTTACGTATAGTGGTGTCCAACACATATTGTGTTGTGTTTTTGTTTTGTTTTTCTTCGTCTTGTGTACCCTATGTTGTCAGTTTCTCTGGATTATCCTTTTATGATTGCCCCTTCCAACTTTTATTTAACAGTAAAACGATACAATGATTGCATGTGGAAAAACACTGTGTATGAAGATATTACATATCTGCTTCCGGTATGTCAATGCTGATTAAATATGTCGTCTCTATACATAATCATTACTCTGAAGAGATTATCCATGACACTTTTATCCATAACTTCCTATGGTTTGGAATAGAAACCACGATTTCTACTTAATTTCTAATTTTAAATCAACAATAATTTGTGTTCAGATCATTAAAACAATTAGTTCTACTGATCGACAATTCAATCATATCTTGAAACCATAAATTGAAAGGCTAACGACGGTTTCTTTCGTTGGAGGTTTAATATATCTGTATGGCCCAAAACAATTGTCAGTTGCTTAAACAGTCAAAGATGTTCACATTTCCTGTCTCCAAATGTGTAGTTATTTCCCACTAGTAAAGATAGTCGCTTACAGGGATAATTTCGTTTTTGGTGTAGTTACCGTAAGATCTCTAAGATTATTGAAGATGTACAAACAATTTGCATTATAAAAAGAAGTGTTCTCTGGTTTCCACATTTCAGTGTCTGTTTATCGTCATGTTTTGCTGAAGTTAATCAAATTCTCCAAAAGAATCTTCATTGATTTCCTTCCAATAAAATAACATACATTGTTTCCTCGTTTCGTCAGAGAATTAGGAAATTATTCTTTTTAAGTAGATTTATGCATATACTACATAATTACTTCAAATCTTATAGGGGCCCGGGTGGCTCAATGAGTTAAGTCGGTGGATCTAACAGCTCATACAAACCTATTACCAATACGGCGTGGGTTCGCACCCAGCTTTGTAAATTACAAAAAAGGGTGCACTTGACTCGCAGCCGCAAGTGATAAAGTGTACCAGTTGCTTGCCCAGGGTCGGTGGTTCTCTCCGGGTACTCCGGCTTCCTCCACCACTAAAACTGGTCGCCATGATATAGCTGAAATATTGCTGAAAGTGGCATTAAAGACCAACAATTCAAATTCAAATTCGAATTCAAATTCAAATCTTATAGGTTGGTCTGGTTTTGTTTTATGGTGCTTAGCGCTACTTTCAACAATATTTCAGATATATCGTGCCGGTCAGATTTATTGGTGGAGAAACCCGCAGTACCCGGAGAAATCTACCGACTCGTCGCAAGTAAAATGATAAATTTATCACATAATGTTGTATCGAGTACACATCGCTTGAGCGGAGTTCGAACTCACAATGTTAATGGTGATAGGTACTGATTGCATAGGTAGTTATAAATCCGAATAACATAAGACAGTCAGCAACCTTGGTACATCGTGCATCCACAGGAGCTTCTGACATTACAGCTTCTACAAAAATGTCCTCTATGTCTTCATGGGGTATGAACGGAAGTCCAAATATCATGATAAGCCATTTTCCAATGTCACTCTCTCTATCGCTATAATCATTTCTAAGTCCCAGAGATTGGATCTTCCTCCACCAAGATTGACCAAGATGGAAACGACAACATTTTAGTATAGCTGATGGAAATATGTTTTCTATTAACTTCATAACAGTCTCTTCAAAATCAACATGCACAATAGAAGGAGCAAAGGCTAAACCGTTTTCACTGCACACATGAAGCAAGATGGAAAATGTACAACGGTATAGCTCCTCTGATTATCCAGGCGACAGTATGAACACTAAGGGAATGTAATTTCCGTTTTTATATCCATGGATTGTGTAAAGCTGTGTAACAATTTTTTTTAATGTAGGACAACATCGAAAGGTACCACCCATAAAAATTTCATCAACAGAACACAAGCATTCCAGATTTAAACGACAAGTAAAAATAATGATTCCATTATCCAAATTGTTTACTTGAAGAAAGTTTTCAGATTTACTTGTCTCTATGGTCATGTTTGAAATAGTAATGTGAAGGTCTTCCCGTGACTTAGGCAGTGGTGTGTGTCCCTTCCAACGTTCACGATAAATAGCCTTAGAAACATTTTTCAGATCATCTTGATGTAGAAAATTTTCATCAATTGAAGTCAACTCTTTTCTTATAATATTGGATTGTCTTGCAGTTGGGTCCTCTGTTGCTTTCCGTTTAGCATCTATTCTTAATTCCTGGCGTTCCAGTTTGCGGTCATCAGCTTCATGATTATGGACACTTTTTATATGGATGATACAGGAAGTTTCTGCGTCTGTAGTCATTCTTATAACCTTGCATTTTTTGTTGGAACATTTCCATGAAAGTTCTCCGTTTTTCAGACTTGTATGAAAACGATATGAGTAACCATCACAAATTATACTTTTATTTCCTCTGTTTGTCTCCAATATTTTGAATTCCATGGTAACTGGTCAAATGTTAACGTTAACTCTTGAAATGTGCTCACCCTATAATACATGTACATACAGAAAGTTGAGGGGCAAAAGGTTTCTATGAATCTTCTATGAAAATACAGACAAGGTAAAATACGATGCGCAAAAGGATTAGTAATAAGAGGCGCAAATGTCCTTTCACACTTTAGAAAATTAGGCACAAATGTCCTGCGCCCATATGATCACGTCCACGACGGTATGACATAAAAGTATCAGAAGTCTCTTCGTGGTCGAAATTTTATAGAAAGAGTCAGGAAAGTTGAAATTAGGAGACATTGTCCTAACCACAACTTGAACATTTTGCATTGTAATGTCAACACTTTTGAATGATGACATATTATTACCACAGTTTTGAACATTCTGTTGACATATTATTACCACGGTTTTGAACATTCTGTTGACATATTATTACCACGGTTTTGAACATTCTGTTGAGATATTATTACCACGGTTTTGAACATTCTGTTGACATATTATTACCACAGTTTTGAACATTCTGTTGACATATTATTACCACGGTTTTGAACATTCTGTTGACATATTATTACCACGGTTTTGAACATTCTGTTGACATATTATTACCACGGTTTTGAACATTCTGTTGACATATTATTACCACGGTTTTGAACATTCTGTTGACATATTATTACCACGGTTTTGAACATTCTGTTGACATATTATTACCACGGTTTTGAACATTCTTTTGACATTTCCAGTACACACATTAGAATGAATTTTCTTTTTACTTTCGAAAACTTGTGTGTGTTTAGCCACGTCGAACATATTCTTTGTTTTTTACATTCTGTATTGACAACTTTTGTAGGTCTTCTGAAAAACATTAATCAGAGAAATCAAATGATTATGCTCTTCCCGTTCGATTTCCCGCCAAATTTTATTTGGTATAAATTGTCTCTTTAGAACCTTATTTGACAAACATGTTATTCATGTTAAAAAAACTTCTCTTTCCAGTTTGAAACATTGATATAATTAACAATAATTTTGCATTAAGATTTATATTCTGGTCATCAGAGATCTTTATAGAATTTGACTAAAGACTTCATCTTCTACCATAATTAAATGCTATTTTTATGTATATTTTAGTTGTCTATTTTTGTATAATACGAACGTAGATCTGATTTGTACGGACGACACGTTTCTGGAATCATCCTCATTAGATACGAAAGATAAGAAAACAAAATACATTTGTGTAATTTAAAAGTCAGGAATTCTTTACTGTACTAAAAAAAGCATTCAATAATCGCTTATTACCAGCGACAACATCAAGCATGAAATCAGTAGTTAAAAACAAATTTTGTTCAATGTGTAATCAAGTTAATATACAAGAAAAATCAGAAAATGGTATGAACCTTTTAAATGTTTATTTTTGCGGAAGATATCAATATTTACTAAATTTACATCGTTTTCTTAATAGCAATCAAGCTATTTGTAATATCTATATCATACTAAAATAGAGAAATCAAATTGATCATACCATTAACATTGGCCTGTGAAACTGTAGAAGAAAATAAAAAATATAAACGTCTAGTTTAGTGCGCACGGTGAGTTTCCGGAACAATCCTCACGATAAACTCCGGAACAATCCGCACGATAAACTCCGGAACAATCCTCACGATAAACTCCGGAACAATCCTCACGATAAACTCCGGAACAATCCTCACGATAAACTCCGGAACAATCCTCACGATAAACTCCGGAACAATCCTCACGATAAACTCCGGAACAATCCTCACGATAAACTCCGAAACAATCCTAACGATAAACTCCGGAACAATCCTCACGATAAACTCCGGAACAATCCTCACGATAAACTCCGGAGCAATCCTGACGATAAACTCCGGAACAATCCTCACGATAAACTCCGGAACATTCCTCAAGATAAACTCCGGAACAATCCTCACGATAAACTCAATGATGAAAGATTAATGGAAAAAGCAAATAATATAAAGATCTTTTGCAGCAACCAACCAAAAGGCCTAAAGAGGATAGTCAAATTAGGCTAGAGCTATGAATGCCTAAAGAGGATAGTCAAATTAGGCTAGAGCTATGAATGCATAAACAGGATAGTCAAAATAGGCTAGATCTATGAATGCTTAACAGGATAGTCAAATTAGGCTAGAGCTATGAATGCCTAAAGAGGATAGTCAAATTAGGCTAGAGCTATGAATGCCTCAACAGGATAGTCAAATTAGGTTAGAGCTATGCATGCTTAACAGGATAGTCAAATTAGGCTAGAGCTATGAATGCCTAAACAGGATAGTCAAATTAGGCTAGAGATATCAATGCCTAAAGAGGATAGTCAAATTAGGCTTGAGCTATGAATGCCCAAACAGGATAGTCAAATTAGGCTAGAGATATCAATGCCTAAACAGGATATTCAAATTAGACGAGAGCTATGAATGCCTAAAAAGGATATTCAAATTAGGCTAGAGATATCAATGCCTAAACAGGATAGTCAAATTAGGCTAGAGATATCAATGCCTAAACAGGATAGTCAAATTAGGCTAGAGTTATGAATGCCTAAATAGGATAGCCAAATAGGCTAGAGCTATGAATGCCTAAACAGGATAGTAAAATTAGGCTAGAGCTATGAAAGATGGAGATAAACAGGATGGTCAAATTAGGCTAGAGCTATGAATGAAGGAGATGAACAGGATAGTCAAATTAGAATAGAGCTATGAATGCATAAACAGGATAGCCAAATTAGGCTAGAGCTATGAATGAAGGAGATGAACCCTAGTTGCATAAATAATTACAGTATTAAAGAACTGTGTTATTAGTTTTGTACATATGTATTTGTAGTTGGACGATGACATATCTCACATTTAAGTGAACACTCGCAGACCTAATTATGTTTCATCGAGGGAGATTTACATTGACCCTGCAAAGCAAGGGTATAAATTAAAAAGGGTCTGAACATGTTGCTTTGTAAACGGCACCAACGAACATTCATGACAAACAAATGCTCATTTAAGAGAATATATATCATGAACATTAACGTAATCAAACAGAAGCAATAGTCAAACAATGCACATAGAGGCCCAACCTTAGAATCAAGAGCTCTATAGGTTCTGTCAATGTCTTCTCTATGTATGTTAGAACCTTAGAATCAAGAGCTCGATAGGTTCTGTCAATGTCTTCTCTATGTATGTTAGAACCTTAGAATCAAGAGCTCTATATGTTCTGTCAATGTCTTCTCTATGGGTGTTAGAACCTTAGAATCAAGAGCTCGATAGGTTCTGTCAATGTCTTCTCTATGTATGTTAGAACCTTAGAATCAAGAGCTCTATAGGTTCTGTCAATGTCTTCTCTATGTATGTTAGAACCTTAGAATCAAGAGCTCTATAGGTTCTGTCAATGTCTTCTCTATGTATGTTAGAGCCTTAGAATCAAGAGCTCGATAGGTTCTGTCAATGTCTTCTCTATGTATGTTAGAACCTTAGAATCAAGAGCTCTATATGCTCTGTCAATGTCTTCTCTATGTATGTTAGAGCCTTAGAATCAACAGCTCCATAGGTTCTGTCAATGTCTTCTCTATGTTTGTTAGAACCTTAGAATCAAAAGCTCGATAGGTTCTGTCAATGTCTTCTCTATGTATTTTAGAGCCTTAGAATCAAGAGCTCGATAGGTTGTGTCAATGTCTTCTATATGTATGTTAGAACCTTAGAATCAAGAGCTCGATAGGTTCTGTCAATGTCTTCTCTATGTATGTTAGAACCTTAGAATCAAGAGCTCGATAGGTTCTGTCAATGTCTTCTCTATGTATGTTAGAACCTTAGAATCAAGAGCTCTATAGGATCTGTCAATGTCTTCTCTATGTGTGTTAGAACCTTAGAATCAAGAGCTCGATAGGTTCTGTCAATGTCTTCTCTATGTATGTTAGAGCCTTAGAATCAAGAGCTCTATAGATTCTGTCAATGTCTTCTCTATGTATGTTAGAACCTTAAAATCAAGAGCTCTATAGGTTCTGTCAATGTCTTCTCTATGTATGTTAGATCCTTAGAATCAAGAGCTCGATAGGTTTTGTCAATGTCTTCTCTATGTATGTTAGAACCTTAGAATCAAGAGCTCTATAGGTTCTGTCAATGTCTTCTCTATGTGTTAGAACCTTAGAATCAAGAGCTCTATATATTCTGTCAATGTCTGCTCTATGTATGTTAGAACCTTAGAATCAAGAGGTCGATAGGTTCTGTCAATGTCTTCTCTATGTATGTTAGAGCCTTAGAATCAAGAGCTCCATAGGTTCTGTCAATGTCTTCTCTATGTTTGTTAGAACCTTAGAATCAAGAGCTCGATAGGTTCTGTCAATGTCTTCTCTATGTATGTTAGAGCCTTAGAATCAAGAGCTCGATAGGTTCTGTCAATGTCTTCTCTATGTATGTTAGAACCTTAGAATCAAGAGCTCGATAGGTTCTGTCAATGTCTTCTCTATGTATGTCAGAACCTTAGAATCAAAAGCTCTATAGGTTTTGTCAATGTCTTCTCTATGTATGTCAGAACCTTAGAATCAAGAGCTCGATAGGTTCTGTCAATGTTTTCTCTATGTATGTTAGAACCTTAGAATCAAGAACTCTATTTGTTCTGTCAATGTCTTCTCTATGTGTTAGAACCTTAGAATCAAGAGCTCTATAGGTTCTGTCAATGTATTCTCTATGTATGTTAGAACCTTAGAATCAAGAGCTCTATAGGTTCTGTCAAAGTCTTCTCTATGTATGTTAGAACCTTAGAATCAAGAGCTCTATAGGTTCTGTCAATGTATTCTCTATGTATGTTAGAACCTTAGAATCAAGAGCTCTATAGGTTCTGTCAATGTCTTCTCTATGTATGTTAGAACCTTAGAATCAAGAGCTCTATAGGTTCTGTCAATGTCTTCTCTATGTATGTTAGAACCTTAGAATCAAAAGCTCGATAGGTTCTGTCAATGTCTTCTCTATGTATGTTAGAACCTTAGAATCAAGAGTTCTATAGGTTCTGTCAATGTATTCTCTATGTATGTTAGAACCTTAGAATCAAGAGCTCTATAGGTTCTGTCAATGTCTTCTCTATGTATGTTAGAACCTTAGAATCAAGAGCTCTATAGGTTCTGTCAATGTCTTCTCTATGTATGCTAGAACCTTAGAATCAAGAGCTCGATAGGTTCTGTCAATGTCTTCTCTATGTATGTTAGAACCTTAGAATCAAAAGCTCTACAGGTTCTGTCAATGTCTTCTCTATGTATGTCAGAACCTTAGAATCAAGAGCTCTATAGGTTTTGTCAATGTCTTCTCTATGTATGTCAGAACCTTAGAACCAAGAGCTCGATAGGTTCTGTCAATGTCTTCTCTATGTATGTTAGAACCTTAGAATCAAGAGCTCTATTTGTTCTGTCAATGTCTTCTCTATGTGTTAGAACCTTAGAATCAAGAGCTCTATAGGTTCTGTCAATGTATTCTCTATGTATGTTAGAACCTTAGAATCAAGAGCTCTATAGGTTCTGTCAATGTCTTCTCTATGTATGTTAGAACCTTAGAATCAAGAGCTCTATAGGTTCTGTCAATGTATTCTCTATGTATGCTAGAACCTTAGAATCAAGAGCTCGATAGGTTCTGTCAATGTCTTCTCTATTTATGTTAGAACCTTAGAATCAAGAGCTCGATAGGTTGTGTCAATGTCTTCTCTATGTATGTTAGAACCTTAGAATCAAAAGCTCTATAGGTTCTGTCAATGTCTTCTCTATGTATGTTAGAACCTTAGAATCAAAAGCTCTATAGGTTCTGTCAATGTCTTCTCTATGTATGTTAGAACCTTAGAATCAAGAGCTCTATAGGTTCTGTCAATGTATTCTCTATGTATGTTAGAACCTTAGAATCAAGAGCTCTATAGGTTCTGTCAATGTCTTCTCTATGTATGTTAGAACCTTAGAATCAAGAGCTCGATAGGTTCTGTCAATGTCTTCTCTATGTATGTTAGAACCTTAGAATCAAGAGCTCTATAGGTTCTGTCAATGTCTTCTCTATGTATGCTAGAACCTTAGAATCAAGAGCTCGATAGGTTCTGTCAATGTCTTCTCTATGTATGTTAGAACCTTAGAATCAAAAGCTCTATAGGTTCTGTCAATGTCTTCTCTATGTATGTCAGAGCCTTAGAATCAAGAGCTCTATAGGTTTTGTCAATGTCTTCTCTATGTATGTCAGAACCTTAGAATCAAGAGCTCGATAGGTTCTGTCAATGTCTTCTCTATGTATGTTAGAGCCTTAGAATCAAGAGCTCGATAGGTTCTGTCAATGTCTTCTCTATGTATGTTAGAACCTTAGAATCAAGAGCTCTATATGCTCTGTCAATGTCTTCTCTATGTATGTTAGAGCCTTAGAATCAACAGCTCCATAGGTTCTGTCAATGTCTTCTCTATGTTTGTTAGAACCTTAGAATCAAAAGCTCGATAGGTTCTGTCAATGTCTTCTCTATGTATTTTAGAGCCTTAGAATCAAGAGCTCGATAGGTTCTGTCAATGTCTTCTCTATGTATGTTAGAACCTTAGAATCAAGAGCTCGATAGGTTCTGTCAATGTCTTCTCTATGTATGTTAGAACCTTAGAATCAAGAGCTCGATAGGTTCTGTCAATGTCTTCTCTATGTATGTTAGAACATTAGAATCAAGAGCTCGATAGGTTCTGTCAATGTCTTCTGTATGTATGTTAGAACCTTAGAATCAAGAGCTCTATAGGATCTGTCAATGTCTTCTCTATGTGTGTTAGAACCTTAGAATCAAGAGCTCGATAGGTTCTGTCAATGTCTTCTCTATGTATGTTAGAGCCTTAGAATCAAGAGCTCTATAGATTCTGTCAATGTCTTCTCTATGTATGTTAGAACCTTAAAATCAAGAGCTCTATAGGTTCTGTCAATGTCTTCTCTATGTATGTTAGATCCTTAGAATCAAGAGCTCGATAGGTTTTGTCAATGTCTTCTCTATGTATGTTAGAACCTTAGAATCAAGAGCTCTATAGGTTCTGTCAATGTCTTCTCTATGTGTTAGAACCTTAGAATCAAGAGCTCTATATATTCTGTCAATGTCTTCTCTATGTATGTTAGAACCTTAGAATCAAGAACTCTATTTGTTCTGTCAATGTCTTCTCTATGTGTTAGAACCTTAGAATCAAGAGCTCTATAGGTTCTGTCAATGTATTCTCTATGTATGTTAGAACCTTAGAATCAAGAGCTCTATAGGTTCTGTCAAAGTCTTCTCTATGTATGTTAGAACCTTAGAATCAAGACCTCTATAGGTTCTGTCAATGTATTCTCTATGTATGTTAGAACCTTAGAATCAAGAGCTCTATAGGTTCTGTCAATGTCTTCTCTATGTATGTTAGAACCTTAGAATCAAGAGCTCGATAGGTTCTGTCAATGTCTTCTCTATGTATGTTAGAACCTTAGAATCAAAAGCTCGATAGGTTCTGTCAATGTCTTCTCTATGTATGTTAGAACCTTAGAATCAAAAGCTCTATAGGTTCTGTCAATGTCTTCTCTATGTATGTTAGAACCTTAGAATCAAGAGCTCTATAGGTTCTGTCAATGTATTCTCTATGTATGTTAGAACCTTAGAATCAAGAGCTCTATAGGTTCTGTCAATGTCTTCTCTATGTATATTAGAACCTTAGAATCAAGAGCTCTATAGGTTCTGTCAATGTCTTCTCTATGTATGTTAGAACCTTAGAATCAAGAGCTCTATAGGTTCTGTCAATGTCTTCTCTATGTATGCTAGAACCTTAGAATCAAGAGCTCGATAGGTTCTGTCAATGTCTTCTCTATGTATGTTAGAACCTTAGAATCAAAAGCTCTATAGGTTCTGTCAATGTCTTCTCTATGTATGTCAGAACCTTAGAATCAAGAGCTCTATAGGTTTTGTCAATGTCTTCTCTATGTATGTCAGAACCTTAGAACCAAGAGCTCGATAGGTTCTGTCAATGTCTTCTCTATGTATGTTAGAACCTTAGAATCAAGAGCTCTATTTGTTCTGTCAATGTCTTTTCTATGTGTTAGAACCTTAGAATCAAGAGCTCTATAGGTTCTGTCAATGTATTCTCTATGTATGTTAGAACCTTAGAATCAAGAGCTCTATAGGTTCTGTCAATGTCTTCTCTATGTATGTTAGAACCTTAGAATCAAGAGCTCTATAGGTTCTGTCAATGTCTTCTCTATGTATGTTAGAACCTTAGAATCAAAAGCTCTATAGGTTCTGTCAATGTCTTCTCTATGTATGTTAGAACCTTAGAATCAAGAGCTCTATCGGTTCTGTCAATGTATTCTCTATGTATGTTAGAACCTTAGAATCAAGAGCTCTATAGGTTCTGTCAATGTCTTCTCTATGTATGTTAGAACCTTAGAATCAAGAGCTCGATAGGTTCTGTCAATGTCTTCTCTATGTATGTTAGAACCTTAGAATCAAGAGCTTTATAGGTTCTGTCAATGTCTTCTCTATGTATGCTAGAACCTTAGAATCAAGAGCTCGATAGGTTCTGTCAATGTCTTCTCTATGTATGTTAGAACCTTAGAATCAAAAGCTCTATAGGTTCTGTCAATGTCTTCTCTATGTATGTCAGAGCCTTAGAATCAAGAGCTCTATAGGTTTTGTCAATGTCTTTTCTATGTATGTCAGAACCTTAGAATCAAGAGCTCGATAGGTTCTGTCAATGTCTTCTCTATGTATGTTAGAACCTTAGAATCAAAAGCTCTATAGGTTCTGTCAATGTCTTCTCTATGTATGTCAGAACCTTAGAATCAAGAGCTCTATAGGTTTTGTCAATGTCTTCTCTATGTATGTCAGAACCTTAGAATCAAGAGCTCGATAGGTTCTGTCAATGTCTTCTCTATGTATGTTAGAGCCTTAGAATCAAGAGCTCTATTTGTTCTGTCAATGTCTTCTCTATGTGTTAGAACCTTAGAATCAAGAGCTCTATTTGTTCTGTCAATGTCTTCTCTATGTGTTAGAACGTTAGAATCAAGAGCTCTATAGGTTCTGTCAATGTCTTCTCTATTTATGTTAGAACCTTAGAATCAAGAGCTCGATAGGTTCTGTCAATGTCATCTCTATGTATGTTAGAACTTTAGAATCAAGAGCTCGATATGTTCTGTCAGTGTCTTCTCTATGTATGTTAGAACCTTAGAATCAAGAGCTTTATAGATTCTGTCAATGTCTTCTCTATGTATGTTAGAACCTTAGAATCAAGAGCTCGATAGGTTCTGTCAATGTATTCTCTATGTATGTTAGAACATTAGAATCAAGAGCTCTATATGTTCTGTCAGTGTCTTCTCTATGTATGTTAGAACCTTAGAATCAAGAGCTCGATAGGTTCTGTCAATGTCTTCTCTATGTATGCTAGAGCCTTAGAATCAAGAGCTCGATAGGTTCTGTCAATGTCTTCTCTATGTATATCAGAACCTTAGAATCAAGAGCTCTATTTGTTCTGTCAATGTCTTCTCTATGTGTGTTAGAACCTTAGAATCAAGAGCTCTATAGGTTCTGTCAATGTCTTCTCTATGTATGTCAGACCCTTAGAATCAAGAGCTCTATAGGTTCTGTCAATGCCTTCTCTATGTATGTTAAAACCTTAGAATCAAGAGCTCGATAGGTTCTGTCAATGTCTTCTCTATGTATGTCAGAACCTTAGAATCAAGAGCTCTATAGGTTCTGTCAATGTCTTCTCTATGTATGTCAGAACCTTAGAATTAAGAGCTCTATAGGTTCTGTCAATGCCTTCTCTATGTATGTCAGAACCTTAGAATCAAGAGCTCTATATGTTCTGTCAATGCCTTCTCTATTTATGCTAGAACCTTAGAAGCAAGAGCTCTATAGGTTCTGTCAATGTCTTCTCTATGTATGCTAGAACCTTAGAATCAAGAGCTCGATAGGTTCTGTCAATGCCTTCTCTATGTATGTTAGAACCTTAGAATCAAGAGCTCGATAGGTTCTGTCAATGTCTTCTCTATGTATGTTAGAACCTTAGAATCAAGAGCTCTATAGGTTCTGTCAATGTCTTCTCTATGTATGTTAGAACCTTAGAATGAAGAGCTTTATAGATTCTGTCAAAGTCTTCGCTATGTATGTTAGAACCTTAGAATGAAGAGCTCTATATGTTCTGTCAATGTCTTCTCTATGTATGTTAGAACCTTAGAATCAAGAGCTCGATAGGTTCTGTCAATGTCTTCTCTATGTATGTTAGAACCTTAGAATCAAGAGCTTGATAGATTCTGTCAAAGTCTTCTCTATGTATGTTAGAACATTAGAATCAAGAGCTCTATAGGTTCTGTCAATGTCTTCTCTATGTATGTTAGAACCTTAGAATAAAGAGCTCCATAGGTTCTGTCAATGTCTTCTCTATGTATGTTAGAACCGTAGAATCAAGAGCTCGATAGGTTCTGTCAATGTCTTCTCTATGTATGTTAGAACCTTAGAATCAAGAGCTCGATAGTTTCTGTCAATGTCTTCTCTATGTATGTTAGAACCTTAGAATCAAGAGCTCTATAGGTTCTGTCAATGTCTTCTCTATGTATGTTAGAACCTTAGATGAGCTAGAGATGTGATTCATGTCATTGTGATTGTTGAGATTTCTATCACATATCACGAATTAATACATGACTGTTTAAATGCTCAAATTGTCAATATCTCTAAGTTGTCATAATAATTTTAGTAGATTTTGCATTAATACATTTTTTTTCCATTCCTTTCTTCCTCTAGTCAACTATAAAACAATGAGTATGATTTTCAAACTGTTTGAAGACGAATGCAGAATTCCCAAATCCGACGGACCTCAAAGTGATATTCGAACTATGGGGCGATCTTGATATATAAACAAGACTACAAACTCAAACGTTTAAGCAAAATGAAAGGACAGACAACAAAGCAAACTCTCATAAAAACCAAAAATTAAAACCAGGTTCTCCGGAATGGCTAGCCTCTTCTGTTTCATTAAGACTTAAATAATGAAGTCTTATAACCACCCAAGTAGCATTATCTCAGTACCCATTAGCATAACAGACGAACTATTCTATCTTTTTGATGGATAAAACAGCTATTACACTTCAGAACACAGACCAAGACATACCTCCTAGACATTTTGTTTATCAATTTCCCAAATATTACTGTATTGAATAACAAAAAATTTTAGACAATTATACTTTAGTTGTGTTTACATTTCTGATAGTTGAAGTTCAATATAAAGACATCTTCAATATCATCTTTTTATTTGTATTCACACTCTGTTTTCTGACTCTCCAAGAATTTTCCAGTGATCAGTTTTGAAACTGTTTCTGTCTACTTTGCCTGGTAAAATCATGTTGAAGTTTAAATTATGTAATGAAAACATAGATATCAAAATCAGTACACACGACACGTTTCTAGAATAAACCTTCATCAGGTATGCTGAAAGCTAAAATATTTGAATCTAAATAATTGATAGGTTTTTGGGAGCAAGAAAACCAATGCGCATAAACATGCTAGCAAAAATCGGCTATGGTAATCTATTCCCAAGGGAGGAGAGTCTTCTAATGATAATTATATGATTCAGAAACTGTACATTTCGATAAAAATATATCTAATATAACATATCACTGTCGAAGCACTGACTATTGGATGATGCCAACATTTCATAGCTGTTATCAGTTCATGCTCTGGAATACATTTTTGATTTGATCTTTTCTGATTGCCCCATAATGGATATGGCGGGCTCTACCGTTGGCTTAAATGGAAAACACAGTTGGTACAGACGTGAAACGGAAACACTACGACTAATACAGTTCTTTCTATTTTTCAACAGAAGAAATACAACATAAACAGGAATATTATAAGTGGTACTGTTATTGCATTCATAAGTATATGGATATGTGAATATGTGAATATGTGAATATGTGGATATCATTCATTTTCGACGTCATCCCGTATTAACAATGGTAGAAATCTACATATCGTTTGTTTTTATTTTGCTTGGGGATATAAATAAAGTCTGATTTCGGCTTTAATAAGTAAAATCATTATTATGGAAATAGTACATTTGTATTGACATATGTAAATGTTGTGAACAAACTAAAATTAATGGTCATGTACATATGTGTACTAGGGGTGTCGATTGCGTCTATATTTCTACGATATTCGGTTGGATTTTGAATTGTTCCGATAGTGCGGTTTTTTGGGGGCTTTCATATTTTAATTCTTCTATTATTAATATAAAATATTAATAATTAGTTCTAAGGCAAAAGAAGGAAAGTAATTAAACTGTAGACACAAGCAATCACGCTTTAACCTTCTGTTTGAAATGTTAGCAAGGAATGGTGGTATATACGTTCCTGGGTGGCCGAGTGGTAAATGTCGTCGACTTCTGTCCAGGAGCCTAATAACACCTTAAATGTTAATGTTTCCAAACAAATACCAAATACCCCAGGTTTTACCAGCCATCTCCTTAGATCTGGTTACGTTTTCATCCTCTAATAAGTCTATAGCTGAACATTTGCTGAAAGTAAAGAGAAACAACATTAACCCTAATACTATAAATACTTACAAAACACAAAGCTATGAGGATCGGTCTAATTATATTTTGTTTCAGTCTTCTCATCAGGTAAAATCTGTAGATGGAAATAGGATTGAAATATTGTTAAAATAGGGGAGGGGGGGTTATGGTATCTAACGCCACTATCAACAATATTTCAGTCATATCGTGTCGGTTAGTTTTATTGGTGGAGGAAACCGTAGTACCCGGAGAAAACCACCGACTTGCTGCAGGTCACTGACAAACTCTATCACATAATGTTGTATCATGTAGACCTCGCCTGAGCGGGATTAGAACTCACAATGTTAGTGATGATAGACACTAATTGCATAGGTATTTGATAAATATATATTATTAAAAAAACTAAAGGTTAAGAAAGTGCATCAACCTTTACTTGGACCTTCTGTCTTAACGATAGAGACAAAACAAAATGATATACCAGTTACATTTACTACCATGATTATTAACAGCATCATCTGTCTTGACGGAAACAACAATAGTGCATAGTTCTAATATAGTATGGAGTAATTACTGTATTGTTTGCGTCCATTATACTTATTTAACATTAGGTAAGATCTATATTGTTTGCGTCCATTATTCTAATTTAACATTGAGTAAGAACTATATTGTGTGTGTCCATTATTCTGATTAACACTGGGTAAGATCTATATTGTTTGTGTCCATTATTCTGATTAACACTGGGTAAGATCTATATTGTTTGTGTCCATTATTCTGATTAACACTGGATAAGATCTATATTGTTTGTGTCCATTATTCTGATTAACACTGGGTAAGATCTATATTGTTTGTGTCCATTATTCTGATTAACACTGGATAAGATCTATATTGTTTGTGTCCATTATTCTGATTAACACTGGGTAAGATCTATATTGTTTGTGTCCATTATTCTGATTAACACTGGATAAGATCTATATTGTTTGTGTCCATTATTCTAATTTAACATTGGGTAAGATCTATATTGTTTGCGTTCAGTATTGTAATTTAATACTGAGTAAGATCTATATTGTTTGCGTCCATTATTCTAATTTAACACTGAGTAAGATCTATATTGCTTGCATCCATTATTCTAATTTAACATTGGGTGTCACATGTGGAGTGGGAACTGCCTACCCTTCCGAAACACATGAGGTCACTCCCATTTCTTAAGTGGGATTCATTTTGCTCCATTTTTAGTTTTCTGTTTGGTGTTTCGTAGATCATTATTTGGCCTTGTTCGTTTCGCCATTGTGTTGTCTGCCCTTCTTTGATTCAAGGCTTCTGATTACTCCTTTGGTATCTTCAAACTGTTCTTGTATCCAGTATTCAAATTTAACATTATGTTTGCGTCTAGTATTCTAATCGATAACATTAGGCAAGGTCTATGTTGTAAGCGTCCAACATAATAATTTAATATTGGATGCAATCTATATTGCTTGCGTCCAGTATTCTAAACTATATCATTGGACAAGATATATTTTGCATGCGTTCAGTATTCATCTGTCACATTGAATAAGATATATATTGCTTGCGGCCAGTATCATTGTTAAACATTTAGCAAGATATGTATTGTTTGTGCTCAGTATGAATATAATTCAAAACTTGGTAAGATCTAAATTGTTCCTGTTCAATATTATTATTATTAAAAATTGAAGAAAACTCGTCATGCATGATTGCATAAATATAGAATGACGTTATAATAACACCCCCTGACAGAATGTCTTGAAAGTAATTAAATCTTTCTTAGCAGCAAAACAATTTGTTGTTGACATTTTCACTGACGTATTTCCGGAAATTAAAAAAAAACTTATTACACACCATCAACTATATAACCTGTTACGATGACGTCACTGAAATTGATTAAGCTACGATGTCAATTTCATACTTTCTAAACATATGAAGAATCAATGTTTAAATATGCCATGCAGATGTGAACACATATGTTAACATGTGACATCAAGGCTTACGACAATCAATACATATAAATACACATATCAAATTAGTTTCTGACAAAATATTATCTTTACTTCTTTACTCTTTGTTTTTACTGGTTTGAACAACAACGTCCCCGTGACACCACTCAAGGGAGTATGTATTTCTTAATGGTTTGAACAACAACGTCCCCGTGACACCACTCAAGGGAGTATGTATTTCTTACTGGTTTGAACAACAACGTCCCCGTGACACCACTCAAGGGAGTAAGTATTTCTTACTAGTTTGAACAACAACGTCCCCGTGGCACCACTCAAGGGAGTAAGTATTTCTTACTAGTTTGAACAACAACGTCCCCGTGACACCACTCAAGGGAGTAAGTATTTCTTACTAGTTTGAACAACAACGTCCCCGTGACACCACTCAAGGGAGTAAGTATTTCTTACTGGTTTGAACAACAACGTCCCCGTGACACCACTCAAGGGAGTAAGTATTTCTTACTGGTTTGAACAACAACGTCCCCGTGACACCACTCAAGGGAGTAAGTATTTCTTACTGGTTTGAACAACAACGTCCCCGTGACACCACTCAAGGGAGTAAGTATTTCTTACTGGTTTGAACAACAACGTCCCCGTGACACCACTCAAGGGAGTATGTATTTCTTACTGGTTTGAACAACAACGTCCCCGTGACACCACTCAAGGGAGTAAGTATTTCTTACTAGTTTGAACAACAACGTCCCCGTGGCACCACTCAAGGGAGTATGTATTTCTTACTGGTTTGAACAACAACGTCCCCGTGACACCACTCAAGGGAATATGTATTTCTTACTGGTTTGAACAACGACGTCCCCGTGACACCACTCAAGGGAGTATGTATTTCTTACTGGTTTGAATAACGACGTCCCCGTGACACCACTCAAAGGAGTATGTATTTCTTACTGGTTTGAACAACGACGTCCCCATGGCACCACTCAAGGGAGTATGTATTTCTTACTGGTTTGAATAACGACGTCCCCGTGGCACCACTCAAGGGAGTATGTATTTCTTACTACATTTTGTTCGTATTTGTTATCGTTGGTTTATGTAGTTTGAGCTTTGACTGTTGAGTGGTCTTGCTGTCCTCTCTGGTTTGGTTCTATCGTTTTCGATGACTGTTTGTATTTTGCTTGTAACGTGTTCTTGTTGGTTAGATTTAACGGTTTGCTATATATTGACACCAAGTAGAAGTTTTGACGTCGTATGCCTAGTTTATATTATCATGACCTCAGTTGTCATATCGGTCAATATCTTCAGCGTATGTTGAAATCTTACGTTTTTTTTGCTCAACATCATCATCTAAAAGAAGTCCACAGGAGTCTAATAATCCGATTTTAGAATATCATTTGTGATGACCTCATAATACAATCTGTACACAAGAACATCACGATATTGAAGAAAACAATGTTATTTGTTATGTTTCTGCTAATCAAATATTTCACCAAATGTGTTTTTATGTCAATTATCATGATATCAGAATGGACATAATTTAAGTTGTTTTGAACATTTTCCAAAAATATCAATAAAAACACAATACATCAACATAATCATACCACCTTTATACAAACTATGATATAGCGAAAAAACTATTATACAGACACAAACATAACCATTATGTTTCACTAGTGTCATTTTAACACGGGTGAAACATAGGTTTAAAATAGAATATATATGCATTGTCAGTATATATACTCCTTAGCAGGAAATATGTTTCCATGCATCACCTGATGGTCGGGGTGGGGGTATTAACATGCTTCCATGCATCACCTGATGGTCGGGTTGGGCGTATTAACATGTTTCCATGCATCACCTGATGGTCGGGGTGGGGGTATTAACATGTTTCCATGCATCACCTGATGGTCGGGGTAGGGGTATTAACATGTTTCTATGCATCACCTGATGGTCGGGTGGGGGTATTAACATGTTTCCATGCATCACCTGATGGTCGGGGTGGGGGTATTGATATGTTTCCATGCATCACCTGATGGTCGGGTGGAGGTATTAACATGTTTTCATGCATCACCTGATGGCCGGATTGGGGGTATTAACATGTTTCCATGCATCACCTGATGGTCGGGTTGGGGGGTATTAACATGTTTCCATGCAAAACGTGATGGTAGGAGTGGGGACATTAAAATGTTTCCATGCATCACCTGATGGTCGGGTTGGGGGTATTAACATGTTTCCGTTCATCACCTGATGGTCGGAGTGGGGGTATTAACATGCTTCCATGCATCACCTGATGGTCGGGGTGAGGGTATTAATATGTTTCCATGCATCACCTGATGGTCGGGGTGGGGGTATTAACATGTTTTCATGCATCACCTGATGGTCGGGTTGGGTGTATTAACATGTTTCCGTTCATCACCTGATGGTCGGGGTGGGGGTATTAACATGTTTCCATGCATCACCTGATGGTCGGGGTGAGGGTATTAATATGTTTCCATGCATCACCTGATGGTCGGAGTGGGGGTATTAAAATGTTTCCATGCATCACCTAATGGTCGGGTTGGGTGTATTAACATGTTTCCATGCATCACCTGATGGTCGGAGTGGGGGTATTAACATGTTTCCATGCATCACCTGATGGTCGGGGTGGGGGTATTAACATGTTTCCATGCATCACCTGATGGTCGGAGTGGGGGTATTAATATGTTTCCATGCATCACCTGATGGTCGGAGTGGGGGTATTAATATGTTTCCATGCATCACCTGATGGTCGGGGTGGGGGTATTAACATGTTTCTATGCATCACCTGATGGTCGGGGTGGGGGTATTAACATGTTTCCATGCATCACCTAATGGTCGGGTTGGGTGTATTAACATGTTTCCATGCATCACCTGATGGTCGGAGTGGGGGTATTAATATGTTTCCATGCATCACCTGATGGTCGGGGTGGGGGTATTAACATGTTTTCATGCATCACCTGATGGATGGGGTGGGTGTATTAACATGTTTGCATGTATCACCTGATGGTCGGGCTGGGCGTATTAACATGTTTCCATGCATCACCTGATGGTCGGGGTGGGGGTATTAGCATGTTTCCATGCATCACCTGATGGTCTGGGTGGGGGTATTAACATGTTTCTTTGCATCACCTGATGGTCGGAGTGGGGGTATTAACATGTTTCCATGCATCACCTGATGGTCGGGGTGGGGGCATTAACATGTTTCCATGCATCACCTGATGGTCGGAGTGGGGGAATTAACATGTTTCCATGCATCACCTAATGGTCGGGTTGGGTGTATTAACATGTTTCCATGCATCACCTGATGGTCGGAGTGGGTGTATTAATATGTTTCCATGCATCACCTGATGGTCGGGGTGGGGGTATTAACATGTTTTCATGCATCACCTGATGGATGGGGTGGGTGTATTAACATGTTTGCATGTATCACCTGATGGTCGGGTTGGGTGTATTAACATGTTTCCATGCATCACCTGATGGTCGGGGTGGGGGTATTAACATGTTTCCATGCATCACCTGATGGTCTGGGTGGGGGTATTAACATGTTTCTATGCATCACCTGATGGTCGGAGTGGGGGTATTAACATGTTTCCATGCATCACCTGATGGTCGGGGTGGGGGTATTAACATGTTTTCATGCATCACCTGATGGTCGGTGTGGAGGTATTAGCATGTTTCCATGCATCACCTGATGGTCGGGGTGGGGGCATTAACATGTTTCTATGGATCACCTGATGGTCTGGGTGGGGGTATTAACATGTTTCTATGCATCACCTGATGGTCGGGGTGGGGGTATAAACATGTTTCTATGCATTACCTGATGGTCGGGGTGGCGGTATTAACATGTTTCTATGCATCACCTGATGGTCGGGGTGGGGGTATTACCATGTTTCCATGCATCACCTGATGGTCGGGGTGGGGGTATTAATATGTTTCTGTGCATCACCTGATGGTCGGGGTGGGGGTATTAATATGTTTCTGTGCATCACCTGATGGTCGGGGTGGGGGTATTAACATGTTTCTATGGATCACCTGCTGGTTGGGGTGGGGGTATTAACATGTTTCCATGCATCACCTGATGGTCGGGTTGGGGGTATTAACATGTTTCTATGCATCACCTGATGGTCGGGGTGGGGGTATTAACATGTTTCCATGTATCACCTGATGGTCGGGGTGGGGGTATTAACATGTTTCTATGCATCACCTGATGGTCGGGGTGGGAGTATTAACATGTTTCCATGCATCACCTGATGGTCGGGTTGGGTGTATTACCATGTTTCCGTTCATCACCTGATGGTCGGGGTGGGGGTATTAACATGTTTCCATGCATCACCTGATGGTCGGGGTGAGGGTATTAATATGTTTCCATGCATCACCTGATGGTCGGAGTGGGGGTATTAAAATGTTTCCATGCATCACCTGCTGGTCGGGTTGGGTGTATTAACATGTTTCCATGCATCACCTGATGGTCGGGTTGGGTGTATTAACATGTTTCCGTTCATCACCTGATGGTCGGGGTGGGGGTATTAACATGTTTCCATGCATCACCTGATGGTCGGGGTGAGGGTATTAATATGTTTCCATGCATCACCTGATGGTCGGAGTGGGGGTATTAAAATGTTTCCATGCATCACCTAATGGTCGGGTTGGGTGTATTAACATGTTTCCATGCATCACCTGATGGTCGGAGTGGGGGTATTAACATGTTTCCATGCATCACCTGATGGTCGGGGTGGGGGTATTAACATGTTTCCATGCATCACCTGATGGTCGGAGTGGGGGTATTAATATGTTTCCATGCATCACCTGATGGTCGGGGTGGGGGTATTAACATGTTTCTATGCATCACCTGATGGTCGGGGTGGGGGTATTAACATGTTTCCATGCATCACCTAATGGTCGGGTTGGGTGTATTAACATGTTTCCATGCATCACCTGATGGTCGGAGTGGGGGTATTAATATGTTTCCATGCATCACCTGATGGTCGGGGTGGGGGTATTAACATGTTTTCATGCATCACCTGATGGATGGGGTGGGTGTATTAACATGTTTGCATGTATCACCTGATGGTCGGGTTGGGCGTATTGACATGTTTCCATGCATCACCTGATGGTCGGGGTGGGGGTATTAGCATGTTTCCATGCATCACCTGATGGTCTGGGTGGGGGTATTAACATGTTTCTATGCATCACCTGATGGTCGGAGTGGGGGTATTAACATGTTTCCATGCATCACCTGATGGTCGGGGTGGGGGCATTAACATGTTTCCATGCATCACCTGATGGTCGGAGTGGGGGTATTAACATGTTTCCATGCATCACCTAATGGTCGGGTTGGGTGTATTAACATGTTTCCATGCATCACCTGATGGTCGGAGTGGGGGTATTAATATGTTTCCATGCATCACCTGATGGTCGGGGTGGGGGTATTAACATGTTTTCATGCATCACCTGATGGATGGGGTGGGTGTATTAACATGTTTGCATGTATCACCTGATGGTCGGTGTGGAGGTATTAGCATGTTTCCATGCATCACCTGATGGTCGGGGTGGGGGTATTAACATGTTTCCATGCATCACCTGATGGTCTGGGTGGGGGTATTAACATGTTTCAATGCATCACCTGATGGTCGGAGTGGGGGTATTAACATGTTTCCATGCATCACCTGATGGTCGGGGTGGGGGTATTAACATGTTTCTACGCATCACCTGATGGTCGGGGTTGGGGTATTAACATGTTTCCGTTCATCACCTGATGGTCGGGGTGGGGGTATTAACATGTTTCCATGCATCACCTGATGGTCGGGGTGAGGGTATTAATATGTTTCCATGCATCACCTGATGGTCGGTGTGGGGGTATTAAAATGTTTCCATGCATCACCTAATGGTCGGGTTGGGTGTATTAACATGTTTCCATGCATCACCTGATGGTCGGAGTGGGGGTATTAACATGTTTCCATGCATCACCTGATGGTCGGGGTGGGGGTATTAACATGTTTCCATGCATCACCTGATGGTCGGAGTGGGGGTATTAATATGTTTCCATGCATCACCTGATGGTCGGAGTGGGGGTATTAATATGTTTCCATGCATCACCTGATGGTCGGGGTGGGGGTATTAACATGTTTCTATGCATCACCTGATGGTCGGGGTGGGGGTATTAACATGTTTCCATGCATCACCTAATGGTCGGGTTGGGTGTATTAACATGTTTCCATGCATCACCTGATGGTCGGAGTGGGGGTATTAATATGTTTCCATGCATCACCTGATGGTCGGGGTGGGGGTATTAACATGTTTTCATGCATCACCTGATGGATGGGGTGGGTGTATTAACATGTTTGCATGTATCACCTGATGGTCGGGTTGGGCGTATTAACATGTTTCCATGCATCACCTGATGGTCGGGGTGGGGGTATTAGCATGTTTCCATGCATCACCTGATGGTCTGGGTGGGGGTATTAACATGTTTCTTTGCATCACCTGATGGTCGGAGTGGGGGTATTAACATGTTTCCATGCATCACCTGATGGTCGGGGTGGGGGCATTAACATGTTTCCATGCATCACCTGATGGTCGGAGTGGGGGTATTAACATGTTTCCATGCATCACCTAATGGTCGGGTTGGGTGTATTAACATGTTTCCATGCATCACCTGATGGTCGGAGTGGGGGTATTAATATGTTTCCATGCATCACCTGATGGTCGGGGTGGGGGTATTAACATGTTTTCATGCATCACCTGATGGATGGGGTGGGTGTATTAACATGTTTGCATGTATCACCTGATGGTCGGTGTGGAGGTATTAGCATGTTTCCATGCATCACCTGATGGTCGGGGTGGGGGTATTAACATGTTTCCATGCATCACCTGATGGTCTGGGTGGGGGTATTAACATGTTTCCATGCATCACCTGATGGTCGGGGTGGGGGTATTAACATGTTTCTACGCATCACCTGATGGTCGGGGTTGGGGTATTAACATGTTTCCATGCATCACCTGATGGTCGGGGTGGGGGCATTAACATGTTTCCATGCATCACCTGATGGTCGGGGTGGGGGTATTAACATGTTTCTATGGATCACCTGATGGTCTGGGTGGGGGTATAAACATGTTTCTATGCATTACCTGATGGTCGGGGTGGCGGTATTAACATGTTTCTATGCATCACCTGATGGTCGGGGTGGGGGTATTACCATGTTTCCATGCATCACCTGATGGTCGGGGTGGGGGTATTAATATGTTTCTGTGCATCACCTGATGGTCGGGGTGGGGGTATTAATATGTTTCTGTGCATCACCTGATGGTCGGGGTGGGGGTATTAACATGTTTCTATGCATCACCTGCTGGTTGGGGTGGGGGTATTAACATGTTTCCATGCATCACCTGATGGTCGGGTTGGGGGTATTAACATGTTTCTATGCATCACCTGATGGTCGGTGTGGGGGTATTAACATGTTTCCATGTATCACCTGATGGTCGGGGTGGGGGTATTAACATGTTTCTATGCATCACCTGATGGTCGGGGTGGGGGTATTAACATGTTTCTATGCATCACCTGATGGTCGGGGTGGGAGTATTAACATGTTTCCATGCATCACCTGATGGTCGGGGTGGGGGTATTAACATGTTTCCATGCATCACCTGATGGTCGGGGTGGGGGTATTAACATGCTTCTATGCATCACCTGATGGTCGGGGTGGGGGTATTAACATGTTTCTACGCATCACCTGATGGTCGGGGTGGGGGTATTAACATGTTTCCATGCATCATCTGATGGTCGGGGTGGGGGTATTAACATTTTTCTATGCATCACCTGATGGTCGGGGTGGGGGTATTAACATGTTTTTATGCATCATCTGATGGTCGGGGTGGGGATATTAACATGTTTCTATGCATCACCTGATGGTCGGGGTGGGGGTATTAACATGTTTCTATGCATCACCTGATGGTCGGGGTGGGGGTATTAACATGTCTCTATGCATCACCTGATGGTCGAGATGGGGATATTAACATGTTTCTATGCATCACCTGATGGTCGGGGTTGGGGTATTAACATGTTTCTATGCATCACCTGATGGTCGGGGTGGGGGTATTAACATGTTTCTATGCATCACCTGATGGTCGGGGTGAGGGTATTAACATGTTTCTACGCATCACCTGATGGTCAGGGTTGGGGTATTAACATGTTTCTATGCATCACCTGATGGTCGGGGTGGGGGTATTAACATGTTTCTATGCATCACCTGATGGTCGGGGTGGGGGTATTAACATGTTTCTATGCATCACCTGATGGTCGGGGTGGGGGTATTAACATGTTTCTATGCATCACCTGATGGTCGGGGCGGGGGTATTAACATGTTTCTATGCATCACCTGATGGTCGGGGCGGGGGTATTAACATGTTTCTATGCATCACCTGATGGCCGGGGTGGGGGTATTAACATGTTTGTATGCATCACCTGATGGTCGGGGTGGGGGTATTTTCATCTTATTTTGTTTTATTTTATCTAGTTTCTTTTTTCTTATATTTCCATGTATTATTTACTTGCAAATCTTGTTTGATAATAAATAAATTTTAGAATATATCGAAGGGGGTTATAAAGAATGGACAATCAAGAGACATAGGCACGAGTGGGCACAAGACACAGAGCGAAAATGAACAAAGCAAAAACATACACAGAAGCCAATTACACTTTGTGAAATAACAATGGCTTTCCTCTCCCACTAAATCATGTTGTCACGACATAGTTGAGAAAAATGGCTGACAATGCCAATAAAAACCAATAGCCCTAGCCACACAGATAAGTAACTGACTCCAAGCATGATCAAAATGTTATGTATTTCAATAGCTCGGTTTGCTAACAGATAACGTAATTTGAGCAAGAGCAGAGTAATCTACATTTAAATGAATTATTTTGTCTACAAACTATTGACGAAGTTCGATGAAGATCAAAATCAGTTTATCCCTTTTTGAAAAAGATTCAACTATCAGCACTCCAAACCACAACATGCCATTTAATGAAAATCTAGTCATACATTCACTATAAAGTTTCATGAAAAGTTAATCCCAATCTCCAAAAGCTCATTGTATTACAAGAATGTTGCCCTTTCATCTGGTCAAACCTAATTCTTAACAAAGAAGCTAACATAGTTATTAGCAGTCTTACATGACTCTCTCTCTGCACCCTTCAAACAACAATAGATCGTTACAATGGTATTAATGATCAATTGTTGACTGTAATTCGTCGCTTCGTTTCACTGTAAGCACAGATTGTCAGGCAATTGTCGACGGACTTCAGATTAGATCTATTTAATGTCTTATTATCACAATTGGTTTTGAAGATTGTATGAATATCGGCGAGTCGTATGGTCATATTGTGTTTTCAGGTAAAACAAATATAAATAAGCGTTAGAGAATACAGAAGGGGCAATAATGAAAAGGACAATCCAAAGAAACTGGGAACACAAGACGAAGCAAAACAAACAAAAACACAACACAATATGTGTAGGACACCACTATGCGTAAACAAACACAAATAGAAAAGGGGGAAATATTGAAGCATACATCTTTGCACGTGTTTCAGTGATTACATTTGTAGTTTGTTGTTATCCTTTATCAAGGAAAGGGTTGAGCCATAAAACTAGCTTAAGCTGCTTCTATTTATAGAGGTGCTGTACAAAGCCAAGAGGTGAGCGGTTAAGGGTATCGGTTTGGCCTATTACTACGATTTTTCTATTTGATTTAGGAACTGTTCCAACAGTGTGTTGTTTTTTTTTTGCTTTCCACTTTATTACCATACAAGGACAACATATTTATGTAGAGCTTAATTGCCATGGTAATGTTAATTACCGATTGTGTAGATGTGATATGGTTTTCAATCCCAATATCTCTTTATACAATCACTTACTACTAAAAGTATCCATCCTATTTATGTTTTTACATCACAAGAGAATAGTTAGAAAACTGACTTAAAAAGCCTGGTCAATGTAATAAAATCACAATTATGAATATTGACATGGCTTTGTGGTAAATTAACTAATCATATATATCAAGAATTGAGATCGTTCTTTGCTCATGGAAAGATATGATATTATCTAGAAATTATTCAAAGAATATATCCACAAAATTAGGAAACCATATTCAAATGGGCTGGCCTTCGATGTACAAAACCTTCCACCAATTTTATTTATTTTGATTCAAACATACAAATTTAAAATAACAGTAATGTCTTAGTTACCATAGCGAACAGTGCATTTCGTGCTTTGATTATTTGTTTGTATAGATGTTTCCTGCTGTGTAAATCTTATGTATTTTCTAGATACAATAGTATGTACTTAGTTTTTCATATACAATGTAGAAAAACACATTAATTAACATAGAAAACATGGGAAGTAAAATAAAGCAATATTCGTCTCGTGTATTATAAACCAGTAGACGTAAAGTAAAATATTCTGTTTATTTTACGTTATCACATTGCTCAGCAATCACACAATAATGATATTAATTTCTTTTCTCCAAATCGTCCCTTTACATGAACATCTCAACTCTTGGTGGTGCTTCGTGTTCGTATGTGACGTCACTTCATATTTTATTAATTTATTAAGATGCTTGATGCCAGGTGAATGTTTGCTGCTTTAATATCTTAAATTTACAGTTTTTATTTAAATGCATTAAATATATTGTATTGCTATCGTTCTTTCTAAAGATATGTATAATTAAAGATGCTTGATGGAATAAAAACTTATTAGTTATTATCGGTAAAGTTCATCCACTCCACAAAAACGTTATATTAAGACTGATGACCTATTAATTAATAACATTTATATTCTATTCATGGGTGATATTTGACGATATCATATGTTTGTCTTCCAAAATTTTTATAGCCAACAGATCCTAATTACGGATAAATATAAGCTTGTGATATTTCAGATTAGATTACCATAGGGTTTAATTAAATGGTATAATCAAATCACGTTCGGATTAATGAGCTTCCTGAAAATATATTAGCAATCAGAGTTATCTTCATACATATCTTTGTCTTGGGAATTCCATCTTGACATCATTAGTGAAACTGTTTGTATTATGTGGTTCGTACCAGTTAAACCAGGATCCAGTATCTAGGTCAATCATAGACAGGGAAAATATAAACAAAGACATTCATAGGACTTCGTATTTGAAATAAATGTGAAATACGTGCTTTCCAAACCAATTACCAATCCATGTTTTAATTGCGCCTGTTACATTTGTAACATAATAATATATTTTGAACTATAATAATGTATATACATGGATAGGTTTTACGATAATATTAACAGTTGAAAAACCATTATAATTAGATTCAAATGCTAAAAGGAAGAGCTTCTCTATAAATAAAGTTGTTGTTAACGGTACTGAATCTGTTAGATAATTCACGCACAGAGAACATCAATATATTAAATAAAAATGTTCGTTAGTGGGGAATGTAATGTAAATATATCAAAGTACTGTAATATGGGAACGCTCATGTGGTCTTACGATTAGCGTACTCGATTCATGTGCCGTAGATCGTAAGCTTGATCACCAGTTCGGTCAAATCAGAGACAATACAACTGATATTTGATGTTTTTCCGATATGCACACAGCATTAAGCAATTAGTTATAACAAAAACTGGTAGCTAGTAGGAGTCTGGGTTATTTGTTTAATGGACTTGCATGTCTATCTGTGGACATTTTCTGCATGTTATCTATTATGTTGTATTAGTCTAGTTCAACACTGACATCACCCTATTTTGTCTTTCTCATTTTAAGGAAGCTTGTTCTAACCATGATATAGTTGAACAAAAAATACTCACTGTGAGTTTCCAAGTAATGACTCGCTCACTCACTAGATTTAACATAGCATACCATACATGTTTTATATGATACGGTTTTATCTTTTGAAACTTTATTATCATAACAACATAGTTACAGAGAGCCTATATACATCAATAAATTAAATCAACGTACATATGAAAAACAAATCATATATTTACATATTTAGCAGCTACTTAAGTCCAGAGAGGTTTATTAGGAATGAGGAGGTTGTAAAACTATAATTGTCAGTACAATAAAATATATCATCACAAGCACAAATGCTATTGACGTGTGATCTGTTTGTTAGCCTAATATGTCCCATTGATGGTGCTAATCACGAAGTCATATTTCTAAATATCAGCTAAGGAAAGCGATCTGACAGACATCTAATAAAATGAAAGGCAAAAACTACCACACTGTTGGAACAGTTCCAAAAACTACCACACTGTTGGAACAGTTCCAAAAACTACCACTCTGTTGGAACAGTTCCAAAAAACTACCACACTGTTGGAACAGTTCCAAAAACTACCAAACTGTTGGAACAGTTCCAAAAACTACCACACTGTTGGAACAGTTCCAAAAACTACCACACTGTTGGAACAGTTCCACAAACTACCACACTGTTGGAACAGTTCCACAAACTACCACACTGTTGGAACAGTTCTAAAAACTACCACACTGTTGGAACAGTTCCACAAACTACCACACTGTTGGAACAGTTCAAAAAACTACCACACTGTTGGAACAGTTCCAAAAACTACCACACTGTTGGAACAGTTCCACAAACTACCACACTGTTGGAACAGTTCCAAAAACTATCACACTGTTGGAACAGTTCCAAAAACTACCACACTGTTGGAACAGTTCCACAAACTACCACACTGTTGGAACAGTTCCAAAAACTACCGTGTTGGAACAGTTCCAAAAACTACCACACTGTTGGAACAGTTCCAAAAACTACCACACTGTTGGAACAGTTCCACAAACTACCACACTGTTGGAACAGTTCCACAAACTACCACACTGTTGGAACAGTTCCAAAAACTACCACACTGTTGGAACAGTTCCACAAACTACCACACTGTTGGAACAGTTCCAAAAACTACCACACTGTTGGAACAGTTCCAAAAACTACCACACTGTTGGAACAGTTCCAAAATCCTAATCAAAATCGCAGAAAGAGGTAAAATCGATACCCTAAGCACACAAATACATGACCACACACCTTCCTGTCTTGGTACAGGCACTTCAAAAAAAAGTGACGGGATTAAGCTATATCTATGGACCAACACCTCCCCTCTTAGTGAAATGATGCGGTCATGCAAGCGCTTTCTACGTGAGTAAAATGCTGACCTTCACATATAATTGGGTTACCAGGAGTATTATGAAGAACGCTATAATCTTGAAATGTTGTTTTTGGGATATTGGGTTTTAAGTGTTTATTCTCACAATAAGCAGTTTTTAGCTATGATTATCGTACCTACCAGTCTCATAGGGTGGGGAGATGCCCATACAGATACGACGGTGAAAAACCCAGCCTGAAAATCTGAACATATGAGGTGGTTTTCGGGGAGGACACATGAACCCACGTTAGGGTAGTTAGGCCTGTAATCAGACGTCAACAACCTTAATAATTCCGTCACCAAGTCTCCTTGATAACAATATCGCTTTGATCCAATAGTTCATATATTCAACTATTTCTAATATAATAGTTGGAATAACATTAAAAAAATCGTAAATTTCTCCTGTTCGATTTATGGCACCCGTCGTAAAGTCCTCATTTCCAAAGCAGGTATATATTATAATAAGATGAAACAAGGGAACATTCTTAAAGTTAGAAATAGAATATATCTGCAACCAGTTGATATACGACAATTCCGCACTTTTGTAAACCGGTGTATATGTTAGAATACTAAGATCAGAGTACATAGTCGCAAAGCTGCAGTCTGCAACTCGGAAGTTCTACGGTCGCCATCATAATTTGGCTAACCGACACGGAATGCATATGTCACGGATGACCAGGTACATGTTTCGTTTGTTGAAGTAACAATTCCGTCCTTCTTTCCTCCTTCGTGACTTGTCACGAAATATGACTTGTTTCTCGATGCTTAGCATGTGAAGCACCACGGTGCCACTGATGGAGCATGAGAGACATACACTTCCACAGGACATGAGTTCACCTCGGGTTTTTAGTGGGATTCAGGTTGCTAATTCCTAAGTTTTATGTTTAACGTTTTGTGCACTTTTATTCGTCTTGATTATTTGATTTGCCTGTGGCCATGGTATTTTTTGTCCTCAATTTACGGTTTATGAATATTCCTTTGCTATCATCCAGCTTGTATTGCTAGATAAGTTGTTAATGGACAGTTGTTAATTATGTAGTCAAAGTGATGTATGATTCTAGAACAAACAAACAACTTCTCCCCTGTTGCTCTTATTATTCTGTTTAGATGTGTCGTTTATAATTCAACTGACATCAACAGAAACATTAACTTGATTAATCTGATAATGTTTTCCTTACAAACAAACCCTTCGGGATTCTCGTGAATAGTCATTTGTAGTGTAACAGGGACAGTGTCTTTTAGATTAACAATACATCTGTCTATTTCCTGTATAGTAGCCTCGTCTTGAATAACAGCTGGAAATGATTGGTTTTAACGAGTGGCTGTCAATTGTTTATTGCATGGAAAGCTGATTGTAATTTCTAATGTTATATATGCATATCACGTGCACAAAAAGACTGAAAATGTTTATTTAATAGTAGTCTATTGAAATTTCGCGCAGGAAAGTTTTGATGCCTATTCCGGACATATTCTTGCTGTCTTGTACTATATTCGTGGTTGCTGTGGTTGCATTCATGTAGTAGTTTGTTATCGACTTGCAGCTAGTCTGTGATTTTTGCTGGATATTCCGGGAATCTCAGAGGTGGAAATCATTTCGAAATACGGTTTGGACTGATCTTACGTGCATAGCTTCTATAAGTACTTTCATAATAAAAACGATGTGCAACATAGATTGGCCGAGGAAGCATAATCTGATCTAAAACAATTGACCGTTATACTTTAATTACCTTACGTTTTGAATGTAAAATACTATCACGGTGATAATTATTGTATTTGTTTTACACACGGAAGTATCCAAACATGTTTTTGTGACGTTCTTGTATGGTGACATATTAAACATTTTCCACTGTTATGACACACATATCTTTAGAACTATTTTCACTTCACGACAGATAAAGTTTTCAAATCTGTGATGCTTTTAAACCTCCGAACTTGTTAAATTTGAGGGGCGACTTGGCATAAATGAAAAACAGCATTTCACAAAAATCAAACCGTCACCTCCCTACAAAGTGCACTAAAAGCTAACATCAATTTCCTTAATTTTCAAAGTGACCGTTGAGCTGAACAAGGCAGACTCGTGAGACCACTTTGCCTCAACTTTGAACCAGCTTTGTTAATTGTTGGTTGAATAAAAACGTAAATATAACATTTTGTGCACACGACACGTTTCTGGAATAATCTTCATCGGTCGATTAAAGTCAAAGTATTTGAAAGAAAAATAATTTAAAGCTCTTTGGAATCAATAAAATCAAAAGGACATAAACAGATTAGACAAAGTAGGTTACGGTCACCTATGCTTGAGGAAGGAGAACCCTAATTTTAATAATAACTAAATAATTTAGGAACTATAAATTTCAATAAAACAAGTCAGTATCTAAGTATTGACTACTTGGCGGATGATAAACACGTGGACCAATAGTCCACCAGCAGAGGTATCGAAATAGTAATAAGAAAACATCATTTGAATAAAATTCACCAACTCACGAACTCTCATTATAAAATAAACAAAACAATAAAATATGCCAAACAGCAAGAACAGTTCCCAAATCATAGTGGAAAATCATAAAAACAGAGGTAAAATCGATACCTCTAACACAGCAATCTAAGTAATTTCTATTGTTAAGATATTGATGTTTGTAAGTATAACATGATTAGGAAATATATTCTCCTTTTAGATCTAATTCTCACAACTAATGATAATTTAATTTCAAACTTTGACGTCCATGCTGTAACTAAATCCGCCATAGCATGTTTACTCTCTGGCATTACATCGTCTGAATACGTTACAACTTTTGAAAACAAGCTCTGTTAGATTTGTGCAATTAAAATAATTCAACAAACAACTTAGATATCAATATTTTATCAACAATGTTCTGTTTGTGGTAATCACAACTCAGTCCTTTCTAGTCGATGACTTATCACCAGATTTGCCACAACCCAGTCCTTTCTAGTGCATGATCTATCACCAGATTTGTCACAAGAGTAGCAAGGCTGGTCCCACTAGTGAATCAGGAACTGATTACCTTTCAGAAACACGTGGCATCGCCCCGATATTTTGCGGGATTCGTGTTGCTCAATATTGAGTTTTCTGTGTAGTGTTTTACAAATAATCATTTGTCCTTTCCTTTGGCCAGTTAATGATTACTTATATTTAATTAATTATGGCTAGTTAATATGATTTGTATTACTTAGTTAATATGATTTGTATTACTTAGTTCATATTTGTTTCATATTTATGCACAGGTCGTCATCTATGCAGCCAGTGCTTATGTAAATATTAAAACCAAGACAAATCTCCTTCACATATATTGTTGAAAGTGGCGTTAAACACCATCAAGCAAACAAACAAAACTTCACATGTAGAGAACCTTAGCTGATATTTCTAATCCTGCTGATTGTACGATTTTGTGTATGAATGTCTCTTCCCCCATTCAAACACCATGATATATATACAATATACGTACATTGTCGGTAAATATAAAATTTATTTGTACGAGCTTTAGAAACAGGCTGAATAGCGAGCCTTCGGCGAGCTTTTCATGCCTGTTTCGCAGCGAGTACAAATTAATTTTATATTTAACGACAATGTACGTATATTGTGTTTATCCTGCAATGTCAAAAATGTCGGAAAACTTGTCATATTTAAGCAAAAAGGACAGAAACAAGCGTCATTCCTCGCCTTTCATAAATGTTGTCAAGGGTGTTTTCTTCGTGGTCCGCGTTACATTAGTACCATTTTCATACTTGTCTGCGCCCTCTGTACATAGCTACAGGGTACCAGGAAAGTTTATTCGTAGACTGAAAAGTTTATTCGTCTAGTACGAATAAAGCAAAAATTTATTCGTATAGCATATATGTACAGCAAATGTACTGATTGCAGGATAAAGGTATAGGATGATACAAAGTAGAATATCATAAATCAAATAATATATATTTGACATTTATATCTGACATCTGTTACAAGATTTCACATCGATTATTTCCCGTTTTCATTCACGCGTTCCTTTATGCCAGGGCTTTCTTCTAAAATATACAGTATATCATATTATATATTACACTTTTCAATATCAAAGCCTTTTATTGATCTTTCATGATGTATAAATATTACTATATAAATAAGCAATTTTAGAGTGTATGCTAATAGTATATCTTTTTTATTAACTTGGATTGATTGCTTCATTGATTAAATGTTTGTTTACTCCACTTCCATCATGTTGTCAAGGAAACTAAAGCTTCCGGTGAATACAAACGAGCATTTGTAATGGTCAGGCTGACATTCTCATTAAGTCATTGGTATCATATTTCGATACTATCGACTGCACTGGTTATCTTAGCCGTTAGATCACCTTGTTTGTGTCCTTTATTACACTCAAAGTAACTGGTTATCTTAGCCGCTAGATCACATTGTGTCCTTTATTACACTCAAAGTAACTGGTTATCTTAGCCGCTAGATCACCTTGTGTCCTTTATTACACTCAAAGTAACTGGTTATCGTAGCCGCTAGATCACCTTGTGTCCTTTATTACACTCAAAGTAACTGGTTATCTTAGCCGCTAGATCACCTTGCGTCCTTTATTACACTCAAAGTAACTGGTTATCTTTGCTGCTAGATCACCTTGTATCCTTTATTACACTCAAAGTAACTGGTTATCTTAGCCGCTAGATCACCTTGTATCCTTTATTACACTCAAAGTAACTGGTTATATTGGCCGCTAGATCACCTTGTATCCTTTATTTCACTCAAAGTAAGTGGTTATCTTAGCCGCTAGATCACCTTGTGTCCTTTATTACACTCAAAGTAACTGATTATCGTAGCCGCTAGATCACCTTGTGTCCTTTATTACACTCAAAGTAACTGGTTATCTTAGCCGCTAGATCACCTTGTATCCTTTATTACACTCAAAGTAACTGGTTATCTTAGCCGCTAGATCACCTTGTGTCCTTTATTACACTCAAAGTAACTGGTTATCTTAGCTGCTAGATCACCTTGTATCCTTTATTACACTCAAAGTAACTGGTTATCTTAGCCGCTAGATCACCTTGTGTCCTTTATTACACTCAAAGTAACTGGTTATCTTAGCCGCTAGATCACATTGTGTCCTTTATTACACTCAAAGCAACTGGTTATCTTAGCTGCTAGATCACCTTGTGTCCTTTATTACACTCAAAGTAACTGGTTATCTTAGCCGCTAGATCACATTGTGTCCTTCATTACACTCAGAGTAACTGGTTATCTTAGCCGCTAGATCACCTTGTGTCCTTTATTACACTCAAAGTAACTGGTTATCTTAGCCGCTAGATCACCTTGTGTCCTTTATTACACTCAAAGTAACTGGTTATCTTAGCCGCTAGATCACCTTGTGTCCTTTATTACATTCAAAGTAACTGGTTATCTTAGCCGCTAGATCACCTTGTGTCCTTTATTACACTCAAAGTAACTGGTTATCTTAGCCGCTAGATCACATTGTGTCCTTTATTACACTCAAAGTAACTGGTTATATTAGCCGCTAGATCACCTTGTGTCCTTTATTACACTCAAAGGAACTGGTATTAATCCGATTATAATTATATGGGCAGATGTTTTACAAGTTTTAATGCTACTAATTATTTTGTTATTTAATTGTTAAAATAAAGGTCAATATCCAGTATCAATATCTCATGTTGTTGTAATTTTATAAATATGTATTTCATATTTTGATAAAAGAAAATAATCAGAAAAGTGTCTTAATTTGTGGAGTGAACTTAATATTCCTAGTTTGCATTGTTCAGACAAACACTGTTTGAGATTTATTTTTCATGGACATTAGTGACGTTGTCTTGTGTTCCCAATCTTTTTTGATTGTCCATTCTTGATTGCCCTTTGGTTTTTTCTAAAGTTTATTTACAGTTTTACTACTTCCGGTATAACCCCGTCAATATTTTGTTCTTGTCCCTTATCAGAATATAGGTTTCCATCGGCTTTCGTCGTTGTCATTTATGTGTTCAGGAGTTTGAAGTATGCCATAAGAGTGGCTCGTTGTAGTCTGATTGGTTGTATTGTCCACCCTTACTGCTTAACATTTTATTTTCCTAGATAGATGGTGAAAGACTTTCGTGGAAATAAATCTTTGTGCTTTAATCAAAATTAATAGGTTTCATGGTTTGCAAATTTGTCGATATGAGTGGTTTAATCCCACCACTTTATGTTGAAGTGGCTTATCAAGCCAGGAAAGTAAGTAGTGTGGTCATGTATATGTTTGTTAGAGTTGTCAATATTTGCTATATCTATCATTTTTCTATTGGATTTTAGAAATTTCCCGACAGTATGATATTTTTTTAGTTTTTTTCATCTTATTCATAGATTTATAGAGGGTTTTTGTACTCTATATTTTTAGATTATTGATCCACGACAACTGAAACCACACGAATATTGATGACATAAATGTTTAATACGTTGCACAGTATACTTATTTTGCGTTTGATTGAATATTTTCCTGATAAACCATAGAGCTTAGGTAATAACTTATGACCTTATAATACCTTGATAATGGCAAAAAACAGAGTTTTAATCTATTTTCCCTATTCCCTATGATAAACAACTTTCTAAAAATTTGCATTATTGATATACAAATCACCATTCCTAAAAGTTACACAATTTGTGATGTGTCATTTTTTCATGATAAATACATGTAAATCGTTTAATACTGATTACTTATAGACATTTAAATCATATCATATTTCTATTGGAGAATTAATCAATAAAACGCAGTATGTAGGAACAATATACATTGTTGTCTTTAGATTTATATACTTTTAATGTACTTGTTATTGATGGTAATTATATATATTAATCATTTATATTGAAAAAATCATATAACCGCATCGGTGGCGTAATGGTTAACGTGCTCGCCTCGAGTGCAATAGATCGTGAGTTTTAGCCACGTTCGGGTCAAACTAAAGACTATGCAATTGGTATGTGTTGCTTCTCCGCTAAGCATGCAGCATTAAGGAGAAAGAGAAAAGACTTGTTGGCTCGGAATCAGAACAATGTGTCCGAGTGGAGCGACATGTTTACGCGCGGACTGTTGTTTCAGTCAGATAGCGCTATAAAAATCCAATTGAAAAATTGCTGAATTGGCGTTAAACAACAATCACTCACTCACTCATTCACTCACTCACTCACTCACTCACTCAGTCACTCACTCACTCACTGAAAAATCATGATTATGTATTTCTACTTCAAGGAGTGCTTGGAGAGGGCTAGATCCCTTAATTAAATTATTGTTGGTCGTTAATTATTGCACGGCTCTCGGAGAGTAATAAAACTACAGCCCTGATTTAAAGTGTGGAATATCCCATTTCTGCGTGTATTATTTCATAGCTCTTAGCTGTGCTTACATTCTGGTATATAAACTATAACAATATCAGAGAAAAATAATGCATTTCCGCTCGTATCGAGGTGTACCCGATTCAGATTTATGCTATAATTTTCCATGAAAAGCACAGAAAATACAGCTTTACAAATATCATATAATATATGATTAGTACACAGTACAGCAACGAAGGTATAAATATAATTAGGATTGTAAAATACTACTGGATAAGACAACAATTCCCGTCGGTTTTTAATTGGGGTTCGCATTGCTCAATATTTAGTTTTATATGTAGTGTTTTGTAGATAATGTTTTGTTTTTTCCCCTTTTCGTCTGGCCATTGTATTGTCTGTCCTTCAATGTACGGCTTCTGATTACCCCTTGTTATCATCAAAATGTTCTTCCTGATACTTATTTACTTTAACTTTGTAGGAGTAGATCAGTTTTTGTTTGTAAATTATAAGTTCTGTTTATCCAGTTCTATCTTGCCCTGTCGTATTCTTGTTTCGTGTGTGGCATTTAAAAGTTGGCGCCCTACACAACTGTATGCATATAAAACCATTGATATTAAAACCAATATGTAGAATAAATTTTACGTATATCTCTATATACCACCACCTATCTTGTAAATGAATCTAAAAGATTCTATTAATTATTTATTTATTAGTTTCCTACGGTACATACAACGCCTACTTGGCATAGCCAGTAGCTATATTACAGCATTATATTCTATATAGAATCTTGTTACCTAAATATTATTACGGTCATTATTGTGTTTCCTCAGAAATTGAGAAATGCTTTGTATTTCTTCCATTGTCTGGTTCGTTAGCTTTACAAGAAGAGTATGAAGATATCAAAGGGGTAATCAGAAACCGTAAATCGAGGAAGAACAGAACACACAATCACCAGAAGAAAAAGAACAGACAACACAATCATCAGAAGAAGAAGAACAGACAACACAATCATCATCAGAAGAAGAATAGACAACAAAATCATCAGAAGAAAAAATACAAAAAGACAACACAATCACCAGAAGAAGAACAGACAACACTATCACCAGAAGAAGAAGAACAGACAACACAATCACTAGAAGAAGAAGAACAGACAACACAATCACCAGAAGAAGAACAGACAACACAATCACCAGAAGACGAAGAACAGACAACACTATCACCAGAAGAAGAACAGACAACACAATCATCAGAAGAAAAAATACAAAAAGACAACACAATCACCAGAAGAAGAAGAACAGACAACACTATCACCAGAAGAAGAAGAACAGACAACACAATCACCAGAAGAAGAAGAACAGACAACACAATCACCAGAAGAAGAACAGACAACACAATCATCAGAAGAAAAAATACAAAAAGACAACACAATCACCAGAAGAAGAACAGACAACACAATCACCAGAAGAAGAACAGACAACACAATCACCAGAAGAAGAAGAACAGACAACACAATCACCAGAAGATGAACAGACAACACAATCATCAGAAGAAAAAATACAAAAAGACAACACAATCACCAGAAGAAGAAGAATAGACAACACAATCACCAGAAGAACAGACAACACAATCACCAGAAGAAGAAGAACAGACAACACAATCACCAGAAGAAGAAGAACAGACAACACAATCATCAGAAGAAAAAATACAAAAAGACAACACAATCACCAGAAGAAGAACAGACAACACAATCACCAGAAGAAGAAGAACAGACAACACAATCACCAGAAGAAGAAGAACAGACAAAACAATCATCAGAAGAAAAAATACAAAAAGACAACACAATCACCAGAAGAAGAAGAACAGACAACACAATCACCAGAAGAAGAACAGACAACACAATCACCAGAAGAAGAACAGACAACACAATCACCAGAAGAAGAAAAACAGACAACACAATCACCAGAAGAAGAACAGAAAACACAATCACCAGAAGAAGAACAGACAACACAATCACCAGAAGAAGAAGAACAGACAACACAATCATAAAAAGAAGAAGAACAGACAACACAATCACCAGAAGAAGAAGCACAAACAACACAATCACCAGAAGAAGAACAACAGACAACACAATGACCAGAAGAAGAACAACAGACAACACAATGACCAGAAGAAAAAGAACAGACAACACAATCACCAGAAGAAGAACAGACAACACAATCACCAGAAGAAGAACAGACAACACAATCACCAGAAGAAGAAGAACAGACAAGACAATGACCAGAAGAAGAAGAACAGACAACACAATCATCATCAGAAGAAGAACAGACAACACAATCTCCAGAAAAAGAAGAACAGATAACACAATGACCAGAAGAAGAAGAACAGACAACACAATCATCATCAGAAGAAGAACAGGCAACACAATCTCCAGAAAAAGAAGAACAGATAACACAATGACCAGAAGAAGAAAAACAGACAACACAAATCATCAGAAGAAAAAATACAAAAAGACATATCCATCACTGTATCTTTACCTAACAAAAAAGTAACAATGCTCTGCACTGCATTTGTTTTGTTGTTGTTTTAGGACTAAAATTATTAATTAATTTGTCATTTACATTATTGTCATGGTAATTGTCGTTTCACCTTTTCTCCCACTACAACTGTTCTTTGGAGTCTATGTAAATCTTAGTAGGTAATGTGAGTAGGCTAATAACCTTTGCTTTGTATTTTTCCTTCAATAAATGACAAATGTTTTATACAATATGTCATGATAAGATTTGTCTTAGGCAATCAATGATTTTTATGTGTGTTTGGTCATGAATGAACAGGACCCGATATGTGCTATAGTATACATCAATTTTGTAAATGATATCTTCAAGATGGGTACCACACATACAACAGGAGTAGATTATACATTAGAAGCATTCAATCTAATGTCAAATTGTCTTCTTAGTGGGGAATTCATGCTGTTACCATACATAACAAATGTGTTATTGTGGTGTGCCCATTTCTACCTCGTTGTTCGGTTTGTCACGCACATTTGTTTTGCAGCATTTAATTGGCTTTTATATTTACAGAAGGCTTACGTCAAGCTGTGTGTTTATCATCAATATCCATGACAAATGTCGTGCATGGAGCAGCCGATTTCACTTCTAATTTGTGAACGAGTTAGTGCCGTTCGATCGTTTTAGTGCATATATTTTTATTTGATGTTTCATTGGTGATGCACTTTTCATCTAGGATTAAATTTTATATTTCTCTTGTGCTATTTTATTTATCGTTGTTTTGTCATTCTGGAATTCTATTTGCATGTTTCACTGGTGTTGTTTTGTCTTTCTGGAATTCTATTTTTATGTTTCACTGGTGTTGTTTTGTCATTCTGGCATTCTATTTTCATGTTTCACTGGTGTTGTTTTGTCATTCTGGAATTCTATTTGTATGTTTCACTGGTGTTGTTTTGTCTTTCTGGAATTCTATTTGTATGTTTCACTGGTGTTGTTTTGTCTTTCTGGAATTCTATTTTTATGCTTCACTGGTGTTGTTTTGTCATTCTGGAATTCTATTTTCATGTTTCACTGGTGTTGCTTTGTCATTCTGGAATTCTATTTTCATGTTTCACTGGTGTTGTTTTGTCATTCTGGAATTCTATTTGTATGTTTCACTGGTGTTGTTTTGTCTTTCTGGAATTCTATTTTTATGCTTCACTGGTGTTGTTTTTTCATTCTGGAATTCTATTTTCATGTTTCACTGGTGTTGCTTTGTCATTCTGGAATTCTATTTTCATGTTTCATTGGTGTTGTTTTGTCTTTCTGGAATTCTATTTGTATGTTTCACTGGTGTTGTTTTGTCTTTCTGGAATTCTTTTTTTATGCTTCACTGGTGTTGCTTTGGCATTCTGGCATTCTATTGTCATGTTTCACTGGTGTTGCTTTGGCATTCTGGCATTCTATTGTCATGTTTCACTGGGGTTGCTTTGGCATCCTGGAATTCTATTTTTATGCTTCACTGGTTTTGCTTTGGCATTCTGGCATTCTATTTTCATGTTTCACTGGTGTTGTTTTGTCTTTCTGGAATTCTATTTGTATGTTTCATTGGTGTTGTTTTGTCTTTCTGGAATTCTATTTGTATGTTTCACTGGTGTTGTTTTTTTTTTCTGGAATTCTATTTGTATGTTTCATTGGTGTTGTTTTGTCTTTCTGGAATTCTATTTGTATGTTTCATTGGTGTTGTTTTGTCTTTCTGGAATTCTATTTTTATGCTTCACTGGTGTTGTTTTGTCTTTCTGGAATTCTATTTTTATGCTTCACTGGTGTTGTTTTGTCATTCTGGCATTCTATTTTCATGTTTCACTGGTGTTGTTTTGTCTTTCTGGAATTCTATTTTTATGTTTCATTGGTGTTGTTTTGTCTTTCTGGCATTCTATTTGTATGCTTCACTGGTGTTGTTTTGTCATTCTGGAATTCTATTTTTATGCTTCACTGGTGTTGTTTTGTCATTCTGGAATTCTATTTTTATGCTTCACTGGTGTTGTTTTGTCATTCTGGCATTCTATTGTCATGTTTCACTGGTGTTGCTTTGGCATTCTGGCATTCTATTTTCATGTTTCACTGGTGTTGTTTTGGCATTCTGGCATTCTATTTTTATGTTTCACTGGTGTAGTTTTGGCATTCTGGTATTCTAGTTTTATGCTTCACTTGGTTTGTTTTCGCTAACGGGAATGGCGGTGCAGATTTAACTGGTGTTGTTTATATGAATGACTGGTATTTTATGTTTCACTGTTGCCGTTTTGTCTACCCAGATTATATCATTTTCTGGTATTCATCTATTATAATTTCTATATTTGAATGGTATAATCTACCCGGCTTGTAACTGCTACATTGTTCCCACTAATTAATATTCTATATATGTCCAAAGCCAGTTATGACTCACATGGCCTATTATTTAATACATTACAACATTACTGTCTTTGTTTACAAGTCTGATGATCTGATGAAGAAGCACATTAATATTTAAACATACAGAGAGATAAAAAAAATGAGTTAATGGAATATATTGTCAATATAAGAGAACTAGAATGAGAATTGAGAAACATATATGCATTCTTTCATTTGATTAGTGTATCCATTATTGTCAGTAAAATCTATAATGTGCATATTAAAGCCATTAAGTTATTGGAAAGCTAAGTGTACAAAGTTGACAATATAAATATGACCTTGGTTAGAAATATAGTGTTTTTGTAGAAAATCCAGTTTTATGTTACACAAAACACTACTGAAAATCACATTCGCACTAAAACTTGAGATGTGGTAAATTGTATAATATAAAAAACTATAGAGAAAATCCACTTGATTTTATATGTTAGCTATGATCTTGCCCTGTGATAACTACACCAATTTTAGAGTCAGTAGTGACTCTTAAAAGTAAAACAAACAATCAAACAAACAAACAAACAAACAAACAAAAAATACATTTCATATCAGAGTATCGTTAAAAATAATTACCTTCCGAGATAAGATTTTATGACGATATTGTTGCTACAATAAAATGGCTGACATTAAATATTGTTCCAACACATTACTGTCACAACATTACTACATTTTAAAATGAGTGAATCAAGATGTCTAAGAAATAACAAATTTAAATACAAAGCGTATTACGGCGGGTGTCACTAGTTTTATATGTATCTTTTGTAGATCGTTGTTTGTCCTTTTTCTTTTGGCCATTATGTTGTCTGTTCTTCTTCGATTTACGGATTCTGATTACCCCTTTGGTATCTTCAAACTCTTTTAATTTTTTCAGGGATGAGCCAGAAGAAAGACCAGCTTGATATGACCATACTGGACTCACAGAAACCAACAAAATATTACACAGAAGAAAACCAGTGAGTTTGTTGTATATTGACATTTTTCACTTGTACTATAAGAATCTATGACGAACAAGAAAATATGACATCAATGAATTTATGGTGATATGGAATGGCTATAGCGTATTGTCTATTATTTAGCAATGTATATATGAGCATAAATCTGAGAGGGAACATGAATATGATCATGAACAAAGACATGAGTATGAATATAAGTATGAACATGGACATGGACATGAATAAAGGTATGAACATGATCATGGGCTTTAAAATGAGCATGAAGATGGCCATGAACACGAGTATTGACATGAAAATGAACATAAGCATAAACAGGAAAATGAAATTCACTAGAAATGATATCGACATAATTTAGCACGGGAGAGAATCCAAGTTCATATGAAAATACACGACACAGATACGCACACCCTTAATAAACCAGAGCCTAGCACTTGAATAAATATATATGTTCGCTAAGGTAACTCAACAAATTGTTCAGAGATATAATGCTAAGCAATAACCATGTTTAAATGTATTCATTTTGTTATATATTCTTTGTAATTACATACAAGATATTACTACTTTCAACAGCACAATTTCATTCAACCCTGTACCAAGTCAGAGTCATTACGGTTTTCACAGTTTTCCGGTTGTTGACTGATTTTGTCTGTTTATACCATGAAGAGTTTTGACTTTCCCTTTGTAAGTTGCTCGGAGTTCGGTAATTTTGTTATTACCCTTATTTACATAAATGCTATTTTTACGTTTTTGTCATAATTGTAAAAAAATGTATTCAATTAAAACATATCATTGTGTTTTGTCATAAATAGGGAAAATGACGACAAAGAGAAAATTTTACAAGACGAACCAGAAATATTGAGTAAACCAAGGATTCTCCTACTCAATTTGTCCTGGTATGGACTGAGTTTAATGTTTCTTCTGCTGTCTGTGGAAGGTAAGTATTATGCAATATACGTCATGCCTCTAGTTTTCTATTTACATTGATGTGACATATGCGTAAATGTTGAACACTCAACTGAAGTACTTATTGTTATAACTATTGACTTTTATGCGATATGCGTGGACTAATGGTTCGTTTAATAAGCTGCTACACTAAATATTCCCTCACCTCAACAGATTTGCTTAAACAGTTTCAATGATAAGAAAAGGCGACAGACAAAGCTCTCATATTGATTGATTATTGTTATGTTTACGAATATCCGTCGTTAACGCCAATTTCTTTAATATTTAAGTCCTATCATGACGGTCAGTTTTATTTGAGGAGGAAACAGGAGTACCTGAAGGAATCCTGTCTTAAGTGATGACAAACTTTATCAGATAAAGTGAATTCAACCCCTTTTTTTAGTGGGGTTCGTATTGCTCAATCTTTAGTTTTCTGTGTTATGTTTTGTAAATCACTGTTTGTCATTTTGTTCCCTTTTTGTGGTCATTGTATTGTCTGTCGTTCTTCGGTTTACGGTTCTTTTCGGTTCTTCTGATTACCCCATCTTCCATCTTTTCTCAAATAAAGTTGTATCGGGTACACCTCGCCATGGATAGGAATTCAGCTCACTACTACTAGTGAGTTCGGCTTAGACAAAGGATCGGCTTAGACAGGTTAAATACAAACATATTTCATGAATGCGGACTAATTCGATGTTCATGTTGTTTCACTGTATAAAAAAAAACATAAAATGCAGATAGAAAAAACAAAAACAATGTAAAAGAAAAAAAAACTGGCAAAACAGACGAAATTAAAACAAAAATAGCATGGAGAATGGCGATGTCTTCAATAAAACAGAAGAGGTCAAATCTAGTGCGCACGAAGCGTTTCTGTTTTAATCTTCACCAGATTGTCTTCAAAATAGTTACAGACCTAACAAGATTAAACTGTAATCAACAATGTTACAAAAACCGAATTATTTAATTAAAATGACAATTACAATTCAAACATTCTCCATTGATTAAGAAAACACAGTCTAATTGAAATAAATATTGTGCTTATCGCCTTATTGTCTGATAAACTATATGATTCTCTTTAGACCTATAGCATAGTGTTATCACTTTATTCTTGTGTTCAGCTGTAATATATCGGTTTGGTTTTATATTTTAATTATGCTCAAATACCTACTTTGGTAATTGCTAATATTTTATTATGTGTTTTCAAACACGATAAATGAAGAATTCTAAAACCACAGGAATGACAATGGAAATCATACAACAAAAGGAATCATATTTAATAAATCAAAAGAATTTTGAATATAAACAACAATAAAACATGAGCTGTCGAGATATTTATAACAGTTTACTTATACGAAATTGTCCATTCTGAGTGTTGGGTGGGATAAAATCGAACTGATAAAAAATATTTTAGTCCTTTTCACCATTTTCAGGAATGTTCCCGAAAATGACATTGCAAAACCAGCGAAATACTTTAACCGCATTTTAAATCTTTAACGTAGTATCAATAATTTACTTTTTTAACAGGAGAGTATTTCGATGAAAACGAAATCATGGATTCATGGGTGATTGAGTGATTGCTGTCTAACGCAAAGTTAGCAATTTTACAGTAACAAATGTATATGATGACGAGAACAAATTACATTTCGATGAAATGATTAAAATGTTCACTATATACAACATTAGCATGCTGAGTAGTGTTCCTTCACTAGATCAACAGGCCATAAGTAGAAATGTGACTTCACTCTGACTACTCCATTATACTGCCTTCTTAGCGGAGAAGCAGCAAATACAAATTTTATAATCCTTGGTTTGACTCGACCGGAATTAATAAAATGCATTAAAAACTCTCATTAATCTTAATTGAAAATCTTGATAGTCCATGTCTGACGATAGGCCATTGTGTAAGATAGACTTAAGGAGTTACATTATCAGGTAAGACTCTTTTTCTATTTCAGTTATACCAGCTCAAGTCCATGCACTTGTTGGGGATGCCGCGAAAGGGCGTTGTTTAGGAGGTATGATTGCAGCAGGTGCAGGTTAGTATAAATAACAAATATGTTTCGTTAGCGGTGTATACATGTGTAGCAGAAACTGATTACCTTTCCGGGGTACCTAAGTTCACTCCCGTGTTTAGTGAGGTTCATGTTTCGTTAGCGGTGTATACATGTGTAGCAGGAACTGCTTACCTTTCCGGAGCACCTAAGTTCACTCCCGTGTTTAGCGAGGTTCATGTTTCGTTAGCGGTGTATACATGTGTAGCAGGAACTGCTTACCTTTCCGGGGTACCTAAGTTCACTCCTGTGTTTAGTGAGGTTCATGTTTCGTTAGCAGTGTATACATGTGTAGCAGGAACTGCTTACCTTTCCGGAGCACCTAAGTTCACTCCCGTGTTTAGTGAGGTTCATCTTTCGTTAGCAGTGTATACATGTGTAGCAGGAACTGCTTACCTTTCCGGAGCACCTAAGTTCACTCCCGTGTTTAGTGAGGTTCATGTTTCGTTAGCGGTGTATACATGTGTAGCAGAAACTGCTTACCTTTCCGGGGTACCTAAGTTCACTCCCGTGTTTAGTGAGGTTCATGTTTCGTTAGCGGTGTATACATGTGTAGCAGGAACTGCTTACCTTTCCGGAGCACCTAAGTTCACTCCCGTGTTTAGCGAGGTTCATGTTTCGTTAGCGGTGTATACATGTGTAGCAGGAACTGCTTACCTTTCCGGGGTACCTAAGTTCACTCCTGTGTTTAGTGAGGTTCATGTTTCGTTAGCAGTGTATACATGTGTAGCAGGAACTGCTTACCTTTCCGGAGCACCTAAGTTCACTCCCGTGTTTAGTGAGGTTCATCTTTCGTTAGCGGTGTATACATGTGTAGCAGGAACTGCTTACCTTTCCGGGGTACCTAAGTTCACTCCCGTGTTTAGTGAGGTTCATGTTTCGTTAGCGGTGTATACATGTGTAGCAGGAACTGCTTACCTTTCCGGGGTACCTAAGTTCACTCCCGTGTTTAGTGAGGTTCATCTTGCGTTAGCGATGTATACATGTGTAGCAGGAACTGCTTACCTTTCCGGAGCACCTAAGTTCACTCCCGTGTTTAGTGAGGTTCATCTTGCGTTAGCGATGTATACATGTGTAGCAGGAACTGCTTACCTTTCCGCAGCACCTAAGTTCACTCCCGTGTTTAGTGAGGTTCGTGTTGCTTGATCTTTTATTTTCGGTGTAGTGTTCTGTATATCATTGTTTGTCCTTTAGGTCTTTGTATTTTCTGTCCTTCTTCGATGTACTGTTTCTGTTTGCCCCTTTGGTATCTTCAACTTTGTCTTTCTTACAGGCATTGTTTTCAGGTGTGTCGTGACCCCTTGGTGAGTGGAATTGACATTTATAAGGAACTGGCCGTTCAAATCCCATACCTTTAGTAAATATCTGGACACCTTACCGCCCGAGGAAAATATCGGAGGATGAACTCATGTGTCTTACATCAGTGGTCAGAAGTTAAAACCTTTGAACATACTGATATCCATCCAGTTATCTTTTTTCTATATATGCAATAGGTCAATTAATTTGGCGATAAACATGCACAATATCGTGGTCTGCTGGTTGCGAATTATATTCAAATTATTGTACATGAATTACAAAACGATGCCAATTAAAACTTACTCCATGCAAATTTCAATAAACTATATCATAATTATGTCATTCTAATACCACCTAGGGAAAGTAGTTGTGTAAGAATAGAATCTTGTTTCCCCTCTGACGGAATTTCATTGTTCAATTGGTTTTACAGGCAAATTAAATGTATACACAACTCACATTTTCAACAGGACCTAAATGAGTGCCTCATACGTGAAAAAGCTACCCAATAGTCAAGTTGCAACAGCTCCAAAATAAACAATAATGTGTTAGGAGTTTGTTGTCTTCTGTCAATCAAATTCGTCCGGCCTTGTACAACATCTCTTCTTCTCCTCACAATGAACGTACAACTGTTCAGATATATGATGTATTGTTCGTAAAGTAGTTATTGTCATGATTATAACTGAAATATGAAATGACTTGAAAGGTCAATCAATTACAACCAATCAATCAATTAATTAGTAATTATATTTCCAACAGATTGGAATAGAAACAATATTCATAGCATTAAAATTAGACAGACCAGTTAATTTTGCCAATGTTGTTGAGAGATATAGTCTTATCTTTCTTTGCTAATGAAGTTATACCCTTAAGAATCAGGCCATGTAGAAAATGATTAGATATATATATATATATATACAAAAGATAGTTTGTGATTTATTACAAATACAAATACAAATATGTTATTGGCACAAACACAATTACAATAATTGGCAAAGGCCCAAGTGAAGTTACAGTTCATGTCTATGAATAGAAAACACAATAATATGACACTATTATGAATACTGAATAATCTCATTTCTAAGAGTTAGACAATTATTAATGTAAGAGCAAGTTACTCTTAAAACTTTTAATAAATTACTATTCAAACAAAATTTGAGCATTTCATTTTCAGATAAATGATTTTTTTGTTAGTATACTCAAAATATTACATTGAAAACTTCTCCTGTAATTGGAATATTTTTCACATTCAAACAAGAAATGACTTTCATTTTCTATGTCACCAATTTTACATATAGTACACATTCTATCACTGGTGTGTAAACCTAAGTGCCCCCCCCCCCCCCTTTCAATGGCAAGATTGTGTGCACTTCACCTTATTTTACATACAATTGACCTCTCTGTTTTGTTTCTGAGGATATCCACATAAGCAATACGGCGGTTAAAATCATAAAAATTTTGGTAAAATTTTAGTTTGGTTGAACTATAAATTTTAGAGGATTGCTCCTGATTACATTGATCAATCAACCTTTGATAATGATTGATATTATATTTTTCAAATTCCATAGTGATTTGTCATTTAAGATCCTGTGGGATATAGCTGACATTAATATGCAATAAGGAAAAAAATGAACTAAGAAACATCAAGGAAAAGAAGATTAACCATATTTATTGTTTATTTTATACATATTAGATGGCTTATTTCTAGCCATTAAATCCTCCATTCTTGATTGTCCCTTCGGTTTTCTCTAACGCTTTCTTTACTTCATAAAAGATAATATCTCCAAACATTACATCCTCTCACAACCCCCTCCCCCCCCCCCCCCCAACCCCCCAACCCCCCCCTCCCTCCCCCGCATACTTAGATTTGTATGTTTTATTTATCAATACTATATTCTTATTATAAACAAACCACACTCCAAGCATCACTAACATCTTTACAGTATTAACACACTATTTTGATATTCTAGGAGATAGACCACGCCACTACACGCCATCTGCTGCCATACTACAGCTTTACTTACCTCATATAAAATTCATTTATTATTTTATAGATCGATTTTTGTCAGACTTTTTCTTTATTTAATATATACGTATCAAATTAACCATGACTATTTTATAAACACCAATCCGCTCATGGAGAAGTGTATTCGATTCAACCTTTTCTGTGTTAAAGATTGTCAGTTAATTGCAAATGTATGACCGGTTTGGTGTTCACATCCGGGAACTCCGATGCCCTCCAACAATAAACTAATCTAATTAAAAATATGTTCCGTTTGTCGTAATCACAGTGTGAATTTATGTTTCAATTAAATGAGAAATGACATTAGTTGTGTAACTCGTTGCCTATAACAACAATAGACTGATATTTGATACAATCTGATACCAGACAATGTTATGACGTAGCTGTAACTCGTTGCCTATAACAACAATAGACTGATATTTGATACAATATGATACCAGACAATGTTATGACGTAATTACATGTCATATGCACTTTTAGTTATGTATTAACGCATTTACATGAAGTTCTTTAAATTAACCTTTGGTCGCCAGATATAATGTTTGGCATTACGGGTTGTAATATCCGCTACGATTTCCGCATGAAAACAATGGTCGGTTCGTCTTTACTTCCAGTTGTTTGTAGGAGGGCTCACGTCTTATCTTTACTTCCAGTTGTTTGTAGGAGGACTCGCGTCTTATTTACGTTATTAGTATTTGTTCGCGTACATACAGTGGTATCCAACGACTATTGACCATGTGAGTAACATGACAGGTATATAATAAGAAGACAGAAACTGCTTGCCCTTCATGGGCACCTGGATTCACCCCTTGTTTTGGTGGGGTCAGTGATGCTAATTGTTTTGGTTTCTGTGTTGTGTGTTTGCTTTGTTTGTTTTCGTCATGGGTCTTGTGTGCCAAATGTTGCCAGTGTCTCATTTCTGATTGACCCTGGGGTTTTCTCTAACGTTTATTTGACTGGTTTATCAGGTTATTGGTGTTATTCGCCACTTTAAACAATTGCTCAGGTATATCGTGACTGTTACGCTGAAAGGTTTGAATATACCAATGGGTTAATCAGAAGCCATAAATCGTATGAACAGATCAACAATTTAACAAACAATAAATAAAAAAATAAAGCACAAATACATTAGTCCACAAAACAATACTCAGAAAACTGGGGATGAACTCGAATGCTCCTGAAGGGTATTCCGATGATAAGTCATGAACGAGGCAAAACAGAATATGACTACGACAAACGTAACTTATACTTGGTCATTTGTTATACAGATATTCCGTCTAACTTTTGAAAGTTAGTTTATTGAGGTTCTCCTACCTCAGGCAGAGGTGATAGGTGACCGGATGTTTGCTATTATGTTTAGACCCTCTGTGACCGGATGTTTACTATTATGTCTAGACCCTTTGTGACCGGATGTTTACTATTATGTTTATGCCCTCTGTGACCGGATGTTTACTATTATGCTTAGGCCCTCTGTGACCAGATGTTTGCTAATATGTTTAGATCCTCTGTGACCGGGTGTTTACTATTATGATTAGGCCCTCTGTGACCGGATGTTTACTATTATGCTTAGACCCTCTGTGACTGAATGTTTACTGTTATATTTAGGCCCTCTGTGACCGGATGTTTACTATTATGTTTAGACCCTCTGTGACCGGATGTTTACTATTATGCTTAGGCCCTCTGTGACCGTATGTTTACTATTATGCTTAGGCCATCTGTGACCGAATGTTTAGTATTATGTTTAGACCCTCTGTGACCGGATGCTTACTATTATGTTTAGGCCCTCTGTGACCGGATGTTTTTTATTATGCTTAGGCCATCTGTGACCGGATGTTTACTATTATGTTTAGGCCCTTTGTGACCGGATGCTTACTATTATGTTTAGGCCCCCTGTGACCGGATGTTTGCTATTATGTTTAGGCCCTCTGTGACCGGATGCTTTCTATTATGTTTAAACCCTCTGTGACCGGATGTTTACTATTATGTTTAGGCCCTCTGTGACCGGATGTTTACTATTATGTTTAGGCCCTCTGTGACCGGATGTTTTCTATTATGCTTAGGCCCTCTGTGAATGTTTACTATTATGTTTAGACCCTCTGTGACCGGATGTTGACTATTATGCTTAGGCCCTCTGTGACCGGATCTTTTTTATTATGCTTAGGCCATCTGTGACCGGATGTTTACTATTATGTTTAGGCCCTCTGTGACCGGATGCTTACTATTATGCTTAGGCCCTCTGTGATCGAATGTTTGCTATTATGATTAGGCCCTCTGTGACCGGATGTTTTCTATTATGCTTAGACCCTCTGTGACCGGATGCTTACTATTATGTGTAGATCCTCTGTGACCGGATGTTTACTATTATGCTTAGACCCTCCGTGACCAGATGTTTACTATTATGTTTTGGCCCTCTGTGACCGGATGTTTACTATTATGTTTAGGCCTCTTGTTTTCTTGCTCTCAATGAATTATAAATCATTTGGCTTTCAAATATATTGACTTTGAGCAAACCTGATGAAGATTATTGCAGAAACGCATCGTGAGCCCTGAATTACGTTTTTATAACATGATGACATAGTGGAAACTATTGTAAAAATATAATACTCCTAGTCTTTACAAATCATCCAGATATAAATCTGGTCTTTCCCTACAAAGGACTAGTTATAGTTTTTCACGCTATCACAATGTGGGTAAATTCATTGTCTTGTAATTTTACATTTTCAAAAGAAATATTGAATCTGATGTAATGTGGCGTAAAACACCTTTTAATCTTACCCTACAACCAATATAATTCATTGCATTTCATAACCAAGGTTGCGCTTTATTTTTAATGTGGAGAATAGCTTCATTAATAACCTCTTATGTTTACATTCGCAGGTCTAAAAACTGACTGAAGCAATTTTGCTGTGAACATGTATATATAATTATCTTCTTATTTTCAGCTATAACATTTTTCGTGAGTCCTTGTATAGGAATGATGAGTGACAGACTTACACTACAGATTGGTAAAAGACGTCCTATTATGGTGATAGGCTGTACCGGACTCTGGTTTGTTGACTTATACTTAAAAGATCATAGCAGTCGGGTTATAACTAACTACGTGTCTATCTGGTAGCATATAAAGCTAAACTATTGTTAATCCATAGTCAAAAACTGTATTTGATAATGTTCCTGGTTTTTTTTAATATTAGAAATAGAGTAAATCGGCATAATAAGAAATGTATCCACAGACATAGAGACATACAGCACCCAAAGTATGCTTAAACAATTATAATAAGAAAAGTTTGAAGACACCAAAGGGGTTCAGAAGCCGTAAGTCGAAGCAGGGCAAGAAACACAATGGACAATTTTTTTTCATCAAAACTCATCTATAAAACAATACTAAAACTAAGGATCAAGCAACACGAAGACCACTGAAAACCAGAGAGTGAACTCAGTATGACTAAAAGAAACAACAACATTATATAAGATGATATAAACCAGAGAGTGAACTCAGTATGACTAAAAGAAACAACAACATTGTATAAGATGATATAAACCAGAGAGTGAACTCAGTATGACTAAAAGAAACAACAACATTGTATAAGATGATATAAACCAGAGAGTGAACTCAGTATGACTAAAAGAAACAACAACATTGTATAAGATGATATAAACCAGAGAGTGAACTCAGTATGACTAAAAGAAACAACAACATTGTATAAGATGATATAAACCAGAGAGTGAACTCAGTATGACTAAAAGAAACAACAACATTGTATAAGATGATATAAACCAAAGAGTGAACTCAGTATGACTAAAAGAAACAACAACATTGTATAAGATGATATAAACCAGAGAGTGAACTCAGTATGACTAAAAGAAACAACAACATTATATAAGATGATATAAACCAGAGAGTGAACTCAGTATGACTAAAAGAAACAACAACATTGTATAAGATGATATATACCAGAGAGTGAACTCAGTATGACTAAAAGAAACAACAACATTGTATAAGATGATATAAACCAGAGAGTGAACTCAGTATGACTAAAAGAAACAACAACATTGTATAAGATGATATAAACCAGAGAGTGAACTCAGTATGACTAAAAGAAACAACAACATTATATAAGATGATATATACCAGAGAGTGAACTCAGTATGACTAAAAGAAACAACAACATTGTATAAGATGATATAAACCAAAGAGTGAACTCAGTATGACTAAAAGAAACAACAACATTGTATAAGATGATATAAACCAGAGAGTGAACTCAGTATGACTAAAAGAAACAACAACATTATATAAGATGATATAAACCAGAGAGTGAACTCAGTATGACTAAAAGAAACAACAACATTGTATAAGATGATATAAACCAAAGAGTGAACTCAGTATGACTAAAAGAAACAACAACATTGTATAAGATGATATAAACCAGAGAGTGAACTCAGTATGACTAAAAGAAACAACAACATTATATAAGATGATATAAACCAGAGAGTGAACTCAGTATGACTAAAAGAAACAACAACATTGTATAAGATGATATATACCAGAGAGTGAACTCAGTATGACTAAAAGAAACAACAACATTGTATAAGATGATATAAACCAGAGAGTGAACTCAGTATGACTAAAAGAAACAACAACATTGTATAAGATGATATAAACCAGAGAGTGAACTCAGTATGACTAAAAGAAACAACAACATTGTATAAGATGATATAAACCAGAGAGTGAACTCAGTATGACTAAAAGAAACAACAACATTGTATAAGATGATATAAACCAGAGAGTGAACTCAGTATGACTAAAAGAAACAACAACATTGTATAAGATGATATAAACCAGAAAGTGAACTCAGTATGACTAAAAGAAACAACAACATTGTATAAGATGATATAAACCAGAAAGTGAACTCAGTATGACTAAAAGAAACAACAACATTGTATAAGATGATATAAACCAGAGAGTGAACTCAGTATGACTAAAAGAAACAACAACATTGTATAAGATGATATATACCAGAGAGTGAACTCAGTATGACTAAAAGAAACAACAACATTGTATAAGATGATATAAACCAGAGAGTGAACTCAGTATGACTAAAAGAAACAACAACATTGTATAAGATGATATAAACCAGAAAGTGAACTCAGTATGACTAAAAGAAACAACAACATTGTATAAGATGATATAAACCAGAGAGTGAACTCAGTATGACTAAAAGAAACAACAACATTGTATAAGATGATATAAACCAGAAAGTGAACTCAGTATGACTAAAAGAAACAACAACATTGTATAAGATGATATAAACCAGAGAGTGAACTCAGTATGACTAAAAGAAACAACAACATTGTATAAGATGATATAAACCAGAAAGTGAACTCAGTATGACTAAAAGAAACAACAACATTGTATAAGATGATATAAACCAGAGAGTGAACTCAGTATGACTAAAAGAAACAACAACATTGTATAAGATGATATAAACCAGAGAGTGAACTCAGTATGACTAAAAGAAACAACAACATTGTATAAGATGATATAAACCAGAGAGTGAACTCAGTATGACTAAAAGAAACAACAACATTGTATAAGATGATATAAACCAGAGAGTGAACTCAGTATGACTAAAAGAAACAACAACATTGTATAAGATGATATAAACCAGAAAGTGAACTCAGTATGACTAAAAGAAACAACAACATTGTATAAGATGATATAAACCAGAGAGTGAACTCAGTATGACTAAAAGAAACAACAACATTGTATTAGATGATATAAACCAGAGAGTGAACTCAGTATGACTAAAAGAAACAACAACATTGTATAAGATGATATAAACCAGAGAGTGAACTCAGTATGACTAAAAGAAACAACAACATTGTATAAGATGATATAAACCAGAAAGTGAACTCAGTATGACTAAAAGAAACAACAACATTGTATAAGATGATATAAACCAGAAAGTGAACTCAGTATGACTAAAAGAAACAACAACATTGTATAAGATGATATAAACCAGAGAGTGAACTCAGTACGACTAAAAGAAACAACAACATTGTATAAGATGATATAAACCAGAGAGTGAACTCGGTATGACTAAAAGAAACAACAACATTGTATAAGATGATATAAACCAGAAAGTGAACTCAGTATGACTAAAAGCAACAACAACATTGTATAAGATGATATAAACCAGAGAGTGAACTCAGTATGACTAAAAGAAACAACAACATTGTATAAGATGATATAAACCCGTATACATCGCTGTTAATGGTTTTGTTACCAATATGGTACATATTAATATTTTTTCAGAAAATCAAATAAAATAATTTTCCTGTTTTATAGTGACCGACAAGTTTATATTTGAACGAGTCTAATAATAATTTCCAGATACTGAATTTCAATGTGCGTTTGATATGTATTTTGTTTTTAATTTATTTACAATTGTAATACACCATTATAAACTAGTCAAAATAGATGAAAAATATGGCAAACCTCAAAAAAATTGCAACAGAATTATTTTGGAAATTTTCCAGTCCTGAAAGGCTTTCTTTGCATCATACTAAAAGTCTACGACAATATCAGTTGGGGAAAATGTATTTTTTGGGTAAAAAAGAACAAAATTTGTTAAAAATCGTGAAAAACTGAAAATTACTCATACAATGTTAGTTCTTGAACAAAAGATCCCAAATCAAAAGTTTAACAACACTTTTTCAGGTGTTCAATTGAAAAGAAAATATTTTACACTTTTTTCGGGAGAATAAACACCAGATTTTTTGGGTAAAAACATCAAATTTTAGTGAAAAGTTGCAAAAAAATACCATGACCTGACTACAAAAGCAAACAACAAAAGGAAAAATAGTAACAGAAGCTCAAAGGTCATACCAATAAAGTAAAATAACTTTATATGAATCATTTTAAAACTTCATAGCTAAATGTTGATTTGGGGTAAAAATAGCAAAATTAGCCCTAATTCGGTATAAACTGAGAAAATCACATACCGGTATGTTGGTTTTTTTGTGAAAAAATAACTCCAAATTTAAAGTAATGCCAAAATTTCCACACATTTATGACGTAAAACAATATTGAATACAAAAAATGAAAGAAATGTGATTTTGGGTGAACAATTTTAAAATATGCCAAAAATCACCAAAAACTGGGAAAAGCTATTATGGATCATATATGTATTCGAAAATCATTTGAAATGAGACCAAAAGAACAGTTGATGAGCTGTTGTGATAAGCAAAAGACTTTGGTTGAAAAGAGTTAAGATTTGTGAAACATTATGTGTGGGTAGGAAGTATAATTGACCCAAAAAGGACGATACCTCAAAAGATATGTTTATGACATTTCTATTGACATCTCTGTAGTATCATTTAGACTGTATTCCAATTAATATGCGAAAAGTTTGAAGTTCTAACAGTGTTAAGAAGAAAATGTTTCGTTATATCCTTTAAATACAATATTTATCTGTACACATGTACCTATTCGTCAGTGAAGTTAGATTCTGCAATTGCAGCGGAATTGGAACAATTTAATCCACGACATTCACCGCATCCGACTAAACATTGAAGACCATGCTTCCTACACACACAGCGTTTGGTGTCACAATTTTGTTTGCAATTGCATCTAATGATATTTAGTAGTTTTTCAGGCGCCGGTGGAAGTTCCATCAGAATCGAACAAAGTTTTCCGCGTTTAATTTCCCATTCCCAATCAGTGGGATCAATATCAACTGTTTCCGACATCCACTTTTGACACTGATAATACACACGTAGACTATGGAATTTTGCTGAATCAGATGTAGGAGGTAAACTTTTCACGTGCACCGATGTATTTCCCGTAATCACTTTGGCGGTGAATTTTCTCCAGCGAAGAATGTCAAGTCCGTCAAGTGGTAGTCCTCTATAGACACATGTAAGAGCTTCTTCTCCCGCTTTGATGACGTCCAATTTACTTGAAGTTGTATTCATGAACAATTGACCTTGTGTTTTCAAGTACTCTTGATTCAGTCTTTTTAATGCAATTCCTTTGCCAATTCCAAAAAGCCTAGATGTAGAGTGGCAACCTGTTAGTGAATGCAAAAAGGGTAACAAATAACAAATATCCTTCCCAAGAAAGTCTTTTGTTTGTTGAATGTTCCATATTTTCATTTTTTTGCTTATTGTCATTTTATCCGATTTGAAAATAACCCGTTTGCACTGTTGATTGACGTGATGAATAAGCAACACCAACAAGTCGGTATCTTCACCAATTACAATGACTTCTGACGATAAAGCACAATCTACGGCTGTTTGTACAATAAGAAGATCCGCAACATCAACTGCATTCTTATATCTTATGTCATACTCATTGAGCTTTTCACAAAGCATATTTATAAACGATTGCTTGTTATGACTGTTTGACATGAAAAGTTCCTTTTTGGTTTTGCAACGCATAGTAGGGGTGAAATGTATGTTCGGCGAAACAATTCCCTTTGTTCGACGCAAATGTGTTATATATTTGATTGACGGAAGCTCTGGGTAACTGTCAAATACAATTACAGGGTCTTTGTATTTCTTGATAACATGATCAACATACATTTGTGCTATTGATACAAACGAATCACCATGTGTCCAAGGAATTCGCTGAAGTAAAGAGCCACCATCAAGAACATACTGAAATCCCTCACCATCTATTTCATGTGTACAATCGCTTCCACATGCCCATATTGCATCAGCTAAATTTGACTTGCATGGCTCTCGAGGAAGTCCGTTGCAATCAAACATAGAGGAAGGAACACTAGACAATTCATAATTGAACACCTCTGCTGTATTTTCAAAGAGACCATTAGCTGCTGTTGTCAAACGTTGAAGCATCAACTGAGGATCTATATCAGTAGTTGGAAAATCTGAATCTGACTTAGTCTTAGTTTTTGCTGCTAATGTCACTGCTTGATTTGATTTCTTAAAACTGAAACTCAACACATTTTCTCCTTTCATCATTTCTAACGTACGAGTTCCTATATTTTCAGCTTTGTCAACGTTGACATCAGGCTCTGCTACAACGCCTGTTTCAATATTTCGTAGAAAAACAAATAGAGGCAAATCTTCCGAAACAAAGCCGTAACCGCCTTAGTTTACATGTGTAAAATCACTTTGATTCGGATTTACAATGAAACTTGTACATATAAAACTTGCAATAATATACTTGTCATTTCGTCTGATATACAATCAAATGTAAACAAGTATCTGCTTATTGTGTTGGTATTGATTGATTGATTGTTAGTTGCTTAACGTCCAGTCGCAAATATTTCATGCATAATCAGGACGAATTTACTATATGTGTATTTATTAGAATAGCATGGTAAAAACGGCGTTCCATAGACAGGGGAACGCCATCATATGTTGAAAATTAAATAATTTAAAATTGTTCTCCTTCGTATCAATAGAATAAACCTACCTGATATCTCATTAATGTTCATATTGAAAATAATAACGTTGACGGTTTGTGCATTTTTGCTAAACTGGCGTTCCGTAGAAAACCGGACGAGAATTTCTCTTGTTTTTATGCTTATTGTAATTATAAATGCATGTTCTAGCCTATAAATATTTGCTTTTCTTTGTTATGGTTATTAAAATGTATTTAAGAACACAAATCAATGCAATAAGCGTACATTCAAGGCACGGGAGACGAAAAATATAAATGCAACAAAATTCAATAGTCTACTTAAAAGGGAGATAATTCCGAGATCTTCAGATGATAGATATGATAATTATGTTGTATTTTTACTGATAAATACTTACCAAATTCATAATTGTCACATAATATGTTTATTGATATTTCAATTCATATTATATGAATGGATATTTTAGCATTGGTTTAATGGGGATGGCATTGAGTGCTTCACATATTAAATTGGGGTAAGTTTACTATTCTGATTGATTAGAATGATTGATTGATTGTTATTTAACGTTAAGTGAACAGAATCTCTGCAATATTCATAACAAGATCAAATTTACATAATAAAAATGATGTAGGTAAAGGGGTATAGCTATGTGCAGAAATAAGGATGTATATGGGACAGAGTCGAACAATCACTACTTGTACAAAACTGTAACAAATCATACTTATTAAGAGCTACTACTGCAAGTTCTATGTTGAGGCATCATTTATCTGCCGATCTATAGACGAATCTACTGCCAGTTCTATGTTGAGGCATCATTTACCTGCCGATCTATAGACGAATCTACTGCCAGTTCTATGTTGAGGCATCATTTACCTGCCGATCTATAGACGAATCTACTGCCAGTTCTATGTTGAGGCATCATTTACCTGCCGATCTATAGACGAGCTGTATCATTTATCTGCCGATCTATAGACGAGTTGTGTATTCTATTAGTCCCATACTACCAGCGCATGGCCTGTATCCCACAGCGAGAATACTAGGTTATGCTTTGATCGAACTGAACAAGCATTTCATTTTCGTTGGATTAGAGACCGTTATCGTTTGCATCAGTTTTATTAGACCAAGTGGAGAGCACAAGAGTACCTGGAGAAAATCGTAGACCTGCCGCTAGTCATGTAAAGTGTAAGAACGTGTTGAAAACAATTCGCCATAAGCATGAATGGAACTCACATAATTTAGTGGTGATAGTCACTGACAGAATTTATAAATATAAAATAGTTTCCTCCTACGTTCAATGGTAAAAGTGATTTGTATATGTACTGAGAATGCACTGGTTTAACTAGTACACATTAACCATGCAAGCCAACATATATTTAAAAGAAATCTTCATTTTAAATTAATACCTATGTATTTTTAGACACAACACAAATTCAACATCAGAGAATGGTACAGTAAGTACATTTCATATTATTACATGTACAATGTACCGGATTGCCTTTTGTCACGGAAACCGCATCGGTGGCGGAATTGTTAGCGCTCTCGCCTCGAGTGCGGTAGATCGTAGGTTCCCGATCGGGTCTATAAAATTGTTATTTGTTGCTTCTCTGCTAAGCACGCAGTATAAATAAGAAAGAGCAAAGACTGGTCGGCCCGGAATCAGAATAATGTGTTCGAGTGGAGCGACATGTCTACCCGTGGACTGTTGTCTAAGTGAGCTAGCACAAAACAAATACAACTCAGCGTGTTGGTCTAGAACAAAGCGGACCTCATCATCATCTCATTGAAAATTAACTTGATCTCGCCATGATATAGCTGAAAAAATGCTGAATTGTCGTTAACCAACAATCACTCACTCACTCAACTCCGTTGGTCACGGAATCATTTAAGGCCGGTAGACAACAAGTCATTACAATAGATTTTCTTTAATATTTGCTTCAAGCTATTTTTTTTATATGACCATTACTAATTTGAACTCTGAAATACATCTTACGTGTTTTTTTCAAACATAATGCAGGATGAAAATGTGAAAAATTAAAGTGAACAAAAATATTGATATCAAAAATTGAATTTCTAAGATTGCATGACAAAACATAGACGAGGGTAGTATGTTGAAAAAATGCTTACCCGATCTTTTTTGTTTGTTTGAATAGATTGCTTATTGTTAAATATAATGAATATTTGAAGTAAAGGGAAATAACCCGTGTTACAAATCATGGTACATTTGTTGTGTATAGCAAACTTTAATTTATTTGGTCAATAGTTAGTATAAGATACAATTTGGCAGCCATAGAAGTAGAGGAGGATTGGACACTGAATATATCGAAAAATTGATTTTAATTCCTGATGTAGAGAAGACAAACTATACAGAATATGGCTGTAAATGGAGTAATCTGGTTAAAATCATGTATTAAATATTACAAGTCCTATTAACATTTGGCACAATCGATTTAAACTTTCAAAGTTTGTTCATGTGAACTTGAGTAATTATTGGCTTTTCATTATGTAGCCGACACTCAGTTGTTCACTGGCTCAATGAGTTAGGTAGTTGTAGGGCCCGGGTGGCTCAATGAGTTAGGTAGTTGTAGGGCCCGGGTGACTCAATGAGTTAGGTAGTTGTAGGGCCTGGGTGGCTCAATGAGTTAGGTAGTTGTAGGTCCCGGGTAGTTCAATGAGTTAGGTAGTTGTAGGGCGCGGGTGACTCAATGAGTTAGGTAGTTGTAGGGCCTGGGTGGCTCAATGAGTTAGGTAGTTGTAGGGCCTGGGTGGCTCAATGAGTTAGGTAGTTGTAGGGTCTGGGAGGCTCAATGAATTAGGTAGTTGTATTACCTAGCAACTCATACAAGCCTATCACCAATACGGCGTGGGGTCGCGCCCGGCTTTGTAAATTACAAAAAGGTGCATTAGACTCGCAACCGCATGTGATAAAGTTTACCAGTTGCTTGCCCATGGTCGGTGGTTATCTCCGAGTACTCCGGCTTCTTCCACCACTAAAACTGGTCGCCATGATATAGCTGAAATATTGCTGAAAGTGGCGTGAAACACCAAGAAATCAAATCTCACTTGTAATATTTTGACAGCAGCGAACTTTCATCGGGTAAGCTCATAGTCAAAAGATTGGATAGCCAAATTATTCAAGAAAGCGGGAGCAAGTAAACCAATATCGTGTGGGATATGTTTATTTTTTGTTTGATGGTGCACGTGTTTAACGCTACTTTCAATAATATTTCAGTTATATAGTGGCGCTCAGTTTTATTGGTGGGGGAAGCCGGAGGACCCGGAGAAAACCACCGATCTGTCGCAAGTCACTGACAAACTTTATCACATAATGTTGTACACCTCGCCCTGATCGAGATTCGAACTCACAACATCAGTAGTGATAGGCATTGATTGCATAGGTAGTTGTAAATTCAACTACCTTACGTTCATGGCCACGACGGCCCCTTGAGGGATATGAGACCTCTATCGTATCTAATGTATATTACTTCGTCTTTAGTGTTATAGAGATTTAGAGGCTCATCGATGTGCTCCTTATATGAATGGATCTAAACACCCACATCATGGTGTACCACACAATGCTAATCCTAGTTCACTTTTGCTACCACAACGAGCAGCGAATGCTATTGATCTAGATCCAGAACCGCCAGGAGATCTGGGTAATTATATTAATAAAATAAACATAATATATACTTATATTACACTTTACGTTTTTATTTTCCCTATTTGTCTTTGTTAGCGCAGCCGGTTACTATTTTCGTATATGAACCGGCCAGGCACCTGCATTATTTTAGATAAAAAGTATAATATAGCAAATAGTTCATGTCACTTCGGGTCATATGGCAGTATATGGACCGGTTCGTCACCAAAAAATATTATATGGACCTCAGAAGCTTCGGTCCATATACTGCCATATGACCCTCAGTGCCATGAACTATTTGCTATATATTCGAAATGCGAAACGGATATATTGTAGGTTGTAGTTGTTATATAATACCATACAGGTAACTCATGGTAAATAATATGTATATGTAAACAACAGATACAGGTAGTATAAATTACATATGCCGGAAGTATAGATTGCATATACGGTAGTATATATTACATTGTACATATTATAGGGATTAGCTGACACCAGTAGTTACTTGATCCACATATAATCATACCACATATACACTGTAAAGTGAAATAACGTCCACCAGACTGTAGTCATTTATATTATTGATCTCAGAACTTATCTATGATGTAAACGGTGCATTCGACTTATCACAAACTCCATTTCTACTAAGCATAGAACACAACATTATTGTTTATATTTGTTCTAATTTTGAAGGAATACTATTAATGCTAAATAAGACTTGAATGTGACCTTCAATGTATATTAACTATTAATTCTTACCTGTTTTTCAGCTTTGTATATAATTTTCTACTTACTTGTGACAGCCATGTTTGCGACAATCAATGTACCTTACAACGCCTTAATAGCTGACAAATCAAATCCATCTCAGAGAGGTTTGTTTAATTTGAACATTGTTGTAGGTGTTGCTAATACTTCCACTTTATTACTAGGACAGCAATATGTTTTCATACGCCACATTCAACGCGAGACAAATAGAATAAGGTTGCTTGAAATTTGTACAACAAGCGATGACAAAGTCAACTATATTCATAGGATGAGAAGTTTTGGTTATGGTGCTCAATACCACTTTCAACAATATTTCAGCTATATCGTGGCGGTGAGCTTTATTGGTTGAGGAAACCAGAGAAAACCACCGACCTGTCGCAAGTCACCGACAATCTTTATCACATAAGTTGTATCGAGTACACCTCGCCATGAGCCATGAACGGTATTCAAACTCGCATTTTAGTGGTGATGGGCACTGATTGCACAGGCAGTTGTTAATCCAAATACCATACGATCACGATCACGAAGGTCCCTATGCAATGAAATGAGGAATTAACATAACATATATATTTAAGAGGAAGTTACTCCATACATTGCTGTGCTTTTCATATCCACACTTCTATCTGATGGGTGTTAGGTATTGTCATAGGATTGGTCCGTATTGTTGTGGCCGGTCATTTGTTGGACAATTACAAATTACCTTTTGAATTTTAATTTTTACAGAAACAAGATACAATATAAGGGACCTAAAGTTAAAGTCCAAAGACAGCTGTGTCTTTTTAGTCAAACATTCCGCGTTAAGCAAGTTCAAACTGTTTAATAAAGTATGTTAGAGTTTGCCGAAACGACAAGATAAAAGTTCACTGATGTGAAATATTTAAAACAGGGTATATTTACGTATTGCAGTTTTCTCGACCAACTTTTAACAACAATATGCAGCCTGATAGATTTTAATATTTGTATTTTCTAGGTTTTAACTCTGGAGTAATGGGTGCTATGATCCTACTTGGTAATGTCAGTGGAGCCGCGGTAGGCACTTGTTTTACTGTAAGTTCTTTAATAGACCAGGTGACTATGGATTATCTTCTCATGCTCCACTAATGACACCCGTCAAGTATAATCGCCACATGGAACGTCGTATTTTTGCATTGAATCCACTTACATTTCATTTGTACTACCATAACGTTTGACTTTTTAAGCATACGAAAACAAATCCAATAAAACAACACACCAGGAATGGATGTGAGAAACCCATATATCTTTTTTTCACAATCTAATAATTAAATCAGGAATATCTGAAGACCACCGTATTTTTATATTACGATGTATCATAATGAATAACTATGAAAACGAACGAACGTTACAAATAAACGTTAGAGAACACCAAAGGTAATCAAGAATGGAAATCCAGAGAAACTAGCAACATTTGGTATACAAGACACAGGACGAAGACAAACAAAGTAAAGTCACTACATACTATGTGTTGGACCCCACTATGCACAATTCATGGAAAATGTCTCAGAGTGTATAGTTTCATTTTTAAGTAATGTCCCTAATTCAATAGTGTTTTCAATTCGACTTCCGATGAATATACATTAATCATCAATAACAATGTTTACTTTATTCAATTTATTGCGATTTTTAAATACGTCTCAGTGTGTTATGTGCTGTATACTCTTTGTTTCTTCCAGGAAATCGGTGTGATAGGTGCCTATGCTACAGCTATCTCTGTAGTACTAATCAGTGTATGTATAACTGTATTTACCACAAAAGAAAAGCCAGGAAAAGAAGTTAAGGAACCTGTTGGTAAGGATGTACTTGTAATGTGCATGAACATACTTCATATATATAGTTTTACTTGGCTATTGTAACGTTTACTATGAGGTGTATGTCTTCCAAGGTAAAAATAAACTATGGAAGACAATTGCCTTCAATTGTAAGAACGATGTGTGGAAAGATAAAAAAAACATGCACCAAGTAATCCGTTTTAACACTTGAACTAGAATATAAAGGTAAACGTAATGAACCAGCCATTCCTTCCATTTTTTACCATGAAAAATTGTTTGTTTATTTTTTCTTTTTATTATTCAAAAACTTCTATATATTTCATATCTTGCGTATCCTCCTGAATTACATTATGTGCAATTGAATAAACCTTGGAATATGTATCTATGGTCATTATATGATGGTAAAAACAATGTTCTTTATAGAAATTCCTTCTGTTGTTTTCTAGTAGGATTAAGATTGGATATTGTTTACTGATCACTTTTAATCCAAATGAATGATGATGTGCATATTGTCAAAAATGTGAAAGAAAGTTATATAAAAACCATTACCTAGTAAATATTTAGATTTTCAAAATCATATTTTATACAATGAAGAGACGATAGAACAATGAATAAAAAAAAACTGATTATATTATGAACAGAGCACTTAATATTGTCTTCCTTCTTTCAGGTTGTTTTGCAATATTTTGTGGTTTTTGGCAACCATTAAAAGGTAAGTTGATTATTTAAAATAAACCAACAAATACCAAGCGATAATAATAAATAAAATACAAACCAATGAATAATCAATCAATCATAGCTATGTTATGACCGCTTGTATTAAAAAGAAGAGCAGAGTAAATTTAAGAAAATTTAGCATAATGGTGAACACTAATCAAGGGAGACAACGCGCGAATATACTTTGATCTGGATCATGACCGAAAGATTAACGTAAATGTACCAATGATTTTTCATGTTCTCAATACTCTATTCGAGAACTAATATGTCATTAACAGTGCTATATCCTGTAAGGTATAGAAGACCAAAAACCTACAAGGACACTAAGCAGAAATAAAACATCCAAGTCATTTGCCACTGTGTTGGTGCTGTTGGATTTGTGTCTGTTCTTTATCAGAAAATATCTGGTCATTGGTCTTAATTTTACAAATATGAAAAAAAACAACACATTTCATGATTCTTGAAGTTGCTTTTGCAAAAGATTCAGAAACTTAGAATATGCATTTCTTTAGATAAACATACCATATATATTTGATACATATTACATAAATGTTAAAACACATACATTTGTATATTACAGAACATGATTTTCGATGGGTTTTTATAACACGTTTCCTTATGCAGCAGGGAGTTTCGACAGTAACTGGGTAAGTAATAACTAAAGTCGCCTCATCTCAAATACGGATAAGTCGTTTTCTTGAATAATTCGATGTAAACATTGGTCCGCTTTATGTAGCTTTAGTTCAGTTTATCCAAGGTAATTCGCACATTCGGATATATTGAGGTAAACATCATCGATTGTTTCGTCTTTGACTCAAATTCTTTTCGATGGAATTAGGCAATCCCATACCATATGTAGTTTTGATACTGGGGTAATTATTCTCATATTTAACGAGTGTTCTAAAGTTGACTTTGAGGTTGCATGGCTATCTTTTATAGGTTCATTGTTGTAATAAAGGACGAAGTCCTTCTAACGGTAAGCTGTTCGATTTTTCCTTCTATATTGATAGCCAAAAATCTGCTCACCGGAAGTTTAAAAAATAGATCAATTGATAATTTAGAAACGCAAAAGAAATCTATTTCAATGAAAAATTCCCAATTCTTTGATTATTTACTCTATGCAAAATCGAAATAAACTTTTAATAAAATTCTAATAAAAAATTCTCATTCTACGAAACTCCCGACAGGAAGAGCGGCGTACAGTAGGTAAAATGAACGGAACGGCCATAACAAATCGGCTACAAATTTCATTCAAAATAAAAGATAATAGCCTCACCGGACGCAATTACGAACGAAATAAAAAGTATGTCTCCCAATTCTTCAAGACATGAATTAAAAAAATGCTTTTATAAATAGATACCCCGCTAAATTACTCGTGTTTTGGGAATTGCAGACGACGGGTTTTCATATTTGTAAACAGAAAACGATCGACAATTGCACTTGGAATCTATCGCTAAAATTCATTGAGGTACGCATATTTTGTTATCTTATGCCTGTAATTGGAAAGAAATGATCTCCTGGTTCTATGCATATGTAGAACACATTGAAATTAAAACAAAAACAGTCAATATAATACATTTTTCTTACCTTGATCTATCCCAAAATGTCAAAATCCGTGATGTACCTTATTCATTGAAGAGTCCAAGGAATTCCGAATGCAAACTGGCACACATTTATGGTATGAATAAAGGAAAGGTTTTTATTTCATTATATACAAATGGATATGTGAACGTAAATGAATGAATGCTCTTTCAATTTTAACAGTTGTCATTAAATAATTTACACTAGAAAGGTTATTATGATGTCGTTCGAAATTGTGTCCGGATCTAGGTCACAGAGTGTCATGAAAATCTGTTTAAAACCCGTAACAATGCATTGAATAATATATGGGCTATGATTCAAAAGGAATATTGGTGTTTAATCTGAAATATGAACATGCAATCAGCTTCATCAATTTGGTCAAATTTATTATCAAATGTCAATATCATCGAAATTGTTCGTAATTGCGTCCGGTGAAGCTAAAGTGTACGGATCATCGTATTATTGAAATTTTAGGACTTCGTCCTTCAAACAGGTTGCCTGTCTCATATTATTGTTACAGGATATAAGACGTCATAGAAACACGTGGTGCGCACTAAATTGAATATGTACGTTTTTATTGTTTTAAACGTCAACGTTAAAAACTAGGGGTAGTCTAGGTTAGCGATTATTTATTGTCACTTCAATCGAGTTTTCATCATGTTGTGATTACCAGACTTATCAGAAGGGGAAATGCATTATGAATGTACCCGTCAAAACGCCGACCAACCTTGGGTAAGGGTCTTGAATCATTAAAATTTCAGATGGTCATTGGAGTGGGAACCGATGTCAGTGGTGTGATACATGTGGTCAGAAGTGGGCGATTCCGGGTGCGAATGTATTTAGATAAATAAAGTTTTGATTTGAATGAAAATGTATTTACGGAATTATATACGTCACCAAATAAAAGAAACTGTGTATTTATCAAGATTTGATACTGGAAACAATAGTTAAATAGAGTCAGAATAAAAATTATTTGAAAATGAATGTTTCAATAATATTTATGATTGGTGAGAAATGTCGCCTTACATTGCTTATATTAAATGTATTACTAGTAACAGCAATAACTTAATGATTGGTGCATCACATATCTTATTTGAATGCCTAATTATTAATGATCTTTGCAGATTTTTGGAGTACTGGGTATCAGACATGATACAACTGCCTTTTTGTTGGAATGCTGCTCGTACAGTAGCATTCATTTTATTGCCTTTGTTATTTTCTGCCGCTATTGGGTATGTATACTATAGATATCTATTGTTGTAATTGGTATTCTACATTCGGCTCACCGTCGCTGCCTCTACTACCACACCAAACCACGGCTGTATAATATAGGCATACATCGGAAAGACTTTCACAAAACCCGGGGTGCAAATGGCAATCATTCTCAACATACAAAACTTTCAATGTATGCAACTGCTTTTCTTTCAAACCAGTTCTTCTATCTCTAAACAATACATAATGACGTATGGTGAACCCTACACAGTCTTCAATGCAGCGATGTTGAGATCATATTTGTAAGCACAAGGGTTTCCTATAAAAAATCCGACAACCGCATCACAGGTGTTATGGTATTATAGTTGTCTCATACTGCTGAGGTAGGATTAAAGATCACGACATCATACAAGGTTGGCAGATTGTAGTATTATATTGTCCGCCGCATGTCAGCCATTTTCTCTGTGTTTGTTGGGTTAAGCTTTGGGGTATGGATATTTAACGTCAGTTTTAACTTTCAATATTTCAGTGATATCGTTCCGTCAGTTGCATGAGTGGTAAAAACGTAGTACTAGGAAAGCATTAACAACCTATTGCAAGTAACAGGCAAATAGCTATCACATAATGGTGTATTGAGTTGTACAAACTTCAGAAAAAAAACAATCCAACTGTCACAGCATCAATGCCCTTCTTTCTATTAGAAATTCAATATTTGGAGATAAATATGCATTGAATTAGAAATGGTGGAATACATAGATTGTAAAGATAATTTGATATTTACTTATACTATGTGTGCATTATATATAATCTATTGTACAAATGTCTAAAACACATAAATGTTCAAAATATTTGACAGCAAAACATCCATAACTACCACAAATTTGACGATACCTAAATAAAAAAACGGACAATACAAAACAATGATAAAAAAATATTCTAAGTCAAATTAGCCTGATAATAAACTTATGAAAATAGTATCTGTTAGTTTTGCTTTATGTTTGATTCCTTGACCCGATCCCACTTGTGATTTTTATTCCCTATATGTCGGTATTACATACAGTATGCTGGAGTATATGTATATGTAAATTTCTGACAATGGTACAAATTAAAGAACTGAATGCAAAGATGGATTAGTGGCGTTTAAGTTATGCACACACAACGAAGTTTAATCTATATTGTGGCTTTCAGCTTTATTGGTACACAAACATGATCCCATAATTTTTCGTGTAGTACATTTCGGCATGGACGCGACTCGAACCTTCAGACTGGTTAAAGGCACCGAATGCATATATAAATGTCAATTTAACAACCAAATGTCATGTTTCGACCAAATAAAAATGCACTTGAATATTAAATATTGAGAGGTAAAGTTAATAATATATGGTATACATTTCACTTTCTCTTTCAGTTCTATAATAATGGGAATTGTTTCAGACAGAATAGGAAAACGAAAAATTATAGTAATAATTGCAGGTAAATTTATGAGATTTCAAAGGAAATGATTTTGAGAATAAGAAGTCTGAATATAAATATGTGGAAAAAACACATTACAATATACATACATTTATACAACTCGAAATAATCACCAATAGCATAACAATTATAGTAGAACCTCACCAGATAATTAAACAATACATAACAAAATTGCACACAAAAATACACCGGCATTTGTCATTTGAACAAACGCAACATCTGAAAGCTACTAACATAATACCTGTGATTTATTATTCTGTGAGCTAGTGCTTGAAAAGTCTAGCCCAGCATAATGCTACGGTATAACACAAACAACATTATAATCCTGTCACGAAACTTGTTCTTGCAATGAAGAATCTATAAAATTGATTGCTTTGCGTCAAGCAACACTCAACCACACTCTGATCAAAGATACATGTATGTCGAGAAGAAACAACACTATTTATATAATTAAATAATGTATGATAAATAAGCTATAACGTTTGTCAGACTCCATTCTGATAACCTTTACTTATTTTACAGCTGTTACCATGAGTATTAGTTGTTCAGCACTAACATGCATAAATGGACAAGATGCATTCTGGTTAGCCTTTCTCATAGCATTTTTCTTTGGTAAGTATAATTTTAATCATCTGCGCTATAAAATATACGTTGACACATGTGATCAAGGGGTTAAAATTGTTAATGTTTAAATATAAGTCTAGCAATACCGACAACCCACTATCGTATAAAGATATTGTATTCGGCCACAGTTCAAGTGACCAATCGACGAAGAGCTCTGAAATTATTATGTATAATGCTTTTGGAAAAGACTAGAGAGCTTCCGAATGTAGATATAAGGTTACCCGACGTGACCCCCATAACGAATGTTGGTAGAGTAGATGTTAGTGAATTGCACAAAAAAAGTACAAATATATTGATTTAATACGACAGTTCGGAGTTAGGGGAAGAGTTATGTCCCGTGTCTAGCTCTTTGTCGTTAAGAGTACATAAGGTGTGCATCCGGGTCTCATTTTCGGACACTTTTTTAAGATGGCCGCCGCCCTTTGTTACAAATAGCTGTCATTATCAGCAGAGAAAACACTTTCCCTTGTATACCTTACTGGGTAGTGGTTGAGTGTTAATTTCATATTCTATGTTATCACTGATCATTGCCTGGCTAGGTTAGGATTATTCATCAGAAGCTGAAACTGCAGATAAAGAAACTTTGCTATATTATGCAGTATCGCCGCATTGGATGTAATGACAATGTTCAAATTTAGTTACCGTAGATGACACTGAACATTTCAGGTGTAAAATTACCTGCTTTATGAAAAAAAAATTGAGCAGACTATATTTAATGAAAATAATTGACATTTTATGATTTTAGTTGTCGCATTAAAAGAAACATACTTCTTATTTTTACGAAGGTATTTTCCCTGTATCAATGTTAGATTTACAGTAGCATAATATACAGACAAACCAATTATTATTTGTCATATTAGAAAGAATACATAAATGGCTGTGGGTATTATTTTTTAAATATTTTCCTGTATCAATGTTCAATTCAAAGGAACATAATAGAAAGTAAAACCCGCCATTTTGAATAAACGTCCAACGGCGGGAAATATAATAGTACTATTTAACCTCCTTCACAAAAGACTTTCTAACTCCGAACTCCCGTATTGTCTTTGATTTTACTCTAATTGTATGCGTCATATTGAATATTGTTAGATATTTGCTATTTTATGCGCCGTGTTGCTTTTTCTAATATGTATATATTCTATTTTAAGAGTCATGGCATTGTGATTCATTGTAGAATAAGTGATTAACGATGTTTTTTTAAAACGAGAGGACGTTTTTCAGTCATCTCTCATCTCAGGGCTAACACGAGAGGATGTTTCTCAGTCATCTCTCATCTCAGGGGCCTGAGATGAGAAATGACTGAGACACGTCCTCTCGTTTTATAAAAAAAAACATCCTTAATTATTTTATCGCTATGATAGTATGTTTATAAAGGATTTGGTAATGTGACGTCATTATAACGTCATATTAGAAAACAGCGATATTACTACACGTCCTTGACAATGCTTAGCGATTAGCGATAATTTGAATTGTCTCAGCGCTAACGTGATATGAGACATATTGTCAAAGGGAAAATAAGCAAATTAGCGATAAATATTATTATTGTACATGTATTAAAGGTTGAGAATTGCTTATTTTGTTTTCTAAACTTGAGTATTTCAGAAACTGTAATATTTCAGGTGTTGGTCTAGGGACGTTTCAGTCAATAGATTTTGCACTGGTAATGGATGTTCTACCAGACGAAAAAGATAAAGCAAAAGATATAGCAGTATGGCATCAGGCCTTAGTGTTGCCAAATGCAATAGCGACACCTATCGGAGGAATGATATTGGATTATTTTGAAAGTGTTGATTGCCAATTAGGTTTAGGTTATATTATTTTATTTGCAGTGACGTCATTTTACTTTTTGTTGAGTGGTATTTTTGTCACAAAAATAAGGCGGGCTAAATAATGATTTCCGGTTGTTATCATTATATCTACTTATAAAGAACTAAATAGTTTATTTACATTTTTCTATCATTTTTGCAAGACACAAAAATGTTTGAAGACAATCATTGCTTTCATTAAAACTAGAATAGATTTCGATCATGGGAATAACCATACATACTGAAGGTTAATATATCATAGCACATGACAGAAACAGTCACATGGTATCAGTCAATGGCTGGTATCTGTTTACGTCATATATCACGTCTCACGTAATACAACGAATTGAGAAATGTGACATCATAGTAAACAGGGCAGAATTTTCCTCCATGGACAAATACTGGAATTCAGGGGATGTATTTTGACACAGAAAAATATACAGAACTCTGGGTAAATTAAGTTTCAAGTTTCCCTCATGTTCTGTTAGATCATGTAATGTTTTGTTTTGAGGTAATTATATATTTGCCTTGTAAAAAATAATTTTAAACAATTTTAATCAATGTTTAGGCAAGGTCTGTTTGAGTGCCTCTCGTGCAATTCATGTTTGTCCGAGTAACGCTCATGCAGGCTAGGTCTGTTTAGGTACAAGTTATATTCATGATTCATAATCAAGGTGTCTGAAATAAAGAGCAGAATAAAAGGATTGTTCTGTAGTGCAAGATCACTTAAATAGAGGATGTTTAGTGTTTAAGATATGACTCATGACCATTTATTTTAGATTACAAATAATAATATCTAATTGAAATGGGAAATCGTATCCCTAATATTTGGGTTTGGTTATATAGTAACTCAACTACTATAGAATTACGTCTAAGATGTAATATGTTTTAGGTTTACAATATTAAGTACTAAATGTTTTGTTGTTCAATTATTTGTTATGCCAAGCACAAATTATGGTGAAGAAAATTATTTTGAGGGCACAAAATTGTGATATATAATTTGTTGTTGTGATGTAAAAATTAATATATTTTTTATAAATGTAAAAAGTCACAATGTACATATGGATTACACAGTTATATAAGTATTGAAAAAGTCTAAATATGTGTATACTTTACTCAGGACTGTATGTTTGTAAACTTATTTATCATACTATCCTTTATAAGGATAACGTCGGGTGGAGTTGTTCGTGCGTGTTCTTAAATTCCTCATATTATGTTTCACTTAAAATGTAAAGTCGTCTATTGGATGTATTGTATCTGAATCTGATTTCCATTTATACCTGACAAAATAGTTCAAACGTTTATTGGTTAAGTTGATGAGATAAATATTTATGATCAACAAGACACCGCTTCTTGTAAAAATGGATTTACCCAGACTCCTATAAACTTGCAAATTCTCTTGTGGTTAAATTTAGTTAAAATGATGAACATTTAATCTACTAAAAACACTTTTTGTTCACTCTTTTCCTGTCTTGAAAGTTAGCTTTTTTCCGTTTTAAAAATCCAATTTATCAAAAAGACTCAGAAGTAGACACTATGTGGTCTATGCATATTTTTTATATTTTCCCAACAATTTTCACCAAAAAGGACCTTTGCCAGTTTGTAGAAATCTATATATGTTTTCGCCGACCATTTATATAATTGAGGAATGTTTTCCGCAGAGCAATAACATGTGTCTTTGTTTGGCAAAACAGAAATCATATTTTTATTTATTATTTTTTTTCAAAGCTTACCACAATTTCTCGCCGAAAAATTCCGGCTCAGTTTATTTTTTTTTGCATCCCTCGGGTGAAGTTTACTTTATATATATATAAAAACAATAACCCCCTAAGCTAAATGGTCGTCCCCCTTTTAGCATCCTATGACACATTTTTCTCTTTTGTTCTGTTCTGTTGTGATATTTACTATTCTTTCTGGGTTTTTTTTGTGTACCATGTCGAGCAATAGTTGGCCCTTTCATTGAACAAAAATAGCAGTCGTTTTACATGCAGCATGGTACAAGTTGATTAAACAGTGAATTAATTCCGAAATTAGTGTTTCTGATTGTTCAAAACAAAGCTCATGCACTGTGCTGCTGAGCTTGTGGAAAACAATGCAATTTTCAAGAAAAAAGTTAATTTATTGAATTTTGAATCATGATATATATTGTTGATTAATTAGATATTGTTGACATTTGTTATCCATATTCATTTATTTTGTTAACTAGTGTACAAAATAAATCATTTAAACATAAACACTTGTATTCCTTGTTTTCTTTATGTCAGATAATGGGTGAAGTTTTAAGCGTCATTTAAAAAAGAAATACCTATAGTTGTAACATAAATACCTATAGTTGTAACATAAATACCTATAGTTGTAGCATAAATACCTATAGTTGTAACATAAATACCTATAGTTGTAGCATAAATACCTATAGTTGTAGCATAAATACCTATAGTTGTAACATAAATACCTATAGTTGTAACATAAATACACTCTTTTCCTTAGTTTTGTAAGCTTTATACACCAGCATGTAAACAACAGCTAAGAACTTTGAAATACTACAAGGATATACGATATATTGTACAGTTTAAATATGGGCTCTCGTTTTATTACTCTCGTAGAGCCGTGCAATAATCAATTATCTAGATGTGATATTGCATGGTTTCTTGATGCATTTATACCACAGTTTTCAGAGTTAAACATTTCAACTCGGAAAACGGTGGTATAAATATTACTTATACCACACTGCCGACGTTATCATTATACTCGGCTAAGACAAAAAAAATATCTAAGACATCGAAAGTTGAATATTTATAATAGATTTGTAGTACGATGTCATAACTGTATCCGATGATCTTTTTAAAGTCAAATGGTCTACGTTTTTCACATTGCTTAATATGATAAATAAAATATATGAAATGCAGGAATACATTATTTGACGGTGTTGAGTTTATCACACTGTTTTGCTTATACATGTATCCATAGCCTGAATACGAACGAACATTTAGACACAGTTATATTATATACCTGTATAACAGAAATAATTATGAAATTCAAACGATTCCGGCTAGAATTACAAAAAAACATGCAAGATGCAATAATTGTATATTAAGAAATAACTTTTCAACATGTCCGACATTAATAGTACAACATGCATTATGCTATAATGTCGACAACCAAATATTAGGAGACATTACAGTAAATTGACAAAACAACCAATATTAGGAGACATTACAGTAAATGGACAAAACCAAAAAAGAGTTATTAAGCTAAAACAAATGCTTGTTGTGATGTCCGCAACAATGTCTGTATAAAAACTATGTTTGACTCGTCTCTACCACCATTTTTTGAAGGAGAGCCCATGTTTTATTTATATTATTTGTGTTTGACTCGTCTCTACCCCCATTGTTTGAAGGAGAGCCCATGTTTTATTTATATTATTTGTGTTTGTTTACTTATATAATGGTGTCCAACACATCTTGACTATATGATTTACATGACGGATGTCTTATCAGAAGAAAGAACTACTTACCCTTCGTGAGTACCTGGGTTAATGCTTGGTTTTTGGTCTGTGTTGCTCATCGTTTTAGTTTTCTGTGTTTTGTTTGTCTTCGTCCTTTGTCTTGTGTGTCCAGTGTTGCCAGTGTTTCTGGATTGTTAATTATTGATTGTCCCTACGGTTTTCTCTAATGTTTACTCATGTTGCCAGTGTTTCTGGATTGTCAATTCTTGATTGTCCCTACGGTTTTCTCTAATGTTTACTCATGTTGCCAGTGTTTCTGGATTGTCAATTCTTGATTGTCCCTACGGTTTTCTCTAATGTTTACTCATGTTGCCAGTGTTTCTGGATTGTCAATTCTTGATTGTCCCTACGGTTTTCTCCAATGTTTACTCATGTTGCCAGTGTTTCTGGATTGTCAATTCTTGATTGCCCCTTAGGTTTTCTCTAACGTTTACTCATGTTGCCAGGTTCTCTTAATTGTCCATTCTTGATTGCCCCTTCGGTTTTCTCTAACGTTTACTCATGTTGCCAGGTTCTCTTAATTGTCCATTCTTGATTGCCCCTTCGGTTTTCTCTAACGTTAACTCATGTTGCCAGGTTCTCTTAATTGTTCATTCTTGATTGCCCCTTCGGTTTTCTCTAACGTTTACTCATGTTGCCAGGTTCTCTTAATTGTCAATTCTTGATTGTCCCTACGGTTTTCTCCAATGTTTACTCATGTTGCCAGTGTTTCTGGATTGTCAATTCTTGATTGTCCCTACGGTTTTCTCTAATGTTTACTCATGTTGCCAGTGTTTCTGGATTGTCAATTCTTGATTGTCCCTACGGTTTTCTCCAATGTTTACTCATGTTGCCAGTGTTTCTGGATTGTCAATTCTTGATTGCCCCTTCGGTTTTCTCTAACGTTTACTCATGTTGCCAGGTTCTCTTAATTGTCCATTCTTGATTGCCCCTTCGGTTTTCTCTAACGTTTACTCATGTTGCCAGGTTCTCTTAATTGTCCATTCTTGATTGCCCCTTCGGTATTCTCTAACGTTTACTCATGTTGCCAGGTTCTCTTAATTGTCCATTCTTGATTGCCCCTTCGGTTTTCTCTAACGTTTACTCATGTTACCAGGTTCTCTTAATTGTCCATTCTTGATTGTCCCTACGGTTTTCTCTAATGTTTACTCATGTTGCCAGTGTTTCTGGATTGTCAATTCTTGATTGTCCCTACGGTTTTCTCCAATGTTTACTCATGTTGCCAGTGTTTCTGGATTGTCAATTCTTGATTGCCCCTTCGGTTTTCTCTAACGTTTACTCATGTTGCCAGGTTCTCTTAATTGTCCATTCTTGATTGCCCCTTCGGTTTTCTCTAACGTTTACTCATGTTGCCAGGTTCTCTTAATTGTCCATTCTTGATTGCCCCTTCGGTTTTCTCTAACGTTTACTCATGTTGCCAGGTTCTCTTAATTGTTCATTCTTGATTGCCCCTTCGGTTTTCTCTAACGTTTACTCATGTTGCCAGGTTCTCTTAATTGTCAATTCTTGATTGTCCCTACGGTTTTCTCCAATGTTTACTCATGTTGCCAGTGTTTCTGGATTGTCAATTCTTGATTGCCCCTTCGGTTTTCTCTAACGTTTACCCATGTTGTCAGTGTTTCTGGATTGTCAATTCTTGATTGTCCCTTCTGTTTTCTCTAACGTTTACTCATGTTGCCAGGTTCTCTTAATTGTCCATTCTTGATTTCCCCTTCGGTTTTCTCTAACGTTTACTCATGTTGCCAGGTTCTCTTAATTGTCCATTCATGATTGCCCCTTCGGTTTTCTCTAACGTTTACCCATGTTGCCAGGTTCCCTTAATTGTCTATTCTTGATTGCCCCTTCGGTTTTCTCTAACGTTTACTCATGTTTCTAGGTTCTCTCAATTGTCCATTCTTGATTACCCCTTCGGTTTTCTCTAACGTTTACTCATGTTGCCAGGTTCTCTTAATTGTTCATTCTTGATTGCCCCTTCGGTTTTCTCTAACGTTTACTCATGTTGCCAGGTTCTCTTAATTGTCCATTCTTGATTGCCCCGTCGGTTTTCTCTAACGTTTACTCATGATGCCAGGTTCTCTTAATTGTCCATTCTTGATTGCCCCTTCGGTTTTCTCTAACGTTTACCCATGTTGTCAGTGTTTCTGAATTGTCAATTTTTGATTGTCCCTTCTGTTTTCTCTAACGTTTACTCATGTTGCCAGGTTCTCTTAATTGTCCATTCTTGATTTCCCCTTCGGTTTTCTCTAACGTTTACTCATGTTGCCAGGTTCTCTTAATTGTCCATTCATGATTGCCCCTTCGGTTTTCTCTAACGTTTACCCATGTTGCCAGGTTCCCTTAATTGTCTATTCTTGATTGCCCCTTCGGTTTTCTCTAACGTTTACTCATGTTGCTAGGTTCTCTCAATTGTCCATTCTTGATTGCCCCTTCGGTTTTCTCTAACGTTTACTCATGTTGCCACGTTCTCTTAATTGTTCATTCTTGATTGCCCCTTCGGTTTTCTCTAACGTTTACCAATGTTTTTAGGTTCTCTTAATTGTCCATTCTTGATTGCCCCTTCGGTTTTCTCTAACGTTTACTCATGTTGCCAGGTTCTCTTAATTGTCCATTCTTGATCGCCCTTTCGGTTTTCTCTAACGTTTACTCATGTTGCCAGGTTTTCTTAATTGTCCATTCTTGATTGCCCCTTCGGTTTTCTCTAACGTTTACCCATGTTGCCAGTGTTTCTGGATTGTCAATTCTTGATTGTCCCTTCGGTTTTCTCTAACGTTTACTCATGTTGCCAGGTTCTCTTAATGTCCATTCTTGATTGCCCCTTCGGTTTTCTCTAACATTTACCCATGTTGCCAGGTTCCCTTAATTGTCCATTCTTGATCGTCCCTTCGGTTTTCTCTAACGTTTATTATCTACCACTTCTCCATGCATAGAACTAATTGTTTTGCTTTCAAAGAAATAAAATGAACAACCAAAGCAACCATATTGTTGGAACATTTCCAAAATGCAGTTGAAAAATAGTAGAAACAGAAGTAAAATCGTCACTGTTAACATACATATAGATAACTACACATATACCTGGCTTGGTACAGGCACTCCAATAACAAGTAGTGAGGCTAAACTAGTTTTGTTTAGCCTAACGACAATGCTCAAAACAGTTCGTTTTACCAGTATTTTAATATCTAATGAATTTTATTCTTGCCTACTACCAATTCTATTCCATACAACTGCATAAAATTGTCTCTCGGGAAATAGCAAGAAAGTGTCTGATGCACTCCCAAAGACGGTACTGTATAGTAAATGAAAGCAGATCACATAGTAATACTTACAAGATGCACATGCCCATTCCATTAATATGTCAAAGTTTACAAACAACGAAAATATATCTGATTCTTTTTACTTTATAACGAAACTAACGATCATTGTTGAATTAAGATTCTAACATTTTATTTTAGTTTTTTTAATTATCAAGTTGCCAACCGAAGATTAACAGTTAAGGCTTGTTGTCGTATCCAGTGTATGTATTGTGTGAGGTCGGTATATATACCAGGCCATTTAGGAGCTCCACATAGTATCCCCCAACTTGTAACACCTAAAAATAGATAAAGTGATAGCAATTTATACACTGGGAAGTATATTCCGGAGCACTTGATGCATTACCACACTATAAATATGTGTGCCACATGTATCTACAAGGCCATTTTGGAGCACCACTCGTGATCAGTATATCTTAATGGTCAAACATATCTAAACATATAACACATCAGATGAGTTTGACGATATCAAAGGGAGCTAATCAAAATCTGTATATCGAAGAAGAACAAACAACACAATGGCTAAAAGAAAAAGTACAAACAACGATTTACAAAACATAAACATAAAATAGAGAAGTGAGATAACTATATTCTAGGAATTATGATTCTCTGTATTGTATTTCTTGGTCGTCAATTGTGTGGAAGGTGAATTTGCATCTGCATGTGTGCTAAGCAATATGTGTGATACATGCCCATCGATTTGGACAATGTGGCAATGGTTAATTTATAAAGGTTAGCCAATAAAAACAGGAACAATTAACGGGAAACTGCATGATATATAGTAAATAGTCATCACCACTGGCCTGGCAGGAATCGAACTCTCAATTTTAGTAGAGAGTGGCAATCATTTAATAAGGTAGATGTAAATAAAACTACTATAAGATTGCGTCCACGATAACTCTTACTTACGTATACAATCGGTGCATAGATTACCCAAGATATAACCATTGCAGTTTATAGCGTTGTCTTATCGATACATCCGTAAGTGATAAAATTTGCGACTTACTTGAAGGTGATCGATGTCTCCCGGGCTACTCATGAACACGAACACTGAAGTTAAAATATATACATGATAAAGACACTGTCAGCATTGCGATCGCGTGATACGATCAAACCTAAAGTAAAACATGTTCGAACATTCTTATATGAAATATTTAATTGTTTTAGTTGTAAATTTCACATAGATTATAGACCGGAATGATATTATGGAGTGAAATAGATCATATTCTTGAAATGTTTAATCATGTTTAATACTTTTTCTCAAAATCACCCCTTATTCGTATTATATAACTTACCCATCTGAACCCACTTTCGACCAAACTGACATGTAAAAGGACCACCGCTATCACCCTAGAAAACAAACATAAATTATAAATCAAATACGCACACACCTATGCATATGCATATATATAATCATATAACAAACAATAAAATCTGAAAGACCATATTTGTTGCAGCATTAATATAAAAACCCCTGATACATTTGTAGCTTCATTTAGAAATACATGTAAATCACAAGACTATCTGCATAAAACATATGATTCAGGTCCTACAAACGTAAAACAATTAAAATTGGTACTTAAATTATTATTTCAAGATGAAAAATACACAACAATCATATGCAAATTTTCGTTGTCAAACATTTTCTTGTATTAAGTAAATATAATGGACTTACACCACAGCTGTCCTTGCCACCTTGTGTATATCCTGCACAAAAAGTAGTGGCGGGAAGAAAATCACTTCCGTACCAGTCTCGTCTAACACAGTAGCTATCAGGAATTATGGGTAATTCTACTTGATTTAATACGTCATAATTACCAGTTCCTGCAAAACAATAAACCTTTCTATTAACATGTTTCTAACTGTAGCATTTATGTTGTCCCAGAAAATCAAGCAACATGCCAACTAAAATTGTTAGGGTTCATGGACACAAGTAGTCACAGACATCACTGATGCAGATGTAGATAACACTGATGTTAAATCACTGTGTTTATCTGTCATGCAAAAGTGACAATCCTTTCTGTACACGTAAACCTTATTCCTCTCTCGCTAAGAAAATATGCAAACGATCAAATTGATATTTCCAACATTTTCTTTGTTGTCCGTTGTCTTTTGGGGCAGACGAAAGAGCCAGGTGGTGGAGCAGACAAAACAATCCGGCAACTCGGGTATAGTGTACCGACTGAATTCACAGTGTAATGTTTAATGTACTCTATTTGAATATGATAGATCATGAGTTTGATACCTCGATTCAATGTTTATCATTTCCCACTCACCCCCACCCCCACGCCCACCCGCACCCCCACCCCCCCCCCCCCCCCACCCCCACGCCCACCCCCTTGAACTTGAAAATGATACACTGAATCAAGCTGAATTAAATGAAATAAAAATTAATGAAAACAATTAAATATTCGAGGTTCCTGGACTAAATGAAAATCCGAGGCGACGAACCCTTTTTTGGCCTTAAGAGTCTATGTAAAAATGTCTGAAATACATGAAACTGGTGCCTGGTGGCGTGTGACACAAAATTTAACAATGAATGACATTTGGCGACATATTTTCTGAAATTAATTTAGATTCCTCAATAATATATGTAATTATATTGACTAACCTTATATTTCTAGCTTCTAAACTCGGGGTTCCCACATTAAATATAATATGATCATTTTTGCATCATCGCGATATCAAAAACATGTCTAAAATCGTTACAAAACAAAAATATTTGAATTTTGACAGAAGAAAAACTTTGCTGAAATAAACAATAACTTTTAATTTTCGAATCATTGACGGACACATTGAATTTCCGTACTGTAGGGTATTTTTTGACAAATCTAATAAACGATCCATCAAGCTTGAAACGGAAGTCACGTGATCAAAATCTAATTTAAATATGCTGAATATTTATGAGGAAAGTACCATCAATTTATGGATATGATGTGATAGTATATGAGTATACGCTACTGTTTTAATGGTGCATGCAGTGTATATCTCAAACCAGCTAAAAGACAGTGGTACGATGGGTAATAGTTCTTGTCCAAGGGTATGTACAGTACATAACCTGTGTATTTCTATTAAAGCCACACACTGATTCCATGTGTGGCAGACATAATGATCTTATACACTACATACTTTGTGTGTCTCCCCAACCTGCCGTTATGCAGTGTTGTCCGATGTGATAGTTCTCTCCCGTTGGTAGGCATACTGGCTTTATATAGTCGGAGTATATAATTTTGCTCTCCAGTACTAGGATGGCCAGATCATTAGCTACTGTATCACTATCATACGAGGGGTGAATCAATATCTTTTGCACAGAAAGTTTCTGTTCTTGTGAGTCAGTTTTTCCTATATTATGTTTTCCAACAATCGCCTTCCATCTTTCAACTGATTTACTAGCTGGGCTAAAAACATGAAAATTACCATTTTGGAAAATTGTTCTGTCATGTTTTGTCAGAACCATTCTTGTTAATGAATCATTATATTGCATGTAATCATTAACATTTTGCAATTTTATTTCGGACAATAGTTTGTCTTCTTGGATTGTCTGGAAAATAATTTTTAATATTCAATATGTGTTTCCCTTTCAAAAGGTTTTGAATTTTTTTCCTACATCAGTTTTATATTCAGATATGAAATATCAGATTTAAATAATGATTAAATATGTGTTAATTGTTCACATTTGAGAGTTGTCGAGTTGCACAAAGTACATTCATACAGATGTACGAGTTGTCTGAATTTGTTTTATAGAAAAATCCATTATTTAGTTATGTTATATGTATTGACACTATTTAGATGTACTTAGTATTGGGTTGAAATATATAGACCCTATAAACTCTCTAAACGTCGTTTATATTAATCGAAAGGATTTGTTTAAGTTGATAATTTGATCTATATATATGTCAATAAAATAGTTTTTCCATTAAATTATAAAACAATTTTTGCACACACCAAAATGGTAGAAAAATATACTTACTTACTCTTCAAAACAGTGAGCTGCTGTCAATATCAATCTGTCCCCTATAATACTCCCTCCACACACCTGGTCTCCTAGTTCTGTTAACATCACCTGTTATAAGGCAGAAATGTTATAAACGTGATCTAATACAGTGGGGACACCCAAATATACCCACAGTTCTTTGTTTGTAGTCTGAAGATTAAAATTTTACCCAGGTATATCTAGTACCTATATCTCTGGTTTATTTAACAAATGGTGGTGATTGTCTACATGTGCAATGAATGAACATTTGCATAAAATGAGCTGTAAATACAACTGTTGAATTTCAGATTCTAAATCCGTCATATAATTTTTAAATAGTGTCTGATATAAACAGTTATTGGAGTTCATTTGTGAAACAGATTCATCATTATTATGTAAAGGGGGTTGCAGTGACACCTGAAAACGTTTCTGATCTAAATGGTGTAACTTTTGTAGGATAATTGATGTCTAATCTCTTGGAGAGATATGGTTCTGTCACATTGTACCGGAAAACATTTAAAGTTTGTAACATATTGGCAAGCACCACCTATGTTAGCGGCATTTACTATAGAATATTACCTGAAGAACTCATTGTGCATTTTCTTAAATTACTCTGTTTCTTATTCCGATCAACCGGATCGGTGGTGTAATGGTAAGCGTGTTCGCTTCGAATGTGATGGAGCATGGGTGTGATCCACAGACAAACTAAAGACTAGAAAATTGGTGTTTCTAGCTTCTCTGCTGAGTACGCAGCATTAAGGGGTAAAAGAAAAGACTGGTTTGCTCGGAATCAAGATAACTTAAAACGACATCAGTCATTACACCCATGTCTACGAAATGATTACGTCCACTTTTTACCGGTGACAAAATTGTTAAAGATCAATCACTTACTCATTCACTCAAAGCTAGTTCTCTTAAAATTTAATGTCATATCAATTTTTTATTTTCAATTTAAGCACATCGTTTCCTAGTGAAGTGTATCAATCATGATGGCCGCTTTAATGATGATTTTAAAAGCAATAGACAAATCTGAAGCATAAATAAGCATTTTCATGATGTGAAAATGCCATGTCACAACAATGAGATAAAAAAAAAGAAGCCACCCAATGAAATTTCCGTATAAGAATGGTACGCACCATCCATGGTATAGCTCCAGGTGACGATTCCTGCCCTCCGACAATTCTATGGCGACTTATATGTAATCGTGGTGACTGACCACAAATACCAGCTACTAAATCTGAAAAGAACCAAATACATTTACCATGACAACATGCATTGATATTTAGGCGATGCTTAGCGTTTCATGTTCACAGTGTGATGACTGTGAAATACAGAGCAACAATAAAGGCACTACTCCTTAACTTTTGATTTGTACAATCAATTTTAGATACACACGTATGAACTAAAAAAACAATATCTGGATGTATTGCCTTCAGACAAAAGGATATACATCTAATTGCAACATTTATACTATAAATAAAGCAGTATCTGTTTCATCCAACAATTACCCTTTATACCGACACAGTTGTAATCAATTAGTCCAATAAAGTAATTAATGAAATGCTAGCTGTCCAACTCGTCAAATCTGTACATAATTATATAGTCACAAATGTTCTATATTTGTCTTGGTCATGGAACTGTGAGATATTTTATAAAAGTAAATTCAAATTTTCAGTCAAGTAAACCTTGAAGATAACAAAGGGGTAATCAGAAGCCGTAAGTCAAACGTGACCAGATAAACAAAATTGTTGACAAATTTTGCAACTTGGAAATTCCATATCAAAGCCAATTTTACATATGGACATTTCCTAATTCTTGACTTATCAACAGGTTTGTAACAATAGTAACATGACAGATGTGACTATTAGACCAGGACGGAACTGCCTATCCGTCCGGAGCACCCGAGTTCACCCTCGTTTTTTCACTTGTCGTTGTGGTTGTTAAAGTGATACATTTTATGTCCATAATTATTATTCTTGGATACAAGTTCATTAGTTCAAATTTAACATAAGTCAGCTGCAGCAGACATTTAATGGACTATGCAAGATTTACAATTACACAGCAGTGTGAAATTTATCACCGTTATCTAAAGACTGGAGAGTTTATTTAGACACTTGTTGACCTCAATGTTTATTACCGTATAATGTCTCTTATTCACTTGAAATCGAAATATCAATTAGTCTAAGGTTTGGCTCCGAGGTATCAGTTCAGAAAGTTTAATAGTAAATGAATGAAAATAGTACCATCTTATTTTTAATGAAATTTAACCTTGCAACAATGGTGGCAGTGGTGGGCTGCGGTAAAAACCTAACTTGGTAAAACAATGGTGGCAGCGGTGGGCTGCGGTAAAAACCTAACTTGGTAAAACAATGGTGGCAGCGGTGGGCTGCGGTAGAAACCTAACTTGGTATAACAATGGTGGCAGCGGTGGGATGCGGTAAAAACCTAACTTGGTAAAACAACGGTGGCAGCGGTGGGCTGCGGTAGAAACCTTACTTGGTAAATCAATGGTGGCAGCGGTGGGATGCGGTAAAAACCTAACTTGATAACAGTGGTGTTCGTGTTAAGTTTCTTTACGTTTTTAATTCCGTGTTGTGCTGTCCCCTATGATTTTCGCGTACAATCGATGTTCGATTCATCTTAATTCCCATTGGCCTTGTAGAGGGTTCGTTGTTTTATTTATGTTAAATGTATTTATTTACGTATACTGGTATCCAACACGACTTCCATATCAGATGATGTTTCTGTCGTTTAACCGTAACACCACGGGTACCACTAATGGAACAGGATCTACTTACCCTCCCAATGTACTTGAGTTCACCCCTAGTTTTTAGTGGAGTTCGTGCTGCTCAATCTTTAGTTTTCTGTGTAGTGTATTGTAGATCATTACTTGTCATTTTGTTCGTTATCTTGTGGCCATTGTTTTGTCTGTTCTTCTATTTTGCGGCTTTTTATCACGTCTTTGTTATCTTCAAACTTTTCTTGTACATACAATTACATTTTAACTAATAATTGTCAAGAGTTACATATAAATCGGTTCAATTTCAAAATTAAAAGATAGTTTTATCTACTAAGTATAATATCACAAAGAAGATTTTGTATGGGTGAGGATACATCCGTTTTACCAATCTCTATCTAGAGTTGTCGTTCCTGCTACGCTACACAACATCTCTGTCAACGCTCATTTTACAAGATTTTTGTAAAAGTTAGAAACAGTAAACAAAATGTACTTAAAATTGTTCAATATCAAAAAAGATGAAAAAAAATCACTCATTTCAAATCAATTCCCTCTTAAAAATGATTTTTCACCCACTTCTTGGAGAACTATTTTGCGGAGGTAAAACTTAAAAAAAAATCATTTTTAAGAGAATTGATTTGAAATGAGTGATTTATTTTCATCTTTATTGATATTTACAATAATTAAAACAATTTTAAGTAAATTTTTTTACTGTTTCTAAATATTACAAATATCTTGTGAAATGAGCGTTGACAGAGATGGAATGTAAGCGTAGCAGGAACGACAACTCTGGATAGAGAATGATGTTTTACATGAACAGTACAATTTATATTTATCATTACGACATTGTCCATAGAATATCAATAAAATGTTTCAATAATTTGATGTCAAAAAATTAAAATCTTACCGGGCTCCACTAAGACGACTACATATAAACAGAAAGTCCCATATAAAACCGACATGCTATATCGGAAACACTGATAAGATGTACTGTGGGAATATCTCATGTGTTGACACGGAAGATTAAAATAGATTATGTCATTCCCTTTGATTTGGTTTTCATAAATCATAGATGTACGAAAACAATTCTCAGAAAGGTGAAATAATTGCGAGTTAACATGTAAAGTATTTTGTTTTGTTAAATGCAATCTGATTATTTAAACGTTAGAGAAAACCGAAGGGGCAATCAATAATGAACAATCCAGAGACATTGGCAACACTGGACACACAATACACAGGACAAACAAAAGAATACAATACAAGAAATTAAAAACACGGGCAAAACCGCCACTACCAAAACACAAGGGGTGACCCCATGTGCAGGTTCTGTTCCTTATAATACACCCGCCATGTTACTCATATATTCGAGACGTGTTAGGCACCACCAAGCGCAAACAACCACAAATAACACAAATAATGCATGAGCCCTTCTCCAAGCAACTGAGGGTAAAGACGACTCGAGCATTGTTTTTATGTGGAAATCGTAGCGGACAACATGGAACCAAGAACGTGAAGAAATAATAGGCCAAAATGAGCAAAACGAACCCCACAAATTAAAATCGGTGGTGAATTCAAAAGGCACAAGACAACATTGGGCACAGAAAAAAACACAACAGTAAAAAAGAGAATAAAAGCACAACACAGAAAACTAAGATAAAAAGATGAGCAACACGGACCCAGAGCAACACGGACCCAGCAACACGGACCCAGAGCAACACGGACCCACCGACCACTGGATGTTTGTTGGATCCTTCTCATTTTTATTCTTCGTCGATTAACAAACATACCGCTATCTGACGACGATCAAATAACCAGTCAGCGATGAACTTATGAAATATCTTTAGGTATGGAATAACATAGCAATTTATAAAGAGAGTCGAGAGTTTCCGACTGTGAATGAAGTTTTATCTGAGGTAACCCGATACTGTGGCGATGCTGATAGATGTTAGTGGATCGCTGAATAAAGATTTGACAAACATTCAATTGTTATAGACCGACATTGTAATATGTTTTATCCTTTCTATTGTATTGAAATCATTCCTTTATTATTTCCATTCTAATTTTGTGATTGATTGATTGATTGATTGATTGATCTCTATAAGTAACGTCAAATGACGAATTTTTCAGCTATATCAAATGACAAGAATTTGCTTACAAGCATTAAATCATGTATGTGAAGATGTGGCACTGTGATGGGCAAAAGGGCGTAATTAGATTGTCACAGGAAATAAACAATATAATGGTTAGGGTAGGACATTTCGCATAGCAACGGCCCATAACCGACCCCTCTTAGCAAACGCTTGTTACTTACTAGGCGTTGCTATAAATTGTACATGGGGTGTAACATTCTCCATACACGATCATCTACGTCCATCTTAAGGGTAGTTGTGCATTAGATTCGTCAACATAACTAATGGTCGATTCTTTCAGAGAGGTCTGCCACGCAGCGGATAAACAGAGTATTGTTTCTTTACCCCAGGGTTCCTTCGGGGATTCTAATAGTGTATCAATGAGGTTTCAATAAATAAACTTAACAAATGCAATATATGACACGATATCGTGAGGTTATTGCATACAAAATGCATGATGACGTCAATATATAGATCGGGATGAGAGCAGAGCTAGTCATAGGCTATCGAGAAGTTCGTCATGTTCATAAGTTTGTTATTTTTGTAAGATCGAATGGAGGTGTAAAACTCAATATTTTAATTTTAAGAAACTGAAAAAAGTTATTGGTAAATTGCACAGAATAAGCTTTTATGATTAATTTTCTCTGCCTTTACTTAGTAATTCATAATGATGTACATATATATGTAGACAATAGTAACTATAATATGGTTTCTTATTTTGAGGGCTAGGGCTACGGTGTTTAACGCCACTTTCAACACTATTCCAGTTATATCGTGGCGGTCGGATTAATAGATGGTGGAAATCGGAGTACCCGGAGAAACCCACCGACCTGTCGCAAATCACTGACAAACTTTTTCACATAATGTTGTATCGAGTACACCTCGCCATGAACGGGATTCAACTTTAGTGGTGATAGGCGCTGATTGCACAGGTCTAACAACCATACGATCACGGACACTACGTCCCGTTTCTTGTTTTGAACCAATTCGACGCAACAAATACATTCAGAAAGCGTATACAAATCAACATTATTTTTCACACAAAGATCATATCCGTGATGTGTGTTCACCTCAAGTAGAGAAGATATTTGGGTAGTCCACAGGGAATTTCTCCGGGTCAATAAAAGGCAACATGTATCATCCTCGATCGCTCACACCAAAGGCAATACAATTGACAATTACTGCTAAAGTGACAGAATTAAAACATCAATTAGAAGGAACAGTACAAACCATCACAATCATATAAACAAAACAACATCGCATGGAAAAACACGAACTCCAACAACACATCGGTAGAAAGAGTATCACTGCCAGATACTATAATTATCATGTTTATCAAGGTTTAATTAGAGTTATCTCCCCTATATGTCGAAATTAGTTTGGTCGTAGTACAACAAAGTGTATTAATATAAATTACCCACTGTTGTTTTCATTATGGTGAATTTTTATAATAAATGACAGATTCCAAGTAAAGAAAATGTCAATTTATATTTGAAATTGTATTTCACATCATGGATAACAAACTACTATGCTTTGAGTTTCTGAGTAACTTTTAATTGACTACTTTTGCTAGGATCTTTTCAGCGTCTTGTTTAATTGAAGAGTGAACGTCTGTCTTATTATTAGGACCGTTACACTACATGAGAAATAAGTCAACCCTAAGATGGATGCTTCTTTAAAAACTTGACACGATAACTTGAAACATGGCAATGATACACCAAAGTATATCATTGACATGTTTCAAATGTCATTTGAAGCAATAATAATTGATTGATTACGTCTAGCGAGCAGTATTTCAGCTATATTCAGGACGAGAACAAGTTCAATGATATATATTAAAAATTATAAAGCTATGTATATATTATATTTATTTATTGTGATGTTATATTTTCTGTACTTCTGTATTTGGTGATGAGAAATACAAATACTATGTGGTATGTGGTCAACCGGGTTTTCACTGCCACTGGAAAAGTATAGAGATTGGGTAGTGACGAACATTTTGATTTTCTGTAGCATCTACAATGAGCCTATCCTTTTCCGAAATCACCAAAGGAGGTTTTAAACGTGCAAGGGGCATGGCCTTTCCCAAACGTGTTTTACCAATTATGGTCCACAGATACTCTTTTCGTATTATAACTTGACAAACCCCACACAAGCCCTAAGCATACCCCCACCCCACTCCAATCCACCTCATGGGGACGCGCTGAGCAGCTATGTGGGTTTGAGCCATGAGAACATTCACCAGTATCTCTAAGCCATAATATTGCCCTGTGAAAATGTGTCCGATTGTATCTTTTTCAAATGAAAAATTCACAACAGACCAAACGAAGTCACCTCTGCGCTTTATTTCGTCCTCGGACTTTATCATAGAAAACAATTGTTACATAGGACACTATTTCACGGCGGACACTATTTAATCCTATCCAGTAACAATAATAAAACATGTATGGTTTTGTTATTTGTAATTAAAGACGTGTGACGAGATCGATGTGAAAACTTTTAACTTTGAAGAAGATCACATTTTGACATTTTGCAATATATTTAAGTCATTAAATTAAAACGTGATTTTTCCCCCTCAAAATATACCTTTATTTCTTACCTAAGGACCAGTTTAAATACATGTAATACATAATTTGAATCATTAAACACAAATAATACAATAATTTCAAACAATTTCCGATTTATTTGTTTAATATACGAGATTTTTCTGGATTTGTCTTAATGCATGTTATTATTTATATTATAGAATGGAATAGAATAGAATAGATTATTATCTAAATAGCCCGAAGAAATCCATTATTTAAACACAATTTACACTTTGAGACGCCCTCTTGAACGACAACAATAGCGGTACGAATTATGACGGGATAGACTTTTAATACGGGTATGGTGTGTTAAAACTCGTCACAGAGAAATCATGGATAGTTGAAAGTGGGTGTAACTACCCTTTCGTGAGTTTTTCGGACACCCCAACACAATTCCGTTGAAAAATTGACAGTAAATTAACGGGAGTTGTTTTGATATGTTTAAATATTGGATATAGACCACACCTGGAATATTCTTAGTTTTTTTAATTGGACACAGAACTCTAACAACATGGCACCTGTAACGTTGTCTACATGTGTATTGATCTTGCTGACTTTTACAGTACACGGTAAGTCATGGGTAAATAAATTTATCTAAAAATATAAATATTCTAATATACTGCATGCTACCTCTAAAAGGTGGAGGCAGCCCACCCTAATTACAAAAATACACTTTATGTATAATTGATAAGTACAGCCGATCATATTTGTACTATAATTGATTTTTTGTGTAGATTTGAGACATGATCGCTCACTTACTCCTATACATATAGTTGAGCAATATTACAAGTAATTAATAATGTATCTGCCACTCCAAGTCCATTATCATCTAGAGATTCATGATTTACCTAAGGGGGTGGAGTGGACTCCAGGCTAGTTTTGACATATATTTTCTGTTGTCTTGAAAAGAACCCCACTGCCGACCATTAACTCGGGAGGGGGGGGGTATATTTGTTGAAGGCTGATAAACGATGACACGGTGATATGAACAAATCATATTGTATTAGTGTATATATACTCAGCGTGTTGGTCTAGTACAAAGCGGACCTCATCATCATATCTTAATGAAAATCAACTTGTTCTCGCCATGATATAGCTGAATATTTTCTGAATTGGCGTTAAACAAAAATCACTCACTCACTCCAATATCATCTCGAGCAGAACATGATTTGTTGGAGGTGAAACGGCAATCAGAAGAAATGTCCTATTGTACAAGTATATGACAATACACTTTTGAAATGTATTATTTGTTATAGGCTTTATATATGATATTAGAACATTAATACTGTCATGGCAATTTGCGACAGAAAAGTATTAACAATTATGAAACAAATTTATATTAATTTCTATAAAATTGATAATAATTAAAATGTGCCAACAATATTATCACCTGTATATGTTGTGCAGTATTCAAGTCCCTTCATTAAAATGGTCCATTCTGAAAAAAATCAGAGCATTCACCTGCTTCCCTTTACTGCTTGTCAACCGCTTCAGTCGTAGATCGTTGGTTCGAGCGTCGGTCGGGTCAAAGTAAAGACCAACATTGGTATTTGTTGCTTCTCCTCTTAGCACGCATCACTAAACAAGTAAGATCAAAGACTGTATGGCTCGGAACGTGAATAATGTGTCCTAGTGGAGTGACATGTCTACCTGGCTCGGAACGTGAATAATGTGTCTTAGTGGAGTGACATGTCTATCCGCGGATTGTTGTTTCGGTGAGCTAGCACTATACAAATTCAATTAAACGTGTTAGTCTAGTACAAAGCAGATATCATTATCATATCACCGAATGTTACTTGTTCCTGATAACACAATTGGACTTTTGGATTTTGAAGTTCTTTTACTTGGAGTTGGACTCTAGCCAACGGACAACATTACGACTCCTTAAGTCTGGAGCCTTAAGTCTGGAGCAAGGCACTGAAAAGTATGATGAACACTTCGATATAAGTTTAAGATCTTTATTCTCCGAAAGCTCATATAGAATGACCTTCCAAGATTTAGTAACAATATTTATATTCATACTTTTCAGGTTTCAAATTCAACAATTCTTGGTAAAAGCGGAATGATTTACTAAAATGTTTTAAATTCTGTGTTTTGTCGCGTAGCAAGGCGTATGTAGCGTATGATTTAACTTTTACTTGATATCAATTGGTGTCTTGTATAATTTTTATGGTTTTATAATGTGAAGCGCTTAGAGTAATTGTTATATAATGCGCTATATAAATATTGTATAATAATATGTAAATAGTTGCTCATTTGTCGTTAAACAACAATCACTCACTCATTCCAATCTGATTAAAATCAGATTCATTCACTTTTTTCCCTTTACTGATATGTGGCTGCGTTTGCAAACAATAAATCACGTAGGTAAACGGTGGCGGTGAGATGAATCGACCCGTACGGGTACAAATGTGGAATTTAAAATATCCCAACTAAACACAAAGAATCAGATTTGAATAAGAATGTGTACAAGGTACAAAAGGAATGAAGATGACACAAAATAATTATTAATGAGCAAACTGGTTTTATTAAAATTGTTTTTAAAAATGAACTCATTATTGTTTATATCCAACTCCGCTTGTTGGTCTAGAACAATGTGGACGCCATCATCATTTCATCAAAATTGTAACTTGTTCTCGCCATGGTATAGCTGATAAATAGTTCATTTGACGTTAAACAATAATCACTCACTCCTTCAGTTTTATTGCTGGAAGAACTCGAGAATACCCAGAGAGAGGCTATGACAAGACAAGAATCTTTATTCTCAAATAAACCATCAATTACAATGGTATAGAGAAGTTACAACAGTTACTTGCCGCAAATCATTGGCAAACTGTTTAGCATAAAGTTGTATCGAGTACACCTTGTCGCAAGGGGAATCGAGCTCCCTACCTTTGCGTTGATAGACATTGAATAAATACGTAGATGTAAATCTAACTACAATTCTAGCATAACCTCCTTCTTTCGCTTTCTTAACAAATCAGCGAGTTATCCATTCGGTATAATCTCATTAGCACATGCGCCGGAAATGTGACTGACTTTTCCATTGGCAGCATAAATTGTGTGCGACATTTTCCGCAAACGTAAATATAAATTACTGTCTTCCAATCAAAGTATACTACCGTATTTGTACTCTTAGACATATCAGAATCGAAATAAATCATGGAAACCAGAATGTGTTGAGTTTTAACATGGATTGGCAGATATTATTAAATTTTATCCCTCGCTTTTGGCTCGGGATAAAATACTTATATCCGCCAATCCATGTTAAAACACCCAACACATTCTGGCTTCCATGATTTATTTCTTAAATGTACCATGTGTTCTTGTCCACAACAGACGCTGCATCAATTGATAATTTACATAAAAAGGGGGATACGATATATACACGACACGATTTGACCTCACAATAACGCAAACTTTATATGTATATGTGTTGGCGAGTTATAGTTCATCACTTCTTGTGCAGGTGATAGTGCAACGTATAGCAAGACAGGGAGTATGGGTGGTCGTGTGATGAAGGTAGTTAACTACTGTCCGTAAGTCCAAACTCAGTGACGTGGTTCCCGTCTCGATATCCATGGCGTATTATTTTTAATACACGTGTTTGGTCTATGATGATTTTTCTCTGATGAACATATATTCTACACGAGTTGTATTCCCCAAATATCGGGGGCTGTCGTAGTCGTGAGTGTATGGTAGTTGGATTTAGAACTACCCATGTAATCAATTCCCATCACCACTTACGTTGCGAGTTCGAATCCCATTCGGGCGATGTGTACTCGATACAACATTATGTGATAAAGTTTGTCTGACTTGCGACAGGTCGGTTGTTTTCTCTGGATACTCCGGTTTCCTCCACCAATAAATCTGACCGCCACGATATAACTAAAATATTGTTGAAAGTGACGTTAAACACCATAACCCTAACTCTAACCTTTATGAGCATAAATTCTACACGACTGGTATTCACCAAATAGCCACCTAGGGATCAGTAAAAAATATATTACAAGCAAAATTCACATTTCATAACCCAAATTAAACACGCTTTTACAAGCTTAGCTTCAATTATTTGTTTTTGTACACAGTTAAAGGTATGACGTAATTATTATTTTAGTGCATATAATGTGCATTCAAATTTTATTAAATTCCAAATACTTCCTGAATTGAACTTAAATGTTAAGCAAATTGCAATATGAATACATAATTGGATAATTGATTATAATATTGATAATTGATTATAATATTGATAATTGATTATAATATTGGGTTTTTCAAAGTATGGTTAATAAGAAGACAATATAAAATATAGACTTTAATATACATTGATTGATCGATTGTCGTTTCACGTCAAGTAAATAGTATTTCAGCTATTGAACAGAAGAAGCTTACAAATAATTAAATTTAGATAAAAAAAACATGGCACTGTTAATAGTCCTATGGTAGGAAGTTTAGATATAATGGCCACCGACGACCACTCCCAACGACCACTCTCAACACACCACTGCTCACTCAAGAGGTGGTTTAAAAAAAGGACCAAGTGTACAACCAGAGTAATCCTACTTGTTTTTTCTCCCCCTTTTTTCTTTTGCTCAATCAATCGAAACGTCGTTTTTACCGAGTTATAGATGCACCTTTTCGTGTATAATGAATTATATAAATTAGCGGATCTAGAAAATGTACTTTATTTTAAACTAATAGGACACAATTACAGAGGTGATAGACCTCGTCTAGCACAAAATACCTCGATTAACTATGTCATCTTGTCATTGTCATTTAGTTTAAGAAACGAAAAATTGACCTGCCGTGTGACCTGTTAAACATATTCAAAAGGAATACTTCCCCCAGCAAAATATAACCTCCTTTCTTTTAGATATGATTTTTATTGTATTTACTTTGAATATTACAGGGATTGTGTTATAACTGTATTTCTAGTAAAAGTATCTACATACAAAATGTACGTGGTGGTTGTAAGAATGAACACAACTCATGAACTCTTTAGTACGTTCATGTATTTAGATGTTTGGCTACAGCAATACATCTTAAAACTACGCGAAAGTGGTGCTAAGGATTAAAATTTCAACATTTCAGTTTTAAGCATCGATTTTCAGTGTACTGTACACCTTTTCGTCTATACAATTATAGTATTTAACGGTTTAAAAAATACTTCGAACGGAAACTTCTTCTCAACGTACCGCAAATAAATATATCACCTTACCATTACTTGGAAAACGAAAAACCCATTAGATATGTCTGTTGATCTTGTAAAAAGAATATTTGCCCGTTAAAATGTTAACATTTGATCACCTTCATTTTGAATGGGAATGTTATGTATTAATTTCTGAATTCATGTGGTCAGTGTGTGAAGTTTTACTGCTGTATGTCTAGCTATATAGTCATTTTAAGAGTGGACATCCTTCAGACCTTAATACATATCAAGCTATCAGTATACATGTACTTTTTTGCTATGTAAATATTATACAGTGTACGGTATTCGTGATTCATTACCCGGCTTTCATGAATGTCATTGATAGCTTACAGTTATACAAAATCTACTGCAATCTGAATAGATCTTTGAACCGACGATCCATTGAACCCTAAAAACATTTGTATATCGGGTCATTTTATACTTTTACATTTCTTAAACCATTAATTGACGAGTCTACATGATATTTAGGTATTTTAGGGCATAGTGCTTTTGTGAAGGTGTAGAGAGATGCCGAATGATTGCTTGTTGGATGGTGCCCAAAGCACACAGAACCGAAAAAGTTCAACAATATAAATTAAACAGAAATGAGGGAAGACTTGGACCTCATGGGCAATGACTTTGACTGCCACTGAACAAGTATATGAACAAATGTGTAGGGACTAATTAAAAGCCATTTTAGCGGTATCAATGCGATTAAATACATTTACTCTTTTTAGAAATCCACAAAATATTTAAAGAGGAGCGTAGCATTCCAAACTCGGCGCACAATTTGGTCCACGATCAGTATTTCCTTATTATAACATGACAACCCACTGACTCCCAAGTAAAGAGACCACCCCCTGTCCACCATCTGCGCACGTTCTTAGCAGCTCTCTCTGTTTGGCCATGGGAACCACCACCAGTAAGCAGACGCTTGTGAATGAGAGATTTCATGAAGTGACTTGAACCAGGAAGTTGATAGATATAGTGGATTACCAGATTAAAAACTCCTACAAACACTTAACTTTAATTATACTGTAGTCTATGGCTTTGTTAAATGCTATATGTATACATTATACACAACTACCTGTAATAATGTAGTTGTGCTGGACTAATTACGTAGGCAACTCGCTCTATGGGATATTACTATAAGCCTCATGTATATTGAGAATGTTACACTCTTTGCACACTAAAGACAACTTGCAGCAGCTCATTATAAGCACTATTTTGTTTTGTGTTGTCGTTGGTGCCCGTTCTGTTTTTCCTGTGGCAAACTAAATATTTGTCCATAGGCGCAGTCCGGTTTAACCTTTTTACTTACAATATACATGTATTTGTAAACTTCTTCTCATTCAGTATAATGCTGAAATACTGCTTACTTGACGTTAAACAAAAATTAATAAATTAATTTGATCTCACAAAAAGTGTATTGTTTTACATTAGACGGATCATTCAAAACAGATTTCATAACAATATCTATCGAGTACATAATATATAGTTGACAAAAATAAAATTGTGTGCATTGAATGTGAATATGTGTTAGTTCTATAGATCATATATATTTTACATTCTGAAAAGCGTGATTTTACAAAATAACATATATAATATATGCAGCGTCTAAGTATATATTTAGAAAAAAATGAAAATAGAGTAAACTTCAAACGGAGAATATTTGCCAGTTTTACCAGTTTTAAATTTCATTGACAATTTGGCTTTAAAATTTAATTGTGCGTGACGACAAATGTAAATTGATTCAGATGTTCACCCTGAACTAACATACCCCGAGGTTATCCTTTTGTCAGGGAAATACAATGTAAGTATCATTTGACACATCAACAGCTATTTGAAGACTGAACAATAACGTTTTTTGAAATAAATAGGCCTACGTCTAAAAGTACAATTTTTAATGTTTAAATAGAATTTATACATAGTTACATATTTGGAAGAGTCCGAAATATATGGCTACGGTCAGAGGTCATGTGTCATTTCTAAAGATCAATACGGATCATTGATACATGACCAAGTATTTTACGCGTTATATCTGAGTCATATATGTACATGTAGCAAATTTTACTAAATACAATTCTGGACAGAGGAATTCTACACGTATTTACCCCCCCCCCCCCCCCCCCCCCCCCCCTTCCCCTCGACTCCTCTCTTTACCCCGTCATAATCATGGGTTTACAAACATGCTTATAATTTATTCACGGTAACTACTGTGTATAATCATGAACAAAAAGGAATCAGGCAATTGTCCTTTAAACGGCATGCAAGAACTGGTACCAGGAAATGAAATATATTATGCATATATTTGTAAACATTAGTTAAATTACTGTAGAGTATGTTCTTGTTTATTTCTAAATTTTATTGTATACATTAAGGTTTTAATCACTTCTCTTAAAAAACAGTTGTATTTAAATAAATATGAGTAATTTGGGAGTAATATACTTTTAAAAACCCATAGGATTGCACATTAAAATTAGGTTTGAGATTCTCCCTGCTAAAATCATGCTATACTATTGGAGTTGTTCCAGTTGAATGATGCCTATGTATTGGGCGTAAACTAACATTCATTTAAAAAGAAACTAACCGGTTTTAAATGAACAATGTGAATCAATATAGGTGTGTTTGACCCTCATATTCTTCTAAATGTGTAAATAAATATTGAAATTTTAGAAAAATATACATCCCACGAAATAAATTAAAAATAAATATTTTATAGATTTATTCGGTACCCAGATTTATTGATCAAATCATTGGTTTTTTTTCACTCTACAGGATGATGTAATTTATTACAAAAACTATCAGATATAACTACATTAGATTAGATTATTATGCAATATTTCTTGATACGTAAAGTGTGCATATAAAGCCACGAAAAAGGGGAGATAAATAAGAATCTAAAGTGTTCCTTTTGACTAAGTAAACGAAGTTTAGTATATTACACAGTCTACTTTAAATGTTTTCATTACCACACCATTTCTTTCATGTGTTTCCAAGAATGACACAGGCTTTACTTTAATTTATTCATTTACATCCAAAGCCTTTCATATAATATTATGCGCTTTATGAAAAATATGAAAATTTCCTTTCAATTTGAACTGCATCGGCGGTGTAATGGTTAGTGTGCTGGCTTCTAGTGCGGTAGACCGTGGGTTTGAGCCCCAGTCGGGTCAAACCAAAGATTATTAAATTGGTATATTGTTGCTTCTCCGCTAAGCAAGCAGCATTAAGGAGAAAGAGCAAAGACTGATTGGTTCGGAATCAAGATAATGTGTCCGAGTGGGGTGACATGTCTACCCGCGAATTATTGTTTCAGTGAACTAGCTCTATAAAAATCCAACCAAGCGAGTTGTTCAAAGCGGACCTCATCATCATCTCATTGACAATTAACTTGTTCTCGCCATGATATAAATTGCTGAGTTGGCGTTAAGCAACAATCACTCCACCCATTTCAATTTGCTACGGTTGATCAATCAATCAATCTTTATTGAAATCATGCTTATTTTATTTTTGTTATTAACAAGAAAGATAATACGCACTAAAATATTTATTTTTTATAATTTTTTTTTCTTGTTTTACAGGTGTATCAGCTGAATCAGGTCCTGACCCCATGGTTGGTTTAGTTGTAGCTACAGTCTTAGCATTTTTTATACTAATAGGCGCCATTGTTGTCTGTATGCTAGGAATTGTATGGTATGTGGTTAATTTCACGACATAAACGTATGCTTAATTATGCAACGATTTGTTTAGTTTTAACGCCACATTCAACAATATGTCAGTTATATCGTGGCGGTCAGTTTTATTGGTGCAGCAACCGGAGTACCTGGAGAAAACCACCGACCTGTCGCAAGTCACTGACAAACGTATCACATAATGTTGTACACCTCACCCTGAGCGGGATTCGAACTCACAACATCAGTGGTGATAGCCACCGATTGCATAAATCCAACTACCATACGATTACGGCCACGACAAACCTATGTAAAATATAACGAAATAGGAAACAGTTACAACAATTTGATCTTGTTTATCTTTCTACAAAGCACTTATACCGATATATTGTATATACAGTGTGGTGAGTGCAAAATGGGGATATTTCAGGTATATCATGGCGAGAACAAGTTACATTCGATGAAATGATGATGATATCAACTTTATACAAGACCAACACACTTAGTTGGATTTTTAAATATCTCACTGAAACAACAGTCCGTGCGTATACATGTTATCCCATTCACTGAAACAACAGTCCGTGGGTATACATGTCACCCCATTCACTGAATTAACAGTCCGTGGGTATTCTCTCTAAAAACCGGTTCTATCAGTTGCGATGACCGCAACATTCTTGTAGAGACAGCCACAATGTCAATGAATGACATAGAGTTATTTCCCATTTGACGTTGACGAAGTAAAATTTTGTGATTCACAAGATGTATCGGGATACTAATTGGTTTTTAAAAAATATTTTATTGATAATTATTATTCCATATTTCATCAAATCTTATTATGTCTGTACGAAAAGTTTGAAGATACCAAAGGGGACACCAGAAACCGTAAATCTAGAAACAATACAATGACCAATCAGAAACCGTAAATCTAGAAACAATACAATGACCAATCAGAAACCGTAAATCTAGAAACAATACAATGACCAATCAGAAACCGTAAATCTAGAAACAATACAATGACCAATCAGAAACCGTAAATCTAGAAACAATACAATGACCAATCAGAAACCGTAAATCTAGAAACAATACAATGACGAAAAGAAAGGACAAAAGGTCAAACCATAATCTACAAAACATTGCACAGAAAACTAAAGATTGAGCAATAAAGTTTGAATATCTTAAACCAACGATTTACATAGATGAGTCACTGTATTTAATGTTGCTTAGTTGTATAATCATGCTTACCTTTAATCTAAATAAGTTTGTCTACTCATGTTTACCTATAGGGAAAGATTCAATTTCCTTATTTGTCATAGGTCGATTACTGGCGACAGATCGATTGGCTCAATCAACTGTGCTGATTAATTAATACTCCTAGGTGGCGAATAGGGGTTACCTTCTCGGTGGGATTGTCAGATTTTAAATACGGAAATCCTGACCTTGGAGCATTGTGGGTAATCTGCTTGGAGAGGACCACGCTCCCTGTACGTTATTTAAAAATATCTCTTTAGTAGATTTTGTGAAAGAAGATTGTAGTCGCTATAATGGGCTAAAATGTTCACCCGCTACTAACTCCATATCTTTCCAGTTCCCGTCAAAAATCGTATCCCCTGTTGTGCAATTCTTCCCTCATATCTGTATAATTTTCTATATATTGTTGAACAGTTGAACTTGATATATAGTCCTGAATGTGTATGAAATATTTGTCGCTTTGACGTATTTATAAGCAAACAACAATCAATCGTATTTGTTCCAGGAATGACTGGTACCCTAGGCGTCAATGGTTACGTGGTAAACAAAAAGTCGAGAGAGTTAAGTTTGAACATCAACCATTAGAAAATGACGCTGTGTCGGTTGTATCAAAAGCAGCATCATCATTACGCAATCATCAGCCAAAGATACTATCAGAGCCCATTCACCTAACAGGTAATACAATATGGTATTTTTTATGTGGCTGTGGGAGGGTAGTTTTAGCTGTTGTGGAAAATGTACTGGGGATCAACATATAATGCTATGGTTTAAAAAATATCGAGAGGAATATTGTATTCTGGTCGATTAGTAGCATGTTTAGCTCCCCTGGACGAAATATCATCATTTGTTGTCCATTGTCAGTCGTCTGTAAGCTCTTCATATGTAAACCTTTTCCTCCCAGAACCATTTATCCAATGGAACCAAACTTAGTAGAAGTATGGCTTAGTTGCTCTTCGAGATTTTGTAGGATTTTCTTTCATTTGGAAAATCAATATAGCCGCTATGGCTTATTATGGTTTCTGATAGGCTGAAATTTCCAATATCATTTTCTCTGAAACTATATGTGTGATGGAAATACTACACGGTAGGGATGTTCCCTACAAGTACATTTGTAAAGTTTGTTTTTAACTGTGTATTGGAAATCCAAGATGGCCATCACCAAAGAATAAAACAAACAAAAAATCCAAAAAGATATTTGTATCAAATAAAATATATTGGTAATGTTTTAAATGTATGTAAATTAATTTATATCCAAGATGGCTACCACCACAGTGAAAAAAAATCAAAAAGACATTTGTATTAGATAAAATATATTGTAATGTTTTAAATGTATGTAAATTAATTTATATCCCTTTTGCAAACTTTGGAGTCTATGTATATTAAAAAAAATAATAATACAAGCAACTTATATGTGGTTTTTATAGTATATTGATTTCAATTTGTTTTATGAAATTTTGAAAAGTCTTCTAGTCTTTTAGTGGGGTTCCTGTTACTCGATCTTATAGTTTTATGTGTATGTTTTGTATGTTTTGTAGATCGTTGTTTGTTCTTTTGTATTTGTAGCTCACCTCGCCAAAGGAAATGTGAGCTTTTGCCATCACTTGGCATCCGTCATCCGTCGTCTGTCGTCCGTCGTGCATTGTCCGTCGTCTGATAACTTTTCACATTTTAATCTTCTCCTCTGAAACCCCTCAGCCAAATGAACTGAAACTTGGTAGGAAGCATCTATAGAAGGTCCTCTTTAAAATTGCACATGTTATCACGATCCATTAACAAACATGGCCGCCACAGCCAATTCTTGTTTTTGATTGGCCGATTTTTAAAAATCTTCTCCTCTGAAACCACTAAGCCAAATGAACCGAAACATAGTATGAAACATCTATGGATGATCCTCTATAAAGATTGCTCATTTTGTCCTGATCGGTTAACAAACATGGCCGCCACAGGCAATTCTTGTTTCCGATTGGTTGATTTCTAAAAAACTTCTCCTCTGTTAAAAGAAAGATAACTCTTGCCTAAACTGTTAAAAGAAAGATAACTCTTGCCATTATCTCCCTTAGAAATTAACTAATGCTGATATAGTGTAACATGTTTATTCTATACATTACAAGTAGGTATTCCCATTTTAATATTCTTTTTAGCAAACCTTGCCAAAAGCAATATGAGCTTTTGCCATCACTTGTTGTCCGTCATCTGTCGTCTATCATTCGTTTACTTTTCACATTTTAATCTTCTCTGAAAACCCTCAGCCAAATGAACTGAAACTTGGTAGGAAGCATCTATGGAAGGTCCTCTCTAAAGAATGCTTATTTTGTTATGATCCATTACCAAAAATGGCCGCCACAAGCAATTCTTGTTTCTGATTGGTCGATTTTTAAAAACCTTCTCCTCTGAAACCGCTTGGCCAAATGAACCGAAACTTGGTAGGAAGCATATATGGAATGTCCTCTATGAAGATTGCCCATTTCGTCCCAATCGGTTAACAAACATGGCTACCACCGAAACTTGGTAGGTATCATCTATGGAATGTCCTCTATGAAGATTGCTCATTTCGTCCCGATCAGTTAACAAACATGACTACCACCGAAACTTGGTAGGAAGCATCCATGGAATGTCTTCTATGAAGATTGCTCATTTCGTCCCGATCGATTAGCAAACATGGCCACCACATGCAATTCTTGTTTCTGATTGGTCGATTTCTAAAACATCTTCTTCTTTGAAACTGCTTAGCCATGTGAACCGAAACTTGGTAGGAAGCATTTACATGTATGAAAGGTTCTGTATTAAGTTTCCTCAAAGCAGCATGAAAGGTGAGCGACACAGGCTCAGACCGCTGAGCCTCTAGTTTCTTTTGGCCATTGTGTTGTCTGTTCTTCTTCGATATACGGATTCTGATTACCTCTTTGGTATCTTCAAACTATTCTTACTTTCAAAATTGTACAGGATGATTCTGTCAATCATCCAACTGTTACTATTAAAAGAACATATGGAGTAAAACATCTAAATAGTCGAAACGTTTTATTTTCAGTTTATAATGGTGTAATTTTAAGTTGCTGGTACACCATAAACATTTCAAAAGCATATATTCTGGGTTTATTTTGTGAAATTGATAGTTTTCCCAAATTTTTCTAAATATTTGGATATTTTTAAGCAATGTTTTTTACACAACACAAAGCCAAAGGTTTGTTTCAAATCTTAGCTATTATAGTATTTACTATATTAGACAGAAGCGAGTAGATCTTATAGACACATTCTTCTTTTATTGTTTTATAGGTCAAAATATTAATGACCTTATAAATTTAATATAACAAACAGCAGCATAAAGTGTTAATTGTTGGCAGGCGTTGCCATTCACAAACATCTGCAGAAAAGTGCAAGAGGTAATTTTGTTTTAATCAACAAATCAAATAATCCTGAAATCTACGCACCTTGTTTTCCAATTTCTGAGGTAATTTTCTCAGAGGTAAACTTCTGAATATAACATGTAATTAACAAGAGGAATATTGTTTTGTAGAATATTTACACATGCATCAAGCATATTTAAATTAATATTTAATTGATGTGACTTGCATAACCTTTTTTGTTGTTTTGTATTTTTTTTCATTAGGGGTTGTGGTATGATCAAATAATAGAGTTATCTTATACCATTCAGAGTTATAATATCCAAATCCAGTTAAGGCTCTTCTTTGTGATTTTTTCATAATCTACCCTTCCCAAAATTGTGATCAAATATTTGAAGTGATATCGTTCTTATAAATAGATATATGAAAAACACTTATATATCTAGAATATAGTACAATGTATATATTTTTTTTTCAGAATTAAATGATGTAAGGTACGTATATAACAATTCTTGTAACCCATTATGACACTGCTTTATCCCACCTGGGAAGAGACCAAGTAAGCTTTTAATATCAATTTGCGTCTGTCGTCGGTCTTCCTTAACATCTGTCACTGTCAACTTCTAGCTGAGGGTCACGTATGAAGCAGGTTTAGCTGTATCTGTGGTATCCTTTATTTAAAGTGCAATTGCGATAGATACCACCAACATAATCACCAAGCATGAAATTATTTATTGAAAGGACATCATTTATATTGCAGAACATGAAATTAAAAGTTCGGGTTAGCTTCTTTTTGTTTGTCCTAAGAAGTCCCTGTGTGAAACAAGTCGGCGAGAAAAGGAGCACAGTTGGTATCCATAGGAATGCCGACTGTCTGTTGAAATACACATATCTACACATGCATGCACACACCTTTATATGCTATAGTAATGAAATGCAAGTGTGCTTGCGATGGAAATCAGGTTGAATTCAAATGACCCTTACCGTATATGAAGGAGTTGAAAAGTAAACTAAGAATGTTATAATAAAAATGATGTAATCCTCCAGAAGAACTTTCAAAATTGAAAAAAAGGGTTAGTTTGAACGACATCTTGCATGTTGTATTTACATATAAAACACTTTGAACATTTTTAATTTGATTTGATTTTTGGTGTTTAACGCCATTTTCAGCAATATTTCAGCTATATCATGGCAACCAGTTTTAGTGGTGGAAGAAGCCGGAGTACCCGGAGAAGACCACCGACCATGGGCAAGCAACTGGTAAACGTTATCACTTGTGTCTGCGAATCGAGTGCACTCTCTTTATAATTTACAATGCCGGGCGCGAACCCACGCCGTATTGGTGATAGGCTTGTATGAGTTGTTAGGTAATCCAACTACCTAACTCATTGAACCGCCCTCAATCGTGCTAGCTTCTTGGGCCCCCGAACCTGTTTTGAAAAAGAGGAAAATAATGAGTGATTTTTCTAGGTAAAGAATCAAATTCAAAGTTTGACATCAATATTGTTCTGATAAACAAATTATTCACATCAAATGTATTTTATACTATACATTAAATTCACAGACACAGACATATAACAAAAATATTTCCTTGATTTTGGGATCGGCCGAATCTAATTAAATTAGATGTTCATTCTATCTGCTATGAAAATAAAATCCAACAAACATGTAATTGTAATTAGATTTGGGATCGTCCTTGACCTCAGTCAGTTAACTAAGCATATTTTGGGTCGGATTTAGTTTTGTGCTCTAAATCATATCAAACATTCGTTCATGATCTTCAGCATGCTCTCTACTTGACCATGATATACATTATTGCCCCTCTAATCAGTGATATATTCTTCAGCATGCTCTCTACTTGACCATGATATACATTATTGCCCCTCTAATCAGTGATATATTCTTCAGCATGCTCTCTACTTGACCATGACATACATTATTGCCCCTCTAATCAGTGATATATTTTTCAGCATGCTCTCTACTTGACCATGATATACATTATTGCCCCTCTAATCAGTGATATATTCTTCAGCATGCTCTCTACTTGACCATGACATACATTATTGCCCCTCTAATCAATGATATATTCTTCAGCATGCTCTCTACTTGTCCATGATATACATTATTGCCCCTCTAATCAGTGATATATTCTTCAGCATGCTCTCTACTTGATCATGATATACATCATTGCCCCTCTAATCAGTGATATATTCTTCAGCATGCTCTCTACTTGACCATGATATACATTATTGCCCCTCTAATCAGTGATATATTCTTCAGCATGCTCTCTACTTGACCATGACATACATTATTGCCCCTCTAATCAGTGATATATTTTTCAGCATGCTCTCTACTTGACCATGATATACATTATTGCCCCTCTAATCAGTGATATATTCTTCAGCATGCTCTCTACTTGACCATGATATACATTATTGCCCCTCTAATCAGTGATATATTCTTCAGCATGCTCTCTACTTGACCATGATATACATCATTGCCCCTCTAATCAGTGATATATTCTTCAGCATGCTCTCTACTTGACCATGATATACATTATTGCCCCTCTAATCAGTGATATATTCTTCAGCATGCTCTCTACTTGACCATGATATACATTATTGCCCCTCTAATCAGTGATATATTCTTCAGCATGCTCTCTACTTGACCATGACATACATTATTGCCCCTCTAATCAATGATATATTCTTCAGCATGCTCTCTACTTGACCATGATATACATTATTGCCCCTCTAATCAGTGATATATTCTTCAGCATGCTCTCTACTTGACCATGATATACATTATTGCCCCTCTAATCAGTGATATATTCTTCAGCATGCTCTCTACTTGACCATGATATACATTATTGCCCCTCTAATCAATGATATATTCTTCAGCATGCTCTCTACTTGACCATGATATACATTATTGCCCCTCTAATCAGTGATATATTCTTCAGCATGCTCTCTACTTGACCATGACATACATTATTGCCCCTCTAATCAGTGATATATTCTTCAGCATGCTCTCTACTTGACCATGATATACACTATTGCCCCTCTAATCAGTGATATATTCTTCAGCATGCTCTCTACTTGACCATGATATACATTATTGCCCCTCTAATCAATGATATATTCTTCAGCATGCTCTCTACTTGACCATGATATACATTATTGCCCCTCCAATCAGTGATATATTCTTCAGCATGCTCTCTACTTGACCATGATATACATTATTGCCCCTCTAATCAATGATAATGAAGTAAACGTATTGTATGTATTACAGGCCGATGATGAACGGTATGGTAGTCAATGATTCACCACGATATGAAGAGAAGGTACGTCTATGTTGTATATCTCTCATATTATTAGTTACACAGTGTGTTAGTGACCTAATACGTTATATACGGGGTCAGTAAATTCCATACGGGGCGAGACGAATCGAGCCCCATATGGAATTTACTGACCCCGTATATAACATATTAGGTCACTAACCCTCTGTGTAACGAATATATCTTACCGACCACCATTTGGATTTGAAGTTCTGAGTTTTTTCTTACTTTAATGAGTCTATAAAATATTTACCAACCCTGTATGAAATTTACTAACCCTGTATGAAAAACATACAAGAGGCTCAGACGCCCTGTATGAGTTATACAGGGCGTCCACGTGTTCACGCTAAACCAATCATTTTCTTACATTTATGTAGGAGGTAAGATATATAATCTTATGTAAGCAGTAAAAAGCAAAACAACTGATTTAAAACTGCATCGGTGGTGTAATGGTTGGCATGCTCGCATTAAGTTCGGTCGATCGTGGGTTTGAACCCAATCGGGTCAAACCAAAGACTATCAAATTGGTATTTGTTGCTTCTCCGCTAAGCATGCAGCGCTAAGGAGAAAGATCAAAGACTGCTTGGCTTGGAATCAGGATAACGTGTACTAGTGAGGCTACATGTCTATCAGCGGACTGTAGTTTTAGTGGGCTACCACTATAAGATCTTAACTAAGTGTGGTGGCCTGATACAAAGCGGACCTCTTCATCATCTCATTGAAAATTATTTTGTTCTCACCATTATATAGCAGAAAAATTGCTGAGTTGGTGTTAAACAACAATCAATCACTCACAAAATATTTAAAAGAATGAGACATACATACTCTATACTGAAAGAAAACCACACAATGCCAGTAAGGGACATACCATTAAATGTGTATTGGGTCAAGATATTGCCATGATGAGAAATGTCAGGATGCAAGAACACTTCATAATATAACCAGCACCTGTCATAAGTCAAAAATAAGACATCCAAGAATAAAAATATAGGGTACCATAATCCAAGAAACAAAAAGTTAGTCTTACAGATTCCATGAAAACAAATATTCAGGATCTAGAAGGATATATTTCTATTATAAGCTTTAGGTGAACGTTGTTTTGTGTCAGTGATATAACTGAAATACTACTTAAGCTGTAAGAAAAGTTTGAAGATACCAAAGGGGTAATTAAAAGCCGTAAATCTAAGGGGTAATCAGAAGCCGTAAATCTAAGGGGTAATCAGAAGTCGTAAATCTAAGGGGTAATCAGAAGTCGTAAATCTAAGGGGTAATCAGAAGTCGTAAATCTAAGGGGTAATCAGAAGTCGTAAATCTAAGGGGTAATCAGAAGTCGTAAATCTAAGGGGTAATCAGAAGTCGTCAATCTAAGGGGTAAGCAGAAGTCGTAAATCTAAGATACCAAAGAGGTAATCAGAAGCCGTAAATCTAAGATACCAAAGAGGTAATCAGAAGCCGTAAATCTAAGATACCAAAGAGGTAATCAGTAGCCGTAAATCTAAGATACCAAAGAGGTAATCAGAAGCCGTAAATCTAAGATACCAAAGAGGTAATCAGAAGCCGTAAATCTAAGATACCAAAGAGGTAATCAGAAGCCGTAAATCTAAGATACCAAAGAGGTAATCAGTAGCCGTAAATCTAAGATACCAAAGAGGTAATCAGAAGTCGTAAATCTAAGATACCAAAGAGGTAATCAGAAGCCGTAAATCTAAGATATCAAAGGGGTAATCAGAAGCCGTAAATCTAAGATGCCAAAATGGTAATCAGAAGCTGTAAATCTAAGATACCAAAGGGGTAATCAGAAGCCGTAAATCTAAGATACCAAAAGGGGTGATCAGAAGCCGTAAATCTAAGATACCAAAGGGGGAATCAGAAGCCGTAAATCTAAGATACCAAAAGGGGTGATCAGAAGCCGTAAATCTAAGATACCAAAGGGGGAATCAGAAGGCATAAATGTAAGATACCAAAGAGGTAATCAGAAACCGTAAATCTAAGGGGTAATCAGAAGCCGTAAATCAAAGGGGTGTCCAGAAGCCGTATATCGTAGAAAGACAGACCACATAATGGCAAAAAGAAAAAGAACAAAAGCACAAACAACGATGTACAAAACATTACACAGAAAACTAAATAAAACAAACAGGTCTATCTGAATTGTCTTGTCATAATTTGCATCTATGTACATGGTTTATTTATTATTAATAACTGATGGATTTCATGGTGACAAGCCCGTCTGTTCTGATTTCCGGCTCAAACATCATAGTATTTATCAGACTGCTTGATCACCACAAATCTCTTTCTAATTTTCCATTCCATATTTTCCAATATGACTACACCTTTCAGTACAAAATATATGATTACATGAGTAAGATCAAGCTGAATATTAGCAATCAAGGAACATATATAGGGTCTAACACCGGGAGAGGTGCAAGATAATAAAATCTGTGACACCCGAGGGTGTCACAGATTTTACGATCTTGCACCTTTTACCGTGTTTGACTCTTTTTCTCACCCCTTTTTACCGTGTCAATGTTTGTTTACTTGTTGTATAGTTTGGTGCATTAATTTGCGAACCGTATCACAGCCACAGGACCAAAGGCAAAATGCCACGTAATTAAATAAAACAAGATGTTCATTTTACAACTTTAAAGAGGTTCAAATTAATAAAGTTAACAAACTTGTGATATGCGAGCTTAAGCGAGCTCTTTATGGTATAAAATATGTACTTAGGATTTTTTAACAAACATGGCTGAACAAATTGTCGAAGAAAAAAAATTCTACGTTTTGTATTTGTTATTCGAGTTATCGTTCCTTACGTTTTGTAAACACCGGTTTCCGGGTAACACACTAACACACTCAACTAATGAAGATCTTCTTAACATAAAGCGCAAAGGTGATCCTGAAGTCTCGTACCCTCTCTCGTAAGGAACGACAGCTCGATTGAATGAGACTAGATTCGGCCCTAAAAAAAGTCGTCCCCAATATATCTCGGCCCAAAAAATCTCGACACTTTTTGATGAAATTGCCAGATAATTTTCAGATGCGCGAGCATTCAAGGCCGTGCCGGTTTCATATTAGATTCTACAATAACAAAATTTTGCACCTTTTATGATGTTTGTCTCTTTTTCTCATCTCTTTCAATATTTGTTTACGTTGAGAAAATATAGAGTACTCTCCCTTGTTATGTAACTAACGTAAATAAAAACAATTACCTCCCTTTGACCAACGTCAAATACATTTTTTTACAGGCATTTATCGCTGTTGCAGTAGCATTTATAATATATTTATAAATAAAATACATTATTGTATTTTATTGTGAAATACATTTAAAATACTGTCAAGACACTATAAATCGACAATTTAATTCAACAATGGAAAACAATTTTTCGGAAAAACGGCGTGTAGCTTGTCTTACCCTGGAGCCGGGGTAAGATAGAAAAATCTTTTTCACCTAACGGACTACTTTATCCAAGGGGTGAGAAATATGTATCTTCAAGCCTTTCACTCTTTTTAATGCCTTCTTTTGAAAAGCAATAAAACGAATCGCCAATAAACCATATCAGAGTTCTGGTATTTTGTATACCATCCTGCTTTCGAATTTTAATCAGCCGAAATTATGTAGGGATCTTCGTGGTCGTGATCGTATGGTAGTTGGATTTGCAACTACCTATGTAATCAGTGGATATCACCACTGAAGTTCGAATCCCGCTCATGACAAGGTGTACTGGATACAACATTATGTGATAAACTTTGCCAGCGACTTGGGACAGGTCATTGTTTTTCTACGGTAACTCCAGTTTCCTCTACCAATAAACCTGACCGCCACAATGTAACTGAAATATTGTTGAAAGTGGCGTTAAGCACCATAGACCTAAATCAAAGCATCTATTTTATATGAGTTCTTATCATACCAAAAATGAGAAGAATCATGGGCTGGGGAATTCTGGATGACTACAGTTTCTATGCAATTTCAGAAATCGTGTTTGATTTAATATTTATTGTTCTGTCTTTTCCATTTGTTATCAATATCAAAAATGTGTGCCGGTGTCCGCGTTCATATTACATTTATCCATGGAATTAGTGCTTGTATCCGATATCGCTGTGAGCTTAAGTGCCGACCATGCAATGAAATGTGTAAGTGGCATGCGTCAGCCCGATGGTTTAAAACATGTATACCGGTACTCTGAGGTCACACTCCAATAAAACTCATCACCACGATATAACTGAAATAAATGTATTGAATGTGGTGTTAAACACACATATCGTTGAATATGTAAATTTGGATAATCTTTATGAAAATGTACATGCTTTTTAAAGCCAGATAAAACACTGTTATCTATGTAGTTATAAATAGTTTAATGATAATCATATTACCCATCACAAATATGCTATAGCTGCATGATAAGATACATGTGAAAACCGGTTGTACTACTTCCCACAGTAAATACAACTCCAACTTAGATGTTGGTAATTTTGTTGTGTTATTAAGCTATATTTAAATTTCATCTATTGTAGGGTCAAATGTTAAATTTTGGAGACGAAGATGGTGACACAAGATACCAAGTAACATCTCCAAGTGAGATAGAATACAACGAACGGCAAATAGTTCCAATCATGTCTCAACAACCACCAACACCCAGACAAATGCAGTTGGTTCAACAGCCACAACAGCAAATTATACAGAGAGAACTGATTCCAGTCGTTCAGCATATTCAACACGATGAACCAATTATAACACAAGTCGAAAAACAACCAGTTATAGTAAAAATAGTCCACAGATATCCCACCGCCACACAAGTTATTGAAGAACCTGTCATTGCTGAAGTCACTCATACAGAACAAGTAATAACAAAAAGAGTGGATGTACCTTTGGTAAAGGAAATAGAGCATGACCAACCGATAGTTACAGAATATCAAGAACGGCCTTATGTGGCGAAGGAACTTCACAAATATCCTACATCCATGCAAGTAATAGAAAAACCGATGGTTAAAACCATAGAACATGACGAACCGGTAGTTACCAAAGTTCAGGAAAAGGAAGTTGTGACAAGGGAGCTTCATCAGTATCCAACTGCTACACGAATTTTTGAAAAACCAGTTGTAAAAAGAATCGAACATTCTGAACCTCTTATAACAGACGTGAAAGAAAAACCGCTTGTAACAAAAGAAATTCACCAGTACCCAACAGCAACCAGAGTTGTAGAAAAACCCGTAGTAAAAACAATTGAGCATGCTGAAAAAGTTGTCACAGATGTGAGGGAGCACCCAGTCGTTACAAGGGAACTACATAAATATCCTACTTCAACTAAGGTCATACAAAAACCAGTCATAAGAAATATCGAGCATGGTAAACCATTAGTTACGAATGTCATTGAAAAACCATATGTAGCTACAGAAAGGCATTCATACCCAACGGTCACTCGAGTTGTCGAGCGGCCTATATCGAATGAAGTCGTTCACGTCAGATCAGTTGCTACTGGATCAAAAATAGTGCGGGGCTCTGTACGTGATGGACAAAATATAGTTGAACGAGTTATACAAATGCCCTCCCACGGCCCGCCATCATATGAATATAGTAAACAAGTGCTCGACACCAAAAAAGGAAAACGAAGAAGTAGTAAGAAAAAAACAAAAGAAGAAGGCCAAAAAGATCCTCAATATGAAACCGTTACAGGTGTGATGAATTTTGGTACGGAGAGGCAAAGCGATACCAGTAGTTATACCACGGATTCTGATTCCGATTCTGATTCGGGTTCACTTTCTTCCGGTTCCGGTTATATCCAGCCGACTCTAGAAGATCCGGGTAGAGAACAAGAAGTTCAATCAGATGTAAATCAACAATGGGCAATGTATTAACTCTCTAGTCCAATATCATGACATGTCATCAATAATATATTTGATAGATTTTATATAATTTTTATGTCCAGTATTCACAAACTATGCATACAAAGAAAGTTGTGGTAATATCCATAACCATAATATAATTTCGCATTAACAATGGCGAATATTTTGTGGGTTGTTGCATGTATGAAACGTAAATGAGAATATATATATAATTCTAAATGTGCTTCTACAGGGGAAGCTCGAGGGATCTAATATTTTTTACGGTCCGATTAGTTTTCTGTTATGCAATATTAAAATATAATATGCAATGAATATTTCTGTATGGCAATGTTCAATCATCAAGAGCCATGATCACTTCCATACATTATCATTGTTCCTGGCATGATCAAACTATTGTTCTATATCAGCAAGCATGGTTAAATTTCAAAATCTTTCACACAATTTGCAGTAGTTCCAAAGAATTAGTAAATTAGTAATGGTATAAATCGTGGGCCAATATATCTGCCAAATAAAAGTACAATAATTTAAAGTGACCAGGAAAAATATGTCTTCAGCACACCTCATGAACAAAAAAACTTTTCACATACATATTTTTTCTACATTTACTTATATCCCATCACCTGAAAACAAAAATGTATAATCCTGAAATCAAAAATATATAATCTAATAGATTGTTTGTTCGTTTTAAATTATATGAATTTAACGAAGTTACAAATACTGATAATATAGTATATATTGTTCAATATATTGAATATAACATGAGTTTCTATAGATATGGAAATGGATTTATATGGATAATCATCATTATTGAATAATTTTAATTATGAATAGACTGAGTATGCGCATTACAATTTACTAGACCGGAAGAGAAAATTCTTCATTGTATTTAGAAAGTCTGATCTCTAGTTATTGAATTAAATATAAAATATCCAACACATGTCCATCATTGCCAAAGATAAAAAAAAAAAAAAGCAACTCTTTAATGTTCACATTCTATGTATATTACAATTGTACTAAATGATATATACTGACCGACTTTAAACATAAGTAATATGCATGCAGTATACTTTTGAAATGGTCTTTACGACCCCCATTTAAACCCCCAAACAATCAAATAACTGTGGGTTGATGTTGTTCAACCTTTAGTTATGTAGTGTTTTATAGATAGTTGTTTGACCTTTTGACCCCTTTTCTTTTGGCAATTGTATTGTTTCTTCTTCCTCGATTTACGCCTTCTGATTGATTAACTGTTCTTTGAAGTTTATCTTACTTTGATACAATTGTACTAGAATGCATTGGTTTTTAAACTCGGTCAGTATAAAAATAATATGCAATAATTATAAATACTGCTTACATGTAATTATTATAATTATATATATATATATATTAATTAAAATATTAAATGATTAATGTACATATGTTTGCGATTTATTACAATAATTGTAAAATAAATATAGCAATACTTGACACATTTGTTGTAAACAAACTCGTTTCAGTTTCCTGTTGAATTTAACGTTTGGTTTACTGCCGACGATACAAATTAGACATTTGTACCAGATTTAAACTGAAAAAATGATGTCATAGAACGAATATATTTCTAGAACAGTTTAATACGGCGGTGTAATGGTTAGCTTGCTTGTCTCGAGTGTGGTAGATAGAGGGATCGAGCCCCGGTGGCATCACCCTAACCCTAACGCTATAAAATTGGTATTTGCTGTTTTTACTGTAAGCAGGCAGCATTAATTAGTAATTGCAAAGACTGGTTTGCTCGGCTTCAGGATAAAGTGTCCGAGTGAAGCAACATATCTACCCTCGGACTGTTGTTTCAGTGAATTAGCACTATAACATCCAACTAAGCGTGTTGGTCTAGTATAAATCGGACATCACTGTGTTCTCAAAATATTACCTTGTTCTCTCCATGATAGTGCTGGTATTGCTCATTTGGGGCTGAGCAACAATCAATAGTTGTAAGGCTGTCAGAGTTATGGCTTAGCCAGATAACATGTAGCAACAATCACTAGTTGTAAGGCTGTCAGAGTTGTGGCTTAGCCAGATAACATGTAGCAACAATCACTAGTTGTAAGGCTGTCAGAGTTATGGCTTGGCCAGATAACATGTAGCAACAATCAATAGTTGTAAGGCTGTCAGAGTTATGGTTTAGCCAGATAACATGTAGCAACAATCACTAGTTGTAAGGCTGTCAGAGTTATGGCTTAGCCAGATAACATGTAGCAACAATCACTAGTTGTAAGGCTGTCAGAGTTATGGCTTGGCCAGATAACATGTAGCAACAATCACTAGTTGTAAGGCTGTCAGAGTTATGGCTTAGCCAGATAACATGTTTTTGACTTTCGGTGATGTTGCTTACCAAGGTAACGGGGTTTGTGCAAATGATGAGATTTTATCTTGCATATAACGATTAATTTCGGTGTCGCCGACGTTTCATAGTAACGAGGAAATGGTCATCGTATTGTTCTATGGGCGAATAAAAGCTGAAATTATCTCGTTTCTCTCTTGCAAAATAGAGGAATAGAGAGAATGGTTTGTGGAAGGTGCGGGTTGACACCATGATCCTTTTACTGGGGAGAGTAAATGAGATTAATGCCAATTTTCCAGGATGAATATGATTATGCCTATTTTATTCGGTACAATATGGACATAGTAGAAATTGATAGGAAGCCTACACTTATTCTTTGCATGGAGTTGCTTTTATTGATAAATATCTAAATAAAACAAATTTATTGTAAATATTGCCACACATGAAATGACAAAAAAAAACTAGATAGAGGCAGGGACGTCCTTATTATCATAAGCTACCTTCACTGATCAGATCCCGTGTACACAAATATTTGTGTAGTTGATATCATTAAGAGTGAGGGTTATGGTGCTTAATGCCACTTTCAACAATATTTCAGTTATATTGTGGCGGTTATTTTTATTGATGCAGGAAATCGGAGTACCCAGAGAAAAACACCGACCTGACGCAGGTCACTAACGGTACCATTACAATACAATAAATATTGGTTTCGCACAATATCATTTCCTTTTTTCAAGCAGATAAAATCCATCCTAATTCGGATGTACCTACTTATGCATACTCAGATGTGATTAGTCATATGTACATGTACCACCAGATCATGTTAATTGAAGACAATTTCTTCCTGGTATTTGTAAACAAAATACAATGATACTGCACACCACACGCTTGTCTTACTAGAGATTGTCAGTACATGTAATCTGCTCCGAAATCAAACATTAAGTTTTTTAAATGTTTCGCTCTGCAAATACGTGGTTTTAATAATATTATTTGTTTTTTAAGTAGTTTAATACTATTCTTAAAGAATGCCTAGGGTCCCTTTCCCTATCACTGCAGTAAATGAACAAAATAATTCGGACCACTCCAATATTCATTATAAATTTGATACAAAACTACAATTTTACAAAAAAAAAAACCTGAAGTCAATTCACATTCGATTTTGATACTTATATAATTTCAGCATAAGCAATTATATACTACAGTATATGATATATCCTTTGTAGAATTTAGGTGGTGGTGAGGGGGTAGGGGGCGCCCAACACATCCCATATATATCCTCTCCCACTATGTGCTTAGAAATATACCACTACATTAACTATTTTATTCTTGATCTAGAAACTGGGACCCGGACGTAACATTTGGAGAAGAAATTCCACAACAAATGTTAAATTTGCATGGTGTATGTATCCTGGGGCTATCTCTATTTCAATGGAGATATTTTCATAGTATAAAATAAACCTGTGATATATAATTTGAGAAAATCAGAATATAGATTTGATTTAGTGTCGACACGGACCAGAGGTGGAACAAGATACAACATTATGTGATAATGTTTGCCAGTGATTTGCGAAGAGGTCTGTGGTTTTCTCAGGGTATTCCGGTTTCCTCCACCAATAAAATCGACCTCCACGATATAATTGAAATATTGTTGAAAGTGGCGTCAACCACCATAAGCCATAAACCAGTGGTTGAACATACCAATTATGTTGATAGATCATGTAGAATTTCCAGGACTATGTTTGTTTTCATCTCCAAACATTTTCTTCATATCACAAATGCCAATTATATATTGGTCAATTACATAATGTGTTGTCACTCCATTTTTTTTATGAATATATTACTATATATACATTAGTTTTTTTTTTAATATAATTTTGAGTCTCTCCTTTTCTCTGTTTTAAAAATGGTTCCTGTTCCTTAGCAATGCGATCTAAGTATAAATAAAACCTTCTTCTGATCTCTTTATAAGAGCTAAATTTGTATTGACGTAGGCAAGTCAGGTGATTTTGTGTGTCATTAATTAGAACGTTACGTGTACTGTGTTGACGATTCAATATTTACCTCACTAATCGATATATTTACCACCTCTGTTTATATCAACCTGTTGTTGATTGAAAGGTTGGACATGGAACTGATATCAAGGAATAACATATAATATAATCATGGGAATTTCGAACAGTTCGTGTAGCGATGAAAAAAAGAAAGGTATATTATTTTTTGTATTTATTTATTATTCATCTTGTGTACATATCTATATATAGAAATGAAACAATATAATATTTTAACGACTCCTGTCTTAATTATCACATATGTTTTAGACACCCCTTAAACATTATACAGATGAATTCCGAATATATTGTCAAGAAGAGGGCGACACGGGTATAAACAGCACAGAAATTTCAGGATTAACTGTCCTCCGCAAAAACGAAAGTGACTGCAAAAAAAAAAAAAAAAAAAAAAAAGAAAAAAAAGCGGGGGGTGGTAAAATTTGTTTGTTTGTTTGATGGTGTTTAATGCCACTTTCAACAATATTTCAGTTATATCGTGGCGGTCAGTTTTATTGGTGGAAGAAACCGGAGTACGGAGAAAACCACCGATCTGTCACAAGTCACCGACAAACTTTATCACATAATGTTGTACACCTCGCCCTGATCGAGATTCGAAAACACAACATCAGTAGTAACATTTGATGTGGAGATGTAGGTTGTGTTTGAAGAATACCCTTCTTCATCTATGTTACTTCAGCACAAATATCCTACCCATTTATATTATATATGTAATAATCATTTATCAGTTATTGTGCATTCATTCATATCATGGATAGAAAACAGACATAATAACAGGTATACTGTTATTGTACTTTGCACATTATCCGATTAGATTATAAAATAAACTCTCCCTGGTGATTATAGAGTAATCTGTCTTAAGTATTAATAATAAAAACAGCTGGGGCTTGTAACAATATGACCCATTGATATATCATAGCTTAAATACAATGTACCCCCACCCAATGCAATGGTATATTGAAGGAATTTACGACCCAGCTATATATTTGAAAGCTGAGTCAACCCATTGCCACGACCCTTTTCCCCCGTGAAGTGAGATCATGTATGGATATCAGTTCTCACGATGGGCATCGATCCCCCTGCTCAAAACCAGTAAATTTGTCAGTTTTTATTTAGATATATAAATATATAATAAATTCAAGAATTTGTCTCGGACCAGTAAATTCAAATTTTCATTTCGATGACTGCGATATCTCGGAAGAAACTTGATTTAAAATTAGTATGTAAATCTGACTAAATCTGTAACATTAGCCTATTATGAGTAGTACAGGACCCCCATATAACCCAAAAATCCCCATGTTAAATTCCCCATAGGGAGGAGGAGGAAAATTGTGCAATTAGTACAGTTGGTGTTAATTAATGCAATGTGTTGTGGTTTATGCTAATTATTGTTGATGCATTATTTACTTCAGTCATTTTTGCAGCGAAATTATTTTTTGGGTGACATATGTGCATTGGTTATTACATATAAGTATAAAAATAACACCTGGTTAAACAATATCCCCAATCTCCGTATTTAAATATTTTAAGATAACAAATATCATTGCCGTCAAGATTTAAATGGTCCGATGTGATTAATAAAGGTAATAAAAAAATTACCGAACTCCGAACAATCTTACAAAGGGAAAGTCAAAACTCATAATTATATAAACAGACAAAATCAGTCAACAACCGGAAAACTGTGAAAACCGTAATGACCCTGACTTGATACAGGCATTTCTAATGGTGGGTTGAATCAGATTTTAAGGCGCCAAACCTCCCGCTCTCATTACGGTTCAAAGGTTCCGGCTGTCACTGTAACAGTATTTAAATACAGGAACAAAATAGGTAAAATAGTTGTCAAAGCAGTACCATATTCGGTGACGTAAATGTCAAAAATATTTTTACGTCACACATTGACAAAAAAAATTCTTGACATTTTTGACTTCTTTATCTTTATACATTTTCACTATATGAAAATGCATCGCTTATAATTTTTTCTGCAGAGACGGAATATATTTCGAAATCATGTTGAACAGTTGTATGGAAGAACACAAAGAAGGTGATGCATATTAGATGCATGTTTTAATTGTTGTTTGTAAAGGGTGTGCTTTTGTTAATTGCCATTGTTCATTTTTGTTGTAAAATAGGGAAATGCATACGATAATTGATTCTCTTTTTGTGGCTAGTAGTATTCGTTTGTTAGAATGCAAAGCTACATATGGGTATTTGCTGCATAGTGTAGCACATTCTATATGATATCGCATAAATGATGTAATTATATAATGTAATATTTTGTAGTAGCCTTAAAATCTATTAAAATTTAAACGGTGATGGTCAGTTCAATAACAGGGGGTCGAACCTCTTTGGTTGTAGAAGGGGTTATTTTGGTTGGAGACCAACAAGATGGCGGAGAAAAACGTCAAATTTCCACACCGATAAGTGCATTTTCGTGCATTTTCTGCTATTGTCGGTGTTTCAATGAAATGTGTGGTTTAATATTCGACCCCCTGAATAAAGATGATTAGTGTATACAAATGTGGTATGAATCCCATGCTTAAGATGCTATGATGACCTCGTATTAAACTGATAAAGATACCCCAAGGCCATCTTAAATTTGTCACTTTTGAATTGAATTGGTGAAAGGATGCTTACTCTATCAGAACAACCTATGATACTCAAAGGTTTTTTAAAAGGGTCATGTTTAAATCAAACTGTGTTTATTATCTTTTTCTCTCACTGTCTATAGATTAGTGATAGTCTTTAAACTCTTCTCAATACAGACATTGCACACTTGTCCCTTCGGTATCCTACTTTCGTTATTTACAATAAATGTTAATTTGATCAATTGTATTGATTGTACACTAGGGTCGGAATAACAAGATTGTTAATGCAAAGTGTTGATTAGAATATATATATATATATATATATATATATATATATATATATATATATATATATATATATAAATACATAAACTACATTCCATATGGTACAGAAAATAAGTCATTTTGGATTACTCTTTTGTCAAAAACTATTTTATAGTGTTTTGCTTCGGTCTTTGTGATAATTTTTATGGTTTGTGAATCCCGAGCGATCCTGTTTTGGTCAACAACAGTTAAATGTCCATCTCTATTGTGCATCACCATGTTAAGTATAGTGTAAAAGTTGATATCCAGAGAATTATTGTGGTTAAGGGTTATGCCTCTGACTTTAGCAAAAGTTTGTATTATCTTCATTAGGCTCTCTTAGTTTATAAGCGTAATTTTTTGGTCCACCAGTAACGAAAGTGTCTATGTCGTTATCTGGTATCTCATTTGTCAAATCGGTTCCCATTCTCCTGGTGCGACTGTAAATATAATGGAGTCTGTATCTGCATATAAGGCTCTTCTGTCTAAGCGTTCAAGGTATTGGTATAGCTTTAATCTTGCCTCTGCTGTTGTATAAACCGCGATCACTACATTTGTTATTCCAGAAGTGTCAATAAAATCTTCCTTGTGAACCCAATCCATTTGTACTATTTCCTCGTTTACAAATCTAACATTTTTGATTTCCTGATTGTCACTGGTCATCATATCAAAGAAAACGATACATAGATTTTCTGGGTTTAAGTTTGTTCTCTGTCAAAATTTCCTCCAGAAACTATTCAACATTAATTTGGCTAATTGTCGCAGTCCCGGGTTCTTCTTTATGTTGTTGGCATATAGCCATATCCCTTCTCTATCATAGTAGTCTTGAATATACTTCCTCTTGTCATCATCAGTTTTGCACCATTTCGGCAATCCACTGGCTTCTTGTTTTATCTTTAAAAGCTTATTAATGTAATCTGTAAACATTCCTCCTGACTTTGTAATAGGGTCATATTGCGCTACTTCTTGAAAGTGCCATACCTCGTAAATTTGTAATATTTGATATCCCTTTTCTATAGCCCTTTTCACTTCGTCGGTGACCCACGTTCCAGTGATCGCATGCTGCTCATCTGAATGGTTGTAAGGCATCTGTTGCTTGAATTCAGTGCAAGCGTGACACAAACCAAGCATAAGTTTTCCGTTGACATGTAAAGCAGAACGGGAATATATGTTTCTTTTTTGGGAAGAATTTTACACTTAACTAGGCCTTCATAATTTTCTATATCTGTAAATGCATCCGTTATTATCTCAGGGTGACCTAAGGGGACTTTTCCCGTTTTATTTATGAATGGATATAAAGATGTCACGTCATAATAATTGATTTTCCTTTCTCTGTCAGCTTTACTAAACAGTGTAAATGCCTCGGTTCTGCCACCAAAAAATGCATATCTTGGCTCCAAGGGGGAAACTATTTGCGATACCACAATTATAGATTTTAAATCTTCGTTAACTTTACACTGATCAAATTGACATTCCCATATGCTTTCATATGAAAATCCTTTATCTTGGATGAATCGCATTTTGTCCAAAGTCTTCATATGTAAGTCACCCATTGTTGTATCATTAACAGGATTTACAGTGCTTCTTGAGAAACATTTCGGACAACCATGCCAAAAACAACCATGGAATTCCTATGCGATTTTCTCACTCGATGTTGTCTCCCTGTAACCATCTACCTTAAACAGTCCTATCTGTTTTTCTCCTCCATTAAAAGCGTGTTGAATGTTGACGTCATAACGTTTGGAATTATACTTAAGTCAATGCAATGCTTTTATATACTGTGTTTGTTCTGGTCGGTAACCATGCGGTGGGATTATACCGATTCGTTCAGATTCCAAATAAAGTGTCATGTATACTGAATTACATACAGAAGCTATCGTTATACATTTTTCAAAAGAATCGATCCCTTTTATTTCGTCTCGAGTTGTAATTTCCATAAACATCTTTCTGAATTTCAGACAACATTTCCGCAGTATATCAACGTCAGACTTGCAGTATCTAAGCAGTTCTTTATTAAATTCAAAGAGGTCATCTTTATGTTGGGAGTACCAATTCATAAATTCTGTTCTCCATTCCGGTTTCATGGAATCAGGATTGTAAAATTTAATATCAGGGAGGTAATCAAAAACTTTGTTGTGATTTTCCTTTCGGTTAAACAAATGCGGAAAATATCCTTTGCTTATCTCCTCTTCACCAAACGTTCTCGGGAGTTCAGACAGTGACATCGGTAGAAAATTGATAGAATCTATCATTCGCAGTTTGCATTGAGGTACATCAATAGACATGAATTTCGACCCTGTCGAAATAACCTCAGGTAAAATAGCGTTTTGTTGTAGGTACTCCAAAATAGGATAGCTATCGTATGCCTTAAAATTGTGACATATCGCCGTACAACCTGTGTTTACTTCAGAGAAAAGCCAACGACAGAAATCATCTGTCGTACTTGGACCTGTAAATATTCTTTCGTTTTCACCGCAGAGATCACAAACGCTTGTGTCTGTTATATCTTTGTCCAGACAAAGTTCACATACTTTGTGGGCAACACATAAATTTGGCCTGTGCTCGTATACTCCACAATTACTTTTTCGACAATTCATAAATTTTATTCCATTTTCATCAGACTTTTTATATCCCTCTTCACATTGCACCATGTCCTCTTGTGTACATTCGAAGTCGAAAAATATAAATAACATTTTCCTTTTCCTACTATCTGACTCCGATTTGTCTGACTGTCTGGTGGATGAATGATGGTCTACAGGATTAATATAACATTGGTGACATTCAACGACAAAATCCTTGCAAATTTTACAGTATTTCTCTCCACATGTATGAGGTTTTCTGTGCCTTTCTTTGTTGATGTGTTGTGAGCATGCAATGCAACGATAGTGCATTTTACAGGTAGATTTTCCCGACGCTTTTTGTTTCTTATGAAGGGTATAGCAGATGTCATTTTTGAAATACCGGTTACAGTCTTGACAGTGTTTCCTATTAGTCAAACCATCTTCATGAATATGTAGACAACAATTACAAGGGTTGTTGCACTTGTGCTTTTCTTTCTTTTCATATCCTCTTTTACACTGAAGACAGAAGTACTTTTTGTTCAAAAATCCCTACATTGTGGCTATCACGTCATAATACTCGTCATGTAAGTAAAGATAAATCTTGTTGCCAGCGTCGGGACCTTCATAATTAATGGCGTTGAAATGATCCTTTGAAATCACATGGATCTGGTATTCTTTCATGACTGCTTGAAAGCATTTTATTTCTTCTACTCCACATTTCGCTAAGGGCACACCGGCCTCTTGATGTAGAGATAATGCAAGATCTGTTTGGATTTTTCTCCCCTGTCTGATGCTACTCCACTTTTTATGACCATCAATACGAGCCTTCGCTGTAACCAATGCTCTCGCACAACACATGTCATCATTATTTTGGATTCTTATTAAACTTTTTTTTTCTTTTATATGTCTTTCCAAATCAACAAAATTACCAGATCGTCCAACCCCTCCATCGGGTAAACTTACATGCACCAATTCAATCTCAAATATTTCGTCTAAAACAAATTCTTCGTAGGACTGTAATACTCTCTCGATTTCAGTGAGGAGTCGTTCAGCTGTAAGATCTTTTGACTTGACAAATGGGAGAGCTATGGGAAAATCTAGCTCTGGACACTGAACTGATATGCGAACGAGATCATTTGGTTGCATGCATTCTGTAATATTACTTATTATAGATTGAAAAAGGAAATGTTTTGACAATGTCTGGTAGGTCTCTCACATCTAGGTTTGTGACATCGACTTTGTAATGCAAAGCAGTTGTATTAAATGTTGGAATGCGTTGTTCTTTGGTTACTCTGAGGGTATAATAATTCTCAGGATTACTCTGCTGTAAGTCTTTTCTTATGCATAGGTTCTTCGTTTTCGTCACTGCTTGCAGGTCTTTTTCCTCCACCTCCATATTGATTGTGGTGTTGTTCCACGTGTCTTTGTAAATTATCTTTTCTTCCATATAATTTTCCACAATGGAAAAGAGAACCATCTTGATGTTTCAATTCGCGTCTAGTTAGACTGTCCTTTCTGTTAAAGGTTTTCAGACATACATTACAGGTGAAAATGTCATGATGGTTCAGAAGTCGTTGATGATGTTGTAAGAGACTTCTTGAAGTAATCAGCTCCACATTGCTGACACGAATAGGTCTTGCCTCTTTGATAATCCATCTTAAAATGAACCTATAACAAAAAAATCAGAAGATTAATATAATAAATTTACACGTCATAAAGATGCATTCTATGGCAAAATTTTCATTTATCGTCTGAACGTCAAACTATACGGATGGATTCTACGACTTGTCCAGAATGTCTTGTAAAATTTTCAAGAAAAGATGTCATGTTGAGACATAATAGAAACAAACATGGAATCACCCATCCATATCCGCAGAGCACTCATATGTATCCGCCACCGCCGCCACAGGAGGGGAATATACCACCGCCGCCACCGCCGTAGAAGGGAAATATACCGCCACCACCGCCGCAGCCGCAGGACGGAATATACCACCACCACCACCGCCGCCGCCGCAGAAGGGTGTAGATACCGAACAGTCGCCATATAATATCAAGAGGAAAGAAACTTTTGTTTTACGGCATCCATTCACAGCAATCCTGAGTGGTCCGTCATCTTGTGGCAAGACGTAACTTGTCAAAAATATATTACAAAACGTCAAGAATTTATGTGAACCCGTTCCCGAGAGGATAATATGGTTGAAAAAAGATGGCAACCAATGTATGACGAAATAAAAACAACCATATGGCCTAATGTTGAGTTTGTACAAGGAATACCACTTGATTTAGAAAAAAGATTCATATCTCGATCCTACAGTTAGAAATATGATAGTGCTAGACGACTTAATGACGACAGCATCAAAGGATTCCCGGATAACTGATCTCTTTACAGAAGGAAGTCACCACAGAAATTTATCAGTCGTGGTTTTAAATCAGAATATGTATTTCAGTAAAGATCCCATACAAAGAAGAAATTGTCACTATCTGTTTTTGTTCAACAATCCTGTGGATAAGCAAAGCATAATGACCTTAGCCAAACAGATGTATCCAGGGAAAACACAATGCCTTTTAGAACAATTCGAACAGGCAACTAGAAAGCCTTTCCAGTTGTTACTGGTCGATCTCAAAACGGCAACTCCAGAGCATTTAAGACTACGTCATGATAATTTAAATACACGTGGAATCCCCATTAGCAATAACAATATTATACCCCCTACCAGTGAAAATATTATAAATGATAAAATAATCAACGAAGATCATTTTGAAGAATACACTTCAAATCATCAGACGTGTCAAGAAGAACTTGCCAGCATGATTTCTTGTGACGATTGTGGAATATTATTTGAAAACTTACACGACTTGCAAAGACATATCAAAACATGGTGTCCAGAACAAAATCAACTAAAAAGAAAACAACCCGAAGCTCTTAGTGGAGAAATCGAACCAAGCAAAAAACCAAAGTTAGAACAACCACCCATTATAATGAGCGCTTCTGAGGAAACTCTCATCATGATGAAGATGAAAGTACCTTTGTCGAAATGGCCCGAGAGGGTAATTACGAAGAACGACAAGCAAAAATTGAAAAATACATGATGACAGGGTTGACTGAGGAATAAGCCATGGCTAAAGCTGAAGACAAATTACGAGCCGATGACTGGAAAATATTCATGAATAAATATGCTACTTTAATATGTTATATAATGAAGTTGCAAGGTGGGAAAATACACACCAAAATTATGGACACTGTAAGATTGTACAACCAAGTAGGATATGATGAACCAACCTCTGTACACATGGCTTTGAAAAAATATCGACATCAACTGGAAGAGTATTTAGAACATTATGATTACCCCGATTCTGATAGTGAAAGCGATGATGATGATGATGATAATGAAAGTAATGCCGATAATGAAGAAGAAAATTAACTGTTAAAATAACAGCTATATATTACTGGCAGCTATTTCAGTTAAAGCTGTTGCCGTGTTAACATGTCTTGGGAAGATTATCTTAAGAAAATATATTTTGACCCGGCCAGTCCTGCTAGCTTTTCGGGGCCCGATAAATTGTATGTTTATATTAAAAAAGATGGCAACTACAACATTAGGAAATACAAAATTAAGAAATGGCTTCAACGACAAGAGTCTTACAGTATGCAACGACCATTAAGGAAACCTAGTAATAGGACGCATATCGTTGTAGCAGGAATTGACGATCAATGGTCGGCTGGTCTTATGGATATGGTTAAATTTTCAAAGTACAATGACGGATTCGCATATGTCCTGGTAGTCATAGATGTATTCTCCAAATATTTATGACTACGAAAGTTAAAAGACAAAAAAGGAGATTCGGTAGCTCACGCCTTTGAGGATATCTTCAAAGATGGCCGCCGACCGAACAGAATTCAAATCCCTATTGGTGCAGAGAATAATCAAAAGTGCAGGAATTCAACATGCTTTATGCTTATAACGAAGTCAAGGCGTCTGCTTCTGAAAGAGCGATTAAAACGATTAAAACAAAAATATACCGGTACTTTACCTATAAACAATCCTACCGGTACATAGATAGATTACAGGATTTCGCAGAGGGATATAATCAAACAGTTCATAGCACCATAGATATGCCTCCAGAAGATGTAACACAAAATAACGAAGAGCTTGTACGTATATCAACGTTTTTGACAGATCAAAAAGGGGACCCTGTTAAAATAAAGCACCTTCGCTGTAGATTTAAAATTGGCGATAGGGTGCGTCTTACACACCTGAGGAATATATTTACTCGTCAATACGACGAAAGATGGACTGGAGAAATATTCACTATTGCACAATGATTTTGGAGACAAAGTATACAGAATCAAGGATTATAATGGAGAGGATATTAAGGGAACATTTTATCAATCTGAATTACAGAAAATTACAGTGACAGATACAGATTGATGGAAAGTGAAGAATGTGCTAAGTACAACAGGAAAAGGAGGAAATCAACAGTACTTTGCTAAATGGCTACATTGGCCTTCAATATTTGATTCTTGGGTGAAAGCTACTGATGTACATGATATATAGATGTGTAATAAAGTATATATTCATAATATTATTTGTTATTTTTAAAGCCTCATTTGGTATGAGCCCCAACGTACACTTACCTTGAGAGAGATTTATATTTCTTCAAAGGTGTTATTCATATCTTCAGATCGGCGTATCTACAACAATAATGATAATACCACTAAAACTCTATTTCCGTTGTAGATGATTTTAATGCCAGTTTTAAACAAGCCTGCCTATAATTCCCATTCACAGTACATTATATATACCCCAGACACAACTATTCATGCAACTTTGCATGTATATTTTTTCGTTTCAAATCAATAAGCAAATATAAATTCAGAACTGATATCAAGCCTAAAAAGACATATACATATATTTTGTCCTGTGTGGATTAAGTAATTATAATTTTGACATTCAATTCTCCAACATTAACTTGAGTTTTTTCAAATATTCCATACAACATAAGATTTTTTCGTACTCTTTAGTAATCACAATGTCACATCGGGAATGTTTTATATTTAATAATTCAAAGATAATATTGAAATTAAACTTCAAATAATGTGCTTACCTTTATATTCTGTATTTAATTCACTATTAAGTAACTTCTCAGTTGATTTCAGTTGATACGGGTGTGAGCAATGGTGTCTCTCCGACAGCAATGTACGGTTTTAAACCTGGCTCGCAGATTTTAATCTTTTTAACCATGCCGTTACTATGTGTCACTAATCTGTCAAAAGGATGTGTCCCCTGAGCGATACCCAGATTTAAGTCAATAAGCTCTCACCTATCCACTTTATCTATTTTACAGAAATGTTACAACTATAGAGATTTAGATATCATCGGTAGCCTACCACTGTGGGAATTGTATTTTCCAACTAGCAAAGACAGAGGATTAATACAAACGATGTGATAACATATCTGTATATATTTATTTATAAAGTCTGGCGTGTACTGGTCAACTGTTCAAAAGTAACAAAATTAAATTAACCTCGAGATCTGATCATGAAATTTAAATAGAAAGTTAATTTTATCAGTTTAATACGAGGTCATCATAACATCTTAAGAATGTGATTCATACCACATTTGTATACACTAATCATCTTTATTGAACTGACCATCACCGTTTAACTTTTAATAGATTTTAAGGCTACTACAAAATATTACATTATATAATTACATCATTTATGCGATATCATATAGAATGTGCTGCAATATGCAGCAAATACCCATATGTAGTTTTGCATTCTAACAAACGAATACTACTATTTTACAACCAAAATGAACAATGACAATTAACAAAAACACACCCTTTGCAAACAACAATTAAAACGTGCATCTAATTAATATGCATCACCTTTTTTGTGTTCTTCCATACAACTGTTCAACACAATTTCGTTTAATCACATCGGACCATTTAAATCTTGACGGCAACGGTATTTGTTATTTTAAAATATTTAAATACGGAGATTGGGGATATTGTTTAACCAGGTGTTATTTTTATACTTACATGTAATAACCAATGCACATATGTCACCCAAAAAATAATTTCGCTGCAAAAATGACTGAAGTAAATAATGCATCAACAATAATTAGCATAAGCCACAACACACTGCATTAATTAAAACCAACTGCACTAATTGCACAATTTTCCTCCTCCTCCCTATGGGGAATTTAACATGGGGAATTTGGGCTATATGGGGGTCCTGTACTACTATTATGTATGAATCCCTTGTCATCAGTTATTGTACCCATTGCGAGTCTATATTTCCTGAATAATAGACTATTATAGCTACTAGTATGTGTTAACTTGAAATAAAGGTAGAGTTATGGTGAAGAAGAAGCATATGGCATACTCAGAATTATGTTGTGTTCCATTGCCTTACTTGGAAACCCCTCTCCTAGGTTTTAGAAATTGATGAAAATAAAATGAAAGTTACATATCCATTACATATCCCATTACAAAAAATAAAATAATGTGAGAGATATTTTTTGCGATTGACAATATCGAGAGTATCCCCATCCCATAACTGATTTATTTATTCTGTAGTTTTAGATGTATAATGCACTTCGTTGTGAATCAAATAATACATGATACTCTTTCAATTGCTACAAATAACAGCCCTACTCTCCATGAAGCACGAGCTAGTAGGGTGGCTTTGACTAAATCCCTATTCAGTAGTAATAGTTTTATTTCACCCATAGTTATTTATTTTTATTATGCTTCCCTTCTGTGCATTTATATGATTTCCAATTTCTTGCGATATAGGAAGGACTATTTATTTTTTGTTTTATTGATGCAAATTTCAATAGTAGAATGTGATTAAGACATGCATCATATCTTTGACGAACATGGACCATTCTTTAATAAATTTTCATCCACGACCATGTTACCTGTAGGCGCCAGTTCCGAATTTTGTTATAGTTGTTATCTCCCCTTTTACAAAAAATAAAAGTAATAATAACGTGGGCACAAAAGTGATACGAATGTGATTGTATCATGCATGATCTTCACATCAATCTAAGTGTTTATTTCGCGATGAGGAACACACGGCATCTACACGGAAACGGACCACGACAATGGCGGACATTTCATTCAATTCCAGTTAGCAAATCGGTCTTTTCTACTATATGACGCATTACATTTATCAAGAGAGTATATACAAAATACTCCTGGTAACCTGATATAATCTCGGTAGTAAATGGTTATTCTAACGTTCAGCCGTTCCTTCAAACACCTACACAATGTGATAAAGGTTGTCAGTGACTTGTGGTGGGTCGGTGGTTTTCTCTGGATATTCCGGTTTCGTCCACCCTTCTTCTTCTTCTTTCTATGTAGATCCCTCCGCTACTCGGACAACCACTTTTGCAAGTGTGCTGCTAATATGTATTAATTAGTTCAGGAAAATTCTTCATCAATTTCAGAATTCAGGAATCTAAGTTCAGTATAATTCAGGAATTTAAAAGACCAATAACCTCCACCACTAGTTTTTATCGGTTACTACCACCGTTTATAGGATTTATGCATGTATTTCGCCACCGCAGATATAATTTCCCATATTCACAGTTTGTAATTTATATACAATAACACCAATACAACTGACCGCCACGATATAACTGAAATATTGTTGAAAGTGGTGTTAAACACCAAAACCTAACTAGCCCAGCACAATGTCAAAACCTTTCCGGTGTCCTGATCCAAGACTTGACATTGATGACGAAGTGTGTGAAGAAACGACATGATTTTTTCAAAGAGCATCAACTACCGCGGTTATTCCCCACCATGTAAATTATCATGTTGAAACACGTGAATGAATAATTATGCAAAACGTTGTCCTTTAAATATGTTTTTATAATCTTAAGATAAAGGTTAATTTTCAAGTAAAGGAATATTATCTCGTTCAAACAGCAAGAACTAGACTCTCTTATGTTCTGCAATTCGCAATATCAATTGGTTATGTACCAATATATGGCGATGCATCGGGTGAAATTTCGTATTGATGGCGACGTGAATTTAACAAAACAAGAACGTACGTGATACTGTAGGTGTCAAACCACTAATTTACCAATCAGAGCTTAGAACAGGTAGAGTAGGTGCTTTCCGTAGCATGGCATTTCACTGCAAGATTTTAAACATGCCCTGATATTTTGACAGAACCTAGAGGAATTCAGAAAATATATGGTCTTGGAAAGGTTAAACTTAAGATAAAATGGCCAGGTAGGCTCGAAAAAACACAAATTTAGTAGAAAACCTTAAAGAAATCAATTAGCGGTTTCACACCTTAAGACAACAAACATAAAAATTATCTTTTGTTGCTATCATGTTCAAATTAGCCTAAAAATGTCACAACAGACCAAGAGTGACATTTTTCATACAAAAATGTTGTGGTGTCAGACTACATGGTCAAAATGCATGTTATGTAATATTTTGGAATATTGCTCCCAAACACTGGATATACATGGACACAGGGTATTGCAACTCATTTTCTTTTTCTTTTTGACTTTATAATTATTGGGAATATGTTATTGAATGTGTTTTTGCAGTAGAAGGGCATATCATATTGAAAATATGGTTGATATTAAGAATTTAAAAAATTTCATCATGCGGCAGTTTGTCGACTTCAAATATAGAATATGATAATATCATGATTGGATTTTTTTCAATCCTACAAATTTGTCCTGGTAAATTTTGATAATTTCAGTTAGAATACATGTACAATGTACTTATCAAATAATATAAGGCTATAGAAAACAGTTTTAAATGAAATTTATGTAGTGAAAACCTGGTAATTTAAGTGATCAAAGAAAAATTATTTTGACTGCTTAGCATTTTCTGTTAATTTTTCAAATTGTCAATTCGGATTTCATGTTTTAGAGTATTATTTGGCTGTAACAGTACATTTGAACATCCAGCTTACTTAAACAGTGGCAAAATAATGTGGAAGCATATATTCATTGAGTGTTGGGGAAAATTATAGTTGTGCACCATCAGAAATTCCAAGACTTGAATATTAATAAATCATATTTTTTGCAAATTTGATGAAATTAAAAGGAATTTCAACTAAAGATCTATATACAAAGACTTATTTGATGTCTTAAACTACATAATTTATGGGGTAAAAGCATGAATTAACAAAATTAAGAATGACATGAACTCATTTTATGGGACGAAAAAAAGGGGGGGGGGCTAAGTGGAAACATTTCATAGTATTTAGCTATTAAATATACAACTGAGGCATATATATGTGTTAAAATTGCTTATTATGTTAGAAATTAGCTTAATAACTGTAATATATAAGAGAATAGGTAAGTTTTGATATATTACACAATCTGAACTCAACAGCTGTAAATGGAGAATATTTTCATCAAAAATCTTCAAGGGGGTACCTTCGCATTTGAACACGTATACTTGCAATTGTCAGACAGCCACATACTTTATGAGTTTTTTTTGGGTTGATATTGCCTAAGAAATAGAAATTAGGCTAACACATGGTTAAAGAAACACGTTTTTTTGCTCTTTTGGTGTCAATCCACTAATTCACCTATCAGAGCTTGGAACATATATGAAAGTAGTCCTTTTTGAAAAAAAGTTCCTTTCACTATGTAGTATTGTAAAAACCACTGAATGGAGTGGATTAATTAAACTTGATAATTCAAGTTAAATATATAGGGATTATTTTGAGCCCAAATTTGAGGGACTTAGTTGTATTTTAATACCTCTATGGAGGATTTGATGCATGACCTATAAATACGGAATTTCTTGGGGATGGCCGAGCTATTTTTAGAGTAGGTGTTTTCCGTAGCATGGCATTTCACTGCAAGATTTTAAACATGCCCTGATATTTTGACAGAACGTAAAGGAATCATGTACGTTTCAGAAAATATAGGGTCTTGGAAAGGTTAACCTTCAGATAAAATGACCAGGTAGGCTCGAAAAAACACAAATTTAGTAGAAAACATTAAATAAATTAATTAGTGGTTTCACACGTGTAAGAAAATATCTACAAAAGTGTCAGTTGTACCACAGTTGTAACAAACACATACACATCGATACTGTATTGTAACCAAGAAACTACATAACCATAGATACTGTATTGTAACCAAGAAACAACATACCCATCAATACTGTATTGTAACCAAGAAACAACAATAACATATATACTGTATTGTAACCAAGAAACTACATAACCATATATACTGTATTGTAACCAAGAAACTACATAACCATAGATACTGTATTGTAACCAAGACACTACATAACCATAGCTACTGTATTGTAACCAAGAAACTACATAACCATAGATACTGTATTGTAACCAAGAAACAATACAAAACTAGATACTGTATTATAACCAAAAACAACATAAACATAGATACTGTATTGTAATCAAGAAACAACAAAACTATGGATACTGTATTGTAACCAAGACACTACATAACCATAGCTACTGTATTGTAACCAAAAAAACAACATAACCACAGATACTGTATTGTAACCAAGAAACAATGCAAACATATATACTGTATTATACCAAAAAACAACAAAACCATAGATACTGTATTGTTACCAAGAAACTACATAGCCATAGATACTGTATTGTAACCAAGAAACAATATAACCATAGATATTGTATTTATAAACAAGAAACTACATAGCCATAGATACTGTACTGTAACCAAGAAATTACAAAACCTTAGATACTGTATTGTAACCAAGAAATTTCAAAGCCATAGATACTGTATTGTAACCAAGAAGCAACAAAACTATGGATACTGTATTGTAGCAAAAAACAACAAAACAATAGATACTGTATTGTAACCAAGAAACAACACAAACATAGATATTGTATTGTAGCCAAAAACAACAAAACCATGGACACTGTATTGTAACCAAGAAACAATATTACCATAGATACTGTATTGTAACCAAGAAACTACATAACCATAGATACTGTATTGTAACAGATAAAAAGCATAGCCATATATACTGTATTGTAACCATAAACAACGAAACCATGGATACTGTATTGTAACCAAGAAACTATATAGCCATATATACTGTATTGTAACAAAAAACAACATCATCATAGATACTGTATTGTAACCAAGAAACAATATTACCATAGATACTGTATTGTAACCAAGAAACTACATAACCATAGATACTGTAATGTAACCAAGAAACTACATAACCATATATACTGCATTGTAACTAAGATACTGTGTTGTAACCAAGAAACAACATAACCATAGATACTGTGTTGTAACAAAGAAACAATAAAACCATGGATACTCTATTGTAACCAAGAAACAACACAAACATAGATACTGTATTGAAACCAAGAACCAACACAAATATAGATACTCTATTTTAACCAAAAACAAAAAACCATGGATACTGTATTGTAGCCAATAAACTACATAACCATGGATATTGTATTGTAACCAAGATATAAAATAAAGATAGATACTGTATTGTGACCAAGAAAATACATAACCATAGATGCTGTTTTGTAACTAAGAAACAACATAGCCATATATACTGTATTGTAACTAAGATACTGTATTGTCACTAAGAAACTACATAACTATGGATACTGTATTGTAACCAAGAAACAACATAGCCATATTTACTGTATTGTAACTAAGAAACTACATAACTATGGTTACTGTATTGTAACCAAGAAACAACATAGCCATATTTACTGTATTGTAACTAAGAAACTACATAACTATGGTTACTGTATTGTAACCAAGAAACAACATAGCCATATATACTGTATTGTAGCAAAGAAACAACAAAACCATAGATACCGTATTGTAACCAAGAAGTTACATAGCCATATATACTGTATTGTAACTAAGAAACTACACAACTATGGATACTGTATTGTAACCAAGAAACAACATAGCCATATATACTGTATTGTAACTAAGAAACTACATAACTATGGATACTGTATTGTAGCCAAGAAACTACATAGCCATATACACTGCATTGTACCTAAGATACTGTGTTGTTAGCAAGAAACAATATAGCCATATCTACTGTATTGTAACCAAGAAGTTACATAGCCATATATACCGTATTGTAACTAAGAAACTACATAGCCATATATACTGTATTGTAACTAAGAAACTACATAACTATGGATACTGTATTGTAACCAAGAAACTACATAACCATATATACTGTCTTGTAACAAAAAAAGGCATAGCCATATATACTGTATTGTAACCATAAACAACGAAACCATGGATAATGTATTGTAACCAAGAAACAATATAGCCATATCTACTGTATTGTAACCAAGAAGTTACATAGCCATATATACTGTAATGTAACTAAGAAACTACATAGCTATGGATACTGTATTGTAACCAAGAAACAACATAACCATATATACTGTCTTGTAACAAAAAAAAAGCATAGCCATATATACTGTATTGTAACCATAAACAACGAAACCATGGATACTGTATTGTAACCAAGAAACTATATAGCCATAGATACTGTATTGTATCAAAAAACAACATAATCATAGATACTGTATTGTAACCAAGAAACAACACAAACAGATACTATATTGTAACCAAGAAACTACATAACCATGGATACTGTATTGTAACCAAGAAATAGCATAACCATATATACTGTATTGTAACTACGATACTGTGTTGTAACAAGGAAACAACATAACCATAGATACTGCATTGTAACAAAGAAACAATAAAACCATGGATACTCTATTGTAACCAAGAAACAACACAAACATAGATACTGTATTTTAACCAAAAACAAAAAAACATGGGTACTGTATTGTAACCAATAAACTACATAACCACAGATACTGTATTGTAACCAGGAAACAACATAACCATGGATATTGTATTGTAACCAAGATACAAAATAAAGATAGATACTGTATTGTAACCAAGAAAATACATAACCATAGATGTAACCAAGAAATAACATAGCCATATATACTGTATTGTAACTAAGAAACTACATAACTATGGATACTGTATTGTAACTAAGAAACAACATAACCATATATACTGTATTGTAACTAAGATATTGTGTTGTAACAAAGAAACAACAAAACCATAGATACTGTATTGTAACCAAGAAACTACATAGCCATATATACTGTATTGTAACTAAGAAACTACATAGCTATGGATACTGTATTGTAACCAAGAAACAACATAGCCAACAAAACCATAGATATCGTATTGTAACCAAGAAGTTACATAGCCATATATACTGTATTGTAACCAAGAAACTACATAGATATATATACTGTATTGTAACTAAGAAACTACATAGCTATGGATACTGTGTTGTAACAAAGAAACAACAAAACCATATATACTGTATTGTAACTAAGAAACAACAAAACCATAGATACTGTATTGTAACCAAGAAACAACATAGCCATATATACTGTATTGTAACTAAGAAACAGCAAAACCATAGATACCGTATTGTAACCAAGAAGTTACATAGCCATATATACTGTATTGTAACTAAGAAACTACATAGCTATGGATACTGTGTTGTAACAAAGAAACAACAAAACCATAGATACTGTATTGTAACAAAAAAACAACAAAACCATAGATACTGTATTGTAACCAAGAAGTTACATAGCCATATATACTGTATTGTAACTAAGAAACTGCATAGCTATGGATACTGTATTGTAACCAAGAAACAACATAACCATATATACTGTATTGTAGCAAAAAAAAAGCATAGCCATATATACTGTATTGTAACCATAAACAACGAAACCATGGATACTGTATTGTAACCAAGAAACAATATAGCCATATCTACTGTATTGTAACAAAAAACAACATAATCATAGATATTGTATTGTAACCAAGAAACAACACAAACAGATACTATATTGTAACCAAGAAACTACATAACCATAGATGCTGTATTGTAACCAAGAAATAACATAGCCATATATACTGTATTGTAACTAAGATACTGTATTGTAACTAAGAAACTACATAACTATGGATACTGTATTATAACTAAGAAACAACATAACCATATATACTGTATTGTAACTAAGAAACAACATAACCATATATACTGTATTGTAACTAAGATACTGTGTTGTAACAAAGAAACAACAAAACCATATATACTGTAATGTAACTAAGAAACTACATAGCTATGGATACTGTATTGTAACCAAGAAACAACATAGCCATATATACTGTCTTGTAACAAAGAAACAACAAAACCATAGATACCGTATTGTAACCAAGAAGTTACATAGCCATATATACTGTATTGTAACTAAGAAACTACACAACTATGGATACTGTGTTGTAACAAAGAAACAACAAAACCATAGATACCGTATTGTAACCAAGAAGTTACATAGCCATATATACTGTATTGTAACCAAGAAACTACATAGCTATGGATACTGTGTTGTAACTAAGAAACAACATAACCATATATACTGTATTGTAACTAAGAAACTACATAGCTATATATACTGTATTGTAACTAAGAAACTACATAGCTATGGATACTGTGTTGTAACAAAGAAACAACAAAACCATAGATACTGTATTGTAACCAAGAAACAACATAGCCATATATACTGTATTGTAACTAAGAAACAACAAAACCATAGATACTGTATTGTAACCAAGAAGTTACATAGCCATATATACTGTATTGTAACTAAGAAACTACATAGCTATGGATACTGTATTGTAACTAAGAAACAACATAACCATATATACTGTATTGTAACAAAGAAACAACAAAACTATAGATACTGTATTGTAACCAAGAAACAACATAGCCATATATACTGTATTGTAACTAAGAAACAACAAAACCATAGATACTGTATTGTAACTAAGAAACTACATAACTATGGATACTGTATTGTAACTAAGAAACAACATAACCATATATACTGTATTGTAACTAAGAAACAACATAGCCATATATACTGTATTGTAACTAAGAAACAACATAGCTATGGATACTGTATTGTAACTAAGAAACAACATAACCATATATACTGTATTGTAACTAAGAAACAACATAACCATATATACTGTATTGTAACTAAGAAACAACATAGCCATATATACTGTATTGTAACTAAGAAACAACAAAACCATATATACTGTATTGTAACTAAGAAACAACAAAACCATAGATACTGTATTGTAACTAAGAAACAACATAACCATATATACTGTATTGTAACTAAGAAACAACATAACCATATATACTGTATTGTAACCAAGAAACTACATAGCTATGGATACTGTATTATAACTAAGAAACAACATAACCATATATACTGTATTGTAACTAAGAAACAACATAACCATATATACTGTATTGTAACTAAGAAACTACATAGCTATGGATACTGTATTGTAACTAAGAAACAACATAACCATATATACTGTATTGTAACTAGGAAACAACATAACCATATATACTGTATTGTAACTAAGAAACAACATAACCATATATACTGTATTGTAACTAAGAAACAACAAAACCATATATACTGTATTGTAACTAAGAAACTACATAACTATGGATACTGTATTGTAACTAAGAAACAACATAACCATATATACTGTATTGTAACTAAGAAACTACATAGCTATGGATACTGTATTGTAACTAAGAAACAACATAACCATATATACTGTATTGTAACAAAGAAACAACAAAACCATAGATACTGTATTGTAACCAAGAAACAACATAGCCATATATACTGTATTGTAACTAAGAAACAACAAAACCATAGATACCGTATTGTAACCAAGAAGTTACATAGCCATATATACTGTATTGTAACTAAGAAACTACATAGCTATGGATACTGTATTGTAACAAAGAAACAACAAAACCATATATACTGTATTGTAACAAAAAAACAACAAAACCATAGATACTGTATTGTAACCAAGAAACAACATAGCCATATATACTGTATTGTAACTAAGAAACAACAAAACCATAGATACCGTATTGTAACCAAGAAGTTACATAGCCATATATACTGTATTGTAACTAAGAAACTACATAGCTATGGATACTGTATTGTAACAAAGAAACAACAAAACCATATATACTGTATTGTAACAAAAAAACAACAAAACCATAGATACTGTATTGTAACCAAGAAACAACATAGCCATATATACTGTATTGTAACTAAGAAACAACAAAACCATAGATACTGTATTGTAACTAAGATACTGTGTTGTAACAAAGAAACTACATAACCATATATACTGTATTGTAACCAAGAAACAACATAACCATAGATACTGTATTGTAACTAAGAAACTACATAACCATGGATACTGTATTGTAACCAAGAAACAACATAAACTTAGATACTGTATTGTAACTAAGAAACAACAAATCCATAGATACTGTATTGTAACCCAGAAACTACATAAACTTAGATACTGTATTGTAACCAAGAAACTACATAACCATGTATACTGTATTGTAACCAAGAAACTACATAACCATGTATACTGTATTGTAACCAAGAAACTACATAACCATGTATACTGTATTGTAACCAAGAAACAACACAAACAGATACTGTATTGTAACCAAGAAACTACATAGCCATAGATGCTGTAATGTAACCAAGAAATAACATAGCCATATATACTGTATTGTAACTAAGATACTGTATTGTAACTAAGAAACTACATAACTATGGATACTGTATTGTAACTAAGAAACTACATTACTATGGATACTGTATTGTAACCAAGAAACAACATAACCATAGATACCGTATTGTAACTAAGATACTGTATTGTAACCAAGAACCAACAAAACCATATATACTGTATTGTAACAAGGAAACAACAAAACTATGGATACTGTATTGTAACCAAGAAATAACAAAACCATAGATACTGTATTGTAACTAAGAAACAACATAGCCATATATACTGTATTGTAACAAGGAAACAACAAAACCATATATACTGTATTGTAACAAAGAAACAACAAAACCATAGATACTGTATTGTAACCAAGAAACAACATACACTTAGATACTGTATTGTAACCAAGAAACTACATAACCATGGATACTGTAATGTAACCAAGAAATTACATAACCATATATACTGTATTGTAACCAAAAACAACATAGCCATAGATACTGTATTGTAACCAAGAAACAACAAATCCATGGTTACTGTATTGGCAGGTTATATTACATAAAGACTGACCGTAGACCATAGTGCACATGGGTACCAATGGTTTCAAATTGTTAAGTTGAAGTCATCACCTCGCTCGTTTTATGATCGATATTAGCTGGTAATGATAATCTGACTCCTAATTGAAACATGGACACTTTTTCTGCTGTTTATTCATTTATTAGAAGCACCCAGTTTTAACTAATGCAATTAACATACTCACTCAAGTCAATGTTGTTTTTTGTTTTGTTTTTTTTATGTTTGAAAACTTCCATCTGCTTCCCTATTCCTTTGTTTTGAAGCTTTGAAAATTGTATTTTACCTTATTTGTCTTGATAGTTTCTTTATTATTATCATATTGTAAAATGTATAATGTTAATTATCGCACTTTTATGTCATATCATTTTTTGTTAAAGGGAAAGAACTTCACTAATGTTGTAATAACTTACAACATTTTATGCAAATATAATGTTTAAGCTAAATCTCATTTCAGAATGGATAAATATTAATAGAGTGTCGCGCCAAGAACAATATGATTGGTTCAAAACATTACGAGACGCAGACGAGGAGGACATTGTTCATATTATCAGAACCAGTCCACAGATGATAACAACAGTCATGTACTTTGGTAGGTCGTTTTAATCTAATACACACAATTGAAAAGAAACAAATTGAATAAATACAGAGAAGGATGTATATGAACATGATAGACGATTCAACATTACAAATATAGAAGGAAATTAATCTATAGGAAGAGCTTATAGTAAGAAAGGATATGGATGTAAATGAATATGATATACTATCCAGCATTATAAATAGAAGAAAACTAAACTAAAGGAACACGGTTTGTATTGCTGTACTACATTTCACAGTTACAGTATGAATATATCGACCAGATAATCACCATCAAAGTTGTGCATGCATCAGAATTCTGATACGGATAGTATGCACATCTAGACTAGCGCAACCCAAACAGGAAGTACACATCGTAATACAGCTCATGGTCAGCTGTCAAAAGAACGACTATTTATTTACTGTATATATGTCATCCATATTGTTTTAAAGATCCAATTGTTCTGATAAACTATATTACCCGTATATATACCAAGTAAGGACATTACATGGTCGTCATTTGTGCTCATTATGTCTCTTTATATTTTGGCTATTTTCGACCATTACTGTTACATGTCCTATTTTCGACCATTACAGTTACATGTCCTATTTTCGACCATTACTGTTACATGTCCTATTTACAGAGTCATTTTATTCACGACAATCAACGTAAGGCATAATGTATAGTTTCATGAGCACAAATATATAGAGTGGTATGACAAAGAAGTACAGTATGGCAATGAACTAGTTAAAAAACGAATCATTTAACACCCATGGATTCTAAATAGGATGTAATCTGTGGGTTAGACATGACTATAATTTTTCTAAGCTGATGGATAAAGACACAATCTACATTGACATTCTTTTGGTGAAGACACAATCTACATTGACATTCTTTTGGTGAAGACACAATCTACATTGACATTATTTAGGTGAAGACACAGTCTACATTGACATTATTTAGGTGAAGACACGATCTACATTGACATTATTTAGGTGAAGACACAATCTACATTGACATTATTTAGGTGAAGACACAGTCTACATTGACATTATTTTGGTGACGACACAATCTACATTTACATTATTTTGGTGAAGATATAATCTACATTTACATTATTTTGTGAAGACACAATCTACATTGACATTAATTTGGTGAAGACACAATCTACATTTACATTATTTTGGTGAAGACACAATCTACATTGACATATTTTGGTGACGACACAATCTACAATGACATTATTTAGGTGAAGACATAATCTACATTGACATTATTTAGGTGAAGACACAATCTACATTTACATTATTTAGGTGAAGACACAGTCTACATTTACACTATTGTGTGAAAACACAATCTACATTTACCTTATTTAGGGGAAGACACAATCTACATTGACATTATTCAGGTGAAGACACAATCTACATTGACATTATTTAGGGGAAGACACAGTCTACATTGACATTGATTTGGTGAAGACACAATCTACATTTACATTATTTTGGTGAAGACACAATCTACATATACATTATTTTAAGTATATATTTTATTTTTTCAGATACATACTACATCAATGACAAAGCTTGCAGCTGTTGTTCTGAGTTAGAACAATGTGTCCTACCTAATGAACCAAGAAAAGAAGCCATCCTTAAACGTTTAGAAAACTCAATAACGTTCGGTGTGTGTCCTCACGTATTGCTTCATCAGCAAGGAAAAGTCCCGGATGCACTTGCTGCGTCAGAAGAAGAGTTAAATGAAGCGTTCACAAATGTTAACGTTGATGAAACGTCATTTGTTTGTAACGGATTGGGATGCGGATTTTATTGGATACACCTTACGATAATATTCAGGCGAAAACGAGTGATACAAGCAATGCTTCCTGTATTGAGGGAATTTGTATTTCCATCGTTCGTCTGGTACACAGTTCAGAACTGGTTTTCGCCTTTGTATCTAGCAATACTGTCAGAAGATCAGGAACTCAGTGAGTTGCTGTGCACATATTATCCAAACTTTCTTCAAGATAAGCTAAGGATCAAATCTTATGATCGAAATTTCATGCAGACTAATGCCGTCACAATGATTGAACGAATCGCATCTTTAGACAAAGTGGAATCTTTGAAAACTCTAATTAATATCTCCAGTTTGCGCAACAAAGCGCTCATGCAGATAACAATGAAAGGTGCGTTTTCTACTCGCGCTTTTTCTTGTATATTGTTCTTGATGGAAAAAGGGGTAAGACTTGATAAGTTTACTTTGAAAAATGAACTCGATAATTCGGTGTTCCGCGATGACGTAGAAATGATATATGCTTTACTGAAATATCACAATGTGAAAGTGAGTCCAGTGCTGTTGAAGTCGGCAGTGAAAAAAGGTAAGCTACTTATTACCAATATGTAAATATATAAAATATTCCCTTTTTCCTCTTTTTCAGTGACAATCTAAATGCCGCCTACAGGCCCATTCCAGCTCATACAGGCCCATTCAAATGCCTACATGCCCATTACAGCACCTACAGGCCCATCCGAGCGTCTACCGGCGCATCCCAGCAAACACAGACCAGTCCGAGTTCATATATGCTCATCCCAGCGCCTACAGGCCAATCCAAGTTCCTACAGATCCATCCCAGCTCCTACAGGCTCATTTCAGTGCCCACAGGCTCCTTGGCAGTTCCCATATGGCTCATCCGAATGCCTACATGCCCACTCCAGTGCCTATAGGCCTATCAGAGTGCCCACAGGCCCATTCCAGAGCCATCATTTTACACTTGTTCTCGCCATGAGTTCTAGTTTTACACTTGTTCTCGCCATGAATATAGCTCGAACACAGTTCACTTGATGTTAAACACCATTCAGTCAACAATATACAATTATGGCCTTCGGACCTCGGGAAAATAACCCTTTCTCAATTTAATAATTATGGATATTAACTTCTCATGAAGGACATAAATATATTATTATACTGAACTAATATGAGGGAAATAACTAGTTATTGGTTCGACGTGCAAAAGCGCGCCAATTTCAAACAGTTATTTTGTTCTACGTGCAGATTCCATCACAGTTATTTGACCTACGTGCAGTTTGTCGTGGGAATAATGAGTTATTTCTTGTTCCATGGAATAAAACATTAAAATATCTTAATTATTTCTTGCTTGGTTTCCATACTAAAGTATAATAATTATAGTTATTAATCTTTAATGCGAAATATCGTGATCTTCAATCCATAAATTGGAAATACTTAGCATAACTTTAAAACTCTTATGAATTTATCAAGGATTATGCCAGACACGACAAAACCTGTAAGACAGACATAGAAAAGAAATGATTTTCCACGGCTTTAATGAAACATATTATATTGCACTAATATAAGCAATGGTATTGGACACAAGTTTATAACAACATGATAAACTCCCTCTCTCTACAATTTACAACATAACATAATACATGGCAAAAATCAATAAAAATAAATATTAGAACAATGTATAAATGAAATTAACCTTTTACAAAAAAACGAAATGGATTTTACAAAGAAAAAGAAAAAAAAAGAGAACTAGTAAAAGTAACACCTGCAACAATCAATCAAACATATGACTTATTACTATGAACGTTTGAACTGCTGTAAAAATATCAACATTTTGTGCCCAAGTTAAGTTTTCGTTTCCATGTACAATTATATCTATATCTATATCTATAGCTACGTAAATTTGGAGTATCAAAAATAGAGTATTTCTGATCTGTTCATTAATTGGACATTCAAGAAAAAAATGACTCAAAACCACAACCACAACCAGGAATATCCTTTAAATTAAATCTAAATAAATCGTAGTTAAGAATACAATAATTATGAGTGCCGGATTTACCTATAGACTCGATAGGCTAAAGCCTAGGGTCTCAAAATCTAGGAGGCCTCCGGCCAAGGTGTATGATATTTTTGACACTATCATTGGACTTTCACACTTATGCTGTCATAGCGTACTGTACCTTATAAACAACCCTTCAGTAATTTTCCTTACACAGTTGCACTCCATTTCAGAATATTGCAGAATTTTAACCATCCCTCACCATCTTTGCTTTTAATGAAATTGATTAAGCACACTTCCATCATCCTCCAGTCGTGAAGGTGGGGAATTAGAAGGGGTCTCACAAGTGGATTAGCCTAGAACCTCTCTTTATCTAACGCTCGCACTCATTATAACGTAATTTAGTGTGAATAATGTTCCATTTTCGTACACCGGTAGAATACCAAACTAGCGATTAATGCTGTGAGGTCATCGATACAAAATAGAACTAAAATTGGTTAACTATGCACCCAAACAACATCTATTTTTAAGGAATCAAATGTTACAGAACACCTGTCTTACCTTTATGACATGAATGTTGTCCCCGTAGTCAATGTCTTACCTTTATGACATGAATGTTGTCCCCGTAGTCAATGTCTTACCTTTATGACATGAATGTTGTCCCCGTAGTCAATGTCTTACCTTTATGACATGAATGTTGTCCCCGTAGTCAATGTCTTACCTATATGACATGAATGTTGTCCCCGTAGTCAATGTCTTACCTTTATGACATGAATGTCGTCCCCGTAGTCAATGTCTTACCTTTATGACATGAATGTTGTCCCCGTAGTCAATGTCTTACCTTTATGACATGAATGTCGTCCCCATAGTCAATGTCTTACTTTTATGACATGAATGTTGTCCCCGTAGTCAATGTCTTACCTATATGACATGAAAGTTGTCCCCGTAGTCAATGTCTTACCTTTATGACATGAATGTTGTCCCCGTAGTCAATGTCTTACCTATATGACACGAATGTTGTCCCCGTAGTCAATGTCTTACCTTTATGACATGAATGTTGTCCCCGTAGTCAATGTCTTACCTTTATGACATGAATGTTGTCCCCGTAGTCAATGTCTTACCTTTATGACATGAATGTCGTCCCCGTAATCAATGTCTTACCTTTATGACATGAATGTTGTCCCCGTAGTCAATTTCTTACCTTTATGACATAAATGTTGTCCCCGTAGTCAATGTCTTACCTTTATGACATGAATGTTGTCCCCGTAGTCAATATCTTACCTTTATGACATGAATGTCGTCCCCGTAGTCAATGTCCTACCTTTATGACATGAATGTTGTCCCCGTAGTCAATGTCTTACCTATATGACATGAATGTTGTCCCCGTAGTCAATGTCTTACCTTTATGACATGAATGTCGTCCCCGTAGTCAATGTCTTACCTTTATGACATGAATGTTGTCCCCGTAGTTAATGTCTTATCTTTATGACATGAAAGTCGTCCCCGTAGTTAATGTCTTACCTTTATGACATGAATGTTGTACCCGTAGTCAATGTCTTACCTTTATGACATGAATGTTGTCCCCGTAGTCAATGTCTTACCTTTATGACATGAATGTTGTCCCCGTAGTCAATGTCTTACCTTTATGAAATGAATGTCGTCCCAGTAGTCAATGTCTTACCTATATGACATGAATGTTGTCCCCGTAGTCAATGTCTTACCTTTATGACATGAATGTTGTCCCCGTAGTCAATGTCTTACCTTTATGACATGAATGTCGTCTCCGTAGTCAATGTCTTACCTTTATGACATGAATGTTGTCCCCGTAGTCAATGTCTTACCTTTATGACATGAATGTTGTCCCCGTAGTCAATATCTTACCTTTATGACATGAATGTCGTCCCCGTAGTCAATTTCTTACCTTAATGACATGAATGTCGTCCCCGTAGTCAATGTCTTACCTTTATGAAATGAATGTCGTCCTCGTAGTCAATGTATTACCTTTATGACATGAATGTCGTCCCCGTAGTCAATGTCTTACCTTTATGACATGAATGTCGTCCCCGTAGTCAATGTCTTACCTTTATGACATGAATGTTGTCCTGGTAGTCAATGTCTTATCTTTATGACATGAATGTCGTCCCCGTAGTCAATGTCTTACCTTTATGACATGAATGTCGTCCCCATAGTCAATGTCTTACTTTTATGACATGAATGTTGTCCCCGTAGTCAATGTCTTACCTATATGACATGAAAGTTGTCCCCGTAGTCAATGTCTTACCTTTATGACATGAATGTTGTCCCCGTAGTCAATGTCTTACCTATATGACACGAATGTTGTCCCCGTAGTCAATGTCTTACCTTTATGACATGAATGTTGTCCCCGTAGTCAATGTCTTACCTTTATGACATGAATGTTGTCCCCGTAGTCAATGTCTTACCTTTATGACATGAATGTCGTCCCCGTAATCAATGTCTTACCTTTATGACATGAATGTTGTCCCCGTAGTCAATTTCTTACCTTTATGACATAAATGTTGTCCCCGTAGTCAATGTCTTACCTTTATGACATGAATGTTGTCCCCGTAGTCAATATCTTACCTTTATGACATGAATGTTGTCCCCGTAGTCAATGTCTTACCTTTATGACATGAATGTCGTCCCCGTAGTCAATGTCCTACCTTTATGACATGAATGTTGTCCCCGTAGTCAATGTCTTACCTATATGACATGAATGTTGTCCCCGTAGTCAATGTCTTACCTTTATGACATGAATGTCGTCCCCGTAGTCAATGTCTTACCTTTATGACATGAATGTTGTCCCCGTAGTTAATGTCTTATCTTTATGACATGAAAGTCGTCCCCGTAGTTAATGTCTTACCTTTATGACATGAATGTTGTACCCGTAGTCAATGTCTTACCTTTATGACATGAATGTTGTCCCCGTAGTCAATGTCTTACCTTTATGACATGAATGTTGTCCCCGTAGTCAATGTCTTACCTTTATGAAATGAATGTCGTCCCAGTAGTCAATGTCTTACCTATATGACATGAATGTTGTCCCCGTAGTCAATGTCTTACCTTTATGACATGAATGTTGTCCCCGTAGTCAATGTCTTACCTTTATGACATGAATGTCGTCTCCGTAGTCAATGTCTTACCTTTATGACATGAATGTTGTCCCCGTAGTCAATGTCTTACCTTTATGACATGAATGTTGTCCCCGTAGTCAATATCTTACCTTTATGACATGAATGTCGTCCCCGTAGTCAATTTCTTACCTTAATGACATGAATGTCGTCCCCGTAGTCAATGTCTTACCTTTATGAAATGAATGTCGTCCTCGTAGTCAATGTATTACCTTTATGACATGAATGTCGTCCCCGTAGTCAATGTCTTACCTTTATGACATGAATGTCGTCCCCGTAGTCAATGTCTTACCTTTATGACATGAATGTTGTCCTGGTAGTCAATGTCTTATCTTTATGACATGAATGTCGTCCCCGTAGTCAATGTCTTACCTTTATGACATGAATGTCGTCCCCGTAATCAATGTCTTACCTTTATGACATGAATGTTGTCCCCGTAGTCAATGTCTTACCTTTATGACATAAATGTTGTCCCCGTAGTCAATGTCTTACCTTTATGACATGAATGTTGTCCCCGTAGTCAATATCTTACCTTTATGATATGAATGTTGTCCCCGTAGTCAATGTCTTACCTTTATGACATGAATGTCGTCCCCGTAGTCAATGTCCTACCTTTATGACATGAATGTTGTCCCCGTAGTCAATGTCTAACCTATATGACATGAATGTTGTCCCCGTAGTCAATGTCTTACCTTTATGACATGAATGTCGTCCCCGTAGTCAATGTCTTACCTTTATGACATGAATGTTGTCCCCGTAGTTAATGTCTTATCTTTATGACATGAAAGTCGTCCCCGTAGTTAATGTCTTACCTTTATGACATGAATGTTGTCCCCGTAGTCAATGTCTTACCTTTATGACATGAATGTTGTCCCCGTAGTCAATGTCTTACCTTTATGACATGAATGTTGTCCCCGTAGTCAATGTCTTACCTTTATGAAATGAATGTCGTCCCAGTAGTCAATGTCTTACCTATATGACATGAATGTTGTCCCCGTAGTCAATGTCTTACCTTTATGACATGAATGTTGTCCCCGTAGTCAATGTCTTACCTTTATGACATGAATGTCGTCTCCGTAGTCAATGTCTTACCTTTATGACATGAATGTTGTCCCCGTAGTCAATGTCTTACCTTTATGACATGAATGTTGTCCCCGTAGTCAATGTCTTACCTTTATGACATGAATGTTGTCCCCGTAGTCAATGTCTTACCTTTATGACATGAATGTCGTCCCCGTAGTCAATTTCTTACCTTTATGACATGAATGTCGTCCCCGTAGTCAATGTCTTACCTTAATGACATGAATGTTGTCCCCGTAGTCAATGTCTTACCTTTATGAAATGAATGTCGTCCTCGTAGTCAATGTATTACCTTTATGACATGAATGTCGTCCCCGTAGTCAATTTCTTACCTTTATGACATGAATGTCGTCCCCGTAGTCAATGTCTTACCTTTATGACATGAATGTTGTCCTGGTAGTCAATGTCTTATCTTTATGACATGAATGTTGTCCCCGTAGTCAATGTCTTACCTTTATAACATAAATGTTGTCCCTGTAGTCAATGTCTTACCTTTATGACATGAATGTTGTCCCCGTAGTCAATGTCTTACCTTTATGACATGAATATTGTTCCCTTAGTCAATGTCTTACCTTTATGACATGAATGTCGTCCCCGTAGTCAATGTCTTACCTTTATGACATGAATGTTGTCCCCGTAGTCAATGTCTTACCTTTATGACATGAATGTTGTCCCCGTAGTCAATGTCTTACCTATATGACACGAATGTTGTCCCCGTAGTCAATGTCTTACCTTTATGACATGAATGTCGTCCCCGTAGTCAATGTCTTACCTTTATGACATGAATGTTGTCCCCGTAGTCAATGTCTTACCTTTATGACATGAATGTCGTCCCCGTAGTCAATGTCTTACCTTTATGACATGAATGTCGTCCCCGTAGTCAATGTCTTACCTTTGACATGAATGTCGTCCCCGTAGTCAATGTCTTACCTTTATGACATGAATGTCGTCCCCGTAGTCAATGTCTTACCTTTATGACATGAATGTCGTCCCCGTAGTCAATGTCTTACCTTTATGACATGAATGTTGTCCCCGTAATCAATGTCTTACATTTATGACATGAATGTTGTCCCTGTAGTCAATGTCTTACCTTTATGACATGCATGTCGTCCCCGTAGTCAATGTCTTACCTTTATGACATGAATGTCGTCCCCGTAGTCAATGTCTTACCTTTATGACATGAATGTCGTCCCCGTAGTCAATGTCTTACCTTTATGACATGAATGCTGTCCCCGTAGTCAATGTCTTACCTTTATGAGATGAATGTTATTCCCGTAGTCAACACACATAATATCGTTTTTGTATGTTTTGTGAATCATCGTTGACATTTTCCTCTTTTTTTCCTTTCGTAAATTATATTTTCTCCCCTTCTTCGATTTACTATCTTGAAACTTTTATTATTGGCAATTGAATAAAACAGAAATTGGGCAATATCTCAATTTATGTAAAGTTCTCTCCTTATTAAAAATTTCACACATTGAGGTAATGACATCAAGTAATTACAATATATATATATATATATATATATATATATATATATATATATATATATATATGTAAGGAACAGTCTGTGTATTTTAAAATTTATACCTTCAGGAAAGTAAGATTTACACCCCTTAGACAGCATTAGAAGAATTATTGAACATATATTTCTTATTCACATGAATTGAGCAGATATTACTGATTTTTATCATTAAAAGCGATTATTTTTTCTAATAAGCAAGCGAACATTTTCATTTGTTTCGTAAATATATGTGGTATAAATAAACGCTAGAGAAAACCGAAGGGCCAATCAAGAGAAACTGGCAACATGCTGTTGCTCTTTCATAGTGCTCCTTTCTGACCTGGTCGTTGTTTTCCTTCGATGTAAAGTAGCTAGGGGAAGTTGTATTTTACATATATTATCTGTACGTAATGTTGTTAAGATTCACGTCCATATTAATTTTCTCAATACAATCTTTTCTGCATGATTCATTAAAGATTTAAGCCGATTTTAATGTTTGCTCACTATTGTTGTAAGCTGTGATTTTCCTGATTGTCGACCAACACTGATTTACTTTTATTTTAATCCTAGAACTTTGAGAACCAAACCGCATTGTATGTGTAATGGTTAGTTAGCGTGCTCGCCTCCAGTGCGGTTAATTGTGGGTTCGAGCCCCAGTCGGGTCAAACGAAAGGCTATAAAATTGGTATGTGTTGCTTCTCCGCTAAGCATGCAACATCAAGGATAAAAAAAATGGAAAAAAAAATACCACACAGTGGAAAAATCGTTGAAAGACAAAAACAATACCCCTAAAACAGAAATACATTACCCCTAAAACAAACATACATTACCCCTAAAACAGACATACATTACCGATTACTTTCGTGGCTTTGTACAGACACTTCTGTAAAAAGTGGGAGGGTTTAACTAGTATGTCGAAAACTAAAACTATAAATTTAAAATTTAAGTTTATTTTTATCTGCTTTGTTTTAGGTAATGTTAAAATGGTGGAGAGTCTTTTGCAGCATATTCCAATATTACGTAAGAAAACAAAATATTATGCAGAATATTCAGCATGTCTAACGGAGGCAGTCTTGCTTAATTCCAAGACAATAGTAGAGCTCCTTATCCAGAAAAATTTTGTTGTCAATGTATGCTTCAAAAATTTAAGTGCCCTAAGATGGGCAACAATATTTCAGTTCAATGAAATCAAACAGTTACTTCAGGAATCTGGTGCAAGCAGTTTTCTGGAAGATGAAACTATTAATATGTGCGTCTTCAACTCGGTTTTAAATATAAACCAACGAAACGATCATTTAATTCGTCGATTGTTGCAGTTAGGACAGGACGTCAACGACTCCAGTGACGGCACGCCCCCTTTCTACACAACAATGCGATTACGCCGTTATGACGTCATGCAGGCTCTTCTTCTAAGAGGCGCTGATCCGTATATACAACCAGACACATGGAAATACTTCCTCATCAGACAAACTGTTGAAAATTGGAGGTTACTAATACATGTGTTCGTCAGTGCAAATGTTAATTTAAGTTGTGACGTCAAATTCTCTTTGCTGGAATACATATGTACAAGCAATTCGACGTTTTTTAAGAATGGAGAAATGGCCCGTCTTATTGTATTGAGCGCTCATACAATCACAGAAAAGGACAAACTGATCCTTAAGGATAACCTGGACACATGGCAATGTCCTGTCTTAAAATCCGACATTAATGACCACCTGTATAAACCTAAACCATTATCAATTATTTGTCGTAATTCAATCAGGCGACAATACGGACAAAACCTTCACAAATTTATAGATATGATGGGAGAGGATCTACCAGCAAAGTTCGTCAATCTTTTACAATGTACAGATGTGTTAGAACAATTCTATACACCGTATGATCGACGGAAATTCACCACGGAATTTGTGAATGGTCTATTCCACCATCAATCTACCACAGATACAATAAATGACAACTGATATATACGCTGTACTGACAGGGTAATCAAATGGTTAAAGATCAGAATACATGTACATTCAGTTGGTTGTAAGGTTTTGGTTTATGTTCCCCCCTCATACAACGATGGTCTGTTCGGTTTATTCTTTTTCTTTACTTCTACCACGTTTTTGTGTGGACAATTGTGTGTCATTGTCCAATTTATTTACATTACTGTAGGTGGGGGCATGGAGGTTGGTCATTACTTACGTGTTTTTCTGTCTGTATTCCGTCCTAATTATGTGAATGCATTACTTATACGTCATATGTGCTGAGATTGTGTCTTCATGTGCAACATCATTTTCAAAATGGTTGCTTCTTTGTGGGCACGAACGGAAATTGTAAACCTATTATTTATCCAAATATGGGCAGATTTGACTTTCCAGATTCATCTTATATGCATAGTTTACGTTGAAACGAGTATGGAAAACTCGTTCCATTGCCGAGTTTGGGCATAACTTCACGATTGCCGTTAAGGAACCATTTTGAAATCGAGGTAGTAAACTGAAGCATATATTGATATCATCCATTTAATCAACCTGATCGGAAATAATTGAATGATGATATACATTTGTTGAATATTACGGAGCAAGGGAAATACGGAATGGAACATTTTTAGCTGAGCACTCGTGAATTCGGGGTTTACCGTCACCGCTATACAATTTGTATGCGAATCGCTTCGTCTGAAATGTAACTTTTTTTTTGTCTCTGTGACCATATGAAAAAAAAAACCGACCAAAAAGCACACGCTTACGAAAGATAACGAAAATTAAAAAAACTAGTTATTCTATGACATAAAGAGGCAAAAGCATTCTGTCTACTATTCACTTCATATTTAAACACGTATTGTGATTGACGGTCCATCGTTTATCATTGTCTATTTATGGACCTTACTGAATGAGTTCATGTAGAGTTCATGTTGCAGCTGCTACATGAACTCATTCAGTAAGGTCCATGTAATACAGAATATAACAATGATAAGAAACTGTAGCAGCTGCTACATGAACTCATTCAGTAAGGTCCATGTAATACAGAATATAACAATAATAAGAAACTGTAGCAGCTGCTACATGAACTCATTCAGTAAGGTCCATGTAATACAGAATATAACAATGATAAGAAACTGTAGCAGCTGCAACATGAACTCATTCAGTAAGGTTCATGTAACACAGAATATAACAATGATAAGAAACTAGCAGCTGCTACATGAACTCATTCAGTAAGGTTCATGTGATACAGAATATAACAATGATAAGAAACTGTAGCAGCTGCTACATCAACTCATTCAGTAAGGTCCATGTAATACAGAATATAACAATGATAAGAAACTGTAGCAGCTGCTACATCAACTCATTCAGTAAGGTCCATGTAATACAGAATATAACAATGATAAGAAACTGTAGCAGCTGCTACATGAGCTCATTCAGTAAGGTTCATGTAATACACAATATAACAATGATAAGAAACTGTAGCAGCTGCTACATCAACTCATTCAGTAAGGTTCATGTGATACAGAATATAACAATGATAAGAAACTGTAGCAGCTGCTACATGAACTCATTCAGTAAGATCCATGTAATACAGAATATAACAATGATAAGAAACTGTAGCAGCTGCTACATCAACTCATTCAGTAAGGTTCATGTAATACAGAATATAACAATGATAAGAAACTGTAGCAGCTGCTACATAAACTCATTCAGTAAGGTCCATGTAATACAGAATATAACAATGATAAGAAACTGTAGCAGCTGCTACATGAACTCATTCAGTAAGGTTCATGTAATACAGAATATAACAATGATAAGAAACTGTAGCAGCTGCTACATAAACTCATTCAGTAAGGTCCATGTAATACAGAATATAACAATGATAAGAAACTGTAGCAGCTGCTACATGAACTCATCCAGTAAGGTTCAAGTAACACAGAATATAACAATGATAAGAAATTGTAGCAGTTGCTACATGAACTCATTCAGTAAGGTCCATGTAATACAGAATATAACAATGATAAGAAACTGTAGCAGCTGCTACATGAACTCATTCAGTAAGGTTCATGTAATACAGAATATAACAATGATAAGAAACTGTAGCAGCTGCTACATGAACTCATTCAGTAAGGTCCATGTAATACAGACTATAACAATGATAAGAAATTGTGACAGCTGCTACATGAACTCATTCAGTAAGGTTCATGTAATACAGAATATAGCAATGATAAGAAACTGTAGCAGCTGCTACATGAACTCATTCAGTAAGGTTCATGTAATACAGAATATAACAATGATAAGAAACTGTAGCAGCTGCTACATGAACTCATTCAGTAAGGTTCATGTGATACAGAATATAACAATGATAAGAAACTGTGACAGCTGCTACATGAACTCATTCAGTAAGGTTCATGTAATACAGAATATAACAATGATAAGAAACTGTAGCAGCTGTTACATGAACTCATTCAGTAAGGTTCATGTAATACAGAATATAACAATGATAAGAAACTGTAGCAGCTGCTACATGAACTCATTCAGTAAGGTTCATGTAATACAGAATATAACAATGATAAGAAACTGTAGCAGCTGCTACCTGAACTCATTCAGTAAGGTTCATGTAATATAGAATATAACAATGATAAGAAACTGTAGCAGCTGCTACATCAACTCATTCAGTAAGGTTCATGTAATACAGAATATAACAATGATAAGAAACTGTAGCAGCTGCTACATGAACTCATTCAGTAAGGTTCATGTAATACAGAATATAACAATGATAAGAAACTGTAGCAGCTGCTACATCAACTCATTCAGTAAGGTTAATGTGATACAGAATATAACAATGATAAGAAACTAGCAGCTGTTACATGAACTCATTCAGTAAGGTTCATGTAATACAGAATATAACAATGATAAGAAACTGTAGCAGCTGCTACATGAACTCATTCAGTAAGGTTCATGTAATACAGAATATAGCAATGATAAGAAACTGTAGCAGCTGCTACATGAACTCATTCAGTAAGGTTCATGTAATACAGAATATAACAATGATAAGAAACTGTAGCAGCTGCTACATGAACTCATTCAGTAAGGTTCATGTGATACAGAATATAGCAATGATAAGAAACTGTAGCAGCTGCTACATGAACTCATTCAGTAAGGCTCATGTAATACAGAATATAACAATGATAAGAAACTGTAGCAGCTGCTACATGAACTCATTCAGTAAGGTTCATGTGATACAGAATATAACAATGATAAGAAACTGTAGCAGCTGCTACATGAACTCATTCAGTAAGGTTCATGTAATACAGAATATAACAATGATAAGAAACTGTAGCAGCTGCTACATGAACTCATTCAGTAAGGTTCATGTAATATAGAATATAACAATGATAAGTAACTGTAGCAGCTGCTACATCAACTCATTCACTAAGGTCCATGTAATACAGAATATAACAATGATAAGAAACTGTAGCAGCTGCTACATGAACTCATTCAGTAAGGTCCATGTAATACAGAATATAACAATGATAGGAAACTGTAGCAGCTGCTACATCAACTGATTCAGTAAGGTTCATGTAATACAGAATAAAACAATGATAAGAAACTGTAGCAGCTGCTACATCAACTCATTCAGTAAGGTTCAAGTAACACAGAATATAACAATGATAAGAAACTGTAGCAGCTGCTACATGAACTCATTCAGTAAGGTCCATGTAATACAGAATATAACAATGATAAGAAACTGTAGCAGCTGCTACATGAACTCATTCAGTAAGGTCCATGTAATACAGAATATAACAATGATAAGAAACTGTAGCAGCTGCTACATCAACTCATTCAGTAAGATCCATGTAATACAGAATATAACAATGATAGGAAACTGTATCAGCTGCTACATGAACTCATTCAGTAAGGTTCATGTAATACAGAATATAACAATAAGAAACTGTAGCAGCTGCTACATGAACTCATTCAGTAAGGTTCATGTAATACAGAATATAACAATGATAAGAAACTGTAGCAGCTGCTACATCAACTCATTCAGTAAGGGTCATGTAATAGAGAATATAACAATGATAAGAAACTGTAGCAGCTGCTACATAAACTCATTCAGTAAGGTCCATGTAATACAGAATATAACAATGATAAGTAACTGTAGCAGCTGCTACATCAACTCATTCAGTAAGGTCCATGTAATACAGAATATAACAATGATAAGAAACTGTAGCAGCTGCTACATCAACTCATTCAGTAAGATCCATGTAATACAGAATATAACAATGATAGGAAACTGTATCAGCTGCTACATGAACTCATTCAGTAAGGTTCATGTAATACAGAATATAACAATAAGAAACTGTAGCAGCTGCTACATGAACTCATTCACTAAGGTTCATGTAATACAGAATATAACAATGATAAGAAACTGTAGCAGCTGCTACATCAACTCATTCAGTAAGGGTCATGTAATACAGAATATAACAATGATAAGAAACTGTAGCAGCTGCTACATCAACTCATTCAGTAAGGTCCATGTAATACAGAATATAACAATGATAAGAAACTGTAGCAGCTGCTACATCAACTCATTCAGTAAGGTTCATGTAATACAGAATATAACAATGATAAGAAACTGTAGCAGCTGCTACATGAACTCATTCAATAAGGTTCATGTAATACAGAATATAACAATGATAAGAAACTGTAGCAGCTGCTACATCAACTCATTCAGTAAGATCCATGTAATACAGAATATAACAATGATAGGAAAATGTATCAGCTGCTACATGAACTCATTCAGTAAGGTTCATGTAATACAGAATATAACAATAAGAAACTGTAGCAGCTGCTACATGAACTCATTCAGTAAGGTTCATGTAATACAGAATATAACAATGATAAGAAACTGTAGCAGCTGCTACATCAACTCATTCAATAAGGGTCATGTAATACAGAATATAACAATGATAGGAAACTGTATCAGCTGCTACATGAACTCATTCAGTAAGGTTCATGTAATACAGAATATAACAATAAGAAACTGTAGCAGCTGCTACATGAACTCATTCAGTAAGGTTCATGTAATACAGAATATAACAATGATAAGAAACTGTAGCAGCTGCTACATCAACTCATTCAATAAGGGTCATGTAATACAGAATATAACAATGATAAGAAACTGTAGCAGCTGCTACATCAACTCATTCAGTAAGATCCATGTAATACAGAATATAACAATGATAGGAAACTGTATCAGCTGCTACATGAACTCATTCAGTAAGGTTCATGTAATACAGAATATAACAATAAGAAACTGTAGCAGCTGCTACATGAACTCATTCAGTAAGGTTCATGTAATACAGAATATAACAATGATAAGAAACTGTAGCAGCTGCTACATCAACTCATTCAATAAGGGTCATGTAATACAGAATATAACAATGATAGGAAACTGTATCAGCTGCTACATGAACTCATTCAGTTAGGTTCATGTAATACAGAATATAACAATAAGAAACTGTAGCAGCTGCTACAAGAACTCATTCAGTAAGGTTCATGTAATACAGAATATAACAATGATAAGAAACTGTAGCAGCTGCTACATGAACTCATTCAGTAAGGTTCATGTAATACAGAATATAACAATGATAAGAAACTGTAGCAGCTGCTACATGAACTCATTCAGTAAGGTCCATGTAATACAGAATATAACAATGATTAGAAACTGTAGCAGTTGCTGCATCAACTCATTCAGTAAGGTCCATGTAATACAGAATATAACAATGATAAGAAACTGTAGCAGCTGCTACATGAACTCATTCAGTAAGGTCCATGTAATACAGAATATAACAATGATAAGAAACTGTAGCAGCTGCTACATGAACTCATTCAGTAAGGTCCATGTAATACAGAATATAACAATGATAAGAAACTGTAGCAGCTGCTACATCAACTCATTCAGTAAGGTTCATGTAATACAGAATATAACAATGATAAGAAACTGTAGCAGCTGCTACATGAACTCATTCAATAAGGTTCATGTAATACAGAATATAACAATGATAAGAAACTGTAGCAGCTGCTACATCAACTCATTCAGTAAGGTTCATGTAATACAGAATATAACAATGATAAGAAACTGTAGCAGCTGCTACATGAACTCATTCAGTAAGGTCCATGTAATACAGAATATAACAATGATAAGAAACTGTAGCAGCTGCTACATCAACTCATTCAGTAAGGTTCATGTAATACAGAATATAACAATGATAAGAAACTGTAGCAGCTGCTACATGAACTCATTCAATAAGGTTCATGTAATACAGAATATAACAATGATAAGAAACTGTTGCAGCTGCTACATCAACTCATTCAGTAAGGTTCATGTAATACAGACTATAACAATGATGAGAAACTGTAGCAGCTGCTACATGAACTCATTCAGTAAGGTTCATGTAATATAGAATATAACAATGATAAGAAACTGTAGCAGCTGCTACATCAACTCATTCAGTCAGGTTCATGTGATACAGAATATAACAATGATAAGAAACTAGCAGCTGCTAGATGAACTCATTCAGTAAGGTTCATGTAATACAGAATATAACAATGATAAGAAACTGTAGCAGCTGCTACATTAACTCATTCAGTAAGGTTCATGTAATACAGAATAATATAGCAATGATAAGAAACTGTAGCAGCTGCTACATGAACTCATTCAGTAAGGTTCATGTAATACAGAATATAACAATGATAAGAAACTGTAGCAGCTGCTACATCAACTCATTCAGTAAGGTCCATGTAATAGAGAATAAAACAATGATAAGAAACTGTAGCAGCTGCTACATGAACTCATTCAGTAAGGTCCATGTAATACAGAATATAACAATGATAAGAAACTAGCAGCTGCTACATGAACTCATTCAGTAAGGTCAATGTAATACAGAATATAACAATGATAAGAAACTGTAGCAGCTGCTACATGAACTCATTCAGTAAGGTCCATGTAATACAGAATATAACAATGATAAGAAACTGTAGCAGCTGCTACATCAACTCATTCAATAAGATCCAAGTAATACAGAATATAACAATGAAAGGACACTGTAGCAGCTGCTACATGAACTCATTCAGTAAGGTTCATGTAATACAGAATATAACAATGATAAGAAACTGTAGCAGCTGCTACATGAACTCATTCAGTAAGGTTCATGTAATACAGAATATAACAATGATAAGAAACTGTAGCAGCTGCTACATGAACTCATTCAGTAAGGTTCATGTAATATAGAATATAACAATGATAAGAAACTGTAGCAGCTGCTACATGAACTCATTCAGTAAGGTCCATGTAATACAGAATATAACAATGATAAGAAACTGTAGCAGCTGCTACATCAACTCATTCAGTAAGGTTCGTGTAATACAGAATATAGCAATGATAAGAAACTGTAGCAGCTGCTACATGAACTCATTCAGTAAGGTTCATGTAATACAGAATATAGCAATGATAAGAAACTGTAGCAGCTGTTACATGAACTCATTCAGTAAGGTTCATGTAAAACAGAATATAACAATGATAAGAAACTGTAGCAGCTGCTACATGAACTCATTCAGTAAGGTTCATGTAATATAGAATATAACAATGATAAGAAACTGTAGCAGCTGCTACATGAACTCATTCAGTAAGGTCCATGTAATACAGAATATAACAATGATAAGAAACTGTAGCAGCTGCTACATGAACTTATTCAGTAAGGTCCATGTAATACAGAATATAACAATGATAAGAAACTGTAGCAGCTGCTACATCAACTCATTCAGTAAGGTCCATGTAATAGAGAATATAACAATGATAAGAAACTGTAGCAGCTGCTACATCAACTCATTCAGTAAGGTTCATGTAATACAGAATATAACAATGATAAGAAACTGTAGCAGCTGCTACATGAAGTCATTCAGTAAGGTCCATGTAATACAGAATATAACAATGATAAGAAACTGTAGCAGCTGCTACATGAAATCATTCAGTAAGGTCCATGTAATACAGAATATAACAATGATAAGAAACTGTAGCAGTTGCTATATGAACTCATTCAGTAAGGTCCAGGTAATACAGAATATAACAATGATAAGAAACTGTAGCAGCTGCTACATGAACTCATTCAGCAAGGTCCATGTAATACAGAATATAACAATGATAAGAAACTGTAGCAGCTGCTACATGAACTCATTCAGTAAGGTCCAGGAAATACAGAATATAACAATGATAAGAAACTGTAGCAGTTGGTACATGAACTCATTCAGTAAGGTCCATGTAATACAGAATATAACAATGATAAGAAACTGTAGCAGCTGCTACATGAACTCATTCAGTAAGGTTCATGTAATACAGAATATAACAATGATAAGAAACTGTAGCAGCTGCTACATAAACTCATTCAGTAAGGTCCATGTAATACAGAATATAACAATGATAAGAAACTGTAGCAGCTGCTACATGAAGTCATTCAGTAAGGTCCATGTAATACAGAATATAACAATGATAAGAAACTGTAGCAGCTGCTACATCAACTCATTCAGTAAGGTCCATGTAATACAGAATATAACAATGATAAGAAACTGTAGCAGCTGCTACATGAACTCATTCAGTAAGATCCATGTAATACAGAATATAACAATGATAAGAAATTGTAGCAGCTGCTACTTAAACTCATTCAGTAAGGTCCATGTAATACAGAATATAACAATAATAAGAAACTGTAGCAGCTGCTACTTGAACTCATTCAGTAACGTGTAGGAAATGCAGAATATAACAATGATAAGAAACTGTAGCACCTGCTACATGAACTCATTCAGTAAGGTCCATGTAATACAGAATATAACAATGATAAGAAACTGGAGCAGCTGCTACATGAACTCATTCAGTAAGGTCCATGTAATATAGAATATAACAATGATAAGAAACTGTAGCAGCTGCTACATGAACTAATTCATTAAGGTCCATGTAATACAGAATATAACAATGATAATAAACTGTAGCAGCTCCTACATCAACTTATTCAGTAAGGTCCATGTAATACAGAATATAACAATGATAAGAAACTGTAGCAGCTGCTACATCAACTCATTCAGTAAGGTCCATGTAATACAGAATATAACAATGATAAGTAACTGTAGCAGCTGCTACATGAACTCATTCAGTAAGGTCCATGTAATATAGAATATAACAATGATAAGTAACTGTAGCAGCTGCTACTTAAACTCATTCAGTAAGGTCCATGTAATATAGAATATAACAATGATAAGAAACTGTAGCAGCTGCTACATGAACTCATTCAGTAAGGTCCATGTAATATAGAATATAACAATGATAAGAAACTGTAGCAGCTGCTACATGAAGTCATTCAGTAAGGTCCATGTAATACAGAATATAACAATGATAAGAAATTGTAGCAGCTGCTACATGAACTCATTCAGTAAGGTTCATGTAATACAGAATATAACAATAATAAGAAACTGTAGCAGTTGCTACATGAAGTCATTCAGTAAGGTCCATGTAATACAGAATATAACAATGATAAGAAATTGTAGCAGCTGCTACATGAACTCATTCAGCAAGGTTCATTTAATACAGAATATAACAATGATAAGAAACTGCAGCAGCTGCTACATGAAGTCATTCAGTAAGGTTCATGTAACACAGAATATAACAATAATAAGAAACTGTATCAGCTGCTACATGAAGTCATTCAGTAAGGTCCATGTAATACAGAATATAACAATGATAAGAAACTGTAGCAGCTGCTACATGAACTCATTCAGTAAGGTTCATGTAATACAGAATATAACAATGATAAGAAACTGTAGCAGCTGCTACATGAAGTCATTCAGTAAGGTCCATGTAATACAGAATATAACAATGATAAGAAACTGTAGCAGCTGCTACATGAAGTCATTCAGTAAGGTTCATGTAATGCAGAATATAACAATGATAGGAAACTGTAAATTAATATATATTTCTACCAATACTTCACTCCTACAAACAACATGTAATATTATGATGTATTTATCATCATTTCTATCGAACAGGACCGGAAGTCAGCATTGATAGCTGTGATTTTACATAGTTATAATCCATCTTTGTCTTATAATCCACAGATTGTAGTGAGTGCTTGTGGGTCGTCCATTGCGAGACATATTTTTTTGAACCTATCCATTATATTCTCTGTTTTTCCTGTGACAAGACTTTCCTAATCCATGCAAATGTTACATATTTATATGAATGATATATTGTTTATAAAGTCGTCGTCATGACAATTGCTGGGATTCTACTGACGTTAAACAGCAGTCAAACAATCATTTCATTGATGAAGTACATTATATCGTGTTTCATATCATACAGTTCAACATTGTAGTTTTATAGTGTATTTATTAATGAAATTTGTTTGAATCAATCAATCAATCAATCAATCAATCAATCAATCAATCAATCAATCAATCAATCAATCAATCAATCAATCAATCAATCAATCAATCAATCAATCAATCAAAGAATAATCAATCAATCAATCATATATATATATATGTATCTCAATTGACTGGTTTGACATGTTTATTTCATATACTGTATGCATTGAGGCTAATAAATATGTTTTATAATTTACATTGAATATTCAAACAAAATTATTTGCCCTTCCGCAAAAATCATAGGAATTGCATGTTTGAAGAACGCTCTAGAACAAAACTTACCATCATGATCATTGATATTTAATAGATAACATATATTGAAATAAATCTGGAGTGTTCAAATTCAATGACCTTTTAACTAGACTTTTCTTACAAACTCTTTCCGACTGTTGTTTGATTATGGTTCGGAAAGAATATTGTTTATTAGTATTTAACATTAATTTCTACAATATTTCAATTCTATTGTGGCGGTCAGTTGTGCTGGTTTAGAAAACCAGAGACAAAACGAACGAACAATTACCTTTCACCTTCACTTACTGAAATCAAGAAAGACCACAACATATGATGTTAGAAATCCAGGCCCAAGATTGAAACAGGCACACAAATGTGGAGGGGATAAAGCAGTTAATGGGATATCAACCTTCCCTCTTGCTTACTGGATCCCCAACGGACGGAGACTGAGCGCAAAACTACCATACAGTCTCGTACAGAACGACGCCGTATTTATTATGAAAGTGTTATGGTATGTGATAACAAAATCAGAAACATGTTGTGGACTCAATTGTCAGTCATATTTCCAGAGTAATCCTGTGTTGTATCTTGTCCGCATTCAAATCCTGTTTGATTTTTTATGAATTCCGTGTCTTTATTTAATATTGGATACATTTTGTACAAAGTGGCACATGTCTACTCTACCAACCAACTAGATACTGATATTAACGAAGGTAATTTTTACTAAAAAAAAAGTTAAGCCAATTCACTAAGCCGAGTTTTAAGCTTAATGTTTGGAATGGCAAGTGTAGAGAATAGGCTTTAATACTATTGCAAGGGAGAACTGGATTGAAATAAATAGAATTTATGAGGATTCACAACTGATTCACACCAGTTCTGGAGAGGTTGGAGTCTCAGTACCTCTTCTGAAGGCCAGAGTGGCCTGGTGATAACACAATTTACATATATCAAATGGGTAATCAGAAGCGGTAAATCGAAGGACAGATAATACAATGGCCAAAAGAACAAGGACAGATAATACAATGGCCAAAAGAAGGACAGATAATACAATGGCCAACATAAAGAGAATAAAATAACAACCAATGATTTACAAAACATTACATAGAAAACTAAAGATTGAACTCCACTATAAACCAGGTGAACTCATGTGATTCGTGGGGAGGCAGTTCATGTTCCACTAGTGGCACTCGTCGTAGTGCTGTTGTTACAAACTCGGTGATAAATGATAAGAAAAGTTTAAAGATGCCAAAGGGGTAATGATGAATGAGGAATTATTGATATTGTGATTACGACAAACGCTGCCGCTTGTCACAAAGTGTTAATGTTAGATAGAAAGAAAAACAAATTACGCTCATGAGATCATCACCAAAAAGGTTACTAAGATTACTAGCAACTATCGGACTAAGTTACTAAGATCCGTTTCGACCATCAATTAACAGCATGTACGCATACAAATTTAGATGCCTTCAGAGAACATATAAAATGTATACCTTTATTATTTCGTTCCCTGTGGCACCATACGATAAGGTAGTTTTCAGAGTCCTCGGTATTATTCTATCCGTACACGCATTTTCAACTATCCCCAATAAGCATGTATTATGCAATTATTTCCTTCATATGAGGTGAACATCGCAATCGTAAGTTGTCAATGGAGCTTTAGCCCGAGGGAAATCTACCTCTCGAGGGTTGGCATCTTGATTTTCACCTGACATGATGGCAATATTTTTTTATTATGCCGAAGCTACTCTAATTATTCTGATGCCCTCCAACGGTAATTTAATTCCACAATTCTATCCTGTTCACCGATTATTTTAAGTATTTTTGTAGAAGACTACAACATAATTTCCGGTTTAAAAATACAATTATGGAATCATATTAAAATCGGATTTACAATATACTTCCGGTTGTCATGGGTTGTTGACTGGGCGACAACCTGTTTAAGACAGAAGACAATCTATTGTCTTCCTCTACCTTATTTATGTTCGAGTCATCCAACAGATTGTCTCCCTCGTCAGAAAATTGTCAGTAAAACATCAATAAAATTGTTTTATTATTTTTTATATAATAAACATGTATGCATCGGTTAAAATACAATGCAGTTAGAAATAATTTTTAAAAGTCACACAGCTCCTACACATGTTAATAATACTATCATTCAGATTCTAAATTGATGAGACCATTATATAATAGTCATGAATCATGAAAGTAGTTTCAGTCGCCGTTCATTCCATGTGGTATTAAAACATGTGTTCTGGTATGTTTCTATGCAACCGTAACTACAGATAACTATTAACTGAGAAAACTGTAAATTATAAATATCAACTTACAATAATTCACGCCTACAAACAGAGGTGAGAGATGATCGTTAGTTTTGTTGATATTGGTGAAATAGTTGACTATCCCTGCTTAAACTTTCTATTTTAACACAATGTAACGCAGTATTAAGTACAAGGTCTACACGGATAACTTCTATTTTACATTATTATGACCCACCATTCGCGAATAATCAACAGTTTGCTAGGGACGTGTTTTAGTCGCCCGTTACAAGCCACATTTTGTATGTTTATACGTCCGATTACCATCTAATACAAATTTTGAAAAATACAATCTTGTGAAATAAAGGTTGTCCGTGACTTATCAAATGTCTGTAGTTTTCTCATGACATTGACGAGTTTCACTATTGAAGCAGGAACTACTTACCCTTCCTAGAACACATGAGTTAATCTGAGTTCCACCCTGGTGTAAGTGGGCTTCGTGTTGCTCGCTTTTTTGCTTTCTGTGTAGTGTTTTGTAGATCGTTGTTTGTCGCTTTTTTTCTTTTGGTCATTGTGTTGTCTGTCCCTCTTCAATTTACAGAATCTGAATGCCCCCTTAATATCTTAAAACTCTACATTGAACATTTCTCAATCAGTAAAATTAATGGCGTTGAATTAAGTGAAATATTAGCTGAACACGACGTTCGCCATTATATAAATAATACATAGCTCAGAGGGTGGTAGAGCAGATTGCTACCCCGAGAATTTTCATTTTCAACCTCGGCTTCTTTTCTCCTGGTTTCATTCTTTTTTATGATTTTGATGCTCTGAATTTCAATTGCTGTTGTCTTTAAATGTGATAAACTGTGATATCGATATGTAATAAATAAGATTACATACATTTTTTGTATTTGTTAATATTTTTCTGCCATTTTGGTGTATGTTTTATAGAGATGGGTGTTCTTAAATGAAAAGTGAGCAATTTAATAAACTTACTATTCCCCGAATATCTAGTTAATAATATTATACCGAAAGAGACGTCAGATGCAAAATGATGGTTGAAGGTAAAATAATTGATGTGGCAGTGAAAAAGACAAGTCATTCAATACATTTGCCAAAACAAAGTCGTCAGACAAAAAATCAGTAATTTCCGGAACATTTTCATTCCTTCACCGATATTATTTTTCAATTTGAATTCCGACTTTAATTATCCGATCTTTTAAATCGCGCAATTGACTCTGACATAAAAGTTTTAAATCGATAGGGTGATCGACTAAATTATCACACTGCCATGTCATAGACTAAATTGGCACACGCTCCTTAACCAATGAGAAGACAGGAAATTTACATGAAGTATAATAATCATAATTGATATTCCTTTGGTCGATCAGTATAGCTATAGTACCACTATCAATTCCGAGTATTTCCGTCGATATTCATTGTATGTATTAACAAGAAAGTTTGAAGAAAGGGCCAATCAGTAGCGTGAATCGTAGAACAGATAATACAATAGTCAAAAGAAAAAGGACATTTACAATAATCTCCAAAACATTCCACAGAAAACTATATATATATGTACATGTATATATATAACATTATTATTTATTTCAAATATTAGTCACGATGTTATTATGTTTCATAGTCAATACCAAAAACGTGCTCTCACCACGAGGTATATCGTGGGAGAACGGCGTACATTTTTTTTTCTTGTCTAGTTACTAAACTGGGATTATGTATACTAACTCCTGGTAATTTACCTTAGTATGTAAGGGCTTGACATCTGTATATCTCAAAACTAAAGGTAAACACATGTATAATGAGTTGCCATGTGGTGTCTGGGATCATTGTTGGCAGACGGCCAGTGTGGGCATGCGTAAACAATATTAGTGTCCGTATATCCACACTGAACGGGGGGCAACAACCCAGAAATTAGACTGGTAGCTTCTTTATATAGTAATCGTATCATTTGGCGTAACTGCTAAATACATATTATTGTTATTTTCCTTTATTTATTTATTTATTTATTTATTTATTTTTCTATATTACCAAAAGTTATAATTTTGGCAATTTTTGTGCGGAGATGCTATCGATGTCAAGTACCTCATTAACACCAAATTAGGGTTAATGTGTATCTAGAGTAAGGTCGGAGTGCCCAACTCATTATGCTACACTATACCTATAAAACTGGGATTTGTCACACTGTTTAAACAACTTGTATGCTAAATTTATAAATGACAGCAATTACAATTTTTGGTTCAAATAATATACATGACAAATTATATCACTCAAATCAACTTAAAGTCAGTCATTTAATCAAATATTTAAAAATAAACTTCATAAGTTTTCATTCCTCTGATATGCAAATTTAAGAGAATTACACAAAACTCTAATATAAATATTTATTAAGGGCGCAATTTCTCATTGAGAAAGTCGCCATCAAAAACCACATCAATTCAATATAACATGTGTTATATAGTATATTTTCTGTAATTGGGTAGAAACCCTTTTGTCTATCCACGAAAATTCAAGCCATCATACCCACATACATCTAATGATAAGCTTTCTGGACACCTGTTAGTTCGTCATGCTATAACTGTTCGGGAAGCTTTCTGGACACCTGGTAGTTCGTCATGCTATAACGGTTCGAGAAGCTATCTGGACACCTGTTCGTTCGTCATGCCATAACTGTTCGGGAAGCTTTCTGGACACCTGTTAGTTCGTCATGCTATAACTGTTCGAGAAGCTTTCTGGACACCTGGTAGTTCGTCATGCTATAACTGTTCGAAAAGCTATCTGGACACCTGTTAGTTCGTCATGCTATAACTGTTCGAGAAGCTTTCTGGACACCTGTTAGTTCGTCATGCTATAACTGTTCGGGAAGCTTTCTGGACACCTGTTAGTTCGTCATGATATAACTGTTCGAGAAGCTTTCTGGACACCTGTTAGTTCGTCATGCTATAACTGTTCGAGTTGTCCTAATCCATTATTTCTACGTCTACCAAATGCTGTCTACCATTAACAACTTGAAGATTATGTCAGATTTGTCACATGACAATTGAAAAAGGTTAAGAGTACATGTATAAGACTGGTAGTAATGCAATATAGAATTCCAATAGTAAACACCAGTTGCACACCTATCACAGTGAGTGAGTGCATGTTATTGAACGTATGGCATCAGAATATTTTAGGGGAGAACATGTTAGGTAATGATAATTTCTGCTTTGTACTGCGCCCTTAATTAGATTTCCTAGTGCTTTCTCACTGACAAAACATTTCACATGTAGACATGTCGCTCTATTCTGACACTTTAACCTAACTCCTATCTAACAGGTACTAACTCTTACTCCTTAATTCATTAACAATGAACACCAATATTATAGGGGTATGAATGTCTGTTTAGTTAAGGTCGAAGACTCCTGAACACATCTCTAGCTTCACTGATGTATGTTATATTTCATCAGATTCTACTTTTTAATAGGAACAAAACATTTTTTGAAAAAAAGAGAGAATAATTTGTTGCACAAAACAGGACTAGTGATGAAAACGTATATATCAAATTTAGTGCGCACGACGCGTTTCTGGGATAACCTTCATCACTGGATTGCACAAACCTCAATCAAAATTAATTCTAAATAAAACCTTAAGTGTAAATTAGTTTCATGTACATTTCAAGTAACTGTAAGTGTCGCTTAAAAGTAATTGAGTTTTGTGTAATCCAGTCCAGCAAAATATATGCTTCTGTGTCACGAAGATTAGATATTTGATGTATAAAGTTTAAGATTTGGGCATTCCTTATTACAACGCTGCTCGCCCATTTCTAGTTATACGTTAAGATTGATATTTGACATATATGTGGACAATACTTACATGATCGTTTCACTAAGAGGAGAAGCTTTGGTCCTATAAAACTAGTTTAACCCACCACTTGTTAATGAAGTGTACCTGGCTAGGACAGTAAACAGTCATGTATATAAATGTCAGATAGATTTTGTCTCTTCTTCTAGGATTTTGCGATTGGATTTTTCGATTGTTCCGACAGTGTCGTATTTTTGCATTGTTCCGACAGTGTCGTATTTGTTTCTTTATTTCATTTTATTAATACATGTATTAATTTCGGCCTCGTTTTGATTTCGTGTTCGGCTAATAGTATAATTACATGTATCTATAAGTATACCACACATTAAGCCCTAACACAAGAAGTGAACAACACTTACCAAGACAAGACAAGCTGTTTATTCTCATAAACCATAACAGAACAATGGCACAGAGAAAAACATCATTCAAATACATTTCACATATTATACACAGTACACATGACAAGATGGATTCACATTAGCCTATTAGGAAGAGATTTAATATAAAAGGTGCTACAGAGATAGGCGGTTAACCAGGACGACCTACTGTTATATTAATAACTGTGATCAATTTACAAAGGTTTCGCAAAACAGATCTGTTTTTGTTCTGAGATAACATGCCAAATTCTAAAACATTAACTCTACCAAGAATTTTTTTTTCAGGTATAATTTTCTATCATTATGTAATTGTCTGCATTGCAGAATATAATGAAACTCATCACCGATCTCTGCCGTTTGACAGATATGACAAATTATATCAGAACGATCGACATTTTGCCATCTACCTATTTCAATTGGCAATCTATGATTACAAGTTCTGAATTTACATAATGTTATTCTATCTTTATCGGAGAAAATATCTAAATATGATTCGAATTGAAAATTCTCTTTGAACAATCTATAACAGATAGCTTGTGAAGAATTTTCCATGTTAGATCTCCATTTTTTAGTAAATTGATCTTTTAAATTTCTTTTCAGATTTTCGTTTAACCACTTAGAATTAAAATTCCCCTGCGAAAGCCAAATGTTGTTGAGCCCACTATTGTCCAAAACATTTTTCACAAAATTTAACCATGTTGATTGAAAACCATTTCTCATATTTTGACAATAAATATATCTATAGAGAGTATTTGAAAGTTTACTCCCTTTTCCATTTACTAGTTTCGACCAAAAATTTACCATACGTACTTTTACAGATACAGACAATGGATATACACCTAGCTCTCCATATACCATAACAACTGGTGTGGATTTCTTAAGGTTTGATAATAATTTACAAAATTTTAATTGTACTCTCTCCAGCAATTCAATATTACTAAATCCCCATATTTCGCATCCGTATAATAAAATAGGCTTCACAATTTTATCAAATAAATCATACTGACATTTAACTGAAAGATTGTGAAGACGTCCTTTTTTAAGAACTTCATACATCGCCTTATTGGCCTTATTTACTAGCGCCTTTTTTGTACTCTGAAAACTTCCAGAAACCGAAAAAATAAGACCAAGGTAGGATATTTCCTTCGCAACTTCAAGGTTTCTCCCATCAAATGTAAAACTAGGCAAATTAAGTCTCCCAAGCAACGTTTGGAGACTTATTGTTTTTGCTCCGTTTCTTATTACTTCTATTATTATTATTATTATTCTTGTTCTTGTTATTCTCCTTTCTTTCCGTGCACCTTGAACTTGTCCACGGCAGATCTCAGGAACTACAGGACAGAATTTCATGAAACTTGGTGGAGTTATAGATATATGTTTCTAGTTGATCCTAAAGTTTTCAGATTTGTGATAAAGGAGGTCAAAGCCATATTTTAGGGGGTTCAAAAGGGGTGAGGGTTACTATAGAATCCCATGGGAAACTTCAAATTTCGTACATTAATGTTGATAACTTCTAACTGGATAATGATAGAGACATAAATTTTCAAGATGTCTGCCATTTTCAAAATGGCTGCCAAAACACGGCATAAAAATGGGAGTAAAAATTCAACATTGTCCGATATCATCAAAATTTGATATGTGGGTAGATAGTGTCAGTGGCCGGTTTGGGAGACTTCATAATCGTTAGATTATAATCATATCTTGTTATTTGTGAATCGACTGCCAAAGATGACTATTTTTGTCTTGTCTATATTAATGTTTAGTTTCCACGTTTGACAATATCCGGAAAAATAATCTAATTGTAGCTTTAAGCCTTCTTTAGTTTCAGAGATTAAAACAGTATCAGCATATAATAATACAAATAGTTTTAGATAAATATCAAGTTCTTCCTCAAGTTCATTGGTGATACAACTTAGACCAGAAATATTTTTATCGATACAAAATTGTTCTAAATCATTTAAATATAAAGAGAATAAAAAGGGGAAATTTTCCTCCTTGTCTAACTCCAATATCACATGAAAAATATTCAGACTTTTCGCCATTGTATACAACTCTAGATTTTAATTCACTATACATATTATACATTTTATTATACATTTTACCATTTATTTCATTCCCAAGTAATTTACTCCAAAGACCACTTCTCCACACAGTGTCAAATGCATTTGCAAAATCTATAAAAGCACAAAATAATTTCTTTCTTTTATATTTCATTATACTTATCAGAACATGTAAAACAAAAAAATATTGTCAATCGTAGAATATCCTTTTCTAAACCCTCCCTGATTTTCACAAATAAGACTGTATTCATCAGAAAAATCATTTAATATAAAATTTAAAATGGAAGTGAAAAGTTTACCAATACAACTTAAAATCGTGATCGACCTAAAATTTGTAGAATCATGTTTATCTCCCTTATTTTTGTAAACAGGAATAATATTCCCATATAACCACTGTTCTGGAATGCTTCCACTGTCAAATATAATATTAAATAGTTTAACATAAACATCTGAAATCGATTCAAATAAATGTTTTATATATTCATTCAAGATATAATCATCCCCTTAAGACTTGTTATTCTTCAAACTTTGCATAGCCTTTTCGATCTCTTCCCTTGTAATCGGGGCATTGATAATATTATTCAACTCTCTGACACAGTTATTATTTTGATTAATATCCGAATCATCGATATCATCTTCCTTTGCGTTCAAATTTTTTAAATAATCAAACAGAATATCAATAGGAATTTCTGGACTATTTTTCTTTTTACCCGAATTAATGATCTTCCAATATTCCCTAGGATTGGTCGATTTCAGATTGTTTATTTTGTTTCTGATTTTCTGTCTGAGTTCTAATATTTTTATCCAATACCTTCTTATAATGTTTTTCTAATCGCTTAGTAATCTCTTCCAAATTACGAGACCGCCTAAATTTTAGATTTCTTTTTGACCGTCTATAATTTCTTCTTGCCATCCTGCATTCATGATTAAACCAAGGTTTTTGCTTATTAAAGTATTGCTTGTTATTTAAATTTCTTGGTGTTAAAGCTCCAAAAGTTGACTTTGCAGAATTCAATAAAATTTGGCATGTTTTGTCAACAAGATTATGAACTGTCGAACTATTAACATTATCTACTTGGAAGTTGGTCAACTCTGACAGTAACTCGTCAACTTTCGTTTGATCAATATTATTAACAAAAACATCCCTCTTTTCACTCTCTCATTTTTTCCCTCCCCATCAATATGTGTGTTATTATCAGAACTCACCTCCACGTAATTATTTATGGCTAGCGACAATGGAGTATGAATATCAGAAAAATAACATACTAAAATCTAATACATAAAAATCTTGAACAAACTTTAAAAAATGAGTAGAACATATGACATAATAAACTACACTAGTATTCTTACTATGACATAATCAACTACACTAGTATTCTTACTATGACATAATAAACTACACTAGCATTCTTACTATGACATAATCAACTACACTAGTATTCTTACTATGACATAATAAACTACACTAGCATTCTTACTAGTCAATTTACCATGCTCTTTGTCTTGACTGACACGGCCATTACAAATAAACATATTATTACATTTACAAAATTCAAGCAAAACATTTACAAAATTATTTTTCCTCTTATCCATACTTTTTCTGTTCATATCAATATTCAAATATCTGATTAAAAAATGAGAACTCATCGTACTCAGTCTCCGTATAATCAAGATCTTCCGCTGTGCGGGCATTAAATTCACCAACTAAACAAATATTTTCATAATTAGCACTATTATTTAAAAATTCATTTTCCATCTCACTGAAAGGATCACCTGTACAATAATTGTTCAGGGGGTATATATACAATTCCAAAAATCACGTCTTGACGCATACGAAATAATTGCTTGTCTACTTTAAACCATAAAACGTATTTACTATCTGATTCAAGTGGATGAATAAAATCTCCCAAATGTTTTTTAAACGCTAAAACTATGCCCCCATATTTTGTTCTATTAATCTTAAATGTATTTTTCATAATAACATCAAAAGCTGGTAAATTTATTTCGTCTGCATCATCTCTTTTCGTTTCTACAAAACATAATATTTCATATTTATTTATAAGTTCAATAAAATCAGGGTATTGTGAACGTCTAATCAAACCACAAACATTTAAGTATATGTAAGAACATGATAATCCCTGTCTTCATGAATAAGTACGAGCGAAGAGAGGGATTATCATTGTTCTTACAAACTTAGAACATTGTAAAGTAATCAAGACAATATAATATCATCATTGATTGTTAAATATACTTTATAAACACAGTTATCTGTCAAACTATTTCTATACATTTAGTGAACACTATTTGTAAGTAAAAAATGTTTAGACAGCAGGATGAAGGAACTTACTAATCAAGGTATAGGAACTCAAGTGAAACGAGCAGATCCCGTATTACCCACTGAAGAGCAAGCTTTGTGGGAGAGTGGTGTATTCAATATCGATTTATCTACTGGATTAAGTTATAATGTGTTTTTTTAACAACTGTAAAACACATTGTTTTCGCGCTCTTGATGAGCACAAACAACTCGATGCATCAGAGTTCAAGCATTTCAGTAGATACTAATGGAAATAAAAAACTGCATTACACCTTTCATTTCGTAAAAATGTACAAGGTGGGTTAAACAATAGAAACGTAGATGTGAAACGTATTACCCAGAAAAGTGATCCGTCTATTCCAAGATGTATTGTATAAGTTTTTGATAAATATTTGCAACATATTCCAAGGGAAGGCAGGTTTTACAGAAAATCTTTAGTGAATAAAGGTAGTGACAAAAGTATCAGATTCAGTGTTCAATCAATTGGAATCAACACGTTGTCAAACAGAATAAAGGACTTGTTTCAGGCTGCTGGCATTCCCTTGGAAAACAGGAATATTACAAACCACTCTGGTAAAGTAACTTGTTGTACTACTCTGTTCAATGCTGGATTTTCAGATTCAAGTGTGAAGTCCAGGAGCGGGCACAGGTCTGGTACAGTGGAAACGTATAAACGACCACTTGAAGCGTTACATGATAGTGTCAGTCACGCAATACAGCCTCCAGAACCGACTATCACAGCATGTGAAACTGATAATACAGCAATCTCAGTGAAAGAAATTTACAATGATAACAAGGAAAATTGTGCAACTGATGAAGATAGTGCATGTACCATGACACTAACAGTGCCTAATGCGATTAAAAAAGTGGTGATTTTCAAGAATGGAAAGAGATATTGCTTGGAAATATAGATGTTATTAATAAAAGTTATTATTTCTTGACAGTATTATATTTAATGCAACATTTAATCTTTTATTCAGCTGATAATGCTTTGGGGTATTTCACAAGAATTGTTAACACCATTTAATCTACTGTACCGGTATAGTCTTGTCAGATGGCCCAAGGCAATATTTTCCAGCTGTAGACAGTCGGAACAATGGGGAAAATCCATGTTCTAATGACAGTAAGTTAATGACACCTTTATCTACACAATCACAGTGTTTACTATTTATATCACTTAAAATACAGTTATTATGTCTTCCATGCTTCACCTAGTATGATTCTCTCTCTGGAGTAGAATTCACCCGTGGGCGTTTTTTTAGGGGAAGGTCTAAAACGCGGAAGTCGGGTACTTGAAAGGTCATATCTTGAAAAGTACTCAACCTAGGATAAAAATCTAAACGGATTCTCTAAACGGATTCTAACAGCTAGTGCTAAGATCTATTTTTAAAAGAAATAAATAATAGAATATATTATTATTTAGGTACTTAAAAGTTGACCGGAAGTGTCAAAAATGAGAACAGGCAATGGACAAAATTTTGACTTTGATCTCAAATGTATCAAAATTCAAAGACTCCGGTCAAAAATCGTTTAGATATTCTTAAAGACGATGTTAAGAAGAACTTAAGACTATTATGACGAAAAATAACCTAACCGATATTTGGAGAGAAAAAAATCCGTCAGTGAAAAAAATACACGTTTAGAAGAGGTAATTCTAAATCACGTATAGACTTAATATTGATCAGTGAAGAACTTTCCTGTCATATCATTAACATTAAAATAATTCATTTTCCGTTCAGTGATCATGATATTAAAATTATGAAATTAAACGTATACGATATCACTAGAGGGTCTGGTACCTGGATAATGAATTTGCACACAATTAGATCTGATTATTTTCGACAAGTGTTTACAAATTGGTGGGTATATTGGAAATTAGAAAAGATTACTATAGAAGCGTCTAAAAAGGTAAACATTACTGACGACAAGATAAAGGCTCTAGAAAATCAATTAGAGACATTAAAGGATATATCTGAACCCTCCAGGCAACAATTAGAAGAGTTAGCATACTTAGAAAACCAAATACACTCACATTATGAAAATAAAACTGACGCCGCAAGGTTAAGAGCTAAAGTTGAGTGGTACGAGAAGGGGGAACAATCAACTAAATATTTTTTTAATCTAGAGAGAAAAAATGGGCAAAATAAATTATGGCAAAAAATCAGGGGTCTAGATGGTAATTTAAAATATTATATATAAGAGATACTAGATGAACAGATACTTTTCTACGCAAATCTACTTTCAACAGAAGGGTGGGATAAAAATGTAGTAGAGGAACTAGTTACTCATATGGATAAACAATTTACATGCGACGAAAGTGAAGATTTAGAAAAGGACTTGACAATTGATGAAATTAAGAAAATATTTTTTTCGATGAAACAATACAAATCACCTGGATTAGACGGGATTATAAATGAATTTTATCAGATATATTGGGATACAATAAAGGAAGATTTATTTGAAGTATTACTAGAAATGTTTGATAAATTTGAAATATGTGATTCTCACTGTCGAGGAATGTTGACATTACTTCATAAAGGGGGGGGGGGGGGGGGGATAGAGATAACATACGTAACTGGCGTTCAATAACATTATTAAATAGTGATTATAAAATCATATCAATACTTTTAGCAAATCGCATGAAGCCAGTATTAAACAAAATTATTCATGCGGATCAAAAAGGATTCGTAGCAGGGAGAAACATAAGCGAAAATAATCGTATGATTGATGATATTATAGAATTTGTAGATAATGAACATGATGAAGGTGTAATTATTTTTGTTGATCAGCAAAAAGCATTTGATAGAATGGAATGGGGGTGGTTAAATTATGTTATGGAATGTTTTAATTTTGGACTGAAATTTCGTGAATGGGTTTATATGTTATTTAAAAAGGGAAAAACTTGTATAAAAACAAATGGTTTCATATCAAAATTTTTCGCAATATCGCGTTCAGCCAGACAAGGATGTTCTGCTGCACCGATTTTGTACATTATTCAGGCAGAGCCGATGGCTTGTGCTATCCGAAACACTCCGGAAATACATGGTATCAAACTACCCGACTGTGAGGGGCAGCCCGTAAAGGAAGCAAAAATATGCATGTTTGCAGACGACACGCAACTCTTAAACAAAAACGAAGAATCTGTTGAACAATCCTTTTTAATTCTTTCGAAATTTGAAAAGGCATCCGTCTCTAAGATAAATAATGAAAAAACAAAGGGATTATTTATTGGTAGATTAAGGGGGAAACGACCCAGATTAACTAACATATCATGGATTTCAGATAATATAAAGACGTTAGGTGTTTTTCACGGGTACAATATAGACACTGATGACATTTGAAAAAAAAATATAAATAAAATGAAAAGCTGCACTCAGGTTTGGAAAACCAGAAATTTAACCTTTAAGGGAAAAACTTTAATCGTTAAAATTTTTCTGTTAGCTCAAATGGGATTTGAAACTTAAATGCCCCCTGGGGATACCAGAGAAATATAAAAAAGAGGTGAATGATTTGATCTGGAAATTTCTTTGGGACAACAAACCAAACCAAATAGAATGAAACGTATGCTGCTTAAATATTAATGAAGGGGGGATGGGAATGATTAACATAGACAATTTTGTCAAAAGTAAACAGATAAAATTTATATACAAAATAATCAACAGTGAGATGGACTCATGGAATGCGATAGGTAAACACTGGTTACAGAAATACGATAACAAATTTGGAGTTGATTTTTTCCTTTGTAAATGCTCCGATATTAAAGGTTTAGATATTGCATCCATTCCAAAATATTATCAAGACGCTATACAAGCATGGAGCAATTTGTTGAGGTCATGTTCTACGGAGTCTAAAATTGACATTTTAGATATAATTCCACCTTGTATAAAAATGCTGGATTTTCATTGGATTAAAGCTATGCTATTTTTCCGCAAATATTATGATTTTCTCCAATTTTTCCTTTACCATGATATTTTTTTCCCCGCCATTTTAAGTGCCGTGGTATTTTTCAGAAATACAACGGCAGGTGGGAAAATACCATGTCTAAAAATAGATCGTGATTAAATATAGTAGTATTTTACATTCCGATGCTCTCGGGATTTATCTTCAGGTAATGATAACCACATATTCTGTGGAATTATAGAAATATACCATGCTTGTAAGTGGTATTTGCCAAAACATACTGGTTTCGAGACTAGACAAATATCCCTCGCCTATCGGCTCGGGAAATATGTCCAGTCTCTCGACCAGTATTTTCTGGTAAATACCACTTACAAGCATGGTATATTTCTATAAAAACATATTTGGTAACTCTGAGATCAAATTTAATAGAAATTCACTTTTTTTTCAATCGTTTTTGAGAAATAATATATTTAAAATAAACCATATATGGGACAAAAACAATAATACCTTTGTTGATAATCAGACTATATTTAATAGACTGGATGATAAAAGGAACTGGATATCAGAATGGGCAAAAATAAAAAAATCAATACCAGAAAATTTGGTTAAGAAATTAAAATCCGATGATAACAAAAAGATAAAAAAATCATTAGGTTTAAAAATAGATAGTAATTTGAATATTATAAATCATAATAATAAAATCATTGTTCCAAAAGAGCTGAAGCTGAAGAATATCCAGAAAGAAATACGTAAACCAATTACACCAAAATGTCAATTCAAATGGGATACATTTTATGAGAAGAAATTTAACCGGATATCAATTTGATATATACTGAACAAGATTAAATGTAAACAAAGTATTATCCAGTTCCAATGGAAATGTTTGCATAACATTGTCTATTCAGAATATAGATTACAAAAAATGGGAAAATCAAATGGTCAATGTCATTTTTGTAAAAATGAAATGAGTCCCTTATGCATTTGTTTTACAGATGTTATAAAATTAAACATGTCTTAGAAGAATTAAAACACATTTTTAATAGCATTTTTGAAAAAAAATATAGTACTTGTTGAGGTAAACTTAATCATTGGGGTGTATGAGGGAGAAATAACTGAAGATCTACTTTTAATGAATTTAGTAATTTGTATAATAAAATGGGTAATTTGGAAAACAAGAAATTATATAAAATATAATAAAAGCACTTACAGGGAAGCAATAGTTATCACAAATCTAAAAAAATGAACTCGGAAGTAATATACAAATGATGATTAAAAACCCAGAAGTTCGAAACTTATATAATATTAGGAAATTACAGCTATTATTGGATACATTATGAATTTAGTTTTAGTAATAATTCCTTTCATTGTTCACTGTGTAAAAATGTATGTTTATAAATTGAATATGAAAGATAAAATATGATTTATTTGCTTATGGTATTGTATTCTTGCTACAACTGTGCCAGTATTTATTTATTTAATTATATTGTTCATTGTAAATATTTGTAAACCATTAAGGTTTCCTGGCACCCAGAGGTAAATTGTTCACAGGTGTAATATAAATCTAATAAGAAAAACAAAATTTTTTTTGGTTAAAATATTTGATAAAAGCACAATCTTGACCGGAAGCCTACCTTTTCAGAGTTAGCCGTCGGCTAATTTTCAACTTTGATCACAAATTTCTCAAAATTCAATGAACCCGGTCAAAAACGTTTAAATATTCTTAAAGACAATTTTATACTCTATCAGATGATATAAATATGATTTTATGGAAATATTGGTGGAAAGCACATTCTTCCGTAAATGGCCGTTTTCGGGTTGAGACGACCGAGTTAAGACGAGTGCACGTTAAGCCGGGAATATCACATTATATACCCTGTCTGATAGCTGAATAACAAATATATTACGATTTTACCATTGTTTAATCCTCCACCTTACTTATTAATTACATATAATTCCATAACTCCGCCAAATTTCACAATTTCTATTTAAGAAATAATTCATGGCAGGCATAGAGTTGTGCAATTTACACATGGGCTGGGCCTTTATATTCGAATTTTACCCCGAGCGAATGATCTCGATTTTAATAGGACAAACACGGTAATTTTTAACCTTTTGTGAACTGTATACACACGGCATTTTTTGGCTGTTCCATTTACCTCCTTCGGAAATTTTGAATTGATTTTGAACTATTTGTTTTTGAACGAGATATTTTAAAACAAAGATATGGATGTTAACTTGAAAAACATATTTATTTTGTATTTTCCAACATAGATTCGATTGAACAATTCCTGCGTAAAAATATTTAAAAAAAAGTCGGAGTTCATTCTTTCATCATTTTGAGCGCTAACAAGATGGCGGAGCGGAGTTGTCAAACATAATATCGAACACTTGAACAGTTGTTAATAATCGACAATTATTGTTAGATATGAAATATAAAAATAAATGCCAATGAAAAAAAAATGCTTGTATTAAATTGTTGACAAAAAAAAAATCCGGAAAAAATACTTAAGACAACCATCTATCAACTTTGACTTTTGTAATATATCGTCATCCTGTGACGTTGTTTATAAGGGACTCTGATTGACACAAGCTGGTTACTGATTTATTCTACGATTTTGTGAGCATTTTACTTGTTTGAGTAGCAAAATTCAAAATGCCATCAAATTGGAAAATATCAGTAACTTAATTACATCACCGTCTAGTTATCAATGTATACGTAGGAAAACAAGGTTAGTGCATTTTGTTATTCATGGCCGACACATATCAGTGGAATGTATTTGATATGTGTGCGTACTAGGGATCCCCAAATGTAAATTTTCAAAACAAATGATAAAAAAATATTTATAACTGAGGGGGAATTTTTATTTTAAGGACTTTAAAAATACGCTATATGCCGGTGATTTGATTGTTTACACTCGGTCGTCACGGTAATTTCACAGCGGGAGTCACATGGAACAGCCAGATTTGTTGTGTACCGCACTTGCGCTAAATATAGAGTTATTGAGTATTATCGTGTGTGCCGTTTTATAGACGTCATATTAGAATATATATTTAACCATATTAAAATATTTTTACTACTATTGGGCACTTTGATTGTCAAAAGCTATGATTATCTTTAATTGCATATGATAAAATACAAATACAATACCATTAATTGAAGTGATTGAGCAATCACTAATTAGGCGGCCTAATATATGATGATTAAACCCAAGTACACATGTATTAATTTGAATACTGTTAACTGACTAAAAGTAAATTAAGAGTTAGCTTACATTATTCATAAAGTTCAATCAGGATGTCAGATGTGAACACATCTCAAGAGCTCCATATATACTGACTTACCATTTGTAGACCTCATTATCACAAGTGTTTCGATTAGTGCTACATTGTGCATTTTAACTTATAAAATATTACTTGTTTTTTATTTTGTATATACATATATAGTGCTTATCTTTTAATTTTAATTTAGATATTTTAGTTTCATTTTTAACGTTTGAAAACTGAATAATTTATATTTTTTCATCTAAACATGCCTAACCGTGTTTTGATTGCAAGTCATTCTCAAGTAAAGTACTTTGACCAATATTTGAAATTATCTAATGTTGATGTTGTATCTTAGAGATTTAGAAGGTGAGATCCAGCAGCTACTGAGACGTCGTCATCTCCGTTCACTCAGGACCACTACATACCGGGACTCATACTCAGTAAACTACCAAACATCAGAAACAACAACTATAGAGCATCCAACACCGTACTTGGATGCTCTGAAGTCATCTACCAAACCTACTACCCAACCGACAACCGAGGCCACCAAACCCGTACCAGACCAACCAAATGACTTTCCATCACTACCAACTCGTGAGGTAAGTATATGGGACCCGCGTCCTACGGTTTCGTCTATTCTTAGTCGTAATGGCACGTCTTCTTCTCGTGTTAAGGTTCGTGTGTCTTCTCCTGTTCGTAGTCGTGTCTCGCAGTCTGTTCGTACTTCTTTTCCAGTTCGTAGTCGTGTCTCGCAGTCTGTTCGTACTTCTTCTCCTGTTCGTAGTCGTGTCGTACAGTCTATTCGTACTTCTCCTATTCGTAGTCTGTTCGTACTTCCTCTCCTGTTCGTAGTCGTGTCTCACAGTATGTTCGTACTTCTTCTCCAGTTCGTAGTCGTGTCGTGCAGTCTATTCGTACTTCTCTTGTTCGTGGTTGTGTCTCGCAGTTTGTTCGTACTTCTTCTCCAGTTCGTAGTCGTGTCGTGCAGTCTATTCGTACTTCTCCTGTTCGTAGTCTGTTCGTACTTCTTCTCCTGTTCGTAGTCGTGTCTTCGCAGTCTGTTCGTACTTCTTCTCCAGTTCGTAGTCGTGTCGTGCAGTCTATTCGTACTTCTCCTGTTGGTAGTCGTGTCTCGCAGTCTCTTCGTACTTCTTCTCCAGTTCGTAGTCGTATCGTGCAGTCTATTTATACTTCTCCTGTTCGTAGTCTGTTCGTACTTCTTCTCCTGTTCGTAGTCGTGTCTCACAGTCTGTTCGTACTTCTTCTCCAGTTCGTAGTCGTGTCGTGCAGTCTATTCGTACATCTCCTGTTCGTAGTCTGTTCGTACTTCTTCTCCTGTTTGTAGTCGTGTCTCGCAGTCTGTTCGTACTTCTTCTCCAGTTCGTAGTCGTATCGTGCAGTCTATTCGTACTTCTCCTGTTCGTAGTCGTGTCTCGCAGTCTGTTCGTACTTCTTTTCCAGTTCATAGTCGTGTCTCGCAGTCTGTTCGTACTTCTTCTCCTGTTCGTAATCGTGTCTCGCACTCTGTTCGTACTTCTTTTCCAGTTCGTAGTCGTGTCTCGCAGTCTGTTCGTACTTCTTCTCCTGTTCGTAGTCGTGTCTCGCAGTCTGTTCGTACTTTTTCTCCAGTTCGTAGTCGTGTCGTACAGTCTGTTCGTACTTCTGCTGTTCGTAGTCTGTTCGTACTTCCTCTCCTGTTCGTAGTTGTGTCTCGCAGTCCGTTCGTACTTATTCTCCAGTTCGTAGTCGTGTCGTGCAGTCTATTCGTACTTCTCCTGTTCGTAGTCTGTTCGTACTTCTTCTCCTGTTCGTAGTCGTGTTTCGCAGTCTGTTCGTACTTCTTTTCCAGTTCGTAGTCGTGTCTTGCAGTCTGTTCGTACTTTTTCTCCTGTTCGTAGTCGTGTCGTGCATTCTATTCGTACTTCCTCCTGTTCGAAGCCTGTTCGTACTTCTTCTCCTGTTCGTAGTCGTGTCTTGCAGTCTGTTCGTACTTCTTCTCCTGTTCGTAGTCGTGTCTCGCAGTCTGTTCGTACTTCTTCTCCAGTTCGTAGTCGTGTCTCGCAGTCTGTTCGTACTTCTTCTCCACGTCCGATCTATTTTAAGGGTGCCGGACATATTTTGTCAATTTTTTATCCATGTACTATAGTTTAGAAAGATATGTCTTTTCCGTCGTCTGAACATTTGTATCAGTATAGAAAGGCTGTCGAACATTCAAATTTTCATTTGGCAGAACAAATTCGGCATGCAGAGACAGCTAATGAAGCTAAAAAGCTTTCCAAATTGATCAAATCATCTCAAAATTGGTTTTGCATCAAATTACAGATTATGTTTGAGATAACTGATCTCAAGTACCACCAGTGTCACAGGAGATCGTGAACTGATACACACTGTTTCAGACGATTACTGGGGACATGGTCGTAATGGTAAAGTTTAGAACACTGATGGTAAGGTTCTTAGGTCATGTCGTACTTATAAAGTTTAGAACACTGATGGTAAGGTTCTTAGGTCATGTCGTACTTATAAAGTTTAGAACACTGATGGTAAGGTTCTTAGGTTATGTCGTACTTATAAAGTTTAGAACACTGATGGTAAGGTTCTTAGGTTATGTCGTACTTATAAAGGTTAGAACACTGATGGTAAGGTTCTTAGGTTATGTCGTACTTATAAAGTTTAGAACACTGATGGTAAGGTTCTTAGGTTATGTCGTACTTATAAAGTTTACAACACTGATGGTAAGGTTCTTAGGTTATGTCGTACTTATAAAGTTTAGAACACTGATGGTAAGGTTCTTAGGTTATGTCGTACTTATAAAGGTTAGAACACTCATGGTAAGGTTCTTAGGTTATGTCGTACTTATAAAGTTTAGAACACTCATGGTAAGGTTCTTAGGTTATGTCGTACTTATAAAGTTTAGAACACTGATGGTAAGGTTCTTAGGTTATGTCGTACTTATAAAGTTTAGAACACTCATGGTAAGGTTCTTAGGTTATGTCGTACTTATAAAGTTTAGAACACTCATGGTAAGGTTCTTAGGTTATGTCGTACTTATAAAGTTTAGAACACTGATGGTAAGGTTCTTAGGTCATGTCGTACTTATAAAGTTTAGAACACTGATGGTAAGGTTCTTAGGTTATGTCGTACTTATAAAGTTTAGAACACTCATGGTAAGGTTCTTAGGTTATGTCGTACTTATAAAGTTTAGAACACTGATGGTAAGGTTCTTAGGTTATGTCGTACTTATAAAGTTTAGAACACTGATGGTAAGGTTCTTAGGTTATGTCGTACTTATAAAGTTTAGAACACTCATGGTAAGGTTCTTAGGTTATGTCGTACTTATAAAGTTTAGAACACTGATGGTAAGGTTCTTAGGTTATGTCGTACTTATAAAGTTTACAACACTGATGGTAAGGTTCTTAGGTTATGTCGTACTTATAAAGTTTAGAACACTGATGGTAAGGTTCTTAGGTTATGTCGTACTTATAAAGGTTAGAACACTCATGGTAAGGTTCTTAGGTTATGTCGTACTTATAAAGTTTAGAACACTCATGGTAAGGTTCTTAGGTTATGTCGTACTTATAAAGTTTAGAACACTGATGGTAAGGTTCTTAGGTTATGTCGTACTTATAAAGTTTAGAACACTCATGGTAAGGTTCTTAGGTTATGTCGTACTTATAAAGTTTAGAACACTCATGGTAAGGTTCTTAGGTTATGTCGTACTTATAAAGTTTAGAACACTGATGGTAAGGTTCTTAGGTCATGTCGTACTTATAAAGTTTAGAACACTGATGGTAAGGTTCTTAGGTTATGTCGTACTTATAAAGTTTAGAACACTCATGGTAAGGTTCTTAGGTTATGTCGTACTTATAAAGTTTAGAACACTGATGGTAAGGTTCTTAGGTTATGTCGTACTTATAAAGTTTAGAACACTGATGGTAAGGTTCTTAGGTTATGTCGTACTTATAAAGTTTAGAACACTGATGGTAAGGTTCTTAGGTTATGTCGTACTTATAAAGTTTAGAACACTGATGGTAAGGTTCTTAGGTTATGTCGTACTCATAAAGGCTTTACTTCATCTTCTAATGCTCCAGCCCCAAGTGGGCAGATTGTAAATATTCCCGACTCTGTAAATTCAGATTACAGTGACCAGAGTGTAAGTAACGAGTCTGTAGGTTCGCACTCAGGTAGTAGTAGACGAAGTAGACCATCGCAGCGATGTGCTCCATCTAGTTCCATTCAGCGAGGTTGCTCTCATAGTCCACAACCTCCATCTTTAATGGTTTCAAAATTATCGAAGTCTTTAGATCATTATAAAAATTCAGACCGTCAGATTGGGGGAGGAATCAGTCCGTTTTTTACTGACAAATTAACATCTTTAGAAAATAACATGGTTAAAAATATTTTACAAAATTCCACGGAAGATAAGATTAGCACTCTTCCTCCTGTAAAACCTAAAGGGGGAGAGATTTACTTAGTTCAATCTAAACATCCTGACGATTGCAAATGTGATCAATACACCTGGATATATGATAGTAAATTTGTATCTATACATGATGAGGAAGGTGGTAAATTGATAAGGTGCTATTTTAAGCTAAGACTACCAGGTAACACCTGGTATTGTATCAAATATCAACCAAAACCTCAGACTTGAAGAAAGTAAGTAAATCTGTCAGTGATTTTGATTAGAAACAGTTAAAAATTTAGAGGCAAGGAAATATCAATTAAACAGAAAATAATCAGAGATACATAGTTTGAAAAAAATAAAATCCTAATTGAAGAAGAATTAATAAAATCTAAGAAGGAAGAAATCTGAAATAAAATTGCATGAAGAAGGATATTGATTAAAAAATGGGAAAGGAAAACAATTGAAAAAAAAAACTGAAAAAAACCCAAAACAATAACCCGCCTATGCCGGTCCCAAGCCCGGATGAAAAAGAGTGAGGGTTGTTTAATTCTTATTGACCTTTTCATAATGTATGATTTAATTGAGTAAATATCTTAGTTATGATTAATTGAATTATTAAACTATTTAATCAAATCAGGGCTGATAATTGGACACGTTTTTCTCCAAATCTGCTTCAAGTAAAAGGTAGGCTTCCGATCAAGATTGTGTTTTTCAGCAATATTTTAATGAAATCAAACTTATATCATCTTACAGGGTATAAGATTGTCTTTAAGAATATCTAACCGGTTTTTCACCGGATTCTTTGAATTTTGAGAAATTTGATATCAAAGTTGAAAATATTCCGATGGATAACTCTGAAAAGGTAGGCTTCCGGTCAACATTGTGCTTTTATCTAATATTTTAGCAAAAATATTTGTACATCGTCTGATAGAGTATAAAATTGTCTTTAAGAATATCTAAACGGTTTTTGACCGGGGTCTTTGAATTTTGATACATTTGAGATCAAAATCAAAATTTTGTCCATTGTCCGTTCTCATTTTTGACACTTCCGCTCAACTTTTAAGTACATAAATAATAAAATATTTTATTATTTATTTCTTTAAAAGATAGATCTTAACACTAACTGTTGGAATCCGTTTAGAATTGTATCCTAGGTTGAGTACTTTTCAAGATATGACCTTTCAAGTACCCATTTTGGGCTTCGTGTTTTCCCACTTCCGTGTTTTAAACCTTCCCTTTTTTTAGGAAGTGTTGTAGAAGAACGGGGCTCTACATGAGTAGAGACGTTTGCAACAATCAATTCATCAGAGTTAGTCTGATACATTTGACGAGGGAAACGAATTAACATTTCGTTTTTTAAACTTGTTTTCGAATCCCTTTAATTATATGTATTATATCATATTGAATTGATCTTATTGTACAGTATTTTGTTTATTATTAATTAATAAAATATGCTTAAGCTAAAGAAACGAATATTGTGATTTCTTTCGGAAAGAAAAAAAGAACAACTTATAAACAGAGTCCATTTAAATTGTTTACTATAGATACACAGCTTGATGTAATATTAAATTTTAAATTTTATATACATGTCTAAACAAGATCATCTCTTTATATGAGTTGTATATCACTGTTGTTGTTTTGTCTGCTGACGTTTACAGAAACCAGAACTTTTCTACGTGTAATTGGGACTAGATAATTTCCATAGGTTTGTCCTATAATTCAATCTAGTATAAATCTGACTGTCATGACGGCGTGTCTCCTGATTCCATTATCTCGAAACTTGGCGAGAAATAAAAAGTAAATTTCAATTGACAACATTTTGACAATTGAATTCTGCTTGATGATACGATTTCTTTGTTAAAACTTGATAATAGTACATCCGAATGTCAAAACATTTATTACTGCTAAACTTCATGTTTTATTTTCAAGCTATGTTCCTCCCACTTAAGTTGAAAATTACCATTTATTCTACATTTCTGCCAAATTAGATATCATGTCGCGGCTTATTTTAAAATTCAACTATTTGCATGAAAAACATACGAAAACAAAATGCTGTGGGTTGTATGTTCGCAATTACTTTCAGTTTTCCGATATACAATGAATAACATGTTCATATTGGCTTACGGTGGTCTACGGCTTGTGGTGTTTAACGCCACTTTCAACACTCTTTCAGTTATATCCTGGTGGTCAGTCTTATTTGTGGTGCAAACCGGAGTACCCCGATAAAACCACCGACATGTTGTAAGCCACTGACAAACTTTGTATCGAGTACACTTCGCGCCATGACACATTATTTAAGTATGGCGATTTAAATATATGCTACTAACAAACACTAAAAATAGTAATTCTACATATTTATTTGCTTTTGTTGATGGAAAAATTGGAGAAAAAAAATCAGGCATGAATGGACTTCCAGGATCATTTTTTGTAATTGTAGTTTTATTTGGAATATTGGACGCGTATGAATATTATCTGTATTAGAAAAGATGTATTTGTGTTTTTCTGATCTACGAACTAAATATGGTTTTTGACATCTTAAATTTTATAATAATTAGCACGACAGATGTTAAGAAAATCACCCAGGAGATTTACATCAAGTTTATAATTGTGATAATTAGTACCCACTCCCTGTTTCCTCTGAATTGGTCCAACTCCCTGTATCTTCTCAGACCTTTCATTTTATTTCTCTTTGTCATTATGTTTCACAGGAGTTTTTATGCTGATGACATTTTGTGAAAAAAACAAAACCTGTGAAGATATCAGTGCGGGAACACAAGAAGCTGCAAATCGAGAGAGGAGTGACAATACAACAGACAAAAAAAAATCAATAAAGCAAAAGGACAAACAATGGTCTGCCAAACACTACACAGAAAACTAAAGATTGTGCAATATGATCCTCACAAACTTCCTCTCGAATTATAATATTTATTACATTTGTCTTGAATATGAGATGTTTTCTTTCTTTTGGGAATCGGTCTGGAAGAGCACATAGATGCAGCCGTAGTAATAAGTGGTGTCGAGGATGAAACATATATGAAACATCTAGCGTCCAAGATGTCTTCTTTCTGATAAACTCAAAAAGTGAAAACACCTCCAACTCGTATGTTTTCAAACTTTCAAGAGATGGGACGATTTTATTTAAAAACAAAATAGTTGTTTGTCAATTACACGCACAGTCTATTCATGTGCCGTAATATATTACTCATTAATTGGATTATGGTGCTTCGTGTAATACAGTTAACTCTGCAGTGTACAGTATTAAATGGGCTCTCGGGCTGAACAATCTGACTGATCCTATAGACAATTCTTTTGTGATGTCTTTGCAAGAAGCAGGAGGGAGAATCGCGTGTCCGAAGAAATCGAAAAAGGACCCAGTTACTACTGACATATTAATTGATTTTTGTACAAAATTTAAAGACTAAGCATTTATTTATTATCAGGGATGTAACAATGATTTCGCTAAAAGTTCAAAAGTTATTACAAAACAGTATGCTATGAAGATCAACTTGTTTTTACATTGTAACTTTTGTGCATTGAAACATTGTGTTTATAGAATCATGTATGTATAAATCTGTTCTTGGAAAAATAAACAAATTACAAAAAAAAAAAAATGATTTCGCTATGCTTAGCAGGTTTTTTAAGATATGACTAAATTAGTTCATTATTGTGTAATAATGTAAAAAATTATGATGAATGCATAATTTTGTTTATAGAAAAAACAAACACCGCCCTTTTTCAATGTTTAATAGATATTTGACAATCTCAGAAACTAGATCAGATTCAAACATGGTTTTGCTTCGTCCAATGTTTAGGTCCTGTGAGAGGAAATGGCTGTTGCAAGCACCAACATTAATGAGAGATGTTGGAAGAGGCATGGGAGGTGGTAGAGCGATACCAGTACAGAGGGTTACGTGGCATATTTAGCCGCTAATAGGCTGGAGGTCACTAAGACGTTCAGGTTATAAAAATGTATGGCAGAACTACGATTTAGTTTTAATTGTGGTTGATTTTTTTTATGGCTTTAACGCTCTTTAAGCGGTTCCCCCAGCTTTGTAAGTATATCGTACATAGTGGGCTAGTCGGCTAAAATAATTCAAATTTATTTTATTTATTATTAATCGTTGTCAAACAGGAATATTTTGACAATCTGGTATGATGAGATTGTCGACAAATTTATTTAGATAAATTGAGTATATGGCACATAAAGTTTTATTGGAGAATAGAGAATACCTATTAATTCTGTTAGTTCTGTTTATCGACATTTTAAATGTTATACTAATTAACACGACAGATGTTAGGAAAACAACCCAAGAGATTTATGTCATATTTATAATTGTGATAATTAATACACACTCCCTGTTTCTTCTGAATTGGTCCAACTTCCTGTATCTTCGCAGATCTTTCATTTTATTTCTGTTTGCTATTGTGTTTCATAGCAGTTATTATGCTGATGCCATTTTGTAAAAACAGCACAAGAAGCTGCAAATCGAGAGAGGAGTGTCAATACAATGGTCAGTCAAAAGGACAAACAATGATCTACCAAACACTACACAAACTAAAGATTGAGCAAGTCCGAAAAGACAAAAGTAGACATAAAACTACACAAATATTAAAGACTGAGCAACAGGAATCTCACTAAAACACCAGATAAAACCAGGTACTCTGGAACAGTAAGAATCTCACTAAAACACCAGATACAACCAGGTACTCTGGAACAGTAAGAATCTCACTAAAACACCAGATAAAACAAGGTACTCTGGAACAGTAAGAATCTCACTAAAACACCAGATACAACCAGGTACTCTGGAACAATAAGAATCTCACTAAAACACCAGATAAAACCAGGTACTCTGGAACAATAAGAATGTCACTAAAACACCAGAAAAAACCAGGTACTCTGGAACAGTAAGAATCTCACTAAAACACCAGATACAACCAGGTACTCTGGAACAGTAAAAATCTCACTAAAACACCAAATACAACCAGGTACTCTGGAACAGTAAGAATCTCTCTAAAACACCAGATAAAACCAGGTACTCTGGAACAGTAAGAATCTCACTAAAACACCAGATACAACCAGGTACTCTGGAACAGTAAGAATCTCACTAAAACACCAGATACAACCAGGTACTCTGGAACAGTAAGATTCTCACTAAAACACCAGATAAAACCAGGTACTCTGGAACAGTAAGAATCTCACTAAAACACCAGATACAACCAGGTACTCTGGAACAGTAAGAATCTCACTAAAACACCAGATACAACCAGGTACTCTGGAACAGTAAGATTCTCACTAAAACACCAGATAAAACCAGGTACTCTGGAACAGTAAGAATCTCACTGAAACACCAGATAAATTCAGGTACTCTGGAACAGTAAGAATCTCACTAAAACACCAGATAAATTCAGGTACTCTGGAACAGTAAGAATCTCACTAAAACACCAGATAAATTCAGGTACTCTGGAAAAGTAAGAATCTCACTAAAACACCAGATAAAACCAGGTACTCAGGAGCAGTAAGAATCTCACTAAAACACCAGATAAAACCAGGTACTCTGGAACAGTAAGAATCTCACTAAAACACCAGATAAAACCAGGTACTCTGGAACAATAAGAATCTCACTAAAACACCAGATAAAACCAGGTACTCTGGAACAGTAAGAATCTCACTAAAACACCAGATACAACCAGGTACTCTGGAACAGTAAGAATCTCACTAAAACACCAGATACATCCAGGTACTCTGGAACAGTAAGATTCTCATTAAAACACCAGATAAAACCAGGTACTCTGGAACAGTAAGAATCTCACTGAAACACCAGATAAATTCAGGTACTCTGGAACAGTAAGAATCTCACTAAAACACCAGATAAATTCAGGTACTCTGGAACAGTAAGAATCTCACTAAAACACTAGATAAATTCAGGTACTCTGGAACAATAAGAATCTCACTAAAACACCAGATAAAACCAGGTACTCTGGAACAGTAAGAATCTCACTAAAACACTAGATAAATTCAGGTACTCTGGAACAATAAGAATCTCACTAAAACACCAGATAAAACCAGGTACTCTGGAACAGTAAGAATCTCACTAAAACACCAGATAAAACCAGGTACTCTGGAACAGTAAGAATCTCACTAAAACACCAGATAAAACCAGGTACTCTGGAACAGTAAGAATCTCACTAAAACACCAGATACAACCAGGTACTCGGGAACAGAAAGAACCTCACTAAAACACCAGATAACACCAGATGCTCTGGAACAGTAAGAATCTCACTAAAACACCTGATAAAAGAAGGTGCTCTGGAACAGTAAGAATCACACTAAAAAACCAGATAAAACAAGGTGTTCTGAAACAGTAAGAATCTCGCTAAAACACCAGATAAAACAAGGTGTTCTCGAAAAGTAAGAATCTGACTAAAACACAAGATAACACCAGGTACTCTGGAACAGTAATAATCTGATTAAAACACCAGATAACACCAGGTACTCTGAAACAGTAAGAATATCACTAAAACATCTGATTAAACCAGGTATTCTGGAAAAGTACGAATCTCACTAAAACACCAGATAAAACCAGGTACTCTGGAACAGTAAGAATCTCACTAAAAGACTAGATAAAACCAGGTACTCTGGAACAATAAGAATCTCACTAAAACACCAGATAAAACCAGGTACTCTGGAACAGTAAGAATCTCACTAAAACACTAGATAAAACCAGGTACTCTGGAATAGTAAGAATCTTACTAAAACACCAGATTACACCAGGTACTCTGGAACAGTGAGAATATCACTAAAACATCTGATTAAACCAGGTATTCTGGAACAGTACGAATCTCACTAAAACACCAGATAAAACCAGGTACTCTGGAACAGTAAGAATCTCACTAAAACACTACATAAAACCAGGTACTCTGGAACAGTAAGAATCTCACTAAAACACCAGATAAAACCAGGTACTCTGGAACAGTAAGAATCCCACTAAAACACTAGATACAACCAGGTACTGTGGAACAGTAAGAATCTCACTAAAACACCAGATAAAACCAAGTACTCTGGAACAGTAAGAATCTCACTAAAACACCAGATAAAACCAGGTACTCTGGAACAGTAAGAATCTCACTAAAACACCAGATAAATTCAGGTACTCTGGAACAGTAAGAATCTCACTAAAACACCAGAAAATTCAGGTACTCTGGAACAGTAAGAATCTCATTAAAACACCAGATAAAACCAGGTACTCTGGAACAGTAAGAATCTCACTAAAACACCAGATAAAACCAGGTACTCTGGAACAGTAAGAATCTGAATAAAACACCAGGTACTCTAGAACAGTAAGAATCTCACTAAAACACCAGATAAAACCAGGTACTCTGGAACAGTAAGAATCTCACTAAAACACCAGATAAAACCAGGTACTCTGGAACAGTAAGAATCTCACTAAAACACCAGAAAAAACCAGGTACTCTGGAACAGTAAGAATCTCACTAAAACACCAGATAAAACCAGGTACTCTGGAACAGTAAGATTCTCACTAAAACACCAGATAAAACCAGGTACTCTGGAACAGTAAGAATCTCACTGAAACACCAGACAAATTCAGGTACTCTGGAACAGTAAGAATCTCACTAAAACACCAGATAAATTCAGATACTCTGGAACAGTAAGAATCTCACTAAAACACCAGATAAAACCAGGTACTCTGGAACAGTAAGAATCTCACTAAAACACCAGATAAAACAAGGTACTCTGGAACAGTAAGAATCTCACTAAAACACCAGAAAAAACCAGGTACTCTGGAACAGTAAGAATCTCACTAAAACACCAGATAAAACCAGGTACTCTGGAGCAATAAGAATCTCACTAAAACACCAGATAAAACCAGGTAATCTGGAACAGTAAGATTCTCACTAAAACACCAGATAAAACCAGGTACTCTGGAACAGTAAGAATCTCACTGAAACACCAGACAAATTCAGGTACTCTGGAACAGTAAGAATCTCACTAAAACACCAGATAAATTCAGATACTCTGGAACAGTAAGAATCTCACTAAAACACCAGATAAAACCAGGTACTCTTGAACAGTAAGAATCTGACTAAAACACCAGATAAAACAAGGTACTCTGGAACAATAAGAATCTCACTAAAACACCAGATAAAACCAGGTACTCTGGAACAGTAAGAATCTCACTAAAACACCAGATACAACCAGGTACTCTGGAACAGTAAGAATCTCACTAAAACACCAGATACATCCAGGTACTCTGGAACAGTAAGATTCTCATTAAAACACCAGATAAAACCAGGTACTCTGGAACAGTAAGAATCTCACTGAAACACCAGATAAATTCAGGTACTCTGGAACAGTAAGAATCTCACTAAAACACCAGATACATTCAGGTACTCTGGAACAGTAAGAATCTCACTAAAACACTAGATAAATTCAGGTACTCTGGAACAATAAGAATCTCACTAAAACACCAGATAAAACCAGGTACTCTGGAACAGTAAGAATCTCACTAAAACACCAGATAAAACCAGATACTCTGGAACAGTAAGAATCTCACTAAAACACCAGATAAAACCAGGTACTCTGGAACAGTAAGAATCTCACTAAAACACCAGATACAACCAGGTACTCGGGAACAGAAAGAACCTCACTAAAACACCAGATAACACCAGATGCTCTGGAACAGTAAGAATCTCACTAAAACACCTGATAAAAGAAGGTGCTCTGGAACAGTAAGAATCACACTAAAAAACCAGATAAAACAAGGTGTTCTGGAACAGTAAGAATCTCGCTAAAACACCAGATAAAACAAGGTGTTCTCGAACAGTAAGAATCTGACTAAAACACAAGATAACACCAGGTACTCTGGAACAGTAATAATCTGATTAAAACACCAGATAACACCAGGTACTCTGGAACAGTAAGAATATCACTAAAACATCTGATTAAACCAGGTATTCTGGAAAAGTACGAATCTCACTAAAACACCAGATAAAACCAGGTACTCTGGAACAGTAAGAATCTCACTAAAAGACTAGATAAAACCAGGTACTCTGGAACAATAAGAATCTCACTAAAACACCAGATAAAACCAGGTACTCTGGAACAGTAAGAATCTCACTAAAACACTAGATAAAACCAGGTACCCTTTGTAAGATTGTTCGGAGTTCGGTAATTTTGTTATTACCTTTATTTTATATAGTAAGAATCTTACTAAAACACCAGATTACACCAGGTACTCTGGAACAGTGAGAATATCACTAAAACATCTGATTAAACCAGGTATTCTGGAACAGTACGAATCTCACTAAAACACCAGATAAAACCAGGTACTCTGGAACAGTAAGAATCTCACTAAAACACTACATAAAACCAGGTACTCTGGAACAGTAAGAATCTCACTAAAACACCAGATAAAACCAGGTACTCTGGAACAGTAAGAATCCCACTAAAACACTAGATACAACCAGGTACTGTGGAACAGTAAGAATCTCACTAAAACACCAGATAAAACCAAGTACTCTGGAACAGTAAGAATCTCACTAAAACACCAGATAAAACCAGGTACTCTGGAACAGTAAGAATCTCACTAAAACACCAGATAAATTCAGGTACTCTGGAACAGTAAGAATCTCACTAAAACACCAGAAAATTCAGGTACTCTGGAACAGTAAGAATCTCATTAAAACACCAGATAAAACCAGGTACTCTGGAACAGTAAGAATCTCACTAAAACACCAGATAAAACCAGGTACTCTGGAACAGTAAGAATCTGAATAAAACACCAGGTACTCTAGAACAGTAAGAATCTCACTAAAACACCAGATAAAACCAGGTACTCTGGAACAGTAAGAATCTCACTAAAACACCAGATAAAACCAGGTACTCTGGAGCAATAAGAATCTCACTAAAACACCAGATAAAACCAGGTAATCTGGAACAGTAAGATTCTCACTAAAACACCAGATAAAACCAGGTACTCTGGAACAGTAAGAATCTCACTGAAACACCAGACAAATTCAGGTACTCTGGAACAGTAAGAATCTCACTAAAACACCAGATAAATTCAGATACTCTGGAACAGTAAGAATCTCACTAAAACACCAGATAAAACCAGGTACTCTTGAACAGTAAGAATCTCACTAAAACACCAGATAAAACAAGGTACTCTGGAACAGTAAGAATCTGAATAAAACACCAGGTACTCTGGAACAATACGAATCTTACTAAAACACCAGACAAAACCAGGTGCTCTGGAACAGTAAGAGACTCACTAAAACACCAGATAAAACCAGGTACTCTGGAACAGTAAGAATCTCACTAAAACACCAGATAAAACCAGGTACTCTTGAACAGTAAGAATCTCACTAAAACACCAGATAAAATCAGGTACTCTGGAACAGTAAGAATCTCACTAAAACACCAGATAAAACCAGGTACTCTGGAACAGTAAGAATCGCACTAAGACACCAGATAAAACCAGGTACTCTGGAACAGTAAGAATCTCACTAAAACACCAGATAAAACCGGGTACTCTGGAACAGTAAGAATCTCACTAAAACACCAGATAAAACCAGGTGCTCTGGAACAGTAAGAATCTCACTAAAACACCAGACAAAACCAGGTACTCTGGAACAGTAAGAAAGAATCTCACTAAACCACCAGATAAATCCAGGTGCTCTGGAACAGTAAGAATCTCACTAAAACACCAGATAAAACCAGGTACTCTGGAACAGTAAGAATCTCACTAACACACCAGATAAAACCAGGTACTCTGGAACAGTAAGAATCTCACTAAAACACCAGATAAAACCAGGTACTCTGGAACAGTAAGAATCTCACTAACACACCAGATAAAACCAGGTACTCTGGAACAGTAAGAATCTCACTAAACGATCAGATCAAACCAGGTGCTCTGGGACAGTAGGAATCTCACTAAAACACAAGATACAACCAGGTACCCTGGAACAGTAAGAATCTCATTAAACCACCAGATAAAACCAGGTGCTCTGGAACAGTAAGAATCTCACTAAAACACCAGATAAAACCAGGTACTCTGGAATAGTAAGAATCTGACTAAAACACCAGATAAATCCAGGTACTCTGGAACAGTAAGAATCTCACTAAAACACCAGATAAAACCAGGTACTCTAGAACAGAAAGAATCTCACTAAAACACCAGATAAAACCAGGTACTCTGGAATAGTAAGAATCTCACTAAAACACCAGATAAAACAAGGCACGCTGGAACAGTAAGAATCTCACTAAAACGCCAAATAAAACCAGGTGCTCTGGAACAGTAAGAATCTCATTAAAACACCAGATACAACCAGGTACTCTGAAACAGTAATAATCTCACTAAAACACCAGAAAAAACCAGGTACTCTGGAACAGTAAGAATCTCACTAAAAAAACAGATAAAACAAGGTACTCTGGCACAGTAAGAATCTCACTAAAACACCAGATAAAATCAGGTACTCTGGAACAGTAAGAATCTGACTAAAACACCAGATAAAACCAGGTACTCTGGAACAGTAAGAATCTGACTAAAACACCAGATGAAACCAGATGCCCTGGAACAGTAAGAATCTCACTAAAACACCAGATAAAACCAGGTGTTCTGAAACAATAAGAATCTCACTAAAACACCAGATAAAACCAGGTACTCTGGAACAGTAAGAATCTCACTAAAACACCAGATAAAACCAGGTACTCTGGAACAATAAGAATCTCACTAAAACACCAGATAAAACCAGGTAATCTGGAACAGTAAGATTCTCACTAAAACACCAGATAAAACCAGGTACTCTGGAACAGTAAGAATCTCACTGAAAAACCAGACAAATTCAGGTACTCTGGAACAGTAAGAATCTCACTAAAACACCAGATAAATTCAGGTACTCTGGAACAGTAAGAATCTCACTAAAACACCAGATAAAACCAGGTACTCTTGAACAGTAAGAATCTCACTAAAACACCAGATAAAACAAGGTACTCTGGAACAGTAAGAATCTGAATAAAACACCAGGTACTCTGGAACAATACGAATCTTACTAAAACACCAGACAAAACCAGGTGCTCTGGAACAGTAAGAATCTCACTAAAACACCAGATAAAATCAGGTACTCTGGAACAGTAAGAATCTCACTAAAACACCAGATAAAACCAGGTACTCTGGAACAGTAAGAATCGCACTAAGACACCAGATAAAACCAGGTACTCTGGAACAGTAAGAATCTCACTAAAACACCAGATAAAACCGGGTACTCTGGAACAGTAAGAATCTCACTAAAACATGAGATAAAACCAGGTACTCTGGAACAGTAAGAATCTCACTAAAAAACCAGATAAAACCAGGTGCTCTAGAACAATAAGAATCTCACTAAAACACCAACACCAGATAAAACACCAGGTACTCTGGAACAATAAGAATGTCACTAAAACACCAGATAAAACCAGGTACTCTGGAACAGTAAGAATCTCACTAAAACACCAGACAAAACCAGGTACTCTGGAACAGTAAGAAAGAATCTCACTAAACCACCAGATATATCCAGGTGCTCTGGAACAGTAAGAATCTCACTAAAACGCCAGATAAAACCAGGTACTCTGGAACAGTAAGAATCTCACTAACACACCAGATAAAACCAGGTACTCTGGAACAGTAAGAATCTCACTAAACGATCAGATCAAACCAGGTGCTCTGGGACAGTAAGAATCTCACTAAAACACCAGATACAACCAGGTACTCTGGAGCAGTAAGAATCTCTCTAAAACACCAGATAAAACCAGGTACCCTGGAACAGTAAGAATCTCATTAAACCACCAGATAAAACCAGATGCTCTGAAACAGTAAGAATCTAACTAAAACACCAGATAAAACCAGGTACTCTGGAATAGTAAGAATCTGACTAAAACACCAGATAAATCCAGGTACTCTGGAACAGTAAGAATCTCACTAAAACACCAGATAAAACCAGGTTCTCTAGAACAGAAAGAATCTCACTAAAACACCAGATAAAACCAGGTACTCTGGAACAGTAAGAATCTCACTAAAACACCAGATAAAACAAGGCACGCTGGAACAGTAAGAATCTCACTAAAACGCCAGATAAAACCAGGTGCTCTGGAACAGTAAGAATCTCATTAAAACACCAGATACAACCAGGTACTCTGAAACAGTAATAATCTCACTAAAACACCAGATAAAACCAGGTACTCTGGAACAGTAAGAATCTCACTAAAAAAACAGATAAAACCAGGTACTCTGGCACAGTAAGAATCTCACTAAAACACCAGATAAAATCAGGTACTCTGGAACAGTAAGAATCTGACTAAAACACCTGATAAAACCAGGTACTCTGGAACAGTAAGAATCTGACTAAAACACCAGATGAAACCAGATGCCCTGGAACAGTAAGAATCTCACTAAAACACCAGATAAAACCAGGTGTTCTGAAACAATAAGAATCTCACTAAAACACCAGATAAAACCAGGTACTCTGGAACAGTAAGAATCTCATTAAAACACCAGATAAAACCAGGTACTCTGGAACAGTAAGATTCTCACTAAAACACCAGATAAAACCAGGTACTCTGGAACAGTAAGAATCTCACTAAAACACCAGATAAATTCAGGTACTCTGGAACAGTAAGAATCTCACTAAAACACCAGATAAATTCAGGTACTCTGGAACAGTAAGAATCTCACTAAAACACCAGATAAATTCAGGTACTCTGGAACAGTAAGAATCTCACTAAAACACCAGATAAACCCAGGTACTCTGGAACAGTAAGAATCTCACTAAAACACCAGATAAAACAAGGTACTCTGGAACAGTAAGAATCTGAATAAAACACTAGGTACTCTGGAACAATACGAATCTTACTAAAACACCAGACAAAACCAGGTGCTCTGGAACAGTAAGAGATTCACTAAAACACCAGATAAAACCAGGTACTCTGGAACAGTAAGAATCTCACTAAAACACCAGATAAAACCAGGTACTCTTGAACAGTAAGAATCTCAATAAAACACCAGATAAAAGCAGGTACTCTGGAACAGTAAGAATCTCACTAAAACACCAGATAAAACCAGGTACTCTGGAACAGTAAGAATCGCACTAAGACACCAGATAAAACCAGGTACTCTGGAACAGTAAGAATCTCACTAAAACACCAGATAAAACGGGTAATCTGGAACAGTAAGAATCTCACTAAAACACCAGATAAAACCAGGTACTCTGGAACAGTAAGAATCTCACTAAGAAACCAGATAAAACCAGGTGCTCTAGAACAATAAGAATCTCACTAAAACACCAACACCAGATAAAACCAGGTAGTCTGGAACAATATGAATGTCACTAAAACACCAGATAAAACCAGGTACTCTGGAACAGTAAGAATCTCATCAAAACACCAGATAAAACCAGGTACTCTGGAAAAGTAAGAATCTCACTAAAACACCAGATAAAACCAGGTGCTCTGGAACAGTAAGAATCTCACTAAAACACCAGATAAAACCAGGTACTCTGGAACAGTAAAAATCTCACTAAACCACCAGATAAATCCAGGTGCTCTGGAACAGTAAGAATCTCACTAAAACACCAGATAAAACCAGGTACTCTGGAACAGTAAGAATCTCACTAAAACACCAGATAAAATCAGGTACTCTGGAACAGTAAGAATCTCACTAAAACACCAGATAAAACCAGGTACTCTGGAACAGTAAGAATCGCACTAAGACACCAGATAAAACCAGGTACTCTGGAACAGTAAGAATCTCACTAAAACACCAGATAAAACCGGGTACTCTGGAACAGTAAGAATCTCACTAAAACATGAGATAAAACCAGGTACTCTGGAACAGTAAGAATCTCACTAAAAAACCAGATAAAACCAGGTGCTCTAGAACAATAAGAATCTCACTAAAACACCAACACCAGATAAAACACCAGGTACTCTGGAACAATAAGAATGTCACTAAAACACCAGATAAAACCAGGTACTCTGGAACAGTAAGAATCTCACTAAAACACCAGACAAAACCAGGTACTCTGGAACAGTAAGAAAGAATCTCACTAAACCACCAGATATATCCAGGTGCTCTGGAACAGTAAGAATCTCACTAAAACGCCAGATAAAACCAGGTACTCTGGAACAGTAAGAATCTCACTAACACACCAGATAAAACCAGGTACTCTGGAACAGTAAGAATCTCACTAAACGATCAGATCAAACCAGGTGCTCTGGGACAGTAAGAATCTCACTAAAACACCAGATACAACCAGGTACTCTGGAGCAGTAAGAATCTCTCTAAAACACCAGATAAAACCAGGTACCCTGGAACAGTAAGAATCTCATTAAACCACCAGATAAAACCAGGTGCTCTGAAACAGTAAGAATCTAACTAAAACACCAGATAAAACCAGGTACTCTGGAATAGTAAGAATCTGACTAAAACACCAGATAAATCCAGGTACTCTGGAACAGTAAGAATCTCACTAAAACACCAGATAAAACCAGGTTCTCTAGAACAGAAAGAATCTCACTAAAACACCAGATAAAACCAGGTACTCTGGAACAGTAAGAATCTCACTAAAACACCAGATAAAACAAGGCACGCTGGAACAGTAAGAATCTCACTAAAACGCCAGATAAAACCAGGTGCTCTGGAACAGTAAGAATCTCATTAAAACACCAGATACAACCAGGTACTCTGAAACAGTAATAATCTCACTAAAACACCAGATAAAACCAGGTACTCTGGAACAGTAAGAATCTCACTAAAAAAACAGATAAAACCAGGTACTCTGGCACAGTAAGAATCTCACTAAAACACCAGATAAAATCAGGTACTCTGGAACAGTAAGAATCTGACTAAAACACCTGATAAAACCAGGTACTCTGGAACAGTAAGAATCTGACTAAAACACCAGATGAAACCAGATGCCCTGGAACAGTAAGAATCTCACTAAAACACCAGATAAAACCAGGTGTTCTGAAACAATAAGAATCTCACTAAAACACCAGATAAAACCAGGTACTCTGGAACAGTAAGAATCTCATTAAAACACCAGATAAAACCAGGTACTCTGGAACAGTAAGATTCTCACTAAAACACCAGATAAAACCAGGTACTCTGGAACAGTAAGAATCTCACTAAAACACCAGATAAATTCAGGTACTCTGGAACAGTAAGAATCTCACTAAAACACCAGATAAATTCAGGTACTCTGGAACAGTAAGAATCTCACTAAAACACCAGATAAATTCAGGTACTCTGGAACAGTAAGAATCTCACTAAAACACCAGATAAACCCAGGTACTCTGGAACAGTAAGAATCTCACTAAAACACCAGATAAAACAAGGTACTCTGGAACAGTAAGAATCTGAATAAAACACTAGGTACTCTGGAACAATACGAATCTTACTAAAACACCAGACAAAACCAGGTGCTCTGGAACAGTAAGAGATTCACTAAAACACCAGATAAAACCAGGTACTCTGGAACAGTAAGAATCTCACTAAAACACCAGATAAAACCAGGTACTCTTGAACAGTAAGAATCTCAATAAAACACCAGATAAAAGCAGGTACTCTGGAACAGTAAGAATCTCACTAAAACACCAGATAAAACCAGGTACTCTGGAACAGTAAGAATCGCACTAAGACACCAGATAAAACCAGGTACTCTGGAACAGTAAGAATCTCACTAAAACACCAGATAAAACGGGTAATCTGGAACAGTAAGAATCTCACTAAAACACCAGATAAAACCAGGTACTCTGGAACAGTAAGAATCTCACTAAGAAACCAGATAAAACCAGGTGCTCTAGAACAATAAGAATCTCACTAAAACACCAACACCAGATAAAACCAGGTAGTCTGGAACAATATGAATGTCACTAAAACACCAGATAAAACCAGGTACTCTGGAACAGTAAGAATCTCATCAAAACACCAGATAAAACCAGGTACTCTGGAAAAGTAAGAATCTCACTAAAACACCAGATAAAACCAGGTGCTCTGGAACAGTAAGAATCTCACTAAAACACCAGATAAAACCAGGTACTCTGGAACAGTAAAAATCTCACTAAACCACCAGATAAATCCAGGTGCTCTGGAACAGTAAGAATCTCACTAAAACACCAGATAAAACCAGGTACTCTGGAACAGTAAGAATCTCACTAACACACCAGATAAAACCAGGTACTCTGGAACAGTAAGAATCTCACTAAACGATCAGATCAAACCAGGTGCTCTGGGACAGTAAGAATCTCACTAAAACACCAGATACAACCAGGTACTCTGGAGTAGTAAGAATCTCACTAAAACACCAGATAAAACCAGGTGCTCTGGAACAGTAAGAATCTCACTAAAACACCAGATAAAACCAGGTACTCTGGAATAGTAAGAATCTGACTAAAACACCAGATAAATCCAGGTACTCTGGAACAGTAAGAATCTCACTAAAACACCAGATAAAACCAGGTACTCTAGAACAGAAAGAATCTCACTAAAACACCAGATAAAACCAGGTACTCTGGAACAGTAAGAATCTCACTAAAACACCAGATAAAACAAGGCACGCTGGAACAGTAAGAATCTCACTAAAACGCCAAATAAAACCAGGTGCTCTGGAACAGTAAGAATCTCATTAAAACACCAGATACAACCAGGTACTCTGAAACAGTAATAATCTCACTAAAACACCAGAAAAAACCAGGTACTCTGGAACAGTAAGAATCTCACTAAAAAAACAGATAAAACAAGGTACTCTGGCACAGTAAGAATCTCACTAAAACACCAGATAAAATCAGGTACTCTGGAACAGTAAGAATCTGACTAAAACACCAGATAAAACCAGGTACTCTGGAACAGTAAGAATCTGACTAAAACACCAGATGAAACCAGATGCCCTGGAACAGTAAGAATCTCACTAAAACACCAGATAAAACCAGGTGTTCTGAAACAATAAGAATCTCACTAAAACACCAGATAAAACCAGGTACTCTGGAACAGTAAGAATCTCACTAAAACACCAGATAAAACCAGGTACTCTGGAACAATAAGAATCTCACTAAAACACCAGATAAAACCAGGTAATCTGGAACAGTAAGATTCTCACTAAAACACCAGATAAAACCAGGTACTCTGGAACAGTAAGAATCTCACTGAAAAACCAGACAAATTCAGGTACTCTGGAACAGTAAGAATCTCACTAAAACACCAGATAAATTCAGGTACTCTGGAACAGTAAGAATCTCACTAAAACACCAGATAAAACCAGGTACTCTTGAACAGTAAGAATCTCACTAAAACACCAGATAAAACAAGGTACTCTGGAACAGTAAGAATCTGAATAAAACACCAGGTACTCTGGAACAATACGAATCTTACTAAAACACCAGACAAAACCAGGTGCTCTGGAACAGTAAGAATCTCACTAAAACACCAGATAAAATCAGGTACTCTGGAACAGTAAGAATCTCACTAAAACACCAGATAAAACCAGGTACTCTGGAACAGTAAGAATCGCACTAAGACACCAGATAAAACCAGGTACTCTGGAACAGTAAGAATCTCACTAAAACACCAGACAAAACCGGGTACTCTGGAACAGTAAGAATCTCACTAAAACATGAGATAAAACCAGGTACTCTGGAACAGTAAGAATCTCACTAAAAAACCAGATAAAAACAGGTGCTCTAGAACAATAAGAATCTCACTAAAACACCAACACCAGATAAAACACCAGGTACTCTGGAACAATAAGAATGTCACTAAAACACCAGATAAAACCAGGTACTCTGGAACAGTAAGAATCTCACTAAAACACCAGACAAAACCAGGTACTCTGGAACAGTAAGAAAGAATCTCACTAAACCACCAGATATATCCAGGTGCTCTGGAACAGTAAGAATCTCACTAAAACGCCAGATAAAACCAGGTACTCTGGAACAGTAAGAATCTCACTAACACACCAGATAAAACCAGGTACTCTGGAACAGTAAGAATCTCACTAAACGATCAGATCAAACCAGGTGCTCTGGGACAGTAAGAATCTCACTAAAACACCAGATACAACCAGGTACTCTGGAGCAGTAAGAATCTCTCTAAAACACCAGATAAAACCAGGTACCCTGGAACAGTAAGAATCTCATTAAACCACCAGATAAAACCAGGTGCTCTGAAACAGTAAGAATCTAACTAAAACACCAGATAAAACCAGGTACTCTGGAATAGTAAGAATCTGACTAAAACACCAGATAAATCCAGGTACTCTGGAACAGTAAGAATCTCACTAAAACACCAGATAAAACCAGGTTCTCTAGAACAGAAAGAATCTCACTAAAACACCAGATAAAACCAGGTACTCTGGAACAGTAAGAATCTCACTAAAACACCAGATAAAACAAGGCACGCTGGAACAGTAAGAATCTCACTAAAACGCCAGATAAAACCAGGTGCTCTGGAACAGTAAGAATCTCATTAAAACACCAGATACAACCAGGTACTCTGAAACAGTAATAATCTCACTAAAACACCAGATAAAACCAGGTACTCTGGAACAGTAAGAATCTCACTAAAAAAACAGATAAAACCAGGTACTCTGGCACAGTAAGAATCTCACTAAAACACCAGATAAAATCAGGTACTCTGGAACAGTAAGAATCTGACTAAAACACCTGATAAAACCAGGTACTCTGGAACAGTAAGAATCTGACTAAAACACCAGATGAAACCAGATGCCCTGGAACAGTAAGAATCTCACTAAAACACCAGATAAAACCAGGTGTTCTGAAACAATAAGAATCTCACTAAAACACCAGATAAAACCAGGTACTCTGGAACAGTAAGAATCTCATTAAAACACCAGATAAAACCAGGTACTCTGGAACAGTAAGATTCTCACTAAAACACCAGATAAAACCAGGTACTCTGGAACAGTAAGAATCTCACTAAAACACCAGATAAATTCAGGTACTCTGGAACAGTAAGAATCTCACTAAAACACCAGATAAATTCAGGTACTCTGGAACAGTAAGAATCTCACTAAAACACCAGATAAATTCAGGTACTCTGGAACAGTAAGAATCTCACTAAAAAAACAGATAAAACAAGGTACTCTGGCACAGTAAGAATCTCACTAAAACACCAGATAAAATCAGGTACTCTGGAACAGTAAGAATCTGACTAAAACACCAGATAAAACCAGGTACTCTGGAACAGTAAGAATCTGACTAAAACACCAGATGAAACCAGATGCCCTGGAACAGTAAGAATCTCACTAAAACACCAGATAAAACCAGGTGTTCTGAAACAATAAGAATCTCACTAAAACACCAGATAAAACCAGGTACTCTGGAACAGTAAGAATCTCACTAAAACACCAGATAAAACCAGGTACTCTGGAACAATAAGAATCTCACTAAAACACCAGATAAAACCAGGTAATCTGGAACAGTAAGATTCTCACTAAAACACCAGATAAAACCAGGTACTCTGGAACAGTAAGAATCTCACTGAAAAACCAGACAAATTCAGGTACTCTGGAACAGTAAGAATCTCACTAAAACACCAGATAAATTCAGGTACTCTGGAACAGTAAGAATCTCACTAAAACACCAGATAAAACCAGGTACTCTTGAACAGTAAGAATCTCACTAAAACACCAGATAAAACAAGGTACTCTGGAACAGTAAGAATCTGAATAAAACACCAGGTACTCTGGAACAATACGAATCTTACTAAAACACCAGACAAAACCAGGTGCTCTGGAACAGTAAGAATCTCACTAAAACACCAGATAAAATCAGGTACTCTGGAACAGTAAGAATCTCACTAAAACACCAGATAAAACCAGGTACTCTGGAACAGTAAGAATCGCACTAAGACACCAGATAAAACCAGGTACTCTGGAACAATAAGAATCTCACTAAAACACCAGACAAAACCGGGTACTCTGGAACAGTAAGAATCTCACTAAAACATGAGATAAAACCAGGTACTCTGGAACAGTAAGAATCTCACTAAAAAACCAGATAAAAACAGGTGCTCTAGAACAATAAGAATCTCACTAAAACACCAACACCAGATAAAACACCAGGTACTCTGGAACAATAAGAATGTCACTAAAACACCAGATAAAACCAGGTACTCTGGAACAGTAAGAATCTCACTAAAACACCAGACAAAACCAGGTACTCTGGAACAGTAAGAAAGAATCTCACTAAACCACCAGATATATCCAGGTGCTCTGGAACAGTAAGAATCTCACTAAAACGCCAGATAAAACCAGGTACTCTGGAACAGTAAGAATCTCACTAACACACCAGATAAAACCAGGTACTCTGGAACAGTAAGAATCTCACTAAACGATCAGATCAAACCAGGTGCTCTGGGACAGTAAGAATCTCACTAAAACACCAGATACAACCAGGTACTCTGGAGCAGTAAGAATCTCTCTAAAACACCAGATAAAACCAGGTACCCTGGAACAGTAAGAATCTCATTAAACCACCAGATAAAACCAGGTGCTCTGAAACAGTAAGAATCTAACTAAAACACCAGATAAAACCAGGTACTCTGGAATAGTAAGAATCTGACTAAAACACCAGATAAATCCAGGTACTCTGGAACAGTAAGAATCTCACTAAAACACCAGATAAAACCAGGTTCTCTAGAACAGAAAGAATCTCACTAAAACACCAGATAAAACCAGGTACTCTGGAACAGTAAGAATCTCACTAAAACACCAGATAAAACAAGGCACGCTGGAACAGTAAGAATCTCACTAAAACGCCAGATAAAACCAGGTGCTCTGGAACAGTAAGAATCTCATTAAAACACCAGATACAACCAGGTACTCTGAAACAGTAATAATCTCACTAAAACACCAGATAAAACCAGGTACTCTGGAACAGTAAGAATCTCACTAAAAAAACAGATAAAACCAGGTACTCTGGCACAGTAAGAATCTCACTAAAACACCAGATAAAATCAGGTACTCTGGAACAGTAAGAATCTGACTAAAACACCTGATAAAACCAGGTACTCTGGAACAGTAAGAATCTGACTAAAACACCAGATGAAACCAGATGCCCTGGAACAGTAAGAATCTCACTAAAACACCAGATAAAACCAGGTGTTCTGAAACAATAAGAATCTCACTAAAACACCAGATAAAACCAGGTACTCTGGAACAGTAAGAATCTCATTAAAACACCAGATAAAACCAGGTACTCTGGAACAGTAAGATTCTCACTAAAACACCAGATAAAACCAGGTACTCTGGAACAGTAAGAATCTCACTAAAACACCAGATAAATTCAGGTACTCTGGAACAGTAAGAATCTCACTAAAACACCAGATAAATTCAGGTACTCTGGAACAGTAAGAATCTCACTAAAACACCAGATAAATTCAGGTACTCTGGAACAGTAAGAATCTCACTAAAACACCAGATAAACCCAGGTACTCTGGAACAGTAAGAATCTCACTAAAACACCAGATAAAACAAGGTACTCTGGAACAGTAAGAATCTGAATAAAACACTAGGTACTCTGGAACAATACGAATCTTACTAAAACACCAGACAAAACCAGGTGCTCTGGAACAGTAAGAGATTCACTAAAACACCAGATAAAACCAGGTACTCTGGAACAGTAAGAATCTCACTAAAACACCAGATAAAACCAGGTACTCTTGAACAGTAAGAATCTCAATAAAACACCAGATAAAAGCAGGTACTCTGGAACAGTAAGAATCTCACTAAAACACCAGATAAAACCAGGTACTCTGGAACAGTAAGAATCGCACTAAGACACCAGATAAAACCAGGTACTCTGGAACAGTAAGAATCTCACTAAAACACCAGATAAAACGGGTACTCTGGAACAGTAAGAATCTCACTAAAACACCAGATAAAACCAGGTACTCTGGAACAGTAAGAATCTCACTAAGAAACAAGATAAAACCAGGTGCTCTAGAACAATAAGAATCTCACTAAAACACCAACACCAGATAAAACCAGGTAGTCTGGAACAATATGAATGTCACTAAAACACCAGATAAAACCAGGTACTCTGGAACAGTAAGAATCTCATCAAAACACCAGATAAAACCAGGTACTCTGGAAAAGTAAGAATCTCACTAAAACACCAGATAAAACCAGGTGCTCTGGAACAGTAAGAATCTCACTAAAACACCAGATAAAACCAGGTACTCTGGCACAGTAAGAATCTCACTAAAACACCAGATAAAATCAGGTACTCTGGAACAGTAAGAATCTGACTAAAACACCTGATAAAACCAGGTACTCTGGAACAGTAAGAATCTGACTAAAACACCAGATGAAACCAGATGCCCTGGAACAGTAAGAATCTCACTAAAACACCAGATAAAACCAGGTGTTCTGAAACAATAAGAATCTCACTAAAACACCAGATAAAACCAGGTACTCTGGAACAGTAAGAATCTCATTAAAACACCAGATAAAACCAGGTACTCTGGAACAGTAAGATTCTCACTAAAACACCAGATAAAACCAGGTACTCTGGAACAGTAAGAATCTCACTAAAACACCAGATAAATTCAGGTACTCTGGAACAGTAAGAATCTCACTAAAACACCAGATAAATTCAGGTACTCTGGAACAGTAAGAATCTCACTAAAACACCAGATAAATTCAGGTACTCTGGAACAGTAAGAATCTCACTAAAACACCAGATAAACCCAGGTACTCTGGAACAGTAAGAATCTCACTAAAACACCAGATAAAACAAGGTACTCTGGAACAGTAAGAATCTGAATAAAACACTAGGTACTCTGGAACAATACGAATCTTACTAAAACACCAGACAAAACCAGGTGCTCTGGAACAGTAAGAGATTCACTAAAACACCAGATAAAACCAGGTACTCTGGAACAGTAAGAATCTCACTAAAACACCAGATAAAACCAGGTACTCTTGAACAGTAAGAATCTCAATAAAACACCAGATAAAAGCAGGTACTCTGGAACAGTAAGAATCTCACTAAAACACCAGATAAAACCAGGTACTCTGGAACAGTAAGAATCGCACTAAGACACCAGATAAAACCAGGTACTCTGGAACAGTAAGAATCTCACTAAAACACCAGATAAAACGGGTACTCTGGAACAGTAAGAATCTCACTAAAACACCAGATAAAACCAGGTACTCTGGAACAGTAAGAATCTCACTAAGAAACAAGATAAAACCAGGTGCTCTAGAACAATAAGAATCTCACTAAAACACCAACACCAGATAAAACCAGGTAGTCTGGAACAATATGAATGTCACTAAAACACCAGATAAAACCAGGTACTCTGGAACAGTAAGAATCTCATCAAAACACCAGATAAAACCAGGTACTCTGGAAAAGTAAGAATCTCACTAAAACACCAGATAAAACCAGGTGCTCTGGAACAGTAAGAATCTCACTAAAACACCAGATAAAACCAGGTACTCTGGAACAGTAAGAATCTCACTAAACCACCAGATAAATCCAGGTGCTCTGGAACAGTAAGAATCTCACTAAAACACCAGATAAAACCAGGTACTCTGGAACAGTAAGAATCTCACTAACACACCAGATAAAACCAGGTACTCTGGAACAGTAAGAATCTCACTAAACGATCAGATCAAACCAGGTGCTCTGGGACAGTAAGAATCTCACTAAAACACCAGATACAACCAGGTACTCTGGAGTAGTAAGAATCTCACTAAAACACCAGATAAAACCAGGTACCCTGGAACAGTAAGAATCTCATTAAACCACCAGATAAAACCAGGTGTTCTGGAACAGTAAGAATCTCACTAAAACACCAGATAAAACCAGGTACTCTGGAATAGTAAGAATCTGACTAAAACACCAGATAAAACCAGATGCTCTGGAACAGTAAGAATCTCACTAAAACACCAGATAAAACCAGGTGTTCTGGAACAGTAAGAATCTCACTAAAACACCAGATAAATCCAGGTACTCTGGAACAGTAAGAATCTCACTAAAACACCAGATAAAACCAGGTACTCTGGAACAGTAAGAATCTCACTAAAACACCAGATAAAACAAGGCACGCTGGAACAGTAAGAATCTCACTAAAACGCCAGATAAAACCAGGTGCTCTGGAACAGTAAGAATCTCACTAAAACACCAGATACAACCAGGTACTCTGAAACAGTAATAATCTCACTAAAACACCAGATAAAACCAGGTACTCTGGAACAGTAAGAATCTGACTTAAAAAAACAGATAAAACCAGGTACTCTGGCACAGTAAGAATCTCAATAAAACACCAGATAAAATCAGGTACTCTGGAACAGTAAGAATCTGACTAAAACACCAGATAAAACCAGGTACTCTGGAACAGTAAGAATCTGACTAAAACACCAGATGAAACCAGATGCCCTGGAACAGTAAGAATCTCACTAAAACACCAGATAAAATCAGGTACTCTGGAACAGTAAGAATCTGACTAAAACACCAGATAAAACCAGGTGTTCTGAAACAGTAAGAATCTCACTAAAACACCAGATAAAAGCAGGTACTCTGGAACAGTAAGAATCTCATTAAAACAACAGATAAAACCAGATTCTCTGGAACAGTAAGAATCTCACTAAAACACCAGATAAAACCAGGTACTCTGGAACAGTAAGAATTTGAATAAAACACCAGGTACTCTAGAACAGTAAGAATCTCACTAAAACACCAGACAAAACCAGGTGCTCTGGAACAGTAAGAGTCTCACTAAAACACCAGATACAACCAGGTACTCTGGAACAGTAAGAGTCTCACTAAAACACTAGATAAAACCAGGTACTCTGGAACAGTAAGAATCTCACTAAAAGACCAGATAAAACAAGGTACTCTGGAACAGTAAGAATCTCACTAAAACACCAGACAAAACCAGGTGCTCTGGAACAGTAAGAGTCTCACTAAAACACCAGATAAAACCAGGTACTCTGGAACAGTAAGAATCTCACTAAAAGACCAGATAAAACAAGGTACTCTGGAACAGTAAGAATCTCACTAAAACACCAGACAAAACCAGGTGCTCTGGAACAGTAAGAGTCTCACTAAAACACCAGATAAAACCAGGTACTCTGGAACAGTAAGAATCTCACTAAAAGACCAGATAAAACAAGGTACTCTGGAACAGTAAGAATCTCACTAAAACACCAGATAAAACCAGGTACTCTGGAACAGTAAGAATCTCACTAAAACACTAGATAAAACCAGGTACTCAGGAACAGTAAGAATCTCACTAAAACACCAGATAAAACCAGGTACTCTGGAACAGTAAGAATCTCACTAAAACAGCAGATAAAACCAGGTACTCTGGAACAGTAAGAATCTCATTGAAACACCAGATAAATTCAGGTAATCTGGAACAGTAAGAATCTCACTAAAACACCAGATAAATTCAGGTACTCTGGAACAGTAAGAATCTCACTAAAACACCAGATAAATTCAGGTACTCTGGAACAGTAAGAATCTCACTAAAACACCAGATAAAACCAGGTACTCTGGAACAGTAAGAATCTCATCAAAACACCAGATAAAACAAGGTACTCTGGAACAGTAAGAATCTGAATAAAACACCAGGTACTCTGGAACAATAAGAATCTCACTAAAACACCAGATAAAACCAGGTACTCTGGAACAGTAAGAATCTCACTAAAACACCAGATAAAACCAGGTACTCTGGAACAGTAAGAATCTCACTAAAACACCAGATAAAACCAGGTACTCTGGAACAGTAAGAATCTCACTAAGACACCAGATAAAACCAGGTACTCTGGAACAGTAAGAATCTCACTAAAACACCAGATAAAACCGGGTACTCTGGAACAGTAAGAATCTCACTAAAACACCAGATAAAACCAGGTACTCTGGAACAGTAAGAATCTCACTAAGAAACCAGATAAAACCAGGTGCTCTGGAACAATAAGAATCTCACTAAAACACCAACACCAGATAAAACCAGGTACTCTGGAACAATAAGAATGTCACTAAAACACCAGATAAAACCAGGTACTCTGGAACAGTAAGAATCTCATCAAAACACCAGATAAAACCAGGTACTCTGGAACAATAAGAATCTCACTAAAACACCAGATAAAACAAGGCACGCTGGAACAGTAAGAATCTCACTAAAACACCAGATAAATTCAGGTACTCTGGAACAGTAAGAATCTCACTAAAACACCAGATAAATTCAGGTACTCTGGAACAGTAAGAATCTCACTAAAACACCAGATAAAACCAGGTACTCTGGAACAGTAAGAATCTCATCAAAACACCAGATAAAACAAGGTACTCTGGAACAGTAAGAATCTGAATAAAACACCAGGTACTCTGGAACAATAAGAATCTCACTAAAACACCAGAAAAAACCAGGTACTCTGGAACAGTAAGAATCTCACTAAAAAAACAGATAAAACCAGGTACTCTGGCACAGTAAGAATCTCACTAAAACACCAGATAAAATCAGGTACTCTGGAACAGTAAGAATCTGACTAAAACACCAGATGAAACCAGGTACTCTGGAACAGTAAGAATCTGACTAAAACACCAGATGAAACCAGATGCCCTGGAACAGTAAGAATCTCACTAAAACACCAGATAAAACCAGGTGTTCTGAAACAGTAAGAATCTCACTAAAACACCAGATAAAACCAGGTACTCTGGAACAGTAAGAATCTCATTAAAACACCAGATAAAACCAGGTACTCTGGAACAGTAAGAATCTCAATAAAACACCAGATAAAACCAGGTACTCTGGAACAGTAAGAATCTGAATAAAACACCAGGTACTCTAGAACAGTAAGAATCTCACTAAAACACCAGACAAAACCAGGTGCTCTGGAACAGTAAGAATCTCACTAAAACACCAGATACAACCAGGTACTCTGGAACAGTAAGAGTCTCACTAAAACACCAGATAAAACCAGGTACTCTGGAACAGTAAGAATCTCACTAAAAGACCAGATAAAACAAGGTACTCTGGAACAGTAAGAATCTCACTAAAACACCAGACAAAACCAGGTGCTCTGGAACAGTAAGAGTCTCACTAAAACACCAGATAAAACAAGGTACTCTGGAACAGTAAGAATCTCACTAAAACACCAGAAAAAACCAGGTACTCTGGAACAGTAAGAATCTCACTAAAACACTAGATAAAACCAGGTACTCAGGAACAGTAAGAATCTCACTAAAACACCAGATAAAACCAGGTACTCTGGAACAGTAAGAATCTCACTAAAACACTAGATACAACCAGGTACTGTGGAACAGTAAGAATCTCACTAAAACACCGGATAAAACCAGGTACTTTGGAACAATAAGAATCTCACTAAAACACCAGATAAAACCAGGTACTCTGGAACAGTAAGAACCTCATTGAAACATCAGATAAATTCAGGTACTCTGGAACAGTAAGAATCTCACTAAAACACCAGATAAATTCAGGTACTCTGGAACAGTAAGAATCTCACTAAAACACCAGATAAAACCAGGTACTCTGGAACAGTAAGAATCTCACTAAAACACCAGATAAAACAAGGTACTCTGGAACAGTAAGAATCTGAATAAAACACCAGGTACTCTGGAACAATAAGAATCTCACTAAAACACCAGATAAAACCAGGTACTCTGGAACAGTAAGAATCTCACTAAAACACCAGATAAAACCAGGTACTCTGGATCAGTAAGAATCTCACTAAAACACCAGATAAAACCAGGTACTCTGGAACAGTAAGAATCTCACTAAGACACCAGATAAAACCAGGTACTCTGGAACAGTAAGAATCTCACTAAAACACCAGATAAAACCAGGTACTCTGGAACAGTAAGAATCTCACTAAGAAACCAGATAAAACCAGGTGCTCTGGAACAATAAGAATCTCACTAAAACACCAACACCAGATAAAACCAGGTACTCTGGAACAATAACAATGTCACTAAAACACCAGATAAAACCAGGTACTCTGGAACAGTAAGAATCTCATCAAAACACCAGATAAAACCAGGTACTCTGGAACAGTAAGAATCTCACTAAAACACCAGATTAAACCAGGTGCTCTGGAACAGTAAGAATCTCACTAAAACACCAGATAAAACCAGGTACTCTGGAACAGTAAGAATCTCACTAAAACACCAGATAAAACCAGGTACTCTGGAACAGTAAGAATCTCACTAAAACACCAGATAAAACCAGGTACTCTGGAACAGTAAGAATCTCACTAAACCACCAAATAAATCCAGGTGCTCTGGAACAGTAAGAATCTCACTAAAACACCAGATAAAACCAGGTACTCTGCAACAGTAAGAATCTCACTAACACACCAGATAAAACCAGGTACTCTGGAACAGTAAGAATCTCACTAAACGATCAGATCAAACCAGGTGCTCTGGAACAGTAAGAATCTCACTAAAACAGCAGATACAACCAGGTACTCTGGAGCAGTAAGAATCTCACTAAAACACCAGATAAAACCAGGTACCCTGGAACAGTAAGAATCTCATTAAACCACCAGATAAAACCAGGTGCTCTGGAACAGTAAGAATCTCACTAAAACACCAGATAAAACCAGGTACTCTGGAACAGTAAGAATCTGTCTAAAACACCAGATAAAACAAGATGCTCTGGAACAGTAAGAATCTCACTAAAACACCAGATAAAACCAGGTGTTCTGGAACAGTAAGAATCTCACTAAAACACCAGATAAATCCAGGTACTCTGGAACAGTAAGAATCTCACAAAAACACCAGATAAAACCAGGTACTCTGGAACAGAAAGAATCTCACTAAAACACCAGATAAAACCAGGTACTCTGGAACAGTAAGAATCTCACTAAAACACCAGACAAAACCAGGTGCTCTGGAACAGTAAGAGTCTCACTAAAACACCAGATAAAACCAGGTACTCTGGAACAGTAAGAATCTCACTAAAAGACCAGATAAAACAAGGTACTCTGGAACAGTAAGAATCTCACTAAAACGCTAGAAAAAAACCAGGTACTCTGGAACAGTAAGAATCTCACTAAAACACCAGATAAAACCAGGTACTCTGGAACAGTAAGAATCTCACTAAAACACTAGATAAAACCAGGTACTCAGGAACAGTAAGAATCTCACTAAAACACCAGATAAAACCAGGTACTCTGGAACAGTAAGAATCTCACTAAAACACTAGATACAACCAGGTACTGTGGAACAGTAAGAATCTCACTAAAACACCAGATAAAACCAGGTACTCTGGAACAATAAGAATCTCACTAAAACACCAGATAAAACCAGGTACTCTGGAACAGTAAGAATCTCATTGAAACACCAGATAAATTCAGGTAATCTGGAACAGTAAGAATCTCACTAAAACACCAGATAAATTCAGGTACTCTGGAACAGTAAGAATCTCACTAAAACACCAGATAAATTCAGGTACTCTGGAACAGTAAGAATCTCACTAAAACACCAGATAAAACCAGGTACTCTGGAACAGTAAGAATCTCATCAAAACACCAGATAAAACAAGGTACTCTGGAACAGTAAGAATCTGAATAAAACACCAGGTACTCTGGAACAATAAGAATCTCACTAAAACACCAGATAAAACCAGGTACTCTGGAACAGTAAGAATCTCACTAAAACACCAGATAAAACCAGGTACTCTGGAACAGTAAGAATCTCACTAAAACACCAGATAAAACCAGGTACTCTGGAACAGTAAGAATCTCACTAAAACACCAGATAAAACCAGGTACTCTGGAACAGTAAGAATCTCACTAAGACACCAGATAAAACCAGGTACTCTGGAACAGTAAGAATCTCACTAAAACACCAGATAAAACCGGGTACTCTGGAACAGTAAGAATCTCACTAAAACACCAGATAAAACCAGGTACTCTGGAACAATAAGAATCTCACTAAAACACCAACACCAGATAAAACCAGGTACTCTGGAACAATAAGAATGTCACTAAAACACCAGATAAAACCAGGTACTCTGGAACAGTAAGAATCTCATCAAAACACCAGATAAAACCAGGTACTCTGGAACAATAAGAATCTCACTAAAACACCAGATAAAACAAGGCACGCTGGAACAGTAAGAATCTCACTAAAACGCCAGATAAAACAAGGTGCTCTGGAACAGTAAGAATCTCACTAAAACACCAGATACAACCAGGTACTCTGAAACAGTAATAATCTCACTAAAACACCAGATAAAACCAGGTACTCTGGAACAGTAAGAATCTCACTAAAAAAACAGATAAAACCAGGTACTCTGGCACAGTAAGAATCTCACTAAAACACCAGATAAAATCAGGTACTCTGGAACAGTAAGAATCTGACTAAAACACCAGATGAAACCAGGTACTCTGGAACAGTAAGAATCTGACTAAAACACCAGATGAAACCAGATGCCCTGGAACAGTAAGAATCTCACTAAAACACCAGATAAAACCAGGTGTTCTGAAACAGTAAGAATCTCACTAAAACACCAGATAAAACCAGGTACTCTGGAACAGTAAGAATCTCATTAAAACACCAGATAAAACCAGGTACTCTGGAACAGTAAGAATCTCACTAAAACACCAGATAAAACCAGGTACTCTGGAACAGTAAGAATCTGAATAAAACACCATGTACTCTAGAACAGTAAGAATCTCACTAAAACACCAGACAAAACCAGGTGCTCTGGAACAGTAAGAATCTCACTAAAACACCAGATACAACCAGGTACTCTGGAACAGTAAGAGTCTCACTAAAACACCAGATAAAACCAGGTACTCTGGAACAGTAAGAATCTCACTAAAAGACCAGATAAAACAAGGTACTCTGGAACAGTAAGAATCTCACTAAAACACCAGACAAAACCAGGTGCTCTGGAACAGTAAGAGTCTCACTAAAACACCAGATAAAACCAGGTACTCTGGAACAGTAAGAATCTCACTAAAACACCAGATAAAACAAGGTACTCTGGAACAGTAAGAATCTCACTAAAACACCAGAAAAAACCAGGTACTCTGGAACAATAAGAATCTCACTAAAACACCAGATAAAACCAGGTACTCTGGAACAGTAAGAATCTCACTAAAACACTAGATAAAACCAGGTACTCAGGAACAGTAAGAATCTCACTAAAACACCAGATAAAACCAGGTACTCTGGAACAGTAAGAATCTCACTAAAACACTAGATACAACCAGGTACTGTGGAACAGTAAGAATCTCACTAAAACACCGGATAAAACCAGGTACTTTGGAACAATAAGAATCTCACTAAAACACCAGATAAAACCAGGTACTCTGGAACAGTAAGAACCTCATTGAAACATCAGATAAATTCAGGTACTCTGGAACAGTAAGAATCTCACTAAAACACCAGATAAATTCAGGTACTCTGGAACAGTAAGAATCTCACTAAAACACCAGATAAAACCAGGTACTCTGGAACAGTAAGAATCTCACTAAAACACCAGATAAAACAAGGTACTCTGGAACAGTAAGAATCTGAATAAAACACCAGGTACTCTGGAACAATAAGAATCTCACTAAAACACCAGATAAAACCAGGTACTCTGGAACAGTAAGAATCTCACTAAAACACCAGATAAAACCAGGTACTCTGGAACAGTAAGAATCTCACTAAAACACCAGATAAAACCAGGTACTCTGGAACAGTAAGAATCTCACTAAGACACCAGATAAAACCAGGTACTCTGGAACAGTAAGAATCTCACTAAAACACCAGATAAAACCGGGTACTCTGGAACAGTAAGAATCTCACTAAAACACCAGATAAAACCAGGTACTCTGGAACAGTAAGAATCTCACTAAGAAACCAGATAAAACCAGGTGCTCTGGAACAATAAGAATCTCACTAAAACACCAACACCAGATAAAACCAGGTACTCTGGAACAATAACAATGTCACTAAAACACCAGATAAAACCAGGTACTCTGGAACAGTAAGAATCTCATCAAAACACCAGATAAAACCAGGTACTCTGGAACAGTAAGAATCTCACTAAAACACCAGATAAAACCAGGTGCTCTGGAACAGTAAGAATCTCACTAAAACACCAGATAAAACCAGGTACTCTGGAACAGTAAGAATCTCACTAAAACACCAGATAAAACCAGGTACTCTGGAACAGTAAGAATCTCACTAAAACACCAGATAAAACCAGGTACTCTGGAACAGTAAGAATCTCACTAAACCACCAGATAAATCTAGGTGCTCTGGAACAGTAAGAATCTCACTAAAACACCAGATAAAACCAGGTACTCTGCAACAGTAAGAATCTCACTAACACACCAGATAAAACCAGGTACTCTGGAACAGTAAGAATCTCACTAAACGATCAGATCAAACCAGGTGCTCTGGGACAGTAAGAATCTCACTAAAACAGCAGATACAACCAGGTACTCTGGAGCAGTAAGAATCTAACTAAAACACCAGATAAAACCAGGTACCCTGGAACAGTAAGAATCTCATTAAACCACCAGATAAAACCAGGTGCTCTGGAACAGTAAGAATCTCACTAAGACACCAGATAAAACCAGGTACTCTGGAACAGTAAGAATCTGTCTAAAACACCAGATAAAACAAGATGCTCTGGAACAGTAAGAATCTCACTAAAACACCAGATAAAACCAGGTGTTCTGGAACAGTAAGAATCTCACTAAAACACCAGATAAATCCAGGTACTCTGGAACAGTAAGAATCTCACAAAAACACCAGATAAAACCAGGTACTCTGGAACAGAAAGAATCTCACTAAAACACCAGATAAAACCAGGTACTCTGGAACAGTAAGAATCTCACTAAAACACCAGATAAAACAAGGTACTCTGGAACAGTAAGAATCTCACTAAAACGCCAGATAAAACCAGGTGCTCTGGAACAGTAAGAATCTCACTAAAACACCACATACAACCAGGTACACTGAAACAGTAATAATCTCACTAAAACACCAGATAAAACCAGGTACTCTGGAACAGTAAGAATCTCACTAAAAAAACAGATAAAACCAGGTACTCTGGAACAGTAAGAATCGCACTAAAACACCAGATAAATTCAGGTACTCTGGAACAGTAAGAATCTGACTAAAACACCAGATAAAACCAGGTACTCTGGAACAGTAAGAATCTGATTAAAACACCAGATAAAACCAGATGCCCTAGAACAGTAAGAATTTCACTAAAACACCAGATAAAACCAGGTACTCTGGAACAGTAAGAATCTCACTAAAACACCAGATAAAACCAGGTACTCTGGAACAGAAAGAATCTCACTAAAACACCAGATAAAACCAGGTACTCTGAAACAGTAAGAATCTCACTAAAACACCAGATAAAACCAGGTACTCTGGAACAGTAAGATTCTCACCAAAAAACCAGATAAAACCAGGTACTCTGGAACAGTAACAATCTCACTAAAACACCAGATAAAATCAGGTACTCTGGAACAGTAAGAATCTCACTAAAATACCAGATAAAACCAGGTACTCTGGAACAATAAGAATCTCACTAAAACACCAGATAAAACCAGGTACTCTGGAACAATAAGAATCTCACTAAAACACCAGATAAAACCAGGTACTCTGGAACAGTAAGAATCTCACTAAAACACCAGATAAAACCAGGTACTCTGGAACAGTAAGAATCTCACTAAACCACCAGATAAAATCAGGTACTCTGGAACAGTAAGAATCTCACTAAAAAACCAGATAAAATCAGGTACTCTGGAACAGTAAGAATCTCACTAAAACACCAGATAAAATCAGGTACTCTGGAACAGTAAGAATCTCACTAAAACACCAGATAAAACCAGGTACTCTGGAGCAATAAGAATCTCACTAAAACACCAGATAAAACGAGGTACTCTGGAACAGTAAGAATCTCACTAAAACACCAGATAAAACCAGGTACTCTGGAACAGTAAGAATCTCACTAAAACACCAGATAAAACCAGGTACTCTGGAACAGTAAGAATCTCACTAAACCACCAGATAAAACAAGGTACTCTGGAACAGTAAGAATCTCACTAAAACACCAGATAAAACCAGGTACTCTGGAACAATAAGAATCTCACTAAAACACCAGATAAAACCAGGTACTCTGGAACAATAAGAATCTCACTAAAACACCAGATAAAACCAGGTACTCTGGAACAGTAAGAATCTCACTAAAACACCAGATAAAATCAGGTACTCTGGAACAGTAAGAATCTCACTAAAACACCAGATAAAATCAGGTACTCTGGAACAGTAAGAATCTCACTAAAACACCAGATAAAACCAGGTACTCTGGAACAATAAGAATCTCACTAAAACACCAGATAAAACCAGGTACTCTGGAACAGTAAGAATCTCACTAAAACACCAGATAAAACCAGGTACTCTGGAACAGTAAGAATCTCACTAAAACACCAGATAAAACCAGGTACTCTGGAACAGTAAGAATCTCACTAAACCACCAGATAAAACAAGGTACTCTGGAACAGTAAGAATCTCACTAAAACACCAGATAAAACCAGGTACTCTGGAACAATAAGAATCTCACTAAAACACCAGATAAAACCAGGTACTCTGGAACAATAAGAATCTCACTAAAACACCAGATAAAACCAGGTACTCTGGAACAGTAAGAATCTGACTAAAACACCAGATAAAACCAGGTACTCTGGAACAGTAAGAATCTGATTAAAACACCAGATAAAACCAGATGCCCTAGAACAGTAAGAATTTCACTAAAACACCAGATAAAACCAGGTACTCTGGAACAGTAAGAATCTCACTAAAACACCAGATAAAACCAGGTACTCTGGAACAGAAAGAATCTCACTAAAACACCAGATAAAACCAGGTACTCTGAAACAGTAAGAATCTGACTAAAACACCAGATAAAACCAGGTACTCTGGAACAGTAAGATTCTCACTAAAAAACCAGATAAAACCAGGTACTCTGGAACAGTAACAATCTCACTAAAACACCAGATAAAATCAGGTACTCTGGAACAGTAAGAATCTCACTAAAATACCAGATAAAACCAGGTACTCTGGAACAATAAGAATCTCACTAAAACACCAGATAAAACCAGGTACTCTGGAACAGTAAGAATCTCACTAAAACACCAGATAAAACCAGGTACTCTGGAACAGTAAGAATCTCACTAAAACACCAGATAAAACCAGGTACTCTGGAACAGTAAGAATCTCACTAAACCACCAGATAAAATCAGGTACTCTGGAACAATAAGAATCTCACTAAAACACCAGATAAAACCAGGTACTCTGGAACAATAAGAATCTCACTAAAACACCAGATAAAACCAGGTACTCTGGAACAGTAAGAATCTCACTAAAACACCAGATAAAATCAGGTACTCTGGAACAATAAGAATCTCACTAAAATACCAGATAAAACCAGGTACTCTGGAACAATAAGAATCTCACTAAAACACCAGATAAAACCAGGTACTCTGGAACAATAAGAATCTCACTAAAACACCAGATAAAACCAGGTACTCTGGAACAATAAGAATCTCACTAAAACATCAGATAAAACCAGGTACTCTGGAACAGTAAGAATCTCACTAAAACACCAGATAAAATCAGGTACTCTGGAACAATAAGAATCTCACTAAAACACCAGATAAAACCAGGTACTCTGGAACAGTAAGAATCTCACTAAAACACCAGATAAAATCAGGTACTCTGGAACAATAAGAATCTCACTAAAACACCAGATAAAACCAGGTACTCTGGAACAATAAGAATCTCACTAAAACACCAGATAAAACCAGGTGCTCTGGAACAATAAGAATCTCACTAAAACACCAGATAAAACCAGGTACTCTGGAACAGTAAGAATCTCACTAAAACACCAGATAAAATCAGGTACTCTGGAACAGTAAGAATCTCACTAAAACACCAGATAAAACCAGGTACTCTGGAACAGTAAGAATCGCACTAAGACACCAGATAAAACCAGGTGCTCTGGAACAGTAAGAATGTCACTAAAACACCAGATAAAACCAGGTACTCTGGAACAGTAAGAATCTCACTAAAACACCAGATAAAATCAGGTACTCTGGAACAATAAGAATGTCACTAAAACACCAGATAAAATCAGGTACTCTGGAACAGTAAGAATCTCACTAAAACACCAGATAAAACCAGGTACTCTGGAACAATAAGAATCTCACTAAAACACCAGATAAAACCAGGTACTCTGGAACAGTAAGAGTCTCACTAAAACACCAGATAAAACCAGGTACTCTGGAACAGTAAGAATCTCACTAAAACACCAGATAAAACCAGGTACTCTGGAACAGTAAGAATCTCACTAAAACACCAGATAAAACCAGGTGCTCTGGAACAGTAAGTAGTTTCTGCTTCACCATTGACACTCACCGTATGTTGATGAAAAAGAGTAACACCATCTGATATGGAAATCGTGTTGGACACCAGAATACGTAAATAAATACAAATAGCATGAATGAAAATTGAATCATCAACCGTATAAAATGAAAATGGCAGTACAGACAAATCAAACGTATTGTTACGCTGAAATCGTAACGGACATCACAACAGGAAACAAAAAACACGAAGACATGCATTTGAACAACATAACCAACACAAACACCCAATGAATAGGGGCGAACTCTTCCAGGTCCTAACCTCATTCATGACCTAACACCGGGTTTGTAACTAGATTAACACGACGGGTGGCACCAGTGGAGCAGGAACTACCAACCCTTCCGGAGTTCATCCTCAGTTTTTAGAAGGGTTTGTGTTACTCCATCTTTATGTTCTATTTCACCGGTTCACCCGAACATTAAAATTTCTTTTCTTTACTTGGCTAAATAACAAAGACAAATACGTTTGGGATGGCGAGCTAAAAAAAACATTCGGTCAACATTTAATAAACACATATAATATATTTAAACAGATAATTTCATGTATACCGGTAAATAATTTTGATTTGACAGCTGTTTTATCAAAATAAAAGTCCCAAGAGTCCGATCGATTTACATGGAGAGATCTCATAAATCTACAAAATATAAATGCAGAACATTAGAAATTATAACAATAATTGTTCACTATAAAACTATATTAAAAACAACAACAAAATCTGAACCCTGCACGTGCATGTCACATTTATTTACTAAATACTATTATTGTATTATTAACCCTGCATGTGCGAGTCACATTTATTTATTAAATACTATTATTTTGCTATAAACCCTGCATGTGTGTGTCACATTTATTTATTAAATACTATTATTTTGCTATAAACCCTGCATGTGTGTGTCACATTTATTTACTAAATACTATTATTTTGTTATAAACCCTGCATGTGCGTGTCACATTTATTTACTAAATACTATTATTTTGTTATAAACCCTGCATGTGCGTGTCACATTTATTTACTAAATACTATTATTTTGTTATAAACCCTGCATGTGCGTGTCACATTTATTTACTAAATACTATTATTTTATTATAAACCCTGCATGTGCGTGTCACATTTATTTATTAAATACTATTATTTTGTTATAGACCCTGCATGTGTGTGTCACATTTATTTACTAAATATTATTATTTTGCTATAAACCCTGCATGTACCTGTCACATTTATTTACTAAATACTATTAATTGTTATAAACCCTGCATGTGCGTGTCACATTTATTTACTAAATACTATTATTTTATTATAAACCCTGCATGTGCGTGTCACATTTATTTACTAAATACTATTAATTGTTATAAACCCTGCATGTGCGTGTCACATTTATTTACTAAATACTATTATTTTATTATAAACCCTGCATGTGCGTGTCACATTTATTTACTAAATACTATTATTTTGCTATAAACCTTGCATGTGCGTGTCGCATTTATTTACTAAATACTATTATTTTGATATAAACCCTGCATGTGCGTGTCACATTCATTTACTAAATACTATTATTTTGTAAGAAACCCTGCATGTGCGTGTCACATTTATTTACTAAATACTATTATTTTGTTATAAACCTTGCATGTGCGTGTCGCATTTATTTACTAAATACTATTATTTTGATATAAACCCTGCATGTGCGTGTCACATTCATTTACTAAATACTATAATTTTGTTTTAAACCCTGCATGTGCGTGTCACATTTATTTACTAAATACTATTATTTTGTTTTAAACCCTGCATGTGCGTGTCACATTTATTTACTAAATACTATTATTTTGTTATAAACCCTGCATGTGCGTGTCACATTTATTTACTAAATACTATTATTTTGTTATTAACTCTGCAATTGCGTGTCACATTTATTTACTAAATATTATTATTTTCTTGTACCTATTTGTTTTAAAATTGTATAAGCATAGCAAACTTGGTCTATGTTTTCTGTTCAGGTGTAAGCTCTCGAATGACTAAATGCCCGCCATGTACCCGAACGGCTAGACTTTCTACAACGTGAAACACGTGCGTATTCATACGTCTACATTTATAATTATTTAGCCCTGTACTGAAAATAAATTTATATAATTTTATGTGTGTGTTTTGTAGATCGTTGTTTGTCTTTTTGTCTTTTTTGTCATTATATTGTCTGTCCTTTATCGATTGATGGATTCTGATTACCCCTTTGGAATCTTCAAACTCTTCAAACCCGTCGTGTTACTCTTCTTACAAACCCGTCGTGTTACTCTTGTTTCCAACCCGTCGTGTTACTCTTGTTACAAACCCGTCGTGTTACTCTTGTTACAAACCCGTCGTGTTACTCTTGTTACCAACCCGTCGTGTTACTCTTGTTACAAACCCGTCGTGTTACTCTTGTTACCAACCCGTCGTGTTACTCTTGTTACAAACCCGTCGTGTTACTCTTGTTACAAACCCGTCGTGTTACTCTTGTTACAAACCCGTCGTGCTACTCTTGTTACAAACCCGTCCTGTTACTCTTGTTACAAACCCGTCGTCCTACTCTTGTTACAAACCCGTCGTCCTACTCTTGTTACAAACCCGTCGTGTTACTCTTGATACAAACCCGTCGTGTTACTCTTGTTACAAACCCGTCGTGTTACTCTTGTTACAAACCCGTCGTGTTACTCTTGTTACAAACCCGTCGTGTTACTCTTGTTACAAACCCGTCGTGTTACTCTTGTTACAAATCCGTCGTTTTACTCTTGTTACAAACCCGTCGTGTTACTCTTGTTACAAATCCGTCGTGTTACTCTTGCTACAAACCCGTCGTGTTACTCTTGTTACAAATCCGTCGTGTTACTCTTGTTACCAACCCGTCGTGTTACTCTTGTTACAAATCCGTCGTGTTACTCTTGATACAAACGCGTCGTGTTACTCTTGTTACCAACCCGTCGTGTTACTCTTGTTACAAATCAGTCGTGTTACTCTTGTTACAAACCCGTCGTGTTACTCTTGTTACAAACCCGTCGTGTTACTCTTGTTATAAACCCGTCTTGTTACTCTTGTTACAAACCCGTCGTGTTACTCTTGTTAAACATCCGTCGTGTTACTCTTGTTACAAACCCTTCGTGTTACTCTTGTTACCATCCCGGCGTGTTACTCTTGTTACCAACCCGTCGTGTTACTCTTGCTACAAACCCGTTTTGTTACTCTTGTTACAAACTCGTCGTGTTACTCTTGTTACAAACCCGTCGTATTACTCTTGTTACAAACCCGTCGTGTTACTCTTGTTACAAATCCGTCGTGTTACTCTTGTTACAAACCCGTCGTGTTAATCTTTTTACCATCCCGTCGTGTTACTCTTGTTACCAACCGGTCGTGTTACTCTTGTTACAAACCCGTCGTGTTACTCTTGTTACAAACCCGTCGTGTTACTCTTGTTACAAACCCGTCGTGTTACTCTTGTTACAAATCAGTCGTGTTACTCTTGTTACAACCCGTCATGTTACTCTTGTTATCAACCCGTCTTGTTACTCTTGTTACAAACCCGTCGTGGTACTCTTGTAACAAATCCGTCGTGTTACTCTTGTTACAAACCCGTCGTGTTACTCTTGTTACAAACCCGTCGTGTTACTCTTGTTACAAACCCGTCGTGTTACTCTCGTTACAAACCCGTCGTGTTACTCTTGTTATCAACCCGTCATGTTACTCTTGTTACAAACCCGTCATGTTACTCTTGTTACAAACCCTTCCTGTTACTCTTGTTACAAACCCGTCGTGTTACTCTTGTTACAAACCCTTCCTGTTACTCTTGTTACAAACCCGTCGTGTTACTCTTGTTACAAACCCGTCGTGTTACTCTTGTTACAAACCCGTCGTGTTACTCTTGTTACAAACCCGTCGTGTTACTCTTGTTACCAACCCGTCATGTTACTCTTGTTACAAACCCGTCGTGGTACTCTTGTTACAAACCCGTCGTGGTACTCTTGTTACAAACCCTTCCTGTTACTCTTGTTACAAACCCGTCGTGTTACTCTTGTTACAAACCCTTCCTGTTACTCTTGTTACAAACCCGTCGTGTTACTCTTGTTACAAACCCGTCGTGTTACTCTTGTTACAAATCCGTCGTGTTACTCTTGTTACAAACCCGTCGTGTTACTCTTGTTACAAACCCGTCGTGTTACTCTTGTTACAAACCCGTCGTGTTACTCTTGTTACAAACCCGTCAATAAATCTCCACTTCGCTTTCCCTTAATACATATAGGTAAAAATATGAATGCATTGAACATTAAGACGAAAATATATGGAAACAAATTCAAGATAATTCAATATATATCGATGTAAGAAGGACATAATAAGTCATTGCTTCAATGTAATCTTTATCTCATTGATGACAGTAAATTCATTGAGTTGGGTGTTTTTGTATTCCATCATTCCAATAGATACGTACCATGCTGAATTTGATGACTTCTTTATTACATGTATTAGTGTAAAACGGCTATTATACAATGGCTCTAGCAATTATTTAATTCACTTTTCATTATATAGATGATGTCATGTACACAAAAACAAACCGTATTTAAGCAGACCCGTTTCATATCTGAGCTAAGTTATTAGTGCTGCACAAGCAAATAAATATTTACGAGTATTGGTTTATTCACATGTAGACTTCTTTTTTTTCTTTTTCTTTTTTCATTATGAAATGAAATTTTAATCAGTGATGGAAAAATCAAATTAAAAAAGAAGAAGAAAGAAATTGTTACATGTCATATTGTTTTCAAAATACATATGTCACAATTTGTTTTGATCTAAACGAAGGTCTTATGACGCTATGTCTAGCATATATATCGCTCGATTCTCAGGTAGCACCTGCTCTTGAAAAAAATAATTGACTTTCTGGAAACTGTTACAATTACACATTTGACGTACATGTTTACGATGTTTACGATATAAATGTACACAACATTTTTATTTATCTATGTATTATTAAGGGTAAAACAAAATGTTCATTATAGTAATGTAGATTAAACAGGTGTAAAAACAATGAAAGTGCTATCATTGATCTTTACTAACAAAGTTACCATGACTTTTTTTAACTGTTTGATTTTCATTTGGTGACAATAGATAAATATTGTGACAAAAGGGATTTTATCCATCAAAATACAGGAACCAATATTTTGTTAATAAAAACTAACGATTAGCCGATTTGCCACACGGCACCTGTTCTAAATTTCTTGTGTATTTTGTCTTCTTCTTCTTCCGTTGAGCGGTCTCCGTCATCTGATTGACTATTCTGCCACTTTGGGTGTGCGCATGTAGAAAAAAACTAACAATGTGTGCGGAATATTTACAGTGAGGTTAAAAACGGCAATGGCAGGTTACTGACGGAGGCAAGCCTTGAAAGCTTCAAGACTCGGTGCCCCAGTAGACGTAATAAATTGTATTTCCAACTTTGTTATGTAATTATAATGTATTCATCAGTGTTCAACCAGGTTCGAAGGCGTAAAGTGTTGTATTTTTCGTCGTACACATTGTTGTGTATTATTGACACCAGTTGTTGTTGTTATTGTAAATATAGGTCATGTGTGAAAAATCCCATGATGCATCATTCTTTTAACTTACCTAGCGGGAAAATACAAATGTCGACGTAAGAATTTGTATTAAAATGTGTAGTCAAACTAAGAAACTGTTTATTAAAGTGTGAAAGAAAACTTATGAATATTATAGAGTATTGACTTTTAAGCATGAAACACTATTTTGTTTTTGTAAATACCTTGTATTTTATGGCTGCCGGGATTTATTTTCACTGACGAGTACATTGCCGGGATTTGGTTGGGAGTAAAATGTCGTCATACCGCCAGTTATCTCGACAAGATTTAAGGGTATAAATAGGAGCAGCATCTTCTTCTCTGGGTCTTTTCTCATTTGAAGGTTGAACAAAGCAGACGATTTCGAGTTACCAATTTATTTTTGAAAGGATTTTTCTTTTGATAGGTTAGTTAGGGACCGACCATTTAACTTGCAGGAGGGGGGTTATGGTTTTTTGTTTCGTTCAGAATTTTTTTTTCGGACAACGAGAGATAGAATTTTTTTTTTTTGTCGCTCAAAGCGTGAATTTTTTTTCCAGAATTTAACATTAGGTTATATGGCAAAAACTGAATCAGATTATTTTATTTTTCCTCCACCAAAATCAGAATATTATTTTCAGCCTGAGCAACATTGGGAATCAGAATATTTATTTTTAGAAAAAAATATGGCAAAAACTTAATCAGATTATTTTATTTTTCCTCCACCAAAATCAGGAATCAGAATATTTATTTTTAGAAAAAAATATGGCAAAAACTTAATCAGATTATTTTATTTTTCCTCCACCAAAATCAGAATATTATTTTCAGCCTGAGCAACATTGGGAATCAGAATATTTATTTTTAGAAAAAAATATGGCAAAAACTTAATCAGATTATTTTATTTTTCCTCCACCAAAATCAGAATATTATTTTCAGCCTTAGCAACATTGGGAATCAGAATATTTATTTTTAGAAAAAAACCATAACCCCCCCCCCCCCCCCCTTCAAGTTAAATGGCCCGTCCCTTAAGTAACGATTATTTAAGATAATTAATTTTGGATTTTTTTTGTTAACAGAATATTCCTTTTGACGGAATATTATTTTATTTGGCATTTTCTTTTACCGGACATTTTCGCTAGTGTTCTATAATGCAGTTCAGTTTGAATTTATTTGAGTAAGGATAGTTAATTATTTCTACGGTCTATAACTGATAAACTTGTAGTTCGAAATCAGAGATTGTTATTTATTTATAGGGGATATTTTCGGACTTTCACTGACATTTCTGCTAGTGTTTCTAGTCAGGTCAGTACTAAATTTATCATTTTTTTTCTAAGCTTTCGTTCATATTAAATAAATAAATACATTTCATACCATGCCCACCCGCACCTGTAGTTTGATTTTTATTAAATTAGGTTTTTGTTGTTAAATAGGCTTTGTTAGGTTGGACATAGGAATTTCCTGACATTCAACTGTTGAGAATCAAAGTTGGTCAGTGTAATTATTTCTGTTATGTTCGTGAGTAGGACCCGCTGACAGTTCAGTTTATGTGTTCATAAACTGGTTAGCGTAAATTTCATTTAAGACAATTATATAGTAATTGGTTAAATACTTAAAGTAAACTTGGTTTGATAAGTTACTAAACCATCCTGACATTCGACTATGCTTTCATAGATCGGTCAGAGAAGACTAGAGTGTATAAATCACAAGTCCGTAGACAAGTTAAACACACAGTACACCAAAGTATTTTATATTTTTATTGAATATTAAGTATCTTATATTTTATTGAAGATTAAGTATATTGTTGGTAGTTTCTGAAAAACACAATGAATGGTTGAACACTGGTTGATACTATTTACTGTATCTGTATTATTGTGAATTACACATATAACTATACATGTCTAATATATAAAATATTCTGAACCAAAGTTATTATCTTACATGTCGGTCACGGTACTAAGTAAAATCCCCCCTTATCTTACTTGTCGGTCACGGTACTAAGTAAAATCCCCCCTTATCTTACTTGTCGGTTACGGTACTAAGTAAAATCCCTCCTTATCTTACTTGTCGGTCACGGTACTAAGCAAAATCCCCCCTTATCTTACTTGTCGGTCACGGTACTAAGTAAAATCCCCCCTTATCTTACTTGTCGGTCACGGTACTAACTAAAATCCCCCCTTATCTTACTTGTCGGTCACGGTACTAAGTAAAATCCCCCCTTATCTTACTTGTCGGTCACGGTACTAAGTAAAATCCCCCCTTATCTTACTTGTCGGTCACGGTACTAAGTAAAATCCCCCCTTATCTTACTTGTCGGTCACGATACTAAGTAAAATCCCCCCTTATCTTACTTGCCGGTCACGGTACTAAGTAAAATCCCCCCTTATCTTACTTGTCGGTCACGGTACTAAGTAAAATCTCCCCTTATCTTACTTGTCGGTCACGGTACTAAGTAAAATCTCCCCTTATCTTACTTGTCGGTCACGGTACTAAGTAAAATCCCCCCTTATCTTACTTGTCGGTCACGGTACTAAGTAAAATCCCCCCTTATCTTACTTGTCGGTCACGGTACTAAGTACAATCTCCCCTTATCTTACTTGTCGGTCACGGTACTAAGTAAAATCCCCCCTTATCTTACTTGTCGGTCACGGTACTAAGTAAAATCCCCCTTATCTTACTTGTCGGTCACGGTACTAAGTAAAATCTCCCCTTATCTTACTTGTCGGTCACGGTACTAAGTAAAATCCCCCCTTATCTTACTTGTCGGTCACGGTACTAAGTAAAATCCCCCCTTATCTTACTTGTCGGTCACGGTACTAAGAAAAATCTCCCCTTATCTTACTTGTCGGTCACGGTACTAAGTAAAATCCCCCCTTATCTTACTTGTCGGTCACGGTACTAAGTAAAATCCCCCCTTATCTTACTTGTCGGTCACGGTACTAAGTAAAATCTCCCCTTATCTTACTTGTCGGTCACGGTACTAAGTAAAATCCCCCCTTATCTTACTTGTCGGTCACGGTACTAAGTAAAATCCCCCCTTATCTTACTTGTCGGTCACGGTACTAAGTAACCCCCCCTCCCCCCCTTATCTTACTTGTCGGTCACGGTACTAAGTAAAATCCCCCCTTATCTTACTTGTCGGTCACGGTACTAAGTAAAATCTCCCCTCATCTTACTTGTCGGTCACGGTACTAAGTAAAATCTCCCCTTATCTTACTTGTCGGTCACGGTACTAAGTCAAATCTCCCCTTATCTTACTTGTCGGTCACGGTACTAAGTCAAATCCCCCCTTATCTTACTTGTCGGTCACGGTACTAAGTAAAACCTCCCCTTATCTTACTTGTCGGTCACGGTACTAAGTAAAATCCCCCCTTATCTTACTTGTCGGTCACGGTACTAAGTAAAATCCCCCCTTACAAGTTGTGTTAATTTCACGGTATTTCCTAAGTACCCTGCGATTATCCTATTTTCTATCTCGTAAGATAATTGTGTCTCTTGTTTTGTCCACACAAGAACCTATTTGATTACCTGATAGGCCATCCCGTGCATTTTCCCGTGCGATAGTCTGAGTATTTTCCCCCATATATCTCTCTACTCGATTGCTGTCAGTGGGGTTTCCGGTGATACAAGAGAGGCAGAGTGTAATTTTATTGCCAGACTAGAGCACTGGAAAATTATTTTAGACTCCCCCTTTTGTCCGGTTATATTAGTGTTGTGTTCTATAATTCGTAAATTAAACCCGTGGTCCATACTAAATTGGCTTGATAATATCCCGCCGGTATATGGTATAATTGTATCTGGTTCTGTGGTATTAACCCAACTTTTCTGAGACTTTGGTTTCAAGTCTCAGGCTAATTTCCTAGATTTGTGTGTCAAATCAAGAGTAGTTTCCGGTGGTGGCAGCAAATTACCCGGTAGTAGTATAGATACTACAGTTAACCGCCTAGTCCGTTACAATGTATAATCACGATTAAAATGGAAACTAAGACCATAAGAACAATCTGAAGATAACAAAGGGGTAAGCAGAAGCGAGTATGGTAATGTTTAATGCATCTTTTAGCTTGCCTTTATTATCTCAAGATAAATTATCTCCCTTGATAATTAGCGATTAACACCAGTGCGTATTATGTAAAAGCTGTATACCTTGTAAATTGTTCAAAGATAAACATCAGTACATTAGTGCAATTTGTGCTTAAGAAAGAGATAAATGATCTGTCACCAACTGATGAAAAATTACAATATATTTTGGCTAAGTTTATCAATTATTCATATAGTTAGTGGTCTATTATAAATCATCATAGGAGCTTTATATAATTTATCAACGTGGTATTGGAAATATAATCTGTCGGAAATCAATTTTAGATTAAAAATGTGTTTCCTTAAATAAATACTTACCATAATAATAGTCCGTTAGCAGTGTCCCCAATCAGAAACGATACACTTACTTAGCTCTCTACCCCCGAATAAGTCAATGCAAAAGCATATCATTCACCACATTGTTATGTTGAATGAGAAAACGGAAAGCTAAATGACTTGGTTGACCGTTATGGAATATTTGAGTACCAAATGACCACGATATGTTCCACTTGTCGTAAACACTTCCCGGTCCTTTCCTCATTCATTTCTTATCACCGGGTTTGTAACTAGATTAACACGACAGGTGGCACTAGTGGAGCAGGAACTCCTTACCCTTCCGGAGCACCTAAGTTCGCCCCAGGATTTTAGTGGAGTTCGTGTTACTCGATCTTTAGTTTTATGTGTATGTTTTGTAGATCGGTGTTTGTCCTTTTGTATTTTTTCTTTGGTCATTGTGTTGTCTGTTCTTCTTCGATATACGGATTCTGATTATCCCTTTGGTATCGTCAAGCTCTTCTTATTAAGGTAAATATTGTTTTCTCTCAATAAAGCCACGAGGAATAGATACTTGCTATGCTGAACCTATAGGACACACAGAATAGAGGTTGTCTGAATACTCTGTCATTGAGCGTAATTAATGGTTAAAATGGTGTTGCACCTCCAGAACCCAACTGACATAATTTCTATTAACGAGGCAGACCCCAAAAATAGCTATACGACTTTACCTGCTGTCTACTCAAGCGTTTCATGTGAGGATGGTGCAATATCATTGTTACAATTCCAGGTAGAAATACATGTAGCACCGGGTTTGTAACTAGACTAACACGACGGGTGTCACTAGTGGAGCAGGAACTTCTTACTCTGGTTTTTGTTGGGTTCGTGTTACTTGATTTTTTGATCTATATGTATGTGTTGTAGATCGTTGTTTGTCCTTTTGTTTTTTTTCATTTGGCCATTGTGTTGTCTGTTACTCTTCAATTTACGGATTATAATTATTTCTTTGGTATCTTCAAACTCTTCTCATTAATAGCTTTCTTAATAGGAAGAAAACCCTTTTATTACCTGGTAACCTTATTTAAATATATATCTATCACTCTAACTAGAAAAATAATCCTAATCTCAGTTTCCCATCAAGGAACAGCAGAAATAACAATTGAACTTGAACCTTTATATGTTAACTTATTTCAGCTAAAAAAAAAACACAAATCTGTCATAAGTGTAACTACAGATTTATCTATAGAAAATCGGAGCCAAACACGTGAAATAGAAAATAATCGTGTTGTCTGTTCTTCGATATACGGATTCTGATTACCCCTTTGGTATATTTAACCTCTTCTTACGCTTCTTCGATGAGATGATGAACATGCCCAGATTGTATTAGTCCAACACCCTGAATTGGAATTTTATAGAGTCTTTGCTCTGAGCTTTGTCCTTAATGCTGCATTCTTAGTGGAAAAACATCAAATATCATTTATAATCTTTGCTTTTATCCTACCGGGGATAAAACCCTAACTCTAGGAAACACGCAATCTATTAACACTCCATTTTGGCGTTAATACTTTTGAGGAGATGTAAATTTATGGTAATTAGGTTAATGACTAAATGTACTGATAAATTTGAACAAATTGTATGATTATTGTTAGGCGAGGGAATTTGCCTGACCATTAAATAGTATATTAACCCTGTATCAGTATTTCAAGTGACAAAGTAGGACAATGGAAGTTTAATATAAAATATATAGTCTATGCTGTTCCTCAGACAACAAAAACATATATCAAATCCATGTTGGGTTAAAACTAGTATCAGTTAATGATACAACGTACGTATTTTAACCATGTCGTAGATTTCGTCTTGATAAATTGCTATGCTCAATCATTTCATCCATACAATTCAATTTAAATACCAAAAATGATACTTACTGTTCGAGAGCACCTGGGTTAACTCCAGGTGTTTTTGGTGGTTCCATGTTGCTCGTGCTTTTAATGTTTTGTGTTGTGGTTATGCTCTCTTTGTCTTTGTTATGTGTCCAATATTGATTACGTCTCCGGTTTGTCCATTCTTGGTCGCCCTTCGGGTTTCTCTAACATATTTGCCAAAATGTGCTTGCATGTAGGATCGACCGAATACTGAAAAAGTGTAAAACTGCATTCAATTAGTAAGACATGATATGGATGGAAATGTACATGAGAAAATATCCACTATTACACTCAGACACAAATGAACGTATTGGAACAACGCTTTATATTGCTGTTCTGCTTTCCACAGTCACAGTAAAGTCAACAATGAACATAGCTCATACCCTACAATTAGTATGAAAAGTCCCTTCCTAGTGTATATGTAACCTGTAAATGTTGTTACACATCTGCCGTAAAGGACATATGTATATAGCAATGCACTGTCTTGAAAGGACAGGTTCATGTTCTCCATTCAATGAATAGAGCATATAATGTGAATCTGTATATAAAAGGTAACCAGGGACCGTCGTGGTCGTATGGTAGTTGGTTTTACAAGTACCCGTGTGATCAGTACCTATCACCACTAACGAACCCCGTTCATGGTGAGGTGTACTCGATACGACATTATGTGATAAAGTTTGTCAGTGACTTTCGACAGCTCGGTACTCTGGTTTCTTCCACTAATAAAACTGACCGCCCACGATATAACTGAAATATTGCTGAAATTGGCGTTAAACACAATAAACCAAACAACTGAAAGGTAACTGTTCATATAGAGAACATTTGCATATTGTCATGTCGTTTAGATTTTTTAAAATATTTGCTTAGTTTTGCGTTGTAGACATACGTATATTACAATTTTCGTGTTATTAGCCATTTGAATATTTTCATTTAAGCGTTACTTCCGATTGATTTATTTTTGTTAGAAATTTCAAATTGAGGTTAACACACTGATTGAACGAAAATTAAATCTTAGACATAACTGTCTGCTCCAGACCGTGAATAAGATATTTATAAATTAGATTGTTTCAATAGTTCAGAATAGACTACATAGAAAATGAAGTATTATAATTAAATCATGAGTCAGTAACTTGATAGAAGTGCTTTAAAATGTAGAAAATTGTCTTTGCTTCCTGTATTAGTTAGTCACGTTTGTGTCCGTCCATGTCATGGTAGAAAATTCAAATATACATGTTTTGTTCACTTTCATTTTTGTTGTGGGAGTTTGTGCTGTTATTTTTAGTATTTCATTTTGAATTAATGTTATGCTTCATTGGCGTCATTTCATCTTTTCGTACTCTCCCCTCTAATTGACTACTTTACCTTTATCATTAAAAGTTTGTATTTATATTCACACAAAAACATGAATTTATTGAAACTGTATTGAAGACTTTTCCAACGTTTGTAAATCGTGCATGCCTTTTTTTCTCATAAAGAATAGAACGATTACCTATACTTGGTGCTTATTTATGCTTATCTCTTCGAACTATTATCATGAACGAACTTAAATTCATGGATACCAATACTTCGTGGATTGCGAATTTCTAAAATATTAGAGTATAAAGAAAGGGTGTCATTTATTGGTGTGATTCCATTATATATTTTAATTCCATGGCGTGGTTGACGTTAACAGTTCACGAAAATTAGTTCCCCTTGATTAAAACATACTTAACATGGATGTGGTCGAGTGGTCTAGGGCGCTGGACGTAAGGATAAGCGAATGGTGCTGCAGTGTATCAATGGTGTGAGTTCAAATCCCGTCGAGGGAAGAACAACAATTTGACAGCTCTAAAATCTAATTCTAACACTGTTTGGTTTAATCTTATATACGTCTGAAAATTAAACCAAACAGTGTTAGAATTAGATTTTAGAGCTATATATATATAGTTGGTTTTGCATAAAACGATTTTTCAGAGACACGAATGGTTTTATCAACATTTATCAGTTGATAGTGAGGACGGAACTGTGATGTTTATTTATGATTACAAAATAACAACATGGTACACCAGACTTCATCTTCTACGATATAGACTGGGGTAGATATGAACGGAGGTGACTAAAGTATGTTAATGAAAAGGCAGGTCTACCTCAGGTTTATAGTGATGTTCGTCTTTAATTTTCTGTGTAGTGTTGGTAGATCATTATTTGTCCTTTGCCTTTTGGCCATTGAGTTGTCTGTCCTTCGGTGGACGAAAAGCAAACATGCATTTACACTAAAAAGGACAAAACAACCATAACTAGACCAACGCGGAACACGGACTGGCCATATTCACTTATCAGCGACAAGATGTTTACCGGACTGACTATGGCGGTATCTTATAAAACAGGAACTGCTTACCCTTCGTCAGCACATAGGTTCATCCCCGCTTCTTTGACGGGTCAGTGTATGTTTCTCATCTCCAGTTTTCTAACGTTGTGTTTTTTGTTTTGTCTGTCTTCGCTCTGTACCTTATGTTCAATGTTTCCTGTGTCTCTGGACTGTATATCTTGATTGTCTCTTCGGGTTTCTCTTACATTTATTTACTAAGTTAGAAATTAATGTATTTAAAATTAAATACAAATATATATGTACAAATATTCAACCTTCGATTTGTCCCAAGTTAATGCAATTAACACATATGTTCCAGTGGTTTAGCACTACATTATGTTTGACGTTATTATAATTAACACCTAAATATGTTCTAATGGGAAGTAACACTTATGGTATTTACATCTCGCTATTGATTCGCTATGCAAGGGCCAGTAGCAATTATTCTGATTTCCTGAAATGTCATCTTTATCTGAGAAACAGGTTACTGGACCAGGACTATTAAAAGATTCGCCTTATTCGATCTCTTAAAAAGTTTATATTCCGATGCCAAGATCTTGTCGAAATATATTCCGTCTCTGCAGAGACGATAATAAACGATGAATTTTCATATAGTGAAAATGTATAAAGATAAGGAAGTCAACAAAAATGTCAAAAATATTTCTTATCAATGTGTGACGTAAAAGTGTTTTATACATTTAGTTTCGTAGTTAGCATACTTCAAGTGACTCGGGGTTGTTGATGGTTCACGATAGATGTTCCACCCTCCTCACTTAATTTGGTACTGCTTTGACAACTATTTTACCTATTTTGTTCCAGTATTGTTATAAGTACTGTTATAGTGACAGCCGGAACCATTGAGCCGTAATGAAAGCGGGAGGTTTGGCGCTTTCAAATCTGATTCAACCCACCATTTCTTTAGAAATGCCTGTACCAAGTTAGGGTCATTACGGTTTTCAGTTTTCCGGTTGTTGACTGATTTTGTCTGTTTATATACTCATGAGTTTTGACTTTCCCTTTGGAAGATTGTTCGGAGTTCGGTAATTTTGTTATTACCCTTATTAAATATTTTCTAAATTAATGCAATTTACATATTTATGGATTATGTAGAGTAAGAAATATTTCCTTACGTAAAATTTCAAAAATAATACATAATTGGATAGACTTTTGTCTAGATTATATTTCAATTCAGCATTATTCATTTTTATTTTAATATTTTAATCGTAACAGATGAGCTGTAGCTTAGTGAAATTTATGAGGTATCTGCTTATCACCGGGATTGTAACTAGAATAACACGACGGATGCCATTAGTGGAGCAGAAACTGGTTACCCTTCCGGAGCACCTGCGTTCACCATCGGTTTTTAGTGGGGTTCGTGTTACTCGATCTTTCGCTTTATATGTATGTTTTGTAGATCACTGTTTGTCCTTTTGTACGTTTTCTTTTGGGCATTGTGTTGTCTGTTCTTCTTCGATATACGGATTCTGATTACCCTTTTAGTATCCTCAAACACTTCTTATTTTGTGTACATCTACATATGATATATATTTTTTAAATTAACTGTTTACTTCTAAATATCGTGATATCTTCACGCTATTGAAAAGAAGTCGATTCAGGGTGATCTACGACACAAAGTCGGTCAAACAATTAATTAGGTTTTATAAAGATCAGTAAATCTCTGGTTATTCTTCTTTATATCACTGAATCTTCTAGTTATTATTTTTATCAATTCACTCATATTATATATACAATCACATATTTTCACAATTCAGAACAGTATACCATATTATGCCATTTTGAGCATATTAATGTGTTGGGGAACTACTATTTGAAGTTGTATTATGGTATTTATCGTGGAAAATATGTCAAAATGGTAGTTGCAAAGTGTAGAAATATCAAATCAATATTTCATGGAAATAAGAAATCAAGATATGCTTTTTATATTCAAATGTAATTTAGTCCGTAATTTCCCCTATCACTAACAAGACTTTTACCAGGACTTTACTATATAAACGTTAGAGAATACCGAAGTGACAATCAACAATGGACAATCCAGAGAAACTGGCAACATAGGGTAAACCAGATGAAGACAAACAAAACAAAACACAACACAATATGTGTTGGACTATATGATTACTGTCTTGACACCGGTGTTCGTGCATCCGGTGAGTTCGCGCATACGCATTGTACATGTCAAAATTGCAAAATCATTGGAAAAGTTAAGATGGAGACTACTGGTATGTGAGGATTAACTCGAATTATATTAAAAGATCTCAAATGTTTTCAAATTTGAGCTTATTTTGAAGGAATAGGTATAAACTTCAATTTCGAAAACTTTCAAAATAAAATCTTTCCTTTATTCATTTTAAGAACCATCCAAAATATGCATGAGCGATATCACCGGACGTTGCAACATTTGTCAAAAATCGAGGGTTGGTTTGTTTACACTTCGTTTTCACTGAAATGTTAAAAATTGTAGCGGAATCCGGATAAAACCATAAAGATAATACTTCGATGTATTTGAAGATGATCTAAATTAATTCAATAAAATGTTGGTAAGCTGTGAAATTAACCACTGATCCCTTAGGTGCGCGAACACACCGGACGGCTCTGTATATGAGTAACACAGCGAGAATCTTTTACGAAATAATATGTATGAACCGCATACCTTTCGCTGACATCTCGGTTCACCCCCACCCACTCAGGTGCGTATCTGTTTGCGCTTTGTTTTGCTTTGTTTGTCTTCGTCTTGTGTCTTGTGTACCCAATGTTGCATATGTCTCTGAATTGTTCTTTCTTGATATTGTTGAAAGTGGCGTTAAGCACCATACAACATAAACCCAACCTTTCTTGACCCTTACGTTTTCTTTAAAGTCATTTTACATTGATTCTAGTTCCTCATTTGTTGCTATGATATATTGATTTCTCTAATTCTGGTACAACTTCTTGACTCCAGTTTCATAAACAATAAATAATCTCCGGGTATAATCAACGTGTGGTTAAAGCTGTACCCAGGTAATCAAGAGTAGTAAAAGTCAAATGAAAGACGTGTGACGTCGTACTTTCTTCTAACCAGTAATTGTAATTATATTAAATAACAAATTATAGTTATTCCGTCTCCTTATCACTATAGTTAATCGTCACACGATGACATATCAGCATATTTATACTGATCTTGCTTCCAATTAATTTTGATTTAATTCACCATGCCATTACGGTAATGCAAACCTAAACTATTAACAGAGTTATTTAATGAACACACAAATTTTGATAATTGCAACTCTATTCCAAATAAGGATAACGGTATTTAACAACAACATCAACATTTGTAATAATTAGTGTACTTGGTTTGTATTGCGTCAAGCTTTATCCAATCGACTGGAAACTTGCAGGAGTAGCCTATCCTATTGTATCAATTCCGGTCTTTAAATATGTTATTTTTAGTATTTTAGTGGCTAAGGCAGGAAACAGAACCAATATTTATGTAGATCAGATGCATATAGCATTTCAACATCAGACAGAGAACAAAAATCCAAAGCAAAGGAAGAATTAACCTGATAAAAAGGGAAAACATATATAATGAAGACTCCTCATTGTGTATCTTAATATGAAAATGAAAGGCCTGGAATAAATGGTAATAAAACCGTAGATATATAATTTAGTGCACATGATGCCTTTCTGGAATAATCTTCATCATGTACGCTCAAGGTCAAAATATTGGAATAATCTTCATCATGTACGCTCAATGTCAAAAGATTGGAATAATCTTCATCATGTACGCTAAATGTCAAAAGATTGGAATAATCTTCATCATGTACTCTCAATGTCAAAAGATTGGAATAATCTTCATCATGCACGCTCAATTTCAAAAGATTGGAATAACCTTCATCATGTACGCTCAATGTCAAAAGATTGGAATAACCTTCATCATGTAAGCTCAGTCAAAAGATTGGAATAACCTTCATCATGTACGCTGAAAATCAAAAGATTGGAATAATCTTCATGTACACTCAAGGTCAAAAGATTGGGATAACCTTCATTATGTACGCTCAATGTCAAAAGATTGGAATAACCTTCATCATGTAAGCTCAAAGTCAAAAGATTGGAATAATCTTCATGTACGCTCAAGGTCAAAAGATTGGAATAACCTTCATTATGTACGCTCAAAGTCAAAAGATTGGAATAATCTTCATCATGTACGCTCAAAGTCAAAAGAGTGGAATAATCTTCATCATGTACGGCTCAAAGTCAAAAGATTGGAATAATCTTCATCAGGTACACTCAAGGTCAAAAGATTGGAATAACCTTCATTATGTACGCTCAAAGTCAAAAGATTGGAATAATCTTCATCATGTACGCTCAAAGTCAAAAGAGTGGAATAATCTTCATCATGTGCGGCTCAAAATCAAAACATTATAATAATCTTCATTATGTACGCTCATAGCCAAAAGATTAGAATAATCTTCATTATGTACGGCTCAAAGTCAAAAGATTGGAAATAATCTTCATCATGTACGGCTTAAAGTCAAAAGATTGGAATAATCTTTATCATGTACGGCTCAAAGTCAAAAGATTGGAATAATCTTCATCATATACACCGGATAAGTCTAAACAAGATAGCAAACATCGGATAAGTTTATCTATGACTGAAGGAGGAGAACATTAGTATTACTAATAAATCATGATTCATGTTAAGATTAAAAAATTAGGGTAGATAAGGGTATTTAAGTGAGATGCAACTCAAAAGATAAAGGTTTTCAAAAACTGTATTTCACACAGCATAAAGGTGTAAGAGCATAACCTGGTTGAATCAGGATAATGGCCTGTTGTGTCAGTGGGCAAGCACTATTAAAACGGACACAATCATCATCATCTAAATGTAACTTGCTCTCACTATGATATAGCTGAAAGTATTGCTCACTTGCCGTTATGCAGCAATCATGCACTGACTCACTCTAGGGTAATTCTATGCTTTCCAGCAGTCCGTCTCTAAAAACACACAAGAATATGAAAAAAGAAAGAAAGAAAGACACATACGACAAAACCAAAAGCAACATATCAACTCCAAATATATATAAACAGAAAAACATTCAAATAGTCACATTAGACCTATAACGGTCAATAAATTTTGTGTTTATGTTCAATACAAATCTTTGCTATGACGTTTGTATCTTCATATAGCATTCTAAGAAAAACTACAAATGGGTTAAATCCGTTAGTATTCCCTCCTTGGCAATATGTTTTATCTTTATGTGTGATTATTTCTTGCTTGTAACATAAATGCGTTAATTACGCTTGTATATTGATGACTATATGTACGTTATTGCCACTTATTGTAAAGGAATATGCAAAAATATTCGTGTAAAATGGAAATTGTGTTGTTAAATAATTATTCTAAATATCCTTTTATGGCTGGCTTGCAAATTTTGAGACAACAGTCTTATCATAGTTAAGGACATATGGCTGTTTATGTACTATTACTTTGATAAATGTCAGATCACAGAGAAATTTATATTGAAGAATTCACACAGAATGTATGTCCTTTCTATAGGACGATAATTCAGAAATTAGTTTAGTATATTCTTTCTCGGCGTTGAAATATACAGGTAATGATAACTTGTATAATATTTAAAACAAGAGTGTTTAACGCCACTTGCAATAATATGTTAGTTATATTCCTGTCATCTAAAATATAAAATATCACAAGCACCTGCCACATTCCTGTCACACTAAAATATAAAAGTGAAGCACCTGTCACATTCCTGTCAACTAAAATATAAAAGTCAAGCACCTCTCACATTCCTGTCAACTAAAATATAAAGTCAAGCACCTCCCACATTCCTGTCAACTAAAATATAAAATATCACAAGCACCTCCCACATTTCTGTCAACTAAAATATAAAAGTCAAGCACCTGCCACATTCCTGTCAACTACACTATAAAAGTCTAGCACCTCCCATATTCCTGTCAACTAAAATATAAAAGTCAAGCACCTCCCACATTCCTGTCAACCAAAATATAAAAGTCAAGCACCTCCCACATTCATGTCAACTAAAATATAAAATATCACAAGCACCTGCCACATTCCTGTCAACTAAAATATAAAATTCAAGCACCTGCCACATTCCTGTCAACTGAAATATAGAAGTCAAGCACCTTCCACATTCCTGTCAACTAATATATAAAAGTCAAGCACCTGCCACATTCCTGTCAACTAAAATATAAAAGTCAAGCACCTGCCACATTCCTGTCAACTAAAATATAAAAGTCAAGCACCTGCTACATTCATGTCAACTAAAATATAAAAGTCAAGCACTTGCCACATTCCTGTCAACTAAAATATGAAATATCACAAGCACCAGCCACATTCCTGTCAACTAAAATATAAAATATCACAAGCACCTCCCACATTCCTGTCAACTAAAATATAAAAGTCAAGCACCTCTCACATTTCTGTCAACCAAAATATAAAAGTCAAGCACCTCCCACATTCCTGTCAACCAAAATATAAAAGTCAAGCACCTGCCACATTCATGTCAACTAAAATATAAAATATCACAAGCACCTCTCACATTCCTGTCAACTAAAATATAAAAGTCAAGCACCTCAAACATTCCTGTCAACCAAAATATAAAAGTCAAGCACCTGCCACATTCCTGTCAACTAAAATATAAAAGTCAAGCACCTCTCACATTCCTGTCAACCAAAATATAAAAGTCAAGCACCTCCCACATTCCTGTCAACTAAAATATAAAAGTAAAATGTGTATGACAGGAGAAATGACCTTTTAGATATAAATAAGCAATAGAAATCCCTTGGACATTTGCATTCAACTTAAAAATGCACAGGCCGCCTGAGAATTGATAATAAAGGACATTAAATAGGGAGGGTCGCGAAGCTTAGATGGCGAATATCCTACGCAAAAACATAAATGTTTTCTTTCATATTTTCATATTTGTGTTATTGTTTTTTTACTTCGTTTTGGAATTTGGATTCTTCCTTAATACTTGGCTATTCTTTATCGTCTTAGAGCAACTTGAAGTGGACAATAATTAGAATTGATTGCAATAACAAATTAAGAATATCATTTCTAAATAGCCAGGGATAAACGAGGACAACAATAAACGATCCCCCCCTACAAAAAAGAACCCTCCCCACACTGTCGGACAGTTCCAAAGTCCAATGAACAAATAGTAGAAAGAGGTAAAATCAATACCACTAACCCACATGATCGCTCACATGATCGCTCACTTTATTGGCTTGGCATAGGCACTTAAACGTCAATAACAAGTGGTGGATTAAACTAGTTTTAATAACCCGACTTTCCCCTCTTGTTGACATGATGTGGTCATTGAGTATTTTCCACATGTAAGTAAAATGTCAACCCTCACATATAACTAGATGATCAGTGATATATTGAAGAATCGAGATATATTTTAAAGACAAATACAATCAACGTGTTATTGTACGGTCTGCTTCCTGTCACAATTATTTTTGCTTAGTTTTATTAGCGGTTTAGATCTCTGCACAACATGTCTCTGTATTTGCTTAACTGTTAACTTATCTTGTCAACGTTAGAACATTGTTCCCCAACTGGATGTTTATCATGATGACATTAGATCAAAATGTCTCAATAACGATACATACGTTAAATACCCGCGTTATGTGGAATACATTGACAAAATTAGCATAATGAAAAATGATCACAAAATATGTTTAGTGAGATAACACTCAAACGTTGATTTAGTTGGTTTGGACTAGTTATGAGCGATTAACGGCATGCTTAACAATATTTCCTTACTGTGGTGTTGATCAGTTTTACTGACAACATTGGGTTCACAAAACACAGGACGAAGACAAACAAAGCAAAAACAACAACACAGAAAACTACAAAGATGAGTAACACGGACCACACCAAAAAACCCGAGTTGTACCGAGTGCTCGCGAAGGATAGGCCGAATCGGTGGTGTGATAGTTTGCGTACTCGCATCGGATGAGCTAAATAGTGGGTTTGAGGCCGGGTTAAACCAATAACCATACAATTAGAATAAGCTGCTTCTCCACTAAACACGCAGCATTACGAAGAACGATCAAATACAACACAACAATCACAACAATTGCTGCAAATACGGACAAAGAACTATGATATACGACACTATAATACATTGGTCTTAAAACATTGCAAAATAACATCTTACAGTCAGTAGTATACTCACATAATAACTTCTTACAGTCAGTAGTATAATCACATAATAACTTCTTACAGTCAGTAGTATAATCACATAAGAACATTTTACAGTCGGTAGTATAATCACATAATAACATTTTACAGTCAGTAATATAATCACATAATAACATCTTACAGTCAGTAATATAATCACATAATAACATTTTACAGTCAGTAGTATAATCACATAATAACATCTTACAGTCAGTAGTATAATCACATAATAACATCTTACAGTCAGTAGTATGATCACATAATAACATCTTACAGTCAGTAGTATAATCACATAATAACATCTTACAGTCAGTAGTATAATCACATAATAACATCTTACAGTCAGTAGTATAATCACATAATAACATCTTACAGTCAGTAGTATAATCACATAATAACATTTTACAGTCAGTAGTATAATCACATAATAACATCTTACAGTCAGTAGTATAATCACATAATAACATCTTACAGTCAGTAGTATAATCACATAATAACATCTTACAGTCAGTAGTATAATCACATAGTAACATCTTACAGTCAGTAGTATAATCACATAATAACATCTTACAGTCAGTAGTATAATCACATAATAGCATCTTACAGTCAGTAGTATAATCACATAATAACATCTTAGTCAGTAGTATAATCAGGTAATAACATCTTAAAATCAGTAGTATAATCACATAATAACATCTTACAGTCAGTAGTATAATCACATAATAACATCTTACAGTCAGTAGTATAATCACATAATAACATCTTACAGTCAGTAGTATAATCACATAATAATATCTTACAGTCAGTAGTATAATCACATAATAACATCTTACAGTCAGTAGTATAATCACATAACAACATCTTACAGTCAGTAGTATAATCACATAATAACATCTTACAGTCAGTAGTATAATCACATAATAACATCTTATAGTCAGTAGCATAATCACATAATAACATCTTACAGTCAGTAGTATAATCACATAATAACATCTTACAGTCAGTAGTATAATCACATAATAACATCTTACAGTCAGTAGTATAATCACATAATAACATCTTACAGTCAGTAGTATAATCACATAATAACATCTTACAGTCAGTAGTATAATCACATAATAACATCTTACAGTCAGTAGTATAATCACATAATAACATCTTACAGTCAATCACAAACTCACTCACCTACCATTTTGTGGTGATACGCACTGACTGCATTGGTAGGTATCACACGACAGACGATTACGGCTACGACGGTCCTGACATTTATTTGTAATTTAGTTCATGCCACGATGCGAATTCTTGAAACTCAAAATATAAAATGAAAGTAAGCTATAATCACAATACAATACAGAGACGCACATAGAATAAAACAATGAAGAGAGATAGCTATGACACAAGAGTTCTCTTCCGCTCCAAAATATCTATCAATTATGCAGAATCTACAGACATATATGTACATGCGTAGAGAAGTTGAGAAAAACATGTCTCAAGTTTATTATAGCAAGGAATGACCTTGGTAAGAAATTTAGAATGATGTTTTTTTGTAGAATTGTGTTATTAGTTTAACAAATAATAAAAGCCCCTGGCAATAGATGGTGCTACTTATAAAGATATCTACAGTATATTATCGACAACTGATTTATTCATGGCACGTTTACCAATTACATCAATTGGTGGTCATCGCTGCGATATAGCTTATTGTACAATTGAACCTCTGTGTCTAGGGTGAGAATGTAGACAGAGATGGAATAGTGTTTATCTTTCGTTTCTGTCGTTCATGAAATATCAAGGTGATAACTTAAAGTACGGAGATCGAGGAATTCACACGGAATCAAAATCCGAATGCATGCATTAATAAGAAAAAAGGAAACGGAATTAATCAAATGAAATATTAAAAGATAATCACCACAAAATCCGGCAGTGAGAGATCAAAGATTCGATATGATGCACACTGTGCTGCAAATACGGACTAATAACTATGATTAAAGACATGATATATGACACTATAATACATTTTTCTTAATAATATTATATAATAACATGTTACAGTCAGTAGTATAATCACCTAATGTAATAGAAGAAGGCAAGATGTGTTAAAACACCAGTATAATTACTGATATATTAAATGATGAAATAATGTGAGTTCAACGAAAATATCTATGTTCACAATTACTTCGTTTTTGAAATGGGTTAATTAAATCAGACATTTCAAAGTATTGTGATTGATAATACACAAAGGTCGAAGTTGACGAAAGACGATAATTTATATTTACACATTTGCACTTCTATGCAAAATATGCGTCAATAATTTAATTCCATTGTGAAGTTGATACATCATAGATGTAAATACTTCAATTTAAGCAAGTTGACACGCAATCTTATTCTAATAATATCTAAAACATTCCAAGCTTCAATAGAAACATTTACAACTCGATCTAGCATTTCGTACAAGTGCAATTTTAGTATATACTTTCAAGTCTCTCGGGTTTTTATTTTCCCCTATAACCGAGGCCATTGACAAGTTTTTGAAAAACATATCAATTTCAATATTCGTTTGTTTTTCATAAGGAAAACAGTCATCAACCATCATAATGTTCCATGCGAATATATTTTGTGTTTGTGTATAAAGTACAACTATAAGTAAAGACTGACATTTTCGAGATCACATTAACAATGCTGTAGACAATGATTGTTTTGTCCGTGCTACTGTTGTAACATCTAAAAGGGTAACACCATTATTAATTTACCCTTTTTCGGTTTTGGTGATTGTCGAAATATGAGGACACACAAAGCGACGTCACTAACCAATGAAAATATATCGTCATTTACACTTCCTTTGTGAGAATCGGTTTTCATCGAGACATAGGTCAGAAACAATGGTTTATTGCTATTGGTCAGCTATGTTGCTTTGCATGATTTTATTTATCGACAAATATAATGAATAATCAAGATTTTCTTGTTCAACTAATGTGTCCGCAGATGAGTTTTTGCGTCAACGTAGCTACACCCCTACATACACTGACGTCAAGCACTATTTCCATAACACATGATTTTCGTGGAGCAGGAACTGTAAACCCTACTGCAGCGCCAGAATGTACTCGGTTTTACGTAGGGTTCCCATGGCGCAACCCTTAGTTATCTCTGGCGTTGTGCAGATCATTGTTTGTACTTTTGTCCTTTTCCTTTTGGCCATTGTCGTATCTATTCTTTTTCGTTTGTCCATTGTCGTATCTATTCTTCTTCAATTTACGGATTTGGTCACTCCTTCTGCATATTCAGTCTTTCAGTAGCGTCTTTGGCAATTCAATGATGTAAATGATATTTATGTTCTTTCTTCTGCTTTCAATAATCATTTCATGGATACGGATAACTCCTTAAGATGTTCAAAATAGTTTTTATCATATTTTAGCGTGCGGTTAATAACAAATACTCCACTAAATATAGTTGCAAAGGTAAAACAAAGGTATCACTAAGAAATGTGGCCATCTCCAGAAGTTCCTCGATTCCGTGTACTATAGTTACCATCGACGGACAACAATACGATCATCTAGTAAACAATAGCTTGTAAATATGTACTTTTAAGTTGGTATCAGATTAATAACTATAAATATGCATTGTCAACAAGCAAGATGAATATAAGTTATATGATCTATCTGTGGAAAGAAAAATTGAAGATACCAAAAGGGTAATCAGAAGCTGTAAATAGAAGAAAGATACAGAAAACAATGGACAAAGGAAGGAGGGTAAAAGAACAAACAACGATCTACAAAACATTACATAGAAGACTAAAGATTGATCAACACAAATCCCACTAAAACCGGGCTTTAACTCAGGTGATATGGAAAGGTAGGCAGTTAAGTAGTGTTGTTATAAAGATATACATGTACTATTGTAAAACTAACGAGTATTTAAAAAAAAAAAATAAAAATAAAAAATAATTGTTTATGGTATTGACGTCAACATTTTCAATTTAGTAACTGTATTGAAATTTGTTGGAATAATAACACAATTATGTTTTAATACAGTTTCAAGTAGAATATTAAATACCGTCTTAGTGCACCAAAGTCTATAATTATTAAATTTAAGAATCGGTTTATTTTGTTATAATTTGACAATCTCATTTTTTGTTGAAAAACGGCGATCAATTTAACCAATATGTCATAGTTATAATAAATTAGCTCGTTCTATGGAAACAAAATGTGGAAGCTACTAATGGAGTGAAGCAACATAGATATGTTTACAAGTAACTAGACAATTATACCAATTCAATTTTGAAGCATCGTGAACAAATAGTATATATTTTGTATGCATTAAAATAAAAATAAAAGCACATTAAAATTTTCTTTTTACTAAGTTGAATATCTGCTCATACTTTTATTCTTCAATAGTTTAATAAGGATATTTAATAATTCCAACAGTCACGTTTCGCCCGTTAAAAAAACATATTAAGAAGAGTTTGAAGATACGAAAGGAGTAATCAGAATCCGTAAATCGAAGAAGAACAGGCAAAACAATGGCCAAAAGAAAAAGTACTAAAGGTCATACAACCGACAAGAGGATATTGACCTCTCAATTGCAAAGAACACAAATTAGAATTTTTTGTATGGAAATAGCCGTCATTTGTCATCCTATTATTGGTACTCAGATATGTGTGATGTTGTAAATTTTACTTCCATTTTATGTCAAATTGTTTCTCGTCAATCTCTACAGTTCAATTAACATAAACAACTTAAACAATATAGGAAGAAACATCATTTTAGAATTATCTCGTTTTTTTGCAATTTTGAAAATTATTCAATTACTATAATAGTTCAAGCCGACTTCATATAAGCAAAATCAATATAAAAACTTTTGATAAAACGTAATTAAAATGCTATTAGGAAATAGTTTTTTGTTCCCTTTGTTCCCATTAAAAAGGTTGAATTTTAGTCACGTAGCAAATAGTAAAATCTTTTCCCATAGCATTAAGGGATCGTGATGGTATGATAGCTGGATTTACAACTACCTATGTAATCAGTGCCTATTACCACTGAAGTTGTGAGTTCGAATCCCGTTCATGGTGAGATGTACTCGATACAGCAGTATGTGATAAAGTTTGTCAGTGACTTGAGACAGGTCGGTGGTTTTCGCCGGGCACTCCGGTTTCCTCCACCAATAAAATTGACTGCCACAATAAAACTGAAATGTTGTTGAAAGTGGTGTTAAACAACATAAACCTTAACCATAGCATTAATGTAAATAAATCAAGAAGGACTGTTACTCAAGACACAAACTCCTACGAGCGATATCAAATTATTTTAATATGTAATCTCCCCCACGATCGGAAAACTGTATTAAATCCAGAGAGGTATGTTTTTTGAATACACATTATAATGCAATGTTTAGTAAACGGGACTAGCATAGCCCCCTCCATATCAGTTGATGTAAGGGTGACTTAAGAAGACGGGTGCCAATAGAGAAGCAGGAACTACTAATGCTTTCTGAACATCTGATTTTACTCACGGTTTTTTTGTGGAGTTCGTGTTGCCAAAATTTCAGTGTTCTGTGTAGTGTTATGTCGTTCATTGCTTTATTTTTGACCTTTTTCTGTTCTTCATTGTATTTTCTGTCCTTGATTTACGGCTTCTGATTACCCCTTTGGTATTTTCAAACTTTTCTCAAATATTTGCTTATTTCCCTTTTGTTAACGTACTATTTTTGATGACTTTTGCAGGAATTGTCAAAATAAACAAACCACTTTCCCCAAATAAATAACAAAACCTAGAATGGCAAACAGAAATAGAAAACTAATATAATGTATTCTGTCGCATGAATATAACAAATGCTTTTCCAATATTCATCTGTCAGATTATCGTTCGCATATTAGAAAATGTGGTTAAAATGTGACTGATTTAAATTTTACTGATTGAAATAAAATACAGTACTGAGTTAGTTATTCAACATGTCCATACACGGCGGGAGATTTCCCCAGAGACGACAATGTTATTTATTTTCACAAGCTGTGTACAGACTATGTGTGCAGGTGTATGTGGTGATGGTATATTTTAAATTTGGTGTATATTTCTAATATTGTAATATACATCTAAATGTCAAGGTGTAGCTATCTCCATATATATATACAAGGTGCATATATTATGTTGTGTACGAATGATTGTTTTTAAACGCCAACCCATCCATTTTAAGCTATATCATGGCGGAAACTAGTTAATTCTCAATGACAAATGGCGAGATCCGCTTTCTATTAGAGCAACGCACCTAGTTGTATTTTTATAGTGCTAGCTCAGTGAAACAACAGTCAGCGGATATACATGTTGCTCCACTCGCACACATTATCCCGATTCCAAGCCAACCACTATCTGCTCTTTCTCCTGAATACTGCGTGCTTAGAGTAGAAGCAACAGATACCAATTTAATAGTTACCGCAGTCAAGTCGAGCACGCTAACCATTACACCACCGATGCGGTTGTGTACAATGAACACTGGTAAAGTTCACATATAATTTGTCAACAAAAATATTTTCGGGACTTCTAATATGACTAAGATATTGAACGGCATGAAAGGGATGAAGAGCTATTAAGTATGATGAAATGGTAAACTAACATTTGTAATCACTACTGAGTTTCCGTGGAAGCTCGTGTTGTTCAACGTTTTGTTCTATATCACCTTTATACGAGTTTTGCTTCATTTTGCATCCCTAATATTACGGAGTTGAGTGGTCGAGTTGCTGAGTTCTTTAGCTTAATACCACAAGCATAACACCACTCACGTGTGGTTTCTCCCCGGCACTCACCCTCAAGTGTTCAAGGTACACGATAACTACCCATCGTCTGGATTGTCAACGGTCGTTTTGCTCATAAGCAGAAATGAAGAGCACTTTGCTAATTTGCATATCTAAGATGACGATGAAGAGACGTCTGCAAATTTTATATGATCTATATAGAAGATATCATTCCAAATTGCATGCATGTCATTTTCTGAAAACCTGAAAATAATACATTGAATCAATTTGAATTATATGAAATAAAAATGAATGAAAACAATCAAATATTCGAGGTTCCTGGACAAAATAAAATTCCGAGGCGGCGAACCCTTATCCGGCCTTAAGAGTATATGTAAAAATGTCTGAAATACATGAAACTGGTGGCGTTTGAGACAAAATTTAACAATGAAAGACATTTGGCGGCATATTTTCTTAAATAAATTTAGATTCCTCGATAATAGATGGGAATTATATTGACTAACCTTATATTTCTGTTTTGTAAACTCGAGGTTCCCACATTAAATATAAAATATGACCATTTTTGCATCCTCGCGATTTCAAAGGAATTGGTAAAATCATTACAAAACAAATTGATTTGAATTTTGACAGACGAAACATTTTGCGGAAATCAACAATAACTTTTAATTATCGAATAATTCACGGACACATTGAATTCCCGTACTGTATTGGACAAATCTAATAAACAATCCACTACGTTTTTCACTTAAATGAGGATTTATTATATCACAATGTCTCAATAGAGATGCATGCACTGAATTCCGTATCACCTCTCAACGCTGCAACATCTGTCAGACGAGGTTTTATATAGAAATTATAGTAAAATGTTGAAGGCTATAAACTGGCATACTGCTCGATACTACAGCATGTGTCAAACGAAGTCTTATTTTAACATGGAATATCTACATTATACCAATATTAATTAAAAGTTTTATACCATGCCTTCGTTTAATCAACAGTTGATAAAAAAAACCATATCATTTAACAAAAGAAACGATATATAGAAATCATTACTTCTTCAATAGTAACAAAAAGGACATAACAATAATAAACGTTTTAAATATAAATACCTTAAGTTCCTGTTCTAGACCAAATCCGTATTTGGACCATACGCGCATGGTCCGGACCAAATCCGTATACTCATATGGTCCGACCATACGCGTATGGTCATCAACGAGTTAGACCAACTCCGTATTTAGACCATATGCATATCAAATGAAGAAGACGATTTTGAAGGAATTATTTAATTGTTAATCTAAATATTAAATAACGAAACGCATTTACACATATTTATCAGTCAAGTGCAACATACATGTACATGTGGAAATCAATTTTAAACATTTAAGCACATACCTCCAGGGTGACATTTGCTCCCACACGGAACTTCTGTCTTTCTACATTTGCACGATTTTTCAACAATTACCTTTGCACTTGCATCTTTTGCAAGACAATGAAAAACTTGCTTGTTTAGCTGCTGCGTGGCGAGAGATGGGAGTTTCGAATCAATGAGAAATATCAACCACTGTATTTAACAATTCCAGATCACCCATATCATATAATGATTCAGAATTCCGTAAGGACATGCTAGCTTAAAAAGACTCCCATCTTTTCCAACTACATCTACTACCTTGCAAAGAAGCCTAGGCAAGTCCCCAGAAGCCCTATCAACAGTAAGAATTCAGTGACAAAACTACCCTTTACAATTGAATCATTACCTCTAGAGACTTTTTTGCTGTATTTTCTCATAGTATTTTGTACAGTTTTATCGTAATTAGCATCAACCATTTGACGAATTTCATCATGTTCAACACTAGTTGTTGGCTGTAATGTTACTTCATCTGTCTGGTCAGCAGTCCCGTCCGTCAATAGGTCATGAAAAATGGCAAAGTCATCTTCAGACACAATCTACTGCTGAGATGATCTGTGATCACTTACCTCATACAGTACATTACCAGAATCTGTACGTAGTTGCTTAGCAGGTGGTAAGTCTGATAAATCTGTGTCAGTCTGTGAGTCCGTCTGTGTGCTTGTTCCTGGTTCAATGTCCGTCTGTGAAACATCAGGATGAGTAATTGTCTCGCATTCGACGTCCGTCTGTAAATCTGCTTGTGAATCCGTCTGAAGATCGGTCTCTGAGTCCAACTCTGTCGCTGATTCAGTCTATGAGTCTGTAGCTGAGTCAGTCTGTGAGTCAGTCTACGAGTCAGACTGTGAGTGTCTGTGAATCTGTCGCAGCTACAATGTCAGTCTGCGAATCATTTTCATACAAATATTCAATTTGATCATCAATAAATTCACTAACAGCATTAGCTCCTACTAATATACCGTCATTAGTTTTTAGTCCGTAAACAGCTTCATATGGGGTCATGTTAATACCTGAATGAAATTGAGTGTTCAATGAATACTGCATTTTAAGCAGAGATTCTAACCAGCCAGACCCGGGTATTTCAGCCCTTTCCACGCAAGCAGTCTGTGCAGTGAGGTATGTGTTTGTTCCACAAGACCCTGTGTCCTTGGAAGTCTTGGTCTATCTGTAATAATCTTGACGTTTCCAACTGGCCATAAGTTCAAAGTTTCCCTGATTACATTGTTGCAAAATTCACGACCATTATCATGCTGCAGAATATTTGGCAAACCTACTACTGAAAATACATGTTTCTTTAAGTTCTCAGCAACTTCCTGTGCGAATTTTTAATTCTGGGTCTAAAACAAGAAAACTTAGTGTACTGGTCGATATAGTGACCTATCCAATTGTACTGACCGTCGGGATCAGCTAGTTTGTCCACTAAGTCAAGTTGGCCTCTGTGCATGAAATGCTTTGAAACAATAGGTTTCAGTGGTGCAAGATTGTGCTGTGGTTTTTTACAAGCACAATGCATGCATCCCTTCACAAATTCGGCACACAGTTTCCTCGAAATGCCACTATACATTGCTTCAACATCTTTGCATAGTTTGTGGTAGCCTGTGTGTGATCTTGCACCTTCATGTGCGAGTTTTAATGTCTTAAATATGCTTTCAACTGTAACAACTTTCCTCCACTTAGAAAGAAGTCCAGGGTTTTCAGAGGTCTAGAGAAGAAAAAAGAAAAAAGGAAACTAAACTAATATAAAAAAGGAGAGAAATAAAATAATAAAACCGAAGTTGTGAACTGAAAAATAGAAAGAACAATATTTCTGCATGCAGATTTCAAAATAGGTCTTATAAATATAATTAAAAAAGTTAAATACTAGCAACAGAGTTTTACTTTGCCACTTTCGGTGTGGTAACCATTGTCTACCAATAAAATCGGGAAGATGGCAGAATATTCCTAGACAGGAAAGGTTGTGCCATCTTTGCGATTCTAGAGAAATGGGCGATGAATACCACTATATTATGGAATGTAAGGAATTTACTGAGAAACGAAAACAAATACTTTTACCAGACGTTTGTACTCGACGACCGAACATTCACAAATTTAATAACTTATTTAGTTCAGAAAACGAGACAACTTTAGAAAAACTTTGTAGATTTATTAAAATAGTAACTGCTAAAGTACCTCCTGGTTAAATTCCTATACTGTATAGTTTCATATTGTTCACATTTGTTTCATTGTTTTATATGTGTGCTATAATCTCTGTAACTATGTATTTAGTTTATGAGAAATAAAATTCAATCATTCATAATTAAAATTGTTCAACTTCTTTTTGCGATAGTATGCGCAATTAGTTATCATAATCACGTAGAATTCATTGAGAAAAAGACAATACGAGCCGGGATATGAGCGGGCTTACATTTGCAGGCGTATTTGTCTTGGGTAATTTTTATCATTGTTTTGGGTGTTTGGAATATGTGAGGGAAGGGGATGCGGGATCATTAGACAAAAGACATTAAATCAAGATAAACCAACCTCTTTTGCTGATACACACAGTTCATCCTCTATTCCAAGCAAAGGACATGTAATAAGCTGGAATTTTCTCTTTTTCACTATTCTGGCGTCACAAATCGCATGTCGCATCAATTGTGGTCCTTTGAAGTGTGTCACAACCAAGTCATCAGTCACTTTCAGCAATAGTATGACTACCAAACCAATTTGGGGAAGACGATCAGAACAGTTATAGCAAATTCACCTTGAAAACCCTGGCATTGGGTGGTTGTCTGAAAACCTTAACACTTGAATGGTTATTGGAGGCCACTCGAACTCGCTTCAGTGTTGGGAGGCTTAGTGTCAGTAGTCAACCACTTGTACTTTGATTTTATTGTGTGTTTTTCTTAACATTACCTGAGTTTTGATTGTCTATTCATATCAAGATTTTAGACAACAGATTGAACTAACTTTAAAGCTCGATTTAAACATGATCAGGTAGTCTAAAAGATGTGTTGTACTTTGCATACGATTGTCAATAGTCTGAAAAGATGTCTTGTACTTTGTATAAGATTGTCAGTAGTCTGAAAAGATGTGTTGTCCTTTACATAAGATTGTCAATAGTCTGAAAAGATGTGTTGTATTTTATATAAGATTGTCAGTAGTCTGAAAAGATGTGTTATACTTTGTATAAGATTGTGAATAGTCTGAAAAGATATGTTGTACTTTGTATAAGATTGTCAATGGTCTGAAAAGATGTGTTGTATTTTGCATAAGATTGTCAATAGTCTGAAAAGATGTCTTGTACTTTGTATAAGATTGTCATTGGTCTGAAAAGATGTGTTGTACTTTGTATAAGATTGTCAATGGTCTGAAAAGATGTGTTGTACTTTGTATAAGATTGTCAATGGTCTGAAAAGATGCGTTGTACTTTGCATAAGATTGTCAATGGTCTGAAAAGATGCGTTGTACTTTGCATAAGATTGTCAATGGTCTGAAAAGATGCGTTGTACTTTGCATAAGATTGTCAATGGTCTGAAGAGATGCGTTGTACTTTGTATAAGATTGTCAATGGTCTGAAAAGATGTGTTGTACTTTGCATATGATTGTCAATGGTCTGAAAAGATGTGTTGTACTTTGTATAAGATTGTCAATGGTCTGAAAAGATGCGTTGTACTTTGTATAAGATTGTCAATGGTCTGAAAAGATGTGTTGTACTTTGTATAAGATTGTCAATGTTCTGAAAAGATGCGTTGTACTTTGCATAAGATTGTCAATGGTCTGAAAAGATGCGTTGTACTTTGCATAAGATTGTCAATGGTCTGAAGAGATGCGTTGTACTTTGTTTAAAATTGTCAATCCAATAAAAAGCAATGGTAGAAACAAACACAAGATAGATATCATTAACACATATGAGATATAATGATGTTCATAAAGCTCAGTTCTAGTCTGGTTCGTATTGCTCAATCTAGTTTTATGTGCATTGCTTTGCCAATTCCTAATGAAACGGTTGATCCCATTAGTGTTCCTGTTATACATGTGTTACTGTAATATTATATAGCTAGTCCAATTCATATTAAAGTACATACAAGATTCGACATTTATTTCACAAATAAGAAGTCAAACGCTGTCGTGGCTTAACATTATGTTTTGTTCCCGTCCTTGATATTATTCATGGTTTTCTGTGAGACAGACACTTAACATTATGTTTTGTTCCCGTCCTTGATATTATTCATGGTTTTCTGTGAGACAGACACTTAACATTATGTTTTGTTCCCGTCCTTGATATTATTCATGGTTTTCTGTGAGACAGACACTTAACAATATGTTTTGTTCCCGTCCTTGATATTATTCATGGTTTCTGTTAGACAGACACTTAACATTATGTTTTGTTCCCGTCCTTGATATTATTCATGGTTTTCTGTGAGACAGACACTTAACATTATGCTTTGTTCCCGTCCTTGATATTATTCAAGGTTTTCTGTGAGACAGACTTGATATTATTTATTCTTGTTAAAGACTTTTATGTTTTCTCATCTCTTCTGCAATCAAAATTTTGCTGAACCGTCGATTTCTGTGCGAAAAGTGCACGATAGTGACTTGGTAAAATTGTTTAATGTATTATTAAATTAAAATAAAACTAACTGACAGAGCCTTGTTCTCAGATATCTCTTTCCCGTCAAAATGTTTTGTAAAAAAAATCTAATTATATTCCAATTAATGTTATTTTCTGCCATTCTGTAGTAAGATATTTCTGATGGATTTTGCTTCTCTTTGTCTAGTCTGGGATGTTGTATAACTGTTCTTGTTAGGTCGAATTGACACAGATTTTAATAACTGGGAGAGGACGAATAAGTTATTTTCTCCAAAAATGGTTATGCTTTCTTTCTTATTTTAGTAAAGAAAAAAAAAAGAATAACTGCTTAAATACTTATAGATATGTAGGTACAGGAACGAAGAGATGTGTTCGACGTGAAATATCAAGAACATTGATGTGTGACCACTAAATAGCTACGCCTAAGTAAAGTACATATCAAGACTAAAAGACAAATTAAAAGAATAAGTTCAACTTTGTTTCATAATAATGGAAGACTAATTAATGTATATACAAATACCTTGTTTTAGAACAAATCTTAGAGACAAATCTTATTCTACAAAAAACACCACTCTGATCCAAGCAAATAGTTATCTGTAGCTGACCTCAACAAAATGTTCGAGATTGTAATTGATAACTTATTTCTTCTGTTTGCAACAGACAGTCAATATTACACCAAACTGTGTTCGTCTTCTAGACGACTTGTTCCTCTGTTCGAAAAGAATCTAGCACATCCTTTAATTTCACGCTATATAAATGATGTCCTTTCACTAAATATTCAAAGTTTGGTGACTTTGTTGATCAGATCTATCCCATTAAACTTGAGATAAAGGATACCACAAATGCAACTATGTCTGCTTCATATCTTGACCTACACCCGGTAATTGATAGTGAGGGCTGCTTGATAACAAAATTGTACGATAAAAGTGATAATTTCAATTTTCCCATTGTGAATTTGCAATTTATATATAGCAATATCACAGCAACACCTGTGTGTATGTATCGGTTTAAAAATGATTTCCACAACAAGTAGGAATATAAAATGTCTGTCATGTAAACATAATAATCTCAACACAATATGTTCAATATACACAGGTGTCGGTAAAGAAATTCGGCTTGAGAAACCTGAAGGGAACGGATAATAATATTCTTAGTTTATTTGATATTAGCATACCTCTATAAAACATAGATTATGAATTATCTTGGAGTTTTCAAGGGAAAACCGTTGTCGCATCCACGTTGATATACAAATATCTAAGTGTTGGACACGGCAATAATAATGTTTGTTTTTTTTTGGTATTTTTTAGCACTTTAGCTTCGATTCTGTCTTCTCAAATGTGAATTGAAAATTTTCTGGTTTACATATATTTTTTATTACAATTATGTAAATTGTTTCGAGAAGTCAAGGACCGCACAGAACAGTGTAATACATCCTAATTAATTATACACAAAGCCATGCAAATGCCAGACCCCCGGTGAGAATATTTCCTGTATTATTGTACAGGTAAATACTATCAAATCTAATATGACGTCTCTAATACGCACACACGATAATACTCAGCAACTCTATATTTAGCGTATGTGCAGTACACAACAAATCTGGCTGTTCCGATGTGACTCCCGCTGTGAAATTACCGTGACAACCGAGTGTAAACAAACAAAACACCGGCATATAGCGTATTTTTAAAATCCTTAAAATAAAAAAATTCCCTCAGTTATAAATAAATATTCTGTAACTAAGTATGTTTTTATCATTTGTTTTGAAAATTTACATCTGGGGATCCCCAGTACGCACACATACATTCCATTGATATGTGTCGGCCATGAATAACCGGAAAATGCACTAAACTTAATGTTTTCCTACGCATACATTAATAACTGGACGGTGATGTAGTTAAGTTACTGATATTTTCCAATTTGATGGCATTTTGAATTTTGCTACTCAAACAAGTAAAATGCTCACAAAATCGGAAAATAAATCAGTAACCAGCTGTGTCAATCAGCGTCCCTTGTAAACAACTTCACATGATGACGATATATTACAAAAGTCAAAGTCGATAGATGGTTGTCTTAAGTATTTATTCCGGAATTTGTTTTTATATCAACAATACAAGCTTTTTTTTCCATTGGCATTTATTTTTTTTTATTTCATATCTAACAATAATTGTCGATTATTAACAACTGTTCAAGTGTTCGATATTATGTTTGACAACTCCGCTCCGCCATCTTGTTAGCGCACGAAATGATGAAAGAATGAACTCCGACTTTTTTTTAAATATTTATACGCAGGAATTGTTCAATCGAATCTATGTTGGAAAATACACAATAAATATATTTTTAATGTTAACATCCATATCTTTGTTTTACAATATCTTGCTCAAATACAAATAATTCAAAATCAATTCAAAATTTCCGAAGGAGGTAAATGGAACAGCCACCAAATGCAGTGTGTATACAGTTCACGAATGGTTAAACATTACCGTATTTGTCCTATTAGAATCGAAATAATTCATGGCAGGCATAGAGTTGTGCAAATTTACACATGGGCTGGGCCTTTATATTCTTAGATTGAATGTAAAGGCCCAGCCCATGTGTAATTTTGCACAACTCTATGCCTGCCATGAATTATTTCTTAATTCACACACCTTTTGAATAATATAATTCGACCAGTAAAAATGACAACAAAGGTGTATATACAAAAATGTAGCATTAAGCGATTTTGGCTACCCTGTTAAATAAAAACTACATTTTTGCACAGAGGCACAAAATCATCCAACAAAAAAGGGTAAAACGACAAAATGAATGGGCAACATTATGCATCCCGATGTTGGCTATCCTTTCCAACTCCTAAACACTTATTTGGCGTTCCAATTCTGTGTAACCTCGTGCATACCATATGAAAGTTATTTACATTTTTTACACAATAATTATGTAAACCGGGATGTTTCCGAAACATTAGGCTCTGGCGGAAACAAAAACAAATGTAAATGTAATTATGAGAACACTCTAATGATGCACGGCCAGTTATAAGTTTTCTGCCTGATAATCATGCGGGACACAAATTATTCTGCATTATCTATCTAAAAACTAGAATAAATTATCATATAATCTGATCTTCCTTGTCTCCGAATATAACTTTCTTTGTATAGGATAAAAATTACAAGATTTAATGGAAGATTTGATGAATTGGGTATATATATATATCTTTCTTCTCATAAACCACTGTAGTTACAAAGGCATAGACATTTCGTACGATATTACGTCGTGCAGCGTAACAAGTTAACTTGCTGACGTTATGCAAATGTCAATGATATAAAAAAAAAGTGTGACGTTTTTGCCATGTTGGACATTTTGGCTAGACATGGAAAAGTCGGACAAAAAAACTAATGAACAAGCAAACCTTACATAATTATTAAATATGTCGCAACGTTATTTATGTCCACGACGGGTTGTCGTAATTTTCAGAAAAAAAATGAACGTGGTGTCACTCTATAAAACGACATATTCGATGGCTTTATCAGCATTTTTTTTTATATTTATTGAAATTATGTGCTATGGTAGTATATATTTAAAGTTTTAGAGCAATTGCATGTTTATTTTGTGAAATAATCATGTTGAAGGAGCGTTTTATCAAAATATGTCAGTTCAGAAAAAATTGTTTGCATTCCTTCCTGTAAAATGAGAAAGGTCTTACATTTCTTGTGCATTTATTTATAGCAAGTTTCGACTGCAATGTATTTTTTTTTTGTATATTGATATATACATCGTACGAGCTCATTAATGCTTCGTGATTAAATTCATGCATTTCTACTAATTATGTTTGTGGCGACTTTTTATATTTCTTTAAACGTGTGTTTATAAAGAAAATAGGCTACTTTTTATATATTTTTGAAATTTATTTTGAATTTGTTCCGGGTTTTTCGTAAATTGACTGGACTATTATGTACACACTCCTTTGAGGCGCTAAATTTGCTTCCACGAAAAATGAAATAAAAATCATATGGCTACACATTTGTCCAGTTCTTGATTTTCTTTTATTATAATTATGACAGAACGGGGCGGTGAAACCATATGGTTATTGCTAGTGTAAAAGTATTCATGCTGTTTTTAATCTTCGATATCATATCAAACTGTCAAACTATTATTATTGATAATTATACAAAAAACAGAGGTAACCTTTCTGAGTGAAATTAATATAATTTTGATGATATCAACAAACTTTTGTTAAAAAGAAAAGCTGACGACGAGTTCAAGATAATTGTTAAAGCAAAGAATTGTTTCCATGATGGCTAGGGCACTCCATTCTTGTAATACTACTGCATCAACGTTCAGATCCGTGCAATGGGAAAGCCATCTGCACAAGACTATCAGGTTTCAAAATTCGTGAAAAAGCTAGTTTGTTCGTATGCAAGTATGCTTGTAATGAATACAAAAAGAAATTTACAAACCATTATAAAATTATGTTATTACTCAAAAATGCTAAATAAACGCAACACTTTATTGAACTATTTCCGTACATAAAAACCCAAAACATTCAGTATCAGTAACTAACCTTTACTTTTTTTTGTAAGATAGCTTGAAAGAAAGAGCTACCAAGCTCTTACATTTGTCTGACAGGTTTGTTTAATGAATAGCTTTAATCAGGTAGATCAAACGATTTGATTGTTTATTTGTAAGGAATTGATTGCCAATCAACCAGGTTAAATGGGTAATCAACAGGTAATAAACTAAAACGGTGATAGACGACACATCCCGATTAAATTTGTTATAGCTCCGTTATAACATAACCTTTTTCCATCACAATTCACAATTAATGTTTTAAATAATATATTTTTCATCTAAAGGGAAACTAAGACGGTCTTAGCTGTGGTTAGAAGCACCGCTGAACTTCTTGTCTATTTTTCATACAACAATGTGAGATAAGCCATTACAATTGGTTCTCCATATACATTGTTATTGTCTGTAAATGTACTGGTATAGTGTAAACGTAAAAGGTCTCCTTTTCAATTCAAATGGACTTACACATGGCGACCACCGCTACATTTTTTTTCTATTATACTACGCCAAATTGACAAGAAAACGTAAAACGTTTCCCTTTTTATATAAACTTACAAAATAAGAAAAAGAACTCTATATTTGAAATGTCCAATGTTCATACACTTCGGTAAATTAATAACAATAACATTTATGATGAACAAAATCATATATTCTGTACAAATAATTATCTGTGTGACCCATAATTAATGCTTACGCTTGATGGTGACATCTATAAAAATGCACACTGTAAGGGACCGACCTTTTAACTTGAAAAGGGGGGGGGGGGGGGGGGGTTATGGTTTTTTGTTTCGTTCAAATATTTTTTTTCGCACAACACAAGAGTTAGAATATTTATTTTTTATAACATTAGGTTATATGACGAAAACTCTGAATCAGATTATTTTTTTTCCTCCACCAAAATCAGAATATTTTTTTCAGCAACGTTGGGAATCAGAATATCTAAAAAAAAACAAAAAAACATAATCCCCCCCCCCCCCCCCCTCTTTCAAGTTAAATGGTCGTTCTCTAAATACTGTCGTGTATATAATTTTAGGAAGCTTATGCACTCCAAATAAATATTGATGTTAGGCATATTAAACCTTTTAAAAATATGTTCCACGATATAGATTAATATATATATATTAATCTTTTCCACGATGATTTCCACGCTATATCGTAATCTTTTCCACGATGATTTCCACGCTATATCGTGTTCACCACACGTACTATATTAATCTTTTCCACGATGATTTCTACGCTATATCGTGTTCACCACAAATATATTAATCTTGTCCACGATGATTTCCACGCTATATCGTGTTCACCACACATATATTAATCTTTTCCACGCTATATCGTGTTCACCACACATATATTAATCTTTTCCACGATGATTTCCACGCTATATCGTGTTCACCACACATATATTAATCTTTTTCACGATGATTTCCACACTATATCGTGTTCACCACACATATATTAATCTTTTCCACGCTATATCGTGTTCACCACACATATATTAATCTTTTCCACGATGATTTCCACGCTATATCGTGTTCACCACACATATATTAATCTTTTTCACGATGATTTCCACACTATATCGTGTTCACCACACATATATTAATCTTTTCCACGCTATATCGTGTTCATCACACATATATTAATCTTTTCCACGATGATTTCCATGCTATATCGTGTTCACCACACATGATATATTAATCTCTTCCACGATGATTTCCACGCTATATCGTGTAAAAAACACACGTATGATCAAGGTTAGTCCTTTCCACGATAATACCACCACGGATGAAAAATATCAGTTTACCTGTTCCGTCGTATTTTCCGCGACGGAGCCATCGTGCAAAGGATTATTTTCCGTGACGGAATAGTGGGAAATGTAAAACAAAAACACACTGTTCCCTCTGTATGTAGTACATAGTTCATAGTTTATGCTATATAGCAGAGCTTGTGCTTCCTGTCATATATTTTTGATAGATGGCATATGTTAACAAGGAAGCTACAGAACGAATATTTCCTAGTGGGTAAGTTGAAGCAGTAACTTGAACAGAAAAGTTTGAAGATGCCAAAGGAGTAAGCAGAAGCCGTATATCGAAGATGGACACACAATACCATGGCAACAAAAGACAAAACAATGATCTACAAAACACTACAAAGAAAACTAAAGATCGAGCACCACGAATTCCACTAATAAACGGAGGTGAACTAAGGAAAGTTAAGCAGTTCCTGTTCCATATGTGGCAACCGCATTGCTATTCTCGTCACAAACCCGGTGGATGTATTACGGTCACCAGCATGACTTGCAGAATATCTGTGTCGCAAATGACCACGGGTATGCTGGTTTTTACGAAATTACAATTCATCCCTTTCCTCATTCATGCCTTATCATCGCATATGTGACAAGAGTAACATGACGGGTGTCAATAGCGGAGCAAGAACTGCTTACCCTTCCAGAGACACTGAATGCATCTGGGTTATGTGTGGCGTTCATGTTTCTCAATTGTAGTTATGTGCATAGTGTTTTGTAAATCCTTGTTTGTCTTTTCTACCCTTGTTCTTTTGTCAATTATGTCGTCTGCTTTTTTACGGCTTCTGATTACCTATTAGGTATCTTCAAATTGGTTTTCCTTTTTAAATGTTCGTGTATTGCTTAGACAATACACATTGGGCTCTTGAATTGGTGGATTTCGAATTTCCAAAGAATAAAACAAAATATATTAAGGTCAATTTTGTTGTTTTTTTGTGCTGTGCCTAAAATAGAAGGTAAACATTATAGTTCACGTTATTCTTGTGCGCGTAGTGTTTGGTCAACGAATCTACGACAATCGGTTCATCAAAATAAAAACAAGTATTTTACAGTATATGATTCTATGTTTAATTTCTTCAGCGGTAGGTAACCTCAAAGCTGACAAATTTACCACAACAATTTATAAAGATCGTGTAGTGCTAAATTGCAACCGTGAAATTTAATTTAAAGCGTGAACTATTTAATTCCATAGACGAAAGAGGTGTGAACCAGATATTACCACCATCACCTACATATTTGATATAACAGCACATAGAACTATAGAGCACTGACTCTATCTCCATTTATAGATTGTTGCCTCAAATTTCCAATAACGCTAACACCATGCAAGTCTAATGTGATAGTTTCTCAAGTGAGATCATGATTCGGTTTTGGACAGTAATATTTACATTCTCTTAAGCATCAACTGACATACTAGGTGAGACGTCTACATAGTTTTGAGATGTCTATTATACTGTTTCTTAGCAAATAGACTGACTCCTCAATTAAATTTTCTCTTGATTCTCCATGAAAACATATCGCACATATGAACAACGCCATTATTTTCATTTCTTCCCCTATCCTTGAAAGTGAGATTTCTATATTATTATGATGAATGATCGTGTTGGCAATACAGTGTTTTGTCAAATTATTTGCATTCCAATTGGAGCGATTTGTCCTCCGCTAATTATTTATCTGTTTGTGTACTGCTATAAATCTCAATCTGTGGTTAATCTGCAAAAAACACTTCTAATCACACATGGGATTTTATATTCAACATAATGACAGGTAACTTGATGAAATCTTAACTGTAAATAAGCCCAATGTTCTAACTTTGAAAACAAATTATCAAGCGCAATTCATGTTGAAAAAGACAAATATGCAAAGAGAAAAGTTTGAATATACCAAAGGAATAATCATAAGCCGTAAATCGAAGAAGAACAGACAATGCAATGGTATGTAAGCAAACACAACAATTTACAAAGCATTACACAGAAAACTATAGATTGAGCATCTATAGATGGTAAATTCCTGAAGGGTAGGCAGTTCCTGCTCCATATGTAGCACCTGTCGTGGTACTCTTGTGATAGGTCATGAATGAGGTTTTAGATACATTTCTGTCTCAAGGTAAAGGTAAATTTAATAAACAAGTTTACGACAACAGAGACAAATGTTTTTCTATCGTGATGTTTTAATGGCCAAGTTCCTTTGGTCCCATTATATAGTGTTTACATTTCTCAGCCGGTTAGTCATCTTGCCCGTTTTTCCAACTTTAATGACCGTAGTCTCATGATAGTAAACACTTTTGCACCAAGGATTCCCTTTTTTGATAATTTACTGAAAATTTTCACCAAATTGCATTACAATAATAAAGATCGTGTATATCAATGGAATTCTACATGTAAACATCTGATCAACAATGGAATTCAACATGTAAATCTCTGATCAACAATGGAATTCTACATGTAAACATCTGACCAACAATGGAATTTCCCTTTCATAGTTCTATGACGCCGTTAGTTAGATATAACAAATATTTTACTTTTAAAATCACTGAAACATGTTCTTCGGAAATGCAACAATATAGTAACTGAACTTGACTGCCACAAGAAGGTTGTCTTTGATATAAATATAGACAATCTGCTGGTAGTACTAGTAGGTTAAAATGGGGATTAAATGAGTGCACTGATATTGCATTTCCTATAGCATCAATAAAAATATATATTTCAACAAATAGCTTTTCCCTGAATGTAATGGTTTTTAGCTTGTATGTTTTATCTACTTAATTTGTAGTTTGTTAACTAAGAGCATTCACATACATTGTTATCTTACTGCCCATGTTTAAATGGTCGCTAAGTTTTATGATGATGTGTTATCTTATTGGTTGATAATACACAGAGGCAAAGTTGACGAAAGACGATAATTTATATTTACACATTTGCACTTCTATGCAAAATATGCGTCAATAATATAATTCCATTGTGAAGTTGATACATCATAGATGTAAATACTTCAATTTAAGCAAGTTGACACGCAATCTTATTCTAATAATATCTTAAACATTCCAAGTTTCAATAGAAACATTTACAATTCGATCTAGCATTTCGTACAAGTGCAATTTTAGTATATACTTTCAAGTCTCTCGGGTTTTTATTTTCCCCTATAACCGAGGCCATTGACAAGTTCTTGAAAAAAATATCAATTTCAATATTCGTTTGTTTTTCATAAGGAGAACAGTCATCAACCATCATAATGTCCCATGCGAATATATTTTGTGTTTGTGTATAAAGTACAACTATAAGTAAAGACTGACATTTTCGAGATCACATTAACAATGCTGTAGACAATGATCATCTTGTCCGTGCTTCTGTTGTAGGTAACACCATTATTAATTTACCCTTTTTCGGTTTTGGTGATTGTCGAAATATGAGGACACACAAAGCGAAGTCACTAACCAATGAAAATATATCGTCATTTACACTTCCTTTGTGAGAATCGGTTTTCATCGAGACATAGGTCAGAAACAATGGTTTATTGCCATTGGTCAGCTATGTTGCTTTGCATGATTTTATTTATCGACAAATATAATGAAAAATCAAGATTTTCTTGTTCAACTAATGTGCCCGCAGATGAGTTTTTGCGTCAACGTATCCACGCCCCTGCGTACACTGACGTCAAACACTATTTCCATAACACATGATTTTCGTGGAGCAGGAACTGTAAACCCTACTGCAGCGCCAGAATGTACTTGGTTTTAAGTAGGGTTCCCATGGCTCAATTCTTAGTTATCTCTGGCGTTATGTAGATCATTGTTTGTACTTTGTCCTTTTTCTTTTGGCCATTGTCGTATCTATTCTTCTTCTTTTGGCCATTGTCGTATCTATTCTTTTTCTTTTGGCCATTGTCGTATCTATTCTTCTTCTTTTGGCCATTGTCGTATCTATTCTTCTTCTTTTGGCCATTGTCGTATCTATTCTTTTTCTTTTGGCCATTGTCGTATCTATTCTTCTTCTTTTGGCCATTGTCGTATCTATTCTTTTTCTTTTGGCCATTGTCGTATCTATTCTTTTTCTTTTGACCATTGTCGTATCTATTCTTCTTCTTTTGGCCATTGTCGTATCTATTCTTCTTCTTTTGGCCATTGTCGTATCTATTCTTTTTCTTTTGGTCATTGTCGTATCTATTCTTCTTCTTTTGGCCATTGTCGTATCTATTCTTTTTCTTTTGGCCATTGTTGTATCTATTCTTCTTCTTTTGGCCATTGTCGTATCTATTCTTTTTCTTTTTGGCCATTGTCGTATCTATTCTTCTTCTTTTGGCCATTGTCGTATCTATTCTTTTTCTTTTGGCCATTGTTGTATCTATTCTTCTTCTTTTGGCCATTGTCGTATCTATTCTTTTTCTTTTGGCCATTGTCGTATCTATTCTTTTTCTTTTGGCCATTGTTGTATCTATTCTTCTTCTTTTGGCCATTGTCGTATCTATTCTTTTTCTTTTGGCCATTGTCGTATCTATTCTTTTTCTTTTGGCCATTGTCGTATCTATTCTTCTTCTTTTGGCCATTGGCGTATCTATTCTTCTTCTTTTGGCCATTGTCGTATCTATTCTTCTTCTTTTGACCATTGTCGTATCTATTCTTCTTCTTTTGGCCATTGTCGTATCTACTCTTCTTCAATTTATGGCTTTGGTCACTCCTTTGGCATATTCAGTCTTTCAGTAGCGTCTTTGTCACGTCAATGATGTAAACGATATTTATGTTCTTTCTTCTGCTTTCAATAATCGCTTCATGGACACGGATAACCCCTTAAGATGTTCAAAATAGTTTGTATCATATTTTAGCGTGCGGTTAATAACAAATATGTTCCTCTATTCGTATGAGGTAAACTTCATACAAACCGAAAAGAATCTAGCACTTCCTTTAATTTCCCGCTCCGCTATATAAATGATGTCCTTTCACTAAATATTCAAAGTTTGGTGACTTTGTTGATCAGATCTATCCCATTAAACTTGAGATAAAGGATACCACAAATGCAACTATGTCTGCTTCATATCTTGACCTACACCCGGTAATTGATAGTGAGGGCTGCTTGATAACAAAATTGTACGATAAAAGTGATAATTTCAATTTTCCCATTGTGAACTTGCCATTTATATATAGCAATATCACAGCAACACCTGTGTGTATGTATCGGTTTAAAAATGATTTCCACAAGTAGGAATATAAAATGTCTGTCATGTAAACATAATTATCTCAACAGAATATGTTCAATATACACAGGTGTCGGTAAAGAAATTCGGCTTGAGAAACCTGAAGGGAACGGATAATAATATTCTGAGTTTATTTGATATTAGCATTCCTCTATAAAAAATAGATTATGAATTATCTTGGAGTTTTCAAGGGAAAACCTTTGTCGCATCCACGTTGATATACAAACATCTAAGTGTTGGACACGCCAATAGTAATGTTTGTTTTCTTTGGGTAATTTTTAGCACTTTGGTTTCGATTCTGTCCTCTCAAATGTCAATTGAAAATTTTCTGGATTACAGAAACTTTTTACACGATCTTTATTATTGTAATGCAATTTGATGAAAGTTTTCAGTAAATTATCAAAAAAGGGAATTCTTGGTGCAAAAGTGTTTACTATCAAGAGACTACGGTCATTAAAGTTGGAAAAACGGGCAAGATGACTAACCGGCTGAGAAATATAAACACTATATAATGGAGCCAAAGGAACTTAGCCATTAAAACATCACGATAGAAAAACATTTGTCTCTGTTGTCGTAAACTTGCTTATTAAATTTACCTTTACCTTGAGACAGAAATTTATCTAAAACCTCATTCATGACCTATCACAAGAGTACCACGACAGGTGCTACATATGGAGCAGGAACTGCCTACCCTTCAGGAATTTCCCATCATCTTGCTCAATCTATAGTTTTCTGTGTAATGTTTTGTAAATTGTTATTTTTTTGCTTACATACCATTGCATTGTCTGTTCTTCTTCGATTTACGGCTTATGGTTATTCTTTGGGTATATTCAAACTCTTCTCTTTATATATTTGTCTTTTTCAACATGAATTGCGCTTGATAATTTGTTTTCAAAGTTAGAACATTGGGCTTATTTACAGTTAAGATTTCATCAAGTTACCTGTCATTATTTTGAACATACAATTCCATGTGTGATTAGAAGTGGTTTTTGCAGATTAACCACAGATTGAGATTTATAGCAGTACACAAACAGATAAGTAATTAGCGGAGCACAAATCGCTCCAATTGGAATGCAAATAATTTGACAAAACACTGCATTGCCAACACGATCATTCATTATAATAATATAAAAATCTCACTTTCAAGGGTAGAGAAAGAAATGAAAATAATGGCGTTGTGCATATGTGCGATATGTTTTCATGGAGAACCAAGAGAAAATTCAACTGAGGAGTCAGTCTATTTGCTAACAAACAGTATACTAGACATCTCAAAACTATGTAGACGTCTCACCTAGTATGTCTGTTGATGCTTAAGAGAATGTAAATATCACTGTCCAAAACCGAATTATGATCTCACTTGAGAAACTATCACATTAGACTTGCATGGTGTTAACGCTATTGGAAATTTGAGGCAACAATCTATAAATGGAGATAGAGTCAGTGCTCTATAGTTCTATGTGCTGTTATATCAAATATGTAGGTGATAGTGGTAATATCTGGTTCACACCTCTTTCGTCTATGGAATTAAATAGTTCACGCTTTAAATTAAATTTCACGGTTGCAATTTACCACTACACGATCTTTATAAATTGTTGTGGTAAATTTGTCAGCTTTGAGGTTACCTACCGCTGAAGAAATTAAACATAGAATCATATACTGTAAAATACTTGTCTTTATTTTGATGAACCGATTGTCGTAGATTCGTTGACCAAACACTACGCGCACAAGAATAACGTTAACTATAATGTTTACCTTCTATTTTAGGCACAGCACAAAAAAATAACAAAATTGACATTAATATATTTTTTTTATTCTTTGGAAATTCGAAATCCATCAATTCAAAAGCCCAATGTGTATTGTCTAAGCAATACACGAACATTTTAAAAGGAAAACCAATTTGAAGATACCTAATAGGTAATCAGAAGCCGTAAGAAGGCAGACGACATAATTGACAAAAGAACAAGGACAAAAAAGAAAAACAAGGATTTACAAAATACTATGAACACAATTAAAATTGAGAAACATGAACTCCACAAAGAACCCGAGATGCATTCAGTGTCTCTAGAAGGGTAAGCAGTTCTTGCTCCGCTATTGACACCCGTCATATTACTCTTGTCACATATGCGATGATAAGGCATGGCTGAGGAAAGGAATGAATTGTAATTTCGAAAAACCGAGCATATCCGTGGTCATTTGCGACACAGATATTCTTCAAGTCATGGTGGCGACCGTAAAGCATCCACCGGGTTTGTGACGAGAATAGCAATGCGGTTACCACATATGGAACAGGAACTGCTTACCTTTCCTTAGTTCACCCCCGTTTATTAGTGGAATTCGTGTTGCTGGATCTTTAGTTTTCTTTGTAATGTTTTGTAGATCATTGTTTTGTCTTTTGTTGCCATGATATTGTGTGTCCATCTTCGATATACGACTTCTGCTTACCCCTTTGACATCTTCAAACTTTTCTGTCGAAGTTACTGCTTCAACTTATCCACTAGGAAATATTCGTTCTGTAGCTTCCTTGTTAACATATGCCATCTATCAAAAATATATGACAGGAAGCACAAGCTCTGCTATATAGTATAAACTATGAGCTATGTTCTACATACAGAGGGAACAGCGTGTTTTTTTTTTTACATTTCCCACTATTCCGTCAAGGAAATAAATCCTTTCCACGATGGCTCCGTCGCGGAAAACACGACGGAACAGGTAAACTGATATTTTTCATCCGTGGTGGTATCATCGTTGAAAGGACTAACTTTGATCATACGTGTGTTTTTTACACGATATAGCGTGGAAATCATCGTGGAAGAGATTAATATAAGGTTGGTGAACACGATATAGCGTGGAAATCATCGTGGAAGAGATTAACATATGTGTGGTGAACACAATATAGCGTGGAAATCATCGTGGAAGAGATTAATATATGTGTGGTGAACACAATATAGCGTGGAAATCATCGTGGAAGAGATTAATATATTAATCTTTTCCACGATGATTTCAACGCGATATCGTGGAACATATTTTAAGATGTCACCATGAAGCGTAGACATTAATTATGGGACAAACAGATCATTATTTGTACAGAATATATGATTTTGTTCATCATAAATGTTATTGTCATTAATTTACCGAAGTGTATGAGCATTGGGCATTTCAAATATAGAGTTCTTTTTCTTATTTTGTAAATTTATATAAAAAGAGAAACGTTTTACGTTTTCTTGTCAATTTGGCGTAGTATAATAGAAAAAAAAATGTAGCTGTGGTCGCCGGGTGTAAGTCCATTTTAATTGAAAAGGAGACCCTTTACGTTTACACTATACCAGTACACTTACAGACAATAACAATGTATATGGAGAACCAGTTGTAATGGCTTATCCACATTGTTGTATGAAAGATAGACAAGAAGTTCAGCGGTGCTTCTAAACATCGCTAAAACCGTCTCTAAAAACTACCACTAAGGACATGAAGGAATTTTGTGCATAATGATCCCTTTAGATGAAAACTATATTATTTAAAACCTTAATTGTGAATTCTGATGGAAAAAGGTTATGTTATAAGGGAGTTATAACAAATTTAATCAGCATGTGTCGTCTATCACCGTTTTAGTTTATTACCTGTTGATTAACCATTTTACCTGGTTGATTGGCAATCAATTCCGAACAAATAAACAATCAGATCGTTTGATCTACCTGATTAAAGCTATTTACTAAACAAACCTAAGTCAGACAAATGTCAGAGCTTGGTAATTCTTTCTTTCAAGCTATTTTACTGATACTGAATGTTTTCGGTTTTTTTGTGAGGAAATAATTAAATAAAGTGTTGTGTTTACTTGGCATTTTTGAGTAATAACATAATTTTATAATGGCTTGAAAATTTCTTTTTGTATTCATTACAAACATACTTTCATACGAACAAACTAGCTTTTTCACGAATTTTGAAATCTACTCGAAGACAATGTGATAGTCTTGTACTAATGGCTTTCCCATTGCACGGATCTTAACACTCATGCAGTAGTATTACAAGAATGGAGTGCCCTAACCATCTTGGAAAACATTCTTTGCTTTAAGACAATTATCTTGAACAAATTTGACGCCTCAAAGGAGTGTGTACATAATAGTCCAGTCAATTTACGAAAAACCCGGAACAAATTGCAAAATAAATTTCAAAAATATATAAAAAGTAGCCTATTATCTTTATATACACATGTTTAAAGAAATATAAAAAGTCGCCACAAACATAATTAGTGGAAATGCATGAATTTAATCACGAAAACTTAATGAGCTCCGTACGATGTATGTATCAGTATACAGAAAAATAATTACATTGCAGTCAAAATTTGCTATAAATAAATGCACAAGAAATGTAAGACCTTTCCCATTTAACCGAAAGGAAAGCAGACGATTTTTCTGGACCGACATATTTTGATAAAACGCTCCTTAAACATGATTATTTCACAAAATAAGCATAAAAGTGTGTTTGACATTTACTTCACTGAGTTTGGTGCTGTTATGACAACTGTTTTACCTGTTTTGTTCAAGTATTGTTATAAATACTGTTATAGTGACAGCCGGAAACTTTGAGTCGTAATGAAAGCGGGAGGTTTGGCGCTTTAAAATCTGATTCAACCCACCATTTCTTTAGAAATGCCTGTACCAAGTCAGGGTCATTACGGTGTTCACAGTTTTCCGGTTGTTGACTGATTTTGTCTGTTTATATACTTATGAGTTTTGACTTTACCTTTGTAAGATTGCTCGGAGTTCGGTAATTTTGTTATTACCCTTATTCAATTGCTCTAAAACTTTAAATATGTACTACCATAGCACATCATTTCAATAAATATAAACAAAATGCTGATAAAGCCATCGAGAATGCCGTTTTATAGAGTGACACCACGTTCATTTTATTTTCTGAAAATTACGACAGCCCGTCGTGGACTTAAATAACGTTGCGACATCTTTAATAATTATGTATCTCTATACCTTTGTAGCTACAGTGGTTTATGAGAAGAAAGATATATATATATATATATATATATACCCAATTCATCAAATCTTCTATTAAATCTTGTAATTATTATCCTATATAAAGAAAGTTATTTTCGGAGACAAGGAAGATCAGATTATATGATATTTTATTCTAATTTTTATTTAGATAATGCAGAATAATTTGTGTCCTGCATGATTATCAGGCAGAAAACTTATAGCTGACCGTGCATGATTAGAGTGTTCTCATAATTATATTTACTTTTGCTTCTGTTTCCGCCAGAGCCTAATGTTTCGGAAATATCCCGATTTACCTAATTACTGTCAAAGTGTTATTCTTGTGTAAAAAATGTGAATAACGTTCATAAGGTATGCTCGAGGCTCGAGGTACAAAAAATTGGAACGCTAACTAAGTGTTTAGGAGTTGGAAAGGATAGCCAAATTCGGAATGCATAATGTTGCCTATTCATTTTGTCGTTTTCCTCTTTTTTGTTGGATGATTGTCCGGTTTTTTGTTAATAAAAGCTAGGTTTTGCCTCTGTGCAAAAATGTAATTTTTATTTAACAGGATAACCAAAATCGCTTAATGCTACATTTTTGTATATACACCTTTGTTGTCATTTTTACTGGTCGAATTATATTATTTAAAAAGTGTGTGAATTTATATTATTTACCTGTACAATAATACAGGAAATTTTCTCACCGGGGGATCTGACATTGCTATGGCTTTGAGTGTAATTAATTAGGATGTATTACACTGTTCTGTGCGGACCTTGATTTCTCGAAGCAATTGACATAATTGTAGTATATCAATGCAATTCTACATGTAAACATCTGATCAACAATGGAATTCTACATGTAAACATCTGATCAACAATGAAATTCTACATGTAAACATGTGATCAACAATGGAATTCTACATGTAAACATCTGATCAACAATGGAATTCTACATGTAAACATCTGATCAACAATGAAATTCTACATGTAAACATGTGATCAACAATGGAATTCTACATGTAAACATCTGATCAACAATGGAATTCTACATGTAAACATCTGATCAACAATGGAATTATACATGCAAACATCTGATCAACAATGGAATTATACATGAAAACATCTGATCAACAATGGAATTCTACATGTAAACATCTTATCAACAATGGAATTCTACATGTAAACATCTGATCAACAATGGAATTCTACATGTAAACATCTGATCAACAATGGAATTCTACATGTAAACATCTGATCAACAATGGACTTCTACATGCAAACATCTGATCAACAATGGAATTATACATGTAAACATCTGATCAACAATTGAATTCTACATGTAAACATCTCATCAACAATGGAATTCTACATGTAAACATCTGATCAACAATGGAATTCTACATGTAAACATCTGATCAACAATGGAATTCTACATGTAAACATCTGATCAACAATGAAATTCTACATGTAAACATCTGATCAACAATGAAATTCTACATGTAAACATCTGATCAACAATGGAATTCTACATGTAAACATCTGATCAACAATGGAATTATACATGTAAACATCTGATCAACAATGAAATTCTACATGTAAACATCTGATCAACAATGAAATTCTACATGTAAGCATCTTATCAACAATGGAATTCTACATGTAAACATCTGATCAACGATGGAATTCTACATGTAAACATCTGATCAACAATGGAATTCTACATGTAAACATCTGATCAACAATGGAATTCTACATGTAAACATCTGATCAACAATGAAATTCTACATGTAAACATGTGATCAACAATGGAATTCTACATGTAAACATCTGATCAACAATGGAATTCTACATGTAAACATCTGATCAACAATGAAATTCTACATGTAAACATGTGATCAACAATGGAATTCTACATGTAAACATCTGATCAACAATGGAATTCTACATGTAAACATCTGATCAACAATGGAATTATACATGCAAACATCTGATCAACAATGGAATTATACATGAAAACATCTGATCAACAATGGAATTCTACATGTAAACATCTTATCAACAATGGAATTCTACATGTAAACATCTGATCAACAATGGAATTCTACATGTAAACATCTGATCAACAATTGAATTCTACATGTAAACATCTCATCAACAATGGAATTCTACATGTAAACATCTGATCAACAATGGAATTCTACATGTAAACATCTGATCAACAATGGAATTCTACATGTAAACATCTGATCAACAATGAAATTCTACATGTAAACATCTGATCAACAATGAAATTCTACATGTAAACATCTGATCAACAATGGAATTCTACATGTAAACATCTGATCAACAATGGAATTCTACATGTAAACATCTGATCAACAATGGAATTCTACATGTAAACATCTGATCAACAATGGAATTTTACATGTAAACATCTGATCAACAATGGAATTCTACATGTAAACATCTGATCAACAATGAAATTCTACATGTAAACATCTGATCAACAATGAAATTCTACATGTAAACATCTGATCAACGATGGAATTCTACATGTAAACATCTGATCAACAATGGAATTCTACATGTAAACATCTGATCAACAATGGAATTCTACATGTAAACATCTGATCAACAATGGAATTCTACATGTAAACATCTGATCAACAATGAAATTCTACATGTAAACATCTGATCAACAATGGAATTCTACATGTAAACATCTGATCAACAATGGAATTCTACATGTAAACATCTGATCAACAATGGAATTCTACATGCAAACATCTGATCAACAATGGAATTCTACATGTAAACATCTGATCAACAATGGAATTCTACATGTAAACATCTTATCAACAATGGAATTCTACATGTAAACATCTGATCAACAATGGAATTCTACATGTAAACATCTGATCAACAATGGAATTCTACATGTAAACATCTGATCAACAATGGAATTCTACATGCAAACATCTGATCAACAATGGAATTATACATGTAAACATCTGATCAACAATTGAATTCTACATGTAAACATCTCATCAACAATGGAATTCTACATGTAAACGTCTGATCAACAATGGAATTCTACATGTAAACATCTGATCAACAATGGAATTCTACATGTAAACATCTGATCAACAATGAAATTCTACATGTAAACATCTGATCAACAATGGAATTCTACATGTAAACATCTGATCAACAATGGAATTCTACATGTAAACATCACATCAACAATGGAATTCTACATGTAAACATCTGATCAACAATGGAATTCTACATGCAAACATCTGATCAACAATGGAATTCTACATGTAAACATCTGATCAACAATGGAATTCTACATGTAAACATCTGATCAACAATGAAATTCTACATGTAAACATCTGATCAACAATGAAATTCTACATGTAAACATCTTATCAACAATGGAATTCTACATGTAAACATCTGATCAACGATGAAATTCTACATGTAAACATCTGATCAACAATGGAATTCTACATGTAAACATCTGATCAACAATGGAATTCTACATGTAAACATCTGATCAACAATGGAATTCTACATGTAAACATCTGATCAACAATGGAATTCTACATGTAAACATCTGATCAACAATGGAATTTCCCTTTCATAGTTCTATGACGCCGTTAGTTAGATATAACAAATATTTTACTTCTAAAATCACTGAAACATGTTCTTCGGAAATACAACAATATAGTAACTGAGCTTGACTGCCACAGGAAGGTTGTCTTTGATATAAATATAGACAATCTGCTGGTAGTACTAGTAGGTTAAAATGGGGATTAAATGAGTGCACTGATATTTCATTTCCTATAGCATCAATACAAATATATATTTCAACAAATAGCTTTTCCCTGAATGTAAAGGTTTTTAGCTTGTATGCTTTATCTACTTAAATTTGTAGTTTGTTAACTAAGAGCATTCACATAAATTGTTATTTCACTGTCCATGTTTAAATCGTCGTTAAGTTTTATGATGATGTGTTATCTTATTGGTTGAAATCGAATCTGTGTAGTTTTTTTTATTGTTTGGTTCCATTTGCAATGCTTGTGAAAGTTCGGCTATAAGGAGAGGAGAAGTGGGGTCTTATTAACCGTTTAAGCCTGCCACCTTGTTGTACCTGTCACAAGTCATGACATGCATTGTCATCGTTATTGGCAGTGGTCGTTTTTGTGTTCAATGATATTAGGTAAAATATAGTTATTCGCTCATAATTGTTGGCCATCACTGTTTAAGCTTGTGTATTTGCATAATCCTTAATATTTTATACTAGGGGCCCTCGTGGTCGTGAGTGTATGGTAGTTGGATTTATACCTACCTATGTGAGCTCGAATCTCACTGAGGTTAGATGTACTCGATGCAACATTACGTGATTAAGTTTGTCAGTGACTTGCGACATGTCGGTGGTTTTCTCCTGGTACTCTGGTTTCTTTCACAAATAAAACTGACCGCCACGATGTTACTGTAATATTGTTGAAAGTGGCTTAGACACTATAACCCTAACAATACAGTTTATACTTTATTTTTTGAATTGTATATTGAAGAGTATTTCATAAAAATGGTCAAATCTATTTTGAAGGGTAAATTATATGGTGCACGACAATTTTAGGTCAACTGGGACATACCTCAGTCATACGTCAGAGTTCAGTTTTATTTGCTGGAAGAAACTGGACTATTCGTAGAAAACCACGGACCTTATTTTAGAGATTAACAAACCCCATCTCATGAAAATGCATCGAGTGTACCTATCGGAGGTAGCAATCGAACACATCATTTAATCCCGTGTATACTTCATTTCTATTTCCATTTTTGAGAAACCATACTATGTTTAAGACAAAACTAGATTATTAGAACATGCATTTTTATGCTTTGTCCGTGACATAATTTGCTTACTGCTCTATAAAAAGTAGACGCGTGGTCTTGTTTATGTGTACTTTATTGATTGTAGTAACAATGAAAAGGAAATGCATTGTGCTAGTTGGGAGCAATTAGAACATTTAACTTCATCAAAATAATATGAATGTGAAAGAGATATTAAGCATGTAACTCTTAAACACACTGTTTTATCTGATTCTCTTTAAAGTTACGATGATTTATTACAATTTAATCAAGGTTGTATTAATTAAGAATTATATTGTATCAGTTGCCGAATTTATTGTCAATATAACCCCTCCCTAGATATGAATATAACCTTGATATCTGTAAATATGCTAAAAGTTGAGTATGTTGGAATATTACATCATTGAGGTAACATTAATTTTAGAAATAAGCTTCATCTCCCTCAAGCACAGAAAACGTAGCTGATGTTGACTGTGTTGTTTATGCCATTTGGTTTATCTATTCCGAAAGACATTTACATTATTTGGCTTTCCAATCTTTTGATTTTTAGTGCACCAACAGACGGTTATTTAAAAAAATACATAAATCGTGCATGTGTACAACAAGTCAAATATCTACATTTTTATTTAATGCTCATAGAAAGTGAAATAATTTTGACTTTTGAGCGATGAGTAATGTTATTAAATACAATGATGTAAAATGTCATCCTTTTAGTATTTAATGGTATGCTGCATAGATAATTATCATTTCTGCATTGATTCGGTGTGTGTTATGGGCAACTACCGTGCATGTCAACCTTTTAATATTTAATGGTATGCTGCATAGATAATTGTCATTTCTGCATTGATTCGGTGTGTGTTATGGGCAACTACCGTGCATGTCAACCTTTTAATATTTAATGGTATGATGCATAGATAATTATCATTTCTGCATTGATTCGGTGTGTGTTATGGGTAACTATCGTGCATGTCAACAGCGATATCGTGACTAAACACTCATTGGTGGAGCACAACCCACACACTTAGGTAAGTGTCTTGAAACCTTATCACACGATCTAGCTATCCGGGCTCGAAATCCTGTCAGTTGTGTGAAGCTTGTCAAAGACCTTGCCAACTTGGCCACTCATACCCCAATCTCATTAATGTATGTTTGTTTTATATATCATATTACGACATTTAACACTGTCTTCGCTGATCATCCTTTTAGACCACCATTATATGTTCAGATTAGACAGTAATATATTTACACTGATTGTACATTTATTGTTATTAAAACTTTGAAGTTTATACGGGTTTCATTCCGTACAGAAATGTATTAATAAAATCGAAATATTTCTATCTATGAATGCAGCATCGATCATTTCTTTTTTATATTTTCATGTTTCTAATCGTAGTCATTTTTGTTGGTAGAGACGACACGCTGATTACAGAAATCTCCAATACGTTACCATGCAACAAACCTGTCAAATGTGACTTGTGTATTGCTGTTAATGACGTTGGAAATATCAAATATTTAGAAAACTGTTTTATTGTTTTCCTAAATCATATGTATTAGCCTATATAGATTTAGAATTAATGAATTTAAATCTTAAGTTCATTAAACTTACTGACAAAAACACATTTTATTATCTGTAACGTTATCTTCACACTTATCTTATTTTAACGGTAAACATTTCCTCTTTGCTTTTTGCAACCTCACTGAAACATCTGTCAGCTTCATAACATCTATCAGCTTTATAACATCTGTCTGCTTTAGTTTTCTGTGTTGCTTTGTTTTGTTTTGTTTGTCTTCTTCGTGTGTCTTGTGTACCTACGGTTGCCACTTTCTCTGGATTGTCAATTCTTGATTGCCCCTACTGTTTTCTCTGGATGGTCAATTCTTGATTGCCTCAACTGTTTTCTTTGGATGGTCAATTCTTGATTGCCTCAACTGTTTTCTCTGGATGGTCAATTATTGATTGCCCCTACTGTTTTCTCTGGATTGTCAATTCTTGATTGCCTCAACTGTTTTCTCTGGATTGTCAATTCTTGATTGCCTCAACTGTTTTCTCTGGATTGTCAATTCTTGATTGCCCCTACTGTTTTCTCTGGATTGTCAATTCTTGATTGCCTCAACTGTTTTCCCTGGATTGTCAATTCTTGATTGCCTCAACTGTTTTCTCTGGATTGTCAATTCTTGATTGCCCCTACTGTTTTCTCTGGATTGTCAATTCTTGATTGCCTCAACTGTTTTCTCTGGATTGTCAATTCTTGATTGCCTCAACTGTTTTCTCTGAATTGTCAATTCTTGATTGCCCCAACTGTTTTCTCTGGATTGTCAATTCTTGATTGCCCTAACTGTTTTCTCTGGATTGTCAATTCTTGGTTGCCTCAACCGTTTTCTCTGGATGGTCAATTCTTGATTGCCTCAACTGTTTTCTCTGAATTGTCAATTCTTGATTGCCCCAACTGTTTTCTCTGGATTGTCAATTCTTGATTGCCCCATCTGTTTTCTCTGGATTGTCAATTCTTGATTGCCTCAACTGTTTTCTCTGGATTGTCAATTCTTGATTGCCCGGAATGTTTTTTCTAACGTTTATTTACTATCAGAAACCTACCTGAATCGTAGAGACGCAACATTGCACTACAATGCCATGGAGATGCAATAAAATGTTGGCATTTCCATTAGAAATATAAAAAAATGCTTGTGACATTTACATAGTGTTCTCATCAAACAATATAATTACGAGTATGGAAAACAATTTGGTGAGTTTGTCAAACATTTCAGACCGTACATCCTCAATTTCAATAATTAGTTGAAAACGGCTTTTTTGCAATACGACCATAAAATTACCATGGTCAATGGAGCATTCTGTCTTCATGTACATGTTTATGTAGTATATGAGTTATAAAATTAACAGAAGAATACCACACTGTCGATACAGTTCCAAAATCCAATATAAGAATCGTAGACAGAAGCAAAATCGATATCCCAGACACACATAGGAGGGTCATTACATTAAAGAACGAATGATTTCGCTCCGTTGTTTGTTATTCGTTTTTCATATAGCCCACCATAGCGTTAATGCTTCATACAAAACAAAAAGACTTTTATAGCAGACATTTATTACATGTGTAAAAGAACCTACATCACACTTTTAATGGTTTGATTTAATACTACATGTGAAAATATAATAAAATAGAGTCCTTACAAAGTATGTACAATGACGTAAAGTCTAGATCATCACCTATGGCTCTACTTGACCCTTGTTCCTTCACTATGGACACATAAATATATGCATATTGATATTAGTAATTTGCTTTCCGAGATCGGAATCGTCAGCATGAAATTGCATCGAGGGCGAGCAAAAACAATCACCTATTGATGAATTATTGTTATTTGCCTACATAATCAAAACAAATGGTCGTTCTAGGAACTATGTCGGATACACGCTGTAATACAATATGGTGAAAAAGGGCTTCGACGAGGAATGATAAATTTATTTTAAGATTGAGTACTGTTTTGTAAGTTTGTTGACAGCAGCATTTTGTATATTTACAACTCAATATTCATTTAATATAACATTGATGGGGATGCCGACAGAATCATCGTCCTTTGATACGGCGACAGTGGCATGGCTACAAATTGCGTAGATTTTTGCATGTTATCAATTAAAGATATATATAAATGTATTTTTCCACACTGATTTATTTGTGGGTATTAATATACTTTCTTCGTGAGAGTGAATATAAAAATCAGTATATTTTGTTGATAGCAATGTACAAGTTACTTCATTTTTATTGGACAAGATATAAACAATATAACTCAAGCGTCTTGACAAAGAGAGACGATATCCAACCATGGACAATATACGGGACAGTGGCCAGCAGAGTGGTGTTTGAAATAGGTCATGACCTGTACAATTAACATGAATATTATTACATAGAAGTGCATTGATTAATGCTTACGCTGTCGTTTCTGTTTCGTTTAAGCAATTAACATGTATGTTATAATGATAATAGTTGTCATGAACTAAAAATATTATTGATGTCTCCCATGAGAACGCTCCCTCTTGAAAATTCCATAATAAAATAGTAATAGTTATTTCAGAAATCTTAGAATTAAACTGGTATTTATGTAATAATAATAGCTATCAAATGATGCTTAATGCAATCACCGGCTATTTCATTACAAATACGTGTTACGAGTGTTCCTTGAAAATGAGGAACTTGCTGAAAGGTTTGAAGATATCAAATGGTTAAGGTTAGATATGTTTCCTTGTTTTTGTTCACCGTATGTTTATGCGGATTTCTAATCTTTGCATCATACTCTACGAATGTGTATTAATCGGAAAATGACTCACTAAATAGATATGTTGTTAAAGTATAGCATTGTCAAAACATATACACAGAAATAAGACATATAAACGAAAACGTCAGCTTGATTAGAACACGGCGTGTAATAGTTTAGCATAGGTATTACCAATACCAATTTCTCGATGGTATAACATATTCTCTAACAAATAAAGCATCACATTTTATGTAGAAAAACTAATAATGTTAACGAACATCTGGACACGTGTGGTTTGTAATGTTTTTCCATATGTAATAGATTACAGAACAATTGTTTGTGTTTTATGTCATTGGTCAACATGAACATCTGTTAGGATTTATATAACGTATGATTTGAAACATTTACTAGACGCGAGAATTGTAAATAACACGTGGACCTGTGATTACTGGATTAGGTGATGTACTCCGCTTTGAAGCAGGAGAATTAGACGATAAATCGTCAATATGCGTTTTAACACATATGTAGGCACGGGTTGAGCTGTCGTGTAATACATGCCTGTGCTTGAAACATGTAAGTAGGTCGCGGAAACCGTATCTAAATTTTCTACTGAAGAAACAGTAAATGATCGGATTCATTCCACTATTAGATGATCCGAGCCATTGAGCAACTGGTATAACAATATTTTCAAGTTGGTTCGCTTCTGAACTGTCTGAACTATTGTCTTGTGGAGAAATTATTTTTACAAAGTTTACAACATATAAAGGCATCCATGAAAATGCAAACATGATTACGACTACCGCTAACATTTTTACGACTTTAACTTTTGATTTGTATATTACGCACGCGCTAGCGTTTTTGGCTCCTGGTTGGTCTCTCCGCCATACTTTTAATCCAATAAGTAAATAGCAAACTATTATCAGAATTAATGGTATGATATAGCATGATAACAGCGTTGCTCCGATGAAGTAGGCTTTCATTGCCACGGGACTCGGCCATTTTGCATAACATACAGGGATGATTTGTCCATTTTCTTTGTAATCTATTTCAGTATAAAACACCACCCAAGGGGTCATGATGCTCAATGAAAATATCCATATGATTATAATCAAATATTTTATCTTCCTGGCTGTCAGTTTTACTTCCATAACATGACAAATTGCAAGATATCTGAAAAATAAATCAATTATTTTCATTATCATCAGAATTTGTTCTCTTAATAATCAATTACATACATAAATTTGCTATAATTTCATGTCCTTATGCGTTTTATCGTAGTATTACATATTGCAATATCTAACTTAAAAAATATATTGCAGACTTAAACGTCTGTATTTTCCTCCTCTCACCAAATTGATTTTAGTGAGGTTCCCGCGTAGTGGTTTGTGGAGCTTTCTTTGTCTTTTCATCGTTTATTTTCTCATGGCCATTGTATTGGCTGTCCCTCATCTATTGATGGCTTCTAATTACACCTTTTGTATCTTCAAACTTTTCATAACATATTACGTACTTTTGATCATTTTCAGGCAAAAGCTTTCGTTTCTAATATTTTTTTAAAATGGTTGAGATGTAATGTTTTACATGTAATTCGACTTTGAACTTGTGATTAAGCTAATCATATGATTAGCCCTAATTACATTGTTAATACCTAATCACATAATTAGGTAATGCAATGATTAAACATGATTAGTTAATACATTGGATTAAAAACAGTTCAGCAACAAAATGTAATCATTGCATTAGTTAAGTATGTTATTAGGAATTAAAAATGTAATTAGGGTTAATCATATGATTAGTTTAATCACAAGTTCAGCAACGGACCCCACGATTTGTATGTAGCTGCAAATTGAACTTGATGTGACGAGAATTTCTATCATATATATACAATTCTAACATGACGTCCTTCTTCCGCTTTGTAAACAAACGAGCGATTTATCGATTAGGTATAATCTCATTAGCACATGCGCCGGTGCATGTGACTGACTTTCCCGTCGTAAATGTATATGTTGAATTATCGTCTGCTCGAATTTGGCAGGATCAAAATTGTGTGCGACATTGTCCGCAAACGTAAATATAAATTACTGTCTTCCAATCAAAGCATACTACCGTATTTGTACTCTTAGGCATATGAGAATCGAACTAATTCATGAAAGCCAGAATGTGCTTTGAGTTTTAACATGGGTTGGCGGATATTAGTAAATTCCATCCCTCGCCTCTGGTTCGGGATAAAATACGAATATCCGCCCACCCATGGTAAAACTCAAAACACATTCTGGCTTCCATGATTTATTTCTTAAATATATTAGTTCTACATTTGACTTTATTTTGTACTTGATGATAAGTCAGACCTGTGAAGTTTATGTCTAGGCATATATACAGCTATATATTTATGTAATCAAATTCTACTAATTATATTAAAGACATCATATAGTAATAAGTGGTCTCAAAGCATAATAAAGTCTCAAAAGATAGACATTAAAAGGTTTCAAAGTATAGTACGTGTCAACGTATAGAAATAGGTTTCTAGATATAAAACAATATGTATAAACTGATAGTATACACAAAGAAATAAGTTAGGCACCCCATGTTTTTTTGAAATGACAAATAATACGACAAATATCTCGAGATTACTGACCAGATAATCCCAAGAACGCAATGGTGACCTATTCGGACCTTACATTGGCTGTAAGAAACCACAAAAACAAATCAAGAAACATGTTAATTTAATGAATATTTAATCACAATATCACAAGGCAGTAAAACATATCCATTTTAAGTATTGACCTTCACAGTTCAAACAGTACAATAAAATTGTCATTTCACTTTCAAGACGTCACATATGAATCACTTGACGACATCTATTGTTCAAAGTTCGGTACCGAGTGCAACACCCATGCGCTTGGATGACGCCTCAACCCTGCGTCTCATCCCTCCAGTTAGACGTCGGATATCTGTTGTGAGAGCTGCTGCCATTCCCGATGCAATGCTGCTTCCAACTGACAAATGGTTTGCACAGGAGGTTCCCGAGCATGTATACTACGGCCTAACATGTCCCAAATATACTCTATGGGATTCAAATCCGGGCTCATGGCTTGCCAAGGAACAGAAGTCACGGCTTCGCTTTGGAGGTAGGCGGTTAATGCTCTTGAACGATGAGGCCTGGCGTTGTCATCAATATACACAGGCCTTGTAGCTAGTGGATGGTTGTCGAAATGGGGACAACAACTGATGTACTGATGTACTGATCACCAGTTAGGTTGCCTAGTATGGTGACGAAATCCAACTTGCAGTCATGAGAGATAGACCCCCAAACCATTACTGAGCCTACACCGTAAGGGACATTTGGCTGGATGTTCCTTGGGGTATAGACTGTATTTTCGTGTCTCCAAACCCTCATCCAGTAGTCGGTTACATGAAGCAGAAACCGGCTCTTGTCTGACCAATGGGTCTTGCACCGTGTCCTTAAATTCCAATCACGTCGTGCTAACCACCATGCTAAACGTGATCGTCGATGTCGGTCTGCCAACAGTGGACGTTTAATAACTCCTTGGCTGATTTCAGACGGTTTCTAACTGTTTTTGTTGACAAATGTCTATTGGGCAGCCAATGTTGTTTGAGTACAGGACTGGTTGCGAATGTCATCCGTCTAACCAAACGCTGCAATGCCCTGTCGTCACGATACGATGTTACCCGTGGTCTGCCGTATCTTGGCAAGTCTTTCACATTGTTGGTTTGTGTGTGTTTTCTCACCAGTCGGCTGACTACAGTATAGTGGTAGCCCATCTGACGTCCAATAGCTTTGAAGGACATCCCTGTTGTATGCATGCAGATTATTTGCCATCTTTGTGCTTCTGATATTCGCCTTCGTACCATGCTTACTGAGAATGAATACATTTGTTAAAACACCGGACTTAAATACTCAAATTCGAAGCGTGAACATACTGAAATTTGAGTAATGCATGAGAGGCATGGTTCACGTGCATGACTAATCGATATTAGACATAATGGTCACACCTGTGTGAGCATATCTTTTTAATGGAACATTGTTCTTGTTATAATCAATATAAATATTATAATCTAAACTTAGTGTAACTTGTTATGTTTTAATATATCAGGGGGTGCTTAACTTTTTTCTTTGTGCATAATAGATGTAAATACATTGATATAGGTGTCAAAGTACCAAGGTATGCACCGAATGATTATAGTAGGCAAAAAGCGTAGCTATATACATATAGGTATTAGCATGGTGTCGAGATATAGTAATATGTCTCAAATGACAGACACTAGAGACATTAAGGTTCATAATTGCTTCTTATTAAATCTAATGCTACGATGATGTTGTATGATTGTATCTCTGTGGTAAGGTAGAATGAATATTTGAATAAGGGGAGAAATCTGGATATAAAGAAACAGTACAAAAATAAACGTTAACAGAAAACAAAAGAATGAAAGCTCAGGCAACACGATCTGTAACTGTATATTAAAACGCAGTTGTTGACGTTTAATTTTCCTGGAAATGTACGTTCTATATTTGCTTCTTGTTAATAGAAAAAACTACCATAAAAAGCCATTTAAATCAGATTATTGTAAATTGTATTTTGTCATTCTAAAACAATAAAAAGTCTCGAGGTTTAGCGTCGAGATCAATAGACATTATTGGTTCAACAAAAAATTAAAGTATAAACGTGACTGAAACATTACAAGTAGTGTCGTGGCGTATTATAGAACATTTGTTATTACATATGCTTTCACCCCGTGCTGTGTAAATAATTGTTTCTTCTGTTGTCCTTTCACATCACGTTAAAGTATTCTCTGTTCTGCTGTGATTTGCGGCTTTTGATTACCAATTTGGTATCTTAAGATTGCTTTTATTACATGATCATTGGTTAATACATTGTACATATCAACATCATTTACCTCCAGTTGTTTGTAGGAGGGCTCATATCTTATTTACGTTGTTAATTTTGCTTGACATATTGTGTTGTGTTTTTCTTTTGTTTGTCTTCGTCTTTTGTCTTGTGGTGTACCCAATGTTTCCAGTTTCTCTCAATTATCTATGTATGTTTGCCCTTTCGGTTTTCTCTACCCCATATCTAGTATATATAGTAAAATGAAAAACTTCCACTCTATCGAAATAATTCCAAAATCAAATCGAAACAGAAACAAAATTGATATTGTTAACACATAAATGCAAAATCGCTCAATTTTCCGGCTTGGTACTGGTATAAATAAAAAGTGGATGGGTTAAGTTAGTTATATGGGCCCACGCATCTCCTCTTAGTGATATGATGAGCTCATACAAAGCAAGATATAATATAACCCCAACAACCAAAACAAAGTATAATTACCTGTCAACTGCTATGGCTGCTAGGGTATTCACAGAGGCACACACTGATACCCCTTGTAAAAATGGCGTCACTTTACACATAACAGGTCCAAACGGCCAGCCTGAAATTAAAAATATAGTTAACGTGGAGTTTACATATAAACAGCCATAATCGACTTTTTGAGAAAAAAAACCTGTTAATATATGGCGCCACTATGCACTTGAATTATCAAGATTGTTCTACTTGTTAACAAAACCCAGCAGATTATATATGGCCTCACTATTCACATATATATCATGATTCAGGATAAATCTTTAAAAATTTCAGCATATCTGATTGAAGGTTATTCCAAAAACGCGTCGTATGCACTACATAAGATATCTACGTTTATATTATTTGATGTTAGGTACAGTGTGCGGAATGCAACGGAAATATTTCATTTATACTTTTTATTATCAAGGAAAATAACTGTTTTAAAATGAAAACATTTACAACGTCAATCGATGTTTAGACTGTGGACACAACATACGAAAACTCTTTTTGTTTTGTCACGTTTCAGTTTGTACTGTTGAAGTTTTTTCTATCCAGATGTTACAATTTGCTAGAAAATGTATCCTTATCTAGACTCTCTGCTTTTTTATTACAGGAAACATTTAATAAGACAATATTGTATTTCATTAAGGCTGGATTGAGTTATTGGTGTGTATTGTCTTCTATCAATTTATCAACCATATCGAGACTTCCACACCTATTTGAGGAAGAAAGTTCAAACAATTAAAACAAACTGAAGACCAATATTCTTAAGACAAAAAAATCATAACAGATTTAATATTAATTAGTCATGAACATCAAAAAAAATTAATGGTCTTTGTGGGAGACAAGAACAAACAGGTCTTCAAATCGTTGGAATCAAATATAAATATAGAATGGTAATATAATATGGCATGAAATATAAATGTACTAGTTTAATTGCTAGTTGGACTACTAGTTGTACTAGTAGATTGTCATTAATGTTAGCAAAGTAAACCTGCATCAAAGAGTGAACCATAGCCTTTACGCATAACATTGTTCCAAGGATTTTATAAGCTTAAATGTGTCAGAACTGACCTTTTTAGCTTTGTTTATTACGTCGCCTTAAAAACGTGGATGAGAAATAATCTTTTCTTTATATCAGATCTCTGCATGTAGAATTGTGTTATATCCAATAGCTTTATAACGATAATAAAATTTTCTGAAAGTTTTCAATAATTTATGAAAACAGTATTCTTGGTGTAAAATATTTTCTGTTATCACGAGATTACGGTTATTGAAGTCAGACATATTTATTACAATATATAGAAATATATGTGTAAATGTATCAAATAATAATTATGTAGCGACCTTTATATTGTGCTTAAAATACGCCGCTCACGATAAAACAGCACTACAATGTATGTTATTTGAAAAATGAATGACTTGTATATCAATTTCCCCTTCACAAATCTTGCGTTTATAAGGTATATGTGGAACGAAGAACATCTATGAGCGACATATTCTTAAAGAATGCAGATTGAAATAGAAAAACCAGTTCATTCATGGTTCCCTGTCTACATGTATTATGAGCCAGGAGAACTTTGGGTTTCATATTCAATTGTTTCGCATCGCACACAAGAAAACACATTAGGTCTAATTTACGCGATTGTTTGTACTGAACAAAAATTGTATTAATAAAAGTTAAAAGATCTGAAATCCAAATAACTTACAAGATTTAGGAGCAAGAATAGAAAATAAATTACAAGCTTTAGGAGGAAGAACAGAAAATAAATTACAAGTTCTAGGAGCAAGAATAGAAAATAAATTACAAGCTTTAGGAGCAAGAATAGAAAATAAATTACAAGTTCTAGGAGCAAGAATAGAAAATAAATTACAAGCTTTAGAAGCAAGAATAGAAAATAAATTACAAGCTTAAAGAGCAAGAATAGAAAATAAATTACAAGCTTTAGGAGCAAGAATAGAAAATAAATTACAAGTTCTAGGAGCAAGAATAGAAAATAAATTACAAGCTTTAGGAGCAAGAATAGAAAATAAATAACAAGCTTAAAGAGGAAGAACAGAAAATAAATTACAAGCTTTAGGAGCAAGAATAGAAAATAAATTACAAGTTCTAGGAGCAAGAATAGAAAATAAATTACAAGCTTTAGGAGCAAGAATAGAAATAAATTACAAGCTTTAGGAGCAAGAATAGAAAACAAATTACAAGTTCTAGGAGCAAGAATAGAAAATAAATTACAAGCTTTAGGAGCAAGAATAGAAAACAAATTACAAGTTCTAGGAGCAAGAATAGAAAATAAATTACAAGCTTTAGGAGCAAGAATAGAAAACAAATTACAAGTTCTAGGAGCAAGAATAGAAAATAAATTACAAGCTTTAGGAGCAAGAATAGAAAACAAATTACAAGCTTTAGGAGCAAGAATAGAAAACAAATTACAAGCTTTAGGAGCAAGAATAGAAAACAAATTACAAGCTTAAAGAGCAAGAATAGAAAACAAATTACAAGCTTTAGGAGCAAGAATAGAAAACAAATTACAAGTTCTAGGAGCAAGAATAGAAAACAAATTACAAACTTTAAGAGCAAGAATAGAAAACAAATTACAAGCTTTAAGAGCAAGAATAGAAAACAAATTACAAGCTTTAGGTGCAAGAATAGAAAACAAATTACAAGTTCTAGGAGCAAGAATAGAAAACAAATTACAAGCTTAAAGAGCAAGAATAGAAAACAAATTACAAGCTTAAAGAGCAAGAATAGAAAACAAATTACAAGCTTAAGGAGGAAGAATAGAAAATGACTAAAACGGTGGAATCTGTAAATGTTGATAATAAATACAACATATCTAATAAACTATGTCAGTACCAAAGTACTACTTACTGGGCCGATGATACTACCAGGAATAAATACATATAAACAATTACTTACGTACATTATTTCAATTGGCTATTTAGTAGAATTGCACTATTATTTTATTCAATTAAATGAAATTACAACATTGTATTTTAATTGAAATGGGAAAAAAATCGATGTTTCTACTACCTTTGATTGTAAATTGTCGCTTTGATGAACATTTACGTTTTTATTGCTAATGTTGTGATATAATCGCCGCAGTAATAAAGAAAATGTAATTGTTTCAACAGTTTGAAAATGGTACTTTATTGCTTACTCTCAACATATATTTGTAGCTCTATAATACCCGTGTAGGAAATGTCTCATTATAAACAACTAAACAATTGATATTACATCTCTGTCAACGACAAAACTATATATGTAACTACTTAATTACCGTAATTTTCTTAATAATAACGTGTTACTTACTAGCCGCAACAATTAAGGCTGTTGGTGGTTTTAACATTGATTAGCTTAGAAATCGAAACTGAAAGACAATTTCTTTGGGTTTTTTTCCGCCAAGTGGAACACTTTAAGAATTAACAGAGTGTAAATGGAATGGTAGATAGATATGACGATTCTGTATTGTCATTAAAACTCACTTAAAACGGGAAAAAAATGATGTTAAATGTCAAATATAAATATTATATAAAACAATTTTCAAATAAGTGATACAAAACTGTTGAATTTCATGGACATAGCTTTTCTTTGATTTTAGTCCAGATAACAAAGGCTATAAAGGGTCAAGGATTCACAGGGCAAATCTAATCATATACATGATACCGCTTATTACGGTATTAATGCAAGGTCTTGAGGTAGGATCGAACTCCGCACCTTCTGCATCGTAGGCAACCACTCTACTAGCTGAACTAAATCAAGTAGCAGAAATGTTATTGTCAGCCGAATAACGAGCCAATTAACTTGATTTTGTTGCATAAGCTCACATACAATTAAAGCTGAATCACGACTCCTAGCCAGTTTAACATTTGGGTGCCAGGTGCTTGATCATGTTTCCAACCTCATGAAGGGCTGCAAAACCATTTCGGTTCAGACCATCACTACTCTCATCAATTTCACCATTTTAAAGTTCCATGTTAGAATTGAACAACATACCACCGAGGGTTACTGCTCTACCAACTAACATAAAGGAAGCTATTCATTAAAATTGCTTTCCAAGAACGAATTGTGATATTGAAGTAATCACATTATCACAATTCTTAGATAGTAGATGTCTCTCACTCTCAGTAGGGAAAGTTTAATGATATCAAAAGAGTAGTTAGAAGGCGTAATTTGAAAGACAGACAATGCTATGACCAAAACGATAATGAACGACAAGACACACAATTGTCCAAAAAACAAAAACAACACTGCACAGTAAACTGAGATTAGGTTACATTTAGTGGAGCAAGACGAACTGTTAAACCTTCCGGAGCAGTTGAGTTCACCCCGATGTATAGTGTGGTTTGTGTTATTAAATCTTTAGTTTTCTGTGAGATGTTTTGAAGATAATATTTTTTCCTTTTCATTTGGCTTTGTGTTGTCTTACCTTCTTCGATTAACAGCTTCTGATTACCCTTTTTCTTATCCTCAAACTTTTCATAGATTTAAATATATCTTGGCATGCTAAATTATATTCTTTAAGCTTTGGACACTTAATTGGGTTAAAATGCTTTATCATGACAGATATATTTAAAGAAATTTTTTTCCAAATGAACTCCATGTTTCTTTCGTCATTCCTTTCAATTGCATATTAGAACAATCACATGTACTATCCAAACTGTGCATTACAGAAACTGCTATTAATTCATTGACGTAGAGATTTTTCCAACCAATTCCTACATGATTCCTAGTTTGAGTTCTATTAACAATACATAATTAAACTCAGTGTGTCTTGCCTAACATACATAGAGTCAAAGCTCTTTTGCTGCATAACATAAAATTGTGAAGATTTTGTTCTCTATATTCAGAAACGTCTTGGGAATGTTTCTATATTCGCACTATTAAGAAAATATAGAATTAGCCAAACATAATAACAAGCTTGCGGGATAGATGCGAATGAATCTACAATCTATATTTTGTATTCCAAGTTATTTCTAATTTAAGCATCTGCATTGTTATGTTTTTTTTTCCACAAAACAAAATGTATGTACCAGATCACGTATACACTCTAGATTTATAGTCCTGCATATTATGATAATTATTTTGCTCTGAAAACGTCTTCTAATTTTAAAATTAAAACGTAGATATCTAATTTAGTGCGCAAAAAGGTGCTCATCCTTAAAATCTGAATCAACCCACCATTTCTTTAGAAATGCCTGTACCAAGTCAGGGTTATTACGGTTTTCACAGTTTTCCGGTTGTTGTCTGATTTTGTCTGTGTATATACTTATGCGATTTGACTTTCTCTTTGGAAGATTGTTCAGAGTTCGGTAATTTTGTTATTACCCTTATTTCATATAGCGACAAACAAGCTGTATTTTGTTTGACTCCGTTCTATGTCTTGTGCCCATCATTGTCTGAGGGCCCTCATTGTCGTCATCGTATAGTAGTTGGATTTACAACTACCTGTGCAATCAGTGCATATCACTACTTGTGAGGTCGAATCCCAGTCATGGCGAGGTGTACTCGATACAACATTATGTGATAATCTTTGTCAGTGACTTGCAGCAGTTCGGTGATTTTTGCAGGGTACCCCGGTTTTGTCCACCAATAAAAATGACCTTCATAACTGAAATATTGTTGAAAGTGGCGCTAAACACCATAGCCCGAATCACATTATTGCCTGTGTTTCTGTATTGTCCATTCGTGATTGAACCTTCGGGTTTCTCTACCGTTTATCAAAAAAAAAAAAGAAGAGAAAAAAGCAGATTAAAAATAAACATGAAAAGAGATTGCTTACATTTAAAAAAAAAAAAAAAAATAAGGATTTTTAAAAATATCTATCAACTATCGGTTTCGCTTCACAGCTCAAGCGGTCATGCAGGGATATTCTACTATATATTATGATTTAACATGATATGACGTCAAGCATAGATATGCATTTTCGTTGACAGTATTCATTCTATCATTGTTATCGAACGATTATTTTGACTGATACATGTTTGTGACATATTGTCTGACCAGGAATGTGATTTCAAACGACAACCATACAGTGCAAGTCTGTTTACTTGTATATTTTTTGACACAGAATAACAACCTCATTCGAGTTTCTGACACATAGTAGGGAACAAGGTTTGATATTTGTTGTCAATGATGACGTCATATATGTCATTGTTCACGGTATATTTATCGAATTTCACAGCTGTCGTACGGCGCACAAAAAGAAAAACCACTTATTGCAAAGCCAATGATCGGACATATGTTTATTTTGCATCATATATACGTCAAAGTTATATTAACACTGAAAGATTCGTGACATTATTGTCAACCTTTCCATTGGTAAAACACAGATATACATGACGTCACAAGTTAAAATATATTGTGGAATTACAAATTAAAGAGTTGCTTGTTTAGTATATGAATAAAGCAATATTATTTTTCGTGGCCCTTCTATACGTGTATTATGAGAGTCGATTGCAGAATCAATATACATCTGTGTCATTAAGCGCATAATCGATCTAGATTAACAACTCACTATAGTAACCAATGAATCATAAGGTATTAAATATTGGAGAAAGAATAGCTTCTACAATCATAAAAAAATGACCGGAGTGAATGTAAACCAATGTACGCGATCAACAGATATTGAACAATATACAATTATTTCATGCAACTTAAGGTGAACAATTATGATGTTCACGGCAAGTGCAGGCAATAATTGTTTTATTATACCGAAACTCTATTTACAAATATTTAAAATATTAAAGACTAGTAACATCGATTACGCACAGTCCATATACTGCCATGTTTAACTGATAAATGTTAAGATAACATCCCTTTATAAAATACATTACTGCTAATTGAATTACTGGTTTCTTTAGAGAAAAAATACGACCAAAGATAAGAATGTTTTACTAGTGGAGCAGGAACTGCTTACCCTTCCAGAGCACTTGAGTTCACCCCCGGTTTTAAGTGGTGTTCGTGTTACTCGATCTTTAGTTTTATATGTATGTTTTGTAGATCGTTGTTTTGTTCTTTTGTCCTTTTTCTTTTTGTCATTGTGTTGTCTGTTCTTCGATTTACGATTCTGATTACCCCTTTAGTATCTTTAAACTCTTTTTACATGTCAACACAAGTTTGATTTAAATAAAAGTAATAGAATAAATAACGTATTAGTCTGTTTTACCTCTATGAATCTCCAGAAAAAAACAATTCTTACAATGCCAGTTTCCAAGTCAACATTCTTTACTAGATGTATGTACACGTACGATTTAATTTTAAATATGTGGTCAATTAATAAAAAAAAGTTGTCCATTAGGTCTACATGATAATTCTATTTTCTAAAGTGTTCAAGCATGCATGGAGTGAGTACAAATATTGTACGAGCTGTCCCATCATCTGTTTGACTTGGATGTCTATTTCATTGTACCATGTAACTTTGGACACACTATTAGGTGATGGTCATTTCTTTAATATTTAAATGTTCAAAGTCAAATGGTACAGGAAAATATACATTGAAAGGACATGCTTATTTGCATTTGCTTTGATGATATGGCTTTTGCAATATTTGTGCTCACTTCATGCAGTTTTATATACTTCCAGAAAAGTAAATTAACATAGAGATCCAATGGGCAACTTTTTATTAATTGGCGAACAATTCCGCATGGGTAACGTTTGTTGATTTTTCTATTTTGCTATTCTTGCTTCCAAATTATTTGGTTTTTCTATATTATGACTTTGAGCGTCCCAAACGGAGTATTAAAAAAACGTAACATGTGCACTAAATTAGATATCTACGTTTCACGACAACTTAATCTTGAAAGTGATTTTTTTCGGATTGGAATGTTTCTACTTCGTACACTCATCGTCTTACTGGATAATGTATTATTACAGCACCTGTGACTTTTAGGTGGGGGACTGTTATACATTACACGCTACTTCTATTTACAACACTTAAAGAGGGGTTCTCTTTTACATTACATGTGATTTTTATTTACTTCACGTTAAGTGAGGGTACTATTTAATATTGTTTACATTATATGGAATTGTGATGTTAGAACATATGATAATTATATTAACACTTACCAATGTCATCACAACCAATAACCATTGAATGACGCGAGTTCACTCACAACAAGAATTAACAAAGATCACCAGAAATAAATATGTATATTATTATGTTAATGGGATAATCAGATTCCGTAATCGAAGAACAGACAATAGAATGGTCAACACAAAAAGGTCGAGAAAGATAAACAACGGTCGATAAGACATTACATAAAAAATGAAAATTGAGTAAGAGGAACCCGATTAAAAACAAGGGTGAAATCAGGTTCTCCGGAAAGGTAAGTAATTCTTTCTTGTTCTACTAGTGGCACCCGTATTGTTACTGTTCAATTGTTTCTGCATTTTATACTGCTGCAAAAACTGAGCACAGCGACTGGAATATTATTGGAAGTTGTGTTAAGCCTAACAATTGTGTTGAACCCCACAATTCCGAACAACAATCATTAGATTGTGATATTACTATAACATTTAAGAGGTGATCGTTATATAATGTTGCTTTAATATTGTCTTCCTATCGTCATGACCGCATGGGTGGTGTAATGGTTGGCGTGTTCGTGTCGAGATCTGTAGATCTTGGGTTCGAGCCCCGATTAGGTCAAACCAAAGACTATGAAATTGGCATTTGTTGCTTTTCCACTAAGCACATGTCATTAAGGAGAAAGGGCAAAGACTGGTTGGCTCAGAATCAGGATAATATGTCCGAGTGAGGCGACATGTCTATCCGCAGACTGTTGTTTCAGTGAGCTAGCACTATAAAAATTCAGCTAAGAAAGTTGGTCTAGTACAAAATGGACATCATCATCATTTCATTGAAAATTAACTTGTTCTCGCATGATATAATTGAAAAAGTGCTGCGTTGGCGTTAAGCAACAATCACTCACTCGCTATGTAGTGAATTTTTATATAAACAGCTTTAAACATATTGTTAGCAAGCATAATATATATTTCACCTTACTACGTGATTTAATAGTTTTCTAGATACTTCAACTGAACTTTATTTGTTTGTTTGTTTGTTTTCATTGTAATTTTATCTTCATTTTGGTAAAACCACATTGTTATTAAATGTTTTCCAAAACATGATTGTTCGCTAAACACTCTAGTATGGCCGACAGACGAACTGTCGCTCAAATTTGTTGTAGGAAATTTATGTTATTTAATTTTCCTTAAGGAAATGTGCTAATTATTAATTTTCCTCTGGGAAATTAAAAAGGAAAAATGTCAGTTGCTACCTTTCTTGAGAAAATGTGAGTTCCATTAAGGAACAATGCTAGTTTGTAATATTAATGGAGGACTACTGCGATGTATGTCATATAAACAGCATATTGAATAAAATGATGTAGTAGAATCTACATAACACATAAAACAAGTGCAATGATTTACAGTCAGTCACTTCAGTTGATCCCAAACGTATTACCGTATACGTTATACGTCAAGAAAAGTCTATCAAAGATATCAAAGGGAGAATCAGGAACTGTAAAACGAAGATGGACAGGCAATGAAATGGCCAAAACAAAAACAAAAAATAAAAAGACAAGCAATGCTCTACAAAACACTAAAGAGAAAACTAAAGATTGATTAACACGAACCCCACTAAAAACTGGGTTGAACGGAGAAAGCGATATTTTGAAATAATCAAACAAATGATAAGTATACCAGTCCGAACAACGGTCTGATGAGAGTGACATCAAAACAAGCGTACAAAAGTGAACATTATATACCAAGCCATAAGGTCTAACAAACTGAGGGAGAAAATAAAGAAATTATCAACATATTTGTGTTTTATGTCTGTTTGGAATATGTCATCTTGGTGTATTATCTTAAGACAAGTTTTTTTTTATCAATATATGCTCGCTATCTCAATAATAATGATGCAAGTATTAGTTTGACATAGTTTGTTTGTAAAATATGTTTTACAATCCATCACATTGAAATCCTATTATTATATAAAACAAATTGCACGGAAATTAGTAATAATATAAAAAAAAAAATCAAACCAGTTTTAATGTATTACTGATGAAAACATGTATGAGGTTTTGGGCCCAGAAAACTAGTTTAACTTCCGCCATTGTTTTATTGAAGTGCCTGCATCAAGCACGAAATTTGAACGATCGTGTATTTGTTTGCTATGGGACTCGATTTTGTCTCTTTCTACGAGTTTGATATTTGTGTTCAAAGGATTATTTAAAAAAAATATTTTTACAAAGAGACTTTTATAAATGTTTTAATTGTACAATTTATAAGCGAAATATATCAGTGTCCGTTACGATTTCCTCATAAAAACGATATTCGGTTCGTCTTGACCTCCAATTGTTGGTAGGTTGACTCAAGTCTTATCTACGTTATTTGTGTTTGTTTGTGTACAGTGGTGTCCAACACTAATAGTGTTGTGTTTTTATTTTGTTTGTCTTCGTCTTGTGTCTTGTGTGTAGTAGTGTGCAACACATATTTTGTTGTGCTTTTTTTTTCTTGTATGTTTTTGTCTTCGTCTTGTGTCTTGTGTACCAATGTTGCCAGTGTCTCTCAATTACCCTTTCTTGATTGCCTCTGCGGTTTCTCTAACGTGTATTTAAGAATCTAAAACATGAATTTAGAGCAGGTTTTAATGTAAATGCATACAAGTCAATACCTCTATTGTACCAATGCCATCTATTAGAGAGATAGAACATTAATAGCCAACGGTAACTATTCAGAAGTAGATAATTACTGCTCATTAAATGAAACTCAAGTATAATTCATAAAGAAAGGAATCGATGTAGAATTTAGTTAGCAATTATAGTTCTCCCAGCATCGAACAAAAATAAAAACACACAAGGACCCATTGTTGTTTTTATTATGCCAACTGGATATTATATGTACCAAGGCAGGACGGGTGGGCTTTGATTGTATAGTGATTTGAATGTCATCTGTCTATGTAATCTATCCATTTCTTCAAAAGATAGTGCATGAGCTAGTCTGTCATTTACTTACAGGTAGGTATGTTGTTGCAACATTGCACACTGGTTTCATTTTACCAATAATACTGACCACCATTTTGTAAATGAAATGGCGGTGAAAGTGGCCATTAATGAATCAAAATAAAGCAGTTTGCATCTGGTCACCTTAATCAAGTTATCTTAAAAATACATGATCTACATTTTACTGATGAATGTGAACGTATTGCAACCAAAGATAAAATATATAATTATGAAAAAGACAGCTTAAACAGTGAAGGTTAATAATTTCACTAAAATCACTAATAACGAACAATCACATCTCACCTCAAACAATTGAACTCATAAAAGACAACGACCTTTGGCTTTGGAATATTCAGGTATTGGCATGTCACATCCACGTGTGGCTGGGTTAAAACGGCTACTGGGATCCCAAGTCCCTCTCATAATTGGAGTTTTAACACCAATACATAAATAAACAAACAATAAAAACAAAATCTTAACAGATTTGTTTCTACTCTCGTGCTCGTGGTTAACTACTTGTTGTTTCTACTCTCGTGTTCGTGGTTAACTACTTGTTGTTTCTACTCTCGTGCTCGTGGTTAACTACTTGTTGTTTCTACTCTCGTGCTCGTGGTTAACTACTTGTTGTTTCTACTCTCGTGTTCGTGGTTAACTACTTGTTGTTTCTACTCTCGTGCTCGTGGTTAACTACTTGTTGTTTCTACTCTCGTGCTCGTGGTTAACTACTTGTTGTTTCTACTCTCGTGTTCGTGGTTAACTACTTGTTGTTTCTACTCTAGTGCTCGTGGTTAACTACTTGTTGTTTCTACTCTAGTGCTCGTGGTTAATTACTTGTTGTTTCTACTCTCGTGCTCGTGGTTAACTACTTGTTGTTTCTACTCTCGTGTTCGTGGTTAAGTACTTGTTGTTTCTACTCTCGTGTTCGTGGTTAACTACTTGTTGTTTCTACTCTCGTGCTCGTGGTTAACTACTTGTTGTTTCTACTCTCGTGTTCGTGGTTAACTACTAGTTAGGAGGGTGGAATCGTTTTGTTAAAATAAAATAAATCATAACTGTTACTTCTACCATATTTTATATTAATTAGTTATAAACTGTATATTTAATGATATTAATAGTCTTCGTGGGAGACCAGAGTAAAAAGATCACTGAGTTTTTGTTCAATTTAGATGGGATACTATTAACGATAGATAGATTATTATCGTCAATGGCCAAAGTGTAAAACAGTTACTGTTTAGTAACACATTAACGAGTAAATAAAAATTAAAACAACTAATCACGTGGAATCATTTTTTCGGAAAATGATTTATTTCCTCTTTGTACGACAATGACATTTTTACACATCCGACGTATACTGAACATCATTCTAATTAATAAACACTGCCTACCATTCCGGAGCACCTGAGTTCCTGTTTTACGTGGGGTTAGAGTTAATCGATCTTTAGTTTTATATGTCTGTTTTGTAGATCATTGTTTGATGTTTTGTACTTTTTCTTTTGGCCATTGTGTTGTCTGTTCTTCTTCGACGTACGGGTTCTGATTACCCCTTTGGTGTCGTCAAGCTCTTCTTCATAGATACTATCATTAACAATCAAATAATCGTCATGATATTTACTAGACGGGAAACGGTCAACAAGGGCACGTCTTAGATATAACCAGAATCCGCCGGAAACAAAACAACACGTCTAAAATTGGCAAGTTTATGGCAATTAGGTAAATAAGAATAAACGGAAAAGGAGATATATGGTCATTCTAAAATTAGATCTTAGTTTGACATTTATTAAATTATCCAATTTGTAAAATTCATAAAACAAGCGGATTTGACAATAATAAGATTTGAAATGTAAGGTTTTTATAATTAACACTATAATGAATATCTTACAACGCATATTGTATTGGGCTATTTTTAAATACAATTAAGACATCCTATAATAAATAATTATGTATGATAATAGGTATCGAATTCTGTACACATACGATTCTGTCATTAATTCCATAGGGCCGTCGTAGTCGTTGTCGTATGGTTGTTGGATTTACAACTAACTTTGCAATCAGTGTCTACCGCCACTGAAGTGGTAAGTTCGAATCCAACTCATGACGAGGTGTACTCGATACAACAATATGTGATAAAGTTTGCCAGAGACTTGCTACAGGTCGGTGGCTTTTTCGGATATAGCAGAAATATGGTTTAAAGTGGCGTTTATCACCATAACCCTAACCCATAATTATAACGTTTAGTATAACATTATTTCTTAAAGAAGTATTTTACATTGTGTGTTGACAGAAAAAAAAGAAGTATTGTATTTTCCTGATTGACAATTATAAATAAATTAATAAATTTTATGCGAAAGTGGATCGGGCTTTCAATTAAAACGTCATAGTACTATTTTTCAGTCACCGTGGTAATGGTAATACACATTTTGTAATGTTAAACCAGTTATTATAAATGTCTTAAGCTTAAGAAGTCAAAAATGTCAAGAAATGTTTTGTCAATGTGTGACGTGAAAATATTTTTGACATTTACGTCACCGAATATGGTACTGCTTTGACAACTATTTTACCTATTTTGTTCCTGTATTTAAATCCTGTTACAGTGACAGCCGGAACCTTTGAACCGTAATGAGAGCGGGAGGTTTGGCGCCTTAAAATCTGATTCAACCCACCATTTCTTTAGAAATGCCTGTACCAAGTCAGGGTCATTACGGTTTTCACAGTTTTCCGGTTGTTGACTGATTTTGTCTGTTTATATCATTATGAGTTTTGACTTTCCCTTTGTAAGATTGTTCGGAGTTCGGTAATTTTGTTATTACCTTTATTTATTAAATACAACTGGCAATGACACGTGAACCAGTATAATTATTTACTACGGTTTAAAATTTACAGTCGAATCTTGGTATCTCCAATTCAGGTATCATTTCCTCTTGTGAGCTCGGAATTGTAACTTTTGTCCGTTTATCATGGTTAAACGTTTAATTTATCCGTAAACTAGTTTAATTCCGTCACGTTATATTGATTTTGCCTCTTTCTGTGATTTTTCTGTTGGGTTTTAGAAATGATCCCACAGTTTTGTAGTTATTTTTTTTCCAACACCAACACTGATGTTTCGATGTTTAACACAATGGTGACTTCTAGGTCGACACAATACGCTCTTAACAGACGTAATGATATTTAATATAAAGGTAATATATGGAAGTAAATGATCGTGAGCTTTTATTGCTATTCTTCAAGTTACTGTCCCGAGATAACAGCAACAATGTGGAGATGTCTACCATTACGAGTATATCCCATGATAAATGGATCTGCAAAGCCAATTCATTTATAAACAAACAATAATAAACCTGCAGAAATTTACTTCCACTTACAAAAAACCTACATATTATCATATTATCACAGAAATGAATGACAACATAAACATATACAGTTTTATTAATCAAGATTATAAACTACATGGTATATGATTATATCGTAGAAATATAAACGACAAGGGCTCGTCGTGGCCGTGATCGCATGGTAGTTGTATTTACAACTACCAATGCAATCTGTGTCTATCACCACTGATGTTGTGAGTTCGAATCTCGATCATGTGGAGGTATACAACATTATGTAATAATGTTTGTCACTTGGTGACTTGCGGCAGGTCGGTGATTTTCTCCCGGTCCTCCGATTTTCTCCACCAATAAAACTGACCGCCACGATATAGCTGAAATATTGTTGAAAGTGGCGTTAAACACAATAACCCGAACCGAACCAATCTTGTTTTAAAGTGTGGACAGTGATTATCCTTCATAAATCTCCTTTTTAGTAAACACATAAATATTTAAACATGTTGTAGATGCTAATCAACAATTACTAAGCAAAGTCAGGTAATCTTATGTTTTGTGATCAAGTCACTAAATAAGAACAGTATATTGATATAAATTGTTTGACTACATGCTTCAAATGACGATAGACAACTTGGTAGACCAGTAACCATATTTAATGGCTACCATATAACCTTTCACACGATTTCATATTAGAATTTATTGCTTTCTATAATTTAAAATTCACAACAAGAATGACATGCAAATTTTCTCTTTTAAAAAAATATTTAAGATTAAGATTTATCAGATATAGAGAAGTCATGCGTCTTCTTGTCATGTGATATTTAACCTACCATTACTTTAAATATTTATTTTCTATTAACAAATAGATAATATCTCAATCAATTTGGCGCCAAATATCAATAATTAGAAATAATATAGTTGTTTATCTGCTTTGCGAACAAAGATTTTAAAAATTGAATACTGGTGTTTTCATTTACTTGTGACTTCATGTTGCTGTACACACACACACACACTCATGATACGTGTGTTTTTCCCATGCATTGATTGTTGTGCCCATTTGTTCTACAGTTTGGCATCTTTGCTTATACTACGTCATAATGCTACGTCCAAAGCGACTAGTAATCTCTAAACAAGAGAACGAGCATGGATGGCGCAGTGGTGAAGGTCATCGACTTCTGACGTCAGTTCGCGCCTCGATTATGCATACCAACTACATCATGATGGGGGTTTGATCGCTCATTTTGTTACAGCTCCACGGCATGTCTTTTCGAAATGAGTTTGTTAGTCACAATATAGCTGACAAACATTGTTGACAGTTATGATAAACATCCATAGATAAAGTAACCCAACGAAACAAGAGACACATGTATACGTGGTAATCGAAAATTGAGGTGTGTAATAGTAACTTATGTATAACCAACTTACTTTGCCGTACTAGAGGTTGCATCCCGCATGAAAAAAAACCCCAAACAAACCAACTATGCTCTATTGATATATACTTTATGATGTCTATTGTTCAATATAAACACCAAGGATTAAATAAATGAACGGGTAATCAAAATCCGCACAATAGACAAAAGAAAAGAAACAAAATAACAAGCAGTAGTTTGACAAAACACTATGGGCCAATTTTAGATATGTTACAATTAAATTTGAAATATGCTGTGCAAGAAGAAGAGTTTGAAGATATCAAAGGGGCAATCATAATCCGTATATCGAAAAAGAACAGACAACACAATCACCACAAGAAAAAGTACAAAAGGAAAAATACCAATCTACAAAACATACACATAAAACTAAAGATCGAGTAAAACGAACCCCACTAAACAACGGAGGTGAACTTAGGTGCTCCGGAAGGGTAAGCAGTTCCCGCTCCACTAGTGGAGAAATTAGGCAATACATACTATTGCAGCAATTTTCATGTGATTCTAGCCACCAACTGGAAAGTATAACAATTTAGAAAATCAAATATTACCAAAGAGAACTTTTCAATAAAAAGTAAAACATTTCTTTTTGTACTTATTAATTTATAGCGTCCTTTGACCCGTTAACTACTTAGAACATGTGTATTTGTCTATGATGTCAAGTCTTGTAAGTCTTAGTTGATGCACGTCCTATATACAGTCAAACCTGTATTAAGAGGTAACCTTTGGGACAAAAACAGATGACCTTATATGACAGGTGACATCTAAAAAGAGGTTCAATTCATATGAATTGTTCTATGACAGGACAATAATAAGGTGAGCTTATAATACAGGTGACTGCTTAATAGAGGTGACGGCATGCACATGTTTGTCTATATATATAGTGTATCAATGGTGTGGGTTCAAATACCGTCGAGGGAAGAACAAACATTTGACAGCTCTAAAATCTAATTCTATCACTGTTTAGTTTAATTTTCAGACGTATATTATATGTTATTCAGCTATCAGACAGGGTATATAATGTGACATTCCCGGCTTAGGATCTATATTCCCTGAGGCGCAGAATAACAGATATATTACGGATTTAACCAGTTTATTTTTTAAATATAAAATCCTACTGTATTAAATAAATTTGCGTCTTTTATTTTCATTTTTCGTATTTCTAGATGTCCGTTTCCGTACCTTTGACATCATTCTTCAATGACGTCAAAATATGTGTCGCGTCATATTTCATCTATAGGGTGTCTCATGAAGGAAAATACTGTACTAAATTTCTAAATCAATACAATTTCATATGTAGGGATTTTTAAAAACTTTATAAATATAACATTAATATATCACATAACAAAACAACAGGCTTGCGAAACAGTTTCAATAATTTAAATGTTAACAACATGTAAATAAAACCTTGGTGTGGCCCCATGACAGCGAAAGTTTTCAAGGTTCAACGTTTATTTGTTATGGTACAGCCGTGGAACGTAGGAGTTTGCTGAATCGATCAGGTATTTGTGACGGAATTAACTGTTGTAATATTTTTTTGTTCATACAGCCGTTTTGAGTATAAAAACAGCATTTAATTTGGTAAAAATACATTTATTATTCCGTATTATGCCATTGATTCAGTGAAGCTAATGTTTTGTCGTCCATGTTTTTATCATTTTTGGGGACTGAAATATATACCTCGTCTGTTTTCCGAATATATGCTGACATTCAGGGTTGAAGAACCAATGAAAATTTGTGTAATAAACTAAATCCGTAATATATATATATATATATATATATATACAACGTACAGCCAAGCTCTCCGAATCAAACGCATATGCTCCAACGAACAAACCACCAAAAACGGCTTGGGGAGCTGAAATGTCATCTGAAAAAGAGGGGTTACAACAATGCGAGCATTAATCATTGTTTTAACAAAGCAAGTGGTATTGACAGAAAAGACCTCATCCAATATAAAGAAGAGAACGCAAACAACAGAGTGTCATTTGTCATCACTTACCATCCTGCGCTCAGTAATTTATCCAACATCGTTCGTGAGCACTGGACAACCATACAAAAACACCCAGAACTGTGTGAAATCTTCAAAGAACCACCCGTCTTGGCCTTCAGGAAACCCAAAAGTTTGAAAGACATCTTGGTGAGAGCTGACATCTCCCCTCGATCTGCCTACATTGGTCAGTGTCAAAAATGTGATTCGAGACGATGTATGACGTGCAAAAACATTCAATGCACACACACATTCAGCAGCACACATACAGCAGAAAAATTCATCATATACTGCAATGCCAACTGCAAGACAGAAAATATTATCTACCTCCTGGAATGTGCAATTTGTGGTCTTCAATACATCGGAGAAACTAAACAACAACTTAGTAAACGCTTGAATGGCCACAGAAGCGATGCAAATTGCAAACCTAACCTTCCACTCAGCAGACATCTCAGATCGACGGGCCACCATGATTCTTTCGGCAAACTGAAGGTCACCATAATTGACCATAACCCCAAGTGGGATGATAAAAACAGACAGGAAAGGGAAAGCTTCTGGATTAGAAAACTTAAGACCTTATCACCGAATGGAATCAATGAGAAAAAGTAATATCCTCTCTTGACTCCTATTCGTGTTGGTCTCCTTCAGTCGTATTAGGACATATAGTTTGCTCTATTGGCCCAAAATATATATTCCACACTGTGGCGGGTGGTTTTTTTGAATGAGTTTGGGTATTATACCGTTTTCAACAATATTTTGACAGTGCTATTTGATACATTTACCAATAATGTCTCATTTTTATATTTATTTTTATTTCTAATTTAACATTTATTTAAATGTGTAGCCCTATTGTATAATTATATTATTGTTATTGTACTTTTATTAATTTATATGTAGAATTTCCATTCTTTTATGCATGTAGTTTCATATGTGCATCTTCTGGTTCTTTTGTGCCGTACATGGACCGTCAAAAACTTTTTTTTGAAATTTGAAAAGTCGCTTTATTGTTTCGAGATTTTATTTAATTAGACATTGATAAAGTCCCACGGTGGGACGACAATTTTGTCATTCAACGAAGTGTTTAATTCTTTAACACTTTGTTTTGTGTACTTGGTGTTGTTTTACAAATTATTTTAGACGTTTATATATATATATATATATATGTAGATAAACGTTGGTGTTACAGGTGTTACTGATTCTGTTTTTACACATTTGTACCTGTTGTTTATATCTGATAAGTTACAACCATATGTCAACATGTTTATTTCAAAGTAAAACTGATTAAAAAGCAATGAATCAAATATTTAGAATATTCCGTTTATGAGTAGTATAAGTTTGATACATTAATTAACTCTCATAGGAAAAATGGCATCAGTGATGTAATTGTTATCATGCTCGCCACGAATGTGTTAGTTCGTGCGTTCGATCACCATTGGATCCAGTCAAAACTATAAAACTGATATTTGCAACGTTTTCGATGAGGAGGTAGTTTTAATAAAAGACTGGTTCTCTTTGGTTCAGGATACTGTCTTCGAGTGAGGTAACATGTCTACCTGTGAACTATGCGCTTGAACTATGAAAATACAATTATTCGCGTTGGTCTAATACAAAGCATACGTCATCATCATCATCTTATAAATGAACTTGTTCACGACATGATACAGCTACTTACGTGGCGCTATAGGAAATTACTCACACACCCGTTCACAACTCATTTAAAGCAAATTATGTTATGAAACAATACAATGAAGATATATACCCAAAGGTAAAAATATTTCATAACAAAATTATTTGCTACTTCTTGCAACATTTAACAACAATGGCTACGTATTGTCATTTTATTAAGGACATCAAACTAAGGAACTGCTAACATATGCTTTTATCCCAGGTTCGTGTAGTTCAATTTTTGATTACCTTTGTAGTATTTTTTAGATCATTGTTTGTTCTTTTGTCGCTTTTTCTATTATCCATTGTATTGTCTGATTCGAGCCTACCTGGCCATTTTATCTTAAGTTTAACCTTTCAAAGACCATACATTTTCTGAAACGTCCATGATTCCTCTACGTTCTGTCAAAATATCAGGCCATGTTTAAAGTCTTGCAGTGAAATGCCAGGCTATGGAAAATAGCTCTGTCATCCCCCAGAAATTCCCTATTTATAGGTCATGCATCAAATCCTCCATATCCATATTAAAATACAACTAAATCAATCAAATTTGGGCTCAAAATAATCCTTATACATTTAACTTCAATTATCAATTTAATTATGCCATTCCATTCAGTATTTGTCACAATACAACAAAGTGAAGGGAACTTTTTTCTTTAAAAGAGACTACTTTTGTATATGTTCTTAGCTCTGATTGGTTGAATTACTGGTTTGACACCTAAAGAGCAACAAAACTTGCTTCTCTAACCCTTTATTGGCCTTATTTCTATTCCTTACGCAATATCAACCACAAAAAACCTCATAAGGTATGTGGCTGTCTAATATTTGCAAGTATAAGTGTTCAAATGCAAAGGTTCCCCCTTGAAGATTTTTAATGAAAACATCTCCATTTACAGCTGTTGAGTTCAGACTGTGTAATATACCAAAACTTACATATTCTCTTATATATTACAGTTATTAAGCTAATTTCTAACATAATAAGCAAATTTGTACACATATATATGCCTCAGTTGTATATTTAATAGATAAATACTATGAAATGTTTGCACATAGCCCCCCCCCTTTTTTCGTCCCATAAAATGAATTCACATTATTCTTAATTTTGTTCATTCATGCTCTAACCCCATAAATTATGTAGTTTAAGGCATAAAATAAGATTTTGTATATAGATCTACAGTTGAAATTCCTTCTATTTCCATCAAATATCCAAAATTATGATTTATTAATATTCAAGTTTTGGAATTTCTTATGGTACAAAACTATAATTTCCCCAAAACTCAATAAATATATGCTTCCACATCATTTTCCCCACTATTTAAGTAAGCTGGATGTTCAAATGTACTGATACAGCCAAATGATACTCTAAAACATGAAATCCAAATTGACAATTTGAAAAATTTACAGAAAATGCTAAGCAGTCAAAATAATTTTTCTGGGATCACTTAAATTACCAGGTTTTTACAACATAATTTTCAATTAAAACTGCTTTCTATAGCCTTATATTATTCTATAAGTACATTGTACATGTATTCTAACTGAAACTATAAAAATATACCAGGAAAAATTTGCAGGATTGAAAAAAATCCAATCATGATATCACCATATTCTATATTTGAAGTCAACAAACTGCTGCATGATGAAATTTTTTAAATTTTTAATATCAACCATATTTTCAATATTATTTGCCCTTCTACTGCAAAAACACATTCAATAACATATTCCCAATAATAATAATGTCATAAATAAAAATAAAATGAGTTGCAATACCCTCTGTCCATGTATATCCAGTGTTTGGGAGCAATATTCCAAAATATTACATAACATGCATTTCGACCATGTAATCTGACACCACAATGCATTTTGTAACATTTTTGTATGAAAAATGTCACTCTGTGTCTGTTGTGACATTATTAGGCTAATTTGAACATGATAGTAACAAATGTTCAATTTGATGTTTTTTAGCTTAAGGTGTGAAACCTATAATTATTGTTTTTAAGGTTTTCTACTAACTTTGTGTTTTTTCGAGCCTACCTGGCCATTTTATCTTAAGTTTAACCTTTCAAAGACCATACATTTTCTGAAACGTCCATGATTCCTCTACGTTCTGTCAAAATATCAGGCCATGTTTAAAGTCTTGCAGTGAAATGCCAGGCTATGGAAAATACCTACTCTAAAAATAGCTCTGTCATCCCCCAGAAATTCCCTATTGATAGGTCATGCATCAAATCCTCCATATCCATATTAAAATACAACTAAGTCAATCCAATTTGGGCTCAAAATAATCCTTATACATTTAACTTTAATTATCAATTTAATTATGCCATTCCATTCAGTATTTGTCACAATACAACAAAGTGAAGGGAACTTTTTTCTTTAAATGGGACTACCTTTGTATATGTTCTTTGCTCTGATTGATTGAATTACTGGTTTGACACCTGTAAATGAAATACATCTAAACACAGTTTAGATTTCCTGTACCAAGTAAGGGTCATTACGGTTTCCACAGTTTTCCGGTTGTTGACTGATTTTGTCTGTTTATATACTTATGAGTTTTGACTTTCCCTTTGTAAGATTGCTCGGAGTTCGGTAATTTTGTTATTACCCTTATTTAATAATATGACAGATAAATTTTATAGGTTTAAACTAAGAATATAAGTACTGATATCTTTACACTTGTTTTATTGGCATCGGTGTAACATAAAATATGCACGTGTATCGGCCTCTTCAAATATCCCGACTTATAAAAAAAAGAAAAGGCACTTGAAATTCTCTGAGAAATCTATGCTTCCCATATATTGGTTATTCTGATTGATTATGTTTGATAAACTTATAGCTTACAATATACACATGTGGAATACTTAAGTGAAAACCAAGAAATACCACACTCTCGGAACAATTCCAATCACATCACATATTCTCCCATTTGCCATATTCGCTCACAGGACGGACCGTAAATCGCTTCCACTTATTTGAAAATGTCACAGGCTTAGCAAACAAGAGAGAAATTCCAGCCGTTTTTAATGAAGGGCATTTTATATATGCGATTATTGATGTCCCGCGGCAATGCAAGAAAAGATTACAAACACAACAGGGATATACTTAATGCATGCAATGTCAATTGATGATGACGATTCGTTTCTGGGACAACGTTCAACAGGTTAGCTAAGGGTCAAAGACAATAATGCCAAATAAGGTAAGTCTATAGGAGCTAAACAAACAAACAAAGACATGCATGTACAAAATATTTAAAAACTAAAGACATTAGTACTACACTGTCCATAAGATAAGAAAAGGAAGACAAAAAAAAACCACAAGTAAATAATATATATAGTAAGTTTATCTATTTTTCTGAAGCAATTATTGTATAACTCGTATTTTCATTGGATACTGTTTGCCCTCAAATACAAAGTTGACTTATCTTGTCTAAATGTTTTAGTGCGAATAAGTCGTCATTTTAAATTGTTGATAAATACAATATGATATACAATAAAGACATCGCCTACCATTAAAAACAAATTTCTGTTCCATTTTATCGGAAATTGAAGTACACACGTTGCGAAATAACGTCAAGTGTTTACGTTCTACGCTGAAAATAATCATCACGACTGTCTATGACGTGTATGTACAAAAGTCATCGACAATATTTTGCGGCAATTTTGCAATTTTTAGACACTATTTTCAGTTCTATTGAAATAATATTGTCTTGCATTAGAATAGTAATAATGGTATTGCTTTTGAGGAATTGCCACCGTCTATTGTGAAATTAACTGTCGACAAGAAAAAATATATTTGCGACAGTCAAATTTCCAACATACGTCGGCAACTGTTCCAATCCAATACAGTAATCTCTTCAATATATATATACGTCTGAAAATTAAACCAAACAGTTTTAGAATTAGATTTTAAAGCTGTCAAATTTTTGTTCTTCCCTCGACGGGATTTGAACCCACACCATTGTTACACTGCAGCACCATTCGCTTAGCCTTACGTCCAGCGCCCTAGACCACTCGACTACATCCACTCCCTATATATATATATAATATAGGTATTTCATATTTAATAATCTAGACAAATACCTGTGTTGTTCGTTTGATTCTTGGAGTATTTCTGACGCTTTTGTTTATATCGAAATGAGGTATAACAAGTTCAATATGATTATTATGTATTCATATATCCTTCTAATTTAGCGGTATCTATAGCGATCACAACACCTACAAATAGTTTCTACTCAAAGGCCACTTTTACTTATATCTTTTTTATTATTACTATTTAATTAATTTCTATATCACGATGTACGAATACTATTCTTATTGCATATAAGTGAAATTTGAGAAAAGAGCAAAATAACTATTTTCGTACATTATGGTATAATAAACTTCATTGTAGAAATAGTATACCTTCTGTGTTAACGTATTAATGTATGATCATAACTCGTCGTTGTAGTACCACAAACGCGTGCTTGTTTAATTACTATTGATATGCGTTTTATTATGATTTTATTGAATCCATGCATCGATGTTTCAATTTGTACATGCATATAATATAACCACCGGAGGGAGCGATACATAAATATGTCATGGTTTCTCCCGTGCGCATTAAACCATAAGAGAGGGGCCATATGCTGGTTATAATGGGCGAATCAAATACACATCTGGCTCTGTGTACGTAAATCCGTGCCTTGTGTTGCGATTGTCAAGCTCATTGTACGTAAACCACAACTTGCAGCAATTCCCATCTCAACCCAATGCTTTTTAAAATGATTTTATTGCTAGTAAACTTGCTCTCGTCATGAATATAATGATGATTGATTTGATTTGATTTTTGGTGTTTAACTACCTAACTCATTGAGCCACCCGGGCCCCCTACAACTACCTAACTCATTGAGCCACCCGGGTCCTACAACTACCTAACTCATTGAGCCACCCGGGCCCCGTCGTGAATATCTAACATGTATAAGTTAACATAATAGATATATTAGCATTTGTGAAAATCACTGTCTTCAAGGGTCAAGGGTATTACAACAACATATGCACATTATGCTAAGGAAGAGGTCATATATTTCAGCATGACATCAAACAAGTGTCTATCATGTAAATACTATTTTGAACTTTCTTAAAGAAAATCAAATAATTGTATGTTCGTCGAGACATTGTTTTTGGGGTAGAAAAAACGTTATCGATTCCAATTCAGAATTTAACTGCGCTTTCACAAAAGACGCTGGCCTCTCTTATATCTGTATATTTTGTTATATATATGCTTTTATAGAGATGTTTTCAATATTTTGTTAAAATTGATTTCGTCATTGATATGCATGGAACATTTGCCGCGACGTTAAGCAACCATCAATCAAGCAATCGTTAGGAGTACAAGATAACAATCGAGATAGCATATATAGCCTTCAAAATTATGTAAAGGGATTAATTATTTTACAGCAAAAAATACGAATGTTTGAGCAATCTGGAAATAATAAGCAATGTGAAAACAAGATTCGGTTTGTTCTTTGTCCATGTCATGACATGTATTTCCAACACCATTTGCCATGGGTTTTTTTGTTTTTTGTTTGTTTTGTTTTTTGTTTGTTTTGGGTTCAATAGTTTAATGTGAGAGGTGGTTAATTGTTTTGTTGATATTGCTGGAATTATTGGCCAGCAGTAAATTTTATTTTCATAACATTTTGCAATAAATCGTAAAACATATACCGTATTATTTATTATACTGAATCCACTATTGGTGCACTTTACATTAACATGTCTGATATAAGGTTAACTGATTCTGTAAATATTGATTTCATTGCATGTCATTGAATATATTCCCTAATAAATTCATAGAATTCTAAGAATAATCATTCATCGTTTGCCAACACTTCATACCACTGTCAGTTGTTAATTCGCATGTATCCCCCGGGGGTATTGGGTCAACTGTTGAGTCAAACACTTGTCGAAGATGATTGAAATTGAAATATCAAGTAGACATTTTGCCTTCTATTAATTGAATATTTTAGGGTTTTAGAAATTTAGAATGTGAGGGAGACATCAGTGATTTGACTTTCAACTTATTTATTTATATGTACTTCAAGACAGCACTTTTTCTTTCAATTTTCAACTGTTATTGACTTTCAAGGATTGATTTAGACTCGACCCTTGAAACCGCAAAAAAATAAAATAAGCAATATCAAAAGTGACAGTATACAGACTGATGTGAACTTTTATGCGAGTGAAATATAATTATCAAGTCAAGTACAGTTGACCTTTCTAATTTACATCAATGCATTAGACCTTTCAGGATCACAGCAGTTAATGGTATTTTCTAGGACGAAAACAAATTCCAGTCTATACGGTCGAAACCCCCTCCTACATGATACACTGGTTCATGAATGGATCTAATGAGAGGCACTTGTTCGCTTTGTTGATACTGTTGGCATTGTTGATCATCACCGTTTAAAAAAGATTTTGAATATATCAAAGTGGTAATCAGAGACCATAAATAGAAGAATTACAGACAACACAATGGTCACAACAAAAAGGACAAAAGAACAAACGGCGATCTACAAAGCATCACATAGAAAACTAAAGATTGAGCAACGTGAATCCCACTAAGAAACATGGGTGAATTCAAGTGGCCCAGTGTTGTAAACAGTTCCTGGTCCACATGTGGCGCCCATCGTTTTGCACTCGTTACAAGCCCGGTGATAAGTAAGGAATGAATAAAGGACTTGGTTGTGATTACCGCAAACGGAACATATCCCTGGCCATTTGTGACACATATACTCGATACAATTTTGCTAGGAGTTATCTATTGTAATTTGTTGTTATTATTTATGTGAAGTTTGGAGTTCGCCAAGGCTTTGTGTTGTGTAAGCCTCGGTAATATCGTGTAATTTGTTGTCATTATTTATGTGAAGTTTGGAGTTCGCCAGAGGATTGTGTTGTGTAAACCTCGGTAATATCGGCCGAGAATCGAAAGCACAAGCTAGAGTTGAAAGTTAGTATACATTAGTATCACGTATCAAGAATCTCAATAATACAACTGAGGGTTCAAATCACGAACACTTTGATATATAATATATTACATAGATAAAAAATATAACTACTGTCGCCTGAAAGGTTTGGTCAGATGTTGTGCTGGACGTCAGCGTCAACAACTTATAAAGTCATAAGATCGTCGTCAAACAAAGCCCAAATTTCACATTAACTTCAAATCCGGTAATGCTTATTTTTGTTGTGTTGGTCTAAAGGGAAATTAAGCATAGACCTAATACTATAATTATCTAATCAAAGTATTAGATTGTAACTAATATTTCATGGATGTAATCTTCTATGTTGGTCTTGGTCAAATTACGGTATAAAACCAAGCCTCTGTAGTATTGTCAACATAGTTCGTACAATTGTTTCATTATTACAGCTAAATCTAACGCTAACCGATCTATGAACTCAATCAAAACACAATGGAGGTCAAGGTCAAACCACAATCTGGAGGTATACGACCAAGTTCATGGTAAGCATCTTTTGGATCGAAACGCCAAAGTGTATGGTCAAAAACCAAATCCGATTATGGAAAGACAAGGAATAGTCCGAAGACAATATCACGTAGCAGTCAAAAGGAACAAGGGAAACCCATGGCAACGATCAAAATAACACATATATTGTAGCATTGACAGGTAGGACTGCCACCCCTCTGGTAAAACATTGAACCACAAGGAAACCATCATGATTTAAACAAAACAAAAGTTCAGGGTGAATCATTTATTAATATGATAATAGATGTTACCTAACTTGGGACGAAGTCCAATATATTTTTTTAAACAATATTAACTCAGATATATGGACCTAAGCATTTTTCAAAGTAGACCGGGGGCGGATCCAGACTTTCTCAAAAGAGGGGGCAAATAGGGGGACCCAAATTTTCCGTCGTTTTTAAAGGTTTTTCGCCAAAACGGGGACCTGCCTCCTCCTGTAGACTGTGCACCCAGTCCGGTGTTGTATAATCCGGTACTCGACGTCTCAATTTCATAGAAAATATTATTTCGGACAGGAGGAGGAAGAAATGAAACTCTGTTTAATGATATTGTCAGTCCCATGGTATATGTTTAATGGGCTAGAACACACTGCGATTTTGAGTCAATTTTTAACATTCATAACCGAAAATAGTTCCAGATTACTGCGCATCCGAATTTCTGCAGCAACAACCCTTTATTGGTTTCCGTTGCGTCATTTTCGGTGCAAGGAATTTATTCCATTAGTGATATGGATCTGGAATCAAAATATTGCTATTTCTACCATAGTTGGGACTTCGTCCCATAATAAAATGACTAGTCACAACAGTAAGAACCACCCCTCTGGTAAACCCCAAGCTACGATGCTGATGGACATCTGTGTCCTGGCCTGTGACATTAATAAACTGTGTTGCCAGTTTAAACTGGCTAACAATAATCTGTTTACATCTACATAGCCGATGCTCTAGCAGGTATTAGCACACAATATCAAACATTTAAACTGGCAAACAATAATCTGTTTACATCTACATAGCCGATGCTCTAGCAGGTATTAACACACAATATCAAACATTTAAACTGGCTAACAATAATCTGTTTACATCTACATAGCCGATGCTCTAGCAGGTATTAGCACACAATATCAAACATTTAAACTGGCTAACAATAATCTGTTTACATCTACATAGCCGATGCTCTAGCAGGTATTAACACACAATATCAAACATTTAAACTGGCTAACAATAATCTGTTTACATCTACATAGCCGATGCTCTAGCAGGTATTAACACACGATATCAAACATTTAAACTGGCTAACAATAACCTGTTTACATCTACATAGCCGATGATCTAGCAGGTATTAGCACACAATATCAAACATTTGGTTTAGTTTAGTGGTTATTATCGTCACTTTCAACAATTAATATTTAAATGTGAAGAATAGTCCGGAAACTGACGAACTGACTACTGAAAGTCTCTTTGGAGATAGGTATCTGGATACCGTACAATTAGGCCGGATATCAAGGAGCAATCGTATAAACAAATTCACTCCAATTAATCCAAAAAAAAACCATAAGCATTTCAAAGCTTCTTCAATAAAAAGGTTAGAAAGCCACGAGAGCTCTTTTAACCATACAAACTCCAAATAGATGTTACATTACTGAACGTTAATCGCGATACATTAATATATTTATGTTGCTCTAAAGGAAAGGATAACCTGATTTTATAATTATCCAATCGAAGAATTATTTTGTAGTATTTTATTTTCTTTAAGACAATCTCCGGTATTTACTTTAGTCGAATTAGAAAAGAACTGATTTCTCTGGTGAAATGTTAAAAAATGAGTGTCCGCTTCTTTCATTACTGTTACGGAAATAAAACAATTACAATCAAAATACAATATTTATATTCCGAATGGATACGGCCAATCTCGGGGTGAACAAGACAATAATAATCAAGATGAACTCGTCGACTAACAATAAGACATTCAAATAAAATGAAGACAAATCTACACCGTCGGAACACTTCCAAAATCTAATAGGAAAATAGAAGAAAACGGCAAAATCGGCAGTCTAGCACACAAATACATGACTGCTCACTACCCTGGCTTGGTACAGACACTTTAAGAACACGTGACGGGATTGAACTAGTTTTATTGACCTGAACACTTCCCTCTCTAAAAGAAATTTAAATCCGATCCCACAAAGTCCAAAAGGTAAGTTATTGTTGGATAATCCTGATAATCCTCCTCATTGTATTACATGATTTGTATTACTGAACATTAATAATGATATTCGTAGTACTATTATTTTGGTATTCCAGTAAATATTGTTTTTCAAATTTATAAAATATAGAGTTGAAACCGTCAGTATTATTACTAGATGAACTGTCCATGCATAGTATTATTTGAGATTTCATGTAATTTTGTTTACTATGAGTGTGCCTGATAACAGCTATTTTATAAACGCGTCATGCGCAATAAATTAGAGATTTCCGTTTTCTTTACAATAATCATAATATTGGTTTTATTTATAAATAATTATTTGATTTATTGTTTTTTTCTGACTATTGATGAGTTATTTGAATGAGACCACCAAATAAGCCCACTCTGTTATGGTTAATTGCCCACTAGGCGCAATTAAAAGAAGCAAACAAACTTGTTTTATCCCAAGTTATAAATAACATCTATCGTTATCTCTCAGATTGAATCCTTTAGTGATAAGTGTCGTGCTACCTACATATTTTAAATAATTGGATATGTCTACACGCAAACATATGTATTTCCGTCACTGACGATCTTGCCATCAATCAAATAGAGAATATGATCAAAGTTTATGCCAGATACTATGAAAAATACAGTTTTCCGTGACAAAGAATACTATAAATGTTTCCTAAAATGTCAATGCAAAAATAATAAGGCTAGGTGCATTTTGAAAAGGTCACATTTGAAAGATGGACAGTAAAATAGTGCTATCATGAATATTTTATTTAGTGACATGCTGTGAAATGTAATGGAATGCAAATGTTAGCGGCGCTTTATCGCATTTTGATATTATTTCAGAAATTTACAGACACTGCATTGGCTAATTTACTTTACAAGAAAAAGGTGTCTTTCGTTGCAAGTAACACCTCTGCAGAAGTTACAATATAGGAACACATAATAAAAGAAATGATGTGTTTTTATATAATTGATTGATTTATTGATTAGTGCTTAACCCCACGTTTAGCAGTATTCATATATGAATATTACGGATGTGCTGCATATTTTGAAATAAAAAAATTAATAAACTTCTTATTGACGGATATTGGTCTTCTAGATCTGTGAATCTCTATTGTTCAAAAGATTCCTTTGTTTTCTATTTTATATAAATGTTTTTTAAACCCCATTCGGATCTCCACAAAACTAATTAATCCAACCACATGTATTTGTGTGTTAGGGGTATCGAGTTCACTTCTTCTTACGGTACTGTTTTATAACATACTGTTCCGACAGTTAGGTATTCTTTGCTTATCATTGTAATATTACCAAATGACGGTTCTGGTGCAGTAGTCAACTCAATATTTTGAGATTATTGGTTTTCTGTAGGCACTCAGGTTTCCTCAACCAAACAAATAAAACTCCCCGCCACGATCTTACTAACATATTATTGAGAGTATCGTTCAAGATTCATTACCTTCCCAGAACCTTTAGAAAAAGATAACGGCAATCTAATGTTATATATTTGACTGCTATCGTTTGTTGTTAAGGACGATAGGCGATATTAACATTTAAAAAACTCCAGTAAAAGTCAAGAAGATGCAACGTATACATCACCATTTCCGCTGCAGATTCAACTATAAAGACGGAGATGGTTGACATCCCATCAACCAGTTTCATAATTATTTCTTAGAGAAATTATTTAAGGAATATATTAATTTTTTTGGAACAGGTTATACGATATAACCTGGTTTGGGGCAGTTTACGCTTAATAAACTGCGAAGCGGTTTATGATAGCGTAAACTGTTCCAAACCAGGTTACACAAGTATAACCTGTTCACAGATTAAAAATATTCCTTATAATTAAATTTTTACAACAAAATTTAATGATTCCTCTATTTTAATCACGATTATTTCATATGACTATTTGAATTTGTCGTTGGCGAATGAATATGTTGGTGACGTCACAATACCAACCCAGGTTATTCAGTATAACCAACATTTTCCCCAGGCGGATTAGCCAATCAGATTGCAGTATTCCAGTCAAACTAAATTATATAATAATAGTAATATCACATTGTATAGTGTAAGTATATGGAGAAGACAATACTAATCTGAAAATCCTTTGTTTGATCCTTTTGTCATGTAATCAATGAAATATATTTTAAATTAAGATCAACAAGTTTAGTCCCGCTGCCTTTGTGCGCATGTCTCAAGCCAGAAACGGGATTTCAATCGATATGCAATGAATGTCGTGTTGGTCTTTGTGTTCAAGGATTTGGTAGTTAGTTTTTCGTTACGTTGATTTTGATTGATTCAATTGTTGGGCATCTTTTGTTTTCTGTGTAATGTTTTGTGGATCGTTGTTTGTCCTTTTGTCCTTTTCCGTTTGGTCATTGTATTGGCTATCCTTCTTCGATTTACGAATTCTGATTACCCTTTAGTATCTTCAAACTATCTCACTTAGCGTACACGACGCGTGTAAACATTCTTTTCATATCTCTTAAATATTCGTTTCCTAAAAAGCAAACATGGGTCTGCATCTTTGGACATATTTGGATACTTATGAACTTTGACGTAAAAAAGTCGGTCATGACGAAATCATTTTCATCTCTATAACTGTATGACGACGTATCATGACAAGACTATTAAATAACTACATCGATCATAATAGTATAATGAATTGATGTCAATCTAAAGGGAATACGCCATTGTGTGATGTTTCATGATTGTGTCAGTCACGTGCTCTTGGTGTCAATGATTTTGATAATTGCCGTTACAGACTACCATAATCGATGTTTTATATCGTCAAGTATTGTACGTCTATTTAAAGTCCAGGGCGATGACGATTGTATTGACAGATATTCGTATATTCATGTTTTTGTCAATGGATATAAAAACTAAAGGTATTTTCTTCAGTATATGTAATGTTTGCTTTCCTTCCTTGTCGTTCACCTTTCAAAAGTGATCGATTGACCGAATGCTTTCTTTACGCACATGTGATGTCTTAGCTATATTTTATTTGTGTTTTGTATTTGTTTTTGTGTTTTGTTTGTGTTCTTTTATTTTTGTTTGTTTGTTTGTATCTTATGTTTGCTTGTGTGCTTCTGTTTTCATTTCATTTAACTGCATCGTGGGAGACAGTACTTTTTGTATTTTCCTATATATCATGGCCAGCATTTCGTATATCAAGTTATATTGGCCAACATGCATTAAGTTTATTAGTTATGTTGTGGCCAACATCTATTTATAGCTTAGCTATATTGTAACCAACATGTATTTTTATTTCTAGCTTTGCTATATCGTGACGTATTTTAATTTTAGCTATGTCGTGCTTAATTGACATTTTTGTTGAAGGAAATGATGTGACTCTTTTTGTCGAAGTTTTTATACTTTTTGTTTTCTTGTTCTACAATAATGATTTAGCCACTGTTGATATTGTTTTATATACGCAAATCGTTCTTTTATTTGAACACATCTTAGAACTTGGGTATCTCTGTTTTTCTTCCAACATGGATTTTCTGTGTACGTATTCGAACATGATTACTATGCTGTGTTCTTCAAACATCAGTATTCTGAGCTTCGATACTCTTAGTTTACCTCAATAAATCAAACAGCAGATTTATTTACCAGCTGGAAGCTAGATATTTATTGCTGTAAATTATACTAACGCTCAATCACGAAGTGGTAATGATTGTTTCTACAACAAAAAATGTCCTACTTACAGAGTCAAACACACACATTTCTTACAAATTAATGTCTTCTCTCCCCAAATACAATAAATGAAACATAATGTGATTGGGAAATAACGAATGTACATAAAACTGCCAAACAGAAAACCAATTTAAATAAATCAAGAGATATAACCAACCTTTAAGGATCCACTAAATTCAAAAGAATGACTGTTCCATTTAATAAGAATACTAGAAATTACAGATGATGGGGATGATAAAGGCACAAAATATTGAGATCACATTGACCTAATAAATCCTACCGCATGTCTAATAATGTTCAATTATACAGGACATACAAATCTGCCTTGCTGATTGTTTTGAGTTGGAGAGGAATATTTAGCGTTGTTTTGATTGCTTGTAGTGTTTTAGGAGCTTTGGAGAGGAATATTTAGCGTTGTTTTGACTGCTTGTAGTGTTTTAGGAGCTTTGGAAAGGAATATTTAGCGTTGTTTTGACTGCTTGTGGGTGTTGTAGGAGATTCGGTTGTTGTTTTAGGAGCTTTGGTTGTTGTTTTGACTGCTTGTAGTGTTTTAGGAGTTTGGTTGTTGTTTTGACTGCTTGTAGTGTTTTAGGAACTTTGGTTGTTGTTTTGACTGCTTGTAGTATTTTAGGAGCTTTGGTTGTTGTTTTGACAGCTTGTAGTGTTTTAGGAGCTTTGGTTGTTGTTTTGACTGCTTGTAGTGTTTTAGGAGCTTTGGTTGTTGTTTTGACTGCTTGTAGTGTTTTAGGAGCTTTGGTTGTTGTTTTGACTGCTTGTAGTGTTTTAGGAGCTTTGGTTGTTGTTTTGACTGCTTGTAGTGTTTTAGGAGTTTGGTTGTTGTTTTGACTGCTTGTAGTGTTCTAGGAGCTTTGGTTGTTGTTTTGACTGCTTGTAGTGTTCTAGGAGCTTTGGTTGTTGTTTTGACTGCTTGTAGTGTTTTAAGAGCTTTGGTTTTGTTGTTGCGGTTGGTATGGTTATCTCTGATTATATTGTTAGCCATTAATATTGTATAATGTTTAAGATTATAGTACTCTTTATAATAACGCTGTTCGAACAGTTATATGTGAGGGTTGGCATTTATCTTCACATGTGTTAAGCACTTGCATGACCGCATCATTTAACTAAGAGGGGAGCCTTGGGTCCATCAATATTTTGAAGTTCCTGTACCAAGCCAGGAAAGTGAGTGGTGATTTATTTGTGTGTTAGTGGTTACGATTTTACTTCTTTCTGCGATTTTGATATTTAATATTTTGCTCAGCATTTGTTTGATATTTGGAACTGTTCCAGCAGTATGATATTTACGTTCCTATCCGTAGATATGGAGATTTTAGCACTCCGAAGTAGCCAAGTGCATCCTGATGCGCAGCCGAAGGGTGTACAGGCTACTGGAGGGTGTTAACATCTCCATGTCTACGGATAGGAACGTAAATAACGAATTTATCCTCGATTATGGTCAAAAATAAGACATATTGAACCTCAGTGAACCACGGAAAAGTGACGTTTTCTTTGATGTTGGAAAGAATAAGCAACAAATATGAAAGTTTCGAGTATTTTTTACCCGGTGTATGGTACTACCTTTGGTAGAACCCTACAGTTGATCAAATTAACAGCTTTATATTCAATAAATGTTCAAAACAACTAAATTTAATTTAGGTGCGCACCGTCGCGAGCTTTGACGTCATGTATTTTCTCTATCTTGAAAATTATAACAACTTTTGATTTGTTAAATGGCTAGTTACACCCGGTAATATGGCCTAGTAACACCAGGGAATATCGGTTTTTTATGCCTGGGATTTTAGCCAATCAAAAGTTGTTATAATTTTCAAGCCGGAGATTTGAATTGCGTTTGCGTTTGTACATGTAAAATACATAGCTGATATTAACATCTCATAACGTACAATTCGTAATGAACTAATCTAGGACAATGAACGAATATACAATAATAAATTGCTACTTATTCAAGTCTTACTATAGTTAGATATAATATACTGCTGTTAGCCAGGAGGATACTTTTTTTTCTAATTAAAATATAAACCAGTTTCATATGTACGACATGATAAGATGTATTTATCTAATAGGAATTTGATTCTTACTGTCTAATCAAAGGAATCGACGATTAAATACAATTTAAATGTTGATGAACAAAGTGTATTTTTCTAATTAAGAACATTTACTAATGCACTAAAATATTTGTATCATGCTGGAAAACGTTCATATTCTATTAACAGTATCTTAATAATTCACATGAAAAAAATCTATCCTATTTCAGCGTTTATTTTTTTTAATTATTTGTCGTTCCAATCTTTCGACTTGAAGCGTATCTGCATTACATGAATTAGATGGAAGGCCCATGTCTTGCTTCCGTTATATGTGTTTGTGTTTGCTTCCGTATAGTGTCGCCCAATACATATTTTGATGTTTTTTGTTTGTTTGTTCCGGTTGTTGACTGATTTTGTCTGTTTATATAATTATGAGTTTTGACTTTCCCTTTGTAAGATTGTTCGGTAATTTTGTTATTACCCTTATTTTGTCTTTGTCTTGTGTGCCCAATGTCCATTTTTGATTGTCCCGTCGGTATTCTCTAACGATTATGTAGAGAAAAACTGATCGTTTCCCGAATAGTCTGTCTTACACTCTAGATGAATAGATAGGAAAAGCCATCGTACATTGTATTATGCTTAATGTCTGAATCGGTTCATATAGTGACCATATTGACTGCACTTAAGAACGAATATAATGATATCATTATGACATGGACAATAACTTCGTAATTAGATACAAACGTCAACGGAATATATAAACTACCATGCAATGTTTATTCCTGGAAAACGGTCATTAACATTTCATATGCTAAATCATATACCAAATATTATATCATGATTATATGTAATTGATTGAATTATGTGTTCCTCTTTCAACATTTGTTCCGCTATGTCGTGTTGACCCACCTTTTATAGAAATCATTGGTTCCTGAATAAACCATCATTAGCATTTTGGTATTTGGGAATCTCTCTGGCTTAAGAAAAGTTTGAAGATGCAAAAGGATTGGGAAATCAGCATTCATTTATCAAAAAGGACAGAAAATACCATGTGACACATAGAATTAACCGTTAAACAGAGAACGCACGACTGGGCAAAGCCCTGAACAGAAACCTCAATAAAAACCACTAATTAAAAACAAACTGATCAGTAAAACCTGAATAGATATTTAGAAAGCTTAACACTTATGTTGAACAACGGCCAGGAAAGCACTTGAAATGTGTCAGCCTCGTTCTGAAACGTCAATCACCTTACCACTCCATCACCTATATATGTAAATGATTGATTGGTGCATAACGCCAACTTTAGAAGTATTTCAACTATATCGTGGCGTGCTATATTTAAATGAATATGATTTTAAGTAATACATTCATTTAATATAAGAGTTGTATGACAATTGCAAGATATGCACAAATATCGAAAAGTATGTCAATCAGAGAAAGTACAACGATTGTTTCTGTTTAAAAGGAACACTGACTGTTCCAGTTTCAGTGTCAATCAGAGAAAGTGCAACGATTGTTTCTGTTTAAAAGGAACACTGACTGCTCCAGTTTCAGTGTCAATCAGAGAAAGTACAACGATTGCTTCTGTTTAAAAGGAACACTGACTGCTCCAGTTTAACTGCACTTGATTGATTTCAACGTGTTGCTATTGAACAAAATGCTAGTGATTTAATAATATTATTATGCTAATATGAAAACGTGAATCATGTGACTCCTATTTAAGGCTGTATATTGATATTGCTAATTATTCTGTTGTTTTGTTTAATTGACAATAATGGATATGCTCATGTATATACTTTCATACTAAAATTCTATCATGTATAATAAATTAATTCATAATTTCTTTGTTCTTTCTTGACTGACAACTATTTCGTTAGTTTGGAATATTGATGGCATACATATCTTATGACGGCCGTAATAGTTGGAATACCACATTCGTGCTTGATTGCACACTTCTTTGACGTGACCTTCATCTTTATATAAGATGCTGAACGTGACAATTATAGTGACGTGAGATTACAGAGTTGTTTTTCCATCTTTCTTGCAATAGATAGATATTGTCAAGTTGCATGACTCGTTAATTCACGCTCACTCACCTAGCAAAGTTTATCATTTCGGAACATGACTACTGTTAACATATATGAACATGTGAAAAGCCCGATAATATTGACGTATTTCTTAAAACAATTGTGTAGCTGGGAAATGCAATATTGAGGAGATTTGTTATTTACATGATATGTTTAACTAGACATCTATATTTGTCTTACACGTTTTACATTAATGTTCTGTTATCTGTTGAATCTGAACACCAGTTAATAGCCATTTACTGGTCAGGTTTGTCTGTTGAATCTGAACACCAGTTAATAGCCATTTACTGGTCAGGTTTGTCTGTTGAATCTGAACACCAGTTAATGGCCATTTACTGGTCAGGTTTGTTTTCTAATTAACTAAGAACTCAGTTTGTCCATGTTATTTTCTGGTAGTGATGTTAATTTAGTGCATGCTCCAGATTATATATACTAATTATGATATTTTCAGTGGTGCTCAATTACACAAATTTTAAATACTTCATAGATACGTCAAACAGGGATTATTGCACGGTGTTCGTCATAAGCTACAATTTCTGTGATAACGCTATTTGTTTTATTATTTTTCACAGTACAAACATTTGTAAAATTCCTGATAAGAGTATGATTCTTATAGGATATCACAGGTTATTTGAAGAGAAGTTTCATAATAAAAAATGAGTAATCAGAAGTCGTAAATGAATAACGAACAGGCAATATAATGCACGAATGAAAAAAGCACAAAATGACAAACAACGGTCCTAAAAATATTACACAGAAGATTGAGTAACACGAACCTCACTAAATTATTCCTCTAGAAAGAGTATAAAAACTGATGACATAATACTATAATATTATAATATATATAACAACAAATATAACTGTTTAATAAAATGATATCATTGTTCCACCTTTGTGTTGAAAAGAAATATATAGGTCGACGGAAATTTGCTTGTGATGACGTCGTATTCGGAAAGCCGTAACAAACAGTTGGTAGTATTAAAATGAATAAAACCACACTGTCGGACCAGTCTCAAAATCTAATCGGAAAATCGACACCACTAACACAAGTATACATAGCCACGTAAACATGTCTGGCTTGGTACAAGAACGTAAGTTAATAGTGGTGTGATAAACTAGTTCTATGGGCTCATATCCTGCCTTCTAAGTGACATGATGCGGTCATCAAAGTGAAATTGATTATTGCAGCTACTGTCAGGAAATATCCCCCCCCCCCCCCATTTTCTAAAAGCTCAGTTTTAACTTAAGCATCAAATAACTCATGACATCCTAAGAAGGATTAATACGACGTGAATTAGTCATTCTTTTATGTATTGACGATAATTTTCTTTCATCAAGTTCCTAAGCATTACGAAATTGGACCTCGAAAACTTAATATTATTTTAACCCAGTTTCGATGTTTTGCTTCTTTTTTGAATTACGATTTGCTCCAAGTAAATATAGTCTCAGACCCATCTTGTCGTTATGGTGACAATCGCGAAGACGCCTATCATTTCTTCGTCGATTGTTCCCATTATTCAAATATAAGACATACATTGTTTCAAAATCTGAGCTGGCTACCTAATAATTGTGTTTTAGACCTTACACTTTTGACCTGTGGTAATCCTACACTCTCAAATGAACAGAACGAAATTATTTTCAAGCACATGTTTCAATAAATAAAGAGGTCAGAAAGGTTTCTTGTTGTCTGGTAGTTCACCAAAAGAACAATCGCACACAGTATCACCACTAACCCATCTCTCTCATTCCTTTCTTCATTCTCTGGTCTTGTTCAATTTACACATATTAATGTAAGAAATATTTATATACATGCATGCTCGATCAAATAATGTTGTAACTTATTGTATGTAGGAGAAGACTTCATAAGTTTGTTTAACTTGTGTCTGATCCTTTTTGCACATTTGAGCAAATAAAATGTGCTTAAACTAAAAAAACATTCTTTGTTTGAGGTTGTTATTAATAATTTGTTCTTCATCTATCTTAACATATTTACAAAATCATTATTATATTACATTAAGTCAGACTTAAATTTAATTAAGATTTGTGCAACGCAGTCCAGACCTTTTAATCTCTATGGCATTACGTAGTATGCGTAGTCAAATTTCGCGCATGCAAATATTGAATGTTATATACGTATTTCACGTTAGAACGATTGATATTTGCCACAACTTTACAGCTATATCATGGCGAAACACGAGTTACGGTATCAATTAGATGACAGTGATTCAGGCTTTCCACTAGAGTTACAAGTTGACTTAAGCTTTGTATATTACGCTCAATTATTATTTGCAACCTCTGACATAATCTTCAACTGGTTGAAGGTGGTCAGTATTTCAAAGAAGTAGAATTATATGGACAACTCACTGAATCAACAGTATACAAGTCGAAATGTTGTTACTATTAGACACATTATTCTGATCTCGAGCATACCAAAGTTCTTATTTCTCAATCCCACAGTCTCAGTGCAGAAGAAGAGATTATCATATTTCATAGCCGTCTTATGTTTGGACGCTATCTATTACATTCAAAGAGGCGGCGTGAATATTATACGAGATCTACACTAATAAATCTGACCATGATGTTATTTATAGCTGAAATAATACTAAATGTGGCATTAAACACCCATAATCCTGCACGATCTCAATAAAGGTGCGATCATTTAATTGACATTACTAGATATTCAAGAAATATGCACGAAGCATGTCATTGCATTTTTTAATAGCACCATCCACGCATTGGTAAAATGCGTATTTGCAAGCTTTTCCTGGGTACTTGGCAATATTAGGTCGCCAACATGTAGAAGATTTCTACAAAACTAAATACTAATTAGATCCCACAAAATGAATAAAAGAAAGGAAAATAAAATATATTTTCCTTAAAGAGGCATTAGCTACGATTTTGATCAAAACAATTATATGTTTTGGCAATTGGTAAATAGCTTTAAAATGATGAAATAAAGGTAAATATTTCACATTAAACAGCTTATGGTACCACTTTTCGCCTTTTGAGAACGAAAATTACCATCGATTGATTATTTCCTTGCAAGCAAATAATTTGGCATCGCTTTCTCCGTATGCAACTGACCTTACTAGCGACAGATAAAAACGAATAATTTGTATTTTGTCGCTTATTAACTGCAAACTTGCATGGTTCTTTGTCCGTATTTAACGCCGACTAAAAGCAGATTTACAGAAAATAAGAAATAAGTGCATTGTTGTACTGATTTAATGACGATTCGGCAAACTCCGTAAACAATGCCGATAATTAATAAGATGGCGTCCATTTCTTGATCGATCTCAAAACACGAGCAGTTACACCTTTTTCCCCTCGATGCGCGTACATTTCATAACATTTATAAGTTACAGAAACACGTTTTATTAAGGCATCAATCATATCTGATAGTTTTTATGGGTAGCACAAATTTACGATTTTGGCAGATAATGCCCCTTTAAAATAGTTTAATCATTATTACGATGCTTTGTTGATAAACATATGTGTAACGTGATATATATTTATATACGACTTGTTGAAGAGGGGACAGGTTCCAGCTGCTAACTGAAAAATAGCATCAAACAATTTATTTATATCTAAACTTACCTTGATATAAGTTGTCTAGTAGTGTGATAGGAACACAAAATATGGCCACTAATATGTCCGCAATTGCCAGGTTGACAATGAAATAATTAGTTGCATTGTGCATGGAAGCATTTCTGTATACCACGAGAACCACCATGAGATTTCCAAAAAGTGCACATAGAAAAACCAAAGAATATGCGATCGAATATATTACTGTCCTGTGTACTGGATGTCGTAGAAGATTTATATAAGTTTCGTTTGTTGTAGAATTCCCAAAAATTGTAGTAAAGTTATGCATTTGAAGACTTTCAGTTGTCATGGTTCCAACAAGATAATAAACTTTCACAAACTTCTTAATTTTCTTCACTAAATAAAGATTTTTTTTCACAAACTCTTTAATTGTGTTCACTCGTTAAACTTTTCTTTCACAAACTATTAAATGTTTTGTTCACTTATATACTTATGTTCAAATATAAAACTCAGGTTACGTTTCTGGAAGACAATATTTGCGCAACAAAATATAATATAATTATAACATTATAAAAAGAATGTACATATCCTTTCTATCAATTATCAGACTCCAAATCAAATTATGAAAGTTAATTATTTTTTCCTACGCATGACTATTTACAACAGCCTTCGATATAAAAGTTTTTCCCAGTGATAAAGCGTCCGAGATGATATTGACGAGTCATACACAGAAATGTCCTACTGATTACAAACACCTGGAATATATACAAACACACATCGGACTCAGATCAATACGTCTAAATATGGTGTTACTAAAACCCAGCAACAAATAAGAATGACAACGGAAGTTTGACGATAGCATCACTTGTTATCAAGATGTAACACGTTGAGTGTTGACAATGTAAATTACAATAAAGATCTTAGATATAGGAAAATTAATGTCTTCTCAGATTGTCTTGCAGGAGAAGTCAGATCTGTATATCATATCAATAGAAATTCTGACAGATTGAACAATTCGTCTTTAATTACTCCTGGCCAATATGCATTCAGTATAAATGATTTATGTCTTGGAGTGAATAAACTATAAAAGCATATTATCAGACTAGAAAAGGCAGTTGGAATTTACATGCTCAAAAAACATAAAACACTTGATTGGTTTTTAAATCATGGTCTTGAAAGTTCTTGTTTAATAATGTTGTTTACTTCCTGTAATTATATATGTATTATAGAGAGAGAAAACTATTTTTCGTCAGAACTAAATGACGTATTGGTAACATTTCATTAACTCTCGTTCTACAATACAATTATCTGGCTTCAGAAATATAGTATAGTACATTAACTCAATTTCTATATAATTCATCAAATTCCTATAGTTGCTTAATTTGAAGGTCATGATTATTGGGCATGTTACAAAACAAATGACGTATGTTACTAATATGAAATATGAACGCAGTATGGACTAAAATAATATCGAAATTGTTAAAGAAAAAAAAATACAGTCGAACAACGTTGTGTGGAATTCATATCTACCAACGATGCAGCTAAAGCTTTAATCGTGTATTCGATTTATCTGGAGTGCTACAAATGTGATGTTAGATACAGTGATGCTGGTATTTGTGAAAATTTTGTTTTGCAAAGCTCGCATCTGGATAGTACAATTATATATATCAAAATAACGTTAAAACGACAATAATACCCAGATGAAATGCTTATCGACGGGAAAAATTAATACCGCTCAACAGTAGACTAGGGGCCGTTTTACACGCAATTAAGGGTGTGAGCTATGTTCAACTCGGAAGATTCTAAGGTGACTGTTAAATGTAAAACATCAACACAATCGCTGTTACTTTACTTTAATTTGTGTCTAAGTTGTTTATGTTCTCATGTTTATTTACATCCATATCCTTCAGCATAAAAAGGGCTACATTCAAGATATCCATGGAAGCGAATTAGCCGAATCGTGATAACCAGGTTCGACATAAAAGGTCAAGCACTGCTTTAATATTATACTCAATCGGAAAGGAAACATTGTTACACTTGTAATGCAAGCAAACTTTAAGGGCGAATTTATTTAAGGTTTCTAATCACTATATCTTAGGAAGTAGGACATATATACATACTAGATTAAAACACCAGTGTAGTTCACTGGGGTGGGGGTGGGGGGGGGGGGGTGGGGGGGGGGGGGGCAGGTTTATTTAGAGCAAATATGGCCCCAGCTGCAGGGACGACCTTTAGAAGATAGTATTCATTATTTATTAGAATGTCTCCTTTATGCGAATGCAAGAATGCAATTATTTATGAACATTACACCGCATACTGCTATCTCAATTGAAAACTTATTATTTGGGTCTGATAATTTAACAGATGAAAGCAATTTAATAGTGTTTAGAAATGTACAAAAATATATACATCATACCAATAGATTTGGGTGATAGGAAATTATACTCTGTACTCAAGATGCTGTCACACATTGCACTCAATCCCTTTACCCCTTTTTCCCCACCACTTCTGTTTATCAAATATATTGATGTATACATTTATTATATATGTAACTTGCTGTTCTGTTCATATTTATGTGTATAATATTATTGTATGGAGCGGATGTACTAAGTTGATATAATGTGTTTCCAATCTAGTTGTACATTTATAAGACCATACACTATGTTTACACCAAACATTTGCAAAGACTTGAGGTTGTTGTCCAATATTCAGGTCAGTGATCTAATATCTTGTTCACGCTGTATTTGACGTAGTCTTGGAATTCATCATGTATCAAATCGGTACTGACAGTCTGAATTTTCTAGGTTTTTAATAACATGAGATAAGTATGAATTGTCTTTCTTTTCTATTCATTTTCATTATTAGTACAATTTTCATCGCAAAACATCATTTCAAGAAGAGTTTCAAGATACCAAAGAGGTAATCAGAATCTGTAAATCAATGAAGGACAAACAGCACAATGGTCAAAAGAAATCCCCAAAAGAACTCCGGAAGTGTAAGCAATTCCTACGCCCTAATGACACCCGTCGTATTAATTTAGTGAAAAAAACGCTTAAATACAGAGTTAACCTTAAATCACAGAAAGAAATACACTGTAATGGCAAAAAAGGTCAAGAGTACAAACTACCATGTGCAAAGCAGTACACAGAAGACTAAAGATCACAAATCCCACTTCAAACCGGGGGTGAACACAAGTACTCTGGACGAATAAGCATTTCCTGTTCCATATTTGGCACCCGTTGTGCTGCGAACATTGTGATTTAGAACATATTCTCTGAATGACATTTTACATATTCTTTAATATATAAACTAATTTCGCATTTATATTAAGTTTTTTCAACAATAGACTATAGCGCATAGGGCTCTGTATATTTAAATTAGAAAATATCATATAGAAAAATTAATCGGTTATTGATCACGTGCACAACATCGACCAAATATTGCTAAAAACCGGTCTTACCTCCATGACAAGAATGTCGTTTTCCCTACAGACAAGGTCCTAGCAATATCCTTAGATTAATGCACCGTGTGCACAGAATCTAAAGATAACTTATTGCATCTGTTTTGGGAGTGCTTTTTGCGACTTTGAGCGTACCTGATTATTCCAGAAGCGCGTCGTACGTGCTATATTAAATATCTGCGTTTTTATTAAATACATGCTGATCTGTGCGTGACAAACCCAACATGAATATTGCATTACAATATAATAAAGAGGCATATATTTCTTATCTTCTACACAAACAGAATGCATAGATTTGAAACTAGCCTTGGTGTTTGAAATTTCAGTGCAGTATTGTCAAATGTTTGCTTAGATAAGTTAAATTTCAGTTGTCTGTGTATAATTGTATATGCATTTCACATATTTTCCCTTTCTTCATTTTTTGTGCCTGCCTCTGCTTCTCGTCGAAAATAAACAAATTACAAAAAAGTATGCTGGCGTCCATGTAAGCCAGACCCCTAACAATACCGTTTTTGCGTACATATCACGTTGCTTGATAAAGGAATTAGGCATTGACAATTTACTTGTCAGCCCTACATATACCATGACGACACTTACTTACGAAAGAGAACATCCTGGACAATGGTAGGATTGTGTTTCAAAACACAGCATGACTGTTCATCACTGTATTTTGACTGCTCATATAAAACAGCGATGTTGCCGTTCCGCTGTACAAATGACATGAGAATACAATATAATTGTTGATTACTATTTTTATACTTCTGATATAAAATAAACACCGACGTTTGCTGTACTACAGCAATAACAATACACGTAGTAGTACTTTTTAATGATTTCCTTACTACTGTTTTATTATATACTAGTATGTATGTGGAAAATGTAAGAAGAGTTTAAAGATAATAAATGGGAAATTCAAAGCCGCCAATCGAAGAATGACAGACTATACAATGTCCAACAGAAAAAAAAGACAAGCAATGATCTATTAAATACTGTACACAAAACTAAACATCGAGCAATACGAACCCCTCTAAATACCTGGGTGGTACTCAATTACTCGAGAAAGGAAAACTCATGGATGTGGAAAGGACCGCATTGTGATAACGACAAACGGAACATCTCCATGGTCATTATTATTGAAATATGTTTACTCGAGGTGATAATAGACAACGACTACTTGCGCAGCTTTCTTATATTTCGTGGGTTCGTTGTTGCATTATATTGTATTATTTACATAATCCAAGAAGCTCTGCATAAGCAATTTCTATTATATCAAATACAATCAAATTAAATATACATAGCATAACTAATCGTATATTTTGAATATCAAAATAAAACCGCAAGTGACCGAAGTACGCATAAGGATTAAGCGAGTGAGCGGAACTTGTTCCACCCAGGAGTTTAATCATTAATGCGTATTCCGTCACGAGTGGTCTTATTTTGATATTCAAAATGTATGATTTAGCTATACTGTTTATCATATAGACTCTCAGAATTTCTTATATATTATTATTGTATTTGTATATTTCATTCCACTCGTATGAATCCATGAGCAATGATACTAAGGGGTTCAACTGGAAGGATCTGCCATCTTGAACATGTGAAATCATACATGTCATATTTACAACAATGCAAAAAAATAATTAAAATGCTTACCTTGAAAACTTATTTTAGTTAAATTTGATCAAAATTGAAGCGTACACGAAGCCAAATAACGTCTAATCTTTACGTTTCAAACTGGAAATCTTCATATGACGTCAATGACGTCATGTTGGTTATGTGCCAAAGTCGTCAATAGCACTTCGCGGATTGTTTTCAGTTTACAATCGTATGTGTATTCACCGTAGCACACTAAGGGACGTAACTACCACACTTATAGTTGTGTAAAAGTAGTTAAGGCGGAAAAAACTGATATTTCACATGTGAGATACCGGAATTTATTTCACGGATAAATCCCCATAATTCACACCTATCTATATAATAACTTATTTTATCACCTCATAGACTTTTATTGCAATTTGTGACAGATAAACAAAGTATAATTAATGACCACGTCCAGTGGGTATTATTACCAAGGGTCTCTTGTCTTCTGTTCTAAAGATTTTTATTAGGAAAACAATGAAAACATGTTACATAATTTTTCAGACTTGTTTCCATTTATTTTAATTTGATGTTGTATATTTTCGCATAAGTAGACATAATACAATCCTTGCATGTTTTGTAATATAAATGGGTTATGAAAAGAACTTTAAACAGTGATGGTCATCAATTCTACCAGTATCAACAAAACAAACAATCACCTCCCATCTTAGCTTACCTCACTGAACCCAGGAAAGACCACAACATATGACATTGGTAATCTATGTCCTGGCTTGGTACAGACACAGATATATGGCGGGATTGAAAAAATTTAATGGAATCCCGACCCTCCCCCTCTTGATAACTAGATCTCCAACAGCAATACATATATCATTATTACATTTTCTGCATCGAATCCCATGAAACTCTTTTAATTTGTCGTTTATTTTTCTTAATAGACATAATCTGTTGTCGACTGAAATGTACATTTCTATAAGTTTCGTTTGTTCTCAAATTAAATCCATACTGCTAGTTTGATGTAAGACGTTATCATCATACTAATTTGGTTTTGTCGCTCCCAAAACCTTAAATCATTTTACTTTCCAATATGTTGATTTTAAGCGTACCTGATGTTGGTTATTCCAGAAACGCGTCGTGCGCACTAAATTTGATATCTACGTTTATATTTGAATATCAATGATAATTTTCGCATTTTTTGACAGAGTCATGGTATCAGTGCACTGACAATAAGGCCTCAGTGTGATGCCTACGTTTTTATTTCACCCGGTAGTATAATATTTAGCCCTGTAATAAAATGATTACAAAATAGTCATTAAAATGCAGAACATGAGGCATCCAGACTTCTGTAACATATGCGACAATGAATTGGCAATACTTTCACAATACCAGAAATGTTCATGTTAAAATGAAAAGCACAAACATACCACACTGTCGGAACAGAACCAAAATCTAACAGAAAACATCGTAAAATCAGAGATAATATCGATGCTCCAAGCGCATCCATGTATACAGGAGCGCATAAATGTACCAGGCAGTCATATAATTTTTCCAACTATTAAACCAAAAACCATTTTAATTTCAAGAGAAGAAGACGAGGGGAAATAACCATTTAACTTCATACAATGGAAAGAAGAAATATGTTTCTTCTAGTTTACCATTTAAGCCAGTTACATCCCTTTTTGAAAATATTACATACTCTTAATTACCCATTTGGTATCTTCAACCTTTTCTTATTCATGCATTTGTTTCGACATGCATCATGTGATAATTTGTCATTCCTTTTCGGTCGATATCACTGAATTTTAAGAGAGAAAAAGTTTAAATGGTGGGATTTATGATCATGTATCACTCAGTGTATAAATATAATATATCCTGTAAAAATGATGCAAATGAATTTAAAGCCTTTATCTCAAAAGTGCCATGTTATAAAACTGTAAGCTGAACAACTTGCAATATATACAGATATACAATGCACCAAATGAACATTCACCATATACTTGTAGCTTTAATCAACATGCACATTCCCCATTCTTATATTATTCACTAATGGTCATTGATAATGTAGGGTGCAATCCAAGTGTAATCCATATCACATGTGAAAAGGTAAAACGACAATGTAATGATTTGCATTAATCTCTTATCATCTTTTGTTTCAATACTATGCAAAATTGGAGATTTTAGGGTTTGAAATTTCAGATTTATGTTGTTCTTTGTACTACATTGTATTCTGTTGTGTATCATGTACCCCTAATGTTAACGCTTTGAAAATAAGCATAACAGATACCAGTAAATAGTGATGTTTACATATTTTAATTGTTCGATATTTCCAAACAGTTCCTTTTCCTTAAATAAGACAATTATATGTATATATGTACAACTTTCATTAAATTAATGGCATAGCTGTAATGTCTTGCACCGTATGTTGCGATGTTGAATAGCAATTCAAAAAGGAAAACGTAATATAGGGAATGAGAAAAAAAACGGCGTGTTGAATTGACTTAAGTGAAGTAAATGTCTAAATCTAAAGAACAAGAGTTACTGTTTATATTGGACATATTTAAAATGAGTTCTTCATTATTGTTGATATAAATAGCGTACCACATATAAACAGAAAATATGGATAGAAACAAACCTCAAAAGCTCTTGAATTCTATTAAATATTATACATTTATTATTACAACCTTCTGTCACGAAAATTGGGAGGAACTCCCTTGTATCTGACCTTTATATCGTCGTCTAATTGTATCAATATACGTCTATTCTAATAAATAAATAAATGTTAAAAGTCTGGCACATTTTAAAAACGTATACAAGTGTTGGTTTTAGTCGATATTTCTCTCCCAATGACACAAGGCTTGTCAGATTACATATCAAGATAAACACAAGGGGTTTATAAAATAACCATATGTTGTCCATTGTCACGTTATTGTTTAACCAATCGCAGACATTTGTCAATTTCAATTTAATGAAACAATATTACGTTTATGAAAAGAACTAAGTGAACTAGCATTCTTTTCCCCTCAAAGACGTGTTTTGACAATTAGCTTAGCCAAGATTTTCTCATTATACAACGTAATACCTACTGCAGTCTGCCTTCTGTCACTGATCGGTGTAGGCTTATGGTAGCTACATGCTACAAATAAATGACAGTTGACCAATAAAAGTAAATTGGATTTATGAGACAAATGAAATCTTTCAATGAACTTAAATATGCATCGGATGAAGGCTGCAATGAGTTTTGTCTCCTCTAGTTCTATTGCCGACATTTTTTGAATTGTAGAACATTCAGCATTTTCAAATATGTTCATTTCGAAAGTTTATTAATTTTTTTCTAATTCATCAACAATTAATCAATCGTTAGCAAGGTGCGCTGGGTACATATCTGTGATGAATTTTGCAGTGACTTGTGACCTGTCTTTTATTGTCTCCGCATACTATTAACCTTCAGATTTAAGTGTATTGTCTGAATCTGTTCTGGAAATAAATTGATTTTCGATTTTTTTTTAAAGTCAATTAAGGCTTGTTTTCTATATATCTAGTAATATATTTATCAATATTGATAGGAAAGCACACGAGATGTTCGTGTATGGAGAACATTGCGCTTCTCGCATATAAAAAACAACTGGCAGCAATTCATAATCGGACAACAACTTAATTGGAGTGGCTGTATTGACCCACATTAATTGTCCGTTGTAGTGATCCGTTGTAGTGACCCGTTGTAATGGCCTGTTGTGATGGCCCGTTCTTATGGTCTGTTACAGGGCACCATTTTCTGACTTTAGTCAGTGTATGTCGTTGTGTTTATATGGCAATCTAAATGTCCACTAATATGTGCATTCCACTGCCATCCTTTGTCCTAATATGATTTATTGCTTGTAAACCTGCTGTCGTCGTGGATAAAGCTAATATACTGACACCGCGATAAACAATCAATCAATCAATCAATCAATCAATCAACAAATGTTAATAATACAGAATCATACCGATTGTAAAGATTTAACGTAAATGTCCCCCAAATGCATGCTTATCTTGTGTTGTTGTTCATTTACTTGTTTATTTATTACTACAATAAATATTATAGAGACAACGGTAATTATTATAGGTTCATTTAAGACGTCCATCACGTCTTGTCTTCATCTGGTCTTCATTAAATACAATACTTATTTCTACTTATTAGATTTAGTCTTCTTCGTTTGATTATCACGAGTGACGGTAGATGTATATGTATGTGAGGTGATAAGGATATATCCAAAAGAAATATTTACTTTTCCTGTATAGACATTAATAAAACAGATTACCTGTCTATTGCTTTGATTGTATATAAACATACGCCATTGTCCTTGAACTGAGATGATCCGAGTCGCAATCAGATATTGTTGTGATTGTCCAAACAATCTGTTGTCACGGTTTGTCAATGTTGACATTAAAGCATAGATGACGTTTCATTCATAATAACACAACATTTTTTAATATGTCATCACCATGACAAATCTATAGATCAACAAACAAAATAAACATATTGTGAGATTTACATAGGCCTATTTTAGCACCATCCATTAAAAAATGGCAGCTTGCTGTTACCTTACCGACTCACCAATCAAGCCCTTCCCAAAACAGTTAATAAAAACAAATATGTTTTGCTATCACTATAGAGATATGCTTTGCTAATTGTAGTGCGTTTTTGCTACAGAAATGAGTTTTTGACATTGATGAAGGGAATAAATAATAAATTGACAGCCAACCTACCCCCTGCTCTAATTGTTCCCTGGAAACAAGAAGCCAACTATTTTATGGATGGTCATCTTTTTCGGTTACTAGAGTTACAAAGTGTACATTTTTGTATTCAAGGCATGCACAGTGAATTGTTCTTAAAATAGCCTATGAAAATACGACTTCCTGTTTCAATGATTAAACAACTTTCTTTTGAAATGACTGATTTTTTGTTATAATCATATAGTATAAATTGCTGCTGTCAATGAAATTTGCTATATATTTTCCTGGTCGAAATCAATTCCCCATAAAATACTTCAAGAAAATCAGACTTATCTTGGACATCGCATAACCTACTTATCAATGCGCGGATGTAGTTCTTAGGTGTTTAAGTCATGAAGATGAGTGGACACGGCTTGGTGATATTGTTCTAGTAAATGCAAGGTGAGGTAATTATTTATGATTAAATTGAAGATGAGTGGACACGTCTTGGTGATATCATAACTATTTTATGCGAATTCGGAATTAATTTACTTTACTAATTGTTTGTCCACGCTCATGAATATTCATATTTATCATCACGTGATTACATTCATGTAAGACCAAACGAGGTGCAATGTGCGTACCGAATTTTTCGGCAGTGAAAACTTATTTAAAATTCTAATTTACTGTAAAGATATTAATCTTGAGACGGACGTTTGCAAAAAAAGTGATTGTGTTACGTTATTAATGGATATTTTAAATTCGCAAATTTATATTACACACTATGTAGCTTCATCTATGATCTAGTGATTTTGGAGGAGAGTGACCTAGTTATGTAGCGTACACGCACCCTGAGAATGATTGATGTTATAGGATAAAATAGTGAAAATATATTGTGGAATCCAATAACTACACCTTTGAATACCTATTGTTGACTTTTTTCAAAATAGTAGAAGTGCTTATTATTTAAAGGACGAGAATTAAGTGTGGGGAGCCTTTCAGATTGAGAATTTCTGCACTGATGATCATCTAGCAGTGGACTAAAAATATATTTATATGGTTACATAGAATTATTCTGGCAGAGGGCACCATTGAATGAATCGGAAGTGGTGTTGTCAAGCGTAGATTAATCCCCTGATATATATATTTACAGCAGGTGTGAACTTAAACTTTTAACTTAATGTTAGTTTTGTTTTATAAATTATTAGAACATATATGTTTGGCAGCTCTCGTGTGACTATTTTAAGACTAAGTAAAATTGTTGATAATGCTCAGCTACTCCATAGCGACCCTAAAACAAAAGCAGAACTCCTGAATAATCAATTCTCATCTGTATTCACATCAGAAGATAACATTACCATGCCAGAATTAGGACAGAGTAAGACCGACAACATTCCTATGCTAATCGTACACCAAGAAACGACATGTCAGCACTACAACAATGGGATCAGACTGGCAAATGATGTTCCACCCGGAAAAATGTACTATCACCCACATTTCCAAGAAGAAAAACCCAACCCACACCTGTTACAAGCTACGCGGTCATACACTTGAGAGTGTCCCTGACAGCAAATACCTTGTCGTCCATGTTAGCAAATATCTATCCTGGAATGACCACATACAGCAGACATCAGCCAAAACCAGCAGGTCAGTAGGTTTCCTACGACGGAACTTGAGTGGTTGCCTTCAAGACGTGAAAGCCCAGGCCTACACCACATTGGTGCGACCAGTGCTAGAGTACGCATCTACAGTTTGGGATCCGTACACGCTGCAACGGATCTACGCACTGGAACGGGTACAACGACAAGCCGCCAGATTTGTCACCGTTGATTATTCCAGCAGAGACCCAGGATCTGCTACCAGAATGCTGCAACAACTACAATGGGACACACTAGAAGAACGTAGAGCCAGAAGTAGATCAATAATGCTTTACAGAATCCTGAACAACCTGGTAGAAGTACCACTCCATCAGTGTATCCCGATTAATACCACCAGTACTAGAGGATCCTGTGCTCATAACATCCGGCAGATAAGCACCAGAGTATATGCATACAAGTACACATTCCTATCAAGAACCATCGTATTTTGGAACTTTCTACCACCAGAGTTGCGACGCCAGCCAACAGGTGAGTCGTTCAGGCATCACATACGTACCATCAGTATGCATGGACTCATCAGCAACATGTGAACAAGACCAGCTGCTTTTAACTGTAAATAGAGACATTTTAATTGTACATACTCTGATGATCTTCTGCTGTTCACCCCCACCATGCGCTGGAGTTTCAACACTCGTAGACGAGTTCACTCCATACCGGGAAGAAGAAAAAGAAGAAGAAAGCGTGGTGAAGCTCCTGCGGAATTTAAACCCTAATAAAGCCACAGGACCTGATGAAATTTCAGCTCAACTATTGAAAACAAACGCAAAGCAACTCGCTGAACCATTATCAAAATTGTTCAGACATCAATAAATCAGGGCAAGATACCATACCAGATGACTGGAAGGAAGCACTTGTAACACCATAGCCACATTATGAAACATTTGGACAAACATCAAATATTAACCGACTACCAACACGGATTTAGAGCCTCGCGATCTAATGAGTAATAACATTCTAAATTTTAGACTTATATATGTAAATTGTCAATTTAACATGGTAAGCAAAAATTAATAACATATATGATATACATGTACAAGGTAAAATAACACAACTTGCTCAACATGTACAATTGTCAACTGATTTCGCAATTAAAATGATAATTCATATTTAATTTGAATCAAGGGGCTGGAGGAAGGGGACGAGGTGGATATTAAAATTTAAAAAAAGTTTTCACTGCCGAAAAATGTTGTACGCACATTGCACCTCGAATGGTCTTAAATGAATGTAATCACGTCATGATAAATATGAATATTCATGAGCGTGGACCAACAATTACTCAAGTAAATTCATTCCGAATTCGCATAAAAGAGTTATTATCATAACTCAGATTTATGCTCTTTCTGACACAACACCAGTGATAAAGTATGCCGATCAACTCTCCAATATAAATATAATAAAGTTAACCATTTACACCTCTTGGATTTTCAGACGAAACCATGTAGCTAGCTCTGTTCGCATATGTATACACATGTACCCATGTACTTCACCAACAAAATATATATCCTATATATTTAATACAACAATATCTGTTGACCAAAAGAATATACTGTAGATTCAGAAAATAATGCTTTCATTTATTAATGCAATTCTTCGTTGAATGAGAGAAATGTGATTTCTATCAATGCGACTGTTGCACTTTTGTAATATAATATAAGCGGGAAAACCTAGAATGCGACTTCAATTTAATGCGACGTCTAGTATCTCGCATTAATACAAACTTCGTACATCTCCAAGAGTTAAATATTACAACAGTTTGAATTTCTTAAGAACCAACAGCCTCAGATAATTATTTGTTTCAAAAATAAAAAAAGCAGACTAACCCACATACAGGTCAAATCATTCGTGCTGACCTCTTCATTATATCACTGTGGAATAAAGAGATATTGGATAAATGCAAATAAGACATCAATCCCTGTAAACACAATCTCCAGTCGAAAAGTCGCATATAGACTCCACCGTACGATCTTCAATGTGTGAACGTAGGTTCACGTTGTATGATAAAGTATGCATGACCCCAAATATAAATAAATGTGAAAATGTTTGATCTAAACCACGGAAACTTTATACTACACACAATATTCCAGACAATAAGTTTAGAAAAAACCATAGATCAAAAATAATTGACGGTACGAGCAAAAACAGAAATACAAAGTACCAAAAAGAAATTGCAATGAAACATCAATCCCAGCAAAACAAAAGATATAGCAGAAAAGGCAACAAATATAATCAATCCAGTAGTATGATCTTCAATGTATGAACGCGCGCTAACAATACAGTACATGGTAATGTGTAAATGGCTCCAAAACAATTAACAAATATCATTCAATGCAACTTATATACTTCCAAATGCATATTCCATGAAAATCAATATAAATTGTGAAACTGTTTACTCGCGTAGTGGCATAAATCACATGTGGATATTGAAAAACTCTAAAGATCTTTTGGATAACCTGAAATCAACATCTTTCTCTTAGGTATCCTCCATCAAAACTTTTGATTTTTCAACTCTATATACCACCCTACCGCATGACAAATTAAAATCCCGCTTAAAAGAAACAATTCACAAAGCTTTCAGTCATAGAAACTATGGCTCAAAATTTGTTGTGTTAAGCTACAATTCCACAAATTTTTCAAACAAAATTCAAAAAGGTAAAACATGCTCCTCCGAGGAACAAGTGATCAGTATGCTGGAGTTCCTCATCGATAACATATTTGTCTCCTTTGGAGGGATACTGTTTCAGCAGGTCGTCGGCATACCAATGGGTACGAATTGTGCCCCTCTTCTAGTCGATTTATTTTTATACTCCTATGAGTCGGAGTTTCTTCAAAAGCTTGAAAAAGATAAAAAGATTCATGAGGCTAGAGCCTTTCATTTCGCATACAGGTATATTGATGACGTTTTATCTATCAATAATTCTAGATTTGCAGAATTTCTTCCATTGATATATCCTCCAGAGCTGGAAGTTAAAGAGACCACAAATACCGCTTCGTCCGCCTCATTTTTGGACTTATACCTCGAATTTGACGACAGTGGTCAAATCAGTACTAAAATTTATGATAAACGGGACAACTTCAATTTTAAACTAATAAATTTTCCAAATATGTGTAGCAATATACCAGCTTCTCCTGCATATGGTGTTTACATCTCGCAATTGATTCATTATGCAAGGACCAGTAGCAATTATTCTGATTTCCTGAAACGTCATCTTCATCTGAGAAACAGGCTACTGTACTAGGACTATGAAAAGATTCTCCTTATTCGATCTTTTAAAAAGTTTATATTCCGATCCCAAGATCTTGTCGAAATATATTCCGTCTCTGCAGAAAAGATTATAAACGATGGATGTTCATATAGTGAAAATGTGTAAAGTTAGGGTGTGAGCAAAAATGTCAAAAATATTTTGTAATCAATGTGTGACGTAAAAGTATCTTTGACATTTACTTCACTGAGTTTAGTGCTACTTTTGACAACTGTTTTACCTGTTTTGTTCAAGTATTGTTATACATACTGTTATAGTGACAGCCGGAATCTTTGAGCCGTAATGAAAGGGGGAGGTTTGGCGCTTTAAAATCTGATTCAACCCACCATTTCTTTAGAAATGCCTGTACCAAGTCAGGGTCATTACGATTTTCACAGTTTTCCGGTTGTTGACTGATATTGTCTGTTTATATACTTATGAGTTTTGACTTTCCCTTTGTAAGATTGTTCGAAGTTCGGTAATTTTGTTATTACCCTTATATACAAATATGTAAATAAAAATTAATGGATAAACAACAATATTGATGTTTTCCGAGTTTGTAAACTAATTCAAGACCATGCACAAATCATATGTATAACACTCAATGGTATAATGATATAAAATCGACCATCTGATATGGATTTTAATCCATATCTCTTCTTCTTTAACAATGTATTTCAGTAAATGATCGGGCATAGGTCAACATATGTTACACCTACTGTAACAGTCCATGGTGAAGTTAAGTACCTATAATAGATGCGTATCCATGTAATGTTATATGCTTTGACAACTATTTTACCTATTTTGTTCCAGTATTGTTATAAACACTGTTATTGTCCATGGTCAAGTTAAGTACCTCTAATAGATGCGTATCCATCTAATGTTATATGCTTTGACAACTATTTTACCTATTTTGTTCAAGTATTGTTATGAATACTGTTATAGTCCATGGTCAAGTTAAGTACCTCTAATAGATGCGCATCCATGTAATGCTATATGCTTTGACAACTATTTTACCTATTTTGTTCCAGTATTGTTATAAATACTGTTATAGTCCATGGTCAAGTTAAGTACCTCTAATAGATGCGTATCCATGTAATGATATATGCTTTGACAACTATTTTACCTATTTTGTTCCAGTATTGTTATAAATACTGTTATAGTCCATGGTCAAGCTAAGTACCTCTAATAGATGCATATCCATGTAATGCTATATGCTTTGACAACTATTCTAACTATTTTGTTCCAGTATTGTAATAAATACTGTTATAGTGACAGCCGGGACCTTTGAGCCGTAATGAAAGCGGGAGGATTGACGCTTTAAAATCTGATTCAACCCACCATTTCTTTAGAAATGCCTGGAATCCGGGTCGTTTCGCCCCGATGACCTGTTCGCCCCGGGTCGTTTCGCCCCGCTGACCTGTTCGTCCCGGGTCGTTTCGCCCCGAGTCGTTTCGCCCCGGAAAGTGAGTCGATTCGCCCCGAAAAGTGAGTCGATTCGCCCCACTTAATTGCTATTATATTATAATAGATGAAGTCTTTTTCGACAATTTTTTGATAATTATTTATTTATTAGCATCGTGTTGTGGGTTTTCGTACTATTATAGATTTTCCGATATAGCGATTAGCAGTGTTAACCCTTCATTCATATGACGATTGGAATTTTCAAAGAATGGCTAGTTAAATATTTCTTTGTACATAAGATTGTTTTTAAAGCCATTCTTGTATTTTAATACATTTTCGATTATCTGGCAACTTTTGCTGTCAGTAATGCGTGCGCTGTGGAAATCAAAATAAAATGGATTATACGAAAACACATGACATACGCATACGAAAACACATACCGTGACGATAGTATGCAAAAAAAAAAATCATTCATTTTGGTCTACTTTAAATATTTATTTATTTTCAAGTTTCAAGTTTTTATTAATAAGAAAAATCAATCAAACATTGTTGGTCAGTTAACAACTGACTTATTTTATTCAAAATCAAACTACATGTAGTTAAATTCAAATTTTGTAGAGAGTTGTGAATAAATTTTTGCCAAGAGGGCGAAGACCAAGTTACCATCAATAAATGGGTGATTTTCAAAAAAATGAAGACTTTTCATTTTCAGAGAATAATTTGAATATTAAATGATATGAAAGAAAGGTAAATGTCTTGAAACATTAGACTGGATGAATATGATAGTTGTAAAATTGGGCTTGCATAAGGAGAGACACAAAAAATGTCAGGAGTGTGACATTTTATCTTAGTTGTATAGTACTATGTTGTCTGCTTTAATAGTTCACAATTTCCTTTATTTTCCAAAAGCTCCAGACCCAATCAAAGAAAAAAGTTGGAAATAGCTCTGATATACGACATATCATAGCTAGGAAATCAAAATAACTAATGTCAGGAGTGTGACGCTTTTAATAAGCATATCTTTTAAATAAAATAGTTAAAAAAAACATGCTTCTTCATAGGTAAAGGACGGTACAATACTCTGTGGTTCTTATCTCCTTTGCAAAGGTTAAAATATGTCATTAATTGGGTTTTTTCTGCTAAACCGGAAGCGCTACCAAACAGTGTGTATTGTTCAAAGAAATTTTACGAATATTTGCAATGGTATTAAAATGGTATTTTCCATATTTCATTTTTTAAAGCATTATTAATAAATCGGGGCGAAACGACCCGGGACGAACGGGAATAGGGGCGAAACGACTCGGGGGGCGAACGGGATTCGGGGCGAAACGACTCAGGGGGCGAACGGGATTCGGGGCGAAACGACCTGTTCGCCCCGGGTCGTTTCGCCCCGGAAAGTGAGTCGATTCGCCCCGAAAAGTGAGTCGATTCGCCCCACTTAATTGCTATTATATTATAATAGATGAAGTCTTTTTCGACTCAGGGGGCGAACGGGATTCGGGGCGAAACGACCCGGTACCAAATGCCTGTACCAAGACAGGGTCATTACGTTTTCACAGTTTTCATGTTGTTGACTGATTTGGTCTGTTTATATACCTATGAATTTTGACTTTCCCTTTGGAAGATTGTTCGGAGTTCGGGAATTTTGTTATTACCCTTATTTATTACATAACAGTCCTATTTTAACCATAAGTATACCTGATGAAGGTTATTCCAGACACTCATCGTGTGCACTAAATTAGATATATATGATGTTCCGGGACGTTGCTCATTTTTGTATTTACATCGATATTTGAGATAAGAGGGAGGAGGAAATTAAGTTGAAAAGCACTAGGTATAAAACGGAAATACCGACAATTTTTGAAATTACCGAAATTTCGAGTAAGATGAGTTTAACATACCGAGATTTAACTGTACAACTTAATTGACCGACCGATTTTCTCATTGACCAAAGACTTTGCATCTCAGTTCTATTAATAGACAAACATCATCTAGATAAGATAATGTCGGAAGACCACTGTCGTTAGATTGTATATATGTCTGAGAAGTAAATGGAAGTCATTTCCCCCATGTCGGACTATGTCTACGTAGCTATTCGTTAATTATCTAGTTATAATTATATCACACCTTCACTACAACACTAGTATTACTGTCTTGTATGCAGCCACGGGTCAGAATAAACTAGCATGACAAATTCTATTTACTTCTGTTTATTTCCTTATTTTTCTCCAATTTAACGAACTGAAATCATTTTCTAATAACGGATTGATGGAATGGTGGTTGCTTAACAACCAGCGGCAAATATATCATGGTCATTCAGGACGAGAAAACTTGTGTGTCAACGACACTTTACTACTTCCGGAAAAGTAGGGATGGCTGGATAGACAGATTTACGGATTCTGATTACCACTTTGGTATCTTCAAACTCTTCGTTTCATAATTGTCCCTTCCACAAGTTCTCGGGAATGTTCCCATGGAAACAGAAATGGTAGTTTTATATGTATAACCTTCTGAATTATTGCTTAAGTCCAATAGTTTTTCATGTTAGTTTCCAAAACCGTTAAGAAAAGGTTGAATACACCAAAGGGGTAATCAAAATAAAAAAATCGATGAACGACAGACAACACAATGGTTAAAATAAAAAGGACAAAAGGACAAACAACAATATACCAAACACTACGCAACAACCTAAAGAAGGAGCAACACAAACCTCACTAAAGCATAGGGTGAACTCGTGTGCTCCAGAAAGGTAGTCAGTTCCTGCTCCACTAGTTGCATTCGCCGTGCTTCTCTAGTTACAAACCTGGTGATAAGTCATGAATGAGACATATAAAACTCTCATTGTGGGAGGACATTTCTTTTCTTTATAGTAAGAAGTCTTTGAAGATACCAAAGGAGTAATCAGAATCCTTGAATAGAAGAAGAACAGACAACACAATGGCCAAAAGAAAATTTCCCATTTTGAATGGTATCCTTCTATTAGGATTATAAGATCATCATCTTGTAATAAAGGAATATCTTTTACATCAAGGATGTCGTTTCCATAACATGCTGCTGCATTTCTACTGTTTTAAACCAATTCGGTATAAAACAGTCGTATGAGCAAAATATTGAAACTCTGCAACATGTAAAATTAACTTGCAAATGGCAATGGAAATTTAGAAGATGCCAAAGGGGTAATCAGAAGCCATAAATTTATGTTCAATATGGAGTGTCATTTTATGAATTGATTGATTTGAAAGTCAATGAAAGACGCGAAATGTGTGGTAGTATATGTATCGTCAATGTATGTAACGATCACCTGTTGGGATTGCATAAAGTTTTTAATTTGCCTCAACAAATTATGGGCAAAGCTGCAACAAACGAATATCAATACATGATATTTATTCAATCGGACATATCAATTAAGATTATATTATCATAAAAGATATTGGTTAGTAGCAACCCAATGCCATATATGAGCAATTACCCAGCCAGTTACCGTAGTTCACTGACTCGTCTTTTATACTGTCCTTGCTTTTGTTGACGTGATTTCTGTGAATGTATGTGATCATTGTGTTGAAGAGAATCAATAAAAGATTTTGTAATTTGCGTAAATCGTTCAAGGAATTAAATGTATAAAGAGTGAAGCGGTGGAATTCGAACTACCGGCTTAACCCCTTCCACAGTGTCATGCATGTTGTCCGAAACCAAGATCGAGCTTCCCTCGTGTTTGTCTTTGTCCATTCTGTGTTGGGAATTGGAGGTCTGCGGGAGGAGTGGTCCGTGTATTTCTTGTTGATTATACTGTCAATCATACTGTGTACCAATTGTGATTCTAATTGACAAATGACTAAAAGCCGATTCAAAATTTTGATGTTAAATGACAAATAACAAAAGGCTCATTCAAATACAATGTATTGATATTATAGTTGGCCAATGAAATGGGGAAGGATCAAATTTAAATTTTGACTTGAACTGATCAATGAAAAAATACCATTTCAAATTTTGTATATGGCAAACGAAGATGTGTGCATGATTCATGGCGGAATAAATATATATATATAAAGACCAGGATAAGGAACTATAATAGACTAAATGCTACAGCGCTCTATGAGAATTAATGGTTTTGTGTCATGCTTCTAGTTTAATACATTATGTAACAATGCTGAAATGATGCATGAAATGTTAGTGTCTAATGCGCTTTATATGATGCTACGTTGTCTTCATGACGACATTATACAACTATGGAACGTTAGAAAAGTTGATTTATCCTGTCAACTGTTTTTACAATATTATCAATATTGTATTCACCAAAGAATAATTTGTCCGACATGATATGAATGATACATCAATGTTGTTGTTATGTAATTATTGTAAGACGTTTCTATGACAATGATTCTGCTGATAATGGGGTAATTTCCCTCCATTTTTATATCTTCTAAAATGTCATTGACGACTGTGGTGATTAATTTATTGTATAACAAGTGTTGCAAACTACTACTATAAATAACTGATACGAACTTTCATTATGAACAACTTGATGTAAACTGCCATTGTAGATAGCTGATACGTACTTTCATCATGAACAACTTGATACGAACTGCCATTGTATATAGTTGATACGAGCTTTCATTATCAACAATTTCATACAAACTGTCATTATAGATAGCTGATACGATCTTTTAGTATGAGCAAATTCATACGAACTGCCATTGTAGATAGCTGATACGAATTTTCATTATCAACAACTTGATACGAACTGTCATTATAGATAGCTGATACGAACTTTCAATTTGAACAACTTCATACGAACTGCCACGGTAGATAGCTGATACGAACTTTCATTTTCAACAACGTCATACGAACTGTCATTGTAGATAGCTAATACGAACTTTCAATATCAACAACTTCATACGAAATGCCATTATAGAAAGCTGATGCGAACTTTCATTATCAACAACTGCATACGAACTGCCATTGTAGATAGCTGATACGATCTCTCATTATCAATATGAACAACTTCATACGAACTGCCATTGTAGATAGCTGACGCGAACATTTATTATCAACAACTTCATACGAACTGCCATTGTAGATAGCTGATACGAACTTTCATTATCAACAACTTCATACAAATTGCCATTGTAGATAGCTGATACGAACTTTCATTATGAACAACTTCATACGAACTGCCATTGTAGATAGCGATACGAACTTTCATTATGAACAACTTCATACGAACTGCCATTGTAGATAGCTGATACGTACTTCACTATAAGCAACTTCATACGAAATGTCATTGCAGATAGCTGATACGAACTTTCATTATGAACAACTTCATACGAACTGTCATTGTAGATAGCTGATACGAACTTTCATTATGAACAACTTCATACGAACTGCCATTGTAGATTGCTGATACGTACTTCATTATGAGCAATTTCATACGAAATGCCATTGTAGATAGCTGATACGAACTTTCATTATGAACAACTTCATACGAACTGCCATTGTAGATAGCTAATACGAACTTCCATTATGAACAACTGCATGCGAACTGCCATTGTAGATAGCTGATACGAACGTTCAATATGAGCAACTATTACGAACACACTGTAAGCATAAATAATATATATTTAAACGATATTTGTCTGTATAAACAACGTTTATTTGTATAAATGGGGAACTTGCAAAATTATGGATATAGCCAGTGTTAGACAATGCAGACTTGTTTACAAAATTATGCACAGTCATTATTAAACAATAACCACTGAACACGAGTTTACAGACTTATGTAAAGTAATTGCTTAACACTAGGCACTCAACGCGTGATTGCAACATTATATACAGTCATTACTAGACATTAAAAACTGAAAACGTGCTTAGAAATTTACAGACAGGTATTGCTGGATACTAAACACTGAACACGTGTTTACAACCGTATCATGGCGTATGCACAATAATTACTAGAATCTGAACAAACATTTGCTAGAAGATGAGCAGGTCTTAATAAAGTTTTGTATGGGTGTTATACTATATTTAGACATTATGACGTCATTGGTGCGCGTATTTTTCTACATGCATTTCTACTACGTCAACATTAACAAGAAAATTCTGACGTTTCGTCACATCCGGAGACATTGCGCAAATATAATGTGTGGTGCTAAGGATGATTATCTACCCCTCTATATATACACCTACGGACATCGCCGTGCTATGGCAATACCTTAGCCATGCTTAAGTGATACGACATATTTTCATGAGAACAGATCGTGTATATCTCTTGCTTTGACTGTCCTATTTGTCATTTTGACCTTTAAATATATACATTTTCGCATTATTTCATTGTAAGTATCCAATATCTATTATAGATATTGGCCAATAAAATCTTAAACTAAAATAATTCAATTTTTATTTTTAATTCAAAACAACAGTGTTGCTATCTCTTTGACTGAATACTGGTACAAAGCGGGAGATACTTAGATCTGCTATGTGAACAATTATCAGATATATCACTTTTTGGAGACTTTCCAATCAGACATTTTATCTGTTTTAAGATGTGTATTGGATTTTAACAGACAGAATTATTGAATCTTAATTTAAATTTTCGGTACGTTATCTTTTCCTCGTTCGGTGTCAATGTATATTCAGTTCCTGTAATAATTCATCTCTTCTATTTATCTGACAACATTACACAATTAATGTGTAAACAAATGTGATCCATTGCTTTGTCTGAAATCATGGTGCTTCAAGTGATATTATTGCAAATGTCTGACATCTCTTACTAATCTAGCAATATGCAATTGTTTCTGACAGATGAAAACAAAAGACATTATTGTTTAACGTACTAGTGGAATACGCCGGTTAATGAATTAGTCGTGGAATAGCATAAGTGCCAGTGAAATGGAAAAAAAAACATCAAGTGGAAACAAATAACAACAGAAGATTAGGACAACACAAACCCTATGAAAATCCGAAAGCTATGCCATGTGCTTCATGCTGATAGATATATTCTGCTCTATATGTGACACATGTTGTGAAGCAAGCATGTACAATGTTATTCTGCTCTATATGTGACGCACGTTGTGAAGTAAGCATGTACAATGTTATTCTGCTCTATATGTGACGCACGTTGTGAAGCAATCATGTACAATGTTATTCTGCTCTATATGTGACGCACGTTGTGAAGCAATCATTTACAATGTTATTCTACTCTATATGTGACGCACGTTGTGAAGCAATCATGTACAATGTTATTCTGCTCTATATGTGACGTCCGTTGTGAAGCAATCACGTACAATGTTATTCTGCTCTATATGTGACGCACGTTGTGAAGTAAGCATGTACAATGTTATTCTGCTCTATATGTGACGCACGTTGTGAAGCAATCATGTACAATGTTATTCTGCTCTATATGTGACGCACGTTGTGAAGCAATCATGTACAATGTTATTCTACTCTATATGTGACGCATGTTGTGAAGCAATCATGTACAATGTTATTCTGCTCTATATGTGACGTCCGTTGTGAAGCAATCATGTACAATGTTATTCTGCTCTATATGTGACGCACGTTGTGAAGCAATCATGTACAATGTTATTCTACTCTATATGTGACGCACGTTGTGAAGCAATCATGTACAATGTTATTCTGCTCTATATGTGACGCACGTTGTGAAGCAATCATGTACAATGTTATTCTGCTCTATATGTGACGCCCGTTGTGAAGCAATCATGTACAATGTTATTCTGCTCTATATGTGACGCACGTTGTGAAGCAATCATGTACAATGTTATTCTACTCTATATGTGACGCACGTTGTGAAGCAATCATGTACAATGTTATTCTGCTCTATATGTGACGCACGTTGTGAAGCAATCATGTACAATGTTATTCTGCTCTATATGTGACGCCCGTTGTGAAGCAATCATGTACAATGTTATTCTGCTCTATATGTGACGCACGTTGTGAAGCAATCATGTACAATGTTATTCTGCTCTATATGTGACGCACGTTGTGAAGCAATCATGTACAATGTTATTCTGCTCTATATGTGACGCACGTTGTGAAGCAATCATGTACAATGTTATTCTGCTCTATATGTGACGCACGTTGTGAAGCAATCATGTACAATGTTATTCTGCTCTATATGTGACGTCCGTTGTGAAGCAATCATGTACAATGTTATTCTGCTCTATATGTGACGCACGTTGTCAAGCAATCATGTACAATGTTAGTCTACTCTATATGTGACGCACGTTGTGAAGCAATCATGTACAATGTTATTCTGCTCTATATGTGACGCACGTTGTGAAGCAATCATGTACAATGTTATTCTGCTCTATATGTGACGCCCGTTGTGAAGCAATCATGTACAATGTTATTCTGCTCTATATGTGACGCACGTTGTGAAGCAATCATGTACAATGTTATTCTGCTCTATATGTGACGCACGTTGTGAAGCAATCATGTACAATGTTATTCTGCTCTATATGTGACGTACGTTGTGAAGCAATCATGTACAATGTTATTCTGCTCTATATGTGACGCACGTTGTGAAGCAAGCATGTACAATGTTATCCTGCTCTATATGTGACGCACGTTGTGAAGCAATCATGTACAATGTTATTCTGCTCTATATGTGACGCACGTTGTGAAGCAATCATGTACAATGTTATTCTGCTCTATATGTGACGCACGTTGTGAAGCAATCATGTACAATGTTATTCTGCTCTATATGTGACGCACGTTGTGAAGCAATCATGTACAATGTTATTCTGCTCTATATGTGACGCACGTTGTGAAGCAATCATGTACAATGTTATTCTGCTCTATATGTGACGCACGTTCTGAAGCAATCATGTACAATGTTATTCTGCTCTATATGTGACGCACGTTGTGAAGCAATCATGTACAATGTTATTCTGCTCTATATGTGACGCACGTTGTGAAGCAATCATGTACAATGTTATTCTGCTCTATATGTGACGCACGCTGTGAAGCAATCATGTACAATGTTATTCTGCTCTATATGTGACGCACGTTGTGAAGCAATCATGTACAATGTTATTCTGCTCTATATGTGACACACGTTGTGAAGCACTCATGTACAATGTTATTCTGCTCTATATGTGACGCACGTTGTGAAGCAATCATGTACAATGTTATTCTGCTCTATATGTGACGCACGTTGTGAAGCAATCATGTACAATGTTATTCTGCTCTATATGTGACACACGTTGTGAAGCAATCATGTACAATGTTATTCTACTCTATATGTGACGCACGTTGTGAAGCAATCATGTACAATGTTATTCTACTCTATATGTGACGCACGTTGTAAAGCAAGCATGTACAATGTTATTCTGCTCTATATGTGACGCACGTTGTGAAGCAAGCATGTACAATGTTATTCTGCTCTATATGTGACGCACGTTGTGAAGCAATCATGTACAATGTTATTCTGCTCTATATGTGACGCACGTTGTGAAGCAATCATGTACAATGTTATTCTGCTCTATATGTGACGCACGTTGTGAAGCAATCATGTACAATGTTATTCTGCTCTATATGTGACACACGTTGTGAAGCAATCATGTACAATGTTATTCTGCCCTATATGTGACGCACGTTGTGAAGCAATCATGTACAATGTTATTCTGCTCTATATGTGACGCCCGTTGTGAAGCAATCATGTACAATGTTATTCTGCTCTATATGTGACGCCCGTTGTGAAGCAATCATGTACAATGTTATTATGCTCTATATGTGACGCACGTTGTGAAGCAATCATGTACAATGTTATTCTGCTCTATATGTGACGCACGTTGTGAAGCAATCATGTATAATGCTATTCTGCTCTATATGTGACGCACGTTGTGAAGCAATCATGTACAATGTTATTCTGCTCTATATGTGACGCACGTTGTGAAGTTATCATGTACAATGTTATTCTGCTCTATATGTGACGCACGTTGTGAAGCAATCATGTACAATGCTATTCTGCTCTATATGTGACGCACGTTGTGAAGCAATCATGTACAATGTTATTCTGCTCTATATGTGACGCACGTTGTGAAGCAATCATGTACAATGTTATTCTGCTCTATATGTGACGCACGTTGTGAAGCAATCATGTACAATGTTATTCTGCTCTATATGTGACGCCCGTTGTGAAGCAATCATGTTCAAAGTTATTCTACTCTATATGTGACGCACGTTGTGAAGCAATCATGGACAATGTTATTCTGCTCTATATGTGACGCCCGTTGTGAAGCAATCATGTACAATGTTATTCTGCTCTATATGTGACGCCCGTTGTGAAGCAATCATGTACAATGTAATTCTGCTCTATATGTGACGCCCGTTGTGAAGCAATCATGTACAATGTTATTCTGCTCTATATGTGACGCCCGTTGTGAAGCAATCATGTACAATGTTATTCTGCTCTATATGTGACGTCCGTTGTGAAGCAATCATGTACAATGTTATGCTGCTCTATATGTAACGCCCGTTGTGAAGCAATCATGTACAATGTTATTGTGTAATAATAGAAAGGTGTAAACAAAGTAAAGTTCCGTCATTAAAAAAGAAAACGACATCACAAACCGAATATATTAAGGACCAACACTCATCATTCTGAATTAATCTTACATATATACACGTGATACACCAAGCCATTTTTTGTACTGGACGCGCATCTTGATATTTTAAATTTTGTCAATAAATGATATTATATTTTTTTGCAATAAGTTTATACAATACTGTGAATTCACAAATTAATGCTGCATTCATTAACGAGATGGCATTTTCACCGGCCAACATGCGAATATTTATTAATTGTCGACATTGTTGAAATAAAACTTATAACAAATTTAGTTGGCGAAATATCTGACTATCGATAAACTGTCAAATATTTGTTTTACCTTTCGTTATTCTATGCCGTTTTCATACACAAATGTTTACGAATGCGATGCTTAATACATACATAATTCAATAGGAGCGAAGCTAGAACGCTGATTATTTCTGTTCGGGAGTAAAAGTCAATCATGATACAGGAATAGACCTTATAATGATCATATGAAATACAATCCAGAGGAACATGCATTGTTGAGCAATTTGATGCAGAACAGACTACGCAAATTTTCCTTGTTTATTTCAGTTGGTACATTCAGATATATTAAACTTTTATTTGTACATATAATACGATTGTTTTATAGACAAATATGCTTTATTCCTAGGGATCTTGTAAGTGTCTAAAATAAAAACAATAACATTTTGTCACGCCACGGTATAGCTGAAACATTGCTAAAGTTGGCGTTAAACACCAACCAATCAAATCAAATATATTAAGCTTCAGGGATAGTTGTGTCTTATACGATGGTCTCATTAGCCGATTTTCGGTTCGTATTTGCTCCCTTGTTGGGAGTGTATCGTACATTTACATTGTCATCATGTATTCACTTAGTGTGTCAAACATAGTAAGTAAACGTTAGCTAAAACAGAAGGGCCAAACAAGAATAACCAATCCAGTGACAGAGGCAAAAGTGGACACAAGACGCAACACTTTTACAAAAAACTGAAAAGATGAATAAAACGGTACGCACAAAAAAGAAAACAAGAAAAATAAACAACGGCTAAACCTATGTGGTCACAAAGTGTAAGGAGGTTCCTGATCCTTATAAGACATGCTCTGTGTTGCTCATATGGTCAAGCCCGGTAAAAATCTCGTCGATGAAAAAAATCTACATAAAAGACAAAAACCCTCTGCCATTATAGAAATGTAAAACGATGATAATTTCGCTCAGCAATACACATATGCACAGTTATGCCTAGCTGTAATTTGATGCGAACGTAGAAAGTCTAGAGTATTTATTTTCGTCTTGTTTGGAGAGATGTAGGGCTATGATATCCAAAATTATTCCACATAGTTATACTGTGCTAATGTATTCAGAAAGGTCTGTCAAATATAACTTCAGTCATTGTGCGAAAAAAACCCATCGTATATGAAGACGTGTCATGTACGAAGATAAACCAACTCACAAATACGTTACATTCATACATCAACAATTTATTTTTTGGTGTTTGTTTGTTTGTTTGTTTGTTTTTTTTTTTGTGTGTTTTGTTTGGTTTCCCTCCTACCGAGCTTTTGGTAATCTTTTGTCGTATCAATTTCCTGAGTTTGACCACTCGGACTGTGATAATGTGTCTTTATTACCAGATGTTACCTTTTTCTCACCTCTTGGATAAAGTAGTCCGTTAATTTAGATGAAAAAGAGTTTCTATCTTACCCCGGCTCCAGGTTAAGACAAGCTACACGCCGTTTTTTCCGCAAAATTGTTTTCCATTGTTGAATTAAATTGGCGATTAATAAGTGTCTTGGCAGTATTTTTAATGTATTTCACAATACAATACAATGTATTTTATTAATATATTATAAATGCTACTACAACAGCGATAAATGCCTGTAAAAAAGTTATTTGACGTTGGTCAAAGGCAGGTAATATTTTTGTATTTACGTTAGCTACCTAACAAGGGAGAGCACTCTATATTTTCTCAACGTAGACAAATATTGACACGATAGAAAGAGATGAGAAAAAGAGGCAAACATCGTAAAAGGTGCAAGATTTTGTTATTGTAGAATCTATCACAAGTTTGCTAACTTTAATATCAAACCGACACGGCCATGAATGCTCGCGCATCTGAAAATTATCTGGCAATTTCACGCTCATCCAGTGCCTCAAAAAGTGTCGAGATTTTTTGGGCCGAGGTATATTGGGGACGACTTTTTTTAGGGCCGAATCTAGTCTCATTCAATCGAGCTGTCGTTCCTTTATTCGAGTTATCGTTTCTTACGAAATCTCAAAAGTTAACTTCCGCCTAGAAACAAAAAATATTGTCAGTATATCAGAAGAGATTTAATAAATTAAAAAAATTCAATATAAGTAATACAAGCTAACAAAATGGTATCGGATGTATGAGAGAGGGTACGAGACTTCAGGATCACCATTGCGCTTTATGTTAAGAAGATCTTCATTAATCGAGCGTGGTAGTGTGTTACACGGAACGTGCTTACAAAGTGTCGAAATGTTTTTATTCGTCAATATGTGCAGCCATGTTTGTCAAAAAATCCTAGTTACACATTTTATAACATAAAGAGCTCGCTAACGTTCGCATATTATTTTGAACCTCTTTAAAGTTGTAAAATGAGAATCTTGTTTTATTTTATTACGTCAATACGTGGCATTTTGGTCCTGTGATACGGTTCGCAAATTAATGCGCCACATTACACAAAGAGTAAAATAACATTGACACGGTAGAAAGGGGTGAGAAAAAGAGTCAAACACCGTAAAAGGTGCAAGATAGTAAAATCTCTGACACCCTCGGGTAAAATTTAAATCTTACCCTCGGGTGTCACAAATTTTACTATCTTGCACCTCCTCCGGGTTAGACCCTACATATCTCTTTGTTTTATCATAGACACATGAAAGTTACAATTCAATATGGTTAAATCGAATTCGGATATATCAATCTAACAATCATTGGATCATTGTTCGTTTGTAATACTTTGTGGCTTAATTTATCCGACAGTGTGTGGTAGTTATGTTTTTTTAATTTGCATAGCTCGAATACCCTGCTACATCTACCTATGTAAGTAGTGCCTTTCCGAACTAACGTTGTGAGTTCGATTCCTCTCATGTGAGGCTTACTCGCTACAACTTTATGTGATAAAGTTTGTCAGTGACTTGCGACAGGTCGGTGGTTTTCTCCGGGTTTCATCCATATATAAAGCTGATCGCCACGACATAACTGAAATATTGTTGAAAGTGGCATTAAACAACATACATCTAACCTTGCTACTTCTAACTAATAGTATTGTCCACACAGTGAACCTCAATACTTCCGGTATATCGATTTTGCATAACAGGAATCACAATAATTGCAACAACAACAAGCAATCTAAGACGTATGTCAAGGTTATACTGTCTATATGATAATAATTTATCTTTTAACGTAATTTCCTTATGCAGTCCGTAAATGATATGCAATCCATTAAAGATCAGGATATAGACATAAACTTCCTATAGATGAATACAGAGTAGCCAAGCTTTAAATGATATGTGTGGAAATCTGGACAGAAATAAAGAACAATAATAAAATAGAGATCATACAAGACAAATGAGGAAAGTCATCGACAACACCCACACAAGTCATGTTATTATCACGGTTTATTTTCCATTCTATATATGTCACCGTCTGTTATCCTAGTTCCGCAATCCGTGCAACAGTGATTCGTATGATTACATTAAGCATATATCTGCAACCAGTGACGACATGAGTATTACGAATGAGTCAACCAATACATGACGATGACATTTTGCATAGTAACTCGTACTTTTAACTTTTTTTTTTTTACCTCCGATGGGTATATCATGTACAATTAGAACCAATAGTAGCAGCCTGTTCCACAATTCATTATTAGAGGAACAACCTCAATACATGTTTACTTGAGTAAATAAAAACAGTCTTGAGCCACGATCATCGGATAATAAAGCAAAAATTACCTTAAAACGATTATTAACTTTAAAACTCTTACAGTTTTGATGTTTTAAAATAAGGAGTAAAATGGTTATGGCTGACAAGACATCCCAATACCACAGCATGGATGATCACATCGATGAATTTCTAGATAGAGAATAGGGCATAGTTAATACACCGTGGGGCATAATATCTAGGAAAGTCGCCTCCGTTGATTATAAGGTACAAATCAAAACTTAGCTGTTTCTAATGATCGAGGGAAGAGGACATCTTATACAGAGTACTCCGCGCTCTTTGCACGTAACAACAACTTCCAGAGGTTTCTAGTGATCAAGTTGCTAGAGATGGTCGTGACCTTTTTATCTATATGACTGATTTTGGGTGGGTGGGTGTCTGCGTGCGTGCGCGCGTGCGTGCGTGGTGATCGATTATATTTCTTTGAAATCGAAGCTAGATGTGTGCGTGGTATGTTTATTCTCTGTCATGACATCATCTACTTAGTAGATAAGATGTCTGTAGAAATCAAAGTTAAGAAAGTTTTTGAAGGCATTATTTGTGATTAGCTTGACAAGATTGTTCTATTAAAATAGAATTTGACAGGTTTTATATAGAACTCGTGTGACCATAATGAATAGTTTGCATGCTATGGTCGTGTTGTGTGTGTGTGATGACAACATTGACATTGTGGTTGAGTGTGATTAATTGGTTTTTGTTTGGATTCTGTAATTGATGTTGAAATGTTACGAAAAGCTATGATACATCAATGTACTTTTCATTTATTGAACAAAACAATAATCTATAGCATGACGAGAACAAATTACATTCAATGAAATGATGATGAAAAGGTTCTAAAAGAATTCACGAATATACGTTAAATATTCTTCATCTTTCTTAAGTAACATAAATGAAAACCAATATTTTAGAGGGTTGTTGATAACAAGGGGGCTACTAAACCACGGGTTCCTAGTTCTTAACTTGACGTAATTAATTCGAACGTCTTACGGTCATCACAATGACTTAGTAAATCGCTATGGAATATCTGTAAGACAAGTGACCACGGATATGTTCCAATTGTCGTAATCACAATCCCATCCTTTCCATCTTTAGGACTTCACCAGATATAAAAAAAAAAGTGCCATTAGTGAAGTAGGAACTGCACACCCTTCCGGGCATTTGAGTTCAACTCCGTGTGTGTCCTGGGGTTCGAATTGCGCAATCTTGCGTTTTCAGTGTAGTGTTTTGTAGATCATTGTTTGTCCTTTTTGTTTTGGCCGTTGCATCATCTATCTCATTCGGTTGACGGCTTCCGATTATCTCTTTGGTGTTTTCTGTAGAATTTAAAATAAACGGCCATCAATTCCTAGAAAAATGTAAACGCTAGAAAATGCTAATTGTGCTTATTTCGTCATAATTTAGTATTCGACCTTGGTTTTAATGACGTTTATATATCACAAAGAGAGATCGACTATCTGCAGCACCGATAAATCTGATGTTAGCTTCAGGCAGTTTTATCAATGTGTCAAAAAGGAATGCTAAGCATGTTAAATTTAGCTTTCTAAATGTATATGTTGTTAGATATTGGCAATACGTTATAATTATAGGAGACATAAACTTTGTCTTTTTAAGACATGATTTACTAGATAGTCAGACAAAACGTCTTAAACCTACGTTTATTGTTCTATTGTTAATATATTATCTACTGCCTTAAACATTTAGTGTTTATATTTAGGAATTGATGGATAAGAATAAAAACACAAAGACAAGGAGTAAATAAGTAATATATGCTTGCAGAGTTTTTCCAAAGCATTTAGCGTTATATTTAGAAATTGATGTATAAGGAAAAAACCACACAGACAGGATCCGAATAAGTAAGATATGCTTGCAAAGATTTTCTTAAGCATTCAGTATTTATAGTTAGAAATTGATGGACAAGGCACAACACAAAGACAAGACCCAAATAAGTAAGATATGCTTGCAGAGTTTTTCTCACTTAAAAGATAAGATAAGCCGGTTCCTATTGTTTGGGATAGGAGATACCTACCAAGAAAGAAACAAGACAAGAAAAAAATCACACTCTTTTTCCCGGAAAACAAGGTTCCTAGTTCTTAACTTAACTTGACGTAATTAATTCGAACGTCTTACGGTCATCACCATGACTTAGTAAATCGCTATGGAATATCTGTAAGACAAGTGACCACGGATATGTTCCAATTGTCGTAATCACAATCCCATCCGTTCCATCTTTAGGACTTCACCAGATATAAAAGAAAAGGTGCCATTAGTGAAGTAGGAACTGCACACCCTTCCGGGCATTTGAGTTCAACTCCGTGTGTGTCGTGGGGTTCGAATTGCACAATCTTGCGTTTTCAGTGTAGTGTTTTGTAGATCATTGTTCGTCCTTTTTGTTTTGGCCGTTGCATCATCTATCTCATTCGGTTGACGGCTTCCGATTATCTCTTTGGTGTTTTCTGTAGAATTTAAAATAAACGGCCATCAATTCCTAGAAAAATGTAAACGCTAGAAAATGCTAATTGTGCTTATTTCGTCATAATTTAGTATTCGACCTTGGTTTTAATGACGTTTATATATCACAAAGAGAGATCGACCATCTGCAGCACCGATAAATCTGACGTCAGCTTCAGACAGTTTTATCAATGTGTCAAAAAGGAATGCTAAGCATGTTAAATTTAGCTTTCTAAATTTATATGTTGTTAGATATTGGCAATACGTTATAATTATAGGAGACATGAACTTTTTCTTTTTAAGACATGATTTACTAGATAGTCAGACAAAACGTCTTAAACCTACGTTTATTGTTCTATTGTTAATATATTATCTACTGCCTTAAACATTTAGTGTTTATATTTAGGAATTGATGGATAAGAATAAAAACACAAAGACAGGGAGTAAATAAGTAATATATGCTTGCAGAGTTTTTCCAAAGCATTTAGCGTTATATTTAGAAATTGATGTATAAGGAAAAAACCACACAGACAGGATCCGAATAAGTAAGATATGCTTGCAAAGATTTTCTTAAGCATTCAATATTTATATTTAGAAATTGATGGACAAGGCACAACACAGACAAGACCCAAATAAGTAAGATATGCTTGCAGAGTTTTTCTCACATAAAAGATAAGATAAACCGGTTCCTATTGTTTGGAGTAGGAGATACCTACCAAGAAAGAAACAAGACAAGAAAAAAATCACGCACTTTTTCCCGGAAAAATTATATTCATAGCTCTTCACTACAGTTCAGACTTTATTCTGATTAATAAAGCCACGATTTTACTACATATGTATTTTTACATTTCTACCATGTCAATGTTTGTTTATTTTGAGTAAATATTATAGTGCTCTCCGGTGTTAGTAACTAATTACCTTCCTTTGACCAAGCCTCGTCACAGAACGATTGAAATCTTACCCTCGGGTGTCGGAGATTTCCTTAGCTTGTACTCCCCCCGTGTTATATTCTATATTTGTTAAATAAACACAATTTATATTTACAAATTGATGGATGAGGGAAAAACACCAAGACAGGATCCGAATAAGTAATATATGCTTGCAGAGTTGTTTCCTGGTAATAATGTGCGTCACATAATATGAAGCGAACAGGAAAGTACACCGGAATCGCTCCATGCTGGTGGTGCCGCATGATGTTATACAACAAATCATAAGCATTTCAAATATGGACAAATTACACAAAAGTCTAACACAGAGTATACATGCCAAAGAAAATATTCTAATTAAGTATCAATACGCTTACATAAAAACAAGAACAGTACAAAGATAAGGTTAAAACGAGAAGACAAAACAGACAACCCCAACAAACAACAATAATCAAGTAATACACTTGGCCAAAGATAAGAAAAAAACTACAAAACTACCTGTAACAAAACTATCTACTAAGTGATATCAGGTTCGATAGACAAGTGAAAATCTCCTTCCTTGGAACTTCGGAAGCAATAACGTAGATTTCAAGCATCCCCTAATCTTGGTTGAGTTATTTACAAAACAACCAGCCTTTATGTATAAGTTAGGAATAAAATAAAAAACAAACAAATACACGAACAATTGTCAAATTTACTCGAGAAATCATAAATAAAGATGCAAATTCTATACCATTAACACGCATGTTTAGAATTTCGTGAAAGATAATATGTCATATTCAAGGGAGAAGTTGTGTTACTAATTGTAGAGATATTTCACATACATTTGGAATAAGTGCGACCTACAACTAGAATCATAAAGTGACATTACAATGTATATCGAATAGTGAATCTCACGTTTTGGGTTAAATGTGTCCAAGTCGTGAAAACAGCTGTTTCTAAGCGCAAGTGAAAATATCCATTCATCAAACCAAGACCTTCACCAAGATCACTTTCGGTAAATAAAATATATAGCAATGAAAACGTAGATATCACATTTAGTGCGCACACCACGTCTCTGGTAAGACCTTCATCGAGTACATTACTGTAATAACCTTCATCGAGTACGTTACTGTAATAACCTTCATCGAGTACGTTACTGTAATAACCTTCATCGAGTACGTTACTGTAATAACCTTCATCGAGTACGTTACTGTAATAACCTTCATCGAGTACGTTACTGTAATAACTTTCATCGAGTACGTTACTGTAATAACCTTCATCGAGTACGTTACTGTAATAACTTTCATCGAGTACGCTCAAAATCGAATGATTAGAAAGCCAAATAATTTAAAACTTGGGAGCAATAAAACAAAAGGGCCTAAACAACATAACCAACATCTGCCAAGGTCACCTATGCCTGAGTGAGGAAAACCTTAGCTTTATTAGTAATTACATTATTTAGGAACTCTGTAGATTTCAGTAATGAATATATCTAATAAATCATGTCAGCGCCGAAGCACTGACTACTGGGCGGATGATACCATCGGGGACAAATAATTCACAAGCAGAGGTATCGACCCATTGATAGAAACACTGCCTACTGGGCGGATGATACCCTCGGGGACAAATAATCCACCAGCAGAGGTATCGACCCAGTGATAGAAACACTGACTACTGGGCGGATGATACCCTCGGGGACAAATAATCCACCAGCAGAGGTATCGACTCAGTGATAGAAACACTGACTACTGGGCGTATGATACCCTCGGGGACAAATAATAAACCAGCAGAGGTATCGACCCAGTGATAGAAACACTGACTACTGGGTGGATGATACCCTCGGGGACAAATAATCCACCAGCAGAGGTATCGACCCAGTGATAGTTATGAAAACATAGATATCTAATAAACCATGTCAGTACTGAAGCACTGACTACTGGGCGGATGATAACCTGGGGGACAAATATTCCACTAGCAGAGGTATCGACCCAGTGATAGAAACACTGACTACTGGGCAGAGGATACCCTCGGGGATAAATAATCCACCAGCAGAGGTATCGACCCAGTGATAGAAACACAGACTACTGGACGGATGATACCACCAGGGACAAATAATCCACCAGCAGAAGTATCGACCCAGTGATAGAAACACTGACTACTGGACGGATGATACCACCAGGGACAAATAATCCACCTGCAGAGGTATCGACCCAGTGATAGAAACACTGACTACTGGGCATATGATACCCTCGGGGAAAATAATCCACCAGCAAAAGTATCGACCCAGTAATAGAAACACTGACTACTGGACGGATGATACCACAAGGGAAAAATAATCCACCAGCAGAGGTATCGACCCAGTGATAGAAACACTGACTACTGGACGGATGATACCACCAGGGACAAATAATCCACCAGCAGAGGTATCGACCTAGTGATAGAAACACTGACTACTGGACATATGATACCCTCGGGGAAAAATAATCCACCAGCAAAGGTATCGACCCAGTGATAGAAACACTGACTACTGGGAGGATGATACCATCGGGGACAAATAATCCACCAGCAGAGGTATCGATCCAGTGATAGTTATAAAAACGTAGATATCTAATAAACCATGTCAGTACTGAAGAACTGACTACTGGGCGGATGATACCCTGGGGGACAAATAATCCACCAGCAGAGGTATCGACCCAGTTTTAGTTATAAAAACGTAGATATCTAATAAACCATGTCAGTACTGAAGAACTGACTACTGGGCGGATGATACCCTCGGGGACAAATAATCCATCAGCAGAGGTATCGACCCAGTGATAGAAGCACTGACTACTGGGCGGATGATACCCTGGGGACAAATAATCCACCAGCAGAGGTATCGACCCAGTGATAGAAACACTGACTCCTGGACGGATGAGACCGCCAGCGACTAATAATCCACCAGCAGAGGTATGGACCAAGTGATAGAAACACTGACTACTGGACGGATGATACCCTCGGGGACAAATAATCCACCAGCAGAGGTATCGACCCAGTGAAAGAAACACTGACTACTGGACGGATGATACCCTCGGGGACAAATAATCCACCAGCAGAGGTATCGACCCAGAGATAGAAACATTGACTACTGGGCGGATGCTACCATCGGGAACAAATAATCCACCGGCAGAGGTATCGACCCAGTGATAGTTATAAAAACGTAGATATCTAATAAACCATGTCAGTACTGAAGAACTAACTACTGGACGGATGATACCCTGGGGGATAAATAATCCACCAGCAGAGGTATCGACCCAGTGACAGAAGCACTGACCACTGGGTGGATGATACCACCGGGAACAAATAATCCACCAGCACAGGTATCGACCCAGTGATAGAAACACTGACTACTGGGTGGATGATACCATTGGGGACAAATAATCCACCAGCAGAGATATCGACACAGTGATAGAAACACTGACTACTGGGCGAATGATACCATCGGGAATAAATAATCCACCAGCAGAGGTATCCACCCAGTGATAGAAATACTGACAACTGGTTGGATATTACCATCGGGGACAAATAATCCACCAGCAGAGGTATCGACCTAGTGATAGAAACACTGACTACTGGGCGGATGATACCATCAGGGACAAATAAGCCACCAGCAGAGGTATCGACCCAGTGATAGAAGCACTGACTACTGGGCGGATGATACCATCAGGGACAAATAATCCATCAGCAGAGGTATTGACCCAGTGATAGAAGCACTGACTACTGGGCGGATGATACCTTCGTGGACAAATAATCCACCAGCAGAGGTATCGATCCAGTGATAGTTATAAAAACGTAGATATCTAATAAACCATGTCAGTACTGAAGAACTGACTACTGGGCGGATGATACCCTCGGGGACAAATATTCCATCAGCAGAGGTATCGACCCAGTGATAGAAGCACTGACTACTGGGCGGATGATACCCTGGGGACAAATAATCCACCAGCAGAGGTATCGACCCAGTGATAGAAACACTGACTCCTGGACGGATGATACCGCCAGCGACTAATAATCCACCAGCAGAGGTATGGACCAAGTGATAGAAACACTGACTACTGGACGGATGATACCCTCGGGGACAAATAATCCACCAGCAGAGGTATCGACCCAGTGAAAGAAACACTGACTACTGGACGGATGATATCCTCGGGGACAAATAATCCACCAGCAGAGGTATCGACCCAGAGATAGAAACATTGACTACTGGGCGGATGCTACCATCGGGAACAAATAATCCACCGGCAGAGGTATCGACCCAGTGATAGTTATAAAAACGTAGATATCTAATAAACCATGTCAGTACTGAAGAACTAACTACTGGACGGATGATACCCTGGGGGATAAATAATCCACCAGCAGAGGTATCGACCCAGTGATAGAAGCACTGACCACTGGGTGGATGATACCACCGGGAACAAATAATCCACCAGCACAGGTATCGACCCAGTGATAGAAACACTGACTACTGGGTGGATGATACCATTGGGGACAAATAATCCACCAGCAGAGATATCGACACAGTGATAGAAACACTGACTACTGGGCGAATGATACCATCGGGAACAAATAATCCACCAGCAGAGGTATCCACCCAGTGATAGAAATACTGACAACTGGTTGGATATTACCATCGGGGACAAATAATCCACCAGCAGAGGTATCGACCTAGTGATAGAAACACTGACTACTGGGCGGATGATACCATCAGGGACAAATAAGCCACCAGCAGAGGTATCGACCCAGTGATAGAAGCACTGACTACTGGGCGGATGATACCATCAGGGACAAATAATCCATCAGCAGAGGTATTGACCCAGTGATAGAAGCACTGACTACTGGGCGGATGATACCTTCGGGGACAAATAATCCACCAGCAGAGGTATCGATCCAGTGATAGTTATAAAAACGTAGATATCTAATAAACCATGTCAGTACTGAAGAACTGACTACTGGGCGGATGATACCCTGGGGGACAAATAATCCACCAGCAGAGGTATCGACCCAGTGTTAGTTATTAAAACGTAGATATCTAATAAACCATGTCAGTACTGAAGAACTGACTACTGGGCGGATGATACCCTCGGGGACAAATAATCCATCAGCAGAGGTATCGACCCAGTGATAGAAGCACTGACTACTGGGTGGATGATACCCTGGGGACAAATAATCCACCAGCAGAGGTATCGACCAAGTGATAGAAACACTGACTTCTGGACGGATGATACCGCCAGCGACTAATAATCCACCAGCAGAGGTATGGACCAAGTGATAGAAACACTGACTACTGGACGGATGATACCCTCGGGGACAAATAATCCACCAGCAGAGGTATCGACCCAGTGAAAGAAACACTGACTACTGGACGGATGATACCCTCGGGGACAAATAATCCACCAGCAGAGGTATCGACCCAGAGATAGAAACATTGACTACTGGGCGGATGCTACCATCGGGAACAAATATTCCACCGGCAGAGGTATCGACCCAGTGATAGTTATAAAAACGTAGATATCTAATAAACCATGTCAGTACTGAAGAACTAACTACTGGACGGATGATACCCTGGGGGATAAATAATCCACCAGCAGAGGTATCGACCCAGTGACAGAAGCACTGACCACTGGGTGGATTATACCACCGGGAACAAATAATCCACCAGCACAGGTATCGACCCAGTGATAGAAACACTGACTACTGGGTGGATGATACCATTGGGGACAAATAATCCACCAGCAGAGATATCGACCCAGTGATAGAAACACTGACTACTGGGCGGATGATACCATCAGGGACAAATAAGCCACCAGCAGAGGTATCGACCCAGTGATAGAAGCACTGACTACTGGGCGGATGATACCATCAGGGACAAATAATCCATCAGCAGAGGTATTGACCCAGTGATAGAAGCACTGACTACTGGGCGGATGATACCTTCGGGGACAAATAATCCACCAGCAGAGGTATCGACTCAGTGATAGAAACACTGACTACTGGGAGGATGATACCATCGGGGACAATTAATCCATCAGCAGAGGTATTGACCCAGTGATAGAAGCACTGACTACTGGGCGGATGATACCTTCGGGGACAAATAATCCACCAGCAGAGGTATCGACCCAGTGATAGAAACACCGGCTACTGGAAGGATTATACCCTCGGGGACAAATAATCCATCAGCAGAGGTATCGACCCAGTGATAGAAACACTGACTACTGGGAGGATGACACCATCGGGAAAAAATAATCCACCAGCAGAGGTATCGACCCAGTGATAGAAGCACTGACTATTGGGTGGTTGATACCATCGGGGACAAATAATCCACTAGCAGAGGTATCGACCCAGTGATAGAAACTCCGGCTACTGGAAGGATTATACCCTCGGGGACAAATAATCCATCAGCAGAGGTATCGACCCAGTGATAGAAACACTGACTACTGGGAGGATGATACCATCGGGGACAAATAATCCACAAGCAGAGGTATCGACCAAGTGATAGAAACACTGACTATTGGGCGGATGATACCCTCGGGGGAAAATAATCCACCAGCAGAGATATCGACCCAGTGATAGAAACACTGACTACTGGGTGGATGATACCATCGGGGACAAATAATCTACCAGTAGAGGTATCGACCGAGTGATAGAAACACTGACTACTGGACGGATGATACCCTCGGGGACGAATAATGCACCAGCACAGGTATCGACCCAGTGATAGAAACACTGACTACTGGGAGGATGATACCATCGGGGACAAATAATCCATCAGCAGAGGTATCGACCCAGTGATAGAAACACTGACTACTGGGTGGATGATACCATCGGGGAAAAATAATCCACCAGCAGAGGTATCGACACAGTAATAGAAACACTGACTACTGGAAAGATTACACCATCGGGAACAGGTAATCCACCAGCAGAGGTATCGACCCAGTGATAGAAGCACTGACTACTGGGTGGCTGATACCATCGGGGAAAAATAATCCACCAGCAGAGGTATCGACACAGTGATAGATACACTGACTACTGGGAGGATGATACAATCGGGATCAAATAATCCACCAGCAGAGGTATCGACCGAGTGATAGAAACACTGACTACTGGGCGGATGATACCCTCGAGGGAAAATAATCCACCAGTAGAGGTATTGACCCAGTGATAGAAGCACGGACTACTGGATGGATAATACCATCGGGGACAAATATTTCACCAGCAGAGGTATAGACCCAGTGATAGAAACACTGACTACTGGTTGGATGATACCATCGGGAACAAATAATCCACCAGCAGAGGTATCGACCCAGAGATAGAAACATTGACTACTGGGCGGATGCTACCATCGGGAACAAATAATCCACCGGCGGAGGTATCGACCCAGTGATAGTTATAAAAACGTAGATATCTAATAAACCATGTCAGTACTGAAGAACTAACTACTGGACGGATGATACCCTGGGGGATAAATAATCCACCAGCAGAGGTATCGACCCAGTGACAGAAGCACTGACCACTGGGTGGATGATACCACCGGGAACAAATAATCCACCAGCACAGGTATCGACCCAATGATAGAAACACTGACTACTGGGTGGATGATACCATTGGGGACAAATAATCCACCAGCAGAGATATCGACCCAGTGATAGAAACACTGACTGCTGGGCGGATGATACCATCAGGGACAAATAAGCCACCAGCAGAGGTATCGACCCAGTGATAGAAGCACTGACTACTGGGCGGATGATACCATCAGGGACAAATAATCCATCAGCAGAGGTATTGACCTAGTGATAGAAGCACTGACTACTGGGCGGATGATACCTTCGGGGACAAATAATCCACCAGCAGAGGTATCGACTCAGTGATAGAAACACTGACTACTGGGAGGATGATACCATCGGGGACAATTAATCCATCAGCAGAGGTATTGACCGAGTGATAGAAGCACTGACTACTGGGCGGATGATACCTTCGGGGACAAATAATCCACCAGCAGAGGTATCGACCCAGTGATAGAAACACCGGCTACTGGAAGGATTATACCCTCGGGGACAAATAATCCATCAGCAGAGGTATCGACCCAGTGATAGAAACACTGACTACTGGGAGGATGACACCATCGGGAAAAAATAATCCACCAGCAGAGGTATCGACCCAGTGATAGAAGCACTGACTACTGGGTGGTTGATACCATCGGGGACAAATAATCCACCAGCAGAGGTATCGACCCAGTGATAGAAACACTGACTACTGGGAGGATGATACCATCGGGGACAAATAATCCACAAGCAGAGGTATCGACCAAGTGATAGAAACACTGACTATTGGGCGGATGATACCCTCGGGGGAAAATAATCCACCAGTAGAGGTATTGACCCAGTGATAGAAGCCCTGACTACTGGGTGGATGATACCATCGGGGACAAATAATCCACCAGCAGAAATATCGACCCAGTGATAGAAACACTGACTACTGGGTGGATGATACCATCGGGGACAAATAATCTACCAGTAGAGGTATCGACCGAGTGATAGAAACACTGACTACTGGACGGATGATACCCTCGGGGACGAATAATGCACCAGCAGAGGTATCGACCCAGTGATAGAAACACCGGCTACTGGAAGGATTATACCCTCGGGGACAAATAATCCATCAGCAGAGGTATCGACCCAGTGATAGAAACACTGACTACTGGGAGGATGACACCATCGGGAAAAAATAATCCACCAGCAGAGGTATCGACCCAGTGATAGAAGCACTGACTACTGGGTGGTTGATACCATCGGGGACAAATAATCCACCAGCAGAGGTATCGACCCAGTGATAGAAACACTGACTACTGGGAGGATGATACCATCGGGGACAAATAATCCACAAGCAGAGGTATCGACCAAGTGACAGAAACACTGACTATTGGGCGGATGATACCCTCGGGGGAAAATAATCCACCAGTAGAGGTATTGACCCAGTGATAGAAGCCCTGACTACTGGGTGGATGATACCATCGGGGACAAATAATCCACCAGCAGAAATATCGACCCAGTGATAGAAACACTGACTACTGGGTGGATGATACCATCGGGGACAAATAATCTACCAGTAGAGGTATCGACCGAGTGATAGAAACACTGACTACTGGACGGATGATACCCTCGGGGACGAATAATGCACCAGCAGAGGTATCGACCCAGTGATAGAAACACTGACTACTGGGAGGATGATACCATCGGGGACAAATAATCCACCAGCAGAGGTATCGACCCAGTGAAAGAAACACTGACTACTGGACGGATGATACCCTCGGGGACAAATAATCCACCAGCAGAGGTATCGACCCAGAGATAGAAACATTGACTACTGGGCGGATGCTACCATCGGGAACAAATATTCCACCGGCAGAGGTATCGACCCAGTGATAGTTATAAAAACGTAGATATCTAATAAACCATGTCAGTACTGAAGAACTAACTACTGGACGGATGATACCCTGGGGGATAAATAATCCACCAGCAGAGGTATCGACCCAGTGACAGAAGCACTGACCACTGGGTGGATGATACCACCGGGAACAAATAATCCACCAGCACAGGTATCGACCCAGTGATAGAAACACTGACTACTGGGTGGATGATACCATTGGGGACAAATAATCCACCAGCAGAGATATCGACCCAGTGATAGAAACACTGACTACTGGGCGGATGATACCATCAGGGACAAATAAGCCACCAGCAGAGGTATCGACCCAGTGATAGAAGCACTGACTACTGGGCGGATGATACCATCAGGGACAAATAATCCATCAGCAGAGGTATTGACCCAGTGATAGAAGCACTGACTACTGGGCGGATGATACCTTCGGGGACAAATAATCCACCAGCTGAGGTATCGACTCAGTGATAGAAACACTGACTACTGGGAGGATGATACCATCGGGGACAATTAATCCATCAGCAGAGGTATTGACCCAGTGATAGAAGCACTGACTACTGGGCGGATGATACCTTCGGGGACAAATAATCCACCAGCAGAGGTATCGACCCAGTGATAGAAACACCGGCTACTGGAAGGATTATACCCTCGGGGACAAATAATCCATCAGCAGAGGTATCGACCCAGTGATAGAAACACTGACTACTGGGAGGATGACACCATCGGGAAAAAATAATCCACCAGCAGAGGTATCGACCCAGTGATAGAAGCACTGACTACTGGGTGGTTGATACCATCGGGGACAAATAATCCACCAGCAGAGGTATCGACCCAGTGATAGAAACACCGGCTACTGGAAGGATTATACCCTCGGGGACAAATAATCCATCAGCAGAGGTATCGACCCAGTGATAGAAACACTGACTACTGGGAGGATGATACCATCGGGGACAAATAATCCACAAGCAGAGGTATCGACCAAGTGATAGAAACACTGACTATTGGGCGGATGATACCCTCGGGGGAAAATAATCCACCAGCAGAGATATCGACCCAGTGATAGAAACACTGACTACTGGGTGGATGATACCATCGGGGACAAATAATCTACCAGTAGAGGTATCGACCGAGTGATAGAAACACTGACTACTGGACGGATGATACCCTCGGGGACGAATAATGCACCAGCACAGGTATCGACCCAGTGATAGAAACACTGACTACTGGGAGGATGATACCATCGGGGACAAATAATCCATCAGCAGAGGTATCGACCCAGTGATAGAAACACTGACTACTGGGTGGATGATACCATCGGGGAAAAATAATCCACCAGCAGAGGTATCGACACAGTAATAGAAACACTGACTACTGGAAAGATTACACCATCGGGAACAGGTAATCCACCAGCAGAGGTATCGACCCAGTGATAGAAGCACTGACTACTGGGTGGCTGATACCATCGGGGAAAAATAATCCACCAGCAGAGGTATCGACACAGTGATAGATACACTGACTACTGGGAGGATGATACAATCGGGATCAAATAATCCACCAGCAGAGGTATCGACCGAGTGATAGAAACACTGACTACTGGGCGGATGATACCCTCGAGGGAAAATAATCCACCAGTAGAGGTATTGACCCAGTGATAGAAGCACGGACTACTGGATGGATAATACCATCGGGGACAAATATTTCACCAGCAGAGGTATAGACCCAGTGATAGGAACACTGACTACTGGTTGGATGATACCATCGGGAACAAATAATCCACCAGCAGAGGTATCGACCCAGAGATAGAAACATTGACTACTGGGCGGATGCTACCATCGGGAACAAATAATCCACCGGCGGAGGTATCGACCCAGTGATAGTTATAAAAACGTAGATATCTAATAAACCATGTCAGTACTGAAGAACTAACTACTGGACGGATGATACCCTGGGGGATAAATAATCCACCAGCAGAGGTATCGACCCAGTGACAGAAGCACTGACCACTGGGTGGATGATACCACCGGGAACAAATAATCCACCAGCACAGGTATCGACCCAGTGATAGAAACACTGACTACTGGGTGGATGATACCATTGGGGACAAATAATCCACCAGCAGAGATATCGACCCAGTGATAGAAACACTGACTGCTGGGCGGATGATACCATCAGGGACAAATAAGCCACCAGCAGAGGTATCGACCCAGTGATAGAAGCACTGACTACTGGGCGGATGATACCATCAGGGACAAATAATCCATCAGCAGAGGTATTGACCTAGTGATAGAAGCACTGACTACTGGGCGGATGATACCTTCGGGGACAAATAATCCACCAGCAGAGGTATCGACTCAGTGATAGAAACACTGACTACTGGGAGGATGATACCATCGGGGACAATTAATCCATCAGCAGAGGTATTGACCGAGTGATAGAAGCACTGACTACTGGGCGGATGATACCTTCGGGGACAAATAATCCACCAGCAGAGGTATCGACCCAGTGATAGAAACACCGGCTACTGGAAGGATTATACCCTCGGGGACAAATAATCCATCAGCAGAGGTATCGACCCAGTGATAGAAACACTGACTACTGGGAGGATGACACCATCGGGAAAAAATAATCCACCAGCAGAGGTATCGACCCAGTGATAGAAGCACTGACTACTGGGTGGTTGATACCATCGGGGACAAATAATCCACCAGCAGAGGTATCGACCCAGTGATAGAAACACTGACTACTGGGAGGATGATACCATCGGGGACAAATAATCCACAAGCAGAGGTATCGACCAAGTGATAGAAACACTGACTATTGGGCGGATGATACCCTCGGGGGAAAATAATCCACCAGTAGAGGTATTGACCCAGTGATAGAAGCCCTGACTACTGGGTGGATGATACCATCGGGGACAAATAATCCACCAGCAGAAATATCGACCCAGTGATAGAAACACTGACTACTGGGTGGATGATACCATCGGGGACAAATAATCTACCAGTAGAGGTATCGACCGAGTGATAGAAACACTGACTACTGGACGGATGATACCCTCGGGGACGAATAATGCACCAGCAGAGGTATCGACCCAGTGATAGAAACACTGACTACTGGGAGGATGATACCATCGGGGACAAATAATCCATCAGCAGAGGTATCGACCCAGTGATAGAAACACTGACTACTGGGTGGATGATACCATCGGGGAAAAATAATCCACCAGCAGAGGTATCGACACAGTAATAGAAACACTGACTACTGGAAAGATTACACCATCGGGAACAGGTAATCCACCAGCAGAGGTATCGACCCAGTGATAGAAGCACTGACTACTGGGTGGCTGATACCATCGGGGACAAATAAGCCACCAGCAGAGGTATCGACACAGTGATAGAAACACTGACTACTGGGAGGATGATACAATCGGGATCAAATAATCCACCAGCAGAAGTATCGACCGAGTGATAGAAACACTGACTACTGGGCGGATGATACCCTCGAGGGAAAATAATCCACCAGTAGAGGTATTGACCCAGTGATAGAAGCACGGACTACTGGATGGATAATACCATCGGGGACAAATATTTCACCAGCAGAGGTATCGACCCAGTGATAGAAACACTGACTACTGGTTGGATGATACCATCGGGAACAAATAATCCACCAGCAGAGGTATCGACCCAGTGATAGAAACACTGACTACTGGGTGGATGATACCATCGGGGACAAATAATCCACCAGTAGAGGTATCGACCCAGTGATAGAAGCACTGACTACTGGGTGGATGATACCATCGGGGACTAATAATCCACCAGTAGAGGTATCGACCCAGTGATAAAAACACTGATTACTGGGCGGATAATACCATCGGGGACAAATAATCCACCAGTAGAGGTATCGACCCATTGATAGAAACACTGACTACTGGACGGATGATACCCTAGGGGGCAAATAATCCACCAGTAGAGGTATCGACCCAGTGATAGAAGCACTGACTACTGGGTGGATGATACCATCGGGGACAAATAATCCACCAGCAGAGATATCGACCCAGTGATAGAAACACTGACTATTGGGCGATGATACCATCGGGGACAAATAATTCACCAGCAGAGATATCGACCCAGTGATAGAAACACTGACTACTGGGCGGATGATACCATCGGGGACAAATAATCCACCAGCAGAGATATCGATCCAGTGATAGAAACACTGACTACTGGGTGGATGATACCATCGGGAACAAATAATCCACCAACAGAGATATCGACCCAGTGATAGAAACACTGATTACTGGGTGGATGATACCATCGGGGACAAATAATCCACCAGCAGAGATATCGACCCAGTGATAGTTATAAAAACGTAGATATCTCATTTGGTGCGCACGACTCGTTTCTGAGATAAAAAAGACGGCAAAGGCAAATAAGTTTTAGTAAGATGTGTGTAAATAATTAAATCTTAATGAAAGTAATAATTGCATTTCACTAATTTGTATAGTTTTTGGTTGTACATCTTAATGATTGCATTACATTGACTTCCTTAGGTTTGATAACACCTCTTAGTGATAGTTACGATTTTATAACACTACGATGTTTGTACATCTTAATGATTGCAACACACTAACTTCCTTATGTTTGATAACACCTCTTAGTAATAGTTACGATTTTATAACACTATGATGTTTGTACATCTTAATGATTGCAACACACTAACTTCCTTATGTTTGATAACACCTCTTAGTGATAGTTACGATTTTATAACACTACGATGTTTGCACATCTTAATGACACCATCGACTTTATTACATATATTGGAATTGAATGCAAGTTTTCATCATTGCAATGCATTTTATGACAAGGATGTCTTTAATTTTGATAGTACGTCATAATGAAACCGATGACCTTGAGTTCACCCCGGTTTGTTGCTGAGGTTCGTGTTGCTAATTGTTTTAGTTTTTTGTGTTGTCCTATTATATGTCTTTACGTTCTGAGTTCCATGGTGTGATGTCCGCTACGATTTCCGCATAGAAACGATGTTTGATTCGTCTTCACGTCCAGTTGTTTGTAGGACGGCTCCTGTCTTATTTACGTGATTTGTGTTTGTTTGCGCATAGTGTCCAACGCATATTGTGTTGTGTGTTTGCTTTGTTTTTCTTCGTCTTGTTGCCAGTTTCTCTTGATTGTCCATATTTGATTTCCCTTTCTGTATTATCTAACGTTTATTTATTACATTGATTCCCTTTTATTGAATATGCGTTTAACTATGGGTTTTATTCCATTAAGTCCTCGGGTGTTTAATGTAAGTTTGCATCAAAGCAGTGATTTTATAATACGAATTTCACTGGTATTGCTAATAAATTTTAGTGAAATCGGTGACTTTATTACATTGATTCCTTGGTAAATTATATCTTAGCAATGGTTTTATTACATTAATTGCCATTGTTTTGAAAGTAGATATTAATCAGAGCAATGACTGAATTACACTGATTTCCCTGGTTTTGAAGATACGTTCAAGCAAAACACTGATTTTATTAGACTGATTCACTTTGTTTTAAAGGTAGGCTTTAATCAGGACAAATACTTTATTACTTCCCTTGTTTTGATAACAAGTCGTAATTACAATTCACCATGCAGCATGACAAGAGTCTATAAAACACCAACAACTAACTGTCGTTGATAAATTAGTTTGTGCTAATGGATTTAAGCAATAATAACATTCATTACAAACACAGATTGGTGTTATTATTATTTTGATACAGTGAACACGCAACATGAACATCAATCTGAATAGAATGTAATTAAATTCGAGATATAGTTTTTGTTTTTCCCCCTATGCTGGATTAATTGAGAAAACAAAATCTGATATAAATATATTTTTCTAATTTTAATCAGATATTTGAAAATTTAACAATTTATTTTCTGTCATCACCATTGTATTAAAATAACAACGTAGATATCAAATTTAGTGCTTACGACGTGTTTCTGGAATAACCTTCATCACGTACATTCAAAATAGAAAGATTGTAAAGCCAAATAATCTAAAAGTCTTTGGGAGCAATAAAAGGAAAGGACCTAAACATGATAGCCAACATCGGCTAAGGTCACATATGCCTGAGAGAGGAGAACCTTAGTTAATAATTATAATTAGAATGGAGGGTTAGATTTACAGTAGTAGTTATCTGTTGGTCGAAAGTCGTCGATCTTCTGAAACCTCTGATGATATCGGCAACACAATTTGTTTGCTGACAAATTTTGGTATAGTCGACCATTAATTTCTTGTCTTTCCAATGAATTCTGGGCAAATCTACCAATTAAACACTGGTTGCCACGATGTAGCTGATACATTATTTTGTAGTAAAGAAGCATGAAGATATCAATGGTGTGAGGCAAACATTAACTTAAGGAGTCAACAATTTAAAACGCAAGATGAATCGATTATCTGATCAACTGAGTATTGCCTAACATTAAATAAGCAAGTTATACATTTTGTAATAAAGAAGATGGCACTAGGACGGGCCCAGGGAGCGGAAATAAAAATTGCAACGGGAAAAGAAAAAGAGAATATAACAGATATGCTTGCCCGTTAACGATCCTATCATTCCTAGCAATCGGTAGGAGCTGCTGCAAGATATATCTTGAAGCGTTTCATTCAACATTACAAAGGCACTCAATTCTACCCCTGCTTAAAAATGAACCTGACGTCCGTTTTGGAGGTATACGACAGGAATATATAGATCTTATTTGTACACTATTGGGGTACATTGGGTATCGCCATTGAGTGCCCTGTGGTTGTTGTAGAATACAACGATCCGTGTACGTAAACTAAATTAATAGCAGCTCATAAAGAGCAATTGTTTAATATGAGTGATTGTTAGTGATTCGTTGCTAGGCAGAACGTCCCTTATCTATCCACTATGCCATCTAGATTTCTGTACCAATCTATCAAACATAGCCCTGTACTAGTGCCACGTATTTACATATATGTGATGTTTATTGTTGGAGAACATTTTATCATCAAGAAGAAAGTTAAGTTACTACTCACTAGACGTTAAACATCAATCAATAATCAATGAAATAACTTTGAATTGTCAATCCCTTATATTTTGATTACTTCTTGTTGTTGCAATAAATAAACAACGCTAATAACGACGTAGGTATGCTAAAACATTTTGTAAAGTCATGTCGCAATTCTTTTTAAAATGTACTTTCAGTATAAAAGAAAACAATTTATTTTCATTTGAGTGTAATTTCAATGAAATAAACCTTTAGAATGAGAAATAACAGACTAAGTGATTGCTAATACAAGTGAAATCAGAATCAGAAATTCTGAAGCAATACACAAATAACACTACAACCATTTTAAAGATTTGGACAGATAGTCATTAATATAAAGCTATTTCAACATGAAGTTGACATTAATACATTTCACTTAACATTTAAAATGGAAATATGATCTTAATTTAGGTTGTTATCTTGTAAACAAATTTAGTTTATGTATTTTAGTAGACGAAAAACAAACTGGCAAAAACAAACTGCTAAAAAAGATAAAAATACAACAATATATGTTGTTGCGTTTTTCTTATCTGTTTTTTTATTAACGCTACTTACTTTTAACAATATGTTAGCTATGTTTTATTTATGGAGCAAACCCGTATATCAAAGATGGATATAACATACCATAGCCAAACAAAAAAAGAGAAGAAACAATTATCCCCAAGACTAAAGATTGAGGAATACGAACACCACTTCAAACAGGTGGTGAACTAGGGTGCTCCGAAAGGGAAAGGAGTTCATTTCACATTTTTCGGATGTAACTATTACAGCTTTACCTCATACTCTGACTTTTTTAACATTAATTTTATAGATAAATATATTTCATAATGGGTGTCATGCGTAAGGCAGAACAAACTTATCTTTCGGAACTTCTGGTCTGACATACTCTAAAATTTTAATACAAATCATTTTATATATATTTAATTTAGTATTCTCACTGACCGTGCCTGGAGTGTGAGTATACATTTGGTATCAGAGACTGTCATCAACGTATAAGTGCATGTCTTACTCCGTATCTGTTTTGAAAGTTCCTATGGTAAGATCTTCTGCTATGTCATCGGTTTCTAATTTCAGGCTTCACTAGATTTTTTTCTCTCGGAATGTGATTGTTTCTCATATTCTGTCTAGTTAATATTTTACCTTTTTATCAAAAATAGAAACATTATCTATATCTGGTTATACCATTCTACTTTTAATTACCATTTATGATTAACAATATTATTTATTTAACATTTCCCATTTTCCCACGCAAACAAGAAATGAATTGAAGGATAATGGCCTTCTAAAATATGTTTATCATAACTGTCATCATGACCTATTAGAGAGAATTAAAAACATTTTCAAGTTGTTGTTTCTCTTGGTAAAAAGTCGAAATGTTGTGATGTTGATGGTCCTCATCAAGCGGAAATATTTTAACATCATAATTCAAGATTGTCAAAAAAGTTACGAAAAAATAAAAACAATGACAATATTCCTCGTCGTTCATTTTATTTAAAAATATATTCACAAATCTGTTTCGAGAATCACGATTCTGGAACCGATATGAAACAATCCTTGGACTCTTATTTACAGGAAGGTAAATATTTGTATTTAAATCCAGTGTTTTTCATTGTCAAGGAAAATTAATAGATTTGTTTTGAATACCATTTATAACTTCGTCTGGAATAGACACAGAAATTAACACATGTCATAATTTTGAAGTGTAGACCAGTTTTATCATAAATAAACATCTCTTAAAGACCATCCATGTTCAAACGGACCAAGCAGATAATCATTTCTGTCTTGATCTTCCGAACCACGGTCAATCATTGATCTGCAAATATTATATGAACTTTGACTCTTTTTGGTAAATATTATGCCAGAAAGAAGGTCGTTCCAAACAAAACATAACAAAACAAAATGATGGACTGGGAACAAATGAGAGAGAAAACGCATTTGTGATCGCTTAATGCCTTAACATGTAGCATTTACTGCAGTTAAATATAGCTGATTAATACCACATGCCATTAGTAATTGATTACAGTAATGTTATTTACTGTCATTGTGTTTACTGTACTATCGAGGATTAGACAGTAATGTCTTCAGATTAATGTAATGCAGTAAGAGTCAATTGGCCACACGTATATGGTTGTTTAGACTTACATAGGATAAAATAAACTTATTGGGAAAGTGAAAGCACTGTAAATAATGTAATTCGACATATTCATGTTTGCTATGATTGGCTATGTATATTTCATATTCATAATCAGTAACTTATATTTACTTGTTTGTACATACTTATCAACAAAGTCTTTAATACAACTTTCTGATACAAGAACGAGTTATAATGAAATAACTGATAATCAACATTATTTTTCATCAGCTTTAATCCATCCACATATTAACTCAAGTTTGAAGTTGCTACCAAGTAGTTATCTATTTCCGTAATTTTGTGTTTTGAACTACAGTCAATCCTGTATTAAGAGGTCACCTTCGGGACAAACAAAAAGTGGCCTTATAAGACAGATGACCTCTTAAAAGAGGTTCAGTTCATATGAAATTTTCTATGACAGTACAAGAAAAAGGTGACCTTTTAATACAGGTGACTGCTTAATAGAGGTGACCACATGGGCAGGTTTGACTGTATTAATTTCCTACTCGAATTATTGTGTATATGTACACGATTTGGTATCGGGTCAAGATTGTTGCGTGAACCAGTATCAAGAGGAACGAGAGTGATGCGGAAAGTTCACAAGACACACGATACATAATGCATATTCCTTTACCAAAACATTATACATGTAATAAGTTTATCTGACATTTCATGAAAAATGAGCCTGGTAGACAACAAGAGCTGAATTAAAATTAATAGATTTATTACAATACTTTGAGAGCTATATTTTGTCCATAACGTCACGTTATTTGTTGCTCACAAATTCACGTTCACCATTGAATCTCTTTCACTGTGACTAAATGATTGTCGGATTACGCTTCATTGGGGAGAGTGGGAGATACGTAAAATAGTTGTTTATGTAGTGGATAGTACGGTTGTCTGAAATATTGAAGCTACATGTGTCCTTGGAAATGGGAACATGACTGAATTCGAGATGCTTTAATCTGATGAATCGACGAACAAATAAAAATGAAACAGTCTCATTGTTTACGTTGCTTATGTTGAGATGTCTTTCCCCGTATTCCAACATTATGACATCATGAAGAGTAGTCTGGCAGAGGAATTCCCATGTAATGTCGCACCATTATGTTTATCATCTTTAATTTCAAAGGAAAACTTATATAATGTTAGATAGACAATATTAGTGCAGTGTCAGATGATGATGTAAAAATATTCAACCTATTGTACAATTGTTAGAATTAAATCAGGATACAATATTGAAAGACACCACAGACAACCTCTACATTATATCATTGATTTCTGACAAAGAACCGGCAATATTTCAAACCCACAACTATCATTTTCAAGATGTTCACCTGCATCGGTATTGTTTTTTAATTTCTTGGCAAGTTATATTCAATAAATAGAAACAATTTATATTTAAAAAAAAGCATTATTAGGTGAGTTGTGTTTCAACTTGTTTTCCCCAGTTTTGCTCAGAATACACGTAAATTGTATATATTAAAACACTGCATTAATATTGTGTTTATCAAGCAAAAAAATCACATTAATCCATCGACGTTTATATCTTTAATTAAATAATAAAATTATATGATTATCCCTTGATTGTCCCTCTTGCTATGAGATGAGCTGGATTTACAACCAGGTACATAAAGCTTAACAGGTAGCATGTGACAGGGGTATCAACTTTTACAAAAACAAACACTATTATTTCGGTCAGTGACAGTATATTACACAATATATCCAGTCAATGCTAATTACCTGCTCAAATAGAACAAGTTGAGGATAAATAGGTATATTCTTGTATATTAGAAATGATATCACAGATGAACCAATATTTATAGCTATATTAAGTCAATATCGTTAAGCGTATTGTTCTATAAAATTAAACCAAACAGTGTAATATATTCTACATTGCTTTCGACTTTTAAAATTTCATTTCGGGCGATTTTTGTGACAACACATCAATATGCATCTCATAATAATACTAATGGTAAAAAAAAAACGACATGTTACTAATTTGCCACATTTCTCATCACACGTCGAGAATGTTTAACTCTGCAATTGAATTTATTATTATGACAAGAAATTTTAAACAGCGATGGTCAACGATTCCTTCAATATCAAATATTATTATGACAAGAAAGCTTAAACAGCGATGGTCAACGATTCCTTCAATATCAAATATTATTATGACAAGAAAGCTTAAGCATCGATGGTCAACGATTCCTTCAATATCAAATATTATTATGACAATAAAGTTTAAACAGCTGATGGTCAACGATTCCTTCAATATCAAATATTATTATGACAAGAAAGTTTAAGCATCGCTGGTCAACGATTCCTTCAATATCAAATATTATTATGACAATAAAGTTTAAACAGCTGATGGTCAACGATTCCTTCAATATCAAATATTATTATGTCAAGAAAGTTTAAACAGCAATGGTCAACGATTCCTTCAATATCAAATATTATTATGACAAGAAAGTTTAAACAGCTGATGGTCAACGATTCCTTCAATATCAAATATTATTATGACAAAAAATTTAAACAGCGATGGTCAGCGATTCCTTCAATATCAAATATTATTATGACAATAAAGCTTAAACAGCTGATGGTCAACGATTCCTTCAATATCAAATATTATTATGACAAGAAAGCTTAAGCATCGATGGTCAACGATTCCTTCAATATCAAATATTATTATGACAATAAAGTTTAAACAGCTGATGGTCAACGATTCCTTCAATATCAAATATTATTATGACAAGAAAGCTTAAGCATCGATGGTCAACGATTCCTTCAATATCAAATATTATTATGACAATAAAGTTTAAACAGCTGATGGTCAACGATTCCTTCAATATCAAATATTATTATGACAAGAAAGTTTAAGCATCGCTGGTCAACGATTCCTTCAATATCAAATATTATTATGACAATAAAGTTTAAACAGCTGATGGTCAACGATTCCTTCAATATCAAATATTATTATGTCAAGAAAGTTTAAACAGCAATGGTCAACGATTCCTTCAATATCAAATATTATTATGACAAGAAAGTTTAAACAGCTGATGGTCAACGATTCCTTCAATATCAAATATTATTATGACAAGAAAGTTTAAACAGCGATGGTCAGCGATTCCTTCAATATCAAATATTATTATGACAAGAAAGTTTAAACAACTGATGATCAACGATTCCTTCAATATCAAATATTATTATGACAAGAAAGCTTAAACAGCGATGGTCAACGATTCCATCAATATCAAATAGTATTATGACAAGAAAGTTTAAACAGCTGATGGTCAACGATTCCTTCAATATAAAATATCATTATGACAAGAAAGTTTAAACAGCTGATGTTCAACGATTCCTTCAATATCAAATAGTATTATGACAAGAAAGTTTAAGCAGCTGATGGTCAACGATTCCTTCAATATCAAATATTATTATGACAAGAAAGCTTAAGCATCGATGGTCAACGATTCCTTCAATATCAAATATTATTATGACAAGAAAGTCTAAACATCGATGGTCAATGATTCCTTCAATATCAAATATTATTATGACAAGAACGTTTAAACAGCTGATGGTCAACGATTCCTTCAAAATGAAATATCATTATGACAAGAAAGTTTAAACATCTGATGGTCAACGATTCCTTCAATATCAAATATTATTATGACAAGAAAGTTTAAACAGCTGATGGTCAACGATTCCTTCAATATCAAATATTATTATGACAAGAAAGTTTAAGCATCGATGGTCAACGATTCCTTCAAAATAAAATATTATTATGACAAGAAAGTTTAAACAGCGATGGTCAACGATTCCTTCAATATCAAATATTATTATGACAAGAACGTTTAAACAGCTGATGGTCAACGATTCCTTCAATATAAAATATCATTATGACAAGAAAGCTTAAACAGCTGATGTTCAACGATTCCTTCAATATCAAATATTATTATGACAAGAAAGTTTAAGCAACTGATGGTCAACGATTCCTTCAATATCAAATATTATTATGACAAGAAAGTTTAAGCATCGATGGTCAACGATTCCTTCAATATCAAATATTATTATGACAAGAACGTTTAAACAGCTGATAGTCAACGATTCCTTCAATATAAAATATCATTATGAAAAGAAAGTTTAAACAGCTGATGTTCAACGATTCCTTCAATATCAAATAGTATTATGACAAGAAAGTTTAAGCAGCTGATGGTCAACGATTCCTTCAATATCAAATATTATTATGACAAGAAAGCTTAAGTATCGATGGTCAACGATTCCTTCAATATCAAATATTATTATGACAAGAAAGTTTAAACATCGATGGTCAACGATTCCTTCAATATCAAATATTATTATGACAAGAACGTTTAAACAGCTGATGGTCAACGATTCCTTCAAAATGAAATATCATTATGACAAGAAAGTTTAAACAGGTGATGGTCAACGATTCCTTCAATATCAGATATTAATATGAAAAGAAAGTTTAAACAGCTGATGGTCAAAGATTCCTTCAATATCAAATATTATTATGACAAGAAAGTTTAAACAGCTGATGGTCAACGATTCCTTCAATATCAAATATTATTATGACAAGAAAGTTTAAACATCTGATGGTCAACGATTCCTTCAATATCAAATATTATTATGACAAGAAAGTTTAAACAGCTGATGTTCAACGATTCCTTCAATATCAAATATTATTATGACAAGAAAGTTTAAACAGCTGATGGTCAACGATTCCTTCAATATCAAATATTAATATGACAAGAAAGTTTAAACATCTGATGGTCAACGATTCCTTCAATATCAAATATTATTATGACAAGAAAGCTTAAACAGCTGATGGTCAACAATTCCTTCAATATCAAATATTAATATGACAAGAACGTTTAAACATCTGATGGTCAACGATTCCTTCAATATCAAATATTATTATGACAAGAAAGTTTAAACAGCTGATGGTCAACGATTCCTTCAATATCAAATATTATTATGACAAAAAAGTCTAAACAGCGATGATCAACGATTCCTTCAATATCAAATATGAATATGAAAAGAAAGTTTAAACAGCTGATGGTCAACGATTCCTTCAATATCAAATATTATTATGACAAGAAAGTTTAAGCATCGATGGTCAACGAATCCTTCAATATCAAATATTATTATGACAAGAAAGATTAAATAGCGATGGTCAACGATTCCTTCAATATCAAATATTATTATGACAAGAAAGCTTAAACAGCTGATGGTCAACGATTCCTTCAATATCAAATATTAGTATGACAAGAACGTTTAAACAGCTGATGGTCAACGATTCCTTCAAAATGAAATATCATTATGATAAGAAAGTTTAAACATCTGATGGTCAACGATTCCTTCAATATCAAATATTATTATGACAAGAAAGCTTAAGCAGCGATGGTCAACTATTCCTTCAATATCAAATATTATTATGACAAGAAAGTTTAAACATCGATGGTCAACGATTCCTTCAATATCAAATATTATTATGACAAGAAAGTATAAACATCGATGGTTAACGATTCCTTCAATATCAAATATTATTATGACAATAAAGTTTAAACAGCTGATGGTCAACGATTCCTTCAATATCAAATATTAATATGACAAGAAAGTTTAAACAGCTGATGGTCAACGATTCCTTCAATATGAAATATTATTATGACAAGAAAGTTTAAACAGTTGATGGTCAACGATTCCTTCAATATCAAATATTATTATGACAAGAAAGTTTAAACAGCTGATGATCAACGATTCCTTCAATATCAAATATTATTATGACAAGAAAGATTAAACAGTTGATGGTCAACGATTCCTTCAATATCAAATAATATTATGACAAGAAAGTTTAAACAGCTGATGGTCAACGATTCCTTCAATATCAAATATTATTATGACAAGAAAGATTAAACAGTTGATGGTCAACGATTCCTTCACTATAAAATATTATTATGACAAGAAAGTTTAAACAGTTGATGGTCAACGATTCCTTCAATATCAAATATTATTATGACAAGAAAGTTTAAACAGCTGATGGTCAACGATTCCTTCAATATCAAATATTATTATGACAAGAAAGTTTAAACAGCAGATGGTCAACGATTCCTTCAATATCAATAAAACAAGCAATCAACACTCACCTTAAATTACTGAACAAAAAAAGACCATGTCAAATACCGATGGAAATTCAGATCCTGCCTTGAGACAGGCACAAATATGTGGCGTGTTTAAATTAGTTAATGAGATCCAATCCCCTTCTGATAAATGGATCCAACGATAAAACAGAGATCAACAAACAATAAAAATTAAAAACAACATGTCTTTATATATGCTGTTCGCTTAATATCTAGTTACCAAATTTAAAGAGTTGTGATTCCATTTTCTCGTTGATTGAACGTTTATAAATGTGTGGTTCGTGTTTTTGTGGTTGGTTACATTGCGATTCACTATTGTTATGCATTTCTTCAGATATTTAACTTATATGATATATCTGTATATGTCACGAGATGACAAAAATGGATGGCAAATGTGAATCGGCATGCCAGAAGCCAATGTCTGGATTGTACACCTGTTTCTGAAGCTCGTACAAATAAATATTATATTTTCTTTCACTATATGTATATTGCTTATATATATATGTAAATAAAATAATACTTTATTTGCACGCTATTGTGAAATCTGTCAACATTCAGCATATTTTGACTCACATTTGTGTCGGAAATAGACAGAGGTTTTCATATTTTATAAATTCCATCTAAAATTGTATATAATGGAAAGTACATTATATCTGTGATTGAGATAGGGCTACGTCAGGGGTTGGTGTAGACAGGTTTGACTGTAGATCTTCTTGTGTAATTGTAAATAAAGATTTACAAACATATAAAGCATCAAAATGATACTCTTAGAATAAGAACCTGAGTACAAAATATAGAAATATCAACACTGAGAATATTATAGATGAGCACAGTCAACGGATTTCATGTGTAAATGCTAGGTGATATCAAAACAAAACGCGAAATATCAGGTATCTCACACCAAACTCCGGTTTCCGACAGAAGTAGACAATTTATATCTAAGATTAATTTGCGATCGGAACTTGATTCTCGACAATCGCTAATTGATTTCCGAAAACCAAATTAACATTCTCTGATAATTTTAGTAATCAAAAACGAGGAACGCAATATGCAAATCGGTATGCATTGTATGTCATTCACAAACCTAAAACATTCTTCTTTATTCAATTCTTATTTTCAATCATAGCATGCTTTGGTGGGTCCATGTAAAGTGAGAAACGAAATAGAAACGCAAAACAGCGAAACAAAACACAACGAAACGAAACACAACGAAACGAAACGAAATACGACGAAACGAAATAGAATATGTAAACTGAGAAACGAAACGAAACAAAACGAGATCATTCAATGAATTATAGAAGAAGAACAAATCATTCCTCGACGTCCGCTACCGTTTCAGCTGTATGTTTGAGTATATCTAAGAAACTTTACTTTGTAATCGAAGATGTATTTTACACAGGCGCATGGGGCATGGATTTCGTTTCCTCCTCCCCCCCCCCTTTTTTTTTTAAATTTTCATATAAATCATTCCTTTTTCAAAATTTTCATAATCATTCGTTTTTTCTTCATTTGACAATATCAGTAGACGTCATACATCATGAATAATACATGTATTCTGTGTCCACATTTTTTCGACTGATACAGTATAAGAGAGAAGGTATGCAACTCCATTTTCATATTTCGCGCCATATCGCGCACCTTGGTTGGGAAACCCCAGTGTTTTTTACACTTTTTACCTTGTCTACATATGGCACTGTCGTATCAAACTGTTTCTAAGACACTTACCTAATTGCCCATGTTCGAATTTCAGTCTGTACGTCGATCTTTTCCAAGAAATCTCGCCGAGAATAGCGAGGCAGCTTCGTTTCTAAATCAAACTACATCATTCGAGACGGAAGTGCAAGAACGGGAACCCTGGGATTTTTACGAATGGATTACCTGCAATGAAAAACCCAGATGCGCTCCGAATATTTTTCCCATAATGTTTTGGCGGGAAATATAAACCGCTGAAAAAACATAACAGCAGACGGATTATTTCGTAAAAATGGCACAACGACCATCTGAATATGGAAACATTGAAATAATTTGATGGTAGATAACTGTTCAAAAAGAAATTCAAACTGAGAAATAGATGATTGAATGGTTAGAACTGAAGTCAAAATTTCAATGAAAAAGAAATATTCAGCTTGCCTCTACTTCAAATTATTAAAATCATACCCAAACAAATACATATACATTGTACAACTAAAAGAAAAAAAAAAAAGAAAAAGAAAAAAAAACAAAGGAAGAAGCTGAGAACAGCAATTGAATGGGACTATGGCATTTTACCCCCTTCCTCAATAAAAGGGCTCCCAACTGACAAAAATGCGTAAGGGAGCCGGAGAGACCATTTAACTAAGGGGGCTATTTCTTTTTCATTTCATGTCACTGATTTTATAAAACAATAATCTGTCTTACAGGGGTAAAAAATAAATAACTTGTGTAACTCCACTTTTCAGCAGTGACAGAAATCAGTGTTGAAATCCAGAAAAAAAATCATATTTTACCGTATAAGTGGTTATTTTGGTGGGTATTTAATTTTCACTTTCTTCGCGATGATGTTAAATGCGCGGAAAAAGTTCACGAATTATTATTTCACGTTCAAATAGTTAAACAAGTTATTTATTTTTTACCCCTGAAAAAGAAATAGCCCCCTTAGTTAAATGGTCCCTCCGGCTCCCTTACACATTTGTATCAGTTGGGAGCCCTTTTATTGAGGAAGAGGGTAAAATGCCATAGTCCCATTCAATAGCTGTTCTCTGCTTCTTCTTCCTTTGTTTTTTTTTTTTTATTTATTTATTTATTTATTTTTTTAGTTGTATATGTATTTGTTTGGGTATGATTTTAATAATTTGAAGTAGAGGCAAGCTGAATATTTCTTTTTCATTGAAATTTTGACTTCAGTTCTAACCATTCAATCATCTATATCTCAGTTTGATCAAATTATTTCAATGTTTCCATATTCAGATGGTCGTTGTGCCATTTTTACGAAATAATCCGTCTGCTGTTATGTTTTTTCAGCGGTTTATATTTCCCGCTAAAACATTATGGGAAAAATATTCGGAGCGCATCTGGGTTTTTCATTGCAGGTAATCCATTCGTAAAAATCCCAGGGTTCCCGTTCTTGCACTTCCGTCTCGAATGATGTAGTTTGATCTAGAAACGAAGCTGCCTCGCTATTCTCGGCGAGATTTCTTGGAAAAGATCGACGTACAGACTGAAATTCGAACATGGGCAATTAGGTAAGTGTCTTAGAAACAGTTTGATACGACAGTGCCATATGTAGACAAGGTAAAAAATGTAAAAAACACTGGGGTTTCCCAACCAAGGTGCGCGATATGGCGCGAAATATGAAAATGGAGTTGCATACCTTCTCTCTTATACTGTATCAGTCGAAAAAATGTGGACACAGAATACATGTATTATTCATGATTTATGACGTCTACTGATATTGTCAAATGAAGAAAAAACGAATGATTATGAAAATTTTGAAAAAGGAATGATTTATATGAAAATTTTGAAAAAAAAGGGGGGGGGAGGAGGAAACGAAATCCATGCCCCATGCGCCTGTGGTATTTTACACTAACGCTATACATAGCCAGAAATGATGGGTACTTTGCTCATTTGCATATCTAAGATGGCGACGCCGGGACGTCTGCAATTTTCATATGATCTATATAGACGATATCATTCATAATTGTATGTGTGTCATTTTCTGAACTTGAAAATGATACATTGAATCAAGCTGAATTAAATGAAATAAAAATTAATTAAAACAATTAAATATTCGAGGTTCCTGGACTAAATGAAAATCGGAGGCGACGAACCCTTTTTTGGCCTTAAGATTCTATGTAAAAATGTCTGAAATACATGAAACTGGTGGCGTGTTACACAAAATTTAACAATGAATGACATTTGGCGACATATTTTCTGAAATTAATTTAAATTCCTCAATAATATATGTAATTATATTAACTAACCTTATATTTCTAGCTTCTAAACTCGGGGTTCCCACATTAAATATAATGTGATCATTTTTGCATGATCGCGATATCAAAGACATTTCTAAAATCGTTACAAAACACAAATATTTGAATTTTGACAGAATAAAAACTTTGCGGAAATAAACAATAACTTTTAATTTTCGAATCATTGACGGACACATTGAATCTCCGTACTATAGGCTATTTTTTGACAAATCTAATAAACGATCCATCAAGCTTGAAACTGCAGTCACGTGATCAAAATCTAATTTAAATATGATGAATATTTATGAGGAAAGTATCCTCAATTTCTGGATATGATATTTCATTTGGCAAAAGTCGTGTACATTCCCAAATAAAAATAAACACTGCCCGATACCTTATAAATGTATAGTCAACAAATTCAATTTTATCATGATAGATGGACATATTAAAATATTAATTTGGCATTGTAAATTGACGAAATACTATATTTAAGGGGGTAGGCCTGGGGTATGGGAGATAACTCTATTTGCAGTGTCTTCTCAAAAATATTATCATCTGTGCGTTTGAAAATTCACCCCTCAATTCCAAGTTTCTTGGTGACAAAGATTGTTTACATTGGATATGGCCAGTTAAAAAAAATGATTCCTTTTCATTTTACCTTTCCATAGCTGTGCTCCTTGCAGGGCTCACCAAACCAGGTGAAGTGGGCGAAATTCTCGCCCTATATCGGCTGAAGTCGCTCTCCCTCCACTACAAAGCAAAATTAAAGTCGCCTTGTTTCTTTTTGCAAGTCACTCTTTTCTTGCAAATAATCTTCGTTTTATGGTAAAGCTGATTGTCAAAACAATTGTAATCAATGGAAAGATACATAAGAATAAGAGGAAAAGGTTTTATTCAAGCAATAAAGAAGGTTTAATTTGTTGATACAAAAGTATCACGACAAACTTCTGCAAATGTGTACTGACGAAATTCCAGGTGAATATTAAATCCCAAATCTTAAAATATACAAACAGACGCTTCCTTTACCAAATTGGCCGTTGAATTGTGTTATATTCTAATTATTTTCACAAAACTTGAGTTATTTGTAACTTTTTAAAAGCTAAACAATCAGCATGTCTAAGTTTTAAACACGGCGATCACGGGGACGTATGAAATCGGGGGAAGGAAACGAACATTAAGATATCATTGACAGATTTCAAGGCAAAAATGAATAAATCTAAAATCAATAAATATAAGATCAATAATAATAATAAAACAAATACAAAACATGAATTTAATGTTAAATATGAAAGATATAAACAAGATATTAGCAAAGATAGAAAGCTATGTCTGGGAAAAAAATTGTAATAGCTGAACCTCTCTTATACCGCCGCCCCCTTCTTCTAAGACAACTAAAGAATAGCCAGAATCAAACGAATACAACTGGAGCACAGAATTTTAAGGAATTCAACAATACAGCTGGGTGGCTGTCTGTGATTTTTGTGGTGTTTTTTTTTTAATGAATTAATCAAGTAGTCACCCTCAAACAACCCCTCCCCCTCCCCAGCCGACTCGAAAATAAAAAAAACAAATGCAGTCATTTGGTAATTTGGACATCCACTTTGTCAATTATAAGAATTGAAAAGCTTTTTGTTATTGGTAGCGAGTTATTTTTTATCTCACAAACAAAGAAACTAGCAAAGGATGGGTGTGTGATAACTTTCCTCGACAATTTCATTTTTTTCTGGGTACCTTCCATGAAAAACATAAATTTAAATATTTTAAAAATCTGACGGTAAAAGATTGTAAAATTTTGGTGCAATGATGTCTATATGTCTATCCTTCAGTGTGACAATTTTTGGTGGACATTAATTGACAGGAATTTGTTTAATCCGATTTTTAATACCAAGGTGGTCCTCCGGGCATCCCCTCTTTTTGCAGCTTCCACTGTTTTGCACGTGATTATCTCCAAACAGGATATTCAGATATGCTAGATATTTCATATTTATTCAACAACAACACTCTCAAGTGTATTAAAGCCAAAATATTCCCTTTCAATCAGAAATAAATGTGCATATCTATTAGAATCTTCCGAAACTAGTATTACCATCTAGCGTCAAGAATACCCCCAACATTGCTATATTTAGGATGTGCTATGGAGAAAACGGCACGGTGAATTTTTTGGAAACTTTGGCAGATAATGTATTTAGACATACCTATTCCATGGTGCAAATTTAAAAAGAATTGAATGATGGGAATATTTTAGAGTATCCCAGGTCTACCACCTTAAGTTGATTAAAAAGTTTGGAATGACATATATACAGCATTTCTATCATTCGTGTATATGCGAAATGTGTGTAGATAATTACACAAATTTGCATCATCCGAGGCTGAATTCCCTTTAAATTAGTATAGATCAGGAGAAAACGTGCCCAATCTAGGGTCAAACAAAAAATATAGTTTGTATAGGGTAACCCGACACTACCTCAAATCTAGTGCCTACACTAGTTTTTTTTTGTTACATTTTCTCAACAAGCACTAGTAACATATCTCACACATCCACCAAGTTAGGAAATGTAATGTAACCATTCTATAATCTAATCTTATCGAAGTTATTAAAGGTAAATGTGAACAACTTGAGATAAAAATGTGAAACGTAAACGAACGAACGCCTAGTGACGGCAAATGTGAGATTATTCATTAACCTACCATAAATTCACACAGACAACATATCGCCATATAAAAGCATTTTGAAAATATCGCAATTTAAGATTGATAAAAAAAATGGAAAAGCAATCCAACACTATGCAATGTATACCAAGCTTTTCTGTATCGCTCCACAAGATAGCAACTTTTGTGAAATCTGTATAGTTAAATACTTCAGATACACATACATTTGGCGCGGGTGGTAAAGGGTTATTTTCGTGCAACGTGCTTCATAGTAAGAGAGGCGTTATTCACTGTATTTCGTGGGAAAAAAATTGCTGTCACATCAAATTTGCAAAGAAGAAGTGGAGATTTGAGAACAAGGCTAAAAATAAACTGGAAACCGGTATGTCCCCGCCGAGATTTTGTTATAAAATATATATAGTTTGTCTGTTTGATAGAAATTAAAATCTGTTATGCACATCTTTAGTATATATGCATGAACATGGACCCTACAAAGCATTAAAAAAATGTAAATGAAGTTAGCCTCCATATATATGGATGGACGGAGTGGCCGATATACAGAATGTAGATACGTTTTCTTAAATATTAACTAATACCTTTTATATATTTTTCACTTTCACGTATTCGCCAACACAGATCAGATGCAATTAATTTCCCGGGCTCGTTTGAGCGGATTTTGAAAATGTGTAAACTAAATTGATATTTTCCCATTGGGCCTACAAAAAATAATTCTGTGTTTAGGCTAACATTGTGGAAAAGTTAGGCAGGGTAGGGTGATAGGATGTTTTGCTTTACATATTGGGTAGATGTTCTGACTTTAATAGTGCTTGTTGAGAAAATGTAATAAAAAACTATTGTAGGCACTAGATTTTAGGTAGGGTCGGGTTACATTATACAACCTATATTTTTGGTTAATCCTAGATTGGACACGTTTTCTCCTGATCTATCCTAATTTAAAGGGAATTCTGCCTCGGATGATGCAAATTTGCGTGATTATCTACACACATATAGCATATACACGAATGACAGAAATGCTGTTTATATGTCATTCCGAACTTTTTAATGAACTTAACTATAATATTTCGTCAATTTACAATGCCAAATTAATATTTTAATATGTCCATCTATCATGATAAAATTGAATTTGTTGACTATACATTTATAAGGTATCGGGCAGTGTTTATTTTTATTTGGGAATGTACACGACTTTTGCCAAATGAAATATATAGCGTTAGTGTAAAATACATCTTCGATTACAAAGTAAAGTTTCTTAGATATACTCGAACATATAGTTGAAACGGACGCAGACGTCGAGGAATGATTTTTGCTGGGTTTTTTTAGAATTCATTGAATGATCTCGTTTCGTTTCGTTTTGTTTCTCAGTTTACATATTCTGTTTCGTTTCGTCGTATTTCGTTTCGTTTCGCTGTGTTTCGTTTCTGTTTCGTTTCTCACTTTACAGGGACCCTGTTTTGATCAGCTGACAATAATAGGAATGTCAGTAGTTATATTACATTATTCATCCGCCATCATTGAATAACGACCTTAATTTTGACTTATTAAAGTACAAATAAATAATAAGTAATCAATGAAACCATATCAATTAAATATCGTTAGAAAGACAATATTTTAATTAAAAAAAAAATGCTATATTTCAAGGTTTGTGTGTATATTTTTGACGAATTGATTGTGGGCAAATACAATACCATTATAATTTCAGAACATTGATAATAAAACCATAGATATCATATTTAGTGTGCATGACGCGTTTCTCGAATAACCTTCATCAGGTTTCCTCAAATCGAAAGATTGGAAAGCCAAATAATTTAAAGCTATTGAATACAATATAATTTATAATCTATTGTTTGGAGTAACCTTGAAATTACGACAGATAACACACTTCAAAATAGATTTTTCCCCAGAAACAACTTGAGATTTATGTGATATATCATTGTGATAAATTGTTTTTCACGTTTATATCCAATCAATCACTTGACGTTAACCTTTCATCAAAGAAGTCTTAAAATGTCTTCAAATTAAACAATATTGTAGATTGCTGGCATGCTGAAAATAAAAGTTTGTTTATATTAAAAAGTTAGTTAAACAAAAAATATGCTGATTGCAAGACTGACTGGTTGAAATGTTTTTTCTTCTTTCTGTATTTGAACCCCAAAATAATATTTAAAATTTGAAATTTAAGTAAACGGAAATCAAAATACAGTCAAACCTTTATTAAGAAGTCACATTTAGAACAGCGATTAATAGAAGTCACATTTAGAACAGTGATCAATAGAAGTCACATTTAGAACAGCGATTAAAGTAATAATTTTTTGATTAGAAAACGGAAAAATCTAAATATTTCGTAAAGCGTAGATTTTTTTTAGCGCATCCAACGAGAGTTTTGTCAGGAATTTTACTACCATTTTGGAATTGTATAAATATTTACGGTTGAAATTATTCTGAAGACCCTGCTCATCTGAAAAATTACCAATTTTTGGCGTTATTTTGGTCTTTATTTCAGGCTAAGTTCTTCAAAATAGGCCAAGTTTGCTCGTTAAATGTGACAGCCAACTCACCGTGGACGTAATCCCATTTAACAATAGGAACGACGGTGGTCCCGCAGCTGGTCTATTGTCTCTCGTCGAAGTGCCGGAGAAGGCTATTGTTCCCTTCATGGTTAATGCATTTGACTACGTGACATTTATACACATGCTTACCTGAGATTTACCTCGAAAATTTTGAAAAAAACGTGAAATCATAAATTTCCATAATTACTGATTTTTAATTTGACCAAGCTATTTCAATCTTTCGGAAATAATTAAAAAAAGAACGGTCTTTTCTGCTAATAAATTCACTGAAGTTAGACACAATTATTGGATACGAATAAAATTTTATAGGTAAAAACGTTATGCACAATCTGTCATTTACAACCGGTATACCCGTTCAATATGTAAACATGTTGGACTGGATTCAGCTTTCCTCGTCGCTGGACTCGTCGTCATCAAAATCAATTATTATTGGGGGAATCTCACTCCTATCAATGCAATTCTCATTCCCATACTTCTTTTCTATTTTTAATACATGGTCTTCTGCCTTCGCCCAAACTTCCTTTGTAATTCTGCCAAACCCCCCATAAACAAGTTCTTTCACATCCTTCAAACGAAAAGTTGTATTGTTTTCTGCAACAAACTCTTTAACCTGTGCCCAAATAAGTTCTATGGGGTTCAATTCGCAATGGCGAACAGGGGTTCTTAGAACTTCGTGACCGTGCAGGTTGGCAATTTTATCATTTTTAAAAACGGAAAGGAGTGTCTTAAATTTGATTTGTTCATAAAGTTGTTTTTTAGTTTCAAGGGGCTGAACAGGAATGTTGTGTTTTGAAAGATAATCTTGTAAGACAGCTTTTCTTTGATTAAAGTTTGGCACAACAGTTTCTTCAGTCTTGATGTTGTGATAACTGGCATTATCTAAAACGATAACACTTGGGCTTTTTAATGCTGGCATAAGCTGATTATCGAACCAGTTTAGAAAGATGGGCCCGTTCATTTCTTGGTGATAATCCCCATCTTTAGCTTTGGCAAGAAAAATCAAATCACACCTATCAATCAAGCCCTCCTCACGATTACCAGCGTGCAACTCTATCAACCTTTTACCTTTTCCTGAAGGGATCTTTGGGGCATCAAAACCATCAACTGGTAACCACATGTAGTCAGTGGCATGATTCTGATTAACCCAGGTCTCATCCAAATATACAATTTCATACCCATCCTCTCGAAACTTCCTGATTTTTCGGAGGTAATTACACCGATCATTTATTACTGACCTCTGATCATATAAAAGCCTCCTATTATCGCCGGATTTTTTGTACTTATAATCAAGATCTAATGAAGTTAAAGTAAGCGTTGATTTCGAGATTTTAATTGTATCTTCAATTTCTTTCTTAATTTTTGAGACTGTTGGGGCAATTTTCCTGTTGTACATGCTATGAACGGTCCGTTTAATAACGCAACGGTCAAAATCATCAAGAGTGTTCTTTCTTTCTTTCGGTCTGTTGGATTCAGGAGGACTTTTACCGTTTACAACTCTATACACAGAACTGTAAGATATGCCAGCAGCCTTGCATGTTCTTTTAATCAAATTATCTGGAGAATAAAATGGTCTTCCCCTGGCCTTCTCAAGCTGAAAAAACTTGAATAGATTTAACACAATGTTTTTACAATCTTTTGACAAGTCCTTTGTTTTACCCATTCTTGCGATGTTTATATATATGTTAAGATGTCAAAAAATAGGTTTATGAAGAAATTTTATGTGAACTTTTAGAAAGATTTTAAAGTTTAAAAATGGAGTGTCAAAATATGCCTGTACACGTGTCTCTGTCTCTATCAAGGTAAGATTTACCTGGCTGCGACCTCTAGTTAGTTTACTCCCACCTCTATTTTGGCGGTAAAAATCGAGGAAAATGTCAAATTTCAGATGAGTGCAGCAATAATGAAAGGTTATTGTTAGATAAAATGCATATTTTAAAAATGGTAGTAAGATTCTGCACAAAACTCTCGTTTACTGTGTTTTAAAAAAATGTATTGTTTTCGAGAAAACTCAAATTTTCCGTTTTCTAATCAAAAAATGATTACTTTAGTAGAAGTCACATTTAGAACAGCGATTAATAGGAGTCACATTTAGAGGTCACATTTAGAACAACGATTAATAGAAGTCACATTTAGAACAGCGATTAATAGAAGTCACATTTAGAACAGCGATTAATAGGAGTCACATTTAAAGGTCACATTTAGAACAGCGATTAATAGAAGTCACATATAGAACAGTGAAAACGTCGTCTTTTAAGACATGTGACCTCTTAAAAGAGGCTCAATTCATATGAAATGTTCAATGACAGGACAAGAAAAAGGTGTCTGCTTTTGCAGGTCTAACTGTACTAGTATTCAAAAGATAATTCTGAACGACTATATTACTATGCTAAACATTTGATAAAGGGTTTTAAGTTTTGAGTCCTTCAAAGAATAATGTTTGTTAATATCAATGTGCAGCCTATTAAGGTTGCATTCGATTGGATATTTTTTATTGCAATCAAATAAGAGTTAACAAACATTAGTTTGATTAAGATGTTACTAAAACACAATCTCCATCGCATTTAAAAGGGAGATATAACTGATTTTTATGGAAATACAACTTTATTTGTAAATGTTTCATACCAATTAGTGAGAAAGGATATAGATGTAAATAAACACGGGAGACTATCAAACATTACACTTGGACACAAATTTCAGTCACAATAGGGTCTTCAACAAGGAGCATAACTCATACCATGAAATGAGTGTGAAACGGCCCCGAGTGGTACTCTGTTATTCTGATGTATTTGGTGTATAAAATATTATATCACGGATGCAACGTGATCAACAGGAAAACAAGTCATGGGTGAAATAAACAAACAAATACCATCATCAGTGTGCTCGACAACACATTGCGTGTTGAAAATTACAAAAAAAAACACTACCACATGGATCCAAACTACCACAGGGATCTAATAAGGAAAGAAAACTAGACAGATTAATGCGGCTTTGTCAAAATTATAGTTTCAATGACCGCTATTATTACTGATTTAGCAATATGAAAATAAATATATGCCATTATCATTTACCCATTCTATATCTAGTAGGTATGCAATTCAAATTAAATAGTAAAACTAAGCTTAAACAGTGACGAACAACAATTCCTCCAAGCAAAAATAAAAAAGAACAATAAACAATACCTCACATCTCAAAACATTTAATAAAAGAGAAACACAACATGTATATGCCAATTCGAAATCCAAGTCTGGCTTGGAACAGTCAAAAATGTGTTGAGGTGAAACCAGTTAATGGGATCCAAACTCTACACCCTGTTCATCATTTGATAACGAACGCCCATGTAGATACATGCTATATAAAGAAACACTATAAACCTACGCATATTTGCCTCAAGGAAAACGAGTGTTATAGCTTCTTTTTCACGTTTATCAATAATGCATATTTGAGGATTGAAAGAGATTAATCATTTTTATATAGATTTAACAATACAAACAACATACATACAGTTATTATGTAAGATTTGTAGCCTTCTCACTCTATTATAAGATAAATACTGCAGATTTCTCCGTATGCAAATATGCAGTCTTACTCTCGAGATTCAAAATACAATATTTAATCTTAATTTTAGTATTCGAATCATTATTGTTAAAAAAAAATGAAAATGTGGTAATATTGTTATATAGATTTTAATGTCAACGAGTTTTAATGGGAATGGAATGCAATTCTGATAATGAGCCTGCAGCCAAGAAAATAAAAGATGTGAATAAATTAAGTGATGTTTGCTACAATACAATTCGTGACAATCTCATTACAATCATATTACCTCCAATAACGTCTGACATAGCTTATTGTAGCCTTATATTCTGGCGAATAGTAAACGACACTGGTGGGTTCGGCTAAAGAAAATTCTCGAGAGGATCGAGTGGATAACTAATGTTCACCCGCATGAAATGATATATAGAGTAGTGGCATCAATTAATGAACCGTAGCTTGTCAGCTATTAAACAATATAAAAATAGCGAGGACAATCTCATATTTAAACAAATATAATTTATATACAGCAGATAAAGATTTAATATAATGGCTACACCACATGTTTAACGTGCCACATGTCCAAGGCCAGGATTTGGATTTCCAATGCAATATGTTATTGTCCTTTTTGTTTTCAATGGTTTGAGGTGTGAGATATTTGTCCGTTTTGTTTTTATTTGGTCGATTTCTTTACCATCACTGTTCATACTTTCGTTCTTTTTCTAATTCAAATCAAGAATATTATGCTCTTCATGATGAAAATCACCGGCACTTAACCGCAACAATTGTAGTATGTACGCTAACACATGATTATATTGACATAAAATAAACCAATGGACTACCAGACAATATGTCATGTCTGACTTAGATATTAGATTAGGTCAAATATAACACTAGTAATTATTGTTTAGCTTTACAATGTCCTGTTGTGTTGTCTGACAAGTAATTATTCCCGAGTAAATCGTTCTATAATGTTATTACTGTACATGGAATTGAATTTAACAAAGTGTTAGATAGTACTTGACGATAGACAGACGTTTTTAGGGAGAATTTAACCAATCATATGGTTTATAGTCTCTCCATGTGCAACCGAGGATATTAAATCTCCTAAAATTAAATGAATTAGTGTAGGCGTTTAAATAAAATTATTTGTATTGTTTGTACTCGTTGTGTTATTTATGTCAGTTTTTGGTCTGTGGGATTACCAATGGCAATTGTTTATCATTTGTGTTTTAACGTTGATATATTCAGAATTATGGTTGGCTCAAATATTAACCAATAATATGCCTTAAAGTCTCTCCAAGTTAAAGCGCAATATTTGATCTCGTATAATTTACGTGAATTAGAGTAGGCGTGTTTTCTTTTATTACTTTTCTTGTTTGAAATCATTAATCTATTTATATCAGCGTTTAGTTTTCCTTGTGGAAATACCGACGGTAATAAAAACGTCAATATCAAATTTACTGCACACGACGCGTTTCTGGAATAACGTTCATCAGGTACGCTGATTATTTATCTATTTTTATTTTACAATTAATGCATAATGAATTATGATTGCTCCATGAACATAATGAAAATATAATTGCAGAAAAAACTAGGACTGTCTCCACCGCGAAGGTATGTCAGTTGTATATATATATATATCTACCAATGTAATACAAACGTTGATATCAAATTTAGTACTCACGACGCGTTTCTGGAATAACCTTCATCAGGTACGCTAAAAGTCGAAAGATTGGAAAACTAAAAATTAATTACCAAAAATGTTAACAAAGTATTAGACTCCTGATAGTGGTAAAGTATTCTCGGTATGCTATAAATGATACACATTGTCTGTTATATATTAATCAATAATTTACTCTGAGTGATCCAGTTTACATGATTCAACTAAAATATTGATGACAATTGAGTTATTCCCTTGTGATTTATATACTCAAACATATGACGACAGAAATTCAGATATTTTGCAGAGACTCTCTGTTAATGTGATCAGTTGGGATGTCAAAAGTGGTTGGTGATATCGTTTGGGTTTTATAGCTTGATTATTATTTTTTCGACTGGATTGTTTAATGTTGGTTATGCCTGTTATCGGCTGGGATGTCAGAATTGACTGGCGATCATTATAATCGAATGTATAAGAAGTTGTTTCGGACAACACTGATAGGTTGTCTGTGACTGTTATCGACTTGGCTGTCATAATTGACTGGTGATCATTATAATCGAATGATTGAGAAGTTGCTTCGGACAACCCTGATAGGTTGGTTGTGACTGTTATCGGCTGGGCTGTCAGAGTTGACTGGTGATCGTTATAATCGAATGTATAAGAAGTTGTTTCGGACAACCTTGATAGGTTGGTTGTGACTGTTATCGGTTGGGATAACTGAGTTGACTGGTGATCATTATAATCGAATGTATAAGAAGTTGTTGCTGACAACCCTGATAGGTTGGTTGTGACTGTTATCGGTTTGGCTGTCAGAATTGACTGGTAATCATTATAATCGAATGTATAAGAAGTTGTTGCTGACAACCCTGATAGGTTGTCTGTGAGGTTGTCTGTGACTGTTATTGGCTTGGCTGTCAGAATTGACTGGTGATCATTATAATCGAATGTATAAGAAGTTGCTTCTGAGGACAACCCTGATAGGTTGTCTGTGAGGTTGGCTGTGACTGTATCGGCTTGGCTGTCAGAGTTGACTGGTGATCATTATAATCGAATGCATAAGAAGTTGTTGCTGACAATCCTGATAGGTTGTCTGTGAGGTTGTCTGTGACTGTTATCGGCTTGGCTGTCAGAATTGACTGGTGATCATTATAATCCAATGTATAAGATGTTGCTGAGGATTACCCTGATAGGTTGGTTGTGACTGTTTTCGGCTGGGCTGTCATAATTGACTGGTGATCACTATAATCCAATGTATAAGAAGTTGTGGGGGGTTACCCTGATAGGTTGGTTGTGACTGTTATCGGCTTGACTGTCAGAATTGACTGGTGATCATTATAATCCAATGTATAAGAAGTTGCTGAGGATTACCCTGATAGGTTGGCTGTGACTGTTATCGGCTGGGCTGTCATAATTGACTGGTGATCATTATAATCCAATGTATAAGAAGTTGCTGAGGATTACCCTGATAGGTTGGTTGTGACTGTTATCGGCTTTGCTGTCAGAGTTGACTGGTGATCATTATAATCCAATGTATAAGAAGTTGCGGGGGATTACCCTGATAGGTTGGTTGTGACTGTTATCGGCTTTGCTATCAAAATTGACTGGTGATCATTATATTCCAATGTATAAGAAGTTGTTGCTGACAACCCTGATAGGCTGTCTGTGACTGTTATCGGCTGGGCTGTCATAATTGACTGATGATCATTATAATCGAATGCATAAGAAGTTGCTGAGGATTACCCTGATAGGTTGTGTGTGTTGTTCTTGTATTTTATGCTGTTAATGTTGTTTCAGATTGTAATGTGTTGGGTTATCAGAGGTAATTGGTGATTGAATTATGAAAAGTAAATGTAAATAGCAATAGTCAATAACGTCATTGATAATGTACCAACAAAACGAACAATGACCTTTTCGCACCAATTCGAACATTTTGCAACAAGAATTCATAAAATCATGGATAAGTCAAATTTCTATGTGATTTCTCGATAGAGTGTTTGATCTTTTGCGAGAGTGTTTTTCCCCTTCTTTTTTAAATGATCAAGCCATTTTGAATTATATTTCATAAAGACAAAATTCTGACTGACTTATTAACTTGTTTTGACTTGACGGATGGCACATGTAAACATAAAGTACATCCTCCAAAAATATTATCCCATGGGATAGAATTGAGCCCTAAAATTATCCCATAGGATTAAAATTTGCGAAATTATGGATCAAATGTAGGTGATATTTTATCCCATATTAAAAAAAAATATCCGCCATTGTGGATAAAAAAAGTTCAAAATATTTTATCTATTAAGATAGAAAATGCCCACGAAATATTATCTCATATGATAAAATTTATACGAAATAGTATCTTTTATTCTTGATCAAATAAGAATTTTATTATATACATATAGTGATTGATTTCTTAAGGTCTTCTTTCATTTGAATACATTCAAGGTCAATCAAAATGGATGGCTTTGAATATAAAACTTTGTATAATTTGTTGGAATCTAAAGAATATCCGGACAATTCTACTCTAAATGAGAAAAGAGCGCTCAGGAAGAGAGCTGAACATTTTATTTTGAAGGATCAGAAGATATACTACAAAATTAAAGAAGGTGAGTAATTTGAAAACATATTTTGTACATGTATTTAAAAAAATCAATATCCTGATTTGAAAAAAAAAAATCATCAAAGACATATTTGAATTAAGAACTATGTATGATACTGATTACATAATCAATATCGTAATTAGATTTTTAACATAGCATCTACACATATAAAATATCATTGAAATTATATCTTATAGGATAAAATTACTTAAAAAATAAGGTGAGAAATAAGGGTAAAATTTAAAAAGTGCTATGATTTCAATGAAACTTGATATCTTATGGTAGAACATGACAAACAAGATGGTGGTTGAAAAATATCAAATTGGCTGCCATTTTCAAAATGGACACCAACCAAAAAGGGCCAAATTAAAAAATGCAATTTATACATGTCTTACTCGTAGTTCATTAAATTGTCATGGCTGCTTATTGGTTTTTTTTATGAAAATGATGTCATCATAGGATTTGTTCCTACCTAAAACGATATACCCCCAGATGAAATATCAATGAAAGTATATCCAAGAGGATGTAATATTCTAAAAAATATTATCCTCATTGAAAAAAAATATTATCCTATAGAGGAATAATATTTATGAATGTGAGATAATATTTTTTAGAATATTACATCCTCTCGGATATAATTTCATTCATATTTTATCTGGGGGGGATATAATTTTAGGTAGGAACAAATAAATTGTTGCACACATGTGGTGCAGGAACTGTTTATTTAACTTGACGGATGATATATGTGGTGCAGGAATTACTTACTCTTACGTAGCACATCATAGGTCTTAGTGATTCTGGATCTTTTGTTTTTAGTGTAATGCTTTGTAGATTATTGTTTGTCCTTTTGTCTTTTTTCTTTTGTCTCTCCGTCTTCGATTTAATGCTTCTGATTTTCCCTTTGATATCTTCAAATGTTTTTTTCTATGATAACCCATAAGACTTTTAAAAAACCTAGTACACATATAAAAATGTTCAAAGAAAGATTCGAAGTCTTATCAAGGAAGAAAATACAAACCTATATTAACTGTGCATGATATGAACCAGAAATAAAGGGATACGACGAGGTCAGTATGAAATATGTACGACCACAACAAGTCGACAAGAGCCTCTTGTCCTGAAGCTAGAAAGATTAAAAAGCACCAAATAAATCCGTACTTTGATTCTGTACCATGGATGATTGTGATACATTTACAGGGGTAATTATAGTGAGAAACAAAAACTGTCTACAAGCGAAAAACGCCACCAATGATTACGGCGAGATATTCATTTCCATAAAATGTAAAGTACGATTTTATTTTAAAGCTATGCCTGAATGTCTCCATAGGACACTTTCGCCAATGGTGTTTTCGTGCAGGGAATTGCCTCAATGGAGGTACCGTACATATAATTTGCCTCATTGGCGGTAGTATATGTTATATTCCTCAATGGTAGTACCGAACGGTGTATATGGATCATACGGTAATACCATACAACGAATTTGTCCCAATAACGATAGTTCAAGTGTTTTCCTACATAGTGATATCATGGGGGAAATTCCATCAAATGTGGTATCGACACAACAAATTATATGTTTATATGTTGAGTAATACATAATGTACAGAATATCGATTAAAAAGATTCAATCTTCCAGATTTTGTAATAATTGGATTGTTTTTATAATTCTGATATAAGATGTTTGTTAATACTTAATTTACATCCGGAAGTCAGACAATTTATCTGACATAATGAAGATTTAGAAACCTTATTCCTATATTTAAAAGAATATTTCGCTGTTTGACAATAACATCTGCAAGCACTGTTTTGTGCAATGCCACTGTTTATTGACCTGATTTTTCCCCATGCAGTTCGTAATTAGTGTAACTATTAATAAGCCTCCCTCAGACACAGGTGACCTCAGACGACTTTGACTATCCTGGGTTCATCTACCTTTTTAATGGGATCCGTATTGCTCATCCTTTTAGTTTTCGTCGTTCTATTTTTTTCTTTGTCTTCATCCTGCGTCTTCTATGATAAATGTTGCCAGTATCTCTGGGTTGTCTATTATTGCTTGTTCCTTTGGTTCTCTATAACGCTTATTTTAAGTCAGTGGAAGCAAGAAGATCAAACAGCCTAATTAGGATATCCAAAATCAACAACCTAAGTAGGATAGCCAAATTCTACAGCCTAAGTAGGATAGCCAAAATCAACAGCCTAAGTAGGATAGCCAAAATCAAACAGCCTAAGTAGGATAGCCGAAATCGGCAGCCTAAGTAGGATAGCCAAAATCAAACAGCCTAAGTAGGATAGCCAAAATCAACAGCCTAAGTAGGATAGCCAAAATCAAACAGCCTAAGTAGGATAGCCAACATCAACAGCCTAAGTAGGATAGCCAAAATCAAACAGCCTAAGTAGGATAGCCAAATTCAACAGCCTAAGTAGGATAGCCAAAATCAACAGCCTAAGTAGGATAGCCAAAATCAACAGCCTAAGTAGGATAGCCAAAATCAAACTGCCTAAGTAGGATAGCCAAAATCAACAGCCTAAGTAGGATAGCCAAAATCAAAAGCCTAAGTAGGATAGCCAAAATCAAAAAGCCTAAGTAGGATAGCCAAAATCAAACAGTCTAAGCAGGATAGCCAAAATCAAACAGCCTAAGTAGGATAGCCAAAATCAACAGCCTAAGCAGGATAGCCAAAATCAACAGCCTAAGTAGGATAGCCAAATTCTACAGCCTAAGTAGGATAGCCAAAATCAACAGCCTAAGTAGGATAGCCAAAATCAAACAGCCTAAGTAGGATAGCCGAAATCGGCAGCCTAAGTAGGATAGCCAAAATCAAACAGCCTAAGTAGGATAGCCAAAATCAACAGCCTAAGTAGGATAGCCAAAATCAAACAGCCTAAGTAGGATAGCCAAAATCAAACAGCTTAAGTAGGATAGCCAAAATCAAACAGCCTAAGTAGGATAGCCAACATCAACAGCCTAAGTAGGATAGCCAAAATCAAACAGCCTAAGTAGGATAGCCAAATTCAACAGCCTAAGTAGGATAGCCAAAATCAACAGCCTAAGTAGGATAGCCAAAATCAACAGCCTAAGTAGGATAGCCAAAATCAAACTGCCTAAGTAGGATAGCCAAAATCAACAGCCTAAGTAGGATAGCCAAAATCAAAAGCCTAAGTAGGATAGCCAAAATCAAAAAGCCTAAGTAGGATAGCCAAAATCAAACAATCTAAGCAGGATAGCCAAAATCAAACAGCCTAAGTAGGATAGCCAAAATCAACAGCCTAAGCAGGATAGCCAAAATCAACAGCCTAAGTAGGATAGCCAAATTCAAACAGCCTAAGTAGGATAGCCAAAATCAACAGTCTAAGTAGGATAGCCAAAATCAACAGCCTAAGTAGGATAGCCAAAATCAACAGCCTAAGTAGGATAGCCAAAATCAAACAGCCTAAGTAGGATAGCCAAAATCAACAGCCTAAGTAGGATAGCCAAAATCAACAGCCTAAGTAGGATAGCCAAAATCAACAGCCTAAGTAGGATAGCCAAAATCAACAGCCTAAGTAGGATAGGCAAAATCAAACACCCTAAGTAGTATAGCCAAAATCAACAGCCTAAGTAGGATAGCCAAAATCAACAGCCTAAGTAGGATAGCCAAAATCAAACAGCCTAAGTAGGATAGCCAAAATCAACAGCCTAAGTAGGATAGCCAAAATCAACAGCATAAGTAGGATAGCCAAATTCAAACAGCCTAAGTAGGATAGCCAAAATCAAACAGCCTAAGTAGGATAACCAAAATCAACAGCCTAAGTAGGATAGCCAAATTCAACAGCCTAAGTAGGATAGCCAAAATCAACAGCCTAAGTAGGATAGACAAAATCCAACAGCCTAAGTAGGATATCCAAAATCAGCAGCCTAAGTAGGATAGCCAAAGCTAACAGCCTAAGTAGGATAGACAAAATCAAACAGCCTAAGTAGGATAACCAAAATCAACAGCCTAAGTAGGATAGCCAAAATCAACAGCCTAAGTAGGATAGCCAAAATCAACAGCCTAAGTAGGATAGACAAAATCCAACAGCCTAAGTAGGATATCCAAAATCAACAGCCTAAGTAGGATAGCCAAAATCAACAGCCTAAGTAGGATAGCCAAAATAAAACAGCCTAAGTAGGATAGCCAAAATCAAACAGCCTAAGTAGGATAGCCAAAATCAACAGCGTAAGTAGGATAGCCAAAATCAAACAGCCTAAGTAGGATAGCTAAAATCAAACAGCTTAAGTAGGATAGCCAAAATCAAACAGCCTAAGTAGGATAGCCAACATCAACAGCCTAAGTAGGATAGCCAAAATCAACAGCCTAAGTAGGATAGCCAAAATCAACAGCCTAAGTAGGATAGCCAAAATCAACAGCCTAAGTAGGATAGGCAACATCAACAGCCTAAGTAGGATAGCCAAAATCAAACAGCCTAAGTAGGATAGCCAAAATCAACAGCCTAAGTAGGATAGCCAAAATCAACAGCCTAAGTAGGATAGCCAAAGTCAAACAGCCTAAGTAGGATAGCCAAAATCAAACAGCCTAAGCAGGATAGCCAAAATCAAACAGCCTAAGTAGGATAGCCAAAATCAACAGCCTAAGTAGGATAGCCAAAATCAAACAGCCTAAGTAGGATAGCCAAATCAACAGCCTAAGTAGGATAGCCAAAATCAAACAGCCTAAGTAGGATAGCCAAAATCAACAGCCTAAGCAGGATAGCCAACATCAACAGCCTAAGTAGGATAGCCTAATTCAAACAGCCTAAGTTGGATAGCCAAAATCAAACAGCCTAAGTAGGATAGCCAAAATCAACAGCCTAAGTAGGATAGCCAAAATCGACAGCCTAAGTAGGATAGCCAAAATTAACTGCCTAAGTAGGTTAACCAAAATGAAACAGCCTAAGTAGGATAGGCAAAATCAAACAGCCTAAGTAGGATAGCCAAAATCAAATAGCCTAAGTAGGATAGCCAAAATCAACAGCCTAAGTAGGATAGCCAAAATCAACAGCCTAAGTAGGATAGCCAAAATCAAACAGCCTAAGTAGGATAGCCAAAATAAACAGCCTAAGTAGGATAGCCAAAATCAAACAGCCTAAGTAGGATATCCAAAATCAAACAGCCTAAGTAGGATAGCCAAAATCAAACAGCCTAAGTAGGATATCCAACATTAACAGCCTAAGTAGGATAGCCAAAATCAAACAGCCTAAGTAGGATAGCCAAAATCAACAGCCTAAGTAGGATAGCCAAAATCAACAGCCTAAGTAGGATAGCCAAAATCAAACAGCCTAAGTAGGATAGCCAAAATCAACAGCCTAAGTAGGATAGCCAAAATCAACAGCCTAAGTAGGATAGCCAACATCAACAGCCTAAGTAGGATAGCAAATTCAAACAGCCTAAGTAGGATAGCCAAAATCAACTGCCTAAGTAGGATAGCCAACATCAACAGCCTAAGTAGGATAGCCAAAATCAAACAGCCTAAGTAGGATATCCAAAATCAAACAGCCTAAGTAGGATAGCCAAAATCAAACAGCCTAAGTAGGATATCCAACATTAACAGCCTAAGTAGGATAGCCAAAATCAAACAGCCTAAGTAGGATAGCCAAAATCAACAGCCTAAGTAGGATAGCCAAAATCAACAGCCTAAGTAGGATAGCCAAAATCAAACAGCCTAAGTAGGATAGCCAAAATCAACAGCCTAAGTAGGATAGCCAAAATCAACAGCCTAAGTAGGATATCCAAAATCAGCAGCCTAAGTAGGATAGCCAAAGCTAACAGCCTAAGTAGGATAGACAAAATCAAACAGCCTAAGTAGGATAACCAAAATCAACAGCCTAAGTAGGATAGCCAAAATCAACAGCCTAAGTAGGATAGCCAAAATCAACAGCCTAAGTAGGATAGACAAAATCCAACAGCCTAAGTAGGATATCCAAAATCAACAGCCTAAGTAGGATAGCCAAAATCAACAGCCTAAGTAGGATAGCCAAAATAAAACAGCCTAAGTAGGATAGCCAAAATCAAACAGCCTAAGTAGGATAGCCAAAATCAACAGCGTAAGTAGGATAGCCAAAATCAAACAGCCTAAGTAGGATAGCTAAAATCAAACAGCTTAAGTAGGATAGCCAAAATCAAACAGCCTAAGTAGGATAGCCAACATCAACAGCCTAAGTAGGATAGCCAAAATCAACAGCCTAAGTAGGATAGCCAAAATCAACAGCCTAAGTAGGATAGCCAAAATCAACAGCCTAAGTAGGATAGGCAACATCAACAGCCTAAGTAGGATAGCCAAAATCAAACAGCCTAAGTAGGATAGCCAAAATCAACAGCCTAAGTAGGATAGCCAAAATCAACAGCCTAAGTAGGATAGCCAAAGTCAAACAGCCTAAGTAGGATAGCCAAAATCAAACAGCCTAAGCAGGATAGCCAAAATCAAACAGCCTAAGTAGGATAGCCAAAATCAACAGCCTAAGTAGGATAGCCAAAATCAAACAGCCTAAGTAGGATAGCCAAATCAACAGCCTAAGTAGGATAGCCAAAATCAAACAGCCTAAGTAGGATAGCCAAAATCAACAGCCTAAGCAGGATAGCCAACATCAACAGCCTAAGTAGGATAGCCTAATTCAAACAGCCTAAGTTGGATAGCCAAAATCAAACAGCCTAAGTAGGATAGCCAAAATCAACAGCCTAAGTAGGATAGCCAAAATCGACAGCCTAAGTAGGATAGCCAAAATTAACTGCCTAAGTAGGTTAACCAAAATGAAACAGCCTAAGTAGGATAGGCAAAATCAAACAGCCTAAGTAGGATAGCCAAAATCAAATAGCCTAAGTAGGATAGCCAAAATCAACAGCCTAAGTAGGATAGCCAAAATCAACAGCCTAAGTAGGATAGCCAAAATCAAACAGCCTAAGTAGGATAGCCAAAATAAACAGCCTAAGTAGGATAGCCAAAATCAAACAGCCTAAGTAGGATATCCAAAATCAAACAGCCTAAGTAGGATAGCCAAAATCAAACAGCCTAAGTAGGATATCCAACATTAACAGCCTAAGTAGGATAGCCAAAATCAAACAGCCTAAGTAGGATAGCCAAAATCAACAGCCTAAGTAGGATAGCCAAAATCAACAGCCTAAGTAGGATAGCCAAAATCAAACAGCCTAAGTAGGATAGCCAAAATCAACAGCCTAAGTAGGATAGCCAAAATCAACAGCCTAAGTAGGATAGCCAACATCAACAGCCTAAGTAGGATAGCAAATTCAAACAGCCTAAGTAGGATAGCCAAAATCAACTGCCTAAGTAGGATAGCCAACATCAACAGCCTAAGTAGGATAGCCAAAATCAAACAGCCTAAGTAGGATATCCAAAATCAAACAGCCTAAGTAGGATAGCCAAAATCAAACAGCCTAAGTAGGATATCCAACATTAACAGCCTAAGTAGGATAGCCAAAATCAAACAGCCTAAGTAGGATAGCCAAAATCAACAGCCTAAGTAGGATAGCCAAAATCAACAGCCTAAGTAGGATAGCCAAAATCAAACAGCCTAAGTAGGATAGCCAAAATCAACAGCCTAAGTAGGATAGCCAAAATCAACAGCCTAAGTAGGATAGCCAACATCAACAGCCTAAGTAGGATAGCAAATTCAAACAGCCTAAGTAGGATAGCCAAAATCAACTGCCTAAGTAGGATAGCCAAAATCAAACAGTCTAAGTAGGATAGGCAAAATCAACAGCCTAAGTAGGATAGCCAAAATCAACAGCCTAAGTAGGATAGCCAAAATCAAACAGCCTAAATGGGATAGCCAAAATCAACAGCCTAAGTAGGATAACCAAAATCAACAGCCTAAGTTGGATAGACAAATTCAACACCCTAAATGGGATAGCCAACATCAACAGCCTAAGTAGGATAGCCAAAATCAAACAGCCTAAGTAGGATAGCCAAAATCAAACAGCCTAAGTAGGATAGCCAAAATCAACAGCCTAAGTAGGATAGCCAAATTCAAACAACCTAAGTAGGATAGCCAAAATCAAACAGCCTAAGTAGGATAGCCAAAATCAACAGCCTTAGTAGGATAGCCAAAATTAACAGCCTAAGTAGGATAGACAAAATCAAACAGCCTAAGTAGGATAGCCAAAATCAACAGCCTAAGTAGGATAGCCAAAATCAACAGCCTAAGTAGGATAGACAAAATCAAACAGCCTAAGTAGGATAGCCAAAATCAACAGTCTAAGTAAGATAGCCAAAATCAACAGCCTAAGTCGGATAGCCAAAATCAACAGCCTAAGTAGGATAGCCAAAATCAACAGCCTAAGTAGGATAGACAAAATCCAACAGCCTAAGTAGGATATCCAAAATCAACAGCCTAAGTAGGATAGCCAAAATCAACAGCTTAAGTAGGATAGCCAAAATAAAACAGCCTAAGTAGGATAGCCAAAATCAAACAGCCTAAGTAGGATAGCCAAAATCAACAGCGTAAGTAGGATAGCCAAAATCAAACAGCCTAAGTAGGATAGCTAAAATCAAACAGCTTAAGTAGGATAGCCAAAATCAAACAGCCTAAGTAGGATAGCCAACATCAACAGCCTAAGTAGGATAGCCAAAATCAACAGCCTAAGTAGGACAGCCAAAATCAACAGCCTAAGTAGGATAGCCAAAATCAACAGCCTAAGTAGGATAGCCAAAATCAACAGCCTAAGTAGGATAGGCAACATCAACAGCCTAAGTAGGATAGCCAAAATCAAACAGCCTAAGTAGGATAGCCAAAATCAACAGCCTAAGTAGGATAGCCAAAATCAACAGCCTAAGTAGGATAGCCAAAGTCAAACAGCCTAAGTAGGATAGCCAAAATCAAACAGCCTAAGCAGGATAGCCAAAATCAAACAGCCTAAATAGGATAGCCAAAATCAACAGCCTAAGTAGGATAGCCAAAATCAAACAGCCTAAGTAGGATAGCCAAATCAACAGCCTAAGTAGGATAGCCAAAATCAAACAGCCTAAGTAGGATAGCCAAAATCAACAGCCTAAGCAGGATAGCCAACATCAACAGCCTAAGTAGGATAGCCTAATTCAAACAGCCTAAGTTGGATAGCCAAAATCAAACAGCCTAAGTAGGATAGCCAAAATCAACAGCCTAAGTAGGATAGCCAAAATCGACAGCCTAAGTAGGATAGCCAAAATTAACTGCCTAAGTAGGTTAACCAAAATGAAACAGCCTAAGTAGGATAGGCAAAATCAAACAGCCTAAGTAGGATAGCCAAAATCAAACAGCCTAAGTAGGATAGCCAAAATCAACAGCCTAAGTAGGATAGCCAAAATCAACAGCCTAAGTAGGATAGCCAAAATCAAACAGCCTAAGTAGGATAGCCAAAATCAACAGCCTAAGTAGGATAGCCAAAATCAAACAGCCTAAGTAGGATATCCAAAATCAAACAGCCTAAGTAGGATAGCCAAAATCAAACAGCCTAAGTAGGATATCCAACATTAACAGCCTAAGTAGGATAGCCAAAATCAAACAGCCTAAGTAGGATAGCCAAAATCAACAGCCTAAGTAGGATAGCCAAAATCAACAGCCTAAGTAGGATAGCCAAAATCAAACAGCCTAAGTAGGATAGCCAAAATCAACAGCCTAAGTAGGATAGCCAAAATCAACAGCCTAAGTAGGATAGCCAACATCAACAGCCTAAGTAGGATAGCAAATTCAAACAGCCTAAGTAGGATAGCCAAAATCAACTGTCTAAGTAGGATAGCCAACATCAACAGCCTAAGTAGGATAGCCAAAATCAAACAGCCTAAGTAGGATATCCAAAATCAAACAGCCTAAGTAGGATAGCCAAAATCAAACAGCCTAAGTAGGATATCCAACATTAACAGCCTAAGTAGGATAGCCAAAATCAAACAGCCTAAGTAGGATAGCCAAAATCAACAGCCTAAGTAGGATAGCCAAAATCAACAGCCTAAGTAGGATAGCCAAAATCAAACAGCCTAAGTAGGATAGCCAAAATCAACAGCCTAAGTAGGATAGCCAAAATCAACAGCCTAAGTAGGATAGCCAACATCAACAGCCTAAGTAGGATAGCAAATTCAAACAGCCTAAGTAGGATAGCCAAAATCAACTGCCTAAGTAGGATAGCCAACATCAACAGCCTAAGTAGGATAGCCAAAATCAAACAGCCTAAGTAGGATAGCCAAAATCAAACAGTCTAAGTAGGATAGCCAAAATCAACAGCCTTAGTAGGATAGCCAAAATTAACAGCCTAAGTAGGATAGACAAAATCAAACAGCCTAAGTAGGATAGCCAAAATCAACAGCCTAAGTAGGATAGCCAAAATCAAACAGCCTAAATGGGATAGCCAAAATCAACAGCCTAAGTAGGATAACCAAAATCAACAGCCTAAGTTGGATAGACAAATTCAACACCCTAAATGGGATAGCCAACATCAACAGCCTAAGTAGGATAGCCAAAATCAAACAGCCTAAGTAGGATAGCCAAAATCAAACAGCCTAAGTAGGATAGCCAAAATCAACAGCCTAAGTAGGATAGCCAAATTCAAACAGCCTAAGTAGAATAGCCAAAATCAAACAGCCTAAGTAGGATAGCCAAAATCAACAGCCTTAGTAGGATAGCCAAAATTAACAGCCTAAGTAGGATAGACAAAATCAAACAGCCTAAGTAGGATAGCCAAAATCAACAGCCTAAGTAGGATAGCCAAAATCAACAGCCTAAGTAGGATAGACAAAATCAACAGTCTAAGTAGGATAGCCAAAATCAACAGCCTAAGTCGGATAGCCAAAATCAACAGCCTAAGTAGGATAGCCAAAATCAAACAGCCTAAGTAGGATAGCCAAAATCAACAGCCTAAGCAGGATATCCAAAATCAAACAGCCTAAGTAGGATAGCCAAAATCAAACAGCCTAAGTAGGATATCCAACATTAACAGCCTAAGTAGGATAGCCAAAATCAAACAGCCTAAGTAGGATAGCCAAAATCAACAGCCTAAGTCGGATAGCCAAAATCAACAGCCTAAGTAGGATATCCAAAATCAAACAGCCTAAGTAGGATAGCCAAAATCAAACAGCCTAAGTAGGATATCCAACATTAACAGCCTAAGTAGGATAGCCAAAATCAAACAGCCTAAGTAGGATAGCCAAAATCAACAGCCTAAGTAGGATAGCCAAAATCAACAGCCTAAGTAGGATAGCCAAAATCAAACAGCCTAAGTAGGATAGCCAAAATCAACAGCCTAAGTAGGATAGCCAAAATCAACAGCCTAAGTAGGATAGCCAACATCAACAGCCTAAGTAGGATAGCAAATTCAAACAGCCTAAGTAGGATAGCCAAAATCAACTGTCTAAGTAGGATAGCCAACATCAACAGCCTAAGTAGGATATCCAAAATCAAACAGCCTAAGTAGGATAGCCAAAATCAAACAGCCTAAGTAGGATATCCAACATTAACAGCCTAAGTAGGATAGCCAAAATCAAACAGCCTAAGTAGGATAGCCAAAATCAACAGCCTAAGTAGGATAGCCAAAATCAACAGCCTAAGTAGGATAGCCAAAATCAAACAGCCTAAGTAGGATAGCCAAAATCAACAGCCTAAGTAGGATAGCCAAAATCAACAGCCTAAGTAGGATAGCCAACATCAACAGCCTAAGTAGGATAGCAAATTCAAACAGCCTAAGTAGGATAGCCAAAATCAACTGCCTAAGTAGGATAGCCAACATCAACAGCCTAAGTAGGATAGCCAAAATCAAACAGCCTAAGTAGGATAGCCAAAATCAAACAGTCTAAGTAGGATAGCCAAAATCAACAGCCTTAGTAGGATAGCCAAAATTAACAGCCTAAGTAGGATAGACAAAATCAAACAGCCTAAGTAGGATAGCCAAAATCAACAGCCTAAGTAGGATAGCCAAAATCAAACAGCCTAAATGGGATAGCCAAAATCAACAGCCTAAGTAGGATAACCAAAATCAACAGCCTAAGTTGGATAGACAAATTCAACACCCTAAATGGGATAGCCAACATCAACAGCCTAAGTAGGATAGCCAAAATCAAACAGCCTAAGTAGGATAGCCAAAATCAAACAGCCTAAGTAGGATAGCCAAAATCAACAGCCTAAGTAGGATAGCCAAATTCAAACAGCCTAAGTAGGATAGCCAAAATCAAACAGCCTAAGTAGGATAGCCAAAATCAACAGCCTTAGTAGGATAGCCAAAATTAACAGCCTAAGTAGGATAGACAAAATCAAACAGCCTAAGTAGGATAGCCAAAATCAACAGCCTAAGTAGGATAGCCAAAATCAACAGCCTAAGTAGGATAGACAAAATCAACAGTCTAAGTAGGATAGCCAAAATCAACAGCCTAAGTCGGATAGCCAAAATCAACAGCCTAAGTAGGATAGCCAAAATCAAACAGCCTAAGTAGGATAGCCAAAATCAACAGTCTAAGTAGGATAGCCAAAATCAACAGCCTAAGTTGGATAGACAAATTCAACACCCTAAATGGGATAGCCAACATCAACAGCCTAAGTAGGATAGCCAAAATCAAACAGCCTAAGTAGGATAGCCAAAATCAAACAGCCTAAGTAGGATAGCCAAAATCAACAGCCTAAGTAGGATAGCCAAATTCAAACAGCCTAAGTAGGATAGCCAAAATCAAACAGCCTAAGTAGGATAGCCAAAATCAACAGCCTTAGTAGGATAGCCAAAATTAACAGCCTAAGTAGGATAGACAAAATCAAACAGCCTAAGTAGGATAGCCAAAATCAACAGCCTAAGTAGGATAGCCAAAATCAACAGCCTAAGTAGGATAGACAAAATCAAACAGCCTAAGTAGGATAGCCAAAATCAACAGTCTAAGTAGGATAGCCAAAATCAACAGCCTAAGTCGGATAGCCAAAATCAACAGCCTAAGTAGGATAACCAAAATCAAACAGCCTAAGTAGGATAGCCAAAATCAACAGCCTAAGCAGGATAGCCAAAATCAACAGCCTAAGTAGGATAGCCAAAATCAACAACCAAAGTAGGATAGCCAAAATCAACAGCCTAAATCGGATAGACAAATTCAACACCCTAAATGGGATAGCCAAAATCAACAGCCTAAGTAGGATAGCCAAAATCAACAGCCTAAGTCGGATAGACAAATTCAACACCCTAAATGGGATAGCCAAAATCAACAGCCTAAGTAGGATAGCCAAAATCAAACACCCTAAGTAGGATAGCCAAAATCAAACAGCCTAAGTAGGATAGCCAAAATCAACAGCCTAAGTAGGATAGCCAAAGTCAACAGCCTAAGTAGGATAGCCAAAATCAACAGCCTAAGTAGGATATCCAAAATCAACAGCCTAAGTAGGATAGCCAAATTCAACAGCCTAAGTAGGATAGCCAAAATCAACAGCCTAAATAGGATAGCCAAAATCAACAGCCTAAGTAGGATAGCCAAACTCAAACAGCCTAAGTAGGATAGCCAAAATCAACAGCCTAAGTAGGATAGCCAAAATCAACAGCCTAAGTAGGATAGCCAAAATCAACAGCCTAAGTAGGATAGCCAAAATCAAACAGTCTAAGTAGGATAGCCAAAATCAAACAGCCTAAGTAGGATAGCCAACATCAAGAGCCTAAGTAGGATAGCCAAAATCAACAGTCTAATTAGGATAGGCAAAATCAACAGACTAAGTAGGGTAGCCAAAATCAAACAGCCTAAGTAGGATAGCCAAAATCAGCAGCCTAAGTAGGATAGCCAAAATCAAACAGTCTAAGTAGGATAGCCAAAATCAACAGCCTAAGTAGGATAGCCAAAATCAACAGCCTAAGTAGGATAGCCAAAATCAAACAGCCTAAGTAGGATAGCCAAAATCAGCAGCCTAAGTAGGATAGTCTAAGTAGGATAGCCAAAATCAAACAGCCTAATTAGGATAGCAAAGATCAGCTGAGGTCAACTATGACTGTGCTATGATGTCTGCTACGAGTTCAACGTAAACAATTATGTTCGGTTCGTAGTTACTTCCAATTGTTTTGAAGGCGGTTCATGCTTTGTTCATGTTATTTTTATTCTTGTGCGTAGAATGGTGTACAATGCGATTTACTTTTTAATTCAGATGGATGATGTTCGTGTCATTTATCACTAGCATGACGGATGCCATTAGTAGAGCATGAACTGATAACCTATCCGGAGCACCTGAATTCCACAACCGTTTTAATGTGGCTTCGTGTTGGTTATTCTTTAGTTGTCTGCATAGTGTTTGTCGACCAGTGTGTGTTTTTAGGCCTTTATCCTTGACATCTTTTTAGTTCTCTATCTGTTTTATTTTGTTTGTCGGTTTTCCTTGTCTTGTGTACCCAATGTTTATATCGTCTCTGATTGTACCTTTGGTTTCCCTCTGACATTTATTTTTGATTTACGACTACTGAGTGACCTTTTGGTTTCATCAAAGTTCTTAAGCACCACTTTCCTCGTAATAAAATCCTAGACTATCTAATACAGAACATGACATACTTCTATTGTGGTTCAGTTATATATTATTGTTTTATATGTAAGCCTTTCCGTACTTGGTTTAATTTTATATAAACGCAATCTATCTGAACAATCAAAATGGTCTTCTCTGTCTGTCTTGTGTCAGTCTTTCCCGGAAGAATCACATGACAGGTCGTCATTCATGTTTCACAATACATTATTAAATTAGAATTATTAACTCCTATTTACATCAATCTCCGGGATATTTGTTTCCAAGTTAACAAAGATTTGTGACTCCATCATCTGTAATTCTACTGTTATTTAAAGTACATTAAACTAGAATGCACTTAGAAGACGAGCAGTAATATGCTGACCAAATTGTGGTAAAACGAATTAAAGCGGTGGGGAGGGTATAATATTGCGGTCAAGATTGTTGGGGCAATAATTTAAGAGTCCAGACAACGGACATTTGCAACAGTTCTTCATTCTGTACAGATATCGGTATGTGTAACAAGTGCTGCTATCGAGTTAGACTAATGGAAGTATATCACATAGAGCGAATATAGGTTGGTTTGGTTTATGGTGTTTAACATCACTTTCAACAATACTGCAGTTATATCATGGCGATCAATTTAATTGGAGGAAACCGGAGTACCCGGAGAAAACCACAGATCTGTCGCAAGTCACTGACAAACTTAAGCACATAATGGAGGTGAGGTGATAGTTATTGATTGCATAGGTAGTTGTAACCCCAACTATCATATGATCACGACCACGACGGCCCCTAGAACGAATATAAATCATTAATTTTTCATTAAATATCAATACAAATTACAAATTACAATTACTATACACAAATAAACATTTGAGAAAATCGAAGGCGCAATATTAACGAACATTTTGTTTTGCTTTGTCTACATGAATTAGCATTATTGCACATATGCTAATAACATACAACTAACGATATATGCAGCTAGATATCTCTGAATATCTAAATAAGAATGCAGATGTATAATCAACAAAGAATTGTTTATGTTTAATAAAACCCTCTAGATGATCTCTAAGTTCATTTCATTACTTCTAGGTTCTATGAACAACAAACAATAGTTTGACTTTTTTGGCGAATATTGTCATGACTTTATTAACAACACAGCATAATACAACACAATAAACTGATCAACAATTAAATGAAATGTTGACAAAGGTTAATTAAATACGGAAAGTTACTGAAGGACGGACAACCATCGTTGATTTAATAAGACACCGCCGGGCCACCAGCAGCATAAGTGATAAATTCTGCCAAATGTTAGCAAACAGTTAACATCGCAAACAAAGGTTATCAATTCATGACAAAATTCACTTAAATCAACAATTGTTTTTAATCTCAATAGCAATTAATTTTCAACAATTGCATTTCAACAACATTTTATACAACAAACAATTGGCATCAAATAAATCCTGTATTTAAATACTGTTACAGTGACAGCCGGAACCTTTGAACCATAATGAGAGCGGGAGGTTTGGCGCCTTAAAATCTGATTCAACCCACCATTTCTTTAGAAATGCCTGTACCAAGTCAGGGTCATTACGGTTTTCACAGTTTTCCGGTTGTTGACTGATTTTGTCTGTTTATATAATTATGAGTTTTGACTTTCCCTTTGTAAGATTGTTCGGAGTTCGGTAATTTTGTTATTACCTTTATTCATCTTTCAGGATAAGGCCTACTTATAAATAATTTCAACGCTGATTGCAATCCATTTATAAAAATATCATTTTCAATGTATGATAAATGAATACCATCATTATTAACTAAAGTTGGATGTATATCCTCTAAATCAGGATGATGTATCACTTTGCCATTGAATTTATGAAGAAAACGACGAACAGCCCTATTTACTCGTTTTCTAATTCTCTCGGCTGCATCAGCATTATTGGCATAACGCCATTCTTTTCTAGGCAAAATGCTAGACCAAATAATTGTACAATTTGGCATTAAAGACTTAATGTTAGACATATTGTCATATTTCAAATATTAAATCACCATTATGCTTTGTTGGGATGTCATTTCCCCCACAGAGAATTATTAACATTTATGGTGGACCTCTCCAAGTAAGCATACTCCATAATATCGTCTCCACCATACCTCATACCATACCCCAATAACCTATCCAAAATACTGTATGGCCACTCTTTTCTAATCCTAATTGTGAGCCAGTTGGTCGGGAGCTGACATGTTCAGAAGCCCTCTTTATTAAGGAAGAACCCAATATCCAGATATCTCTATTAAGTTCTGAAATTGGTAAAGTTCAGTTGGATTCAATTAATACGTATGTAACGTTCAAAACATTTTGAAGACCAACGACCTAGCTTTTTAATCTCATCTTCAAATTTCACATTTACAAATGCAGAGGTAGCAGCACCTATTCTACAAGAATGTGTATTAAATTGGTTCACACTCATATTCAAAAATAGTAAAGCAGAGCGCAATACTGAATAAAACTGATATCGAGTCACCGAATACCCATTTAAATGACAAAAAACTGGACCATTTTTATCTACAGGTCTTATCTTAAAATATTATTTCAAGGTATATAAAGGACATCTAGATTTCAGAGGTTTTTCCTGTAAGATTAAGGTTGTAGATTTCCCTCATTGATCACTTTTAGAAAATCTAACATGGACATACAAAACTCCTTCATTCTCATCTAAGAAATGTGGAAAAGACCAGTGCAAATGCAGCTTTGAACATAACAACTTCGTATTTTGAAGAACAGATGTGTAATAAAGCATCTGATAACTGAATCAAAATATCAAGAGTGATGGGTTTTCTTATATTACATATTTTGTTCAATTTGCGATAACCACCAAGCATCTTTTTAATAATAAAGTTATCAGTAAGATCAGACAATTCTTGAATTTTTAGATTAAAGCTAATTCCGGACAGGTATGACCTTACTGCTGACGGTGCAAATCCATTCACGGACATGTAACCAATATACCGAAACAATTAATTAATACTAGGTGGCCATGTTATAGACCGCATTATCATACATAGTTGTAGTACTAGGAGTCAACTTGGCACCGATTAATTTTGAAGCCTCTATCTAAGAAAATTCAAGAATTCCTGTCCTATTTTCTTCGGTAGGTCTTCTGCATTTGGAACCAACTCTCTGAACCTCTGCATCTGTCCACGAGATAATGCATCCGCAATTGTATTGCATACAAACGAAATATGCTTTGCTTTAAACTGAAAATTGTAAGTAAGAGCCTAAAATACAATATGTCTTACTGATGACATAACTCTTTCAGATTTTGATGTTTTTGAATTGAGGATTGTAACAACTGCCATATTATCACAATGAAATAAAATCGTTTTTGCTTCGTACCTTTCCTTCCAAAGAAAAATTGCCATTGCAACAGGAATTATTTCCAAATAAGTTATGTCATTTAGAATTTCAGATGACCAATATTTTGGCCAATATAAAACGGCCCACGCTCCATGCAGATATGAAGCACAGCCCAGAGTTTTTCCACCTGCACAATCTGTGAATAACTGGAGGTCAGAATTTGATATCTAATTTAATTCTTGAATATAAGAACAGCCGTTATAATTGTTCAAAAATGCCTTCCAAATTTGTAAATCTTGTTTCATGCCTCCATATAACCTTATGAAATGGTGAGATTGTTGTGCCTTATTAAGCGATGCATATAGTCGTCGACTGAATGGTAAAGCTCTTGTGCAAAATGCTAACATACCCGTTAACGATTGAAATTACTTTTGTGTTACCCGTTTTTTACTAAGAAATTTATCTAACAAACAAATTAATTTTTGAATTTTGTCATCTGGAATTTTAACAAGCAATTCGTCTGTATCTATTGTCAATCCTAAAATTTCTATCTTTGTACAAGTGCCCATCGTTTTTTCATCAGCAATGGAAACACCAAAATTATTAGACATTTGAAAAAACATCCATTATTTTCAGGCAATTGCCACAGGTACTTGTGGACAGGACACAGCATCCCCCTTTTTTACACCCTACCCCCCCCTTTTTCATTTTTTTTTTTTTTTTTTTTTCATTTCCATGGCTTAGAAATATGTAAAACAGCAATACTATGCCGTTTTCTGATTGCATAAGTCGACTGATATGCATATAGAGATGCCGTTTTCTGATTGCATCAGTCGACTGATATGTATATATAGAGAAGGTATCTCACTTCCACATAATTTTCACGAAAACTATGCTACCTGCTCGGGGAATCCCATGTCTAAATCAATAAAAATGCATCTACCTTTAAGTTGGTGAGCACGCTTCGTCTCCGCTAATATTCCTTTTTTTAAACGGTCGGCATTTTTCACGAAAATTTTCCTCTGAAACAAGAAATCCGACGAACTTTACATCGTATCTACAATTTTGGATTTCTAATCAACGGAAGTCTACTATGGACGATAACTCTAATATGGCGCCAAATCCGGTTCCCTGAAACAAAAGTTCCGAATGTTACTGCAGTCCCGATAAGGTAAGAGAATTTCATTTAACAGTCGAATAAAGTTCGGGGAAAACATCAAAAAGTAAACATGCTTGATGAAGATCAGCAAACTGCGTTCGATTTGGCCAAGGATGGCAACAATTTAGTTGTTATTGTACAAGGCGGTTGTGGGAAAACATTTCTTATCAAACAAATCGTGAATTATTTACGTTCAAAGGGGAAAACGTTACTATGGCGTGTTCAACTGGCATAGCTTCCACACATTACGGCAAGTTAGGGGGTACCACATTACATAAGTGGTCCGGAATTGGCGATACCCGATACTTAAATGAAGAGATAGTTCATTTAATAAAAACCGATGAAAGGTTTAATGATGTAAAGGACAATGTGCAGTCCACTAATACTTTGATGATAGACGAGATATCAATGATAAGTTCAAAAGTTTTAGGACAAGTGCAATTTATTTCTCAGAAAGTCAGGAGTTCGTCAGTTTTATTTGGAAATTTGCAAGTAATTTTAGCCGATGATTTTTTTACAGCTGCCTCCAGCGGCAAACGAGTTTGTGTGTGATCGTGGTTTATATTGCTTTAATGTACCATGGTTTAACAGATGTTTCCCCCACAAAATTAAATTAAATTTTATACACAGGCAAAGTGACACTACTTTAATTAAATGTATAAATGCTTTGGAAAAAGGAAATGTGTCAGATGAAGATGTGGCATTTATCAATTCCTTGTCAAGGTCTCTTCAAAATGAGGAAAATTATGTTCATCTTTTTTCCAGAAATATTGACGTGGATATACATAATTACACAAAAATACAAACTGTTGCAGGTGAATTAAAAATATACAAGTCTGTGGATGAAGGTTCAAATTATTATTTAGACAAATTTTTGGCACCGGAAAATTAAGGTTTGAAAGTGGGTTGCTTCACTGAAAATATTTATTTCAATCATAGCCCTGTTACCATTTACAAGATAACCGGTGAAATATCCCATAATAATATTGTTTGAGGTATTTGAAATAACAAAAAAAATCAGGTGGTAAAAATGAGGCCAGATTGTTAAAATTAATAATTGCATTGTCACAGGGTTCTTTGCACCAAGAAAGACCATAATATCTCTGTGTAGATTTAGCCCAGTTATCCTTGCGACGACCAGGTTTTATTTTCACACCATGGAATAATTGTGTAATTAAATTTCCAATTGTTCTAGAACTTGGAACTTCAACCAAGACATCAGACTGAAATTTGCTCTTAATTTCTGTCAAATCTATAAAATTTGTTTCACTCGACATATTGTATTAACCATGATGTCAGTGGGAATTGGTCACTTTGACTTGAAGCCATTTCCAATAATTGCTAGCCCGTTTACACTTTCGGTGATTTTTCTTCAGTTTGTATAAAACCGCGCTAACTTTATTCGACTGTTAAATGAAATTCTCTTACCTTATCGTGACTGCAGTAACATTCGGAACTTTTGTTTCAGGGAACCGGATTTGGCGCCATATTAGAGTTATCGTCCATAGTAGACTTCCGTTGATTAGAAATCCAAAATTGTAGATACGATGTAAAGTTCGTCGGATTTCTTGCTTCAAAGGAAAATGTTCGTGAAAAATGCCGACCGTTTAAAAAAAGGAATATTAGCGGAGACGAAGCGTGCTCACCAACTTAAAGGTAGATGCATTTTTATTGATTTAGACATGGGATTCCCCGAGCAGGTAGCATAGTTTTCGTGAAAACTATGTGGAAGTGAGATACCTTCTCTATATATACATATCAGTCGACTGATGCAATCAGAAAACGGCATATTATTGCTGTTTTACATATTTCTAAACCATGGAAATGAAAAAAAAATTAAAAAAAATGAAAAAGGGGGGGTAGGGTGTAAAAAGGGGGATGTTGTGTCCTGTCCACAAGTACCTGTGGCAATCGCTTGATTCAGCCACACCCACAAAAAAGAAATCGTCAATATAATGATCCAAGTATTTTGATTGTGCCTCTAATTCAACTGCCCAATGTAAAAAAGTTAAAAAATTGTCAACTGTTGAACATGATATAGAGCAACCCATCGGCATACATTTATCAATATAATACTCATCTAAAAACTTTATGCCTAACAGATTAAAATCACTAGGGTAAATTTTTAATAATCTAAATGCCGATTTTATAATTTTTTTCCACACAAAGCACCCTTTCCTAACCTAAACACCAAATTTACAATATTATCAAGTGATAAATAATTTACCTTTGTAAATCTCGCATCTATAAAATCATTCTCTTTGTGATAAGATAAATGGGCTATAAGTCTGAAACCACCCGTCTTTTTGGAACAACCCCAATTGGTGAACAGCGAAGATTAGATATAGGTTTGTTTTAAATGGATCTGCCATGCGACCTAGTTCTATTTCATTTATAAATTTTTTGGTAGCTACCTCTGGGTTTTGTTTGATAGAAAGTAAATTATCATATGCACATGAACCTCTAGGCCCTGCATAATTAAGCTTAAACCCATATTAAAAGCCCTTGAGCAAAAGATCAGCATTCGATCTATCTGGTTAAAATTCAAGTAGATTTTCAAGTTCATCAGTTTTAACTGGCGAATTTCCGAAAGCCCAAATATCAAACTGATTCTGGTGGAGACCTGAAATTTGTTAATATGATTCTTAAAATATCCGTTTCTTTCCAAATTTGAGTACTTTATGTAACTTATTTGTTTCGATATTTCAAACCAGCATTGTTTGTTTTCTATTGATTTTGGTTTGTACTAAATCTATCAAAATCAGGTTGAACTGCAATTTGAGATCTGAATCCTGTATTTACAAATCTATTACAATTAAGTGCTGAATGTAACTGTCGACATTTAATGCAGTTATGTATGTAAATGCAATTACGTCTATAACATGAACCTTTAAAATTATAGTCAAAACATTTTTTTTCTATTTGGACTTGTTAAGATTTGAGGTTTAGTAGCAATGAATCTCACTCATAGTTGACCATCTACTTCGGCCCAATTCTGTATATGGTCACGTGACACCCTGAGCCTAAATTGTTGGTCATATATATACCACTGTTCTTTTGAAGTGTCCTTTACTGCCTCTCTTATTGTTGACATGTACATAAGTAATTCAATTGCTTTTGTCTTATGTTTGGGAAGTACAATCTGTATATAGACGATGAAAGGATTTGTCCATGCTTCAATGCTGTCTATTACATTTTCCCTTTTAAGTTTTTTGGATTGTAAAACCAGCCTGCCATTGTCAACACTAATGACGTTTTGTTGATCTTGCTGGTTATTAAAATGTGCGTTATGCAACAAAGCCAGATCATTGTAATCAAAATTCCATTTTTTTATTTTGTGCCATTGCTTATGAATATATCATATTCATTATAAGCAGGAACCAATAATTTTACATGATCAATCTCACCTAATTTCACTTGTAATGGTTGTGGTGACAATATATGTTGATTAATATTAGGCTGAACTGGCTCATTCATTGGGATAAGCGGCTGCAATTGTAATGGCTGATTAGGCAGCAATTGCTGTGGTTCAGGTGGTTGTACGTAAACTGGCTCCTGGGCAACATGTGGTCGAAGACGTCGTCTATAAGCTGGATTGTAACGGCTTCTTGCCCTTCCTCTACCTATAGGCATCTTACTTCACTTTGTAACTACTTGTGTGACTGACAATTTCAGGTGATCTTCCTTTTGCGTTCAATTTGGAATGAAGACAAAAAACAACTCCCTTTATATATATATATATATATATCTCATTTGTACTTTGGCGGGAAAGTTTTATGTAAATGCACGGGCAAAGCACCGTCGCTTACCACACGTATAAATCTTATACGAGTTTTTTAAATGTCGTTTATCACTTTAAAAAATACAAATAAACGATAACATAAAAGTATAATATAAAGGATAACAACAATTTATGCTTAGTGCAATAAACGAATTTAATACTTATTAAATGTGATTATTACTACAAACGTATCGAGTTTCAATTAACATTCAAATTTGAGGTAATAATTCTTTAAAAAAAAGGTAAACTTTAGAAATGAATCGACATTTATTTTTTGAAATACATGCTATGCAAACAGAAATACATTTGAATGCTATAATTAACATAAATCCCTAAATTCCAGAGCTTTCTGTTGATGACCAAGCTGACCTCATATTTCTCCACATAAATAACAGCTAAAGTAACAATTATCAACTATGGACCTTTTACGAGGTCAATATGTTATATATGGACCTGCTAGAATTATATTGACCGAAGACGAAGTCTGAGGTCAATATAATATTAACAGGTCCATATATAACATATTGACAGAATAAAAAGTCCTTAATCTTTATATTACATATGTAATGTATTACTCGTGTCATTGAAAACAAATTATTAACACATCATTATTTTATTGATTAAGAACACAATAAAACTAGAAAAGTGTTTACTACAGGTGAAGTGTAAACGCGGTCCAGAACAGACAATATCCGGATCTAAATTTAGTAACATAGCGTAAATATACTTAAAAATAGAAACATAGCGTCAATATTTATTTTAAATAGAAACAAGACGGCTGGTTTCTTCAGAGTGGAAAAAATACATTACATATTCTGTATATCACGTGACTGATTTAGTCAATGAAATTGTACGAAAACTACACCATATGTAATATTAGTAAATATACTACTCCATATATCCTATAAGATAATTAGTATCTTCTGGAGGAAAATAAGGACTGGGGATTATAAACTCTCACAAGTTATTGCCAATCTGTTTACAATTAAAGTAATACATTTTTGATTAGAATAACGAAAATTTGAAATATCTTTTAAACTGTAGATTTTAAAGTAGAAGTGTAAACGAGATTTGTGTAGATAATCAAGGGTGCTAATTTAATTTGGAAGTTTGCAGACCAGAAAGTCAACGTATTTGTCCCTGCTCATATAGAAAAATCGCATTTTAAAGGAGTTTTTAGGTGTATATTTTGACAAAGTTTTATTAAATACGGAGGGAATAAGTCTATAAAAGAGAACAGCCGTGGGTTTTAATCCTTGAAGACAATAGACAATCGACGGTCACCCGAAAGATGCCATTGTTCTCCGTAGAGCCCGCCACCATCTCCTACACGCACTATTGAGTTCATTGATTTTTACCTGTAAAATATTGTACCTGTAAACATTGCTTGGACTGGGACAGTTTTCATTATTTTTTATTTTTTCGCTAAATATATAGCACTTCTGTCTTTAATAGTGAAAAAATGAAGTCTTTATATATCATATAATATGAAGAATATATCAGTCGTTTTGTTCGATTCTGTATGACTTTTTTAATTTATATACATGTAAGAAACGAACCGAAAAATGAGTTTTAAGATTGTGCAACTTCCTAATTAAAAACTGCTCGTAAAATTAGAGTACATTTCTAAATTATAGAACCTCAGAGATCAATTGGAGGATTTTTTTTTGGGGGGAGGGGGTAGATTATGTCATTGAGCACTTTCATTTTTTGAGCTATTTTTTACCAAACCTTCAACTTAACATTGGCAAAAAATACCTAATAACTGCAAAAATTATTGATGAATCATTGATACTTGCAATTGTTTTACGTAACTATTCTACTAAATCAAGTTATATCTTTCAACTCAAACGTGAGCTAAAAGTTTGAAAATATATATTTAACCTATTCCACTTAGAGATGCTTATCCAAAACAGGAATCCGAAGTTTCGACCTTTGTGGTTGTTTGTTTTGACTTTTCATGAATACGAGGTCCGTTTTGTGTTTGGTTTTCGGTTGGGTTATAAACTGTCCCTGTTTATCTTTTTTTTCTTTTCTTTTTTTTGTCAAGTTGTTTTGTGTATTATTTATATGTTATAATCAATATAAGTTAAATAATTCATCTGATCCCAGATAGTTTCAACAGTTACAACTGTTCTTAAACCTTCATGCATTGGCAGACACATGTTCCAACTATTTTCGGCATTGGCTTTAACGTGACATTTATTTGATTTTTACATGTTCTCTCTGTCTATTATACTTAATACGATTATACTTCAACCCGTGTCGTCATCAGAGTCATCATCACAAAAATCAATGATAGTAGGTGCTATGACACTTCTATCTATACAGGTTTCCTTGCAGTATTCTTTTTCAATTTTGACCACATGTTCTTCTGCTTTTGTCCACACATCTTTTGTAATTTTTCCGAAAGCTGCGTACATGAGTTCTTTAACATCTTTTAATCAGAAGGTGGTATTGTTTTTAGCCACGAAACCTTTGACTTGCGCCCTTATTAATTCTATCGGGTTAAGTTCACAGTGTCGAACGGGGGTTCTTAATACTTTTTCATATAATACCTATTTGGTATCAGTAGCAGAAAAAGGAATGTTGTGTTGTGTAAGATAGTTTTGGAGAACAGTTTTTTTCTGACTAAAATTTGGGCACACCGTATCTTCTGTTCTAACATTGTGATAACTTGCATTATCTAACACAACCAAGCTATGATTTTCCAGACCAGGCATCAATTGATTTTCAAACCACTCAAGAAAGACAACACTATTCATCTCCTGGTGATAGTCACCATCCTTTGATTTGACCAGAAACACTAAATCGCAGCTGTCAATTAAACTCTCACGTCACGTACCTGCATGCAAAACAATCAAACGCTTGCCTTTACCCGAGGGTATTTTTGGGGCATCAGATCCATCATTCGGAAGCCACATACAATATGTGCAGTGATTTTGGTTAACCCATGTTTCATCAATGTACACGATATCATACCCTGCTTCCCTAAAAGATTTGATCTTTCTCAGATAACTACACCTATCATTGATAATAGACACTTGATCGTACAGAACTCTTCGATTATCACTTATTTTTTTATAAGTATATCCAAGATCAATGAGAGTTAGAGTAAGTTTAGACTTTGATATTTTAATAGAATCTTTTATTTCCTTATGTATTATTGAGACGGTCGGAGCAATTGTCCGTGAATATAAATCTTGGAAACACAATGATCAAAGTCGTCCGAAATTTTAGCTCTTTCTTTGGGTCTATTTGACTTACAAGGCCTCTTACCGTTCATAATACGGTGCACTGAAGTGTAAGACACACCCAAAGCTTTAGATGTCCTTTGATATACCCTATCAAAAGAGACAATTGGCTTTTTCGTTGCCTTTTCCTCACTAAAAAAGGTAACAACTTTTTTACAAACTTTTGGCAGACTTTTTACCCATTTTACAAAAAATGCAAAATATAACAATAATTTATGAGAGAAATGCTTGTCAGGTTCGTCTAAAGTACACGTGGCTGAGAGAAAGATTTTACAGGTAAGATACCTGACGTACGGATGGTTCATCTATAAAGTACATCTACCCCCACCCGAAAAATTACAACAAAATAGAACCAAAATACAAAATTCCATCTTAGTGCAGCTTCAGCCAAAAAAATAAGAAGCATTACTGTAATTTTTTTAGTTAGCACTCCTAATTCTAAAAAAAACTCTCATTTATTTTGCTGTTCAAAAATCTATAGTTTAAAAGATATTTGGATTTTTCGTTATTCTAATCAAAACATTATTACTTTAGTTATCATAGTAACTTATGTGAAGATTTAATACTGTCTACGACATCAGCATCTAGTATATGTATAGGTCAATCACAATGACGTCTCAAGATTGTTTTAATTTTACACGTGCTAAAACTAAGCCAGTAATGGAAAACATTTAAAACAAAAGAAAAGAAAGAAAGGGGATTGTACTCCTGAATGTTAGCCATTGATAACCGATATCAAATGTTTAAGATATCTACTAATAAGGGATATTATTGTTACCTTTGATTTTATGAAGATGTTGATATTATAAGTTTAAAGTCTAACACTTCTGGACTTGCATGATTGATTGATTGATTGATTAAAGTCCATTGTCATATATTTCATGCATATTCATGACGATAACAAGCTCAACAAAATAGAACAATTATACAGAAATACATCTTTGAAAAAATCTTTATGCGAAATAACATATAAAAGTAGTCATGTCTTTCTAGAAATACAGATTGCAAAACTCTCCTCCACCAATAAAAATTACCACCACGATTTGTAAATTAAATACCATTAATTTTCCTTGCTTGATACAGACACGTCAATTACAAATTTCGGGGTTGACCATGCTAAACTATTTCTGTGGGATCACACATTGGAAGTGGTGTTAAGCATTTATATCCCCTAACCAAAACATTTCCATTCACAGGAAAATAGTATTAGAAGGATCGAAAACACCATAAGGAAAGAATATTGTTTCGTAAATGAACCAATGTCATGGAACACAACCCATAGATGACATAGTCGTGTAAAGCATTCTTAAGTAGATAAATGCCCACTCGTGCGTACTGATTTGTTCGACATCACAGTTGGAACCATGCTAAATGTGAGGATGACTTCACGTCACAATTCAATTCATCTTTGAAAATATTTTCCTTCAATCCTTTAATTTGGTATCTGCAGTTTTATCGTCGTATATTGTGTATTGCTGGTATCGCTAGGTTACTCTTTCTACGATTTTTATTGGATTTGGGAACTTTCCGAAATCGTTGTAGTTTTGTTTTTCATTTTATTTTACTTTAATTAGTGAAGCATGAACTGTCTACCCTTCAGGAGCAACTTTAGTTCACCTCCCGGATTTTGTGGGGTTTGCGTTGTTCATTCCTTGTTTTTTTTATGTGTAGTGTTTTGTGGGTCCTAGTTTTTTGCCCGTTTTCGATTGGTCATTGAATTGTGCATCCTCTTTCGATATGCGGCTTCTTATTATCCCGTGGTTATCTTCAAGCTTACTTAATTAAATGATGCCTTGCGTAAGATGAATAAAGCGTATATTACTTTAGTATTTTAATTTTAATACATCTTCAAAGCCAGACTAGTGCTGTGATAAGTTGTTTCCCAAAGGAATAATACTAAGATACAATCTTATTGTACGCTATGAATGGTTTGGTTTCTCTACAATCTACCTAAAATAGATAGTTTGAATAATTCGTCTTTACTTTATTACTTCCTTGTTCAATGAAGCGGAAAAATAGAGTACTAATTATATGACCAGAAACTAAATGGCATCATAATGGATATAAAGCGAAAGTAATCAACCATAAAACAACCAATTGACTATAGAATAGAAAACAACCACTGTTAAAGGGCACTTTTATGCATAAAACAGTTTCCTGTTGATCATATTCATGATGAGACGATTACCATCAGCAACCCGCATAGGCAAACAGTTATCAATGCTTATATAGAAAATATTTAGTCGACTAATAAACTCAGTAAGACATTTACAATCAAATAATTGTGATATTTTTGTTTTGTGTTTTCGTTTTATTTATGTTCCACCAGAAAAGAAAACGGTTATTGCATGACGAGGGGTGTAATGGCACAATGACGAAGTTAAGTGATAGCTTTGTAATGCCAGATATATACATCCATTATACAGATTGTTCGAGGAGTTTCCATGTGTAATTGACTAATTGTACACTGACTAATAACAGCAATCGTGCGGGAGTATATATTCAGGTTGGATCTATCTGTAGACATCAAAGTTGACTGACTCGCCATAGCAGGTGATAACTTTTTATGTTTTCTGATCTAACAACAATACATGCATAGCATGTACATGTACACATGGCATCTTATTAACCGATTCAATCCCACTATATGTATACGTCTGAAAATTAAACCAAACAGTGTTAGAATTAGATTTTAGAGCTGTCAAATTTGTGTTCTTCCCTCACCATTGTTACACTGCAGCACCATTCGCTTAGCCTTACATCCAGCGCCCTAGACCACTCGACCACATCCATATATATATATATATATGACTGTTCTAAACCAGGAGTTCATACGCCATATGGTGTGGTCTTTTTAGTGTTCAATGATTTGAGGTAGGAGATGGTTTAGTGATTTTGGTGGAAATGTTGACCATCGATGTTTACACTCTTTTTATTTCTAATTCAAGTTGGTTGACATTCTCGAAACAGATGGCATGACTCATTTCGTCTCGCCCGTAAAACACGTAGACATCTAATCCATAAAATAAGATCAAGCTCTTGCTTCCTCTTATTAACAATGTATTTTGACATTCAAGCTTATGACTGTTTGAAGATATCAAAAGGCAAATCGGCAACCGTAAGTCGAAGGACAAATAATGCAATGTCCAAAAGAAAGCAGGACAGATAATACAATGGCCAAAGGAAAACAGGACAGATAATACAATGGCCAAAGGAAAACAGGACAGATACTACAATGGCCAAAGGAAACAGGACAGAAGAACAAACAATAATCTACAAATCACTACACCGAAAACTAAAGATTGAGAAGCACGAACCCCATTAAAAACAGGGGTGAGCGCAGGTGATCCCGAGTGGTACAGCAGGATGTAATCGATTAGAATGTAGAGAGACGCTGCTGAATATTAATTAGAGAATTGCAAAATTCGCGTTAAACTGCATTCCATCAACACATTTAACCCCATGATTAGGTTCACTGATATAATAATTAATGTTGTTCCACAATATAGCCAACTACAACAATATGAACCCTTCGTTTGTCAATCTACAAACTGTTTTACACTAAAATCTACAGGCTCCGATGTAAATGTAGATCATGATCCAATTATTACTTTTGAATTAATGTCTTATTGTACATTTCGCAAATCAAAAACAAAACTGGTGATGTAACATTTTAGTTAATCAATTGAATCGTAGACGTCCGTGAAATACTAATTCCCAACTTTTTTTTTTATTTTTGGGACCTCACAGTACATGTGAAGTCCACCCGCATGCCCAATATGAATCAAATAAATACACCGAATACAAAGGTTTACAGTCGACATATGACTATCAAACGATTATGTCCCTCATTAAAATTCGACATCTTGGACGAAAATGAAATAATGGTCGTAATAAAGCAAAACCTTAAACGGCATTACCGTACCTAATGAATTGTCATGACCTACTGTTTCACCAAATCAACATATCGATCAAAAAATATTTTAGAAAGAAACAAGACCTGCCTTTAATTTCAAGGATTTAAAAAGTATGATATAGTCCTTTCGTGCAAAAATGGGTAAGACAGACGAACCTGGGTGCTGGCTAATAAAGATCATCATAATCAATCATCTTTCATAATTAAAAAAAAACAAACAAACCCATAGATATCAAATTATAAACCATGTGGTACTATGTGGACGTCTTTGGTCACAAAATTGATTTAGCATTACACGACCCAGTATCCATAGAAACCATCATGTTCAGACGAGCAAATTTGACATGGTCAACTGGTCATGAAAGACGACATTCACGTGGGGTTCTCTCATTATCAATAGAGTCGAAGACGAGTATTCGTTCGAATTGAAAGAAGAGTATGAAGATACCAAAGGGGTAATCCTTATCTGTATGTCGAAGAACAGACAACACAATGTCAAACATAAAAAGTACAAAAGGACAAACAACGATCTACAAAACATACACATAAAACTAAAGATATGTTGTTGACCTGAGTGAATCTCGATTTTATACATAATGTCAAGATCCTGCGTATTTTTCTTTCTTTTCTGCTTTTAATCATATGTAGATACAATGATTGCGACCGTTGGTCATCTCCATTTTTTTTACCTCGTATCATAGCTTAGAATTGATCTTCTTGCATGTGTAAGACATGTTTTGGTAGCATACCCTACAGCAACCGGTAAGCACAAATATATTTTTTTTAAAAGGTACCGTTTTATTGTCAATAAGCTTAAGATACCAAATAGATATGTCATCGGTAAGGATCCAACAGTCTTTATCATTGAAATAAATCAAATGGCGACGATGAGTTAATCGGTGATGTAGAGGACTTATTATTATTATTTTCATTATTATTAGCTTAGTGATGTCATCAGTGTTCGATCAAGCTAAATGTCTTCCATTTCTGTAGTGATACCAGGATTGGTGTTTAAAAACTCCAACATTGAATCACGAATCAATCAAAACCGACTCATGCACGAACTTGGTGAAGCACATCGTCGAATATCATGTGCAGAAGATCGTGTATCTCTTTCAATTTCTCGCTCTGCCATTCTTTCTAAAACGGCACTTATCTCTGACGTGTTTTTTTTTGCGACTTTCTGCTTATCCTATTAACGAAATGAATCTGGCTGAGATGCAAAACTCTCGGCTTGCTTGCCATTCTTGTGATAAATGAAAATGTGTCTATGCGTACAGGACAGTCCTTGTTTAAGATTATTGCCGATTTACCATTGTGCTTAGGTGTGCTTAAGCACAGGGCCTCGTTGGTCAGGGGGGCCTCATCTTCCGGCCAAACAAATGTGTACGATGCATTTTACGTGGTGTAATTTTAAATTTGAAGGCGTTCTGTTTCGGAGCGATTCCAGACATAATGATAGAGTTGATAGCCTATTGGAGTGTGCCACAAAGCAGCAGTCATGACAGTGGCTCAGTGGCATAGAAACCAAATTATTAGGGGCCTCTGGTCATTGACAAGAAAAAAGGTTGAATATTGATTCATGCTTAAGTGGTGCAATTTTAAATTTGACGGCGTTCTGTTGAACTTGGACACTTATAGAAGAATGTAGAAGCATAAAATAGCTATTGATAGAAATTTACTTTAAGAACTAAGTTCTTCAAGCCCTTGCCTATGTAGAGAAACTTCAATCATAATGAGAAGAAAAACTGACGTTACTTTTGCAACAAATCTCGAAATTTATTATCAAGATGTATTTCCAACATGAAGCAAAATAACAAAAAAGTAAAGGGGTAGTTATTCTTTTTTTATACAAATGTGAAACATAAATAAGTAATTTTGGTCGTTATCTAATGTATGCAACCTTTGAAAGTATAAAAGTAAAAATGGTGATGATAATAATAAAATAAAGTGTAAATAAGAATAATGGATGAGGAAATATTTGGTGAGAGGTGGAAACACCTATCCAAAAGCAAGATATTGCCCAAACGGAAGACAACATACAGACATTAAGATGAGTTGCCTTGGGACTGTGGTCTGTGTGGTCACCCGTAAATCGATCAAGATGAAGTGACCTGAACTTTTGACACTCGTTTGAACCGACCTTTAAGATACTGTTGCATCTTGGCACCTGAATCTGTGCTTCATATACCTGTTGATTATTATATATCTGTGCACAACTCTGGTAAAATATATTTGCAACACCACCACTGATATTATATACATACATACATACACACGATATACCTTTTTTCTGAATAGCAGTTTATTTATGATGGTGTTATCTTACGTTTTTGTTATCCATATTAAAGCTATTCGTCCTTGCTGATATTTAAGGGCTCTACAAGTTAACAAGTCTACTTTCAGATTTAATTGACACTGACATAGCAAACTGTCATATTGAGCCGTAATGAAAGCGGGATGTTTGGCGCTTTAAAATCTGATTCAACCCACCATTTCTTTAGAAATGTCTGTTCCAAGTCAGGGTCATTACGGTTTTCACAGTTTTCCGGTTGTTGACTGATTTTATCTGTTTATATACTTATGAGTTTTGACTTTCCCTTTGTAAGATTGTTCGGAGTTCGATAATTTTGTTATTACCCTTATTGTTAGTAACGCCTACTGAGGCCACCACGACTCCCTCCCTCCTGCGAGCAGCAAACACCACTGTCTTCATACACTCTGTCCTTGCAAGCAAGCTCTCACTCGCGCTCAAGGTTACAGGTTAGGTTACCGATAGCGATACTGTCTTGGTATTTTGTTTGCTGTATTCTCAGTCTCAATACTAGTCATTATGTTGCCAGCAATATGGTGTATGGTTAATTTTTTTTTTGAAACTCATGTTATTGATACTGTATGTTAAAATGGTTAGTATGAGTTATTTTATTAGTGTACATAAATGACTCATATAATTTAGTTGTTAAATAAAGGTTTATTTTAATTAAATTAGTTTTACTCCAAATAAAGCATATACATTTACAATTTCTATTATAAAATTCCTAAAATCATTTATTAGTTAAAAAAAAATTAAATAAGTTTTTTCATCAAATTGTTATGACGGTCCACCAATACAATTAAGAGTTAAAGAGGTCCAGGGGGGGGGGAAAGTTGAGAACCACTGCGCTAACTGATGATTAGATTTAATTACATGATGTTGACTGTAATGATTGCCCTGTCTGTTCTCTTTTTAACAAGGTTGACTGTTTCATTATTTGACCTGCGTAAGACAGTGTTGGGCGCGTTGGGGCTTTGGGTAATATATAACAGCCTTTAGTTTGTTGAAGACGCAGTATACATGTCTGACCTAATATAGCGTAATATTTTAACTTTTCCTAATTTCCCGGAGCATGTATGCCTGACTGCCTGTGTAGGACTACTGGGTCTACCTCCTTCAGGGCCCAGGTAAGGGGCCTCATAGCTTAATTAGCACAGGGTCTCATATGTCCTAAATCCGGCACTGTTTAAGATATATTAACTGACACCAATAACGGTTAACTCAAAAAGTGTGTCGAAGTGCTCCAAAAATTGACAATCCTTAAATTTCAATATGAAAAATAAGCAGTACTAGGCAGTATTTTTATCGTTAAAACACGTCATTCATTCAATTTCGTTTTTTGTTTTTCACTTCGTTTAAAGCTACATTTTAGAATGATATAATATTACGGAGATTTTATAACAATACATACGCTACCATAATAAAATTTAGATAACATCCAGTAGCAGCTGACATGAACCGGAAACAAACAAAAACCTAGCTTGGCGGAAGTGCACCCTATTCCTTCATCACTTTTCCGGTTCCACTATTGCATGCAGCAAGTGTGACGTGATTTTGGAGAAAAAGTTTATAAATCTTTTCTACATTTGTGAAACTAAACAGTTTTTTTAATAGAAGTATTATACACAGATAATACAAGATAATTATTGAATTGTTATGGAAAATAGAGAAGAACAAGGACTTGGTCTTTCTCCCTGGCGGTCAGCTACCACCACGGATGAACTTTGGGATAGGGGTTTGGAAGATAATCTATTATTTCCTATATCTGTTGCTCCGGCAATAGATTACATTGTGGATGGTTCCAGACAGGTTTTTACACCTCCTGTTTCTAATATACCGAGCTCCGTCACTGGCCCCAATAATTCATCTGGCTCTGAATTGAGGCTGACTCGTCCTCAGGCCAAGACTACGCACACCTTTAGCAGGCCTATTGATACCACTATTCCTAGCTCCTCCATGGCTCCTTCAGGTATAAGGAGCAATGAATGTTATAGATCTAGGTGGCACACTAATTATTTGCATCCACCAAATCAAACTATCCATCTTTTGACCCGTATTGTTTGCCACCTTTCTGGCATGGGCCTAGTACTGGTAGGTATTGCCAAGGGACTCCTTTAGACTCTTCAATTAGTGAAGAGATAAAGGCGCTAACAAATTATGTTAACCAAATCCAGGCTATTACCAAGGCCCAATACCTGGAACTGGGTAACCGTCTTTCTTTGCTCGAGAAGGAAGACATTTCCCATATTATCAATGCCGAAGCCAGTGAAGGTGTTGATAATATGGATTCCGACGGGAAGACACATTTTCTCTGGTACCTAGAAGTCAGGAGGATACTTTTTTATCCCACGATGAAATTTGCTCTCCTGTTTCTAGCAGAAGGCCCCAACCTTCATGAGCTTTGGATGGTCCGCCTCCATCTTTGGATGGTGAATCATCCATTCAAGGAGAGGATGAGAATCCATCAGCGATTGGATATTGGGAAGCGTTCACACACAGAGTTTACGCCATTCGGCGTGAACTCTTTGAAGTTCCCATGTCTTCCCCACCTCGGAAAGTACTTGCTCCCTCTGATTTTATGTCGTGCTCAGGATTGGTGAATGACAAACCTAAAGGGTATAAGTCCTTCCCAGAATCGGGACATGCTAAGTCAGTCCTTGATTTCATGAATGAATCGATTTCAGATTTTCATTCTAGCAAGGGTACTGGGAATAAGTAGAATGGGTTTGGTCCGGCCACTTTCCCCTTTTCAAAGATTAGATCCATGGATTTCGCTATTCATGATTCTTCTCTGGGGAAAGGGTGTCCGTCCTGTGATAAGACATACTCTACCTTATTGGGCACAAAACCTGTAGAGGGATTGGTTTTAAGCCAGTCCACCTGGGCTAAGTCAGAGAGTAATATTCGACTTATGTCTAGTGTACTTGGTACAGCAGAACATTTTATGACTGCGGTTGGTTCTTTACTTAAGGACAAAGTGAATGAGTTTGATGAATTCAGGTCTCTCCTTCTACAGGTGGACCAAAGCCTTGGTGTTTCACAACTCCTTCTGATGGGTACCTTGTTCAACTTTACACTGTCTAAGAGATAAGAGATGTTGGATAAATCACCCATTCCTGAGTCTCTTCAGGAGACTGTTGTTTTCCCCTCTAATGAAGGACAAATTAGTTGGTCTTCCATTGGGAAAACTTCAAGAAGAAGTTAGTAAAACACCACAGACCGTGAAGGTAGATGTCCAAGTTTCTAATGGGCAGAGAAGAGTCACTACTGGCCCTATGAAGAAGGGCTCGGGGAAAACCATCAGGGTATCGCAAGAAATCAGCTACTAGAAATTCCTCCTCTACCACAGGTGAAAAAGCCAAAGTGTTACAGGGGAAATATTATAGTAAGTGATGGTCCACCCCCTCCGTCAGTACAACCTCCCGAGGAAGAGGAGTTTTTTCCAACTCCTTTTCTTCATATTCCAGTGGGAGGCATATTAGCCAACCTCCTGAATCAGTGACAGTGGCAATTGATCACTTCAGACAAGTGGGTTCTTTCAATACTGCGGGGGGTCTGGAACTTCAGTTCCAGAGTCGACCTCCATTGTCGTCAGTTCCTCTGAACATGTCAGTGACTATGGACCCAGACAGGAATTTATTGCTTCAAGAAAAGGTTCACACTGTTCTGCAGAAAGGTGCTGTAGGCTTAGTGAACCCTCCTCTTATTCCAGGTTTCTATTGCCGCCTTTTTCTTGTACCAAAGAAAAATGTGAAAATGAAACATGTGAATGAAACACCTCTCCGTCCTGAATCAGCATCTAATAGTGCGGCATTTCAAGATGAAGACCAACATATCTATCAGGGATTCAATTCATTTAGGTATGTGGACAACGTCTCTCGATTTGACAGACGCCTATTTCCATATTCCTATTTCCCCCAAGTTCCGCATGTTCCTGAGATTTGTTTGGGAAGACAGGGTATGCGCTTTCCAGACGATGCTGTTTGGCCTATCTACAGCCCCTCTAGTATTTACCAGAATTTTCCAGGCAGTGGTAGCACATTTACACAGCCAGTAAATTTTCATCCATTCCTATTTGGACGATTCCCTGTTGAAAAATATGTCCCAATTTCTTTTGAGAGATCATAGTTACCCATTTTGTGATAGGTTTGCTCCTCAAACTGGGCTTCTTAATTTCATGGAAGAAGTCGGAGCTAGTACCCAGCAAAGATTTCATTTTTATATGGGAACTTTATCGGACAGACCTGGGACTAGTTTTTCCCCCAGAGGAAAAAATTGTAACTCTACAATTTCTGGTGAACAATTTTTTTCAGATATCGTCAGTACCAGCTCTTCAATTTTTACAGCTGATAGGTTTTCTGATTTCTCTGATGGATGTTATTCCTCTGGACCGTCTACATATACGACCAATTCAGTGGTACCTGAGGGAGTTCTGGCATCCAGTTACTTAAATGTGGGAGGTTTGTATTCTTGTTCTTCCCAGACTACTGCCTCATCTTCAGTGGTGGTTACAGAAGTCCAATCTTTTGATAGGTGCACCTCTGGACCCCCAGATTACACACTGACTCTTTACACAGACGCCTCCCTAACAGGATGGGGTGTCTTCCTAGAAGGGAGAACAGTGTCAGGGGTGTGGGAAGATTGTCATTTAGAAGAACACATAAATCTTCTGGAAATGAGGGCAGTTCTATTGTCATTGAGACACTTCCAAAAAGTGATTCAACGACAGTCTCTGTTGATTGCCACACACAATAAGACAGTGGTGGCTTATCTTCAGAATCAAGTGGGAACTCACTCCTTTTCTATGTATCTTCTATGCAGAGAAATCATGTTGCTATGCGACAGTCTCCAGACAGTGTTGACAGTGAGACATATCCCAGGCAATCAGAATCTAATAGCGGATGCATTATCTCGATTCCGTGTTCCAGTGCATCGAGTAATTTTTCAAGCAATCACTCTGATATGGGATCGCTCCCTGATAGATCTGTTTGCCACCAGTTTCAATTACAAACTGGAGACATTTGTCTCTCCAATCCCAGACCAGAAAGCGTGGGCAGTGGATGCAATGACCATCTCCTGGAAATGGATGTTCAATAATATCTTCCCACCATTTCGTCTTCTCCACAGGATTTTACACAAGATAACAGAGGATGGTTGCAAAACCTTTCTTATAGCTCCGGCTTGGCCAAGACAATCTTGGTTCCCGGATCTCCTACTATTATCGTGTGCAAAATCGCTTCGTCTTTCCTTGAGAGAGGATATTTGGTCTCAATTCAAGGGAAAGAAGCTTCATCAATGGCCTGGAGAAACTCCATCTGCACGCATAGTTTCTGTCAGAACGTCTATCAGACAGAGAGGCTTTTTTGAAAAAGCAACCAGGCGCATCTCTGCAGCAGTTAGACAGTCAAAAGAGGCAATATATGACTCAAAATTGTCAATCTTTTGTTCTTGGTGTCTTTCAAAACACATTGATCCTCTCAGTATCACTGCTCAGCAACTAGCTGAATTTTTTCTGTACCTTTTTGAAGACAAAGGTTATTCACCTTCTACCATTAAGGGTTACAGGTCAGCTATTGCAAGCACAATCCATCTCTCAGGCGGCCCTGATTTTGGTAGTGATGAGATTTTTCCACTCATGTTTAAAAACGGTTGTATTGAACGTCCGAAACAGAGACGTTTTGTACCCGCTTGGGACTTGGGAATTGTTCTAAAAGTTTTACAGCTTTCACCGTTTGAACCTTTAGACTTTATTTCTTTTAAGTTATTAGTTCACATGGACCAAAGGTCCAGGTGAACTATTGCCATCACTTGGCGTCCGTCATCTGTCGTCCGTCGTCTGTCGTCCGTCGTCTGTAAACTTTTTCACATTTCAAGCTTCTTCTCCGAAACCACTTGGCCAATTGGAACCAAACTTAGCAGGAATGTTCCTTGGATGGTCGTCTACAAGGTTTCTACTTTTCGTTCCAGTCGGATATTCAACATGGCTGCCAGGGCCAATAATATGCTCTGATTGACTGAAATTTCAAAGATCTTCTTCTCTGAAACTAATAAATTGACTGAACCCAAATTGTAAATGATTGATCATTGGAATGTCCTTTACCAAGTTTTTGTTTTTATGCCGATCGGAAATCCAAGATGGACGCCACCGCAAGACATAGATTAACTTTGGACCCTATGGGAATATGTTCAAATGCCTTCTTTTCAGAAACTACAAATATGATTAAAGCCAAACTGTACATGAATGTTCATTGGATGGTCCTCTACAAACTTTAGGTTTTTTGTTCCGATATGAAATTCAAAATGGAGGCTACGGCAGGACTTAATTTAACATTGGGCCCTATGGGAAACACGTTTCAAAACGCTTCTTTTCTGAAACCACTTGGACAATTGAAACCAAACTGCCCAGGAATGATCATTGGGCAATTCTCTACAAACTACCTGTTTTCTATGCCGATCGGAATTCCAAGATGGCAGCCACCGCAGGACATAGATTAACATTGGATCCTATGGGGAAATGTTCAAATGACTTCTTCTCAGAAACTACAAATCAGACTGAATCCAACTAGACAGGAATGTTCATTGAATGGTCCTCTACAAAGCTTACGCTTTTTGTTCCGATATAAAATGGAAGATGGCGGCTACAGCAGGACTTAGTTTAACATTGGACCCTATGGGAGAAGTGTCTCAAAACGCTTCCTCTCTGAAACTACTTGGACAATTGAAACCAAACTGCCCAGGAATGATCATTGGAAGGTCCTCTACAAAATATATGTTTTATATGCCGATCAGAAATCCCAGATGGGCCGCCCTGTAGGAAATAGATTAACATTGGACCCTTTGGGAAAATGTTCAAATGCCTTCTTCTCAGAAACTACAAATATGATTAAAGCCAAACTGTACATGAATGTTCATTGGATGGTCTTCTATAAACTTAGGATTTTTGTTCCGATATGAAATTCAAAATGGCGGCTACGGCAGGACTTAGTTTAACATTGGACCCTATGGGGAAAATGTTTTAAAACGCTTCTTCTCTTAAATCACTTGGACAATTGAAACCAAACTGCTCAAGAATAATCATTTGAAGGTCCTCTACAAACTTTGTTCTTTTTATGCCGATCCGAAATCCAAGATGGCTACCACCACAGGTCATAGTATTAACACAGGACCATATGGGAAAATACAGCAATATTTTTTTCTCTGAAGCTATTGCACTGATTGAACCTAAACTGTGCATAAATCATTGGAAAGTCCTTTATAAACTTCGTGTTTTTTATGTTGATCGGAATTCCAAGATGACTACCACTGCAGGATATAGTTTTTACATAGGATCAATTGGTTCTTTTTATAACCAGATGAACGATACAGGCTCTTGAGAGCCTCTGGTTGACTTATAAATGCTGTTTTCTTTTAGCTTTGGCTACAGGTCGCAGAAGAAGTGAACTTCATGCTCTTTCTGTTTCTGAGTCCTGTATTCGTTTTGCGGCAGACAAGTCCTCAGTTACCCTTTTGACTGACCCAGCTTTTTTTTTAGCTAAAAACCAATTATCAGAAAAGGGTTCTGGGATAATTGTTATTCCAGCATTACACAATTCAGGTCCTACAAATTTATGTCCAGTTCGTACTTAAATTAAATTAAAGTATTTGGACACAGCTTTTGGAGTAAGGTCTATAGATTCAAACAGGCTTTTTGTTCCTATTAAACAGAGAAAAAATGACATTACTGCAAAAGTCATTTCTTCATGGATTTGCAGTACTGTCATGTTGGCATATAAATCTGCGGGAATTTCCTTACTATAAACCAGGTTAAAGCCCATGAAGCTAGGACAATAGCCTCGTCTTGGAGTATTTTTAATTCTGCCTCCTTGACAGAAATTTTATCTGCAGGATTTTGGAGGTCGGATAATACTTTCTATTATCATTACCTTCGTTCCATGCCACAACATACTGACAACCTCTATTCTTTGGGGCCTTTAGTTTCAGCGCAAAAAGTAATTTTTCCTCCTACTAGTTAATACTTTTAGGGGATTCAGCGCTATGATAAATTCTGTTATCTAAATTTTATTATGGTAGCGTATTTATTGTTATAAAAACGTAATTTTTAGAAATAAAATTATTTTGTGCTAAATAAATACCTACCATAATAAATTAGAGATCCCACCCCTCTCCCCTTCATCCCCTTTTTTATTCTGCATTGGATTGGAAAAGTGATGAAGGAATAGGGTGCGCTTCCGCCAAGTTAGGGTAGAGGTCGTCATTTTTCCGTTTGTTTCCGGTTCATGTCAGCTGCTAATGGATGTTATCTAAATTTTATTATGGTAGGTATTTATAACAATATATTAAGAATAAACTGGTAGAACGTGCTAAAGTGGGTCACGGGTCACTGTGAGTAGCATGCGTAGTCACGTGACTTGTCTCATTGGTAATTGAGAAACAGATACGGTGTTAAAAAACTGTTGATACTCATAAAATATTGACAAATGCAATAAAATTGTATGTTTGTCTTCAAGAAATATGATAGACAAAACCATGTGTGAAGTTTTACGACAAAATATCTCCGATTTCTATGTAAATTTACGAGTTGAAGTGGGGAAACACCCACAGGTAATTTTAGCGATGTATTTTTATCTTGGACAAGAATAATGAGCGTCCTGATTGACCGATTTAAAACACACTGACTCCGCATGGCTTAGCAAGGTTACTCAGGTCAATTGTTTATAAATATGGAATCTTGACATTTCCAGCTTTCCAACCATGTAAGTATTTTTGCTCTACAGCGAGGAAAAGCATATTAGGGAACGATCATTTAACTTGAAAGGGGGGGGGGGGGGGATGAGGGGGGGGGATGTTTTTTTTCTACAAAAAAATATTCTGATTCCCAATGTTGCTGAAAAAAATATTCTGATTTTGGTGGAGGAAAAAAAATAATCTGATTCAGAGTTTTTGTCATATAATCTAATGTTGAATTATGGAAAAAAAATTGGGCTTTGCGCGACAAAAAAAAAAAATATTCTAACTCTCGTGTTGTCCGAAAAAAAAATTCTGAACGAAACAAAAAACCATAACCCCCACCCCCTGCAAGTTAAATGGTCGGTCCCTTACTGAGTGAATTACAGGTTAAAATGTTATTATTTTTTAAATATAATTATTTTTTAAAAAGAAAAACAGCTATAAATGTGTTCTTTGTTATACAACAAAAATTAATTTTAATTCTAAAAAATTACGTTTTTAGATTGACGAAATTTAATCTTGATAAAACCCTCGACTGTTGAAACCTTAAAAAATCGATGTACTTCATGAATTTAAAGAACACGAAAGTACACGTAATAAGAGTCAATAATTTTATGTACCTTTTTACCATGCTAAAGGGGGAGAGCTCAGGTCAACCGGATTTTAGAATCCACGTGTAGTTTGATCAACCGATATTAGACGAGACATTGTGAAATGAAGGATTACAGAGCGTTTTCTAAATAAGATGTCTAGATGGATATCCAGGTAATAATAATTTCACACGATATCCATTAGTGTGTATTTACGCCGTTATTTACCTGGTTATGTAATATTGCCGTACGGATATATTGAAACGTAAGTACATACAGATTTACATTTGAACCAGGAATAATAAATAAGGAAATAAAAAATATAGAGCAATTACATTTTATTTTAACATATAAATGGTATCTGCTTCAGACAGTTACAGGTGAATAGCTTTATCTTGAATTTTAAAGTTTTAAATAAATCAGGACAAATGTTATGATTTAATCTAAGGTAAAGATCTCACCTTTTTTGTTTTACGCTAACACGTGGATAAGAGTGTCTTAAGCCATGGGTTACATGGTATGCATTATCTTACAAGAAGAATTTCGAAAGCGACGACTGGAAAAGAAACGAAATCGTCGTAAAGTTTGATAAAATATGAAATATATTTTTTCTTTAAGGATAATTTGACACCATTATATAACTGCTAATACTTGTCGAAAACAACATACTTGACCATAATCTATGCAAAATCAAAGTATACTTATCTACTACTTAAATTATAATAATATAGAATTGATTGGATTATCAACTGAGTTGTAATTAGTAAGTTTAACTGTAAGGCATCATACGACTATTCTTAGGTCATATTCACTATGTCAAAGGTCATCGTACGACCACTTTTGATCGTACGATAAAAATTACAGTTACAATAAAAAGTCTTCCGTAGCAGCCTAGTTTCATTTTCATTACACATGCGTAAATAATTGTATTGTTTTCAATATTATTAAATGAAATATTATTTCTCGGAAAAGTCTTAAAAGAAGACCGAAGTGTTCTCTTTATAACAGACAATCTACAGAATATACACAAACTGAGGAAAGTTTTTTAATCGAACTAATGAATGACGTTTTAAAAAAATCCAAAGAAGCAAAATTCTACATGTTCCTGATTATAAATTTTTCAACAATAAATATATTTTGCAAACCATTCCTAGCCCTATTTATAAGCAGTTTTTATGTTATGTTGCTAACATAGCAGCGTGTCTTCTATCGAGTCCGAAACCGCATCGGTGGTATAATGGTTAGTGTGCTCGTCTCGAGTGTGGTTCGAGCCCCGGTCGGGTCAAACCAAAGACTAAAAAATTGGTATGTGTTGTTTCCTCGCTGAGCACGCAGCATTAAGGAGTAAGAGCAAAGATTGGTTGGCTCGGAATAAGAATAATGTGTCCGAGTGTAATGACATGTCTATCCGCGGACTGTTGTTTCAGTGAGCTAGCACTATGAATAACCAACTCAGCATGTTGGTCTAGAACTAAGCGGACCTCATCATCATCATCATCTCAAAATTGCTGAGATGGCGTTAAACAACAATCATTCACTCTATCGTGTCCGCGTTTGCAAAAACAAGCAGTCCGATTGACGCTTTAAAATCTGATTCAACACACCATTTCTTTAGAAATGCCTGTGTCAAGTCAGGATCATTGCGATTTTCACAGTTTTCGGATTGTTGACTGATTTTGTCTATTTATATACTTATGAGTTTTGACTTTCCCTTTGTTAGATTGTTTGGAGTTGGGTAATTTTATTATTACCCTTATTGAAAATCACGTGTGAAGAGGCTATGATACATGAAATCGTTCTAATAATTCAAACTCCAGATGCACTTCCTTAAAGACTTTCACCATAAGTGACCACCTGTAGACGATGACGAATGGCAATTATAATAAGATAATTATAATTTACATGTATTATAAATATTATCTATGTTTGATACTTCATTTTATATGTTGTGCTATAGCAAAATATGTACATTCACGAGGGTAACACCCGACATGTAGTCAATGTTTCCACACTGACGTGGTTTATTAGATATATTTATTATTGAAATGTACAGTTCCTAAATAATGTTGATTTTGTCTTTCCTGTTTAGGTCCGTTGGTTTATTGCTTCCAAACCTTTGAACTTTTAAATTATCTAACTTTCAAATATCTTGATATTGAGCGTACCCGATGAAGATTCCACCAGAAACGCGTCTTGTGTACTCAATTTGATATCTATGTTTTTATCACCAAGTGTTTTCTTTCACCACCGTTTTTTTCTATTTCCCCATTAAACACATCCCATATTAAATTAAACGCGGATTCGTAGCTAATAAATCTGTAGTTACTTACCAATTACATGTTTTTCTTTGTTTTTGTTTTTTAAATTAATTTTAATATTGATCACCGGGTTTGTAACAAGAGTAACACAACATATGCGACAGGTGAAACAAGAACAAATTATCCTTCCGGAGCACCGGAGGCCACGTCCGGTTTTAAAGGGTTCGTTTTGCGCACGGTTTTAATTTTCTGTGTAGTGTTTCGTGGTTGTCCCTTTTGCCTTTAACCATTGTATTGTCTGTCCTTCTTCGAAATACGGCTTCTGATTAAACCGTTGGCACCTTGAAACTTTTCCTTAACGTAAAACAGATAAAATCTCAAATCAAAATCTCTGTTTCTCGACCGCTTGACCATATTAGAAAATTCCATTCGTTATCTACCACCGTTTTTCCAAAATCAAGAGTCAATTACTAACCCCTAATTTCCCTGTTAACTTATATGTTATGTTAGGAAGATATCGATATTGTAGAAGTTATGCCTTCCAAATATCTATTACAGGATACAGATAAATAAATCTACGATTGTTATTTGCCATCCACAATCTTTGTTGACAACTGAAATAGAAAAGCTGAAATAATGAAACAGAAACCGCTACTTACATGGGATAAAACTGACCAGAGTCGTCCAGGTCATCCATTACCTGAGATCACAGAACATCCGCCTTCTGGTCTTTTAACAGGTGAACCAGAGGGAAAATGTCACACAAACTCTACACAATTTATTTTGTGTTTACTTTATTTGTTTTTGTCCCATGTAGGCTCTAGTTTTGCTAGCACGTATGCACAAGAACAGTTACTGGACAAATTACAGTATCCTCCATTATCAGATATTATCCTAGACAATGTATGGTATATACCATGGGCGTACCTGGTGACAGAAGGAGTGATAGTCATGCTCGTTGTCATAGGGATGGTTTTGCTGTTCTTTCATAAATACAGGTAATATTTTTTTTTATAAGAAGATGCTGATCTCTAATGCTCATACATTTACCTCTTAATGGTGTATGCGTAGAAAGAAAGAAACAAATATATATTTTCAAATCTTTGGTTTGACAAGGCTGAGATTGAACACACGAAGATCTGCACTAGAGCCGACCACGTGGACCATTACACCACCGAGGCGGTTAAGCAAGATATGCAACGTGTACAAGAATAACGTACATTTACTAAGGGTATCGTAATACACAAGAACATATTTTAATATTTTATATTTGAAAACACGGTTCAATAAATTAAAGGGATCGCCGTGGCCGTGATCGAATGTTAGTTGGATTTACAACTACCTATGCAATCAGTGCTCATCACCACTGATTTTGTGAGTTCGAATCTCGATCATGGCGAGGTGTACAACATTATGTTATAAAGTTTGTCAGTGAATTGCGACTGGTCTGTGGTTTTCTCCGGGTCCTCCAGTTTCCTCCACCAATAAAACTGCCCGCCACGATATAACTGAAATATTGTTGAAAGTGGCGTTAAATACAATCAAACAAACAAGCAAACTAATAAATTAATCGTAGTAACATACATCAAACTGAAATAGAAAATCACAACACAAATATAGACAAGTCAAATGTTGTGAAGAAATATAAATTTGTGGGTCTAAATTTTCGGGAGGTGTTCATTGTTGTCATTATTTGTGGATTCTTTAATTCGTGGGCTTATAATTTCCAAACTAATAACATGTCAACATATAAAAATATAGTGTTATTTGTTCGTGTTTTCTTTAATTGAACAAAAACGATTGTACTTCGTGTCGTTCGTTGGAATATTTATTCGACGAAAACTGGTTCCCGCGAATGAACCGTATTTCACGGTAAGAAAACAATATCAATCTAATATATGTATTTTGAACGTTAAATCTATTGCTGGTTCTCCTTGAATGGAACATCTTCAAAGATTGCAATTTTAATCATTAATCTAAACACTTGTATGCTTTTGTCTTCAGATTTATAGTTTTTCAACGAATTATAGTACTAATTGGAACGATGTTTTACTTCCGCTCACTATGTGTTGTAGCCACTGCAATACCCATGCCACGAGATGATTATGACTGTAATAGACTAGTAAGTATGTGTAGGTCAAGGTATAAAGCAGACCTAGCTGTACCTGTATCGGTATGCCGACTGTCTGTTGAAAAGCACGTCTACCAAACATAACAAATATGTTTTCAATCATAAACTTGATTATTTTAATAATATCAGATCCAGATAAATGTGTGGAAGAATCAGAGTGGGGTCTATTTTCTGTGGGGGGGGGGGGGGGGGGGGGGTAATGTTTTTTTTGGGTGGGGGGTTGTTTGTTTGTTTGATTGTTTTTCTTAAATTTATTTCTTTATATTTTATATGCATTTTTTTTGTATATTTTTTTCTTCTGCAAAATAAGATTTGTCCCGTCCTAAGACAAGGTATTTGTATCTTTTTGATGAAACATAGTTGTATTACAACACCGTTTTGTAGCTATATTATGGCGAAAACAAGTCACATTTTGTTGAAATACTGTTTTGAGAAATACCAATATGCCTACATGGATTTTTATACAGTTAACGCATTAAAACAGCATGCCACATTTAGACATGTTGCTCCAATGGGACGCATTATCCTGAATGCCATCAACCGGAAGAGCAGCAACTATCAACGATCTATTGCACTCGATATGATAAAGCTTAGAAAAAATGCACATTAATAACATAATTGGGAAATGAACATGTTTTAATATTTAAAAAAAAAAAAAAAAAAAGGAATTGTTAATGATATAATTCTATTTTATTTCACTTTATTGTAGATTTTTACGAACAGATGGGAACGACTATCTCATGTGTTTACATTATATATATCTTTTGGCATGAAACTGTTAGATGTTAAAACCTGTGGTGATTATATGTGCAGTGGACATGCCATTATAATAATTATCTTAGTTCTTAGCACAAACGAGTGTAAGTATAATTCATAATAAATATTTGTGTTACGAAGAATGAATATATTATGTATAAATATCAGAATAAGAAGAGTTTATTTGTCAATTAAGACACCCATACAGAGCAGTATAATCAATACAAACAAAGGAAGCAATGATTCGCATGATTATGACAAAGAGAGAAAAAAAGTGAATAAACTGAGTTAACAGTATACATATATAAGTACAGCGACCCATGGTGGTTCAGTGTAAAAGTTAATATTTACTTATTTGAAATACTATTTCATTCTTCATTTAAACTATGAAGAATAGAGAGGATACTTTTTGTATTAATATTTTATCTTCAGACGACATCAGCCATATGAATTGAGATTTAGTATCTAATTTACCGAAGTTTGGAAACTTGTCACTAATATCTTTAATGAAATTGCTTCTCGTCTTGTTCAGTGTAGCACACTGCAGGAGGAAATTAATTTCATCTCCAACTTCAGTTTTGCATGTTTACAACGACGCTGCTTATTCAATTATATGCGACGGTCGGTATTTTTACTCATGACATTTCACCTACATAGCATGCTTTACCAAGAATGTGAGCTACCACAGACATGTGTGTTTGGACTATTGATTTTGACTCTGTGGGGTGTTTTTTTTTCCATTTTATTACAAGGAAATATATAATCAACTGTTACCATAGTAATATACCAAGATTTGTATTTGCTGCTTCACTGCTAAAAAGCGTAGCAACAATGACTGGTGACCTCTGAATCAGGACTGGTGACCTCTGAATCGGGACAGTGTGTATGAATGAACTGTTGTATGAGTGACCGTGATAAAATGCCAACTATGTATTCAGGAGTGAGTAAGTGATTGTTGTTTAACGCCAACCCAGCAATTTTTCAGCTATATCATGACGGGAACAAGTTAATTTTCAATAAGATGATGATGAGGTCCGCTTTGTTCTAGACCAACACACTGAGTTGGATTTTTATAGTGCTAGGTCACCGAAACAACAGTCCGCGGGTACACATGTCGCTCCACTTGGACACATTATTCTGATTCCGAGCCAACCAATCTTTGCTCTTACTCCTTAATACTGAGTGCTTAGAGGAGAAGCAACAACTAGCAATTTTATAGTCTTTGGTTTGACCCGACAGAGGCTCGAACCCACGATCTACCACACTCGAGACGAGCACACTAACTATTATACCACCGATGCGGTTTCGGACTCGATAGAAGACACGTTGCTATGTTAGCAACATAATATAAAAACTGCTTATAAATAGGGCTAGGAATGGTTTGCAAAATATATTTATTGTTGAAAAATAAATAATGGAGAACATGTAGAATTTGGCTTCTTTGGATTTTTTTAAAACGTCATGCATTAGCACATTCGAGGTGAGCTCGCTAACCATTACACCACCGATGCAGTTATATGTGCTTAGGTCTTGTAGGAAACAGATATCGGCAGCTTATTAAAACATAACTAGTTCTCACCACTATATAGCTAAAAATTGCTGCTGACTTGGTATAAAACAAAAATCACTCAGTCTGCCAAAATGATTCTGTTTTGACGCAATCTGCATAAATTTGGATAGACTATTTTTACGAGAAGTAACTAGTACTCTTTTACATTTTTAAGACCCTCCTATTATATTTAGTCAAGACAGTTTTGATGGCAATATTAATATATTAGTTCCTGAATCACTTCATATAGATAACGTGCATTGTCGGAAAATATACAATTTCGCTGTACGAGCTTGATGATAGGTAGAAAGGTGGGTATTTTGTGAGCTTTTCTGTTCTGTTTCGTAGCCAGTTCAAATGTTTGTTTACTACGTACGTATATTGCGTTTATCCTGCAGTATTAAAAAGGTCAAAACAACTGAAAAATTGTCTAAAACAGCAGAAATAAGCGACGTTTTATTCGTTTTTGGATTGTGTCCTCTGTGAAGTCTTATACTGTTACTTTGGATTGTGTCCTCTGTGAAGTCTTATACTGTTACCTTTGATTGTGTCCTCTGTGAAGTCTTATACGGTTACCTTGAATTGTGTCCTCTGTGAAGTCTTATACTGTTACCTTGAATTGTGTCCTCTGTGAAGTCTTATACTGTTACCTTGGATTGTGTCCTCTGTGAAGTCTTATACTGTTACCTTGAATTGTGTCCTCTGTGAAGTCTTATACTGTTACCTTGGATTGTGTCCTCTGTGAAGTCTTATACTGTTATCTTGAATTGTGTCCTCTGTGAAGTCTTATACTGTTACCTTGGATTGTGTCCTCTGTGAAGTCTTATACTGTTACCTTGGACTGTGTCCTCTGTGAAGTCTTATACTGTTACCTTGGATTGTGTCCTCTGTGAAGTCTTATACTGTTACCTTGGATTGTGTCCTCTGTGAAGTCTTATACTGTTACCTTGGACTGTGTCCTCTGTGAAATCTTATACTGTTACCTTGGACTGTGTCCTTTGTGAAGTCTTATACTGTTACCTTGGATTGTGTCCTCTGTGAAGTCTTATACTGTTACCTTGGACTGTGTCCTCTGTGAAGTCTTATACTGTGACCTTGGATTGTGTCCTCTGTGAAGTCTTATACTGTTACCTTGGACTGTGTCCTCTGTGAAGTCTTATACTGTTACCTTGGATTGTGTCCTCTGTGAAGTCTTATACTGTTACCTTGGACTGTGTCCTCTGTGAAGTCTTATACTGTTACCTTGGACTGTGTCCTCTGTGAAATCTTATACTGTTACCTTGGATTGAGTCCTCTGTGAAGTCTTATACTGTTACCTTGGATTGTGTCCTCTGTGAAGTCTTATACTGTTACCTTGAATTGTGTCCATTCGTGAAGTCTTATACTGTTACCTTGGATTGTGTCCTCTGTGAAGTCTTATACTGTTACCTTGGATTGTGTCCTCTGTGAAGGCTTATACTGTTACCTTGGATTGTGTCCTCTGTGAAGTCTTATACTGTTACCTTGGATTGTGTCCTCTGTGAAGTCTTATACTGTTACCTTGGACTGTGTCCTCTGTGAAGTCTTATACTGTTACCTTGAATTGTGTCCTCTGTGAAGTCTTATACTGTTACCTTGAATTGTGTCCTCTGTGAAGTCTTATACTGTTACCTTGAATTGTGTCCTCTGTGAAGTCTTATACTGTTACCTTGAATTGTGTCCTCTGTGAAGTCTTATACTGTTACCTTGGATTGTGTCCTCTGTGAAGTCTTATACTGTTACCTTGGATTGTGTCCTCTGTGAAGTCTTATACTGTTACCTTGGATTGTGTCCTCTGTGAAGTCTTATACTGTTACCTTGGATTGTGTCCTCTGTGAAGTCTTATACTGTTACCTTGGACTGTGTCCTCTGTGAAGTCTTATACTGTTACCTTAAATTGTGTCCTCTGTGAAGTCTTATACTGTTACCTTGAATTGTGTCCTCTGTGAAGTCTTATATTGTTACCTTGGATTGTGTCCTCTGTGAAGTCTTATACTGTTACCTTGGACTGTGTCCTCTGTGAAGTCTTATACTGTTACCTTGGATTGTGTCCTCTGTGAAGTATTATACTGTTACCCTGTGAAGTCTTATACTGTTACCTTGGACTGTGTCCTCTGTGAAGTCTTATACTGTTACCTTGGATTGTGTCCTCTGTGAAGTCTTATACTGTTACCTTGGATTGTGTCCTCCGTGAAGTCTTATACTGTTACCTTGGACTGTGTCCTCTGTGAAGTCTTATACTGTTACCTTGAATTGTGTCCTTTGTGAAGTCTTATACTGTTACATTGGAGTGTGTCCTCTGTGAAGTCTTATACTGTTACCTTGGATTGTGTCATCTGTGAAGTCTTATACTGTTACCTTGGACTGTGTCCTCTGTGAAGTCTTATACTGTTACCTTGAATCGTGTCCTCTGTGAAGTCTTATACTGTTACCTTGAATTATGTCCTCTGTGAAGTCTTATACTGTTACCTTGGATTGTGTCCTCTGTGAAGTCTTATACCGTTACCTTGGATTGTGTCCTCTGTGAAGTCTTATACTGTTACCTTGAATTGTGTCCTCTGTGAAGTCTTATACTGTTACCTTGAATTGTATCCTCTGTGAAGTCTTATACTGTTACCTTGGATTGTGTCCTCTGTGAAGTCTTATACTGTTACCTTGGATTGTGTCCTCTGTGAAGTCTTATACTGTTACCTTGGACTGTGTCCTCTGTGAAGTCTTATACGGTTACCTTGGATTGTGTCCTCTGTGAAGTCTTATATTGTTACCTTGGATTGTGTCCTCTGTGAAGTCTTATACTGTTACCTTGGACTGTGGCCTCTGTGAAGTCTTATACTGTTACCTTGGACTGTGTCCTCTGTGAAGTCTTATACTGTTACCTTGGATTGTGTCCTCTGTGAAGTCTTATACTGTTACCTTGGATTGTGTCCTCTGTGAAGTCTTATACTGTTACCTTGGACTGTGTCCTCTGTGAAGTCTTATACTGTTACCTTGAATTGTGTCCTCTGTGAAGTCTTATACTGTTACCTTGAATTGTGTCCTCTGTGAAGTCTTATACTGTTACCTTGAATTGTGTCCTCTGTGAAGTCTTATACTGTTACCTTGAATTGTGTCCTCTGTGAAGTCTTATACTGTTACCTTGGACTGTGTCCTCTGTGAAGTCTTATACTGTTACCTTGCATTGTGTCCTCTGTGAAGTCTTATACTGTTACCTTGGATTGTGTCCTTCGTGAAGTCTTATACTGTTACCTTGGATTGTGTCCTCTGTGAAGTCTTATACTGTTACCTTGGATTGTGTCCTCTGTGAAGGCTTATACTGTTACCTTGAATTGTGTGCTCTGTGAAGTCTTACACTGTTACCTTGGATTGTGTCCTCTGTGAAGTCTTATACTGTTACCTTGGACTGTGTCCTCTGTGAAGTCTTATACTGTTACCTTGAATTGTGTCCTCTGTGAAGTCTTATACTGTTACCTTGAATTGTGTCCTCTGTGAATTCTTATACTGTTACCTTGGACTGTGTCCTCTGTGAAGTCTTATACTGTTTCCTTGAATTGTGTCCTCTGTGAAGTCTTATACTGTTACCTTGAATTGTGTCCTCTGTGAAGTCTTATACTGTTACCTTGGATTGTGTCCTCTGTGAAGTCTTATACGGTTACCTTGAATTGTGTCCTCTGTGAAGTCTTATACTGTTACCTTGGATTGTGTCCTCTGTGAAGTCTTATACTGTTACCTTGGATTGTGTCCTCTGTGAAATCTTATACTGTTACCTTGGATTGTGTCCTCTGTGAAGTCTTATACTGTTACCTTGGATTGTGTCCTCTGTGAAGTCTTATACTGTTACCTTGGACTGTGTCCTCTGTGAAGTCTGATACTGTTACCTTGAATTGTGTCCTCTGTGAAGTCTTATACTGTTACCTTGAATTGTGTCCTTTGTGAAGTCTTATACTGTTACCTTGGATTGTGTCCTCTGTGAAGTCTTATACTGTTACCTTGGACAGTGTCCTCTGTGAAGTCTGATACTGTTACCTTGGAATGTGTCCTCTGTGAAGTCTTATACTGTTACCTTGGACTGTGTCCTCTGTGAAGTCTTATACTGTTACCTTGGATTGTGTCCTTCGTGAAGTCTTAGACTGTTACCTTGGATTGTGTCCTCTGTGAAGTCTTATACTGTTACCTTGAATTGTGTCCTCTGTGAAGTCTTATACTGTTACCTTGGATTGTGTCCTCTGTGAAGTCTTATACTGTTACCTTGGACTGTGTCCTCTGTGAAGTCTTATACTGTTACCTTGGATTGTGTCCTCTGTGAAGTCTTATACTGTTACCTTTGATTGTGTCCTCTGTGAAGTCTTATACTGTTACCCTGGATTGTGTCCTCGGTGAAGTCTTATACTGTTACCTTGAATTGTGTCCTCTGTGAAGTCTTTTACTGTTACCTTGAATTGTGTCCTCTGTGAAGTCTTATACTGTTACCTTGGATTGTGTCCTCTGTGAAGTCTTATACTGTTACCTTGGATTGTGTCCTCTGTGAAGTCTTATACTGTTACCTTGGATTGTGTCCTCTGTGAAGTCTTATACTGTTACCTTGGATTGTGTCCTCTGTGAAGTCTTATACTGTTACCTTGGACTGTGTCCTCTGTGAAGTCTTATACTGTAACCTTGGATTGTGTCCTCTGTGAAGTCTTATACTGTTACCTTGGATTGTGTCCTCTGTGAAGTCTTATACGGTTACATTGAATTGTCTCCTCTGTGAAGTCTTATACTGTTACCTTGGATTGTGTCCTCTGTGAAGTCTTATACTGTTACCTTGGATTGTGTCCTCTGTGAAGTCTTATATTGTTACCTTTGATTGTGTCCTCTGTGAAGTCTTATACTGTTACCTTGGATTGTGTCCTCTGTGAAGTCTTATACTGTTACCTTGAATTGTGTCCTCTGTGAAGTCTTATACTGTTACCTTGAATTGTGTCCTCTGTGAAGTCTTATACTGTTACCTTGGATTGTGTCCTCTATGAAGTCTTATACTGTTACCTTGGATTGTGTCCTCTGTGAAATCTTATACTGTTACCTTGGATTGTGTCCTCTGTGAAGTCTTATACTGTTACCTTGGATTGTGTCCTCTGTGAAGTCTTATACTGTTACCTTGGACTGTGTCCTCTGTGAAGTCTGATACTGTTACCTTGAATTGTGTCCTCTGTGAAGTCTTATACTGTTACCTTGAATTGTGTCCTTTGTGAAGTCTTATACTGTTACCTTGGATTGTGTCCTCTGTGAAGTCTTATACTGTTACCTTGGACTGTGTCCTCTGTGAAGTCTTATACTGTTACCTTGGAATGTGTCCTCTGTGAAGTCTTATACTGTTACCTTGGACTGTGTCCTCTGTGAAGTCTTATACTGTTACCTTGGATTGTGTCCTTCGTGAAGTCTTAGACTGTTACCTTGGATTGTGTCCTCTGTGAAGTCTTATACTGTTACCTTGAATTGTGTCCTCTGTGAAGTCTTATACTGTTACCTTGGATTATGTCCTCTGTGAAGTCTTATACTGTTACCTTGGACTGTGTCCTCTGTGAAGTCTTATACTGTTACCTTGGATTGTGTCCTCTGTGAAGTCTTATACTGTTACCTTGGACTGTGTCCTCTGTGAAGTCTTATACTGTTACCTTGGATTGTGTCCTTCGTGAAGTCTTAGACTGTTACCTTAGATTGTGTCCTCTGTGAAGTCTTATACGGTTACCTTGAATTGTGTCCTCTGTGAAGTCTTATACGATTACCTTGGATTGTGTCCTCTGTGAAGTCTTATACTGTTACCTTGGATTTTGTCCTTCGTGAAGTCTTATACTGTTACCTTGGATTGTGTCCTCTGTGAAGTCTTATACTGTTACATTGGATTGTGTCCTCTGTGAAGGCTTATACTGTTACCTTGGATTGTGTGCTCTGTGAAGTTTTATACTGTTACCTTGGATTGTGTCCTCTGTGAAGTCTTATACTGTTACCTTGGACTGTGTCCTCTGTGAAGTCTTATACTGTTACCTTGAATTGTGTCCTCTGTGAAGTCTTATACTGTTACCTTGAATTGTGTCCTCTGTGAAGTCTTATACTGTTACCTTGGACTGTGTCCTCTGTGAAGTCTTATACTGTTTCCTTGAATTGTGTCCTCTGTGAAGTCTTATACTGTTACCTTGAATTGTGTCCTCTGTGAAGTCTTATACTGTTACCTTGGATTGTGTCCTCTGTGAAGTCTTATACGGTTACCTTGAATTGTGTCCTCTGTGAAGTCTTATACTGTTACCTTGGATTGTGTCCTCTGTGAAGTCCTATACTGTTACCTTTGATTGTGTCCTCTGTGAAGTCTTATACTGTTACCTTGGATTGTGTCCTCTGTGAAGTCTTATACTGTTACCTTGAATTGTGTCCTCTGTGAAGTCTTATACTGTTACCTTGAAATGTGTCCTCTGTGAAGTCTTATACTGTTACCTTGGATTGTGTCCTCTGTGAAGTATTATACTGTTACTTTGGATTGTGTCCTCTGTGAAGTCTTATACTGTTACCTTGGATTGTGTCCTCTGTGAAGTCTTATACTGTTACCTTGGATTGTGTCCTCTGTGAAGTCTTATACTGTTACCTTGGACTGTGTCCTCTTTGAAGTCTTATACTGTTACCTTGGATTGTGTCCTCTGTGAAGTCTTATACTGTTACCTTGGATTGTGTCCTCTGTGAAGTCTTATACTGTTACCTTGGACTGTGTCCTCTGTGAAGTCTTATACTGTTACCTTGAATTGTGTCCTCTGTGAAGTATTATACTGTTACCTTGGATTGTGTCCTCTGTGAAGTCTTATGCTGTTACCTTGGATTGTGTCCTCTGTGAAATCTTATACTGTTACCTTGAATTGTGTCTTCTGTGAAGTCTTATACTGTTACCTTGAATTGTGTCCTCTGTGAAGTCTTATACTGTTACCTTGGACTGTGTCCTCTGTGAAGTCTTATACTGTTTCCTTGAATTGTGTCCTCTGTGAAGTCTTATACTGTTACCTTGAATTGTGTCCTCTGTGAAGTCTTATACTGTTACCTTGGATTGTGTCCTCTGTGAAGTCTTATACGGTTACCTTGAATTGTGTCCTCTGTGAAGTCTTATACTGTTACCTTGGATTGTGTCCTCTGTGAAGTCTTATACTGTTACCTTGGATTGTGTCCTCTGTGAAGTCTTATACTGTTACCTTGGATTGTGTCCTCTGTGAAGTCTTATACTGTTACCTTGGACTGTGTCTTCTGTGAAGTCTTATACTGTTACCTTGGATTGTGTCCTCTGTGAAGTCTTATACTGTTACCTTGGATTGTGTCCTCTGTGAAGTCTTATACGGTTACCTTGAATTGTCTCCTCTGTGAAGTCTTATACTGTTACCTTGGATTGTGTCCTCTGTGAAGTCTTATACTGTTACCTTGGATTGTGTCCTCTGTGAAGTCTTATACTGTTACCTTTGATTGTGTCTTCTGTGAAGTCTTATACTGTTACCTTGGATTGTGTCCTCTGTGAAGTCTTATACTGTTACCTTGAATTGTGTCCTCTGTGAAGTCTTATACTGTTACCTTGAATTGTGTCCTCTGTGAAGTCTTATACTGTTACCTTGGATTGTGTCCTCTGTGAAGTCTTATACTGTTACCTTGGATTGTGTCCTCTGTGAAATCTTATACTGTTACCTTGGATTGTGTCCTCTGTGAAGTCTTATACTGTTACCTTGGATTGTGTCCTCTGTGAAGTCTTATGCTGTTACCTTGGACTGTGTCCTCTGTGAAGTCTGATACTGTTACCTTGAATTGTGTCCTCTGTGAAGTCTTATACTGTTACCTTGAATTGTGTCCTCTGTGAAGTCTTATACTGTTACCTTGGATTGTGTCCTCTGTGAAGTCTTATACTGTTACCTTGGACTGTGTCCTCTGTGAAGTCTTATACTGTTACCTTGGATTGTGTCGTCTGTGAAGTCTTATACTGTTACCTTGGACTGTGTCCTCTGAAGTCTTATAATGTTACCTTGGATTGTGTCCTTCGTGAAGTCTTATACTGTTACCTTGGATTGTGTCCTCTGTGAAGTCTTATACGGTTACCTTGAATTGTGTCCTCTGTGAAGTCTTATACGGTTACCTTGGATTGTGTCCTCTGTGAAGTCTTATACTGTTACCTTGGATTGTGTCCTTCGTGAAGTCGTATACTGTTACCTTGGATTGTGTCCTCTGTGAAGACTTATACTGTTATCTTGGATTGTGTCCTCTGTGAAGGCTTATACTGTTACCTTGGACTGTGTCCTCTGTGAAGTCTTATACTGTTACCTTGGATTGTGTCCTCTGTGAAGTCTTATACTGTTACCTTGGACTGTGTCCTCTGTAAAGTCTTATACTGTTACCTTGAATTGTGTCCTCTGTGAAGTCTTATACTGTTACCTTGAATTGTGTCCTCTGTGAAGTCTTATACTGTTACCTTGAATTGTGTCCTCTGTGAAGTCTTATACTGTTACCTTGGATTGTGTCCTCTGTGAAGTATTATACTGTTACTTTGGATTGTGTCCTCTGTGAAGTCTTATACTGTTACCTTGGATTGTGTCCTCTGTGAAGTCTTATACTGTTACCTTGGATTGTGTCCTCTGTGAAGTCTTATACTGTTACCTTGGACTGTGTCCTCTGTGAAGTCTTATACTGTTACCTTGGATTGTGTCCTCTGTGAAGTCTTATACTGTTACCTTGGATTGTGTCCTCTGTGAAGTCTTATACTGTTACCTTGGACTGTGTCCTCTGTGAAGTCTTATACTGTTACCTTGAATTGTGTCCTCTGTGAAGTATTATACTGTTACCTTGGATTGTGTCCTCTGTGAAGTCTTATGCTGTTACCTTGGATTGTGTCCTCTGTGAAATCTTATACTGTTACCTTGAATTGTGTCTTCTGTGAAGTCTTATACTGTTACCTTGAATTGTGTCCTCTGTGAAGTCTTATACTGTTACCTTGGACTGTGTCCTCTGTGAAGTCTTATACTGTTTCCTTGAATTGTGTCCTCTGTGAAGTCTTATACTGTTACCTTGAATTGTGTCCTCTGTGAAGTCTTATACTGTTACCTTGGATTGTGTCCTCTGTGAAGTCTTATACGGTTACCTTGAATTGTGTCCTCTGTGAAGTCTTATACTGTTACCTTGGATTGTGTCCTCTGTGAAGTCTTATACTGTTACCTTGGATTGTGTCCTCTGTGAAGTCTTATACTGTTACCTTGGATTGTGTCCTCTGTGAAGTCTTATACTGTTACCTTGGACTGTGTCTTCTGTGAAGTCTTATACTGTTACCTTGGATTGTGTCCTCTGTGAAGTCTTATACTGTTACCTTGGATTGTGTCCTCTGTGAAGTCTTATACGGTTACCTTGAATTGTCTCCTCTGTGAAGTCTTATACTGTTACCTTGGATTGTGTCCTCTGTGAAGTCTTATACTGTTACCTTGGATTGTGTCCTCTGTGAAGTCTTATACTGTTACCTTTGATTGTGTCTTCTGTGAAGTCTTATACTGTTACCTTGGATTGTGTCCTCTGTGAAGTCTTATACTGTTACCTTGAATTGTGTCCTCTGTGAAGTCTTATACTGTTACCTTGAATTGTGTCCTCTGTGAAGTCTTATACTGTTACCTTGGATTGTGTCCTCTGTGAAGTCTTATACTGTTACCTTGGATTGTGTCCTCTGTGAAATCTTATACTGTTACCTTGGATTGTGTCCTCTGTGAAGTCTTATACTGTTACCTTGGATTGTGTCCTCTGTGAAGTCTTATGCTGTTACCTTGGACTGTGTCCTCTGTGAAGTCTGATACTGTTACCTTGAATTGTGTCCTCTGTGAAGTCTTATACTGTTACCTTGAATTGTGTCCTCTGTGAAGTCTTATACTGTTACCTTGGATTGTGTCCTCTGTGAAGTCTTATACTGTTACCTTGGACTGTGTCCTCTGTGAAGTCTTATACTGTTACCTTGGATTGTGTCGTCTGTGAAGTCTTATACTGTTACCTTGGACTGTGTCCTCTGAAGTCTTATACTGTTACCTTGGATTGTGTCCTTCGTGAAGTCTTATACTGTTACCTTGGATTGTGTCCTCTGTGAAGTCTTATACGGTTACCTTGAATTGTGTCCTCTGTGAAGTCTTATACGGTTACCTTGGATTGTGTCCTCTGTGAAGTCTTATACTGTTACCTTGGATTGTGTCCTTCGTGAAGTCGTATACTGTTACCTTGGATTGTGTCCTCTGTGAAGACTTATACTGTTATCTTGGATTGTGTCCTCTGTGAAGGCTTATACTGTTACCTTGGACTGTGTCCTCTGTGAAGTCTTATACTGTTACCTTGGATTGTGTCCTCTGTGAAGTCTTATACTGTTACCTTGGACTGTGTCCTCTGTAAAGTCTTATACTGTTACCTTGAATTGTGTCCTCTATGAAGTCTTATACTGTTACCTTGGATTGTGTCTTCTGTGAAGTCTTATACTGTTACCTTGGACTGTGTCCTCTGTGAAGTCTTATACTGTTACCTTGAATTGTGTCCTCTGTGAAGTCTTATACTGTTACCTTGGATTGTGTCCTCTGTGAAGTCTTATACTGTTACCTTGGATTGTGTCCTCTGTGAAGTCTTATACTGTTACCTTGAATTGTGTCCTCTGTGAAGTCTTATACTGTTACCTTGAATTGTGTCCTCTGTGAAGTCTTATAATGTTACCTTGGACTGTGTCCTCTGTGAAGTCTTATACTGTTTCCTTGAATTGTGTCCTCTGTGAAGTCTTATACTGTTACCTTGAATTGTGTCCTCTGTGAAGTCTTATACTGTTACCTTGGATTGTGTCCTCTGTGAAGTCTTATACGGTTACCTTAAATTGTGTCCTCTGTGAAGTCTTATACTGTTACCTTGGATTGTGTCCTCTCTGAAGTCTTATACTGTTACCTTGGATTGTGTCCTCTGTGAAGTCTTATACTGTTACCTTGGATTGTGTCCTCTGTGAAGTCTTATACTGTTACCTTGGACTGTGTCCTCTGTGAAGTCTTATACTGTTACCTTGGATTGTGTCCTCTGTGAAATCTTATACTGTTACTTTGGATTGTGTCCTCTGTGAAGTCTTATACGGTTACCTTGAATTGTCTCCTCTGTGAAGTCTTATACTGTTACCTTGGATTGTGTCCTCTGTGAAGTCTTATACTGTTACCTTGGATTGTGTCCTCTGTGAAGTCTTATACTGTTACCTTTGATTGTGTCCTCTGTGAAGTCTTATAATGTTACCTTGGATTGTGTCCTCTGTGAAGTCTTATATTGTTACCTTGAATTGTGTCCTCTGTTAAGTCTTATACTGTTACCTTGAATTGTGTCCTCTGTGAAGTCTTATACTGTTACCTTGGATTGTGTCCTCTGTGAAGTCTTATACTGTTACCTTGGATTGTGTCCTCTGTGAAATCTTATACTGTTACCTTGGATTGTGTCCTCTGTGAAGTCTTATACTGTTATCTTGGATTGTGTCCTCTGTGAAGTCTTATACTGTTACCTTGGACTGTGTCCTCTGTGAAGTCTGATACTGTTACCTTGGATTGTGTGCTCTGTGAAGTCTTATACTGTTACCTTGGATTGTGTCCTCTGTGAAATCTTATACTGTTACCTTGGACTGTGTCCTCTGTGAAGTTTTAAACTGTTACCTTGAATTGTGTCCTCTGTGAAGTCTTATACTGTTACATTGAATTGTGTCCTCTGTGAAATCTTATACTGTTACCTTGGATTGTGTCCTCTGTGAAGTCTTATACTGTTACCTTGGATTGTGTCCTCTGTGAAGTCTTATACTGTTACCTTGAATTGTGTCCTCTGTGAAGTCTTATACTGTTACCTTTGATTGTGTCCTCTGTGAAGTCTTATACTGTTACCTTGGATTGTGTCCTCTGTGAAGTCTTATACTGTTACCTTGAATTGTGTCCTCTGTGAAGTCTTATACTGTTACCTTGAATTGTGTCCTCTGTGAAGTCTTATACTGTTACCTTGGATTGTGTCCTCTGTGAAGTCTTATACTGTTACTTTGGATTGTGTCCTCTGTGAAGTCTTATACTGTTACCTTGGATTGTGTCCTCTGTGAAGTCTTATATTGTTACCTTGGATTGTGTCCTCTGTGAAGTCTTATACTGTTACCTTGGACTGTGTCCTCTGTGAAGTCTTATACTGTTACCTTGGATTGTGTCCTCTGTGAAGTCTTATACTGTTACCTTGGATTGTGTCCTCCGTGAAGTCTTATACTGTTACCTTGGACTGTGTCCTCTGTGAAGTCTTATACTGTTACCTTGAATTGTGTCCTTTGTGAAGTCTTATACTGTTACATTGGAGTGTGTCCTCTGTGAAGTCTTATACTGTTACCTTGGATTGTTTCATCTGTGAAGTCTTATACTGTTACCTTGGACTGTGTCCTCTGTGAAGTCTTATACTGTTACCTTGAATCGTGTCCTCTGTGAAGTCTTATACTGTTACCTTGAATTATGTCCTCTGTGAAGTCTTATACTGTTACCTTGGATTGTTTCCTCTGTGAAGTCTTATACTGTTACCTTGGATTGTGTCCTCTGTGAAGTCTTATACTGTTACCTTGAATTGCGTCCTCTGTGAAGTCTTATACTGTTACCTTGGATTCTGTCCTCTGTGAAGTCTTATACTGTTACCTTGGACTGTGTCCTCTGTGAAATCTTATACTGTTACCTTGGACTGTGTCCTCTGTGAAGTCTTATATTGTTACCTTGGATTGTGTCCTCTGTGAAGTCTTATACTGTTACCTTGAATTGTGTCCTCTGTGAAGTCTTATACTGTTACCTTGAATTGTGTCCTCTGTGAAGTCTTATACTGTTACCTTGAATTGTGTCCTCTGTGAAGTCTTATACTGTTACCTTGAATTGTGTCCTCTGTGAAGTCTTATACTGTTACCTTGGATTGTGTCCTCTGTGAAGTCTTATACTGTTACCTTGGACTGTGTCCTCTGTGAAATCGTATACTGTTACCTTGGACTGTGTCCTCTGTGAAGTCTTATACTGTTACCTTGGATTGTGTCCTCTGTGAAGTCTTATACTGTTACCTTGGACTGTGTCCTCTGTGAAGTCTTATACGGTTACCTTGGATTGTGTCCTCTGTGAAGTCTTATATTGTTACCTTGGATTGTGTCCTCTGTGAAGTCTTATACTGTTACCTTGGACTGTGTCCTCTGTGAAGTCTTATACTGTTACCTTGGACTGTGTCCTCTGTGAAGTCTTATACTGTTACCTTGGATTGTGTCCTCTGTGAAGTCTTATACTGTTACCTTGGATTGTGTCCTCTGAGAAGTCTTATACGGTTACCTTGAATTGTGTCCTCTGTGAAGTCTTATACTGTTACCTTGGATTGTGTCCTCTATGAAGTCTTATACTGTTACCTTGGATTGTGTCCTCTGAGAAGTCTTATACTGTTACCTTGGATTGTGTCCTCTGTGAAGTCTTATACGGTTACCTTGAATTGTGTCCTCTGTGAAGTATTATACTGTTACCTTGGATTGTGTCCTCTGTGAAGTCTTATACTGTTACCTTGGATTGTGTCCTCTGAGAAGTCTTATACTGTTACCTTGGATTGTGTCCTCTGTGAAGTCTTATACTGTTACCTTGGACTGTGTCCTCTGTGAAGTCTTATACTGTTACCTTGGATTGTGTCCTCTGTGAAGTCTTATACGGCTACCTTGAATTGTGTCCTCTGTGAAGTCTTATACTGTTACCTTGAATTGTGTCCTCTGTGAAGTCTTATACTGTTACCTTGGATTGTGTCCTCTGTGAAGTCTTATACGGTTACCTTGAATTGTGTCCTCTGTGAAGTCTTATACTGTTACCTTGAATTGTGTCCTCTGTGAAGTCTTATACTGTTACCTTGAATTGTGTCCTCTGTGAAGTCTTATACTGTTACCTTGGATTGTGTCCTCCGTGAAGTCTTATACTGTTACCTTGGACTGTGTCCTCTGTGAAGTCTTATACTGTTACCTTGAATTGTGTCCTTTGTGAAGTCTTATACTGTTACATTGGAGTGTGTCCTCTGTGAAGTCTTATACTGTTACCTTGGATTGTGTCATCTGTGAAGTCTTATACTGTTACCTTGGACTGTGTCCTCTGTGAAGTCTTATACTGTTACCTTGAATCGTGTCCTCTGTAAAGTCTTATACTGTTACCTTGAATTATGTCCTCTGTGAAGTCTTATACTGTTACCTTGGATTGTGTCCTCTGTGAAGTCTTATACGGTTACCTTGGATTGTGTCCTCTGTGAAGTCTTATACTGTTACCTTGAATTGTGTCCTCTGTGAAGTCTTATACTGTTACCTTGAATTGTATCCTCTGTGAAGTCTTATACTGTTACCTTGGATTGTGTCCTCTGTGAAGTCTTATACTGTTACCTTGGATTGTGTCCTCTGTGAAGTCTTATACTGTTACCTTGGACTGTGTCCTCTGTGAAGTCTTATACGGTTACCTTGGATTGTGTCCTCTGTGAAGTCTTATATTGTTACCTTGGATTGTATCCTCTGTGAAGTCTTATACTGTTACCTTGGACTGTGTCCTCTGTGAAGTCTTATACTGTTACCTTGGACTGTGTCCTCTGTGAAGTCTTATATTGTTACCTTGGATTGTGTCCTCTGTGAAGTCTTATACTGTTACCTTGGATTGTGTCCTCTGTGAAGTCTTATACTGTTACCTTGGACTGTGTCCTCTGTGAAGTCTTATACTGTTACCTTGAATTGTGTCCTCTGTGAAGTCTTATACTGTTACCTTGAATTGTGTCCTCTGTGAAGTCTTATACTGTTACCTTGAATTGTGTCCTCTGTGAAGTCTTATACTGTTACCTTGAATTGTGTCCTCTGTGAAGTCTTATACTGTTACCTTGAATTATGTCCTCTGTGAAGTCTTATACTGTTACCTTGGATTGTGTCCTCTGTGAAGTCTTATACTGTTACCTTGGATTGTGTCCTCTGTGAAGTCTTATACTGTTACCTTGAATTGTGTCCTCTGTGAAGTCTTATACTCTTACCTTGAATTGTATCCTCTGTGAAGTCTTATACTGTTACCTTGGATTGTGTCCTCTGTGAAGTCTTATACTGTTACCTTGGATTGTGTCCTCTGTGAAGTCTTATACTGTTACCTTGGACTGTGTCCTCTGTGAAGTCTTATACGGTTACCTTGGATTGTGTCCTCTGTGAAGTCTTATATTGTTACCTTGGATTGTGTCCTCTGTGAAGTCTTATACTGTTACCTTGGACTGTGTCCTCTGTGAAGTCTTATACTGTTACCTTGGACTGTGTCCTCTGTGAAGTCTTATACTGTTACCTTGGATTGTGTCCTCTGATAAGTCTTATACTGTTACCTTGGATTGTGTCCTCTGTGAAGTCTTATACTGTTACCTTGGACTGTGTCCTCTGTGAAGTCTTATACTGTTACCTTGAATTGTGTCCTCTGTGAAGTCTTATACTGTTACCTTGAATTGTGTCCTCTGTGAAGTCTTATACTGTTACCTTGAATTGTATCCTCTGTGAAGTCTTATACTGTTACCTTGAATTGTGTCCTCTGTGAAGTCTTATACTGTTACCTTGGACTGTGTCCTCTGTGAAGTCTTATACTGTTACCTTGGACTGTGTCCTCTGTGAAGTCTTATACTGTTACCTTGAATTGTGTCCTCTGTGAAGTCTTATACTGTTACCTTGGACTGTGTCCTCTGTGAAGTCTTATACTGTTACATTGGATTGTGTCCTCTGTGAAGTCTTATACTGTTACCTTGAATTGTGTCCTCTGTGAAGTCTTATACTGTTACCTTGAATTGTGTCCTCTGTGAAGTCTTATACTGTTACCTTGGACTGTGTCCTCTGTGAAGTCTTATACTGTTACCTTGAATTGTGTCCTCTGTGAAATCTTATACTGTTACCTTGGATTGTGTCCTCTGTGAAGTCTTATACTGTTACCTTGGATTGTGTCCTCTGTGAAGTCTTATACTGTTACCTTGGACTGTGTCCTCTGTGAAGTCTTATACTGTTACCTTGGATTGTGTCCTCTGTGAAGTCTTATACTGTTACCTTGGACTGTGTCCTCTGTGAAGTCTTATACTGTTGCCTTGGATTGTGTCCTCTGTGAAGTCTTATATTGTTACCTTGAATTGTGTCCTCTGTGAAGTCTTATACTGTTACCTTGAATTGTGTCCTCTGTGAAGTCTTATACTGTTACCTTGGATTGTGTCCTCTGTGAAGTCTTATATTGTTACCTTGGATTGTGTCCTCTGTGAAGTCTTATACTGTTACCTTGGATTGTGTCCTCTGTGAAGTCTTATACTGTTACCTTGAATTGTGTCCTCTGTGAAGTCTTATACTGTTACCTTGAATTGTGTCCTCTGTGAAGTCTTATACTGTTACCTTGGATTGTGTCCTCTGTGAAGTCTTATACTGTTACCTTGGATTGTGTCCTCTGAGAAGTCTTATACGGTTACCTTGAATTGTGTCCTCTGTGAAGTCTTATACTGTTACCTTGGATTGTGTCCACTGTGAAGTCTTATACTGTTACCTTGGATTGTGTCCTCTGAGAAGTCTTATACTGTTACCTTGGATTGTGTTCTCTGTGAAGTCTTATACTGTTACCTTGGACTGTGTCCTCTGTGAAGTCTTATACTGTTACCTTGGATTGTGTCCTCTGTGAAGTCTTATACGGCTACCTTAAATTGTGTCCTCTGTGAAGTCTTATACTGTTACCTTGAATTGTGTCCTCTGTGAAGTCTTATACTGTTACCTTGGATTGTGTCCTCTGTGAAGTCTTATACGGTTACCTTGAATTGTGTCCTCTGTGAAGTCTTATACTGTTACCTTGAATTGTGTCCTCTGTGAAGTCTTATACTGTTACCTTGAATTGTGTCCTCTGTGAAGTCTTATACTGTTACCTTGGATTGTGTCCTCTGTGAAGTCTTATACTGTTACCTTGGACTGTGTCCTCTGTGAAGTCTTATACTGTTACCTTGAATTGTGTCCTTTGTGAAGTCTTATACTGTTACATTGGAGTGTGTCCTCTGTGAAGTCTTATACTGTTACCTTGGATTGTGTCATCTGTGAAGTCTTATACTGTTACCTTGGACTGTGTCCTCTGTGAAGTCTTATACTGTTACCTTGAATCGTGTCCTCTGTGAAGTCTTATACTGTTACCTTGAATTATGTCCTCTGTGAAGTCTTATACTGTTACCTTGGATTGTGTCCTCTGTGAAGTCTTATACTGTTACCTTGGATTGTGTCCTCTGTGTAGTCTTATACTGTTACCTTGAATTGTGTCCTCTGTGAAGTCTTATACTGTTACCTTGAATTGTATCCTCTGTGAAGTCTTATACTGTTACCTTGGATTGTGTCCTCTGTGAAGTCTTATACTGTTACCTTGAATTGCGTCCTCTGTGAAGTCTTATACTGTTACCTTGGATTCTGTCCTCTGTGAAGTCTTATACTGTTACCTTGGACTGTGTCCTCTGTGAAATCTTATACTGTTACCTTGGACTGTGTCCTCTGTGAAGTCTTATATTGTTACCTTGGATTGTGTCCTCTGTGAAGTCTTATACTGTTACCTTGAATTGTGTCCTCTGTGAAGTCTTATACTGTTACCTTGGACTGTGTCCTCTGTGAAGTCTTATACTGTTACCTTGAATTGTGTCCCCTGTGAAGTCTTATACTGTTACCTTGGATTGTGTCCTCTGTGAAGTCTTATACGGTTACCTTGAATTGTGTCCTCTGTGAAGTCTTATACTGTTACCTTGAATTGTGTCCTCTGTGAAGTCTTATACTGTTACCTTGAATTGTGTCCTCTGTGAAGTCTTATACTGTTACCTTGGATTGTGTCCTCTGTGAAGTCTTATACTGTTACCTTGGACTGTGTCCTCTGTGAAATCGTATACTGTTACCTTGGACTGTGTCCTCTGTGAAGTCTTATACTGTTACCTTGGATTGTGTCCTCTGTGAAGTCTTATACTGTTACCTTGGACTGTGTCCTCTGTGAAGTCTTATACGGTTACCTTGGATTGTGTCCTCTGTGAAGTCTTATATTGTTACCTTGGATTGTGTCCTCTGTGAAGTCTTATACTGTTACCTTGGACTGTGTCCTCTGTGAAGTCTTATACTGTTACCTTGGACTGTGTCCTCTGTGAAGTCTTATACTGTTACCTTGGATTGTGTCCTCTGTGAAGTCTTATACTGTTACCTTGGATTGTGTCCTCTGAGAAGTCTTATACGGTTACCTTGAATTGTGTCCTCTGTGAAGTCTTATACTGTTACCTTGGATTGTGTCCTCTGTGAAGTCTTATACTGTTACCTTGGATTGTGTCCTCTGAGAAGTCTTATACTGTTACCTTGGATTGTGTCCTCTGTGAAGTCTTATACGGTTACCTTGAATTGTGTCCTCTGTGAAGTATTATACTGTTACCTTGGATTGTGTCCTCTGTGAAGTCTTATACTGTTACCTTGGATTGTGTCCTCTGAGAAGTCTTATACTGTTACCTTGGATTGTGTCCTCTGTGAAGTCTTATACTGTTACCTTGGACTGTGTCCTCTGTGAAGTCTTATACTGTTACCTTGGATTGTGTCCTCTGTGAAGTCTTATACGGCTACCTTGAATTGTCTCCTCTGTGAAGTCTTATACTGTTACCTTGAATTGTGTCCTCTGTGAAGTCTTATACTGTTACCTTGGATTGTGTCCTCTGTGAAGTCTTATACGGTTACCTTGAATTGTGTCCTCTGTGAAGTCTTATACTGTTACCTTGAATTGTGTCCTCTGTGAAGTCTTATACTGTTACCTTGAATTGTGTCCTCTGTGAAGTCTTATACTGTTACCTTGGATTGTGTCCTCCGTGAAGTCTTATACTGTTACCTTGGACTGTGTCCTCTGTGAAGTCTTATACTGTTACCTTGAATTGTGTCCTTTGTGAAGTCTTATACTGTTACATTGGAGTGTGTCCTCTGTGAAGTCTTATACTGTTACCTTGGATTGTGTCATCTGTGAAGTCTTATACTGTTACCTTGGACTGTGTCCTCTGTGAAATCTTATACTGTTACCTTGAATCGTGTCCTCTGTGAAGTCTTATACTGTTACCTTGAATTATGTCCTCTGTGAAGTCTTATACTGTTACCTTGGATTGTGTCCTCTGTGAAGTCTTATACGGTTACCTTGGATTGTGTCCTCTGTGAAGTCTTATACTGTTACCTTGAATTGTGTCCTCTGTGAAGTCTTATACTGTTACCTTGAATTGTATCCTCTGTGAAGTCTTATACTGTTACCTTGGATTGTGTCCTCTGTGAAGTCTTATACTGTTACCTTGGATTGTGTCCTCTGTGAAGTCTTATACTGTTACCTTGGACTGTGTCCTCTGTGAAGTCTTATACGGTTACCTTGGATTGTGTCCTCTGTGAAGTCTTATATTGTTACCTTGGATTGTATCCTCTGTGAAGTCTTATACTGTTACCTTGGACTGTGTCCTCTGTGAAGTCTTATACTGTTACCTTGGACTGTGTCCTCTGTGAAGTCTTATACTGTTACCTTGGATTGTGTCCTCTGTGAAGTCTTATACTGTTACCTTGGATTGTGTCCTCTGTGAAGTCTTATACTGTTACCTTGGACTGTGTCCTCTGTGAAGTCTTATACTGTTACCTTGAATTGTGTCCTCTGTGAAGTCTTATACTGTTACCTTGAATTGTGTCCTCTGTGAAGTCTTATACTGTTACCTTGAATTGTGTCCTCTGTGAAGTCTTATACTGTTACCTTGAATTGTGTCCTCTGTGAAGTCTTATACTGTTACCTTGAATTATGTCCTCTGTGAAGTCTTATACTGTTACCTTGGATTGTGTCCTCTGTGAAGTCTTATACTGTTACCTTGGATTGTGTCCTCTGTGAAGTCTTATACTGTTACCTTGAATTGTGTCCTCTGTGAAGTCTTATACTCTTACCTTGAATTGTATCCTCTGTGAAGTCTTATACTGTTACCTTGGATTGTGTCCTCTGTGAAGTCTTATACTGTTACCTTGGATTGTGTCCTCTGTGAAGTCTTATACTGTTACCTTGGACTGTGTCCTCTGTGAAGTCTTATACGGTTACCTTGGATTGTGTCCTCTGTGAAGTCTTATATTGTTACCTTGGATTGTGTCCTCTGTGAAGTCTTATACTGTTACCTTGGACTGTGTCCTCTGTGAAGTCTTATACTGTTACCTTGGACTGTGTCCTCTGTGAAGTCTTATACTGTTACCTTGGATTGTGTCCTCTGATAAGTCTTATACTGTTACCTTGGATTGTGTCCTCTGTGAAGTCTTATACTGTTACCTTGGACTGTGTCCTCTGTGAAGTCTTATACTGTTACCTTGAATTGTGTCCTCTGTGAAGTCTTATACTGTTACCTTGAATTGTGTCCTCTGTGAAGTCTTATACTGTTACCTTGAATTGTGTCCTCTGTGAAGTCTTATACTGTTACCTTGAATTGTGTCCTCTGTGAAGTCTTATACTGTTACCTTGGACTGTGTCCTCTGTGAAGTCTTATACTGTTACCTTGGACTGTGTCCTCTGTGAAGTCTTATACTGTTACCTTGAATTGTGTCCTCTGTGAAGTCTTATACTGTTACCTTGGACTGTGTCCTCTGTGAAGTCTTATACTGTTACATTGGATTGTGTCCTCTGTGAAGTCTTATACTGTTACCTTGAATTGTGTCCTCTGTGAAGTCTTATACTGTTACCTTGAATTGTGTCCTCTGTGAAGTCTTATACTGTTACCTTGGACTGTGTCCTCTGTGAAGTCTTATACTGTTACCTTGAATTGTGTCCTCTGTGAAATCTTATACTGTTACCTTGGATTGTGTCCTCTGTGAAGTCTTATACTGTTACCTTGGATTGTGTCCTCTGTGAAGTCTTATACTGTTACCTTGGACTGTGTCCTCTGTGAAGTCTTATACTGTTACCTTGGATTGTGTCCTCTGTGAAGTCTTATACTGTTACCTTGGACTGTGTCCTCTGTGAAGTCTTATACTGTTGCCTTGGATTGTGTCCTCTGTGAAGTCTTATATTGTTACCTTGAATTGTGTCCTCTGTGAAGTCTTATACTGTTACCTTGAATTGTGTCCTCTGTGAAGTCTTATACTGTTACCTTGGATTGTGTCCTCTGTGAAGTCTTATATTGTTACCTTGGATTGTGTCCTCTGTGAAGTCTTATACTGTTACCTTGGATTGTGTCCTCTGTGAAGTCTTATACTGTTACCTTGAATTGTGTCCTCTGTGAAGTCTTATACTGTTACCTTGAATTGTGTCCTCTGTGAAGTCTTATACTGTTACCTTGGATTGTGTCCTCTGTGAAGTCTTATACTGTTACCTTGGATTGTGTCCTCTGAGAAGTCTTATACGGTTACCTTGAATTGTGTCCTCTGTGAAGTCTTATACTGTTACCTTGGATTGTGTCCACTGTGAAGTCTTATACTGTTACCTTGGATTGTGTCCTCTGAGAAGTCTTATACTGTTACCTTGGATTGTGTCCTCTGTGAAGTCTTATACTGTTACCTTGGACTGTGTCCTCTGTGAAGTCTTATACTGTTACCTTGGATTGTGTCCTCTGTGAAGTCTTATACGGCTACCTTAAATTGTGTCCTCTGTGAAGTCTTATACTGTTACCTTGAATTGTGTCCTCTGTGAAGTCTTATACTGTTACCTTGGATTGTGTCCTCTGTGAAGTCTTATACGGTTACCTTGAATTGTGTCCTCTGTGAAGTCTTATACTGTTACCTTGAATTGTGTCCTCTGTGAAGTCTTATACTGTTACCTTGAATTGTGTCCTCTGTGAAGTCTTATACTGTTACCTTGGATTGTGTCCTCCGTGAAGTCTTATACTGTTACCTTGGACTGTGTCCTCTGTGAAGTCTTATACTGTTACCTTGAATTGTGTCCTTTGTGAAGTCTTATACTGTTACATTGGAGTGTGTCCTCTGTGAAGTCTTATACTGTTACCTTGGATTGTGTCATCTGTGAAGTCTTATACTGTTACCTTGGACTGTGTCCTCTGTGAAGTCTTATACTGTTACCTTGAATCGTGTCCTCTGTGAAGTCTTATATTGTTACCTTGAATTATGTCCTCTGTGAAGTCTTATACTGTTACCTTGGATTGTGTCCTCTGTGAAGTCTTATACTGTTACCTTGGATTGTGTCCTCTGTGAAGTCTTATACTGTTACCTTGAATTGTGTCCTCTGTGAAGTCTTATACTGTTACCTTGAATTGTATCCTCTGTGAAGTCTTATACTGTTACCTTGGATTGTTTCCTCTGTGAAGTCTTATACTGTTACCTTGAATTGCGTCCTCTGTGAAGTCTTATACTGTTACCTTGGATTCTGTCCTCTGTGAAGTCTTATACTGTTACCTTGGACTGTGTCCTCTGTGAAATCTTATACTGTTACCTTGGACTGTGTCCTCTGTGAAGTCTTATATTGTTACCTTGGATTGTGTCCTCTGTGAAGTCTTATACTGTTACCTTGAATTGTGTCCTCTGTGAAGTCTTATACTGTTACCTTGGACTGTGTCCTCTGTGAAGTCTTATACTGTTACCTTGAATTGTGTCCCCTGTGAAGTCTTATACTGTTACCTTGGATTGTGTCCTCTGTGAAGTCTTATACGGTTACCTTGAATTGTGTCCTCTGTGAAGTCTTATACTGTTACCTTGAATTGTGTCCTCTGTGAAGTCTTATACTGTTACCTTGAATTGTGTCCTCTGTGAAGTCTTATACTGTTACCTTGGATTGTGTCCTCTGTGAAGTCTTATACTGTTACCTTGGACTGTGTCCTCTGTGAAATCGTATACTGTTACCTTGGACTGTGTCCTCTGTGAAGTCTTATACTGTTACCTTGGATTGTGTCCTCTGTGAAGTCTTATACTGTTACCTTGGACTGTGTCCTCTGTGAAGTCTTATACGGTTACCTTGGATTGTGTCCTCTGTGAAGTCTTATATTGTTACCTTGGATTGTGTCCTCTGTGAAGTCTTATACTGTTACCTTGGACTGTGTCCTCTGTGAAGTCTTATACTGTTACCTTGGACTGTGTCCTCTGTGAAGTCTTATACTGTTACCTTGGATTGTGTCCTCTGTGAAGTCTTATACTGTTACCTTGGATTGTGTCCTCTGAGAAGTCTTATACGGTTACCTTGAATTGTGTCCTCTGTGAAGTCTTATACTGTTACCTTGGATTGTGTCCTCTGTGAAGTCTTATACTGTTACCTTGGATTGTGTCCTCTGAGAAGTCTTATACTGTTACCTTGGATTGTGTCCTCTGTGAAGTCTTATACGGTTACCTTGAATTGTGTCCTCTGTGAAGTATTATACTTTTACCTTGGATTGTGTCCTCTGTAAAGTCTTATACTGTTACCTTGGATTGTGTCCTCTGAGAAGTCTTATACTGTTACCTTGGATTGTGTCCTCTGTGAAGTCTTATACTGTTACCTTGGACGGTGTCCTCTGTGAAGTCTTATACTGTTACCTTGGATTGTGTCCTCTGTGAAGTCTTATACGGCTACCTTGAATTGTGTCCTCTGTGAAGTCTTATACTGTTACCTTGAATTGTGTCCTCTGTGAAGTCTTATACTGTTACCTTGGATTGTGTCCTCTGTGAAGTCTTATACGGTTACCTTGAATTGTGTCCTCTGTGAAGTCTTATACTGTTACCTTGAATTGTGTCCTCTGTGAAGTCTTATACTGTTACCTTGAATTGTGTCCTCTGTGAAGTCTTATACTGTTACCTTGGATAGTGTCCTCCGTGAAGTCTTATACTGTTACCTTGGACTGTGTCCTCTGTGAAGTCTTATACTGTTACCTTGAATTGTGTCCTTTGTGAAGTCTTATACTGTTACATTGGAGTGTGTCCTCTGTGAAGTCTTATACTGTTACCTTGGATTGTGTCATCTGTGAAGTCTTATACTGTTACCTTGGACTGTGTCCTCTGTGAAGTCTTATACTGTTACCTTGAATCGTGTCCTCTGTGAAGTCTTATACTGTTACCTTGAATTATGTCCTCTGTGAAGTCTTATACTGTTACCTTGGATTGTGTCCTCTGTGAAGTCTTATACGGTTACCTTGGATTGTGTCCTCTGTGAAGTCTTATACTGTTACCTTGAATTGTGTCCTCTGTGAAGTCTTATACTGTTACCTTGAATTGTATCCTCTGTGAAGTCTTATACTGTTACCTTGGATTGTGTCCTCTGTGAAGTCTTATACTGTTACCTTGGATTGTGTCCTCTGTGAAGTCTTATACTGTTACCTTGGACTGTGTCCTCTGTGAAGTCTTATACGGTTACCTTGGATTGTGTCCTCTGTGAAGTCTTATATTGTTACCTTGGATTGTATCCTCTGTGAAGTCTTATACTGTTACCTTGGACTGTGTCCTCTGTGAAGTCTTATACTGTTACCTTGGACTGTGTCCTCTGTGAAGTCTTATACTGTTACCTTGGATTGTGTCCTCTGTGAAGTCTTATACTGTTACCTTGGATTGTGTTCTCTGTGAAGTCTTATACTGTTACCTTGGACTGTGTCCTCTGTGAAGTCTTATACTGTTACCTTGAATTGTGTCCTCTGTGAAGTCTTATACTGTTACCTTGAATTGTGTCCTCTGTGAAGTCTTATACTGTTACCTTGAATTGTGTCCTCTGTGAAGTCTTATACTGTTACCTTGAATTGTGTCCTCTGTGAAGTCTTATACTGTTACCTTGAATTATGTCCTCTGTGAAGTCTTATACTGTTACCTTGGATTGTGTCCTCTGTGAAGTCTTATACTGTTACCTTGGATTGTGTCCTCTGTGAAGTCTTATACTGTTACCTTGAATTGTGTCCTCTGTGAAGTCTTATACTCTTACCTTGAATTGTATCCTCTGTGAAGTCTTATACTGTTACCTTGGATTGTGTCCTCTGTGAAATCTTATACTGTTACCTTGGATTGTGTCCTCTGTGAAGTCTTATACTGTTACCTTGGACTGTGTCCTCTGTGAAGTCTTATACGGTTACCTTGGATTGTGTCCTCTGTGAAGTCTTATATTGTTACCTTGGATTGTGTCCTCTGTGAAGTCTTATACTGTTACCTTGGACTGTGTCCTCTGTGAAGTCTTATACTGTTACCTTGGACTGTGTCCTCTGTGAAGTCTTATACTGTTACCTTGGATTGTGTCCTCTGATAAGTCTTATACTGTTACCTTGGATTGTGTCCTCTGTGAAGTCTTATACTGTTACCTTGGACTGTGTCCTCTGTGAAGTCTTATACTGTTACCTTGAATTGTGTCCTCTGTGAAGTCTTATACTGTTACCTTGAATTGTGTCCTCTGTGAAGTCTTATACTGTTACCTTGAATTGTGTCCTCTGTGAAGTCTTATACTGTTACCTTGGACTGTGTCCTCTGTGAAGTCTTATACTGTTACCTTGGACTGTGTCCTCTGTGAAGTCTTATACTGTTACCTTGAATTGTGTCCTCTGTGAAGTCTTATACTGTTACCTTGGACTGTGTCCTCTGTGAAGTCTTATACTGTTACATTGGATTGTGTCCTCTGTGAAGTCTTATACTGTTACCTTGAATTGTGTCCTCTGTGAAGTCTTATACTGTTACCTTGAATTGTGTCCTCTGTGAAGTCTTATACTGTTACCTTGGACTGTGTCCTCTGTGAAGTCTTATACTGTTACCTTGAATTGTGTCCTCTGTGAAATCTTATACTGTTACCTTGGATTGTGTCCTCTCTGAAGTCTTATACTGTTACCTTGGATTGTGTCCTCTGTGAAGTCTTATACTGTTACCTTGGACTGTGTCCTCTGTGAAGTCTTATACTGTTACCTTGGATTGTGTCCTCTGTGAAGTCTTATACTGTTACCTTGGACTGTGTCCTCTGTGAAGTCTTATACTGTTGCCTTGGATTGTGTCCTCTGTGAAGTCTTATATTGTTACCTTGAATTGTGTCCTCTGTGAAGTCTTATACTGTTACCTTGAATTGTGTCCTCTGTGAAGTCTTATACTGTTACCTTGGATTGTGTCCTCTGTGAAGTCTTATATTGTTACCTTGGATTGTGTCCTCTGTGAAGTCTTATACTGTTACCTTGGATTGTGTCCTCTGTGAAGTCTTATACTGTTACCTTGAATTGTGTCCTCTGTGAAGTCTTATACTGTTACCTTGAATTGTGTCCTCTGTGAAGTCTTATACTGTTACCTTGGATTGTGTCCTCTGTGAAGTCTTATACTGTTACCTTGGATTGTGTCCTCTGAGAAGTCTTATACGGTTACCTTGAATTGTGTCCTCTGTGAAGTCTTATACTGTTACCTTGGATTGTGTCCACTGTGAAGTCTTATACTGTTACCTTGGATTGTGTCCTCTGAGAAGTCTTATACTGTTACCTTGGATTGTGTCCTCTGTGAAGTCTTATACTGTTACCTTGGACTGTGTCCTCTGTGAAGTCTTATACTGTTACCTTGGATTGTGTCCTCTGTGAAGTCTTATACGGCTACCTTAAATTGTGTCCTCTGTGAAGTCTTATACTGTTACCTTGAATTGTGTCCTCTGTGAAGTCTTATACTGTTACCTTGGATTGTGTTCTCTGTGAAGTCTTATACGGTTACCTTGAATTGTGTCCTCTGTGAAGTCTTATACTGTTACCTTGAATTGTGTCCTCTGTGAAGTCTTATACTGTTACCTTGAATTGTGTCCTCTGTGAAGTCTTATACTGTTACCTTGGATTGTGTTCTCCGTGAAGTCTTATACTGTTACCTTGGACTGTGTCCTCTGTGAAGTCTTATACTGTTACCTTGAATTGTGTCCTTTGTGAAGTCTTATACTGTTACATTGGAGTGTGTCCTCTGTGAAGTCTTATACTGTTACCTTGGATTGTGTCATCTGTGAAGTCTTATACTGTTACCTTGAATCGTGTCCTCTGTGAAGTCTTATACTGTTACCTTGAATTATGTCCTCTGTGAAGTCTTATACTGTTACCTTGGATTGTGTCCTCTGTGAAGTCTTATACTGTTACCTTGGATTGTGTCCTCTGTGAAGTCTTATACTGTTACCTTGAATTGTGTCCTCTGTGAAGTCTTATACTGTTACCTTGAATTGTATCCTCTGTGAAGTCTTATACTGTTACCTTGGATTGTGTCCTCTGTGAAGTCTTATACTGTTACCTTGAATTGCGTCCTCTGTGAAGTCTTATACTGTTACCTTGGATTGTGTCCTCTGTGAAGTCTTATACTGTTACCTTGGACTGTGTCCTCTGTGAAATCTTATACTGTTACCTTGGACTGTGTCCTCTGTGAAGTCTTATATTGTTACCTTGGATTGTGTCCTCTGTGAAGTCTTATACTGTTACCTTGAATTGTGTCCTCTGTGAAGTCTTATACTGTTACCTTGGACTGTGTCCTCTGTGAAGTCTTATACTGTTACCTTGAATTGTGTCCCCTGTGAAGTCTTATACTGTTACCTTGGATTGTGTCCTCTGTGAAGTCTTATACGGTTACCTTGAATTGTGTCCTCTGTGAAGTCTTATACTGTTACCTTGAATTGTGTCCTCTGTGAAGTCTTATACTGTTACCTTGGATTGTGTCCTCTGTGAAATCGTATACTGTTACCTTGGACTGTGTCCTCTGTGAAGTCTTATACTGTTACCTTGGATTGTGTCCTCTGTGAAGTCTTATACTGTTACCTTGGACTGTGTCCTCTGTGAAGTCTTATACGGTTACCTTGGATTGTGTCCTCTGTGAAGTCTTATATTGTTACCTTGGATTGTGTCCTCTATGAAGTCTTATACTGTTACCTTGGACTGTGTCCTCTGTGAAGTCTTATACTGTTACCTTGGACTGTGTCCTCTGTGAAGTCTTATACTGTTACCTTGGACTGTGTCCTCTGTGAAGTCTTATACTGTTACCTTGGATTGTGTCCTCTGAGAAGTCTTATACGGTTACCTTGAATTGTGTCCTCTGTGAAGTCTTATACTGTTACCTTGGATTGTGTCCTCTGTGAAGTCTTATACTGTTACCTTGGATTGTGTCCTCTGAGAAGTCTTATACTGTTACCTTGGATTGTGTCCTCTGTGAAGTCTTATACGGTTACCTTGAATTGTGTCCTCTGTGAAGTATTATACTGTTACCTTGGATTGTGTCCTCTGTGAAGTCTTATACTGTTACCTTGGATTGTGTCCTCTGAGAAGTCTTATACTGTTACCTTGGATTGTGTCCTCTGTGAAGTCTTATACTGTTACCTTGGACTGTGTCCTCTGTGAAGTCTTATACTGTTACCTTGGATTGTGTCCTCTGTGAAGTCTTATACGGCTACCTTGAATTGTGTCCTCTGTGAAGTCTTATACTGTTACCTTGAATTGTGTCCTCTGTGAAGTCTTATACTGTTACCTTGGATTGTGTCCTCTGTGAAGTCTTATACGGTTACCTTGAATTGTGTCCTCTGTGAAGTCTTATACTGTTACCTTGAATTGTGTCCTCTGTGAAGTCTTATACTGTTACCTTGAATTGTGTCCTCTGTGAAGTCTTATACTGTTACCTTGGATTGTGTCCTCCGTGAAGTCTTATACTGTTACCTTGGACTGTGTCCTCTGTGAAGTCTTATACTGTTACCTTGAATTGTGTCCTTTGTGAAGTCTTATACTGTTACATTGGAGTGTGTCCTCTGTGAAGTCTTATACTGTTACCTTGGATTGTGTCATCTGTGAAGTCTTATACTGTTACCTTGGACTGTGTCCTCTGTGAAGTCTTATACTGTTACCTTGAATCGTGTCCTCTGTGAAGTCTTATACTGTTACCTTGAATTATGTCCTCTGTGAAGTCTTATACTGTTACCTTGGATTGTGTCCTCTGTGAAGTCTTATACGGTTACCTTGGATTGTGTCCTCTGTGAAGTCTTATACTGTTACCTTGAATTGTGTCCTCTGTGAAGTCTTATACTGTTACCTTGAATTGTATCCTCTGTGAAGTCTTATACTGTTACCTTGGATTGTGTCCTCTGTGAAGTCTTATACTGTTACCTTGGATTGTGTCCTCTGTGAAGTCTTATATTGTTACCTTGGACTGTGTCCTCTGTGAAGTCTTATACGGTTACCTTGGATTGTGTCCTCTGTGAAGTCTTATATTGTTACCTTGGATTGTATCCTCTGTGAAGTCTTATACTGTTACCTTGGACTGTGTCCTCTGTGAAGTCTTATACTGTTACCTTGGACTGTGTCCTCTGTGAAGTCTTATACTGTTACCTTGGATTGTGTCCTCTGTGAAGTCTTATACTGTTACCTTGGATTGTGTCCTCTGTGAAGTCTTATACTGTTACCTTGGACTGTGTCCTCTGTGAAGTCTTATACTGTTACCTTGAATTGTGTCCTCTGTGAAGTCTTATACTGTTACCTTGAATTGTGTCCTCTGTGAAGTCTTATACTGTTACCTTGAATTGTGTCCTCTGTGAAGTCTTATACTGTTACCTTGAATTGTGTCCTCTGTGAAGTCTTATACTGTTACCTTGAATTATGTCCTCTGTGAAGTCTTATACTGTTACCTTGGATTGTGTCCTCTGTGAAGTCTTATACTGTTACCTTGGATTGTGTCCTCTGTGAAGTCTTATACTGTTACCTTGAATTGTGTCCTCTGTGAAGTCTTATACTCTTACCTTGAATTGTATCCTCTGTGAAGTCTTATACTGTTACCTTGGATTGTGTCCTCTGTGAAGTCTTATACTGTTACCTTGGATTGTGTCCTCTGTGAAGTCTTATACTGTTACCTTGGACTGTGTCCTCTGTGAAGTCTTATACGGTTACCTTGGATTGTGTCCTCTGTGAAGTCTTATATTGTTACCTTGGATTGTGTCCTCTGTGAAGTCTTATACTGTTACCTTGGACTGTGTCCTCTGTGAAGTCTTATACTGTTACCTTGGACTGTGTCCTCTGTGAAGTCTTATACTGTTACCTTGGATTGTGTCCTCTGATAAGTCTTATACTGTTACCTTGGATTGTGTCCTCTGTGAAGTCTTATACTGTTACCTTGGACTGTGTCCTCTGTGAAGTGTTATACTGTTACCTTGAATTGTGTCCTCTGTGAAGTCTTATACTGTTACCTTGAATTGTGTCCTCTGTGAAGTCTTATACTGTTACCTTGAATTGTGTCCTCTGTGAAGTCTTATACTGTTACCTTGAATTGTGTCCTCTGTGAAGTCTTATACTGTTACCTTGGACTGTGTCCTCTGTGAAGTCTTATACTGTTACCTTAGACTGTGTCCTCTGTGAAGTCTTATACTGTTACCTTGAATTGTGTCCTCTGTGAAGTCTTATACTGTTACCTTGGACTGTGTCCTCTGTGAAGTCTTATACTGTTACATTGGATTGTGTCCTCTGTGAAGTCTTATACTGTTACCTTGAATTGTGTCCTCTGTGAAGTCTTATACTGTTACCTTGAATTGTGTCCTCTGTGAAGTCTTATACTGTTACCTTGGACTGTGTCCTCTGTGAAGTCTTATACTGTTACCTTGAATTGTGTCCTCTGTGAAATCTTATACTGTTACCTTGGATTGTGTCCTCTGTGAAGTCTTATACTGTTACCTTGGATTGTGTCCTCTGTGAAGTCTTATACTGTTACCTTGGACTGTGTCCTCTGTGAAGTCTTATACTGTTACCTTGGATTGTGTCCTCTGTGAAGTCTTATACTGTTACCTTGGACTGTGTCCTCTGTGAAGTCTTATACTGTTACCTTGGACTGTGTCCTCTGTGAAGTCTTATACTGTTACCTTGGATTGTGTCCTCTGATAAGTCTTATACTGTTACCTTGGATTGTGTCCTCTGTGAAGTCTTATACTGTTACCTTGGACTGTGTCCTCTGTGAAGTGTTATACTGTTACCTTGAATTGTGTCCTCTGTGAAGTCTTATACTGTTACCTTGAATTGTGTCCTCTGTGAAGTCTTATACTGTTACCTTGAATTGTGTCCTCTGTGAAGTCTTATACTGTTACCTTGAATTGTGTCCTCTGTGAAGTCTTATACTGTTACCTTGGACTGTGTCCTCTGTGAAGTCTTATACTGTTACCTTAGACTGTGTCCTCTGTGAAGTCTTATACTGTTACCTTGAATTGTGTCCTCTGTGAAGTCTTATACTGTTACCTTGGACTGTGTCCTCTGTGAAGTCTTATACTGTTACATTGGATTGTGTCCTCTGTGAAGTCTTATACTGTTACCTTGAATTGTGTCCTCTGTGAAGTCTTATACTGTTACCTTGAATTGTGTCCTCTGTGAAGTCTTATACTGTTACCTTGGACTGTGTCCTCTGTGAAGTCTTATACTGTTACCTTGAATTGTGTCCTCTGTGAAATCTTATACTGTTACCTTGGATTGTGTCCTCTGTGAAGTCTTATACTGTTACCTTGGATTGTGTCCTCTGTGAAGTCTTATACTGTTACCTTGGACTGTGTCCTCTGTGAAGTCTTATACTGTTACCTTGGATTGTGTCCTCTGTGAAGTCTTATACTGTTACCTTGGACTGTGTCCTCTGTGAAGTCTTATACTGTTGCCTTGGATTGTGTCCTCTGTGAAGTCTTATATTGTTACCTTGAATTGTGTCCTCTGTGAAGTCTTATACTGTTACCTTGAATTGTGTCCTCTGTGAAGTCTTATACTGTTACCTTGGATTGTGTCCTCTGTGAAGTCTTATATTGTTACCTTGGATTGTGTCCTCTGTGAAGTCTTATACTGTTACCTTGGATTGTGTCCTCTGTGAAGTCTTATACTGTTACCTTGAATTGTGTCCTCTGTGAAGTCTTATACTGTTACCTTGAATTGTGTCCTCTGTGAAGTCTTATACTGTTACCTTGGATTGTGTCCTCTGTGAAGTCTTATACTGTTACCTTGGATTGTGTCCTCTGAGAAGTCTTATACGGTTACCTTGAATTGTGTATTCTGTGAAGTCTTATACTGTTACCTTGGATTGTGTCCACTGTGAAGTCTTATACTGTTACCTTGGATTGTGTCCTCTGAGAAGTCTTATACTGTTACCTTGGATTGTGTCCTCTGTGAAGTCTTATACTGTTACCTTGGACTGTGTCCTCTGTGAAGTCTTATACTGTTACCTTGGATTGTGTCCTCTGTGAAGTCTTATACGGCTACCTTAAATTGTGTCCTCTGTGAAGTCTTATACTGTTACCTTGAATTGTGTCCTCTGTGAAGTCTTATACTGTTACCTTGGATTGTGTCCTCTGTGAAGTCTTATACGGTTACCTTGAATTGTGTCCTCTGTGAAGTCTTATACTGTTACCTTGAATTGTGTCCTCTGTGAAGTCTTATACTGTTACCTTGAATTGTGTCCTCTGTGAAGTCTTATACTGTTACCTTGGATTGTGTCCTCCGTGAAGTCTTATACTGTTACCTTGGACTGTGTCCTCTGTGAAGTCTTATACTGTTACCTTGAATTGTGTCCTTTGTGAAGTCTTATACTGTTACATTGGAATGTGTCCTCTGTGAAGTCTTATACTGTTACCTTGGATTGTGTCATCTGTGAAGTCTTATACTGTTACCTTGGACTGTGTCCTCTGTGAAGTCTTATACTGTTACCTTGAATCGTGTCCTCTGTGAAGTCTTATACTGTTACCTTGAATTATGTCCTCTGTGAAGTCTTATACTGTTACCTTGGATTGTGTCCTCTGTGAAGTCTTATACTGTTACCTTGGATTGTGTCCTCTGTGAAGTCTTATACTGTTACCTTGAATTGTGTTCTCTGTGAAGTCTTATACTGTTACCTTGAATTGTATCCTCTGTGAAGTCTTATACTGTTACCTTGGATTGTGTCCTCTGTGAAGTCTTATACTGTTACCTTGAATTGCGTCCTCTGTGAAGTCTTATACTGTTACCTTGGATTCTGTCCTCTGTGAAGTCTTATACTGTTACCTTGGACTGTGTCCTCTGTGAAATCTTATACTGTTACCTTGGACTGTGTCCTCTGTGAAGTCTTATATTGTTACCTTGGATTGTGTCCTCTGTGAAGTCTTATACTGTTACCTTGAATTGTGTCCTCTGTGAAGTCTTATACTGTTACCTTGGACTGTGTCCTCTGTGAAGTCTTATACTGTTACCTTGAATTGTGTCCCCTGTGAAGTCTTATACTGTTACCTTGGATTGTGTCCTCTGTGAAGTCTTATACGGTTACCTTGAATTGTGTCCTCTGTGAAGTCTTATACTGTTACCTTGAATTGTGTCCTCTGTGAAGTCTTATACTGTTACCTTGAATTGTGTCCTCTGTGAAGTCTTATACTGTTACCTTGGATTGTGTCCTCTGTGAAGTCTTATACTGTTACCTTGGACTGTGTCCTCTGTGAAATCGTATACTGTTACCTTGGACTGTGTCCTCTGTGAAGTCTTATACTGTTACCTTGGATTGTGTCCTCTGTGAAGTCTTATACTGTTACCTTGGACTGTGTCCTCTGTGAAGTCTTATACGGTTACCTTGGATTGTGTCCTCTGTGAAGTCTTATATTGTTACCTTGGATTGTGTCCTCTGTGAAGTCTTATACTGTTACCTTGGACTGTGTCCTCTGTGAAGTCTTATACTGTTACCTTGGACTGTGTCCTCTGTGAAGTCTTATACTGTTACCTTGGATTGTGTCCTCTGTGAAGTCTTATACTGTTACCTTGGATTGTGTCCTCTGAGAAGTCTTATACGGTTACCTTGAATTGTGTCCTCTGTGAAGTCTTATACTGTTACCTTGGATTGTGTCCTCTGTGAAGTCTTATATTGTTACCTTGGATTGTGTCCTCTGAGAAGTCTTATACTGTTACCTTGGATTGTGTCCTCTGTGAAGTCTTATACGGTTACCTTGAATTGTGTCCTCTGTGAAGTATTATACTGTTACCTTGGATTGTGTCCTCTGTGAAGTCTTATACTGTTACCTTGGATTGTGTCCTCTGAGAAGTCTTATACTGTTACCTTGGATTGTGTCCTCTGTGAAGTCTTATACTGTTACCTTGGACTGTGTCCTCTGTGAAGTCTTATACTGTTACCTTGGATTGTGTCCTCTGTGAAGTCTTATACGGCTACCTTGAATTGTGTCCTCTGTGAAGTCTTATACTGTTACCTTGAATTGTGTCCTCTGTGAAGTCTTATACTGTTACCTTGGATTGTGTCCTCTGTGAAGTCTTATACGGTTACCTTGAATTGTGTCCTCTGTGAAGTCTTATACTGTTACCTTGAATTGTGTCCTCTGTGAAGTCTTATACTGTTACCTTGAATTGTGTCCTCTGTGAAGTCTTATACTGTTACCTTGGATTGTGTCCTCCGTGAAGTCTTATACGGTTACCTTGGATTGTGTCCTCTGTGAAGTCTTATATTGTTATCTTGGATTGTATCCTCTGTGAAGTCTTATACTGTTACCTTGGACTGTGTCCTCTGTGAAGTCTTATACTGTTACCTTGGACTGTGTCCTCTGTGAAGTCTTATACTGTTACCTTGGATTGTGTCCTCTGTGAAGTCTTATACTGTTACCTTGGATTGTGTCCTCTGTGAAGTCTTATACTGTTACCTTGGACTGTGTCCTCTGTGAAGTCTTATACTGTTACCTTGAATTGTGTCCTCTGTGAAGTCTTATACTGTTACCTTGAATTGTGTCCTCTGTGAAGTCTTATACTGTTACCTTGAATTGTGTCCTCTGTGAAGTCTTATACTGTTACCTTGAATTGTGTCCTCTGTGAAGTCTTATACTGTTACCTTGAATTATGTCCTCTGTGAAGTCTTATACTGTTACCTTGGATTGTGTCCTCTGTGAAGTCTTATACTGTTACCTTGGATTGTGTCCTCTGTGAAGTCTTATACTGTTACCTTGAATTGTGTCCTCTGTGAAGTCTTATACTCTTACCTTGAATTGTATCCTCTGTGAAGTCTTATACTGTTACCTTGGATTGTGTCCTCTGTGAAGTCTTATACTGTTACCTTGGATTGTGTCCTCTGTGAAGTCTTATACTGTTACCTTGGACTGTGTCCTCTGTGAAGTCTTATACGGTTATCTTGGATTGTGTCCTCTGTGAAGTCTTATATTGTTACCTTGGATTGTGTCCTCTGTGAAGTCTTATACTGTTACCTTGGACTGTGTCCTCTGTGAAGTCTTATACTGTTACCTTGGACTGTGTCCTCTGTGAAGTCTTATACTGTTACCTTGGATTGTGTCCTCTGATAAGTCTTATACTGTTACCTTGGATTGTGTCCTCTGTGAAGTCTTATACTGTTACCTTGGACTGTGTCCTCTGTGAAGTCTTATACTGTTACCTTGAATTGTGTCCTCTGTGAAGTCTTATACTGTTACCTTGAATTGTGTCCTCTGTGAAGTCTTATACTGTTACCTTGAATTGTGTCCTCTGTGAAGTCTTATACTGTTACCTTGGACTGTGTCCTCTGTGAAGTCTTATACTGTTACCTTAGACTGTGTCCTCTGTGAAGTCTTATACTGTTACCTTGAATTGTGTCCTCTGTGAAGTCTTATACTGTTACCTTGGACTGTGTCCTCTGTGAAGTCTTATACTGTTACATTGGATTGTGTCCTCTGTGAAGTCTTATACTGTTACCTTGAATTGTGTCCTCTGTGAAGTCTTATACTGTTACCTTGAATTGTGTCCTCTGTGAAGTCTTATACTGTTACCTTGGACTGTGTCCTCTGTGAAGTCTTATACTGTTACCTTGAATTGTGTCCTCTGTGAAATCTTATACTGTTACCTTGGATTGTGTCCTCTGTGAAGTCTTATACTGTTACCTTGGATTGTGTCCTCTGTGAAGTCTTATACTGTTACCTTGGACTGTGTCCTCTGTGAAGTCTTATACTGTTACCTTGGATTGTGTCCTCTGTGAAGTCTTATACTGTTACCTTGGACTGTGTCCTCTGTGAAGTCTTATACTGTTGCCTTGGATTGTGTCCTCTGTGAAGTCTTATATTGTTACCTTGAATTGTGTCCTCTGTGAAGTCTTATACTGTTACCTTGAATTGTGTCCTCTGTGAAGTCTTATACTGTTACCTTGGATTGTGTCCTCTGTGAAGTCTTATATTGTTACCTTGGATTGTGTCCTCTGTGAAGTCTTATACTGTTACCTTGGATTGTGTCCTCTGTGAAGTCTTATACTGTTACCTTGAATTGTGTCCTCTGTGAAGTCTTATACTGTTACCTTGAATTGTGTCCTCTGTGAAGTCTTATACTGTTACCTTGGATTGTGTCCTCTGTGAAGTCTTATACTGTTACCTTGGATTGTGTCCTCTGAGAAGTCTTATACGGTTACCTTGAATTGTGTCCTCTGTGAAGTCTTATACTGTTACCTTGGATTGTGTCCACTGTGAAGTCTTATACTGTTACCTTGGATTGTGTCCTCTGAGAAGTCTTATACTGTTACCTTGGATTGTGTCCTCTGTGAAGTCTTATACTGTTACCTTGGACTGTGTCCTCTGTGAAGTCTTATACTGTTACCTTGGATTGTGTCCTCTGTGAAGTCTTATACGGCTACCTTAAATTGTGTCCTCTGTGAAGTCTTATACTGTTACCTTGAATTGTGTCCTCTGTGAAGTCTTATACTGTTACCTTGGATTGTGTCCTCTGTGAAGTCTTATACGGTTACCTTGAATTGTGTCCTCTGTGAAGTCTTATACTGTTACCTTGAATTGTGTCCTCTGTGAAGTCTTATACTGTTACCTTGAATTGTGTCCTCTGTGAAGTCTTATACTGTTACCTTGGATTGTGTCCTCCGTGAAGTCTTATACTGTTACCTTGGACTGTGTCCTCTGTGAAGTCTTATACTGTTACCTTGAATTGTGTCCTTTGTGAAGTCTTATACTGTTACATTGGAATGTGTCCTCTGTGAAGTCTTATACTGTTACCTTGGATTGTGTCATCTGTGAAGTCTTATACTGTTACCTTGGACTGTGTCCTCTGTGAAGTCTTATACTGTTACCTTGAATCGTGTCCTCTGTGAAGTCTTATACTGTTACCTTGAATTATGTCCTCTGTGAAGTCTTATACTGTTACCTTGGATTGTGTCCTCTGTGAAGTCTTATACTGTTACCTTGGATTGTGTCCTCTGTGAAGTCTTATACTGTTACCTTGAATTGTGTTCTCTGTGAAGTCTTATACTGTTACCTTGAATTGTATCCTCTGTGAAGTCTTATACTGTTACCTTGGATTGTGTCCTCTGTGAAGTCTTATACTGTTACCTTGAATTGCGTCCTCTGTGAAGTCTTATACTGTTACCTTGGATTCTGTCCTCTGTGAAGTCTTATACTGTTACCTTGGACTGTGTCCTCTGTGAAATCTTATACTGTTACCTTGGACTGTGTCCTCTGTGAAGTCTTATATTGTTACCTTGGATTGTGTCCTCTGTGAAGTCTTATACTGTTACCTTGAATTGTGTCCTCTGTGAAGTCTTATACTGTTACCTTGGACTGTGTCCTCTGTGAAGTCTTATACTGTTACCTTGAATTGTGTCCCCTGTGAAGTCTTATACTGTTACCTTGGATTGTGTCCTCTGTGAAGTCTTATACGGTTACCTTGAATTGTGTCCTCTGTGAAGTCTTATACTGTTACCTTGAATTGTGTCCTCTGTGAAGTCTTATACTGTTACCTTGAATTGTGTCCTCTGTGAAGTCTTATACTGTTACCTTGGATTGTGTCCTCTGTGAAGTCTTATACTGTTACCTTGGACTGTGTCCTCTGTGAAATCGTATACTGTTACCTTGGACTGTGTCCTCTGTGAAGTCTTATACTGTTACCTTGGATTGTGTCCTCTGTGAAGTCTTATACTGTTACCTTGGACTGTGTCCTCTGTGAAGTCTTATACGGTTACCTTGGATTGTGTCCTCTGTGAAGTCTTATATTGTTACCTTGGATTGTGTCCTCTGTGAAGTCTTATACTGTTACCTTGGACTGTGTCCTCTGTGAAGTCTTATACTGTTACCTTGGACTGTGTCCTCTGTGAAGTCTTATACTGTTACCTTGGATTGTGTCCTCTGTGAAGTCTTATACTGTTACCTTGGATTGTGTCCTCTGAGAAGTCTTATACGGTTACCTTGAATTGTGTCCTCTGTGAAGTCTTATACTGTTACCTTGGATTGTGTCCTCTGTGAAGTCTTATACTGTTACCTTGGATTGTGTCCTCTGAGAAGTCTTATACTGTTACCTTGGATTGTGTCCTCTGTGAAGTCTTATACGGTTACCTTGAATTGTGTCCTCTGTGAAGTATTATACTGTTACCTTGGATTGTGTCCTCTGTGAAGTCTTATACTGTTACCTTGGATTGTGTCCTCTGAGAAGTCTTATACTGTTACCTTGGATTGTGTCCTCTGTGAAGTCTTATACTGTTACCTTGGACTGTGTCCTCTGTGAAGTCTTATACTGTTACCTTGGATTGTGTCCTCTGTGAAGTCTTATACTGTTACCTTGAATTGTGTCCTCTGTGAAGTCTTATACTGTTACCTTGGATTGTGTCCTCTGTGAAGTCTTATACGGTTACCTTGAATTGTGTCCTCTGTGAAGTCTTATACTGTTACCTTGAATTGTGTCCTCTGTGAAGTCTTATACTGTTACCTTGAATTGTGTCCTCTGTGAAGTCTTATACTGTTACCTTGGATTGTGTCCTCCGTGAAGTCTTATACTGTTACCTTGGACTGTGTCCTCTGTGAAGTCTTATACTGTTACCTTGAATTGTGTCCTTTGTGAAGTCTTATACTGTTACATTGGAGTGTGTCCTCTGTGAAGTCTTATACTGTTACCTTGGATTGTGTCATCTGTGAAGTCTTATACTGTTACCTTGGACTGTGTCCTCTGTGAAGTCTTATACTGTTACCTTGAATCGTGTCCTCTGTGAAGTCTTATACTGTTACCTTGAATTATGTCCTCTGTGAAGTCTTATACTGTTACCTTGGATTGTGTCCTCTGTGAAGTCTTATACGGTTACCTTGGATTGTGTCCTCTGTGAAGTCTTATACTGTTACCTTGAATTGTGTCCTCTGTGAAGTCTTATACTGTTACCTTGAATTGTATCCTCTGTGAAGTCTTATACTGTTACCTTGGATTGTGTCCTCTGTGAAGTCTTATACTGTTACCTTGGATTGTGTCCTCTGTGAAGTCTTATACTGTTACCTTGGACTGTGTCCTCTGTGAAGTCTTATACGGTTACCTTGGATTGTGTCCTCTGTGAAGTCTTATATTGTTACCTTGGATTGTATCCTCTGTGAAGTCTTATACTGTTACCTTGGACTGTGTCCTCTGTGAAGCCTTATACTGTTACCTTGGACTGTGTCCTCTGTGAAGTCTTATACTGTTACCTTGGATTGTGTCCTCTGTGAAGTCTTATACTGTTACCTTGGATTGTGTCCTCTGTGAAGTCTTATACTGTTACCTTGGACTGTGTCCTCTGTGAAGTCTTATACTGTTACCTTGAATTGTGTCCTCTGTGAAGTCTTATACTGTTACCTTGAATTGTGACCTCTGTGAAGTCTTATACTGTTACCTTGAATTGTGTCCTCTGTGAAGTCTTATACTGTTACCTTGAATTGTGTCCTCTGTGAAGTCTTATACTGTTACCTTGAATTATGTCCTCTGTGAAGTCTTATACTGTTACCTTGGATTGTGTCCTCTGTGAAGTCTTATACTGTTACCTTGGATTGTGTCCTCTGTGAAGTCTTATACTGTTATCTTGAATTGTGTCCTCTGTGAAGTCTTATACTCTTACCTTGAATTGTATCCTCTGTGAAGTCTTATACTGTTACCTTGGATTGTGTCCTCTGTGAAGTCTTATACTGTTACCTTGGATTGTGTCCTCTGTGAAGTCTTATACTGTTACCTTGGACTGTGTCCTCTGTGAAGTCTTATACGGTTACCTTGGATTGTGTCCTCTGTGAAGTCTTATATTGTTACCTTGGATTGTGTCCTCTGTGAAGTCTTATACTGTTACCTTGGACTGTGTCCTCTGTGAAGTCTTATACTGTTACCTTGGACTGTGTCCTCTGTGAAGTCTTATACTGTTACCTTGGATTGTGTCCTCTGATAAGTCTTATACTGTTACCTTGGATTGTGTCCTCTGTGAAGTCTTATACTGTTACCTTGAATTGTGTCCTCTGTGAAGTCTTATACTGTTACCTTGAATTGTGTCCTCTGTGAAGTCTTATACTGTTACCTTGGATTGTGTCCTCTGTGAAGTCTTATACTGTTACCTTGGACTGTGTCCTCTGTGAAGTCTTATACTGTTACCTTGGATTGTGTCCTCTGTGAAGTCTTATACGGCTACCTTGAATTGTGTCCTCTGTGAAGTCTTATACTGTTACCTTGAATTGTGTCCTCTGTGAAGTCTTATACTGTTACCTTGGATTGTGTCCTCTGTGAAGTCTTATACGGTTACCTTGAATTGTGTCCTCTGTGAAGTCTTATACTGTTACCTTGAATTGTGTCCTCTGTGAAGTCTTATACTGTTACCTTGAATTGTGTCCTCTGTGAAGTCTTATACTGTTACCTTGGATTGTGTCCTCCGTGAAGTCTTATACTGTTACCTTGGACTGTGTCCTCTGTGAAGTCTTATACTGTTACCTTGAATTGTGTCCTTTGTGAAGTCTTATACTGTTACATTGGAGTGTGTCCTCTGTGAAGTCTTATACTGTTACCTTGGATTGTGTCATCTGTGAAGTCTTATACTGTTACCTTGGACTGTGTCCTCTGTGAAGTCTTATACTGTTACCTTGAATCGTGTCCTCTGTGAAGTCTTATACTGTTACCTTGAATTATGTCCTCTGTGAAGTCTTATACTGTTACCTTGGATTGTGTCCTCTGTGAAGTCTTATACGGTTACCTTGGATTGTGTCCTCTGTGAAGTCTTATACTGTTACCTTGAATTGTGTCCTCTGTGAAGTCTTATACTGTTACCTTGAATTGTATCCTCTGTGAAGTCTTATACTGTTACCTTGGATTGTGTCCTCTGTGAAGTCTTATACTGTTACCTTGGATTGTGTCCTCTGTGAAGTCTTATACTGTTACCTTGGACTGTGTCCTCTGTGAAGTCTTATACGGTTACCTTGGATTGTGTCCTCTGTGAAGTCTTATATTGTTACCTTGGATTGTATCCTCTGTGAAGTCTTATACTGTTACCTTGGACTGTGTCCTCTGTGAAGCCTTATACTGTTACCTTGGACTGTGTCCTCTGTGAAGTCTTATACTGTTACCTTGGATTGTGTCCTCTGTGAAGTCTTATACTGTTACCTTGGACTGTGTCCTCTGTGAAGTCTTATACTGTTACCTTGAATTGTGTCCTCTGTGAAGTCTTATACTGTTACCTTGAATTGTGTCCTCTGTGAAGTCTTATACTGTTACCTTGAATTGTGTCCTCTGTGAAGTCTTATACTGTTACCTTGAATTGTGTCCTCTGTGAAGTCTTATACTGTTACCTTGAATTATGTCCTCTGTGAAGTCTTATACTGTTACCTTGGATTGTGTCCTCTGTGAAGTCTTATACTGTTACCTTGGATTGTGTCCTCTGTGAAGTCTTATACTGTTACCTTGAATTGTGTCCTCTGTGAAGTCTTATACTGTTACCTTGAATTGTATCCTCTGTGAAGTCTTATACTGTTACCTTGGATTGTGTCCTCTGTGAAGTCTTATACTGTTACCTTGGATTGTGTCCTCTGTGAAGTCTTATACTGTTACCTTGGACTGTGTCCTCTGTGAAGTCTTATACGGTTACCTTGGATTGTGTCCTCTGTGAAGTCTTATATTGTTACCTTGGATTGTGTCCTCTGTGAAGTCTTATACTGTTACCTTGGACTGTGTCCTCTGTGAAGTCTTATACTGTTACCTTGGACTGTGTCCTCTGTGAAGTCTTATACTGTTACCTTGGATTGTGTCCTCTGATAAGTCTTATACTGTTACCTTGGATTGTGTCCTCTGTGAAGTCTTATACTGTTACCTTGAATTGTGTCCTCTGTGAAGTCTTATACTGTTACCTTGAATTGTGTCCTCTGTGAAGTCTTATACTGTTACCTTGAATTGTGTCCTCTGTGAAGTCTTATACTGTTACCTTGAATTGTGTCCTCTGTGAAGTCTTATACTGTTACCTTGGACTGTGTCCTCTGTGAAGTCTTATACTGTTACCTTGGACTGTGTCCTCTGTGAAGTCTTATACTGTTACCTTGAATTGTGTCCTCTGTGAAGTCTTATACTGTTACCTTGGACTGTGTCCTCTGTGAAGTCTTATACTGTTACATTGGATTGTGTCCTCTGTGAAGTCTTATACTGTTACCTTGAATTGTGTCCTCTGTGAAGTCTTATACTGTTACCTTGAATTGTGTCCTCTGTGAAGTCTTATACTGTTACCTTGGACTGTGTCCTCTGTGAAGTCTTATACTGTTACCTTGAATTGTGTCCTCTGTGAAATCTTATACTGTTACCTTGGATTGTGTCCTCTGTGAAGTCTTATACTGTTACCTTGGATTGTGTCCTCTGTGAAGTCTTATACTGTTACCTTGGACTGTGTCCTCTGTGAAGTCTTATACTGTTACCTTGGATTGTGTCCTCTGTGAAGTCTTATACTGTTACCTTGGACTGTGTCCTCTGTGAAGTCTTATACTGTTACCTTGAATTGTGTCCTTTGTGAAGTCTTATACTGTTACATTGGAGTGTGTCCTCTGTGAAGTCTTATACTGTTACCTTGGATTGTGTCATCTGTGAAGTCTTATACTGTTACCTTGGACTGTGTCCTCTGTGAAGTCTTATACTGTTACCTTGAATCGTGTCCTCTGTGAAGTCTTATACTGTTACCTTGAATTATGTCCTCTGTGAAGTCTTATACTGTTACCTTGGATTGTGTCCTCTGTGAAGTCTTATACGGTTACCTTGGATTGTGTCCTCTGTGAAGTCTTATACTGTTACCTTGAATTGTGTCCTCTGTGAAGTCTTATACTGTTACCTTGAATTGTATCCTCTGTGAAGTCTTATACTGTTACCTTGGATTGTGTCCTCTGTGAAGTCTTATACTGTTACCTTGGATTGTGTCCTCTGTGAAGTCTTATACTGTTACCTTGGACTGTGTCCTCTGTGAAGTCTTATACGGTTACCTTGGATTGTGTCCTCTGTGAAGTCTTATATTGTTACCTTGGATTGTATCCTCTGTGAAGTCTTATACTGTTACCTTGGACTGTGTCCTCTGTGAAGCCTTATACTGTTACCTTGGACTGTGTCCTCTGTGAAGTCTTATACTGTTACCTTGGATTGTGTCCTCTGTGAAGTCTTATACTGTTACCTTGGACTGTGTCCTCTGTGAAGTCTTATACTGTTACCTTGAATTGTGTCCTCTGTGAAGTCTTATACTGTTACCTTGAATTGTGTCCTCTGTGAAGTCTTATACTGTTACCTTGAATTGTGTCCTCTGTGAAGTCTTATACTGTTACCTTGAATTGTGTCCTCTGTGAAGTCTTATACTGTTACCTTGAATTATGTCCTCTGTGAAGTCTTATACTGTTACCTTGGATTGTGTCCTCTGTGAAGTCTTATACTGTTACCTTGGATTGTGTCCTCTGTGAAGTCTTATACTGTTACCTTGAATTGTGTCCTCTGTGAAGTCTTATACTGTTACCTTGAATTGTATCCTCTGTGAAGTCTTATACTGTTACCTTGGATTGTGTCCTCTGTGAAGTCTTATACTGTTACCTTGGATTGTGTCCTCTGTGAAGTCTTATACTGTTACCTTGGACTGTGTCCTCTGTGAAGTCTTATACGGTTACCTTGGATTGTGTCCTCTGTGAAGTCTTATATTGTTACCTTGGATTGTGTCCTCTGTGAAGTCTTATACTGTTACCTTGGACTGTGTCCTCTGTGAAGTCTTATACTGTTACCTTGGACTGTGTCCTCTGTGAAGTCTTATACTGTTACCTTGGATTGTGTCCTCTGATAAGTCTTATACTGTTACCTTGGATTGTGTCCTCTGTGAAGTCTTATACTGTTACCTTGAATTGTGTCCTCTGTGAAGTCTTATACTGTTACCTTGAATTGTGTCCTCTGTGAAGTCTTATACTGTTACCTTGAATTGTGTCCTCTGTGAAGTCTTATACTGTTACCTTGAATTGTGTCCTCTGTGAAGTCTTATACTGTTACCTTGGACTGTGTCCTCTGTGAAGTCTTATACTGTTACCTTGGACTGTGTCCTCTGTGAAGTCTTATACTGTTACCTTGAATTGTGTCCTCTGTGAAGTCTTATACTGTTACCTTGGACTGTGTCCTCTGTGAAGTCTTATACTGTTACATTGGATTGTGTCCTCTGTGAAGTCTTATACTGTTACCTTGAATTGTGTCCTCTGTGAAGTCTTATACTGTTACCTTGAATTGTGTCCTCTGTGAAGTCTTATACTGTTACCTTGGACTGTGTCCTCTGTGAAGTCTTATACTGTTACCTTGAATTGTGTCCTCTGTGAAATCTTATACTGTTACCTTGGATTGTGTCCTCTGTGAAGTCTTATACTGTTACCTTGGATTGTGTCCTCTGTGAAGTCTTATACTGTTACCTTGGACTGTGTCCTCTGTGAAGTCTTATACTGTTACCTTGGATTGTGTCCTCTGTGAAGTCTTATACTGTTACCTTGGACTGTGTCCTCTGTGAAGTCTTATACTGTTGCCTTGGATTGTGTCCTCTGTGAAGTCTTATATTGTTACCTTGAATTGTGTCCTCTGTGAAGTCTTATACTGTTACCTTGAATTGTGTCCTCTGTGAAGTCTTATACTGTTACCTTGGATTCTGTCCTCTGTGAAGTCTTATATTGTTACCTTGGATTGTGTCCTCTGTGAAGTCTTATACTGTTACCTTGGATTGTGTCCTCTGTGAAGTCTTATACTGTTACCTTGAATTGTGTCCTCTGTGAAGTCTTATACTGTTACCTTGAATTGTGTCCTCTGTGAAGTCTTATACTGTTACCTTGGATTGTGTCCTCTGTGAAGTCTTATACTGTTACCTTGGATTGTGTCCTCTGAGAAGTCTTATACGGTTACCTTGAATTGTGTCCTCTGTGAAGTCTTATACTGTTACCTTGGATTGTGTCCACTGTGAAGTCTTATACTGTTACCTTGGATTGTGTCCTCTGAGAAGTCTTATACTGTTACCTTGGATTGTGTCCTCTGTGAAGTCTTATACTGTTACCTTGGACTGTGTCCTCTGTGAAGTCTTATACTGTTACCTTGGATTGTGTCCTCTGTGAAGTCTTATACGGCTACCTTAAATTGTGTCCTCTGTGAAGTCTTATACTGTTACCTTGAATTGTGTCCTCTGTGAAGTCTTATACTGTTACCTTGGATTGTGTCCTCTGTGAAGTCTTATACTGTTACCTTGAATTGTGTCCTCTGTGAAGTCTTATACTGTTACCTTGAATTGTGTCCTCTGTGAAGTCTTATACTGTTACCTTGGATTGTGTCCTCCGTGAAGTCTTATACTGTTACCTTGGACTGTGTCCTCTGTGAAGTCTTATACTGTTACCTTGAATTGTGTCCTTTGTGAAGTCTTATACTGTTACATTGGAGTGTGTCCTCTGTGAAGTCTTATACTGTTACCTTGGATTGTGTCATCTGTGAAGTCTTATACTGTTACCTTGGACTGTGTCCTCTGTGAAGTCTTATACTGTTACCTTGAATCGTGTCCTCTGTGAAGTCTTATACTGTTACCTTGAATTATGTCCTCTGTGAAGTCTTATACTGTTACCTTGGATTGTGTCCTCTGTGAAGTCTTATACTGTTACCTTGGATTGTGTCCTCTGTGAAGTCTTATACTGTTACCTTGAATTGTGTCCTCTGTGAAGTCTTATACTGTTACCTTGAATTGTATCCTCTGTGAAGTCTTATACTGTTACCTTGGATTGTGTCCTCTGTGAAGTCTTATACTGTTACCTTGAATTGCGTCCTCTGTGAAGTCTTATACTGTTACCTTGGATTCTGTCCTCTGTGAAGTCTTATACTGTTACCTTGGACTGTGTCCTCTGTGAAATCTTATACTGTTACCTTGGACTGTGTCCTCTGTGAAGTCTTATATTGTTACCTTGGATTGTGTCCTCTGTGAAGTCTTATACTGTTACCTTGAATTGTGTCCTCTGTGAAGTCTTATACTGTTACCTTGGACTGTGTCCTCTGTGAAGTCTTATACTGTTACCTTGAATTGTGTCCCCTGTGAAGTCTTATACTGTTACCTTGGATTGTGTCCTCTGTGAAGTCTTATACGGTTACCTTGAATTGTGTCCTCTGTGAAGTCTTATACTGTTACCTTGAATTGTGTCCTCTGTGAAGTCTTATACTGTTACCTTGAATTGTGTCCTCTGTGAAGTCTTATACTGTTACCTTGGATTGTGTCCTCTGTGAAGTCTTATACTGTTACCTTGGACTGTGTCCTCTGTGAAATCGTATACTGTTACCTTGGACTGTGTCCTCTGTGAAGTCTTATACTGTTACCTTGGATTGTGTCCTCTGTGAAGTCTTATACTGTTACCTTGGACTGTGTCCTCTGTGAAGTCTTATACGGTTACCTTGGATTGTGTCCTCTGTGAAGTCTTATATTGTTACCTTGGATTGTGTCCTCTGTGAAGTCTTATACTGTTACTTTGGACTGTGTCCTCTGTGAAGTCTTATACTGTTACCTTGGACTGTGTCCTCTGTGAAGTCTTATACTGTTACCTTGGATTGTGTCCTCTGTGAAGTCTTATACTGTTACCTTGGATTGTGTCCTCTGAGAAGTCTTATACGGTTACCTTGAATTGTGTCCTCTGTGAATTCTTATACTGTTACCTTGGATTGTGTCCTCTGTGAAGTCTTATACTGTTACCTTGGATTGTGTCCTCTGAGAAGTCTTATACTGTTACCTTGGATTGTGTCCTCTGTGAAGTCTTATACGGTTACCTTGAATTGTGTCCTCTGTGAAGTATTATACTGTTACCTTGGATTGTGTCCTCTGTGAAGTCTTATACTGTTACCTTGGATTGTGTCCTCTGAGAAGTCTTATACTGTTACCTTGGATTGTGTCCTCTGTGAAGTCTTATCCTGTTACCTTGGACTGTGTCCTCTGTGAAGTCTTATACTGTTACCTTGGATTGTGTCCTCTGTGAAGTCTTATACGGCTACCTTGAATTGTGTCCTCTGTGAAGTCTTATACTGTTACCTTGAATTGTGTCCTCTGTGAAGTCTTATACTGTTACCTTGGATTGTGTCCTCTGTGAAGTCTTATACGGTTACCTTGAATTGTGTCCTCTGTGAAGTCTTATACTGTTACCTTGAATTGTGTCCTCTGTGAAGTCTTATACTGTTACCTTGAATTGTGTCCTCTGTGAAGTCTTATACTGTTACCTTGGATTGTGTCCTCCGTGAAGTCTTATACTGTTACCTTGGACTGTGTCCTCTGTGAAGTCTTATACTGTTACCTTGAATTGTGTCCTTTGTGAAGTCTTATACTGTTACATTGGAGTGTGTCCTCTGTGAAATCTTATACTGTTACCTTGGATTGTGTCCTCTGTGAAGTCTTATACTGTTACCTTGGACTGTGTCCTCTGTGAAGTCTTATACTGTTACCTTGAATCGTGTCCTCTGTGAAGTCTTATACTGTTACCTTGAATTATGTCCTCTGTGAAGTCTTATACTGTTACCTTGGATTGTGTCCTCTGTGAAGTCTTATACGGTTACCTTGGATTGTGTCCTCTGTGAAGTCTTATACTGTTACCTTGAATTGTGTCCTCTGTGAAGTCTTATTCTGTTACCTTGAATTGTATCCTCTGTGAAGTCTTATACTGTTACCTTGGATTGTGTCCTCTGTGAAGTCTTATACTGTTACCTTGGATTGTGTCCTCTGTGAAGTCTTATACTGTTACCTTGGATTGTGTCCTCTGAGAAGTCTTATACTGTTACCTTGGATTGTGTCCTCTGTGAAGTCTTATACGGTTACCTTGAATTGTGTCCTCTGTGAAGTATTATACTGTTACCTTGGATTGTGTCCTCTGTGAAGTCTTATACTGTTACCTTGGATTGTGTCCTCTGAGAAGTCTTATACTGTTACCTTGGATTGTGTCCTCTGTGAAGTCTTATACTGTTACCTTGGACTGTGTCCTCTGTGAAGTCTTATACTGTTACCTTGGATTGTGTCCTCTGTGAAGTCTTATACGGCTACCTTGAATTGTGTCCTCTGTGAAGTCTTATACTGTTACCTTGAATTGTGTCCTCTGTGAAGTCTTATACTGTTACCTTGGATTGTGTCCTCTGTGAAGTCTTATACGGTTACCTTGAATTGTGTCCTCTGTGAAGTCTTATACTGTTACCTTGAATTGTGTCCTCTGTGAAGTCTTATACTGTTACCTTGAATTGTGTCCTCTGTGAAGTCTTATACTGTTACCTTGGATTGTGTCCTCCGTGAAGTCTTATACTGTTACCTTGGACTGTGTCCTCTGTGAAGTCTTATACTGTTACCTTGAATTGTGTCCTTTGTGAAGTCTTATACTGTTACATTGGAGTGTGTCCTCTGTGAAGTCTTATACTGTTACCTTGGATTGTGTCATCTGTGAAGTCTTATACTGTTACCTTGGACTGTGTCCTCTGTGAAGTCTTATACTGTTACCTTGAATCGTGTCCTCTGTGAAGTCTTATACTGTTACCTTGAATTATGTCCTCTGTGAAGTCTTATACTGTTACCTTGGATTGTGTCCTCTGTGAAGTCTTATACGGTTACCTTGGATTGTGTCCTCTGTGAAGTCTTATACTGTTACCTTGAATTGTGTCCTCTGTGAAGTCTTATACTGTTACCTTGAATTGTATCCTCTGTGAAGTCTTATACTGTTACCTTGGATTGTGTCCTCTGTGAAGTCTTATACTGTTACCTTGGATTGTGTCCTCTGTGAAGTCTTATACTGTTACCTTGGACTGTGTCCTCTGTGAAGTCTTATACTGTTACCTTGGATTGTGTCCTCTGTGAAGTCTTATATTGTTACCTTGGATTGTATCCTCTGTGAAGTCTTATACTGTTACCTTGGACTGTGTCCTCTGTGAAGCCTTATACTGTTACCTTGGACTGTGTCCTCTGTGAAGTCTTATACTGTTACCTTGGATTGTGTCCTCTGTGAAGTCTTATACTGTTACCTTGGATTGTGTCCTCTGTGAAGTCTTATACTGTTACCTTGGACTGTGTCCTCTGTGAAGTCTTATACTGTTACCTTGAATTGTGTCCTCTGTGAAGTCTTATACTGTTACCTTGAATTGTGTCCTCTGTGAAGTCTTATACTGTTACCTTGAATTGTGTCCTCTGTGAAGTCTTATACTGTTACCTTGAATTGTGTCCTCTGTGAAGTCTTATACTGTTACCTTGAATTATGTCCTCTGTGAAGTCTTATACTGTTACCTTGGATTGTGTCCTCTGTGAAGTCTTATACTGTTACCTTGGATTGTGTCCTCTGTGAAGTCTTATACTGTTACCTTGAATTGTGTCCTCTGTGAAGTCTTATACTCTTACCTTGAATTGTATCCTCTGTGAAGTCTTATACTGTTACCTTGGATTGTGTCCTCTGTGAAGTCTTATACTGTTACCTTGGATTGTGTCCTCTGTGAAGTCTTATACTGTTACCTTGGACTGTGTCCTCTGTGAAGTCTTATACGGTTACCTTGGATTGTGTCCTCTGTGAAGTCTTATATTGTTACCTTGGATTGTGTCCTCTGTGAAGTCTTATACTGTTACCTTGGACTGTGTCCTCTGTGAAGTCTTATACTGTTACCTTGGACTGTGTCCTCTGTGAAGTCTTATACTGTTACCTTGGATTGTGTCCTCTGATAAGTCTTATACTGTTACCTTGGATTGTGTCCTCTGTGAAGTCTTATACTGTTACCTTGAATTGTGTCCTCTGTGAAGTCTTATACTGTTACCTTGAATTGTGTCCTCTGTGAAGTCTTATACTGTTACCTTGGATTGTGTCCTCTGTGAAGTCTTATACTGTTACCTTGGACTGTGTCCTCTGTGAAGTCTTATACTGTTACCTTGGATTGTGTCCTCTGTGAAGTCTTATACGGCTACCTTGAATTGTGTCCTCTGTGAAGTCTTATACTGTTACCTTGAATTGTGTCCTCTGTGAAGTCTTATACTGTTACCTTGGATTGTGTCCTCTGTGAAGTCTTATACGGTTACCTTGAATTGTGTCCTCTGTGAAGTCTTATACTGTTACCTTGAATTGTGTCCTCTGTGAAGTCTTATACTGTTACCTTGAATTGTGTCCTCTGTGAAGTCTTATACTGTTACCTTGGATTGTGTCCTCCGTGAAGTCTTATACTGTTACCTTGGACTGTGTCCTCTGTGAAGTCTTATACTGTTACCTTGAATTGTGTCCTTTGTGAAGTCTTATACTGTTACATTGGAGTGTGTCCTCTGTGAAGTCTTATACTGTTACCTTGGATTGTGTCATCTGTGAAGTCTTATACTGTTACCTTGGACTGTGTCCTCTGTGAAGTCTTATACTGTTACCTTGAATCGTGTCCTCTGTGAAGTCTTATACTGTTACCTTGAATTATGTCCTCTGTGAAGTCTTATACTGTTACCTTGGATTGTGTCCTCTGTGAAGTCTTATACGGTTACCTTGGATTGTGTCCTCTGTGAAGTCTTATACTGTTACCTTGAATTGTGTCCTCTGTGAAGTCTTATACTGTTACCTTGAATTGTATCCTCTGTGAAGTCTTATACTGTTACCTTGGATTGTGTCCTCTGTGAAGTCTTATACTGTTACCTTGGATTGTGTCCTCTGTGAAGTCTTATACTGTTACCTTGGACTGTGTCCTCTGTGAAGTCTTATACGGTTACCTTGGATTGTGTCCTCTGTGAAGTCTTATATTGTTACCTTGGATTGTATCCTCTGTGAAGTCTTATACTGTTACCTTGGACTGTGTCCTCTGTGAAGCCTTATACTGTTACCTTGGACTGTGTCCTCTGTGAAGTCTTATACTGTTACCTTGGATTGTGTCCTCTGTGAAGTCTTATACTGTTACCTTGGACTGTGTCCTCTGTGAAGTCTTATACTGTTACCTTGAATTGTGTCCTCTGTGAAGTCTTATACTGTTACCTTGAATTGTGTCCTCTGTGAAGTCTTATACTGTTACCTTGAATTGTGTCCTCTGTGAAGTCTTATACTGTTACCTTGAATTGTGTCCTCTGTGAAGTCTTATACTGTTACCTTGAATTATGTCCTCTGTGAAGTCTTATACTGTTACCTTGGATTGTGTCCTCTGTGAAGTCTTATACTGTTACCTTGGATTGTGTCCTCTGTGAAGTCTTATACTGTTACCTTGAATTGTGTCCTCTGTGAAGTCTTATACTGTTACCTTGAATTGTATCCTCTGTGAAGTCTTATACTGTTACCTTGGATTGTGTCCTCTGTGAAGTCTTATACTGTTACCTTGGATTGTGTCCTCTGTGAAGTCTTATACTGTTACCTTGGACTGTGTCCTCTGTGAAGTCTTATACGGTTACCTTGGATTGTGTCCTCTGTGAAGTCTTATATTGTTACCTTGGATTGTGTCCTCTGTGAAGTCTTATACTGTTACCTTGGACTGTGTCCTCTGTGAAGTCTTATACTGTTACCTTGGACTGTGTCCTCTGTGAAGTCTTATACTGTTACCTTGGATTGTGTCCTCTGATAAGTCTTATACTGTTACCTTGGATTGTGTCCTCTGTGAAGTCTTATACTGTTACCTTGAATTGTGTCCTCTGTGAAGTCTTATACTGTTACCTTGAATTGTGTCCTCTGTGAAGTCTTATACTGTTACCTTGAATTGTGTCCTCTGTGAAGTCTTATACTGTTACCTTGAATTGTGTCCTCTGTGAAGTCTTATACTGTTACCTTGGACTGTGTCCTCTGTGAAGTCTTATACTGTTACCTTGGACTGTGTCCTCTGTGAAGTCTTATACTGTTACCTTGAATTGTGTCCTCTGTGAAGTCTTATACTGTTACCTTGGACTGTGTCCTCTGTGAAGTCTTATACTGTTACATTGGATTGTGTCCTCTGTGAAGTCTTATACTGTTACCTTGAATTGTGTCCTCTGTGAAGTCTTATACTGTTACCTTGAATTGTGTCCTCTGTGAAGTCTTATACTGTTACCTTGGACTGTGTCCTCTGTGAAGTCTTATACTGTTACCTTGAATTGTGTCCTCTGTGAAATCTTATACTGTTACCTTGGATTGTGTCCTCTGTGAAGTCTTATACTGTTACCTTGGATTGTGTCCTCTGTGAAGTCTTATACTGTTACCTTGGATTGTGTCCTCTGTGAAGTCTTATACTGTTACCTTGGATTGTGTCCTCTGTGAAGTCTTATACTGTTACCTTGGACTGTGTCCTCTGTGAAGTCTTATACGGTTACCTTGGATTGTGTCCTCTGTGAAGTCTTATATTGTTACCTTGGATTGTGTCCTCTGTGAAGTCTTATACTGTTACCTTGGACTGTGTCCTCTGTGAAGTCTTATACTGTTACCTTGGACTGTGTCCTCTGTGAAGTCTTATACTGTTACCTTGGATTGTGTCCTCTGATAAGTCTTATACTGTTACCTTGGATTGTGTCCTCTGTGAAGTCTTATACTGTTACCTTGAATTGTGTCCTCTGTGAAGTCTTATACTGTTACCTTGAATTGTGTCCTCTGTGAAGTCTTATACTGTTACCTTGGATTGTGTCCTCTGTGAAGTCTTATACTGTTACCTTGGACTGTGTCCTCTGTGAAGTCTTATACTGTTACCTTGGATTGTGTCCTCTGTGAAGTCTTATACGGCTACCTTGAATTGTGTCCTCTGTGAAGTCTTATACTGTTACCTTGAATTGTGTCCTCTGTGAAGTCTTATACTGTTACCTTGGATTGTGTCCTCTGTGAAGTCTTATACGGTTACCTTGAATTGTGTCCTCTGTGAAGTCTTATACTGTTACCTTGAATTGTGTCCTCTGTGAAGTCTTATACTGTTACCTTGAATTGTGTCCTCTGTGAAGTCTTATACTGTTACCTTGGATTGTGTCCTCCGTGAAGTCTTATACTGTTACCTTGGACTGTGTCCTCTGTGAAGTCTTATACTGTTACCTTGAATTGTGTCCTTTGTGAAGTCTTATACTGTTACATTGGAGTGTGTCCTCTGTGAAGTCTTATACTGTTACCTTGGATTGTGTCATCTGTGAAGTCTTATACTGTTACCTTGGACTGTGTCCTCTGTGAAGTCTTATACTGTTACCTTGAATCGTGTCCTCTGTGAAGTCTTATACTGTTACCTTGAATTATGTCCTCTGTGAAGTCTTATACTGTTACCTTGGATTGTGTCCTCTGTGAAGTCTTATACGGTTACCTTGGATTGTGTCCTCTGTGAAGTCTTATACTGTTACCTTGAATTGTGTCCTCTGTGAAGTCTTATACTGTTACCTTGAATTGTATCCTCTGTGAAGTCTTATACTGTTACCTTGGATTGTGTCCTCTGTGAAGTCTTATACTGTTACCTTGGATTGTGTCCTCTGTGAAGTCTTATACTGTTACCTTGGACTGTGTCCTCTGTGAAGTCTTATACGGTTACCTTGGATTGTGTCCTCTGTGAAGTCTTATATTGTTACCTTGGATTGTATCCTCTGTGAAGTCTTATACTGTTACCTTGGACTGTGTCCTCTGTGAAGCCTTATACTGTTACCTTGGACTGTGTCCTCTGTGAAGTCTTATACTGTTACCTTGGATTGTGTCCTCTGTGAAGTCTTATACTGTTACCTTGGACTGTGTCCTCTGTGAAGTCTTATACTGTTACCTTGAATTGTGTCCTCTGTGAAGTCTTATACTGTTACCTTGAATTGTGTCCTCTGTGAAGTCTTATACTGTTACCTTGAATTGTGTCCTCTGTGAAGTCTTATACTGTTACCTTGAATTGTGTCCTCTGTGAAGTCTTATACTGTTACCTTGAATTATGTCCTCTGTGAAGTCTTATACTGTTACCTTGGATTGTGTCCTCTGTGAAGTCTTATACTGTTACCTTGGATTGTGTCCTCTGTGAAGTCTTATACTGTTACCTTGAATTGTGTCCTCTGTGAAGTCTTATACTGTTACCTTGAATTGTATCCTCTGTGAAGTCTTATACTGTTACCTTGGATTGTGTCCTCTGTGAAGTCTTATACTGTTACCTTGGATTGTGTCCTCTGTGAAGTCTTATACTGTTACCTTGGACTGTGTCCTCTGTGAAGTCTTATACGGTTACCTTGGATTGTGTCCTCTGTGAAGTCTTATATTGTTACCTTGGATTGTGTCCTCTGTGAAGTCTTATACTGTTACCTTGGACTGTGTCCTCTGTGAAGTCTTATACTGTTACCTTGGACTGTGTCCTCTGTGAAGTCTTATACTGTTACCTTGGATTGTGTCCTCTGATAAGTCTTATACTGTTACCTTGGATTGTGTCCTCTGTGAAGTCTTATACTGTTACCTTGAATTGTGTCCTCTGTGAAGTCTTATACTGTTACCTTGAATTGTGTCCTCTGTGAAGTCTTATACTGTTACCTTGAATTGTGTCCTCTGTGAAGTCTTATACTGTTACCTTGAATTGTGTCCTCTGTGAAGTCTTATACTGTTACCTTGGACTGTGTCCTCTGTGAAGTCTTATACTGTTACCTTGGACTGTGTCCTCTGTGAAGTCTTATACTGTTACCTTGAATTGTGTCCTCTGTGAAGTCTTATACTGTTACCTTGGACTGTGTCCTCTGTGAAGTCTTATACTGTTACATTGGATTGTGTCCTCTGTGAAGTCTTATACTGTTACCTTGAATTGTGTCCTCTGTGAAGTCTTATACTGTTACCTTGAATTGTGTCCTCTGTGAAGTCTTATACTGTTACCTTGGACTGTGTCCTCTGTGAAGTCTTATACTGTTACCTTGAATTGTGTCCTCTGTGAAATCTTATACTGTTACCTTGGATTGTGTCCTCTGTGAAGTCTTATACTGTTACCTTGGATTGTGTCCTCTGTGAAGTCTTATACTGTTACCTTGGACTGTGTCCTCTGTGAAGTCTTATACTGTTACCTTGGATTGTGTCCTCTGTGAAGTCTTATACTGTTACCTTGGACTGTGTCCTCTGTGAAGTCTTATACTGTTGCCTTGGATTGTGTCCTCTGTGAAGTCTTATATTGTTACCTTGAATTGTGTCCTCTGTGAAGTCTTATACTGTTACCTTGAATTGTGTCCTCTGTGAAGTCTTATACTGTTACCTTGGATTCTGTCCTCTGTGAAGTCTTATATTGTTACCTTGGATTGTGTCCTCTGTGAAGTCTTATACTGTTACCTTGGATTGTGTCCTCTGTGAAGTCTTATACTGTTACCTTGAATTGTGTCCTCTGTGAAGTCTTATACTGTTACCTTGAATTGTGTCCTCTGTGAAGTCTTATACTGTTACCTTGGATTGTGTCCTCTGTGAAGTCTTATACTGTTACCTTGGATTGTGTCCTCTGAGAAGTCTTATACTGTTACCTTGAATTGTGTCCTCTGTGAAGTCTTATACTGTTACCTTGGATTGTGTCCACTGTGAAGTCTTATACTGTTACCTTGGATTGTGTCCTCTGAGAAGTCTTATACTGTTACCTTGGATTGTGTCCTCTGTGAAGTCTTATACTGTTACCTTGGACTGTGTCCTCTGTGAAGTCTTATACTGTTACCTTGGATTGTGTCCTCTGTGAAGTCTTATACGGCTACCTTAAATTGTGTCCTCTGTGAAGTCTTATACTGTTACCTTGAATTGTGTCCTCTGTGAAGTCTTATACTGTTACCTTGGATTGTGTCCTCTGTGAAGTCTTATACTATTACCTTGAATTGTGTCCTCTGTGAAGTCTTATACTGTTACCTTGAATTGTGTCCTCTGTGAAGTCTTATACTGTTACCTTGGATTGTGTCCTCCGTGAAGTCTTATACTGTTACCTTGGACTGTGTCCTCTGTGAAGTCTTATACTGTTACCTTGAATTGTGTCCTTTGTGAAGTCTTATACTGTTACATTGGAGTGTGTCCTCTGTGAAGTCTTATACTGTTACCTTGGATTGTGTCATCTGTGAAGTCTTATACTGTTACCTTGGACTGTGTCCTCTGTGAAGTCTTATACTGTTACCTTGAATCGTGTCCTCTGTGAAGTCTTATACTGTTACCTTGAATTATGTCCTCTGTGAAGTCTTATACTGTTACCTTGGATTGTGTCCTCTGTGAAGTCTTATACTGTTACCTTGGATTGTGTCCTCTGTGAAGTCTTATACTGTTACCTTGAATTGTGTCCTCTGTGAAGTCTTATACTGTTACCTTGAATTGTATCCTCTGTGAAGTCTTATACTGTTACCTTGGATTGTGTCCTCTGTGAAGTCTTATACTGTTACCTTGGATTCTGTCCTCTGTGAAGTCTTATACTGTTACCTTGGACTGTGTCCTCTGTGAAATCTTATACTGTTACCTTGGACTGTGTCCTCTGTGAAGTCTTATATTGTTACCTTGGATTGTGTCCTCTGTGAAGTCTTATACTGTTACCTTGAATTGTGTCCTCTGTGAAGTCTTATACTGTTACCTTGGACTGTGTCCTCTGTGAAGTCTTATACTGTTACCTTGAATTGTGTCCCCTGTGAAGTCTTATACTGTTACCTTGGATTGTGTCCTCTGTGAAGTCTTATACGGTTACCTTGAATTGTGTCCTCTGTGAAGTCTTATACTGTTACCTTGAATTGTGTCCTCTGTGAAGTCTTATACTGTTACCTTGAATTGTGTCCTCTGTGAAGTCTTATACTGTTACCTTGGATTGTGTCCTCTGGGAAGTCTTATACTGTTACCTTGGACTGTGTCCTCTGTGAAATCGTATACTGTTACCTTGGACTGTGTCCTCTGTGAAGTCTTATACTGTTACCTTGGATTGTGTCCTCTGTGAAGTCTTATACTGTTACCTTGGACTGTGTCCTCTGTGAAGTCTTATACGGTTACCTTGGATTGTGTCCTCTGTGAAGTCTTATATTGTTACCTTGGATTGTGTCCTCTGTGAAGTCTTATACTGTTACTTTGGACTGTGTCCTCTGTGAAGTCTTATACTGTTACCTTGGACTGTGTCCTCTGTGAAGTCTTATACTGTTACCTTGGATTGTGTCCTCTGTGAAGTCTTATACTGTTACCTTGGATTGTGTCCTCTGAGAAGTCTTATACGGTTACCTTGAATTGTGTCCTCTGTGAATTCTTATACTGTTACCTTGGATTGTGTCCTCTGTGAAGTCTTATACTGTTACCTTGGATTGTGTCCTCTGAGAAGTCTTATACTGTTACCTTGGATTGTGTCCTCTGTGAAGTCTTATACGGTTACCTTGAATTGTGTCCTCTGTGAAGTATTATACTGTTACCTTGGATTGTGTCCTCTGTGAAGTCTTATACTGTTACCTTGGATTGTGTCCTCTGAGAAGTCTTATACTGTTACCTTGGATTGTGTCCTCTGTGAAGTCTTATCCTGTTACCTTGGACTGTGTCCTCTGTGAAGTCTTATACTGTTACCTTGGATTGTGTCCTCTGTGAAGTCTTATACGGCTACCTTGAATTGTGTCCTCTGTGAAGTCTTATACTGTTACCTTGAATTGTGTCCTCTGTGAAGTCTTATACTGTTACCTTGGATTGTGTCCTCTGTGAAGTCTTATACGGTTACCTTGAATTGTGTCCTCTGTGAAGTCTTATACTGTTACCTTGAATTGTGTCCTCTGTGAAGTCTTATACTGTTACCTTGAATTGTGTCCTCTGTGAAGTCTTATACTGTTACCTTGGATTGTGTCCTCCGTGAAGTCTTATACTGTTACCTTGGACTGTGTCCTCTGTGAAGTCTTATACTGTTACCTTGAATTGTGTCCTTTGTGAAGTCTTATACTGTTACATTGGAGTGTGTCCTCTGTGAAATCTTATACTGTTACCTTGGATTGTGTCCTCTGTGAAGTCTTATACTGTTACCTTGGACTGTGTCCTCTGTGAAGTCTTATACTGTTACCTTGAATCGTGTCCTCTGTGAAGTCTTATACTGTTACCTTGAATTATGTCCTCTGTGAAGTCTTATACTGTTACCTTGGATTGTGTCCTCTGTGAAGTCTTATACGGTTACCTTGGATTGTGTCCTCTGTGAAGTCTTATACTGTTACCTTGAATTGTGTCCTCTGTGAAGTCTTATTCTGTTACCTTGAATTGTATCCTCTGTGAAGTCTTATACTGTTACCTTGGATTGTGTCCTCTGTGAAGTCTTATACTGTTACCTTGGATTGTGTCCTCTGTGAAGTCTTATACTGTTACCTTGGACTGTGTCCTCTGTGAAGTCTTATACTGTTACCTTGGACTGTGTCCTCTGTGAAGTCTTATACGGTTACCTTGGATTGTGTCCTCTGTGAAGTCTTATATTGTTACCTTGGATTGTATCCTCTGTGAAGTCTTATACTGTTACCTTGGACTGTGTCCTCTGTGAAGTCTTATATTGTTACCTTGGACTGTGTCCTCTGTGAAGTCTTATACTGTTACCTTGGATTGTGTCCTCTGTGAAGTCTTATACTGTTACCTTGGATTGTGTCCTCTGTGAAGTCTTATACTGTTACCTTGGACTGTGTCCTCTGTGAAGTCTTATACTGTTACCTTGAATTGTGTCCTCTTAGAAGTCTTATACTGTTACCTTGAATTGTGTCCTCTGTGAAGTCTTATACTGTTACCTTGAATTGTGTCCTCTGTGAAGTCTTATACTGTTACCTTGAATTGTGTCCTCTGTGAAGTCTTATACTGTTACCTTGAATTATGTCCTCTGTGAAGTCTTATAATGTTACCTTGGATTGTGTCCTCTGTGAAGTCTTATACTGTTACTTTGGATTGTGTCCTCTGTGAAGTCTTATACTGTTACCTTGAATTGTGTCCTCTGTGAAGTCTTATACTCTTACCTTGAATTGTATCTTCTGTGAAGTCTTATACTGTTACCTTGGATTGTGTCCTCTGTGAAGTCTTATACTGTTACCTTGGATTGTGTCCTCTGTGAAGTCTTATACTGTTACCTTGGACTGTGTCCTCTGTGAAGTCTTATACGGTTACCTTGGATTGTGTCCTCTGTGAAGTCTTATATTGTTACCTTGGATTGTGTCCTCTGTGAAGTCTTATACTGTTACCTTGGACTGTGTCCTCTGTGAAGTCTTATACTGTTACCTTGGACTGTGTCCTCTGTGAAGTCTTATACTGTTACCTTGGATTGTGTCCTCTGATAAGTCTTATACTGTTACCTTGGATTGTGTCCTCTGTGAAGTCTTATACTGTTACCTTGGACTGTGTCCTCTGTGAAGTCTTATACTGTTACCTTGAATTGTGTCCTCTGTGAAGTCTTATACTGTTACCTTGAATTGTGTCCTCTGTGAAGTCTTATACTGTTACCTTGAATTGTGTCCTCTGTGAAGTCTTATACTGTTACCTTGAATTGTGTCCTCTGTGAAGTCTTATACTGTTACCTTGGACTGTGTCCTCTGTGAAGTCTTATACTGTTACCTTGGACTGTGTCCTCTGTGAAGTCTTATACTGTTACCTTGAATTGTGTCCTCTGTGAAGTCTTATACTGTTACCTTGGACTGTGTCCTCTGTGAAGTCTTATACTGTTACATTGGATTGTGTCCTCTGTGAAGTCTTATACTGTTACCTTGAATTGTGTCCTCTGTGAAGTCTTATACTGTTACCTTGAATTGTGTCCTCTGTGAAGTCTTATACTGTTACCTTGGACTGTGTCCTCTGTGAAGTCTTATACTGTTACCTTGAATTGTGTCCTCTGTGAAATCTTATACTGTTACCTTGAATTGTGTCCTCTGTGAAGTCTTATACTGTTACCTTGAATTGTGTCCTCTGTGAAGTCTTATACTGTTACCTTGAATTGTGTCCTCTGTGAAGTCTTATACTGTTACCTTGAATTGTGTCCTCTGTGAAGTCTTATACTGTTACCTTGAATTGTGTCCTCTGTGAAGTCTTATACTGTTACCTTGAATTATGTCCTCTGTGAAGTCTTATACTGTTACCTTGGATTGTGTCCTCTGTGAAGTCTTATACTGTTACTTTGGATTGTGTCCTCTGTGAAGTCTTATACTGTTACCTTGAATTGTGTCCTCTGTGAAGTCTTATACTCTTACCTTGAATTGTATCTTCTGTGAAGTCTTATACTGTTACCTTGGATTGTGTCCTCTGTGAAGTCTTATACTGTTACCTTGGATTGTGTCCTCTGTGAAGTCTTATACTGTTACCTTGGACTGTGTCCTCTGTGAAGTCTTATACGGTTACCTTGGATTGTGTCCTCTGTGAAGTCTTATATTGTTACCTTGGATTGTGTCCTCTGTGAAGTCTTATACTGTTACCTTGGACTGTGTCCTCTGTGAAGTCTTATACTGTTACCTTGGACTGTGTCCTCTGTGAAGTCTTATACTGTTACCTTGGATTGTGTCCTCTGATAAGTCTTATACTGTTACCTTGGATTGTGTCCTCTGTGAAGTCTTATACTGTTACCTTGGACTGTGTCCTCTGTGAAGTCTTATACTGTTACCTTGAATTGTGTCCTCTGTGAAGTCTTATACTGTTACCTTGAATTGTGTCCTCTGTGAAGTCTTATACTGTTACCTTGAATTGTGTCCTCTGTGAAGTCTTATACTGTTACCTTGGACTGTGTCCTCTGTGAAGTCTTATACTGTTACCTTGGACTGTGTCCTCTGTGAAGTCTTATACTGTTACCTTGAATTGTGTCCTCTGTGAAGTCTTATACTGTTACCTTGGACTGTGTCCTCTGTGAAGTCTTATACTGTTACATTGGATTGTGTCCTCTGTGAAGTCTTATACTGTTACCTTGAATTGTGTCCTCTGTGAAGTCTTATACTGTTACCTTGAATTGTGTCCTCTGTGAAGTCTTATACTGTTACCTTGGACTGTGTCCTCTGTGAAGTCTTATACTGTTACCTTGAATTGTGTCCTCTGTGAAATCTTATACTGTTACCTTGGATTGTGTCCTCTGTGAAGTCTTATACTGTTACCTTGGATTGTGTCCTCTGTGAAGTCTTATACTGTTACCTTGGACTGTGTCCTCTGTGAAGTCTTATACTGTTACCTTGGATTGTGTCCTCTGTGAAGTCTTATACTGTTACCTTGGACTGTGTCCTCTGTGAAGTCTTATACTGTTGCCTTGGATTGTGTCCTCTGTGAAGTCTTATATTGTTACCTTGAATTGTGTCCTCTGTGAAGTCTTATACTGTTACCTTGAATTGTGTCCTCTGTGAAGTCTTATACTGTTACCTTGGATTGTGTCCTCTGTGAAGTCTTATATTGTTACCTTGGATTGTGTCCTCTGTGAAGTCTTATACTGTTACCTTGAATTGTGTCCTCTGTGAAGTCTTATACTGTTACCTTGAATTGTGTCCTCTGTGAAGTCTTATACTGTTACCTTGGATTGTGTCCTCTGTGAAGTCTTATACTGTTACCTTGGATTGTGTCCTCTGAGAAGTCTTATACGGTTACCTTGAATTGTGTCCTCTGTGAAGTCTTATACTGTTACCTTGGATTGTGTCCACTGTGAAGTCTTATACTGTTACCTTGGATTGTGTCCTCTGAGAAGTCTTATACTGTTACCTTGGATTGTGTCCTCTGTGAAGTCTTATACTGTTACCTTGGACTGTGTCCTCTGTGAAGTCTTATACTGTTACCTTGGATTGTGTCCTCTGTGAAGTCTTATACGGCTACCTTAAATTGTGTCCTCTGTGAAGTCTTATACTGTTACCTTGAATTGTGTCCTCTGTGAAGTCTTATACTGTTACCTTGGATTGTGTCCTCTGTGAAGTCTTATACGGTTACCTTGAATTGTGTCCTCTGTGAAGTCTTATACTGTTACCTTGAATTGTGTCCTCTGTGAAGTCTTATACTGTTACCTTGAATTGTGTCCTCTGTGAAGTCTTATACTGTTACCTTGGATTGTGTCCTCCGTGAAGTCTTATACTGTTACCTTGGACTGTGTCCTCTGTGAAGTCTTATACTGTTACCTTGAATTGTGTCCTTTGTGAAGTCTTATACTGTTACATTGGAGTGTGTCCTCTGTGAAGTCTTATACTGTTACCTTGGATTGTGTCATCTGTGAAGTCTTATACTGTTACCTTGAATTGTGTCCTCTGTGAAGTCTTATACTGTTACCTTGAATTGTGTCCTCTGTGAAGTCTTATACTGTTACCTTGAATTGTGTCCTCTGTGAAGTCTTATACTGTTACCTTGAATTGTGTCCTCTGTGAAGTCTTATACTGTTACCTTGGACTGTGTCCTCTGTGAAGTCTTATACTGTTACCTTGGACTGTGTCCTCTGTGAAGTCTTATACTGTTACCTTGAATTGTGTCCTCTGTGAAGTCTTATACTGTTACCTTGGACTGTGTCCTCTGTGAAGTCTTATACTGTTACATTGGATTGTGTCCTCTGTGAAGTCTTATACTGTTACCTTGAATTGTGTCCTCTGTGAAGTCTTATACTGTTACCTTGAATTGTGTCCTCTGTGAAGTCTTATACTGTTACCTTGGACTGTGTCCTCTGTGAAGTCTTATACTGTTACCTTGAATTGTGTCCTCTGTGAAATCTTATACTGTTACCTTGAATTGTGTCCTCTGTGAAGTCTTATACTGTTACCTTGAATTGTGTCCTCTGTGAAGTCTTATACTGTTACCTTGAATTGTGTCCTCTGTGAAGTCTTATACTGTTACCTTGAATTGTGTCCTCTGTGAAGTCTTATACTGTTACCTTGAATTGTGTCCTCTGTGAAGTCTTATACTGTTACCTTGAATTATGTCCTCTGTGAAGTCTTATACTGTTACCTTGGATTGTGTCCTCTGTGAAGTCTTATACTGTTACTTTGGATTGTGTCCTCTGTGAAGTCTTATACTGTTACCTTGAATTGTGTCCTCTGTGAAGTCTTATACTCTTACCTTGAATTGTATCTTCTGTGAAGTCTTATACTGTTACCTTGGATTGTGTCCTCTGTGAAGTCTTATACTGTTACCTTGGATTGTGTCCTCTGTGAAGTCTTATACTGTTACCTTGGACTGTGTCCTCTGTGAAGTCTTATACGGTTACCTTGGATTGTGTCCTCTGTGAAGTCTTATATTGTTACCTTGGATTGTGTCCTCTGTGAAGTCTTATACTGTTACCTTGGACTGTGTCCTCTGTGAAGTCTTATACTGTTACCTTGGACTGTGTCCTCTGTGAAGTCTTATACTGTTACCTTGGATTGTGTCCTCTGATAAGTCTTATACTGTTACCTTGGATTGTGTCCTCTGTGAAGTCTTATACTGTTACCTTGGACTGTGTCCTCTGTGAAGTCTTATACTGTTACCTTGAATTGTGTCCTCTGTGAAGTCTTATACTGTTACCTTGAATTGTGTCCTCTGTGAAGTCTTATACTGTTACCTTGAATTGTGTCCTCTGTGAAGTCTTATACTGTTACCTTGGACTGTGTCCTCTGTGAAGTCTTATACTGTTACCTTGGACTGTGTCCTCTGTGAAGTCTTATACTGTTACCTTGAATTGTGTCCTCTGTGAAGTCTTATACTGTTACCTTGGACTGTGTCCTCTGTGAAGTCTTATACTGTTACATTGGATTGTGTCCTCTGTGAAGTCTTATACTGTTACCTTGAATTGTGTCCTCTGTGAAGTCTTATACTGTTACCTTGAATTGTGTCCTCTGTGAAGTCTTATACTGTTACCTTGGACTGTGTCCTCTGTGAAGTCTTATACTGTTACCTTGAATTGTGTCCTCTGTGAAATCTTATACTGTTACCTTGGATTGTGTCCTCTGTGAAGTCTTATACTGTTACCTTGGATTGTGTCCTCTGTGAAGTCTTATACTGTTACCTTGGACTGTGTCCTCTGTGAAGTCTTATACTGTTACCTTGGATTGTGTCCTCTGTGAAGTCTTATACTGTTACCTTGGACTGTGTCCTCTGTGAAGTCTTATACTGTTGCCTTGGATTGTGTCCTCTGTGAAGTCTTATATTGTTACCTTGAATTGTGTCCTCTGTGAAGTCTTATACTGTTACCTTGAATTGTGTCCTCTGTGAAGTCTTATACTGTTACCTTGGATTGTGTCCTCTGTGAAGTCTTATATTGTTACCTTGGATTGTGTCCTCTGTGAAGTCTTATACTGTTACCTTGAATTGTGTCCTCTGTGAAGTCTTATACTGTTACCTTGAATTGTGTCCTCTGTGAAGTCTTATACTGTTACCTTGGATTGTGTCCTCTGTGAAGTCTTATACTGTTACCTTGGATTGTGTCCTCTGAGAAGTCTTATACGGTTACCTTGAATTGTGTCCTCTGTGAAGTCTTATACTGTTACCTTGGATTGTGTCCACTGTGAAGTCTTATACTGTTACCTTGGATTGTGTCCTCTGAGAAGTCTTATACTGTTACCTTGGATTGTGTCCTCTGTGAAGTCTTATACTGTTACCTTGGACTGTGTCCTCTGTGAAGTCTTATACTGTTACCTTGGATTGTGTCCTCTGTGAAGTCTTATACGGCTACCTTAAATTGTGTCCTCTGTGAAGTCTTATACTGTTACCTTGAATTGTGTCCTCTGTGAAGTCTTATACTGTTACCTTGGATTGTGTCCTCTGTGAAGTCTTATACGGTTACCTTGAATTGTGTCCTCTGTGAAGTCTTATACTGTTACCTTGAATTGTGTCCTCTGTGAAGTCTTATACTGTTACCTTGAATTGTGTCCTCTGTGAAGTCTTATACTGTTACCTTGGATTGTGTCCTCCGTGAAGTCTTATACTGTTACCTTGGACTGTGTCCTCTGTGAAGTCTTATACTGTTACCTTGAATTGTGTCCTTTGTGAAGTCTTATACTGTTACATTGGAGTGTGTCCTCTGTGAAGTCTTATACTGTTACCTTGGATTGTGTCATCTGTGAAGTCTTATACTGTTACCTTGGACTGTGTCCTCTGTGAAGTCTTATACTGTTACCTTGAATCGTGTCCTCTGTGAAGTCTTATACTGTTACCTTGAATTATGTCCTCTGTGAAGTCTTATACTGTTACCTTGGATTGTGTCCTCTGTGAAGTCTTATACTGTTACCTTGGATTGTGTCCTCTGTGAAGTCTTATACTGTTACCTTGAATTGTGTCCTCTGTGAAGTCTTATACTGTTACCTTGAATTGTATCCTCTGTGAAGTCTTATACTGTTACCTTGGATTGTGTCCTCTGTGAAGTCTTATACTGTTACCTTGGATTGTGTCCTCTGTGAAGTCTTATACTGTTACCTTGGACTGTGTCCTCTGTGAAGTCTTATACGGTTACCTTGGATTGTGTCCTCTGTGAAGTCTTATATTGTTACCTTGGATTGTGTCCTCTGTGAAGTCTTATACTGTTACCTTGGACTGTGTCCTCTGTGAAGTCTTATACTGTTACCTTGGACTGTGTCCTCTGTGAAGTCTTATACTGTTACCTTGGATTGTGTCCACTGTGAAGTCTTATACTGTTACCTTGGATTGTGTCCTCTGTGAAGTCTTATACTGTTACCTTGGATTGTGTCCTCTGTGAAGTCTTATACTGTTACCTTGGACTGTGTCCTCTGTGAAGTCTTATACTGTTACCTTGGATTGTGTCCTCTGTGAAGTCTTATACGGCTACCTTAAATTGTGTCCTCTGTGAAGTCTTATACTGTTACCTTGAATTGTGTCCTCTGTGAAGTCTTATACTGTTACCTTGGATTGTGTCCTCTGTGAAGTCTTATACTGTTACCTTGAATTGTGTCCTCTGTGAAGTCTTATACTGTTACCTTGAATTGTGTCCTCTGTGAAGTCTTATACTGTTACCTTGGATTGTGTCCTCCGTGAAGTCTTATACTGTTACCTTGGACTGTGTCCTCTGTGAAGTCTTATACTGTTACCTTGAATTGTGTCCTTTGTGAAGTCTTATACTGTTACATTGGAGTGTGTCCTCTGTGAAGTCTTATACTGTTACCTTGGATTGTGTCATCTGTGAAGTCTTATACTGTTACCTTGGACTGTGTCCTCTGTGAAGTCTTATACTGTTACCTTGAATCGTGTCCTCTGTGAAGTCTTATACTGTTACCTTGAATTATGTCCTCTGTGAAGTCTTATACTGTTACCTTGGATTGTGTCCTCTGTGAAGTCTTATACTGTTACCTTGGATTGTGTCCTCTGTGAAGTCTTATACTGTTACCTTGAATTGTGTCCTCTGTGAAGTCTTATACTGTTACCTTGGATTGTGTCCTCTGTGAAGTCTTATACGGTTACCTTGGATTGTGTCCTCTGAGAAGTCTTATACGGTTACCTTGAATTGTGTCCTCTGTGAAGTCTTATACTGTTACCTTGGATTGTGTCCTCTGTGAAGTCTTATACGGTTACCTTGAATTGTGTCCTCTGTGAAGTATTATACTGTTACCTTGGATTGTGTCCTCTGTGAAGTCTTATACTGTTACCTTGGATTGTGTCCTCTGAGAAGTCTTATACTGTTACCTTGGATTGTGTCCTCTGTGAAGTCTTATCCTGTTACCTTGGACTGTGTCCTCTGTGAAGTCTTATACTGTTACCTTGGATTGTGTCCTCTGTGAAGTCTTATACGGCTACCTTGAATTGTGTCCTCTGTGAAGTCTTATACTGTTACCTTGAATTGTGTCCTCTGTGAAGTCTTATACTGTTACCTTGGATTGTGTCCTCTGTGAAGTCTTATACGGTTACCTTGAATTGTGTCCTCTGTGAAGTCTTATACTGTTACCTTGAATTATGTCCTCTGTGAAGTCTTATACTGTTACCTTGGATTGTGTCCTCTGTGAAGTCTTATACGGTTACCTTGGATTGTGTCCTCTGTGAAGTCTTATACTGTTACCTTGAATTGTGTCCTCTGTGAAGTCTTATACTGTTACCTTGAATTGTATCCTCTGTGAAGTCTTATACTGTTACCTTGGATTGTGTCCTCTGTGAAGTCTTATACTGTTACCTTGGATTGTGTCCTCTGTGAAGTCTTATACTGTTACCTTGGACTGTGTCCTCTGTGAAGTCTTATACGGTTACCTTGGATTGTGTCCTCTGTGAAGTCTTATATTGTTACCTTGGATTGTATCCTCTGTGAAGTCTTATACTGTTACCTTGGACTGTGTCCTCTGTGAAGTCTTATACTGTTACCTTGGACTGTGTCCTCTGTGAAGTCTTATACTGTTACCTTGGATTGTGTCCTCTGTGAAGTCTTATACTGTTACCTTGGATTGTGTCCTCTGTGAAGTCTTATACTGTTACCTTGGACTGTGTCCTCTGTGAAGTCTTATACTGTTACTTTGGATTGTGTCCTCTGTGAAGTCTTATACTGTTACCTTGAATTGTGTCCTCTGTGAAGTCTTATACTCTTACCTTGAATTGTATCTTCTGTGAAGTCTTATACTGTTACCTTGGATTGTGTCCTCTGTGAAGTCTTATACTGTTACCTTGGATTGTGTCCTCTGTGAAGTCTTATACTGTTACCTTGGACTGTGTCCTCTGTGAAGTCTTATACGGTTACCTTGGATTGTGTCCTCTGTGAAGTCTTATATTGTTACCTTGGATTGTGTCCTCTGTGAAGTCTTATACTGTTACCTTGGACTGTGTCCTCTGTGAAGTCTTATACTGTTACCTTGGATTGTGTCCTCTGTGAAGTCTTATACTGTTACTTTGGATTGTGTCCTCTGTGAAGTCTTATACTGTTACCTTGAATTGTGTCCTCTGTGAAGTCTTATACTGTTACCTTGAATTGTGTCCTCTGTGAAGTCTTATACTGTTACCTTGGACTGTGTCCTCTGTGAAGTCTTATACTGTTACCTTGGACTGTGTCCTCTGTGAAGTCTTATACTGTTACCTTGAATTGTGTCCTCTGTGAAGTCTTATACTGTTACCTTGGACTGTGTCCTCTGTGAAGTCTTATACTGTTACATTGGATTGTGTCCTCTGTGAAGTCTTATACTGTTACCTTGAATTGTGTCCTCTGTGAAGTCTTATACTGTTACCTTGGACTGTGTCCTCTGTGAAGTCTTATACTGTTGCCTTGGATTGTGTCCTCTGTGAAGTCTTATATTGTTACCTTGAATTGTGTCCTCTGTGAAGTCTTATACTGTTACCTTGAATTGTGTCCTCTGTGAAGTCTTATACTGTTACCTTGGATTGTGTCCTCTGTGAAGTCTTATATTGTTACCTTGGATTGTGTCCTCTGTGAAGTCTTATACTGTTACCTTGAATTGTGTCCTCTGTGAAGTCTTATACTGTTACCTTGAATTGTGTCCTCTGTGAAGTCTTATACTGTTACCTTGGATTGTGTCCTCTGTGAAGTCTTATACTGTTACCTTGGATTGTGTCCTCTGAGAAGTCTTATACGGTTACCTTGAATTGTGTCCTCTGTGAAGTCTTATACTGTTACCTTGGATTGTGTCCACTGTGAAGTCTTATACTGTTACCTTGGATTGTGTCCTCTGAGAAGTCTTATACTGTTACCTTGGATTGTGTCCTCTGTGAAGTCTTATACTGTTACCTTGGACTGTGTCCTCTGTGAAGTCTTATACTGTTACCTTGGATTGTGTCCTCTGTGAAGTCTTATACGGCTACCTTAAATTGTGTCCTCTGTGAAGTCTTATACTGTTACCTTGAATTGTGTCCTCTGTGAAGTCTTATACTGTTACCTTGGATTGTGTCCTCTGTGAAGTCTTATACGGTTACCTTGAATTGTGTCCTCTGTGAAGTCTTATACTGTTACCTTGAATTGTGTCCTCTGTGAAGTCTTATACTGTTACCTTGAATTGTGTCCTCTGTGAAGTCTTATACTGTTACCTTGGATTGTGTCCTCCGTGAAGTCTTATACTGTTACCTTGGACTGTGTCCTCTGTGAAGTCTTATACTGTTACCTTGAATTGTGTCCTTTGTGAAGTCTTATACTGTTACATTGGAGTGTGTCCTCTGTGAAGTCTTATACTGTTACCTTGGATTGTGTCATCTGTGAAGTCTTATACTGTTACCTTGAATTGTGTCCTCTGTGAAGTCTTATACTGTTACCTTGAATTGTGTCCTCTGTGAAGTCTTATACTGTTACCTTGAATTGTGTCCTCTGTGAAGTCTTATACTGTTACCTTGAATTGTGTCCTCTGTGAAGTCTTATACTGTTACCTTGGACTGTGTCCTCTGTGAAGTCTTATACTGTTACCTTGGACTGTGTCCTCTGTGAAGTCTTATACTGTTACCTTGAATTGTGTCCTCTGTGAAGTCTTATACTGTTACCTTGGACTGTGTCCTCTGTGAAGTCTTATACTGTTACATTGGATTGTGTCCTCTGTGAAGTCTTATACTGTTACCTTGAATTGTGTCCTCTGTGAAGTCTTATACTGTTACCTTGAATTGTGTCCTCTGTGAAGTCTTATACTGTTACCTTGGACTGTGTCCTCTGTGAAGTCTTATACTGTTACCTTGAATTGTGTCCTCTGTGAAATCTTATACTGTTACCTTGAATTGTGTCCTCTGTGAAGTCTTATACTGTTACCTTGAATTGTGTCCTCTGTGAAGTCTTATACTGTTACCTTGAATTGTGTCCTCTGTGAAGTCTTATACTGTTACCTTGAATTGTGTCCTCTGTGAAGTCTTATACTGTTACCTTGAATTGTGTCCTCTGTGAAGTCTTATACTGTTACCTTGAATTATGTCCTCTGTGAAGTCTTATACTGTTACCTTGGATTGTGTCCTCTGTGAAGTCTTATACTGTTACCTTGGATTGTGTCCTCTGTGAAGTCTTATACTGTTACCTTGAAATTGTGTCCTCTGTGAAGTCTTATACTCTTACCTTGAATTGTATCTTCTGTGAAGTCTTATACTGTTACCTTGGATTGTGTCCTCTGTGAAGTCTTATACTGTTACCTTGGATTGTGTCCTCTGTGAAGTCTTATACTGTTACCTTGGACTGTGTCCTCTGTGAAGTCTTATACTGTTACCTTGGATTGTGTCCTCTGTGAAGTCTTATACTGTTACCTTGGATTGTGTCCTCTGTGAAGTCTTATACTGTTACCTTGGACTGTGTCCTCTGTGAAGTCTTATACTGTTACCTTGGACTGTGTCCTCTGTGAAGTCTTATACTGTTACCTTGGATTGTGTCCTCTGTGAAGTCTTATACTGTTACCTTGGATTGTGTCCTCTGTGAAGTCTTATACTGTTACCTTGGACTGTGTCCTCTGTGAAGTCTTATACTGTTACCTTGAATTGTGTCCTCTGTGAAGTCTTATACTGTTACCTTGAATTGTGTCCTCTGTGAAGTCTTATACTGTTACCTTGAATTGTGTCCTCTGTGAAGTCTTATACTGTTACCTTGGACTGTGTCCTCTGTGAAGTCTTATACTGTTACCTTGGACTGTGTCCTCTGTGAAGTCTTATACTGTTACCTTGAATTGTGTCCTCTGTGAAGTCTTATACTGTTACCTTGGACTGTGTCCTCTGTGAAGTCTTATACTGTTACCTTGGATTGTGTCCTCTGTGAAGTCTTATACTGTTACCTTGAATTGTGTCCTCTGTGAAGTCTTATACTGTTACCTTGAATTGTGTCCTCTGTGAAGTCTTATACTGTTACCTTGGACTGTGTCCTCTGTGAAGTCTTATACTGTTACCTTGAATTGTGTCCTCTGTGAAGTCTTATACTGTTACCTTGGATTGTGTCCTCTGTGAAGTCTTATACTGTTACCTTGGAATTGTGTCCTCTGTGAAGTCTTATACTGTTACCTTGGATTGTGTCCTCTGTGAAGTCTTATACTGTTACCTTGGATTGTGTCCTCTGTGAAGTCTTATACTGTTACCTTGGATTGTGTCCTCTGTGAAGTCTTATACTGTTACCTTGGATTGTGTCCTCTGTGAAGTCTTATACTGTTACCTTGGATTGTGTCCTCTGTGAAGTCTTATACTGTTACCTTGAATTGTGTCCTCTGTGAAGTCTTATACTGTTACCTTGGATTGTGTCCTCTGTGAAGTCTTATACTGTTACCTTGGATTGTGTCCTCTGTGAAGTCTTATACTGTTACCTTGAATTGTGTCCTCTGTGAAGTCTTATACTGTTACCTTGAATTGTGTCCTCTGTGAAGTCTTATACTGTTACCTTGGATTGTGTCCTCTGTGAAGTCTTATACTGTTACCTTGGATTGTGTCCTCTGTGAAGTCTTATACGGTTACCTTGAATTGTGTCCTCTGTGAAGTCTTATACTGTTACCTTGGATTGTGTCCACTGTGAAGTCTTATACTGTTACCTTGGATTGTGTCCTCTGAGAAGTCTTATACTGTTACCTTGGATTGTGTCCTCTGTGAAGTCTTATACTGTTACCTTGGACTGTGTCCTCTGTGAAGTCTTATACTGTTACCTTGGATTGTGTCCTCTGTGAAGTCTTATACGGCTACCTTAAATTGTGTCCTCTGTGAAGTCTTATACTGTTACCTTGAATTGTGTCCTCTGTGAAGTCTTATACTGTTACCTTGGATTGTGTCCTCTGTGAAGTCTTA